>OV702289.1:508578661-509907161 GCA_916181665.1 Avena sativa
GTCAGCCTCTCATTAGAAGAAACGTGTGCATGATGGACTTTTTTCTCGCTCGCGCCTCCCCATTTTGAACTTGGCAACGTTGCTCGATACAACACCTATATAAGGTCGCGCTGGTGGGACCCACATGTCACTCCATCTTTAAATGAAATATGTGTATGATGGACCTTTTTTCAGCCGCGTCCGTTGTTTTGAGCTTTGCAACATTGCTCGATGTGGCAGCCGTGTATGGTCTTGCTGCTAGGGCCCCCATGTCAGCCTCACTGATATGTAATGGCTTGTGGGTTCCCGATGCTGCCTTGTATGTTCTAGTGGCTGGGTCCCTGATGCCAGCCTCTCCCTACAAGTATTTAACTTTTTTTCAAACCCGACCAATAAACTCGACGGATTCTATAGGCTGGTGGGTTCGTGATGTCAGCCTCTCCGTAATGCAATATTACTAAAGTAGAAAAAAATGTAACTCAAGACTTCCAATATATTTAAACTATGTGTGTCGTCACTATGCCCAAGATATTTATAGGAAATATATTATTAAACATTCCTTAGTACCTTCAAGTTATGTATTAATATTTTAAAAAGACTTTGTGTGTCCACATTTATATTTTTTAAAATAAAAGGGCAGCACTCCTAGCATTTATATTTATAAAATGCCACATAATGGACTAGTTTCTTAAAAATATGGGTAGGCAGAGTTTTTTTAAGAGGTGGAGGCGGAGTTTTTTTTAAGAGGTGGGGGGCAATGCTCAAAAGGCCGAATTAAAAATATTTTGGGTTATTCTATATGGTCCATCTACATGTGCTATACTCTATGGGCTCCTTTCTTAAATTTCATTGTGCTATGCTAAGCAGTCCCTTGACCATTAAAAGGCCGAATTCAAATATTCTTGCCTATGCTCCATGGGATTCTTTCTCAAATTTCACTGGCCTATGCTGAGCGGTTCCCTGACCCTCCGCTAAAAAAAGTAGTTCCCTGACCCCGAAAAGGCGTGTGTATGTTGGACTATTTTTTGGGTCGAACTTGATAACCTTGCTCGTTGCATCAGCCATTTATTTAGGCTACTGGGTCCTCCATGTGAGCCTCTCATCAGAACAAACGTGTGCATGCTGGACTTTTTTCTTGCTCACGCCTCCTTGTTTCGAACTTGGCAAGGTTTCTCTATGCAGCATCTCAATAAGGTCGCGTTGTTGGGTCTCATGTGTCAGCCTCTCTGTAAATGAAATGTGCACATGATGGACTTTTTTTCAGCTTTGTCCATTTATATCCGTACGAGGATCAGTAGGAATTCGGTGTATTTGCCTCGTGACAATAGACGATTTGGGCTCCGCCACGTTGAACGTGTTTCTCTGGCTACATCCAGGACGTCGTGGAGACGTTGCCCGGTTGCGTAAATGTTCCCAGTCAGCATGATTCCCCAAAAAGGTGATTACTGCGTTAAGTTTTTCGTGTTCCATATGGGCAACTTCTCCCCGATCTAGTCAGGTGGACAGTCGTTGTTTACATGTTCTTCCCCCGTCCCTTTAGAGAAAGCTCTCCAGATCATAAAGTGTCATAGAACAGGGTGTTGTATTCTCTCCACAGTCTGTGGTAGGATACGCAACATGCTGGACCGATGCTAGTAGGGGAAGGAGAGGGTAGCCCCCCGTCCCTTCAGAGAAAGCTCTCCGGATCAGAATGTGTTGTAGAACGGGGTGTTGCCTTCTCTCCATAGTCTGGTGTTTTGACATTGGTTCGTTGTTGGGTCCCAAATGTCAGCCTCCTCTGTGCAGGAAATGCGTCCATGCTGGGTCCCAGATGCCAGCCTCTATTTGAAAGAGGCATGTGTATCTTAGACTGTTCTTTCGGGTCGAGTTAGCTACTATGCAAGAAACACTTCATGCCCTATAGACGTTAAACAATATTAGTATAACTTACGAATTTGTCTCCTTAAAAAGACTTTCTTTGTCCATGTTTATATCCCTTTAAATAATGAGGCGGTGCTCCTAGCAGCTCAATTAAAAACTACTACATCTTACCACTATATAGTGTATGAATAACTTTGAATATTGATTGTTGGATCAAGACTCGTGAATCCAAACATTTTCTAGCCGTTGGATCTTCTTTTCCATTCTAGCATCTAGAGGATTATTTTCATAGTCTTTAGCGTAATGAACTCTATGCATAAACCTCAAATCACACTTCTCCATCATTCTAGAATCTTCTCCGTCATTTCTCTAGACCATGTTAATAAAATTTTCAAGTGTTATGTAGCTAATAAACGTTGGCTTATACATGATACAAAGTAAAAGAACCAAATATACACCCATACTTTATATTTGTCGATCAAATTTATAATTTTTGGACCATTATCATTTATAATTTTATATAGTGATAATATGTCATATGTCTATTATCTGGGTCTCACATGCAAGGTACGTGGAATTTACTAGTAATGCAGTAGGTTCTACACAAAAACATAGGTAGATAGAACTTTTTGGAGGGGGGTGGGGAAGGGGTTAATGCCCATAAAGGCCAAATTAAAAATATTATGGGCTAACTAGGGTAGATGCCCTATTCTTCATGGGCAATATTCCATGGGCTCACTCCGAAATTGAATGCGCTATGGTCGGCAGCCACAAGACAATGAAAAGGCCGAATTGGAATATTTTGGGCTATGCTTGGGCCTGATAGGCAAATTTCAGGGGCTCAGTAATAAAAATTCTAGACCTCAACAAGGAAGAAAAAACAAGGGAGAAAATTTTGGCAGATATTTCGAGTGAAAATTGTTGACAACCAGGACACATACCCCGTGCACACCAAAACTTTCCTACTTGCGCCTTCCTACTCGTTCCTGCCTTAGTAGCCATGTACTATCTCTTTGTGCTATTCTTCTCGAGACTCACATAGGCGGTCAAAACCACATGCCACGCACCAGAACATTCACACTCCATCTATCAGCTAAGTCGGCCTGACACCATTACGGGTGACACTGTTCTTTTCAGGACGCACACCAGCCGGTGGTCAGCTGGTCGATCCCCACAATACGCTTATAATTTCCTTAGTTCGCTCGAATCATTCCCTAGAAGTCATTTTGTACTTGATTTGTTCATTTGACGTTGTTCTGCACTTGATTTGTTTGTTCGAATTGGTTGGCATTTTGTGCTTGGTCGATCTGTTCTCTCAAATATGTAACATAGTTCTGCACTTAATATCTGAAATAGGCTAAAATTACGTGGCATTTATAGTTCTATATTCAATCAGGTTGCTTAGACATCTTGGCTTAATTAGATCTATAATTAACCTATTCAGTGAAATATCTTAAAAGCTTCTGACAATATCTATCCTCAATAGGTGGACATATATTGGATACTAAATGGAAAAAGCAACACCTTCATATTGGGAAGGTGTTAATGACTTCATGAAGTTTGTTAAACAGCATAACAGTGACTCGGATGTGTTTTGCCCTTGCTAACAACACACATATATTAGTTGGACTAAACATGGTGAACCAAATGATTAGCCTGTTCTTGATCCTCTACCTGATGCTGATCTGCTTGGAGCTCATCAGATCGAGGACGAGGACCTTTATGGTTTGTTAAGGGACCTATACCCCACTGCAACCAAAAAAGGCGCTCCTTCTCTTAAAATATCACTTTTCTCTGACTTGATAGAAGATGCCAAGTGTCCAGTGGACCCTGATTCTGGTATCTCAAGATTCGAACTGGTAATGAAATTACTAAAGGAAAAGTCATCCAACAAGATTTCCAATAAAGCTTTCGATTCAGTGATTAAGGTATCCATCGAGTCAATCCTAGGGAAGGATTGCAAAAATTCTTTTATGAGATGAAACAGTACATCAAGGTACTTGGACTATCATATGAGAAGATCCATTTTTGTCCAAATAACTGTGTACTGTTCTGGGAAGATTATGAAAACCTCGATGAATGCCAAGTATGTAACGAATCAAGATGGAAAATGGTGATAAAAAGAAGAAAGATCCTTGTAAGGTTCTGAGATATTTTCCAATTATAGATATATTGAAGAGGTTGTTTCAGTCAGAATAAACATCTAAGGAAAGTAGATGTCACAAAGATATTCTCATGCCAGACGATTACTTACTAAGACATCCAGCTAATGGCATTGAATGGAAGAACTTTGACAAGGCTCATCCAGGATTTGCTGCGGATCCAAGGAACCTGAGACTTGGCCTAGCTACAGATGGAATTAACCCATTTGGCAACATGAGTAACTCGTACCGCATGTGGACAGTACTTGTTAGAATTTACAACCTACCTCCCTAGCCATGCATTGATTAGTCGAACTTCTTGCTGGCTTTACTCATCCCAGGTCCCAAATTACTTGGGAAGGATTTTGATAAGTTCATGCAGCCTCTTATACAAGACTTGCAGGATATATGGAAGGGTGTGACGACTCATGATATCCTTTCTAGCAAACCTGAAGATGCCAAGTTCCCTATCCGTGCTTCTGTGCAATTCTACACCCATGATTTTCCATCTCTTGGCACTATGTCAGGCAAAGTAACAATAGGTTATAACGCATGTGTTTGCTGTGAGATAAAACAGGTCACAGTGAGGCTACAAAATAAGACCGATTTCCTTGGCCACCGGGTTTTTCTTCTTAAAGGCCACAAATTCCGAAAAAACTTAAAAAAATTGCAGTTCTATGGAAATAGGACTGAATATGGCACTGCACCACAAAAGTTCACTGCAACTGAGTTGGAGGTGCATCTACAAAAGGTCAGAAATGTCAAACTAGGAAAACAACCAGCTGCCAAATGAGGTAAAAGAAAGAATACAAAAGATGCACCGACAGTAGGAGTAGCATCCAAAAGGAAGAGAGTGGAAGAAATAGCAGCAGATGCCTAAGGGAAGGAAATGGAACCGAGAATATTTTATAAGCACAGATCCACTCTATGGGACTTGCCTGTATTGGGCTGGTAAGATGCTTCGACATAATATTAATGTCATGCACCTGGAGAAAAGGAAATGTGACAGCATTATAGGCACATTACTCAACATTCCACCCAAGACAAAAGATAGCTATAATGCTAGGCTTGACTGTGAAAAACTCAATGTTAACCACAACTTGAAGCTGCATCCTAAAGATACAGTTGATAAGGGCGGTGAAAAACATTAAAAATTTCAAGGTGCACGATTTACCTTGCCGATGAATAAAAGGGTACTATTTTGTGACTTCCTCCGAGGTGTGAAGTTCCCATCTGGATTTTCTTCCAACATTGCAAATTGTATCAATGCAGAGGGGAACAAGCTCCAAGGGTTGAAAACTCATGATTGCCACATCCTACTACAAAGTTTTTAGCTCTTGGCGTTAAAGGTTTAGTGAACAAGTATTTGTATAACGTGCTTGCAGAGTTGGAAAAGTTCTTTAGGGAAATTTGTAGGAAAACTCTGGACATAACAGTTGTAGCGTGTCTTTAGACGGACATAGCAAAAATCTCGTGCAAGCTTGAACTGATATATCCACCAGCCTTCTTTGATGTGATGGTGCATTTGGTTGTTCATCTGAGTGAAGATGCACTTTATAGAGGTCCCATACAGTACGGATGGATGTACCCTATAGAACGTCGACTTTGCACTTTCAAGGGTACTATTAGGAACAAGGCTAGAGCAGAGGCTAGATTATTGCTGCTGAAGCATTTGCATTTTGCTCAACATACATTCCTGATCGTAAAACGAGATCCAATATGGGTGGCAGAATTGAAGAAGTTGAAAAATATGTTTTTAACCATGGTGTTCACCTAGTAGGAAAGAAGGAACATAGAACATTAATGCACACGAATATGACCAACTTACTTGGTATGTGCTGAATAACGCTGATGAGGCTGAAAACTTGTTGCGTGAGTACTATTCATACATATCCTCACATATATGAAATGAAACTTGTAGCAAGATATGTTTAGATCTCTTACTTGAGTATCGTTTTTGTAGGTTATTTAAAGCAACCAAAGGAAAAGATTATGTTGCACTAGTATGTGGGGGTGGGTTTCAGGAATGGTTTAGGAATCATGTAAGATCTTCAATTGAACTTTGAATTACATAGGAACTGTGCACATGAGATGACCTCTTGATTATTTTGTATACCGCAAATCACGAAGCTGCATGAAGAGAATCCGGGTGATGTTAGTTATGGTCTCTATGCCCTATCACGTGGTCCGGCAAAGAGGGTTCAGACAACTATAGCTTGCAATGATGATGGTATCCACTACAACACTTATGAGCATGAGAAACATCTGAAGACACAAAACAGTGGCGTCACAACCAGTGGCGGGCACTTGACAGGAAAAATGAAGAAGTCAGATGACTATGATCATTATGGTCGCATAAAAGATGTTATTGAATTGAACTATAATGACAAGACTGGTGGTCGATCTGTGGTTCTATTCAAGTGTTATTGGTATGACCAAGATCTGAACAAGAAAAGAGGACCCAGAAATGATGGGAATTTCATATCGATCAATACTACTACTGAGTGGTACAAGGAGGAACCTTATATTTTGGTAACTCAAGGTTTCAAGGTAATATTCTTGGATGAAAGAGATAATAAGAACTCGCAATATGTGCAAAAGTTTGAGGCAAGGAGCACCTATGATGTGAACGAGTATGCCGAGCTAGGCAGCATAGATGTTGCCCACCAAGATGATCCTAGTGGTTGGTGAACTGGCTGACGTTGATGAAAATTTTATTACCAGAGGCAGCTCTGTGCATGATGGACAAGTAGATTGCACTGTCGAGGTTAGTGTAGTCGACAAACATAGGAATAAACTAGTTCTACCTGATAAATCTCAGGACATGTATAATGAATGGCAAGGGGAAGAAGATCCAACCTAGTCGTAATATGTGGATCTAGAACAAGGTGGTGCTGAAAGCGATGATGGTGATGATGATTAGACTGTTGTTTCATATTATGTAGTGAGATGATGAACAATGATTCGTATTGGTTTTCTGTTTGTAAAATGTATGAGACATGATGACAATTTTCTGTTGGATTGTAATCCTAGACTAATTGTTTTCCCTGTCTAAATTGGATTAAGCTTAATTCGACAGCTGAAAAATATGTAGAACAGGTGAACTTGGCTTGCAACAGATACATTGGTTTTGTACATTAATTAATTAGCAACCACATGACCAGGTTTCATACAGAAGGGGGCATATGCACCTCGTGTCAGTAGAGATGGGTGAGCACATTGTCAAGGCAGATAGGGCAGCTAGCGTTGGTCTCAAACCAAGTGAAGATGCACTTGCGATAGATGGTTGCATCCCCGAAGACGCACCATTGTGCACTTCGACAGCGCCTGCATGCATAGGTCCAAGTGGCCATCCTCCTGCTCAACCAGGTACCAGAGCCGATGCAGAATGTCATATGGCATGATGGTATCCCACTCCTCTGCCGTGAGCTGCAAGTTCTTCAACAGCCATACACGACTAAGAACCTTGCGGATAGTTCCCACGACCTTGCTTGCGGGGAGGCAGGTTGAGATTCAACACCTCCTGTTTGCAGGGTCTGGTCGCGACATCGTCCTTCTCTAGAGGGGCTGGGATGGAGCCAGGCATCCTCCTAAGCTTGTACATCCTTGAGAAGAAGATCTTCAGTGTCATTGTGTACGGCATCGCCTCGTCAACTAACTGTGGTTGAACGATGGAGAAGTCGGTTGTGGCTGCGGAGACATGGCAGGCACGAAAGACATGGGGGCCATACTCGATGATGCACTCCTGTGAGGAGCGCTCTAGTTCTGGCAGCACCGAGAGGGGAGGGGGTGGGGGCGGGGGCCAGTCAATGGTGCTAGCTTGGATGAGGGGGAACATGCTAGGGAAAATGGGTGAGAGTGGACTTCTCGAAGGCGAGGCCCCTCTAGCTCGTCACTCCCAACCATGGTTCTATTTAGGGGAAGTCTAAAATAAACCTTGAATTTGAGGGAAAAGGTAAATCGAACTCCAACACCAAATCCTTGAAATTGGCTCTCCAAACTTATCAATCCTGTTCTATTTTGAACCGATGCCAAATAGTAATGTTTTTGTGGCACCGTCTCCAAAATGGAGGGCACCGCTTTGCAAAAAGGAATGTGGCCCCGCATTGATAAAAAATAATTTAGCTTAACCTGACTAGAGGGATGGATGTTTTCTTTGCATTAAATAGAGGAAGGGTTGTTGAGATGGACAGGGAAGACCAATATTTTAACATACGCTGAGTTTGGCCATCGGAGCAAGTAGCTGCCCCCGTTCCTTGAATTTTTTGTGTGGCATCGGATGTGCAGCATAGGCACCGGTGCCAAATGGATGAGAAGTGGTTTGGGAACCGATACTTCCATACGTTGTGGAGGGCCACCCAAGTTCTACGGATTTTCAAGCTTTTTAGCCAAAAGAGAGCAACTATGTGGATGCACGGGCAGGTGGTACTTCCCCTTATTATCGGTAAAAGAGAGAAACTATGTGGATGCGATGATAATTCAATTTGTTTATAGTACTAACATAAGTAGTATAGGTACTCCACAACCACGATACAAACTAAACCATACTCTACACGGAATCAGCACACACATAGACCCCCCGAATATCATATAATTCTTTTTTGTGAAGAGCCTATGCCGCCCTCTGCCCATGTGGGCACACCATCTAGTGTTCAATGAACTCGAAGAAGCTGCCAGCCATGTCGCACCCTTTGTTGCTACACTTGAGCCTCATTCCCGAGGACATCCGATCCATGGTAGTGGTTGGTTTGAAGACACCTCTGTACTCACATCCTGGGCTCTGTCCATCGGACAATTTTCCAACACATTGTGCGCATCCAATGTGTGCTACGGCCTTGCCAAAGCAGTTCTCGTGCAAGGAAAAGAGATTTAGCCCAAAAACAAGGGTTGTATCGCACTAGTGTGGAAAACATCCTGAAGAAAGAAGTAATAACCATGTACGCAGGACGATGAACAATTTGAGAACACAGCCTGTAGTGGAAGACCTGCCTCATTGCACTCATGTCAATCGTAGCTTCAAACCACTCGTTTACCATAGAGCCGTTTTCTTCAACTACGGCGGATCTGAGAGGGATTTTGAGACCGAGCGAGGGAGTATAGAGAGGAGAGCAGATTTCAGAGGGTTGATGAGAGCGAGCGAGAGAGACTTGTACTACTAGTTAAATACTAGGAGTACTACAATTCTCATGTCACTCTAGGAAATATCATCCGTCCATGTAAATTTAATGGACATGAGCCGATACCTTGTCTCTTTGGAAAGAGACTAGCGCGGAGAAAACTAGAGAAGCGCTATGTTCCATGAGTAAGGACTACTGTAGGTGTAGAGTAGTAGTTTTTAATTATCTTCGTCTGACCCGGTGTACACGTTACCTTGACGACCTAGGGCTACATGGAAGACTAAATATTGTATTCCAGTACTACTCCGGGATGGAGGTACTAGTACTACTCTACCTCTGTTTGGGATGAGACCATCATCAATAGGGGTATCAGGTGGTACGTATCATGCATGAAAAATACTTATGTGTCACGGAAATTAATGATGAAAGAGATTGTGTTGGTATCATAGGTAGATACGGTATCATAGAAAAAATAATCTCAAATAAATCTTGTACACAATTTTAACTTGAGATTACAAAACAATAAATAGACTACGACTATGATATTATTAGTACTAAGTACTGTACAGTACATGATAGTGGTACTACCCATTGTGGAGATGGTATTACATACTAGTATCATATACTCTTGTACATGATACTACTGTATGATACTCTCCATTGTGATTAGTCTTAGGCTAGTCATACTCTTGCCAATGCGTTGTCGCGCAAGAGCGGCGCGACAGGAACCCCGGCGTAGCTGAGCTCGAAGCCGGCCGGAAGCCTCGAGAACGGCGGCACCAGTATGTCGTAGTGGGAGAACATCTGAGCCTCGTGCAAGCTGAGTTTGGGCCTCTCCCTCTCCATGGCGATGAAGGAACACGATCTGAGCTTCGGCCCCAAGGTTAAGGGGATAAGGGAAAAGACATAGGCCTAGCACCATTGCCACTGCCAATCAGTTCACAGAACAGACTTCTCGCGGATCGCCCTCATGAAGGACATCCTTATCGTCCATGCACCTCGATCCAACAACACCTAACAATCGGGGATCGGGTCTTCTAGAAGCCCAGAGCGGTTGCTGGTTAGCTCTGCGTCCCGGTTGTTTGTGGCCAACGGCTGTCGTTGAAAATAATACACATTTCAATGACAATGGTGGATCCATATGTGGTTTGTGAAAAGAACACACATGCAATGAGTCTAGCTATGGTTAATGAGAAGAACACACATGAAATGACACTGGTGGATCCATAGGTGGATTGTGAAATGAACACACATGCAATGAACTCTAGTGGAACCACATGCAATGATATTGGTGGATCCATGTGTGGTATGTGAAGAGAATGCACATGCAATGAACTCTGGTGGATCCATATATGGTCTATGAAAATAATAGTCATGAAATGACTCCAGGTGTGGTTAATGAAAGAATACACATTTCAATGACAATGGTGGATCCATATGTGGTTTGTGAAAAAAACACATGCAATTACTCTGGTGGATCCATGTGTGGTTTGTGGAAAGAACACACATGCAATGACTCTGGTTGACCCACATGTGGTTCATCGAAAGAACACACATGCAATGACATTGGTGGATCCATGTGTGGTTTGTGACATGAACACACATGCAATGACATTAGTTGATCCATATGTTAGTAAAAAGAACACACATGCAATGACATTGGTGGATCAATAGGTGGATTGTGAAAAGAACACACATGCAATGACTATGGTTGTTGTTAGTAAAAAGAACACACATGCAATGACATGGTGGATCCATGTGTGGTCTCTATAGAGAACACACATTTCAATGACACCGGTGGATCCATATGTGGTATGTGAAAAGAATAGTCATGAAATGACTCCAGTTGTTGTTAGTAAAAAGAGCACACATGCAATGACACTAGTGGATCCATGTGTGGTCTCTAAAGAGAACACACATGCAATGACACTGGTGGATCCATAGGTGGATTGTGAAAACAATACACATGCGATGTCTATGGTTGTTGTTAGTAAAAATAACACACATGCAATGAAACTGGTGGATCCATGTGTGGTCTCTGAAGAAAACACACATTTCAATGACACTGGTGGATCCATATGTGGCATGTGAAAATAATAGTGATGAAATGACTCTAGTTGTTGTTAGTAAAAATAACACAGATGCAATGGCACTGGTGTATCCATGTGTGGTCTCTAAAGAGAACACACATGTAATGACTCTAGCTGTGGTTAATGAGAAGAACACACATGCAATGACACTGGTGGATCCATAGGTGGATCCTGAAAAGAACACACATGTAATGACTCTGGTTGTTGTTAGTAAAAAGAACACACATGCAATGACACTGGTTGTTGTTAGTAAAAAGAACACACATGCAATGACACTGGTGGATCCATGTGTGGTCTCTAAAGAGAACACACATTTCAATGACACTGGTGGATCCGTATGTGGTATGTGAAAAGAATAGTCATAAAATGACTCCAGTTGTTGTTAGTAAAAAAGAACACACATGCAATAGCACTGGTGGATCCATGTGTGGTCTGTGAAGAGAACACACATGTAATGACTCTAGCCGTGGTTCATGAGAAGAACACACATGCAATGACTACGGTGGATCCATAGGTGGATTGTGAAAATAACACACATGCAATGACTCTTGTTGTTGGTAGTAAAAAGAACACACATGCAATGACACTGGTGGATCCATGTGTGGTCTCTGAAGAGAACACACATTTCAATGACACTGGTGGATCCATATGTGGTATGTGAAAATAATAGTCATGAAATGACTCCAGTTGTTGTTAGTGAAAAGAACACACATGCAATGAAATTGGTGGTTCCATATGTGGTCTCTGAAGAGAACACACATGCAATGACTCTAGATGTGGTTAATGAGAAGAACACACATGCAATGACACTAGTGGATCCATGTGTGGTCTCTAAAGAGAACACACATGCAATGACACTGGTGGATCCGTAGGTGGATTGTGAAAACAATACACATGCGATGACTATGGTTGTTGTTAGTAAAAAGAACACACATGCAATGAAACTGGTGCATCCATGTGTGGTCTCTGAAGAAAACACACATTTCAATGACACTGGTTGATCCATATGTGGCATGTGAAAAGAATAGTGATGAAATGACTCTAGTTGTTGTTAGTAAAAAGAACACACATGCAATGGCACGAGACCACACATGTAATGACTCTAGCTGTGGTTAACGAGAAGAACACACATGAAATGACACTGGTGGATCCATAGGTGGATTGTGAAAAGAACACACATGCAATGACTCTGGTTGTTCTTAGTAAAAAGAACACACATGCAATGACACTGGTGGATCCACGTGTGGTCTCTGAAGAGAACACACATTTCAATGACATTGGTGGATCCATATGTGGTATGTGAGAAGAATAGTCATGAAATGATTCCAGTTGTTGTTAGTAAAAAGAACACACATGCAATGACACTGGTGCATCCATGTGTGGTCTCTGAAGAGAACACACATGCAATGACACTGGTGGATCCATATGTTGTATGTGAAAATAACAGTCATGAAATGACTTCAATTGTTGTTAGTAAAAAGAGCACACATGCAATGACACTGGTGGATCCATGTGTGGCCTCTGAAGAGAACACACATGCAATGACACTGGTGGATCCATAGGTGGATTGTGAAAACAATACACATGCGATGACTATGGTTGTTGTTAGTGAAAAGAACACACATGCAATGAAACTGGTGGATCCATGTGTGGTCTCTGAAGAAAACACACATTTCAATGACACTGGTGGATCCATATGTGGCATGTGAAAAGAATAGTGATGAAATGACTCTAGTTGTTGTTAGTAAAAAGAACACACATGCAATGGCACTGGTGTATCCATGTGTGGTCTCTGAAGAGAACACACATGTAATGACTCTAGTTGTGGTTAATGAGAAGAACACACATGCAATGACACTGGTGGATCCATAGGTGGATTGTGAAAAGAACACACAGGCAATGACTCTGGTTGTTGTTAGTAAAAAGAACACACATGCAATGACACTTGTGGATCCATGTGTGGTCTCTGAAGAGAACAGACATTTCAATGACACTGGTGGATCCATATGTTGTATGTGAAAAGAACAGTCATGAAATGACTCTAGTTGTTGTTCGTAAAAAGAGCACACATGCAATGACACTGGTGGATCCATGTGTGGTCTCTGAAGAGAACACACATGCAATGAAACTGGTAGATCCATAGGTGGATTGTGAAAAGAACACACATGCAATGACTCTAGTTGTTGTTAGTAAAAAGAACACACATGCAATGACACTGGTGGATCGATGTTTGGTCTCTGAAGAGAACACACATTTCAATGATATTGGTGGATCCATATGTTGTATGTGAAAAGAACAATCATGAAATGACTCCAGTTGTTGTTAGTAAAAAGAGCACACATGCAATGACACTGGTGGATCCATGTGTGGTCTCTGAAGAGAACATACATGCAATGACACTTGTGGATCCATAGGTGGATTGTGAAAAGAACACACATGCAATGACTCAGGTTGTTGTTAGTAAAAAGAACACACATGCAATGACACTGGTGGATCCATGTGTGGTCTCTAAAGAGAACACACATTTCAATGACACTGGTGGATCCGTATGTGGTATGTGAAAAGAATAGTCATAAAATGACTCCATTTGTTGTTAGTAAAAAAGAACACACATGCAATAGCACTGGTGGATCCATGTGTGGTCTCTGAAGAGAACACACATGCAATGACTCTAGCCGTGGTTCATGAGAAGAACACACATGCAATGACTATGGTGGATCCATAGGTGGATCGTGAAAATAACACACATGCAATGACTCTGGTTGTTGTTAGTAAAAAGAACACACATGCAATGACACTGGTGGATCCATGTGTGGTCTCTGAAGAGAACACACATGCAATGACTCTAGCTGTGGTTAATGAGAAGAACACACATGCAATAACACTGTCGGATCCATAGGTGGATTGTGAAAACAATACACATGCGATGACTATGGTTGTTGTTAGTAAAAAGAACACACATGCAATGAAACTGGTGGATCCATGTGTGGTCTCTGAAGAAAACACACATTTCAATGACACTGGTGCATCCATATGTGGCATGTGAAAAGAATAGTGATGAAATGACTCTAGTTGTTGTTAGTAAAAAGAACACACATGCAATGGCACTGGTGTATCCATGTGTGGTCTCTGAAGAGAACACACATGTAATGACTCTAGCTGTGGTCAATGAGAAGAACACACATGAAATGACACTGGTGGATCCATAGGTGGATTGTGAAAAGAACACACATGCAATGACTCTGGTTGTTGTTAGTAAAAAGAACACACATGCAATGACACTGGTGGATCCATGTGTGGTCTCTGAAGAGAACACACATTTCAATGACATTGGTGGATCCATATGTGGTATGTGAGAAGAATAGTCATGAAATGATTCCAGTTGTTGTTAGTATAAAGAACACACATGCAATGACACTGGTGGATCCATGTGTGGTCTCTGAAGAGAACACACATGCAATGACAATGGTGGATCCATAGGTTGATTGTGAGAAGAACACACATGCAATGACTCTGGTTGTTGTTAGTAAAAACAACACACATGCAATGACACTGGTAGATCAATGTGTGGTCTCTGAAGAGAACACACATTTCAATGACATTGGTGGATCCATATGTTGTATGTGAAAAGAACAGTCATGAAATGACTCTAGTTGTTGTTAGTAAAAAGAGCACACATGCAATGACACTGGTGGATCCATGTATGGTCTCTAAAGAGAAGACACATGCAATGACACTGGTGGATCCATAGGTGGA
The DNA here is from genome assembly GCA_916181665.1 of Avena sativa. NCBI lineage: Eukaryota > Viridiplantae > Streptophyta > Magnoliopsida > Poales > Poaceae > Avena > Avena sativa. Next base: position 508,593,605 of record OV702289.1, read on the forward strand.
TTGTGAAAAGAACACACATGCAATGACTCTGGGGTTATTGTTAGTAAAAACAACACACATGCAATGACACTGGTGGATCCATGTGTGGTCTCTAAAGAGAACACACATTTCAATGAAACTGGTGGATCCGTATGTGCTATGTGAAAAGAATAGTCATAAACTGACTCCAGTTGTTGTTAGTAAAAGAGAACGCACATGCAATAGCACTGGTGGATCCATGTGTGGTCTCTGAAGAGAACACACATGCAATGACTCTAGTCGTGCTTCATGAGAAGAACACACATGCAATGACTACGGTGGATCCATAGGTGGATTGTGAAAATAACACACATGCAATGACTCTAGTTGTTGTTAGTAAAAAGAACACACATGCAATGACACTGGTGGATCCATGTGTGGTCTCTGAAGAGAACACACATTTCAATGACACTAGTGGATCCATATGTGGTATGTGAAAACAATAGTGATGAAATGACTCCAGTTGTTGTTAGTAAAAAGAACACACATGCAATGACAATGGTGGTTCCATATGTGGTCTCTGAAGAGAACACACATGCAATGACTCTAGCTGTGGTTAATGAGAAGAACACACATGCCATGACACTGGCGGATCCATAGGTGGATTGTGAAAACAATACACATGCGATGACTCTGGTTGTTTTTAGTAAAAATAACACACATGCAATGAAACTGGTGGATCCATGTGTGGTCTCTGAAGAAAACACACATTTCAATGACACTGCTAGATCCATATGTGGCATGTGAAAAGAATAGTGATGTAATGACTCTAGTTGTTGTTAGTAAAAAGAACATACATGCAATGGCACTGGTGGATCCATGTGTGGTCTCTGAAGAGAACACACATGTAATGACTCTAGCTGTGGTTAATGAGAAGAACACACATGCAATGACACTGGTGGATCCATAGGTGGATTGTGAAAAGAATACACATGCAATGACTCTGGTTGTTGTCAGTAAAAAGAACACACATGCAATGACACTGGTGGATCCATGTGTGGTCTCTGAAGAGAACACACATTTCAATGACACTGGTGGATCCATATGTTCTATGTGAAAAGAACAGTCATGAAATGACTCTAGTTGTTGTTAGTAAAAATAGCACACATACAATGACACTGGTGGATCCATGTGTGGTCTCTGAAGAGAACACACATGCAATGAAACTGGTGGATCCATATGTGGATTGTGAAAAGAACACACATGCAATGACTCTGGTTGTTGTTAGTAAAAAGAACACACATGCAATGACACTGGTGGATCCATGTGTGGTCTCTAAAGAGAACACACATTTCAATGACCCTAGTGGATCCATATGTTGTATGTGAAAATAACATTCATGAAATGACTCCAGTTGTTGTTAGTAAAAAGAACACACATGCAATAACAATGGTGGTTCCATATGTGGTCTCTGAAGAGAACACACATGCAATGACTCTAGCTGTGGTTAATGAGAAGAACACACATGCCATGACACTGGCGGATCCATAGGTGGATTGTGAAAACAATACACATGCGATGACTCTGGTTGTTTGTAGTAAAAATAACACACATGCAATGAAACTGGTGGATCCATGTGTGGTCTCTGAAGAAAACACACATTTCAATGACACTGGTGGATCCATATGTGGCATGTGAAAACAATAGTGATGTAATGACTCTAGTTGTTGTTAGTAGAAAGAACACACATGCAATGGCACTGGTGGATCCATGTGTGGTCTCTGAAGAGAACACACATGTAATGACTCTAGCTGTGGTTAATGAGAAGAACACACATGAAATGACACTGGTGGATCCATAGGTGGATTATGAAAAGAACACATGCAATGACTCTGGTTGTTGTCAGTAAAAAGAACACACATGCAATGACACTGGTGGATCCATGTGTGGTCTCTGAAGAGAACACACATTTCAATGACACTGGTGGATCCATATGTTCTATGTGAAAAGAACAGTCATGAAATGACTCTAGTTGTTGTTAGTAAAAAGAGCACACATGCAATGACACTGGTAGATCCATGTGTGGTCTTTGAAGAGAACACACATGCAATGAAACTGGTTGATCCATATGTGGATTGTGAAAAGAACACACATGCAATGACTCTGGTTGTTGTTAGTAAAAAGAACACACATGCAATGACACTGGTGGATCCATGTGTGGTCTCTAAAGAGAACACACATTTCAATGACCCTAGTGGATCCATATGTTGTATGTGAAAATAACATTCATGAAATGACTCCAGTTGTTGTTAGTAAAAAGAACACACATGCAATAACAATGGTGGTTCCATATGTGGTCTCTGAAGAGAACACACATGCAATGACTCTAGCTGTGGTTAATGAGAAGAACACACATGCCATGACAGTGGCGGATCCATAGGTGGATTGTGAAAACAATACACATGCGATGACTCTGGTTGTTTTTAGTAAAAATAACACACATGCAATGAAACTGGTGGATCCATGTGTGGTCTCTGAAGAAAACACACATTTCAATGACACTGGTGGATCCATATGTGGCATGTGAAAAGAATAGTGATGAAATGACTCTAGTTGTTGTTAGTAAAAAGAACACACATGCAATGGCACTGGTGGATCCATGTGTGGTCTCTGAAGAGAACACACATGTAATGACTCTAGCTGTGGTTAATGAGAAGAACACACATGCAATGACACTGGTGGATCCATAGGTGGATTGTGAAAAGAACACACATGCAATGACTCTGGTTGTTGTCAATAAAAAGAACACACATGCAATGACACTGGTGGATCCATGTGTGGTCTCTAAAGAGAACACACATTTCAATGACACTGGTGGATCCATATGTTCTATGTGAAAAGAAAAGTCATGAAATGACTCTAGTTGTTGTTAGTAAAAAGAGCACACATGCAATGACACTGGTGGATCCATGTGTGGTCTCTGAAGATAACACACATGCAATGAAACTGGTGGATCCATATGTGGATTGTGAAAAGAACACACATGCAATGACTCTGGTTGTTGTTAGTAAAAAGAACACACATGCAATGACACTGGTGGATCCATGTGTGGTCTCTAAAGAGAACACACATTTCAATGACCCTAGTGGATCCATATGTTGTATGTGAAAATAACATTCATGAAATGACTCCAGTTGTTGTTCGTAAAAAGAGCACACATGCAATGACACTGGTGGATCCATGTGTGGTCTCTGAAGAGAACATACATGCAATGACACTGGTGGATCCATAGGTGGATTGTGAAAAGAACACACATGCAATGACTTAGGTTGTTGTTAGTAAAAAGAACACACATACAATGACACTGGTGGATCCATGTGTGGTCTCTGAAGAGAACACACATTTCAATGACACTGGTGGATCCGTATGTGGTATGTGAAAAGAATAGTCATAAAATGACTCCAGTTGTTGCTAGTAAAAAGAACACACATGCAATAGCACTGGTGGATCCATGTGTGGTCTCTGAAGAGAACACACATGCAATGACTCTATCTGTGGTTCATGAGAAGAACACACATGCAATGACTACGGTGGATCCCGAGGTGGATTTTGAAAATAACACAAATGCAATGACTCTGGTTGTTGTTAGTAAAAAGAACACACATGCAATGAAACTAGTGGATCCATGTGTGGTATTTGAAGAGAACACACATTTCCATGACATTGGTGGATCCATATGTGGTATGTGAAAAGAATAGTCATGAAATGATTCCAGTTGTTGTTAGTAAAAAGAACACACATGCAATGACACTTGTGGATCCTTGTGTGGTCTCTGAAGAGAACACACATGCAATAACACTCGTGGATCCATAGGTGGATTGTGAAAAGAACACACATGCAATGACTCTGGTTGTTGTTAGTAAAAAGAACACACATGCAATGACACTAGTGGATCCATGTGTGGTCTCTGAAGAGAACACACGTTTCAATGACACTGGTGGATCCATATGTGGTATGTGAAAATAATAGTCATGAAATAACTCCAGTTGTTGTTAGTAAAAATAACACACATGCAATGACAATGGTGGTTCCATATGTGGTCTCTAAAGAGAACACACATGCAATAACTCTAGCTGTGGTTAATGAGAAGAACACACATGCAACGACACTCTCGGATCCATAGGTGGATTGTGAAAACAATACACATGCGATGACTCTGGTTGTTGTTAGTAAAAATAACACACATGCAATGAAACTGGTGGATCCATGTGTGGTCTCTGAAGAAAACACACATTTCAATGACACTGGTGGATCCATATGTGGCATGTGAAAAGAATAGTGATGAAATGACTCTAGTTGTTGTTAGTAAAAAGAACACACATCCAATGGCACTGGTGGATCCATGTGTGGTCTCTGAAGAGAACACACATGTAACGACTCTAGCTGTGGTTAATGAGAAGAACACACATGCAATGACACTGGTGCTTCCGTAGGTGGATTGTGAAAAGAACACACATGCAATGACTCTGGTTGTTGTTAGTAAAAAGAACACACATGCAATGGCACTGGTGGATCCATGTGTGGTCTCTGAAGACAACACACATTTCAATGACACTAGTGGATCCATATGTTGTATGTGAAAACAACAGTCATTAAATGACTCCAATTGTTCTTAGTAAAAAGAGCACACATGCAATTACACTGGTGGATCCATGTGTGGTCTCTGAAGAGAACACACATGCAATTACTCTAGTTGTGGTTAATGAGAAGAACACACATGCAATGACATTGGTGGATCCATAGGTGGATTGTGAAAAGAACACACATACAATGACTCTAGTTATTATTACTTAAAAGAACACACATGCAATGACACTGGTGGATCCACTGTGGTCTTTGAAGAGAACACACATTTCTATGACACTGGTGGATCCATATGTTCTATGTGAATAGAACACTCATGAAATGACTCCAGTTGTTGTTAGTAAAAAGAGCACACATGCAATAACACTAGTGGATCCATGTGTGGTCTCTGAAGAGAACACACATGCAATGACACTGGTGGATCCATAGGTGGATTGTGAAAAGAACACACATGCAATGACTCTGGTTGTTGTTAGTAAAAAGAACACACATGCAATGACACTGGTGGATCCATGTGTGGTCTCTAAAGAGAACACACATTTCAATGACCCTAGTGGATCCATATGTTGTATGTGAAAATAACATTCATGAAATGACTCCAGTTATTGTTAGTAAAAAGAGCACACATGCAATGACACTGGTGGATCCATGTGTGGTATCTGAAGAGAACATACATGCAATGACACTGGTGGATCCATAGGTGGATTGTGAAAAGAACACACATGCAATGACTCAGGTTGTTGTTAGTAAAAAGAACACACATGCAATGACACTGGTGGATCCATGTGTGGTCTCTGAAGAGAACACACATTTCAATGACACTGGTGGATCCGTATGTGGTATGTGAAAAGAATAGTCATAAAATGACTCCAGTTGTTGCTAGTAAAAAGAACACACATGCAATAGCACTGGTGGATCCATGTGTGGTCTCTGAAGAGAACACACATGCAATGACTCTATCTGTGGTTCATGAGAAGAACACACATGCAATGACTACGGTGGATCCCGAGGTGGATTGTGAAAATAACACAAATGCAATGACTCTGGTTGTTGTTAGTAAAAAGAACACACATGCAATGAAACTAGTGGATCCATGTGTGGTATTTGAAGAGAACACACATTTCAATGACATTGGTGGATCCATATGTGGTATGTGAAAAGAATAGTGATGAAATGATTCCAGTTGTTGTTAGTAAAAAGAACACACATGCAATGACACTTGTGGATCCTTGTGTGGTCTCTGAAGAGAACACACATGCAATAACACTCGTGGATCCATAGGTGGATTGTGAAAAGAACACACATGCAATGACTCTGGTTGTTGTTAGTAAAAAGAACACACATGCAATGACACTAGTGGATCCATGTGTGGTCTCTGAAGAGAACACACGTTTCAATGACACTGGTGGATCCATATGTGGTATGTGAAAAGAATAGTCATGAAATGACTCCAGTTGTTGTTAGTAAAAATAACACACATGCAATGACAATGGTGGTTCCATATGTGGTCTCTAAAGAGAACACACATGCAATAACTCTAGCTGTGGTTAATGAGAAGAACACACATGCAACGACACTAGCGGATCCATAGGTGGATTGTGAAAACAATACACATGCGATGACTCTGGTTGTTGTTAGTAAAAATAACACACATGCAATGAAATTGGTGGATCCATGTGTGGTCTCTGAAGAAAACACACATTTCAATGACACTGGTGGATCCATATGTGGCATGTGAAAAGAATAGTGATGAAATGACTCTAGTTGTTGTTAGTAAAAAGAACACACATCCAATGGCACTGGTGGATCCATGTGTGGTCTCTGAAGAGAACACACATGTAACGACTCTAGCTGTGGTTAATGAGAAGAACACACATGCAATGACACTGGTGCATCCATAGGTGGATTGTGAAAAGAACACACATGCAATGACTCTGGTTGTTGTTAGTAAAAAGAACACACATGCAATGGCACTGGTGGATCCATGTGTGGTCTCTGAAGAGAACACACATTTCAATGACACTGGTGGATCCATACGTTGTATGTGAAAAGAACAGTCATGAAATGACTCCACTTCTTGTTAGTAAAAAGAGCACACACGCAATTACACTGGTGGATCCATGTGTGGTCTCTGAAGAGAACACACATGCAATGACTCTAGTTGTGGTTAATGAGAAGAACACACATGCAATGACACTTGTGGAACCATAGGCGGATTGTGAAAAGAACACACATGCAATGACTCTGGTTGTTAGTAAAAAGAACACACATGCAATGACACTGGTGGATCCATGTGTGGTCTCTAAAGAGAACACACATTTCAATGACATTACTGGATCCATATGTTGTATGTGAAAATAACATTCATGAAATGACTCCAGTTGTTGTTAGTAAAAAGAGCACACATGCAATGACACTGGTGGATCCATGTGTGGTCTCTGAAAAGAACATAGATGCAATGACACTGGTGGATCCATAGGTGGATTGTGAAAAGAACACACATGCAATGACTCAGGTTGTTGTTAGTAAAAAGAACACACATGCAATGACACTGCTGGATCCATGTGTGGTCTCTGAAGAGAACACACATTTCAATGACATAGGTGGATCCGTATGTGGTATGTGAAAAGAATAGTCATAAAATGACTCTAGTTGTTGCTAGTAAAAAGAACACACATGCAATAGCACTGGTGGATCCATGTGCGGTCTCTGAAGAGAACACACATGCAATGACTACGGTGGATCCATAGGTGGATTATGAAAATAACACAAATGCAATGACTCTGGTTGTTGTTAGTAAAAAGAACACAGATGCAATGAAACTAGTGGATCCATGTGTGGTCTTTGAAGAGAACACACATTTCAATGACATTGGTGGATCCATATGTTGTATGTGAAAAGAACAGTCATGAAATGACTCCAGTTGTTGTTAGTAAAAAGAGTACACATGCAATTACACTGGTGGATCCATAGGTGGATTGTGAAAAGAACACACATGCAATGACTCTGGTTGTTGTTAGTAAAAAGAACACACATGCAATGACACTGGTGGATCCATGTGTGGTCTCTGAAGAGAACACACATTTCAATGACACTGGTGGATCCATATGTTGTATGTGAAAAGAACAGTCATGAAATGACTCCAATTGTTCTTAGTAAAAAGAGAACACATGCAATTACACTGGTGGATCCATGTGTGGTCTCTGAAGAGAACACACATGCAATTACTCTAGGTGTGGTTAATGAGAAGAACACACATGCAATGACATTGGTGGATCCATAGGTGGATTGTGAAAAGAACACACATACAATGACTCTAGTTATTGTTAGTAAAAAGAACACACATGCAATGACACTGGTGGATCCACTGTGGTCTTTGAAGAGAACACACATTTCTATGACACTGGTGGATCCATATGTTCTATGTGAAAAGAACACTCATGAAATGACTCCAGTTGTTGTTAGTAAAAAGAGCACACATGCAATGACACTAGTGGATCCATGTGTGGCCTCTGAAGAGAACACACATGCAATGACACTGGTGGATCCATAGGTGGATTGTGAAAAGAACACACATGCAATGACTCTGGTTGTTGTTAGTAAAACGAACACACATGCAATGACACTGGTAGATCCATGTGTGGTCTCTGAAGAGAACATACATTTCAATGACACTAGTGGATCCATATGTTGTATGTGAAAAGAACAGTCATGAAATGACTCTACTTGTTGTTAGTAAAAAGAGCACACATGCAATGACACTGGTGGATCCATGTGTGGCCTCTTAGAGAACACACATGCAATGACACTGGTGGATCCATAGGTGGATTGTGAAAAGAACACACATGCAATGACTCTGGTTGTTGTTAGTAAAAAGAACACACATGGAATGACACTGGTAGATTCATGTGTGGTCTCTGAAGAGAACACACATTTCAATGACATTGGTGGATCCATATGTGGTATGTGAAAAGAATAGTCATGAAATGATTCCAGTTGTTGTTAGTAAAAAGTACACACATGCAATGACACTGGTGGATCCATGTGTGGTATCTGAAGAGAACACAAATGCAATGAATCTACCTGTGGTTAATGAGAAGAACACACATGCAATGACTACGGTGGATCCATAGGTGGATTGTGAAAAGAACACACATGCAATGACTCTGGTTGTTGTTAGTAAAAAGAACACACATGCAATGACACTTGTGGATCCATGTGTGGTCTCTGAAGAGAACACACATTTAAATGACACTAGTGGATCCATATATGGTATGTGAAAATAATAGTCATGAAATGACTCCAGTTGTTGTTAATAAAAAGAACACACATGCAATGACACTAGTGGATCCATGTGTGGTATATGAAGAGAACACACATTTCAATGACACTGTGCATCCATATGTGGTATGTGAAAAGAATAGTCATGAAATGAGTCTTGTTAGTAAAAAGAACACACATGCAATGACAATGGTGGTTAGATGTGTGGTCTGTGAAAAGAACACACATGCAATGACAAAGGCCATGGTTTATGAGAAGAACACACATGCAATGACACTAGTGGATCTATAGGTGGATTGTGAAAAGAACACACATGTGATGACTCTGGTTGTTGTTAGCAAAAAGAACACACATGCAATGACATTGGTGGATCCATGTGTGGTCTCTAAAGAGAACACACATTTCATTGACACTGGTGGATCCATATGTGGTATGTGACAAGAATAGTGATGAAATGACTTTAGTTGTTGTTAGTAAAAAGAACACACATGCAATGGCACTGGTGGATCCATGAGACATCTTTGAAGAGAACACACATGTAAGGACTCTAGCTGTGGTTAATGAGAAGAACACACATGCAATGACTAAGGTGGATCCATAGGTGGATTGTGAAAATAACACACATGCAATGACTCTGGTTGTTGTAAGTAAAAAGAACACACATGCAATAACACTGGTGGATCCATGTGTGGTCTCTGAAGAGAACACACATTTCAATGACACTGGTGGATCCATATGTTGTATGGGAAAAGAACAGTCATGAAATGACTCCAATTGTTGTTAGTAAAAAGTGCACACACGCAATTACACTGGTGGATCCATGTGTGGTCTCTGAAGAGAACACACATGCAATGACTCTAGCTGTGGTTAATGAGAAGAACACACATGCAATGACACTTGTGGAACCATAGGCGGATTGTGAAAAGAACACACATGCAATGACTCTGGTTGTTGTTAGTAAAAAGAACACACATGCAATGACACTGGTGGATCCATGTGTGGTCTTTGAACAGAACACACATTTCTATGACACTGGTGGATCCATATGTTATATGTGAAAAGAACACTCATGAAATGACTCTAGTAGTTGTTATTAAAAAGAGCACACATACAATGACACTGGTGGATCCATGTGTGGTCTCTAAAGAGAAAACACATGCAATGACTCTGGTTGTTGTTCGTAAAAAGAACACACATGCAATGACACTGGTGGATCCATGTGTGGTCTCTGAAGAGAACAGACATTTCAATGACACTGGTGGATCCATATGTTGTATGTGAAAAGAACAGTCATGAAATAACTCTAGTTGTTGTTAGTAAAAAGAGCACATATGCAATGACACTGGTGGATCCAAATGTTGTACGTGAAAAGAACAGTCATGAAATGACTCTAATTGTTGTTAGTAAAAAGAGCACACATGCAATTACACTGGTGGATCCATGTGTGGTCTCTGAAGAGAACACACATGCAATGACTCAAGCTGTGGTTAATGAGAAGAACACACATGCAATGACACTGGTGGATCTATAGGTGGATTGTGAAAAGAACACACATGCAATGACTCTGGTTGTTGTTAGTAAAAAGAAACTTCATGCAATGACACTGGTGGATCCATGTGTGGTCTCTGAAGAGAATACACATTTCTATAACACTGGTGGATCCATATGTTGTATGTGAAAAGAACATTCATGAAATGACTCCAGTTGTTGATAGTACAAAGAGCACACATGCAGTGACACTGGTGGATCCATGTGTGGTCTCTGAAGAGAACACACATGCAATGACACTGGTGGATCCATAGGTGGATTGTGAAAAGAACACACATGCAATGACTCTGGTTGTTGTTAGTAAAAAGAACACACATGCAATGACACTGGTGGATCCATGTGTGGTCTCTGAAGAGAACACACATTTCAATGACACTGGTGGATCCATATGTTGTATGTGAAAAGAACAGTCATGAAATGACTCTAGTTGTTGTTAGTAAAAAGAGCACACATGCAATGACACTGGTGGATCCATGTGTGGCCTCTGAAGAGAACACACATGCAATGACACTGGTGGATTCATGTGTGGTCTCTGAAGAGAACACACATTTCAATGACACTGGTGGATCCATATGTGGTATGTGAAAAGAATAGTCATGAAATGACTCTAGTTGTTGTTAGTAAAAAGAACACACATGCAATGACACTGGTGGATCCATGTGTGGTCTCTGAAGAGAACACACATGCAATGACTCTACCTGTGGTTAATGAGAAGAACACACATGCAATGACTACGGTGGATCCATAGGGGGATTGTGAAAAGAACACACATGCAATGACTCTGGTTGTTAGTAAAAAGAACACACATGCAATGACACTGGTGGATCCATGTGTGGTCTCTGAAGAGAATACACATTTCTATAACACTGGTGGATCCATATGCTGTATGTGAAAAGAACACTCCTGAAATGACTCCAGTTGTTGATAGTAAAAAGAGCACACATGCAGTGACACTGGTGGATCCATGTGTGGTCTCTGAAGAGAACACACATTTCAATGACACTGGTTGATCTATATGTTGTATGTGAAAAGAACAGTCATGAAATGACTCTAGTTGTTGTTAGTAAAAATAGCACACATGCAATGACACTGGTGGATCCATGTGTGGCCTCTGAAGAGAACACACATGCAATGACACTGGTGGATCCATAGGTGGATTGTGAAAAGAACACACATGCAATGACTTTGGTTGTTAGTAAAAAGAACACACATGCAATGACACTGGTGGATTCATGTGTGGTCTCTGAAGAGAACACACATTTCAATGAGACTGGTGGATCCATATGTTGTATGTGAAAAGAACAGTCATGAAATGACTCCACTTGTTGTTAGTAAAAAGAGCACACATGCAATGACACTGGTGGATCCATGTGTGGCCTCTGAAGAGAACACACATGCAATGACACTGGTGGATCCATAGGTGGATTATGAAAAGAACACACATGCAATGACTTTGGTTGTTAGTAAAAAGAACACACATGCTATGACACTGGTGGATTCATGTGTGGTCTCTGAAGAGAACACACATTTCAATGACACTGGTGGATCCATATGTGGTATGTGAAAAGAATAGTCATGAAATGACTCGAGTTTTTGTTAGTAAAAAGAACACACATGCAATGACACTAGTGGATTCATGTGTGGTCTCTGAAGAGAACACACATGCAATGACTCTACCTGTGGTTAATGACAAGAAAACACATGCAATGACTATGGTGGATCCATAGGTGGATTGTGAAAAGAACACACATGCAATGACTACGGTGGATCCATACGTGGATTGTGAAAAGAACACACATGCAATGACTCTGGTTGTTGTTAGTAAAAAGAACACACATGCAATGACACTGGTAGATTCATGTGTGGTCTCTGAAGAGAACACACATTTCAATGACACTGGTGGATCCATATGTGGTATGTGAAAATAATAGTCATGAAATGACTCCAGTTGTTGTTAGTAAAAGAACACACATGCAATGACAATGGTGGTTCCATGTGCTGTGAAAAGAACACACATGCAATGACTAAGGACGTGGTTAATGAGAAGAACACACATGCAATGACACTGGTGGATCCATAGGTGGATTGTGAAAAGAACACACATGCAATGACTCTGGTTGTTGTTAGTAAAAAGAACACACATGCAATGACACTGGTGGATCCATGTGTGGTCTCTGAAGAGAACACACATTTCAATGACATTGGTGGATCCATATGTGGTATGTGAAAAGAATAGTCATGAAATTATTCCAATTGTTGTTAGTAAAAAGAACACACATGCAATGACACTGGTGGATCCATGTGTGGTCTCTAAAGAGAACACACATGCAATGACAATGATGGATCCATAGGTTGATTGTGAGAAGAACACACATGCAATGACTCTGGTTGTTGTTAGTAAAAAGAACACACATGCAATGACACTGGTGGATCGATGTGTGGTCTCTGAAGAGAACACACATTTCAATGACATTGGTGGATCCATATGTTGTATGTGAAAATAACAGTCATGAAATGACTCTAGTTGTTGTTAGTAAAAAGAGCACACATGCAATGACACTGGTGGATCCATGTATGGTCTCTAAAGAGAAGACACATGCAATGACACTGGTGGATCCATAGGTGGATTGTGAAAAGAACACACATGCAATGACTCTGGGGTTGTTGTTAGTAAAAACAACACACATGCAATGACACTTGTGGATCCATGTGTGGTCTCGAAAGAGTACACACATTTCAATGACACTGGTGGATCCATATGTTGTATGTGAAAAGAACAGTCTTGAAATGACTCTAGTTGATGTTAGTAAAAAGAGCACACATGCAATGACACTGGTGGATCCATGTGTGGTCTCTCAAGAGAACACACATGCAATGACACTAGTGGATCCATAGGTGGATTGTTAAAAGAACACACGTGCAATGACTCTGGTTGTTTTTAGTAAAAAGAACACACATGCAATGACACTGGTGGATCCATGTGTGGTCTCTGAAGAGAACACACATTTCAATGACACTGGTGGATCCATATGTGGTATGTGAAGATAATAGTCATGAAATGACTCTAGTTGTTTTTAGTAAAAAGAACACACATGCAATGACAATGGTGGTTCCACGTGTGGTCTGTGAAAAGAACACACATGCAATGAATAAAGCCATGGTTAATGAGAAAAACACAGATGCAATGACATTGGTGGATCCATAGGTGGATTGTGAATAGAACACACATGCGATGAGACTGGTTGTTGTTAGTAAAAAGAGCACACATGCTATTACACTGGTGGATCCATGTGTAGTCTCTGAAGAGAACACACATGCAATGACTCTAGTTGTGGTTAATGAGAAGAACACACATGCAATGAAACTAGTAGATCCATAGGTGGATTGTGAAAAGAACACACATGCAATGACTCTGGTTGTTGTTAGTAAAAAGAACACACATGCAATGACACTGGTGGATCGATGTGTGGTCTCTGAAGAGAACACACATTTCAATGATATTGGTGGATCCATATGTTGTATGTGAAAAGAACAATCATGAAATGACTCCAGTTGTTGTTAGTAAAAAGAGCACACATGCAATGACACTGGTGGATCCATGTGTGTTCTTCGAAGAGAAGACACATGCAATGACACTGGTGGATCCATAGGTGGATTGTGAAAAGAACACACATGCAATGACTCTGGTTGTTGCTAGTAAAAAGAACACACATGCAATGACACTGGTGGATCCATGTGTGGTCTCTGAAGAGAACACACATTTCAATGACACTGGTGGATCCATATGTAGTATGTGAAAAGAATAGTCATGAAATGACTCCAGTTATTGTTAGTAAAAAGAACACACATGTAATGACACTGGTGGATCCATGTGTGGTCTCTGAAGAGAACACACATGCAATGACTCTAGCTGTGGTTAATGAGAAGAACACACATGCAATGACACTAGTGGATCCATAGGTGGATTGTGAAAATAACACACATGCAATGACTCTGCTTGTTGTTAGTAAAAAGAACACACATTCAATGACACTGGTGGATCCATGTGTGGTCTCTAAAGAGAACACACTTTTCAATGACACTGGTGGATCCATATGTGGTATGTTAAAAGAATAGTCATGAAATGACTCCAGTTGTTGTTAGTAAAAAGAGCACACATGCAATGACACTGCTGGATCCATGTGTGGTCTCTGAAGAGAACCCACATGCAATTAATCTAGCTATGGTTAATGAGAAGAACACACGTGCAATGACTAAAGTGGATCCATAGGTGGATTGTGAAAATAACACACATGCAATAACTGTGGTTGTTGTTAGTAAAAAGAACACACATGCAATGACACTGGTGGATCCATGTGTGGTCTCTGAAGAGAACACAATTTCAATGGCACTGGTGAATCCATATGTGGTATGTGAAAAGAACAGTCATGAAATGACTCCAGTTGTTGTTAGTAAAAAGAGCACACATGCAATGACAATGGTGGATCCATGTGTGGTCTCTGAAGAGAACACACATGCAATGACTCTAGCTGTGGTTAATGAGAAGAACACACATGCAATGACACTTGTGGAACCATAGGCGGATTGTGAAAAGAACACACATGCAATGACTCTGGTTGTTGTTAGTAAAAAGAACACACATGCAATGACACTGGTGGATCCATGTGTGGTCTTTGAACAGAACACACATTTCTATGACACTGGTGGATCCATATGTTATATGTGAAAAGAACACTCATGAAATGACTCTAGTAGTTGTTATTAAAAAGAGCACACATACAATGACACTGGTGGATCCATGTGTGGTCTCTAAAGAGAAAACACATGCAATGACTCTGGTTGTTGTTCGTAAAAAGAACACACATGCAATGACACTGGTGGATCCATGTGTGGTCTCTGAAGAGAACAGACATTTCAATGACACTGGTGGATCCATATGTTGTATGTGAAAAGAACAGTCATGAAATAACTCTAGTTGTTGTTAGTAAAAAGAGCACATATGCAATGACACTGGTGGATCCAAATGTTGTACGTGAAAAGAACAGTCATGAAATGACTCCAATTGTTGTTAGTAAAAAGAGCACACATGCAATTACACTGGTGGATCCATGTGTGGTCTCTGAAGAGAACACACATGCAATGACTCAAGCTGTGGTTAATGAGAAGAACACACATGCAATGACACTGGTGGATCTATAGGTGGATTGTGAAAAGAACACACATGCAATGACTCTGGTTGTTGTTAGTAAAAAGAAACTTCATGCAATGACACTGGTGGATCCATGTGTGGTCTCTGAAGAGAATACACATTTCTATAACACTGGTGGATCCATATGTTGTATGTGAAAAGAACATTCATGAAATGACTCCAGTTGTTGATAGTACAAAGAGCACACATGCAGTGACACTGGTGGATCCATGTGTGGTCTCTGAAGAGAACACACATGCAATGACACTGGTGGATCCATAGGTGGATTGTGAAAAGAACACACATGCAATGACTCTGGTTGTTGTTAGTAAAAAGAACACACATGCAATGACACTGGTGGATCCATGTGTGGTCTCTGAAGAGAACACACATTTCAATGACACTGGTGGATCCATATGTTGTATGTGAAAAGAACAGTCATGAAATGACTCTAGTTGTTGTTAGTAAAAAGAGCACACATGCAATGACACTGGTGGATCCATGTGTGGCCTCTGAAGAGAACACACATGCAATGACACTGGTGGATTCATGTGTGGTCTCTGAAGAGAACACACATTTCAATGACACTGGTGGATCCATATGTGGTATGTGAAAAGAATAGTCATGAAATGACTCTAGTTGTTGTTAATAAAAAGAACACACATGCAATGACACTGGTGGATCCATGTGTGGTCTCTGAAGAGAACACACATGCAATGACTCTACCTGTGGTTAATGAGAAGAACACACATGCAATGACTACGGTGGATCCATAGGGGGATTGTGAAAAGAACACACATGCAATGACTCTGGTTGTTAGTAAAAAGAACACACATGCAATGACACTGGTGGATCCATGTGTGGTCTCTGAAGAGAATACACATTTCTATAACACTGGTGGATCCATATGCTGTATGTGAAAAGAACACTCCTGAAATGACTCCAGTTGTTGATAGTAAAAAGAGCACACATGCAGTGACACTGGTGGATCCATGTGTGGTCTCTGAAGAGAACACACATTTCAATGACACTGGTTGATCTATATGTTGTATGTGAAAAGAACAGTCATGAAATGACTCTAGTTGTTGTTAGTAAAAATAGCACACATGCAATGACACTGGTGGATCCATGTGTGGCCTCTGAAGAGAACACACATGCAATGACACTGGTGGATCCATAGGTGGATTGTGAAAAGAACACACATGCAATGACTTTGGTTGTTAGTAAAAAGAACACACATGCAATGACACTGGTGGATTCATGTGTGGTCTCTGAAGAGAACACACATTTCAATGAGACTGGTGGATCCATTTGTTGTATGTGAAAAGAACAGTCATGAAATGACTCCACTTGTTGTTAGTAAAAAGAGCACACATGCAATGACACTGGTGGATCCATGTGTGGCCTCTGAAGAGAACACACATGCAATGACACTGGTGGATCCATAGGTGGATTATGAAAAGAACACACATGCAATGACTTTGGTTGTTAGTAAAAAGAACACACATGCTATGACACTGGTGGATTCATGTGTGGTCTCTGAAGAGAACACACATTTCAATGACACTGGTGGATCCATATGTGGTATGTGAAAAGAATAGTCATGAAATGACTCGAGTTTTTGTTAGTAAAAAGAACACACATGCAATGACACTAGTGGATTCATGTGTGGTCTCTGAAGAGAACACACATGCAATGACTCTACCTGTGGTTAATGACAAGAAAACACATGCAATGACTATGGTGGATCCATAGGTGGATTGTGAAAAGAACACACATGCAATGACTACGGTGGATCCATACGTGGATTGTGAAAAGAACACACATGCAATGACTCTGGTTGTTGTTAGTAAAAAGAACACACATGCAATGACACTGGTAGATTCATGTGTGGTCTCTGAAGAGAACACACATTTCAATGACACTGGTGGATCCATATGTGGTATGTGAAAATAATAGTCATGAAATGACTCCAGTTGTTGTTAGTAAAAGAACACACATGCAATGACAATGGTGGTTCCATGTGCTGTGAAAAGAACACACATGCAATGACTAAGGACGTGGTTAATGAGAAGAACACACATGCAATGACACTGGTGGATCCATAGGTGGATTGTGAAAAGAACACACATGCAATGACTCTGGTTGTTGTTAGTAAAAAGAACACACATGCAATGACACTGGTGGATCCATGTGTGGTCTCTGAAGAGAACACACATTTCAATGACATTGGTGGATCCATATGTGGTATGTGAAAAGAATAGTCATGAAATTATTCCAATTGTTGTTAGTAAAAAGAACACACATGCAATGACACTGGTGGATCCATGTGTGGTCTCTAAAGAGAACACACATGCAATGACAATGATGGATCCATAGGTTGATTGTGAGAAGAACACACATGCAATGACTCTGGTTGTTGTTAGTAAAAAGAACACACATGCAATGACACTGGTGGATCGATGTGTGGTCTCTGAAGAGAACACACATTTCAATGACATTGGTGGATCCATATGTTGTATGTGAAAATAACAGTCATGAAATGACTCTAGTTGTTGTTAGTAAAAAGAGCACACATGCAATGACACTGGTGGATCCATGTATGGTCTCTAAAGAGAAGACACATGCAATGACACTGGTGGATCCATAGGTGGATTGTGAAAAGAACACACATGCAATGACTCTGGGGTTGTTGTTAGTAAAAACAACACACATGCAATGACACTTGTGGATCCATGTGTGGTCTCGAAAGAGTACACACATTTCAATGACACTGGTGGATCCATATGTTGTATGTGAAAAGAACAGTCTTGAAATGACTCTAGTTGATGTTAGTAAAAAGAGCACACATGCAATGACACTGGTGGATCCATGTGTGGTCTCTCAAGAGAACACACATGCAATGACACTAGTGGATCCATAGGTGGATTGTTAAAAGAACACACGTGCAATGACTCTGGTTGTTTTTAGTAAAAAGAACACACATGCAATGACACTGGTGGATCCATGTGTGGTCTCTGAAGAGAACACACATTTCAATGACACTGGTGGATCCATATGTGGTATGTGAAGATAATAGTCATGAAATGACTCTAGTTGTTTTTAGTAAAAAGAACACACATGCAATGACAATGGTGGTTCCACGTGTGGTCTGTGAAAAGAACACACATGCAATGAATAAAGCCATGGTTAATGAGAAAAACACAGATGCAATGACATTGGTGGATCCATAGGTGGATTGTGAATAGAACACACATGCGATGAGACTGGTTGTTGTTAGTAAAAAGAGCACACATGCTATTACACTGGTGGATCCATGTGTAGTCTCTGAAGAGAACACACATGCAATGACTCTAGTTGTGGTTAATGAGAAGAACACACATGCAATGAAACTAGTAGATCCATAGGTGGATTGTGAAAAGAACACACATGCAATGACTCTGGTTGTTGTTAGTAAAAAGAACAGACATGCAATGACACTGGTGGATCGATGTGTGGTCTCTGAAGAGAACACACATTTCAATGATATTGGTGGATCCATATGTTGTATGTGAAAAGAACAATCATGAAATGACTCCAGTTGTTGTTAGTAAAAAGAGCACACATGCAATGACACTGGTGGATCCATGTGTGTTCTTCGAAGAGAAGACACATGCAATGACACTGGTGGATCCATAGGTGGATTGTGAAAAGAACACACATGCAATGACTCTGGTTGTTGCTAGTAAAAAGAACACACATGCAATGACACTGGTGGATCCATGTGTGGTCTCTGAAGAGAACACACATTTCAATGACACTGGTGGATCCATATGTAGTATGTGAAAAGAATAGTCATGAAATGACTCCAGTTATTGTTAGTAAAAAGAACACACATGTAATGACACTGGTGGATCCATGTGTGGTCTCTGAAGAGAACACACATGCAATGACTCTAGCTGTGGTTAATGAGAAGAACACACATGCAATGACACTAGTGGATCCATAGGTGGATTGTGAAAATAACACACATGCAATGACTCTGCTTGTTGTTAGTAAAAAGAACACACATTCAATGACACTGGTGGATCCATGTGTGGTCTCTAAAGAGAACACACTTTTCAATGACACTGGTGGATCCATATGTGGTATGTTAAAAGAATAGTCATGAAATGACTCCAGTTGTTGTTAGTAAAAAGAGCACACATGCAATGACACTGCTGGATCCATGTGTGGTCTCTGAAGAGAACCCACATGCAATTAATCTAGCTATGGTTAATGAGAAGAACACACGTGCAATGACTAAAGTGGATCCATAGGTGGATTGTGAAAATAACACACATGCAATAACTGTGGTTGTTGTTAGTAAAAAGAACACACATGCAATGACACTGGTGGATCCATGTGTGGTCTCTGAAGAGAACACAATTTCAATGGCACTGGTGAATCCATATGTGGTATGTGAAAAGAACAGTCATGAAATGACTCCAGTTGTTGTTAGTAAAAAGAGCACACATGCAATGACAATGGTGGATCCATGTGTGGTCTCTGAAGAGAACACACATGCAATGACTAAGGCCGTGGTTAATGAGAAGAACAAACATGCAATGACACTAGTGGATCCATAGGTGGATTGTGAAAAGAACACACATGCAATGACTTTGGTTGTTGTTAGTAAAAAGAACACACATGCAATGACACCGGTGCATCCATGTGTGGTCTCTGAAGAGAACACACATTTCAATGACACTAGTGGATCCATATGTTGTATGTGAAAAGAACATTCATGAAATGACTCCACTTGTTGTTAGAAAAAAGAGCACACATGCAATGATACTGGTGGATCCTTGTGTGGTCTCTGAAAAGAAGACACATGCAATAACACTGGTGGATCCATAGGTGGATTCTGAAAAGAACACACATGCAATGACTCTGGTTGTTGTTAGTAAAAACAACACACATGCAATGACACTGGTGGATCCATGTGTGGTCTCTGAAGAGAACACACATTTTAATGACACCGGTGGATACATATTTTTATGTGAAAAGAACAGTCTTGAAATGACTCTAGTTGTTGTTAGTAAAAAGAGAACACACGCAATGACACTGGTGGATCCATGTGTGGTCTCTAAAGAGATAACACATGCAATGACTCTAGTTATGGTTAATGAGAAGAACACACATGCAATGACAGTGGTGGACCCATAGGTGGACTGTGAAAAGAACACACAGGCAATGACTTGTTAGTAAAAGAACACACATGCAATGACACTGGTGGATCCATGTGTGGTCTCTGAAGAGAACACACATTTCAATGACAATGGTGGATCCATATGTGGTATGTTAAAAGAATAGTCATGAAATGACTCCAGTTGTTGTTAGTAAAAAGAGCACACGTGTAATGACACTGGTGGATCCATGTGTGGTCTCTGAGGAGAACACACATGCAATGACTCTAGCTGTGGTTAATGAGAAGAACACAAAGGCAATGACTCTGGTTGTTGTTAGTAAAAAAACACATGCAATGACACTGGTGGATCCATGTGTGGTCTCTAAAGAGAACACACCTTTCAATGACACTGGTGAATCCATATGTGGTATGTGAAAAGAATAGTCATGAAATGACTCCAGTTGCTGTTAGTAAAAAGAGCACACAAGCAATGACAATGGTGGATCCATGTGTGGTCTCGGTCGTGGTTAATGAGAAGAACACACATGCAATGACACTAGTGGATCCATAGGTGAGTTGTGAAAAGAACACAAATGCAATGACTTTGGTTGTTGTTAGTAAAAAGAACACACATGCAATGACACTGGTGGATTCATGTGTAGTCTCTGAAGAGAACACACATTTCAATGACGCTGGTGGATCCATATGTTGTATGTGAAAAGAACACTCATGAAATAACTCCACTTGTTGTTAGAAAAAGAGCACACATGCAATGACACTGGTGGATCCATGTGTGGTCTCTGAAGAGAAGACACATGCAATGACACTGGTCGATCCATAGGTGGATTGTGAAAAGAACACACATGCAATGACTCTGGTTGTTGTTAGTAAAAACAACACACATGCAATGACACTGGTGGATCCATGTGTGGCCTCTGAAGAGAACACACATTTCAATGACACTGGTGGATCCATATGTTTTATGTGAAAAGAACAGTCTTGAAATGACTCTAGTTGTTGTTAGTGAAAAGAGCACACACGCAATGACACTGGTGGATCCATGTGTGGTCTCTAAAGAGAACACACATGCAATGACACTGGTGGATCCATAGGTGGATTGTGAAAAGAACACACGTGCAATGACTCTGGTAGTTGTTAGTAAAAAGAACACACATGCAATAACACTGGTGGATCCATGTGTGGTCCCTGAAGAGAACACACATTTCAATGACACTACTGGATCCATATGTGGTATGTGAAAAGAATAGTCATGAAATGACTCCAGTTATTGTTAGTAAAAAGAACACACATGTAATGACACTGGTGGATCCATGTGTGGTCTCTGAAGAGAACATACATGCAATGACTCTAGATGTGGTTAATGAGAAGAACACACATGCAATGACACTGGTGGATCCATAGGTGGATTGTGAAAAGAACACAGATGCAATGACTCTGGTTGTTGTTAGTAAAAATAACACACATGCAATGACACTGGTGGATCCATGTGTGGTCTCTGAAGAGAACACACATTTCAATGACAGTGGTGCATCCATATGTGGTATGTTAAAAGAATAATCATGAAACGACTCCAGTTGTTGTTAGTAAAAAGGGCACACATGCAATGACACTAGTGGATCCATGTGTGGTCTCTAAAGAGAACACACATGCAATGACTCTAGCTGTGGTTAATGAGAAGAACACACGTGCAATGACAACAGTGGATCCATAGGTGGATTGTGAAAAGAACACACATGCAATGACTGTGGTTGTTATTAGTAAAAAGAACACACATGCAATGACACTGGTGGATCCATGTGTGGTCTCTGAAGAGAACACAAATTTCAATGACATTGGTGAATCCATATGTGGTATGTGAAAAGAACAGTCATGAAATGACTCTAGTTGTTGTTAGTAAAAAGAGCACGCATGCAATGACAATGGTGGATCCATATGTGGTCTCTGAAGAGAACACACATGCAATGACTAAGGTCGTGGTTAATGAGAAGAACACACATGTAATGAACTGGTGGATACATAGGTGGATTGTGAAAAGAACACACATGCAGTGAGTTTGGTTGTTGTTAGTAAAAAGAACACACATGCAATGACACTGGTGGATCCATGTGTGGTCTGTGAAGAGAACACACATTTCAATGACACTGGTGGATCCATATGTTGTATGTGAAAAGAACAGTCATGAAATGACTCAGTTTTTGTCAGTAAAAAGAGCACACATGCAATGACACTGGTGGATCCATGTGTGGTCTCTGAAGAGAACACACATGCAATGACACTGGTGGATCCATAGGTGGATTGTGAAAAGAACACACATGCAATGTCTCTGGTTGTAAAAACAATACACATGCAATGACACTGGTGGATCCATGTGTGGTCCCTAAAGAGAACACACATTTCAATGACACAGGTGGATCTCTGGTTGTTGTTAGTAAAAAGAACACACATGCAATGACACTGGTGGATCCATGTGTGGTCTCTGAAGAGAACACACATTTCAATGACACTGGTGGATCCATATGTGGTATGTGAAAAGAATAGTCATGAAATGGCTCCAGTTATTGTTAGTAAAAAGAACACTCATGTAATGACATTGGTGGATCCATGTGTGGTCTCTGAAGAGAACATACATGCAATGACTCTAGCTGTGGTTAATGAGAAGAACACACATGCAATGACACTGGTGGATCCATAGGTGGATTGTGAAAAGAACACATATGCAATGACTCTGGTTGTTGTTAGTAAAAAGAACACACATGCAATGACACTGGTGGATCCATGTGTGGTCTCTAAAGAGAACACACTTTTCAATGACACTGCTGGATCCATATGTGGTATGTGAAAAGAATAATCATGAAATGACTCCAGTTGTTGTTAGCAAAAAGGGCACACGTGCAATGACACTGGTGGATCCATGTGTGGTCTCTAAAGAGAACACACATGCAATGACTCTAGCTGTGGTTAATGAGAAGAACACACGTGCAATGACTACAGTGGAGCTATAGGTGGATTGTGAAAATAACACACATGCAATGACTCTGGTTGTTATTAGTAAAAAGAACAGACATGCAATGACACTGGTGGATCCACGTGTGGTCTCTCAAGAGAACACAAATTTCAATGACACTGGTGAATCCATATGTGGTATGTGAAAAGAACAGTCATGAAATGACTCTAGTTGTTGTTAGTAAAAAGAGCACGCATGCAATGACAATGGTGGATCCATGTGTGGTCTCTGAAGAGAACACACATGCAATGACTAAGGCCGTGGTTAATGAGAAGAACAAACATGCAATGACACTAGTGGATCCATAGGTGGATTGTGAAAACAACACACATGCAATGACTTTGGTTGTTGTTAGTAAAAAGAACACACATGCAATGACACTGGTGGATATATGTGTGGTTTCTGAAGAGAACACACATTTCAATGACACTAGTGGATCCATATGTTGTATTTGAAAAGAACAGTCATGAAATGACTCTAGTTGTTGTTAGTAAAAAGAGCACACATGCAATGACACTGGTGGATCCATGTGTGGTCTCTGAAGAGAACAGATATGTAATGACACTGGTGGATACATAGGTGGATTGTGAAAAGAACACACATGCAATGACTCTGGTTATTGTTAGTAAAAAGAACATAGATGCAATGACACTGGTGGATCCATGTGTAGTCTCTGAAGAGAACTCAAATTTCAATGACACTGGTGGATCCATATGTTGTATGTGAAAAGAACAGTCATGAAAGGACTCCACTTGTTGTTAGTAAAAAGAGCACACATGCAATGCCACTGGTGGATCCATGTGTGGTCTCTGAAGAGAAGACAAATGCAATGACACTGGTGGATCCATAGGTGGATTGTGAAAAGAACACACATGCAATGACTCTGGTTGTTGTTAGTAGAAACAACACACATGCAATGACACTGGTGGATCCATGTGTGGTCTCTGAAGAGAACACACATTTCAATGACACAGGTGGATCCATATGTTTTATGTGAAAAGAACAGTCTTGAAATGACTCTATTCGTTGTTAGTAAAAAGAGCACACATGCAACGACACTGGTGGATCCATGTGTTGTCTATGAAGAGAACACACATGCAATGACACTGGTGGATCCATAGGTGGATTGTGAAAAGAACACACATGCAATGACTCTGGTTGTTGTTAGTAAAAAGAACACACATGCAATGACACTGGTGGATCCATGTGTGGTCTCTGAAGAGAACACACATTTCAATGACACTGGTGGATCCGTATGTGGTATGTGAAAAGAATAGTCATGAAATGACTCCAGTTATTGTTAGTAAAAAGAACACACATGTAATGACACTGGTGGATCCATGTGTGGTCTCTGAAGAGAACATACATGCAATGACTCTAGATGTGGTTAATGAGAAGAACACACATGCAATGACCCTGGTGGATCCATAGGTGGATTGTGAAAAGAACACAGATGCAATGACTCTGGTTGTTGTTAGTAAAAAGAACACACATGCAATGACACTGGTGGATCCATGTGTGGTCTCTGAAGAGAACACACATTTCAATGACACTGGTGGATCCATATGTGGTATGTGAAAAGAATAATCATGAAATGACTCTAGTTGTTGTTAGTAAAAAGGGCACACGTGCAATGACACTGGTGGATCCATGTGTGGTCTCTGAAGAGAACACACATGCAATGACTCTAGCTGTGGTTAATGAGAAGAACACACGTGTAATGACTACAATGGATCCATAGGTGGATTGTGAAAATAACACACATGCAATTACTCTGGTTGTTATTAGTAAAAAGAACACACATGCAATGACACTGGTAGATCCATGTGTGGTCTCTAAAGAGAACACAAATTTCAATGACACTGGTGAATCCATATGTGGTATGTGAAAAGAACAGTCATGAAATGACTCTAGTTGTTGTTAGTAAAAAGAGCAGGCATGCAATGACAATGGTGGATCCATGTGTGGTCTCTGAAGAGAACACACATGCAATGACTAAGGCCGTGGTTAATGAGAAGAACATACATGCAATGACACTAGTGGATCCATAGGTGGATTGTGAAAAGAACAGACATGCAATGACTTTGGTTGTTGTTAGTAAAAAGAACACACATGCAATGACACTGGTGGATCCATCTGTGGTCTCTGAAGAGAACACACATTTCAAAGACACTAGTGGATCCATATGTTGTATGTGAAAAGAACAGTCATGAAATGACTCTAGTTGTTGTTAGTAAAAAGATCACACATGCAATGACACTGGTGGATCCATGTGTGGTCTCTGAAGAGAACACACATTTCAATGACACTGGTGGATCCGTATGTGGTATGTGAAAAGAATAGTCATGAAATGTCTCCAGTTATTGTTAGTAAAAAGAACACACATGTAATGACACTGGTGGATCCATGTGTGGTCTCTAAAGAGAACATACATGCAATGACTCTAGATGTGGTTAATGAGAAGAACACACATGCAATGACACTGGTGGATCCATAGGTGGATTGTGAAAAGAACACAGATGCAATGACTCTGGTTGTTGTTAGTAAAAAGAACACACATGCAATGACACTGATGGATCCATGTGTGGTCTCTGAAGAGAACACACATTTCAATGACACTAGTGGATCCATATGTGGTATGTGAAAAGAATAATCATGAAATGACTCCAGTTGTTGTTAGTAAAAAGGGCACACGTGCAATGACACTGGTGGATCCATGTGTGGTCTCTGAAGAGAACACACATGCAATGACTCTAGCTTTGGTTAATGAGAAGAACACACGTGTAATGACTACAATGGATCCATAGGTGGATTGTGAAAATAACACACATGCAATTACTCTGGTTGTTATTAGTAAAAAGAACACATATGCAATGATACTGGTAGATCCATGTGTGGTCTCTGAAGAGAACACAAATTTCAATGACACTGGTGAATCCATATGTGGTATGTGAAAAGAACAGTCATGAAATGACTCTAGTTGTTGTTAGTAAAAAGAGCAGGGATGCAATGACAATGGTGGATCCATGTGTGGTCTCTGCAGAGAACACACATGCAATGACTAAGGCCGTGGTTAATGAGAAGAACATACATGCAATGACACTAGTGGATCCATAGGTGGATTGTAAAAAGAACAGACATGCAATGACTTTGGTTGTTGTTAGTAAAAGAACACACATGCAATGACACTGGTGGATCCATCTGTGGTCTCTGAAGAGAACACACATTTCAAAGACACTAGTGGATCCATATGTTGTATGTGAAAAGAACAGTCATGAAATGACTCCAGTTGTTGTTAGTAAAAAGAGCACACATGCAATGACACTGGTGGATCCATGTATGGTCTCTGAAGAGAACACACATTTCAATGACACTGGTGGATCCGTATGTGGTATGTGAAAAGAATAGTCATGAAATGACTCCAGTTATTGTTAGTAAAAAGAACACACATGTAATGACACTGGTGGATCCATGTGTGGTCTCTGAAGAGAACATACATGCAATGACTCTAGATGAGGTTAATGAGAAGAACACACATGCAATGGCACTGGTGGATCCATAGGTGGATTGTGAAAAGAACACAGATGCAATGACTCTGGTTGTTGTTAGTAAAAAGAACACACATGCAATGACACTGGTGGATCCATGTGTGGTCTCTGAAGAGAACACACATTTCAATGACACTGGTGGATCCATATGTGGTATGTGAAAAGAATAATCATGAAATGACTCCAGTTGTTGTTAGTAAAAAGGGCACACGTGCAATGACACTGGTGGATCCATGTGTGGTCTCTGAAGAGAACACACATGCAATGACTCTACCTGTGGTTAATGAGAAGAACACACGTGTAATGACTACAATGGATCCATAGGTGGATTGTGAAAATAACACACATGCAATTACTCTGGTTGTTATTAGTAAAAAGAACACACATGCAATGACACTGGTAGATCCATGTGTGGTCTCTGAAGAGAACACAAATTTCAATGACACTGGTGAATCCATATGTGGTATGTGAAAAGAACAGTCATGAAATCACTCTAGTTGTTGTTAGTAAAAAGAGCAGGCATGCAATGAGAATGGTGGATCCATGTGTGGTCTCTGAAGAGAACACACATGCAATGACTAAGGCCGTGGTTAATGAGAAGAACATACATGCAATGACACTAGTGGATCCATAGGTGGATTGTGAAAAGAACAGACATGCAATGACTTTGGTTGTTGTTAGTAAAAAGAACACACATGCAATGACACTGGTGGATCCATCTGTTGTCTCTAAAGAGAACACACATTTCAAAGACACTAGTGGATCCATATGTTGTATGTGAAAAGAACAGTCATGAAATGACTCCAGTTGTTGTTAGTAAAAAGAGCACACATGCAATGACACTGGTGGATCCATCTGTGGTCTCTGAAGAGAACACACATCCAATGACACTGGTGGATCCATAGGTGGATTGTGAAAAGAACACACATGCAATGACTCTGGTTGTTAGTAAAAAGAACATAGATGCAATGACACTGGTGGATCCATGTGTGGTCTCTGAAGAGAACACACATTTCAATGACACTAGTGGATCCATATGTGGTATGTGAAAAGAATAGTCATGAAATGACTGCACTTGTTGTTAGTAAAAAGAACACACATGCAATGACACTGGTGGATCCATGTGTGGTCTCTAAAGAAAACACACATGCAATGACTCTAGCTGTGGTTAATGAGAAGAACACACATGCAATGACACTGGTGGACCACTAGGTGGATTGTGAAAAGAACACACATGAAATGACTTGTTAGTAAAAAAACACATGCAATGACACTGTAGGATCCATGTGTGGTCTCTGAAGAGAACATGCATTTCAATGACACTGGTTGATCCATATGTGGTATGATAAAAGAATAGTCATGAAATGACTCTAGTTGTTGTTAGTAAAAAGAGCACACATGCAATGACACTGGTGGATCCATGTGTGGTCTCTGAAGAGAACACACATGCAATGACTAAGGCCGTGGTTAATGAGAAGAACACACATGCAATGACACTAGTGGATCCATAGGGGAATTGTGAAAAGAACACACATGCAATGACTTTGGTTGTTGTTAGTAAAAAGAAGACACATGCAATGACACTGTGGATCCATGTGTAGTCTATGAAGAGAACACACATTTCAATGACACTGGTGGAACCATAAGTTGTATGTGAAAAGAACAGTCATGAAATGACTCCACTTGTTATTAGTAAAAAGACCACATATGCAATGACACTGGTGGATCCATGTGTGGTCTCTGAAGAGAAGACACATGCAATGACACTGGTGGATCCATAGGTGGATTGTGAAAAGAACACACATGCAATGACTCTGGTTGTTGTTAGTAAAAATAACACACATGCAATGACACTGGTGGATCCATGTGTGGTCTCTAAAGAGAACACCCATTACAATGACACTGGTGGATCCATATGGTTTATGTGAAAAGAACAGTCTTGAAAGGACTCTAGTTGTTGTTAGTAAAAAGAGCACACATGCAATGACACTGGTGGATCCATGTGTGGTCTCTGAAGAGAACACACATGCAATGACACTGGTGGATCCATAGGTGGATTGTGAAAAGAACACAGATGCAATGACTCTGGTTGTTGTTAGTAAAAAGAACACACATGCAATGAGACTGGTGGATCCATGTGTGGTCTCTGAAGAGAACACACATTTCAATGACACTGGTGGATCCATATGTGGTATGTGAAAAGAATAGTCATGAAATGTCTCCAGTTATTGTTAGTAAAAAGAACACACATGTAATGACACTGGTGGATCCATGTGTGGTCTCTGAAGAGAACATACATGCAATGACTCTAGCTGTGGTTAATGAGAAGAACACACGTGCAACGAATATGGTGGATCCATAGGTGGATTGTGAAAATAACACAAAGGCAATGACTCTGGTTGTTGTTAGTAAAAAAACACATGCAATGACACTGGTGGATCCATGTGTGGTCTTTGATGAGAACACACATTTCAATGACACTGGTGGATCCATATGTGGTATGTGAAAAGAATAGTCATGAAATGACTCCAGTTGTTGTTAGTAAAAGAGCACACAAGCAATGACAATGGTGGATTCATGTGTGGTCTTTGAAGAGAACACACATGCAATGACTAAGGTCGTGGTTAATGAGAAGAACACACATGCAATGACACTAGTGGATCCATAGGTGAATTGTGAAAAGAACACAAATGCAATGACTTTGGTTGTTGTTAGTAAAAAGAACACACATGCAATGACACCGGTGGATTCATGTGTAGTCTCTGAAGAGAACACACATTTCAATGACACTAGTGGATCCATATGTTGTATGTGAAAAGAACAGTCATGAAATGACTCCACTTGTTGTTAGAAAAAAGATCACACATGCAATGATACTGGTGGATCCTTGTGTGGTCTCTGAAGAGAAGACACATGCAATGACACTGGTGGATCCAAAGGTGGATTTTGAAAAGAACAGACATGCAATGACTCTGGTTGTTGTTAGTAAAAACAACACACATGCAATGACACTGGTGGATCCATGTGTGGTCTCTGAAGAGAACACACATTTCAATGACACAGGTGGATCCATATGTTTTATGTGAAAAGAACAGTCTTGAAATGACTCTATTCGTTGTTAGTAAAAAGAGCACACATTTCAATGACACCGGTGGATCCATATTTTTATGTATAAAGAACAGTCTTGAAATGACTCTAGTTGTTGTTAGTAAAAAGAGAACACACGCAATGACACTGGTGGATCCATGTGTGGTCTCTGAAGAGAACACACATGCAATGACACTGGTGGATCCATAGGTGGATTGTGAAAAGAACACACGTGCAATGACTCTGGTTGTTGTTAGTAAAAAGAACACACATGCAATAAGACTGGTGGATCCATGTGTGGTCTCTGAAGAAAACACACATTTCAATGACACTGGTGGATCCATATGTGGTATGTGAAAAGAATAGTCATGAAATGACTCCAGTTATTGTTAGTAAAAAGAACACACATGTAATGACACTGGTGGATCCATGTGTGGTCTCTGAAGAGAACATACATGCAATGACTCTAGCTGTGGTTAATGAGAAGAACACACATGCAATGACACTTGTGGATCCATAGGTGGATTGTGAAAAGAACACAGATGCAATGACTCTGGTTGTTGTTAGTAAAAAGAACACATATGCAATGACACGGGTGGATACATGTGTGGGCTCTGAAGAGAACACACATTTCAATGACACTGGTGCATCCATATGTGGTATGTTAAAAGAATAATCATGAAATGACTCCAGTTGTTGTTAGTAAAATGGGCACACATGCAATGACACTGGTGGATCCATGTGTGGTCTCTAAAGAGAACACACATGCAATGACTCTAGCTGTGGTTAATGAGAAGAACACACGTGCAATGACAACAGTGGATCCATAGGTGGATTGTGAAAATAACACACATGCAATGACTCTGGTTGTTATTAGTAAAAAGAACACACATGCAATGACACTGGTGGATCCATGTGTGGTCTCTGAAGAGAACACAAATTTCAATGACATTGGTGAATCCAATGTGGTATGTGAAAAGAACAGTCATGAAATGACTCTAGTTGTTGTTAGTAAAAGGAGCACGCATGCAATGACAATGGTGGATCCATGTGTGGTCTCTGAAGAGAACACACATGCAATGACTAAGGCCATGGTTAATGAGAAGAACACACATGCAATGACACTAGTGGATCCATAGGTGGATTGTGAAAACAACACACATGCAATGACTTTGGTTGTTGTTAGTAAAAAGAACACACATGCAATGACACTGGTGGATCCATGTGTGGTCTCTGAAGGGAACACACATTTCAATGACACTAGTGGATCCATATGTTGTATGTGAAAAGAACAGTCATGAAATGACTCCAGTTGTTGTCAGTAAAAAGAGCACACATGCAATGACACTGGTGGATCCATGTGTGGTCTCTGAAGAGAACAGACATGTAATGACACTGGTGGATACATAGGTGGATTGTGAAAAGAACACACATGCAATGACTCTGGTTGTTGTTAGTAAAAAGAACATAGATGCATTCACACTGGTGGATCCATGAGTAGTCTCTGAAGAGAACACACATTTCAATGACACTGGTGGATCCATATGTTGTATGTGAAAAGAACAGTCATGAAATGACTCCAATTGTTGTTAGTAAAAAGAGCACACATGCAATGACACTGGTGGATCCATGTCTGGCCTCTGAAGAGAACACACATGCAATGACACTGGTGGATCCATAGGTGGATTGTGAAAAGAACACACATGCAATGACTCTGGTTGTTGTTAGTAAAAACAATACACATGCAATGACACTGGTGGATCCATGTGTGGTCTCTAAAGAGAACACACATTTCAATGACACAGGTGGATCTCTGGTTGTTGTTAGTAAAAAGAACACACATGCAATGACACTGGTGGATCCATGTGTGGTCTCTGAAGAGAACACACATTTCAATGACACTGGTGGATCCATATGTGGTATGTGAAAAGAATAGTTATGAAATGACTCCAGTTATTGTTAGTAAAAAGAACACACATGTAATGACAATGGTGGATCCATGTGTGGTCTCTGAAGAGAACATACATGCAATGACTAAGGTCGTGGTTAATGAGAAGAACACACATGCAATGACACTAGTGGATCCATAGGTGAATTGTGAAAAGAACACAAATGCAATGACTTTGGTTATTGTTAGTAAAAAGAACACACATGCAATGACACTGGTGGATTCATGTGTAGTCTCTGAAGAGAACACACATTTCAATGACACTGGTGGATCCATATGTTGTATGTGAAAAGAACAGTCATGAAATGACTCCACTTGTTGTTAGAAAAAAGAGCACACATGCAATGATACTGGTGGATCCTTGTGTGGTCTCTGAAGAGAAGACACATGCTATGACACTGGTGGATCCATAGGTGGATTCTGAAAAGAACACACATGCAATGACTCTGGTTGTTGTTAGTAAAAACAACACACATGCAATGACACTAATGGATCCATGTGTGGTCTCTGAAGAGAACACACATTTCAATGACACTGGTGGATCCATATGTATTATGTGAAAAGAACAGTCTTGAAATGACTCTAGTTCTTGTTAGTAAAAAGAGCACACACGCAATGACACTGGTGGATCCATGTGTGGTCTCTGAAGAGAACACACATTTCAATGACACTGGTGGATCCATATGTTGTATGTGAAAAGAATAGTCATGAAATGACTCCAATTGTTGTTAGTAAAAAGAGCACACATGCAATGACACTGGTGGATCCATGTGTGGCCTCTGAAGAGAACACACATGCAATGACACTTGTGGATCCATAGGTGGATTGTGAAAAGAACACACATGCAATGACTCTGGTTGTTGTTAGTAAAAACAATACACATGCAATGACACTGGTGGATCCATGTGTGGTCTCTAAAGAGAACACACATTTCAATGACACAGGTGGATCTCTGGTTGTTGTTAGTAAAAATAACACACATGCAATGACACTGGTGGATCCATGTGTGGTCTCTGAAGAGAACACACATTTCAATGACACTGGTGGATCCATATGTGGTATGTGAAAAGAATAGTCATGAAATGACTCCAGTTATTGTTAGTAAAAAAAACACACATGTAATGACACTGGTGGATCCATGTGTGGTCTCTGAAGAGAACATACATGCAATGACTCTAGCTGTGGTTAATGAGAAGAACACACGTGCAATGAATATGGTGGATCCATAGGTGGATTGTGAAAATAACACAAAGGCAATGACTCTGGTTGTTGTTAGTAAAAAAAGCACATGCAATAACACTGGTGGATCCATGTGTGGTCTCTGAAGAGAACACACATTTCAATGACACTGGTGGATCCATATGTGGTATGTGACAAGAATAGTCATGAAATGACTCCAGTTGTTGTTAGTAAAAAGAGCACACAAGCAATGACAATGGTGGATCCATGTGTGGTCTCTGAAGAGAACACACATGCAATGACTAAGGTCGTGGTTAATGAGAAGAACACACATGCAATGACACTAGTGGATCCATAGGTGAATTGTGAAAAGAACACAAATGCAATGACTTTGGTTGTTGTTAGTAAAAAGAACACACATGCAATGACACTGGTGGATCCATGTGTGCTCTCTGAAGAGAACACACATTTCAATGACACTGGTGGATCCATATGTTGTATGTGAAAAGAAAAGTCATGAAATGACTCCACTTGTTGTTAGAAAAAAGAGCACACATGCAATGATACTGGTTGATCCTTGTGTGGTCTCTGAAGAGAAGACACATGCAATGACACTGGTGGATCCATAGGTGGATTGTGAAAAGAACACACATGCAATGACTACGGTGGATCCATACGTGGATTGTGAAAAGAACACACATGCAATGACTCTGGTTGTTGTTAGTAAAAAGAACACACATGCAATGACACTGGTAGATTCATGTGTGGTCTTTGAAGAGAACACACATTTCAATGACACTGGTGGATCCATATGTGGTATGTGAAAAGAATAGTCATGAAATGACTCCAGTTGTTAGTAAAAGAAACACACATGCAATGACAATGGTGGTTCCATGTGTGGTCTGTGAAAAGAACACACATGCAATAACTAAGGACGTGGTTAATGAGAAGAACACACATGCAATGACACTGGTGGATCCATAGGTGGATTGTGAAAAGAACACACATGCAATGACTCTGGTTGTTGTTAGTAAAAAGAACACACATGCAATGACACTGGTGGATCCATGTGTGGTCTCTGAAGAGAACACACATTTCAATGACACTGGTGGATCCATATGTTGTATG
This sequence comes from Avena sativa, assembly GCA_916181665.1. Classification (NCBI taxonomy): domain Eukaryota; kingdom Viridiplantae; phylum Streptophyta; class Magnoliopsida; order Poales; family Poaceae; genus Avena; species Avena sativa. The sequence continues at coordinate 508,628,288 of OV702289.1, forward strand.
TGAAAAGAACAGTCATGAAATGACTCCAATTGTTGTTAGTAAAAAGATCACACACGCAATTACACTGGTGGATCCATGTGTGGTCTCTGAAGAGAACACACATGCAATGACTCTAGCTGTGGTTAATGAGAAGAACACACATGCAATGACACTTGTGGAACCATAGGCGGATTGTGAAAAGAACACACATGCAATGACTCTGGTTGTTGTTAGTAAAAAGAACACACATGCAATGACACTGGTGGATCCATCTGTGGTCTTTGAACAGAACACACATTTCTATGACACTGGTGGATCCATATGTTGTATGTGAAAAGAACACTCATGAAATGACTCTAGTTGTTGTTAGTAAAAAGAGCACACATGCAATGACACTGGTGGATCCATGTGTGGTCTCTGAAGAGAACACACATGCAATGACTCTGGTTGTTGTTAGTAAAAAGAACACACATGCAATGACACTGGTGGATCCATGTGTGGTCTCTGAAGAGAACACACATTTCAATAACACTGGTGGATCCATATGTTGTATGTGAAAAGAACAGTCATGAAATGACTCTAGTTGTTGTTAGTAAAAAGACCACATATGCAATGACACTGGTGGATCCATATGTTGTACGTGAAAAGAACAGTCATGAAATGACTCCAATTGTTGTTACTAAAAAGAGCACACATGCAATTACACTGGTGGATCCATGTGTGGTCTCTCAAGAGAACACACATGCAATGACTCAAGCTGTGGTTAATGAGAATAACACACATGCAATGACACTGGTGGATCTATAGGTGGATTGTGAAAAGAACACACATGCAATGACTCTGGTTGTTGTTAGTAAAAAGAAACTTCATGCAATGACACTGGTGGATCCATGTGTGGTCTCTGAAGAGAATACACATTTCTATAACACTGGTGGATCCATATGTTGTATGTGAAAAGAACACTCATGAAATGACTCCAGTTGTTGATAGTAAAAAGAGCACACATGCAGTGACACTGGTGGATCCATGTGTGGTATCTGAAGAGAACACACATGCAATGACACTGGTGGATCCATAGGTGGATTGTGAAAATAACACACATGCAATGACTCTGGTTGTTGTTAGTAAAAAGAACACACATGCAATGACACTGGTGGATCCATGTGTGGTCTCTGAAGAGAACACATATTTTAATGACACTGGTGGATCCATATGTTGTATGTGAAAAGAACAGTCATGAAATGACTCTAGTTGTTGTTAGTAAAAAGAGCACACATGCAATGACACTGGTGGATCCATGTGTGGCCTCTGAAGAGAACACACATGCAATGACACTGGTGGATCCATAGGTGGATTGTGAAAACAACACACATGCAATGTCTCTGGTTGTTGTTAGTAAAAAGAACACACATGCAATGACACTGGTGGATTCATGTGTGGTCTCTGAAGAGAACACACATTTCAATGACACTAGTGGATCCATATGTGGTATGTGAAAAGAATAGTCATGAAATGACTCCAGTTGTTGTTAGTAAAAAGAACACACATGCAATGACACTGGTGGATCCATGTGTGGTCTCTGAAGAGAACACACATGCAATGACTCTACCTGTGGTTAATGAGAAGAACACACATGCAATGACTATGGTGGATCCATAGGTGGATTGTGAAAAGAACACACATGCAATGACTATGGTGGATCCATACGTGGATTGTGTAAAGAACACACATGCAATGACTCTGGTTGTTGTTAGTAAAAAGAACACACATGCAATGACACTGGTAGATTCATGTGTGGTCTCTGAAGAGAACGCACATTTCAATGACACTAGTGGATCTATATGTGGTATGTGAAAAGAATAGTCATGAAATGACTCCAGTTGTTGTTAGTAAAAGAACACACATGCAATGACAATGGTGGTTCCATGTGTGGTCTGTGAAAAGAACACACATGCAATGACTAAGGACGTGGTTAATGAGAAGAACACACATGCAATGGCACTGGTGGATCCATAGCTGGATTGTGAAAAGAACACACATGCAATGACTCTGGTTGTTGTTAGTAAAAAGAACACACATGCAATGACACTGGTGGATCCATGTGTGGTCTCTAAAGAGAACACACATTTCAATGACATTGGTGGATCCATATGTGGTATGTGAAAAGAATAGTCATGAAATGATTCCAGTTGTTGTTAGTAAAAAGAACACACATGCAATGACACTGGTTGATCCATGTGTGGTCTCTGAAGAGAACACACATGCAATGACTATACCTGTGGTTAATGAGAAGAACACACATGCAATGACTACGGTGGATCCATAGGTGGATTGTGAAAATAACACACATGCAATGACTCTGTTTGTTGTTAGTAAAAAGAACACACATGCAATGGCACTTGTGGATCCATGTGTGGTCTCTGAAGAGAACACACATTTCAATGACACTAGTGGATCCATATGTTGTATGTGAAAAGAACAGTCATGAAATGACTCCAGTTGTTGTCAGTAAAAAGAGCACACATGCAATGACACTGGTGGATCCATGTGTGGTCTCTGAAGAGAACAGACATGTAATGACACTGGTGGATACATAGGTATATTGTGAAAAGAACACACATGCAATGACTCTGGTTATTGTTAGTAAAAAGAACATAGATGCATTGACACTGGGGGATCCATGTGTAGTCTCTGAAGAGAACACACATTTCAATGACACTTGTGGATACATATGTTCTATGTGAAAAGAACAGTCATGAAATGACTCCAATTGTTGTTAGTAAAAAGAGCACACATGCAATGACACTGGTGGATCCATGGGTGGCCTCTGAAGAGAACACACATGCAATGACACTTGTGGATCCATAGGTGGATTGTGAAAAGAACACACATGCAATGACTCTGGTTGTTGTTAGTAAAAACAATACACATGCAATGACACTGGTGGATCCATGTGTGGTCTCTAAAGAGAACACACATTTCAATGACACAGGTGGATCTCTGGTTGTTGTTAGTAAAAAGAACACACATGCAATGACACTGGGGGATCCATGTGTGGTCTCTGAAGAGAACACACATTTCAATGACACTGGTGGATGCATATGTGGTATGTGAAAAGAATAGTCATGAAATGACTCTAGTTATTGTTATTAAAAAGAACACACATGTAATGACACTGGTGGATCCATGTGTGGTCTCTGAAGAGAACACACATGCAATGACTCTAGCTGTGGTTAATGAGAAGAACACACGTGCAATGAATATGGTCGATCCATATGTGGATTGTGAAAATAACACAAAGGCAATGACTCTGGTTGTTGTGAGTAAAAAAACACATGCAATGACACTGGTTGATCCACCTGTGGTCTCTGAAGAGAACACACATTTCAATGACACTGGTGGATCCATATGTGGTATGTGAAAAGAATAGTCATGAAATGACTCCAGTTGTTGTTAGTAAAAAGAGCGCACAAGCAATTACAATGGTGGATCCATGTGTGGTCTCTGAAGAGAACACACATGCAATGACTAAGGTCGTGGTTAATGAGAAGAACACACATGCATTGACAGTAGTGGATCCATAGGTGAATTGTGAAAAGAACCCAAATGCAATGACTTTGGTTGTTGTTAGTAAAAAGAACACACATGCAATGACACTGGTGGATTCATGTGTAGTCTCTGAAGAGAACACACATTTCAATGACACTGGTGGATCCATATGTTGTATGTGAAAAGAACTGTCATGAAATGACTCCACTTGTTGTTAGAAAAAAGAGCACACATGCAATGATACTGGTGGATCCTTGTGTGGTCTCTAAAGAGAACACACATGCAATGACACTGGTGGATCCATAGGTGGATTGTGAAAAGAACACACACGCAATGACTCTGGTTGTTGTTAGTAAAAACAACACACATGCAATGACACTGGTGGATCCATGTGTGGTCTTTGAAGAGAACACACATTTCAATGACACTGGTGGATCCATATGTTTTATGTGAAAAGAACAGTCTTGAAATGACTCTAGTTGTTGTTAGTAAAAAGAGCACACACGCAATGACACTTGTATATCCATGTGTGGTCTCTGAAGAGAACACACATGCAATGACACTAGTGGATCCATAGGTGGATTGTGAAAAGAACACACGTGCAATGACTCTGGTTGTTGTTAGTAAAAAAACACATGCAATGACACTGGTGGATCCATGTGTGGTCTCTGATGAGAACACACATTTCAATGACACTGGTGCATCCATATGTGGTATGTTAAAAGAATAATCATGAAATGACTCCAGTTGTTGTTAGTAAAAAGGACACACATGCAATGACACTGGTGGATCCATATGTGGTCTCTAAAGAGAACACACATGCAATGACTCTAGCTGTGGTTAATGAGAAGAACACACGTGCAATAACAACAGTGGATCCATAGGTGGATTGTGAAAATAACACACATGCAATGACTCTGGTTGTTATTAGTAAAAAGAACACACAAGCAATGACACTGGTGGATCCATGTGTGGTCTCTGAAGAGAACACAAATTTCAATGACATTGGTGAATCCATATGTGGTATGTGAAAAGAACAGTCATGAAATGACTCTAGTTGTTGTTAGTAAAAGGAGCACGCATGCAATGACAATGGTGGATCCATGTGTAGTCTCTGAAGAGAACACACATGCAATGACTAAGGCCATGGTTAATGAGAAGAACACACATGCAATGACACTAGTGGATCCATAGGTGGATTGTGAAAACAACACACATGCAATGACTTTGGTTGTTGTTAGTAAAAAGAACACACATGCAATGACACTGGTGGATCCATGTGTGGTCTCTGAAGGGAACACACATTTCAATGACACTAGTGGATCCATATGTTGTATGTGAAAAGAACAGTCATGAAATGACTCCAGTTGTTGTCAGTAAAAAGAGCACACATGCAATGACACTGGTGGATCCATGTGTGGTCTCTGAAGAGAACAGACATGTAATGACACTGGTGGATACATAGGTGGATTGTGAAAAGAACACACATGCAATGACTCTGGTTGTTGTTAGTAAAAAGAACATAGATGCATTGACACTGGTGGATCCATGTGTAGTCTCTGAAGAGAACACACATTTCAATGACACTGGTGGATCCATATGTTGTATGTGAAAAGAACAGTCATGAAATGACTCCAATTGTTGTTAGTAAAAAGAGCACACATGCAATGACAATGGTGGATCCATGTGTGTCCTCTGAAGAGAACACACATGCAATGACACTGGTGGATCCATAGGTGGATTGTGAAAAGAACACACATGCAATGACTCTGGTTGTTGTTAGTAAAAACAATACACATGCAATGACACTGGTGGATCCATGTGTGGTCTCTAAAGAGAACACACATTTCAATGACACAGGTGGATCTCAGGTTGTTGTTAGTAAAAAGAACACACATGCAATGACACTGGTGGATCCATGTGTGGTCTCTGAAGAGAACACACATTTCAATGACACTGGTGGATCCATATGTGGTATGTGAAAAGAATAGTCATGAAATGACTCCTGTTATTGTTAGTAAAAAGAACACACATGTAATGACATTGGTGGATCCATGTGTGGTCTCTGAAGAGAACATACATGCAATGACTCTAGCTGTGGTTAATGAGAAGAACACACATGCAATGACACTGGTGGATTCATGTGTAGTCTCTGAAGAGAACACACATTTCAATGACACTGGTGGATCCATATGTTATATGTGAAAAGAACAGTCATGAAATGACTCCACTTGTTGTTAGAAAAAGGAGCACACATGCAATGATACTGGTGGATCCTTGTGTGGTCTCTGAAGAGAAGACACATGCAATGACACTGGTGGATCCATAGGTGGATTGTGAAAAGAACACGCATGCAATGACTCTGGTTGTTGTTAGTAAAAACAACACACATGCAATGACACTGGTGGATCCATGTGTGGGCTTTGAAGAGAACACACATTTCAATGACACTGGTGGATCCATATGTTTTATGTGAAAAGAACAGTCTTGAAATGACTCTAGTTGTTGTTAGTAAAAAGAGCACACACGCAATGACACTGGTATATCCATGTGTGGTCTCTGAAGAGAACACACATGCAATGACACTGGTGGATCCATAGGTGGATTGTGAAAAGAACACACGTGCAATGACTCTGGTTGTTGTTAGTAAAAAAACACATGCAATGACACTGGTGGATCCATGTGTGGTCTCTGATGAGAACACACATTTCAATGACACTGGTGCATCCATATGTGGTATGTTAAAAGAATATTCATGAAATGACTCCAATTGTTGTTAGTAAAAAGGGCACACATGGAATGACACTGGTGGATCCATGTGTGGTCTCTAACGAGAACACACATGCAATGACTCTAGCTGTGGTTAATGAGAAGAACACACGTGCAATGACAACAGTGGATCCATAGGTGGATTGTGAAAATAACACACATGCAATGACTCTGGTTGTTATTAGTAAAAAGAACACACATGCAATGACACTGGTGGATCCTTGTGTGGTCTCTGAAGAGAACACAAATTTCAATGACATTGGTGAATCCATATGTGGTATGTGAAAAGAACAGTCATGAAATGACTCTAGTTGTTGTTAGTAAAAGGAGCACGCATGCAATGACAATGGTGGATCCATGTGTGGTCTCTGAAGAGAACACACATGCAATGACTAAGGCCGTGGTTAATGAGAAGAACACACATGCAATGACACTAGTGGATCCATAGGTGGATTGTGAAAACAACACACATGCAATGACTTTGGTTGTTGTTAGTAAAAAGAACACACATGCAATGACACTGGTGGATCCATGTGTGGTCTCTGAAGGGAACACACATTTCAATGACACTAGTGCATCCATATGTTGTATGTGAAAAGAACAGTCATGAAATGACTCCAGTTGTTGTCAGTAAAAAGAGCACACATGCAATGACACTGGTGGATCCATGTGTGGTCTCTGAAGAGAACAGACATGTAATGACACTGGTGGATACATAGGTGGATTGTGAAAAGAACACACATGCAATGACTCTGGTTATTGTTAGTAAAAAGAACATAGATGCATTGACACTGGTGGATCCATGTGTAGTCTCTGAAGAGAACACACATTTCAATGACACTGGTGGATCCATATGTTGTATGTGAAAAGAATAGTCATGAAATGACTCCAATTGTTGTTAGTAAAAAGAGCACACATGCAATGACAATGGTGGATCCATGTGTGTCCTCTGAAGAGAACACACATGCAATGACACTGGTGGATCCATAGGTGGATTGTGAAAACAACACACATGCAATGACTTTGGTTGTTGTTAGTAAAAACAATACACATGCAATGACACTGGTGGATCCATGTGTGGTCTCTAAAGAGAACACACATTTCAATGACACAGGTGGATCTCAGGTTGTTGTTAGTAAAAAGAACACACATGCAATGACACTGGTGGATCCATGTGTGGTCTCTGAAGAGAACACACATGCAATGACTAAGGCCGTGGTTAATGAGAAGAACACACATGCAATGACACTAGTGGATCCATAGGTGGATTGTGAAAACAACACACATGCAATGACTTTGGTTGTTGTTAGTAAAAAGAACACACATGCAATGACACTGGTGGATCCATGTGTGGTCTCTGAAGGGAACACACATTTCAATGACACTGGTGGATCCATATGTTGTATGTGAAAAGAACAGTCATGAAATGACTCCACTTGTTGTTAGAAAAAAGAGCACACATGCAATGATACTGGTGGATCCTTGTGTGGTCTCTGAAGAGAAGACACATGCAATGACACGGGTGGATCCATAGGTGGATTGTGAAAAGAACACACATGCAATGACTCTGGTTGTTGTTAGTAAAAACAACACACATGGAATGACACTGGTGGATCCATGTGTGGTCTTTGAAGAGAACACACATTTCAATGACACTGGTGGATCCATATGTTTTATGTGAAAAGAACAGTCTTGAAATGACTCTAGTTGTTGTTAGTAAAAAGAGCACACACGCAATGACACTGGTATATCCATGTGTGGTCTCTGAAGAGAACACACATGCAATGACACTGGTGGATCCATAGGTGGATTATGAAAAGAACACACGTGCAATGACTCTGGTTGTTGTTAGTAAAAAAACACATGCAATGACACTGGTGGATCCATGTGTGGTCTCTGATGAGAACACACATTTCAATGACACTGGTGGATCCATATGTTGTATGTGAAAAGAATAGTCATGAAATGACTCCAATTGTTGTTAGTAAAAAGAGCACACATGCAATGACAATGGTGGATCCATGTGTGTCCTCTGAAGAGAACACACATGCAATGACACTGGTGGATCCATAGGTGGATTGTGAAAACAACACACATGCAATGACTCTGGTTGTTGTTACTAAAAACAATACACATGCAATGACACTGGTGGATCCATGTGTGGTCTCTAAAGAGAACACACATTTCAATGACACAGGTGGATCTCTGGTTGTTGTTAGTAAAAAGAACACACATGCAATGACACTGGTGGATCCATGTGTGGTCTCTGAAGAGAACACACATTTCAATGACACTGGTGGATCCATATGTGGTATGTGAAAAGAATAGTCATGAAATGACTCCAGTTATTGTTACTAAAAAGAACACACATGTAATGACATTGGTGGATCCATGTGTGGTCTCTGAAGAGAACATACATGCAATGACTCTAGCTGTGGTTAATGAGAAGAACACACATGCAATGACACTGGTGGATTCATGTGTAGTCTCTGAAGAGAACACACATTTCAATGACACTGGTGGATCCATATGTTGTATGTGAAAAGAACAGTCATGAAATGACTCCACTTGTTGTTAGAAAAAAGAGCACACATGCAATGATACTGGTGGATCCTTGTGTGGTCTCTGAAGAGAAGACACATGCAATGACACGGGTGGATCCATAGGTGGATTGTGAAAAGAACACACATGCAATGACTCTGGTTGTTGTTAGTAAAAACAACACACATGGAATGACACTGGTGGATCCATGTGTGGTCTTTGAAGAGAACACACATTTCAATGACACTGGTGGATCCATATGTTTTATGTGAAAAGAACAGTCTTGAAATGACTCTAGTTGTTGTTAGTAAAAAGAGCACACACGCAATGACACTGGTATATCCATGTGTGGTCTCTGAAGAGAACACACATGCAATGACACTGGTGGATCCATAGGTGGATTATGAAAAGAACACACGTGCAATGACTCTGGTTGTTGTTAGTAAAAAAACACATGCAATGACACTGGTGGATCCATGTGTGGTCTCTGATGAGAACACACATTTCAATGACACTGGTGCATCCATATGTGGTATGTTAAAAGAATAATCATGAAATGACTCCAGTTGTTGTTAGTAAAAAGAACACACATGCAATGACACTGGTGGATCCATGTGTGGTCTCTAAATAAAACACACATGCAATGACTATAGCTGTGGTTAATGAGAAGAACACACATGCAATGACACTGGTGGACCCATAGGTGGAATGTGAAAAGAACACACATGCAATGACACTGGTGGATCCATGTGTGGTCTCTGAAGAGAACACAAATTTCAATGACATTGGTGAATCCAATGTGGTATGTGAAAAGAACAGTCATGAAATGACTCTAGTTGTTGTTAGTAAAAGGAGCACGCATGCAATGACAATGGTGGATCCATGTGTGGTCTCTGAAGAGAACACACATGCAATGACTAAGGCCGTGGTTAATGAGAAGAACACACATGCAATGACACTAGTGGATCCATAGGTGGATTGTGAAAACAACACACATGCAATGACTTTGGTTGTTGTTAGTAAAAAGAACACACATGCAATGACACTGGTGGATCCATGTGTGGTCTCTGAAGGGAACACACATTTCAATGACACTAGTGGATCCATATGTTGTATGTGAAAAGAACAGTCATGAAATGACTCCAGTTGTTGTCAGTAAAAAGAGCACACATGCAATGACACTGGTGGATCCATGTGTGGTCTCTGAAGAGAACAGACATGTAATGACACTGGTGGATACATAGGTGGATTGTGAAAAGAACACACATGCAATGACTCTGGTTGTTGTTAGTAAAAAGAACATAGATGCATTGACACTGGTGGATCCATGTGTAGTCTCTGAAGAGAACACACATTTCAATGACACTGGTGGATCCATATGTTGTATGTGAAAAGAACAGTCATGAAATGACTCCAATTGTTGTTAGTAAAAAGAGCACACATGCAATGACAATGGTGGATCCATGTGTGTCCTCTGAAGAGAACACACATGCAATGACACTGGTGGATCCATAGGTGGATTGCGAAAAGAACACACATGCAATGACTCTGGTTGTTGTTAGTAAAAACAATACACATGCAATGACACTGGTGGATCCATGTGTGGTCTCTAAAGAGAACACACATTTCAATGACACAGGTGGATCTCAGGTTGTTGTTAGTAAAAAGAACACACATGCAATGACACTGGTGGATCCATGTGTGGTCTCTGAAGAGAACACACATTTCAATGACACTGGTGGATCCATATGTGGTATGTGAAAAGAATAGCCATGAAATGACTCCTGTTATTGTTAGTAAAAAGAACACACATGTAATGACATTGGTGGATCCATGTGTGGTCTCTGAAGAGAACATACATGCAATGACTCTAGCTGTGGTTAATGAGAAGAACACACATGCAATGACACTGGTGGATTCATGTGTAGTCTCTGAAGAGAACACACATTTCAATGACACTGGTGGATCCATATGTTATATGTGAAAAGAACAGTCATGAAATGACTCCACTTGTTGTTAGAAAAAAGAGCACACATGCAATGATACTGGTGGATCCTTGTGTGGTCTCTGAAGAGAAGACACATGCAATGACACTAGTGGATCCATAGGTGGATTGTGAAAAGAATACGCATGCAATGACTCTGGTTGTTGTTAGTAAAAACAACACACATGCAATGACACTGGTGGATCCATGTGTGGTCTTTGAAGAGAACACACATTTCAATGACACTGGTGGATCCATATGTTTTATGTGAAAAGAACAGTCTTGAAATGACTCTAGTTGTTGTTAGTAAAAAGAGCACACACGCAATGACACTGGTATATCCATGTGTGGTCTCTGAAGAGAACACACATGCAATGACACTGGTGGATCCATAGGTGGATTGTGAAAAGAACACACGTGCAATGACTCTGGTTGTTGTTAGTAAAAAAACACATGCAATGACACTGGTGGATCCATGTGTGGTCTCTGATGAGAACACACATTTCAATGACACTGGTGCATCCATATGTGGTATGTTAAAAGAATAATCATGAAATGACTCCAGTTGTTGTTAGTAAAAAGGGCACACATGGAATGACACTGGTGGATCCATGTGTGGTCTCTAACGAGAACACACATGCAATGACTCTAGCTGTGGTTAATGAGAAGAACACACGTGCAATGACAACAGTGGATCCATAGGTGGATTGTGAAAATAACACACATGCAATGACTCTGGTTGTTATTAGTAAAAAGAACACACATGCAATGACACTGGTGGATCCTTGTGTGGTCTCTGAAGAGAACACAAATTTTAATGACATTGGTGAATCCATATGTGGTATGTGAAAAGAACAGTCATGAAATGACTCTAGTTGTTGTTAGTAAAAGGAGCACGCATGCAATGACAATGGTGGATCCATGTGTGGTCTCTGAAGAGAACACACATGCAATGACTAAGGCCGTGGTTAGTGAGAAGAACACACATGCAATGACACTAGTGGATCCATAGGTGGATTGTGAAAACAACACACATGCAATGACTTTGGTTGTTGTTAGTAAAAAGAACACACATGCAATGACACTGGTGGATCCATGTGTGATCTCTGAAGGGAACACACATTTCAATGACACTAGTGCATCCATATGTTGTATGTGAAAAGAACAGTCATGAAATGACTCCAGTTGTTGTCAGTAAAAAGAGCACACATGCAATGACACTGGTGGATCCATGTGTGGTCTCTGAAGAGAACAGACATGTAATGACACTGGTGGATACATAGGTGGATTGTGAAAAGAACACACATGCAATGACTCTGGTTATTGTTAGTAAAAAGAACATAGATGCATTGACACTGGTGGATCCATGTGTAGTCTCTGAAGAGAACACACATTTCAATGACACTGGTGGATCCATATGTTGTATGTGAAAAGAATAGTCATGAAATGACTCCAATTGTTGTTAGTAAAAAGAGCACACATGCAATGACAATGGTGGATCCATGTGTGTCCTCTGAAGAGAACACACATGCAATGACACTGGTGGATCCATAGGTGGATTGTGAAAACAACACACATGCAATGACTCTGGTTGTTGTTAGTAAAAACAATACACATGCAATGACACTGGTGGATCCATGTGTGGTCTCTAAAGAGAACACACATTTCAATGACACAGGTGGATCTCAGGTTGTTGTTAGTAAAAAGAACACACATGCAATGACACTGGTGGATCCATGTGTGGTCTCTGAAGAGAACACACATTTCAATGACACTGGTGGATCCATATGTGGTATGTGAAAAGAATAGTCATGAAATGACTCCAGTTATTGTTACTAAAAAGAACACACATGTAATGACATTGGTGGATCCATGTGTGGTCTCTGAAGAGAACATACATGCAATGACTCTAGCTGTGGTTAATGAGAAGAACACACATGCAATGACACTGGTGGATTCATGTGTAGTCTCTTGAGAGAACACACATTTCAATGACACTGGTGGATCCATATGTTGTATGTGAAAAGAACAGTCATGAAATGACTCCACTTGTTGTTAGAAAAAAGAGCACACATGCAATGATACTGGTGGATCCTTGTGTGGTCTCTGAAGAGAAGACACATGCAATGACACTGGTGGATCCATAGGTGGATTGTGAAAAGAACACACATGCAATGACTCTGGTTGTTGTTAGTAAAAACAACACACATGCAATGACACTGGTGGATCCATGTGTGGTCTTTGAAGAGAACACACATTTCAATGACACTGGTGGATCCATATGTTTTATGTGAAAAGAACAGTCTTGAAATGACTCTAGTTGTTGTTAGTAAAAAGAGCACACACGCAATGACACTGGTATATCCATGTGTGGTCTCTGAAGAGAACACACATGCAATGACACTGGTGGATCCATAGGTGGATTATGAAAAGAACACACGTGCAATGACTCTGGTTGTTGTTAGTAAAAAAACACATGCAATGACACTGGTGGATCCATGTGTGGTCTCTGATGAGAACACACATTTCAATGACACTGGTGCATCCATATGTGGTATGTTAAAAGAATAATCAGGAAATGACTCCAGTTGTTGTTAGTAAAAAGAACACACATGCAATGACACTGGTGGATCCATGTGTGGTCTCTAAAGAAAACACACATGCAATGACTATAGCTGTGGTTAATGAGAAGAACACACATGCAATGACACTGGTGGACCCATAGGTGGATTGTGAAAAGAACACACATGCAATGACACTGGTGGATCCATGTGTGGTCTCTGAAGAGAACACAAATTTCAATGACATTGGTGAATCCAATGTGGTATGTGAAAAGAACAGTCATGAAATGACTCTAGTTGTTGTTAGTAAAAGGAGCACGCATGCAATGACAATGGTGGATCCATGTGTGGTCTCTGAAGAGAACACACATGCAATGACTAAGGCCGTGGTTAATGAGAAGAACACACATGCAATGACACTAGTGGATCCATAGGTGGATTGTGAAAACAACACACATGCAATGACTTTGGTTGTTGTTAGTAAAAAGAACACACATGCAATGACACTGGTGGATCCATGTGTGGTCTCTGAAGGGAACACACATTTCAATGACACTAGTGGATCCATATGTTGTATGTGAAAAGAATAGTCATGAAATGACTCCAGTTGTTGTCAGTAAAAAGACCACACATGCAATGACACTGGTGGATCCATGTGTGGTCTCTGAAGAGAACAGACATGTAATGACACTGGTGGATACATAGGTGGATTGTGAAAAGAACACACATGCAATGACTCTGGTTGTTGTTAGTATAAAGAACATAGATGCATTGACACTGGTGGATCCATGTGTAGTCTCTGAAGACACACACATTTCAATGACACTGGTGGATCCATATGTTGTATGTGAAAAGAACAGTCATGAAATGACTCCAATTGTTGTTAGTAAAAAGAGCACACATGCAATGACAATGGTGGATCCATGTGTGTCCTCTGAAGAGAACACACATGCAATGACACTGGTGGATCCATAGGTGGATTGTGAAAAGAACACACATGCAATGAGTCTGGTTGTTGTTAGTAAAAACAATACACATGCAATGACACTGGTGGATCCATGTGTGGTCTCTAAAGAGAACACACATTTCAATGACACAGGTGGATCTCAGGTTGTTGTTAGTAAAAAGAACACACATGCAATGACACTGGTGGATCCATGTGTGGTCTCTGAAGAGAACACACATTTCAATGACACTGGTGGATCCATATGTGGTATGTGAAAAGAATAGTCATGAAATGACTCCAGTTATTGTTAGTAAAAAGAACACACATGTAATGACATTGGTGGATCCATGTGTGGTCTCTGAAGAGAACATACATGCAATGACTCTAGTTGTGGTTAATGAGAAGAACACACATGCAATGACACTGGTGGATCCATAGGTGGATTGTGAAAAGAACACATATGCAATGACTCTGGTTGTTGTTAGTAAAAAGAACACACATGCAATGACACTGGTGGATCCATGTTGACTCTGAAGAGAACACACATTTAAATGACACTGGTGGATCCATATGTGGTATGTGAAAAGAATAATCATGAAATGACTCCAGTTGTTGTTAGTAAAAAGGGCACACATGCAATGACACTGGTGGATCCATGTGTGGTCTCTAAAGAGAACACACATGCAATGACTCTAGCTGTGGTTAATGAGAAGAACACACGTGCAATGACTACAGTGGATCCATAGGTGGATTGTGAAAATAACACACACGCAATGACTCTGGTTGTTATTAGTAAAAAGAACACACATGCAATGACACTGGTGGATCCATGTGTGGTCTCTGAGGAGAACACAAATTTCAATGACATTGGTGAATCCATATGTGGTATGTGAAAAGAACAGTCATGAAATGACTCTAGTTGTTGTTAGTAAAAAGAGCACACATGCAATGACAATGGTGGATCCATGTGTGGTCTCTGAAGAGAACACATATGCAATGACTAAGGCCGTGGTTAATGAGAAGAACACACATGCAATGACACTGGTGGATCCATAGGTGGATTGTGAAAACAACACACATGCAATGACTTTCGTTGTTGTTAGTAAAAAGAACACACATGCAATGACACTGGTGGATCCATGTGTGGTCTCTGAAGAGAACACACATTTCAATGACACTAGTGGATCCATATGTTGTATGTGAAAAGAACAGTCATGAAATGACTCCAGTTGTTGTCAGTAAAAAGAGCACACATGCAATGACACTGGTGGATCCATGTGTGGTCTCTGAAGAGAACAGACATGTAATGACACTGGTGGATACATAGGTGGATTGTGAAAAGAACACACATGCAATGACTCTGGTTGTTGTTAGTAAAAAGAACATAGATGCATTGACACTGGTGGATCCATGTGTAGTATCTGAAGAGAACACACATTTCAATGACACTGGTGGATCCATATGTTGTATGTGAAAAGAACAGTCATGAAATGACTCCAATTGTTGTTAGAAAAAGAGCACACATGCAATGACACTGGTGGATCCATGTGTGGCCTCTGAAGAAAACACACATGCAATGACACTGGTGGATCCATAGGTGGATTGTGAAAAGAACACACATGCAATGACTCTGGTTATTGTTAGTAAAAACAATACACATGCAATGACACTGGTGGATCCATGTATGGTCTCTAAAGAGAACACACATTTCAATGACACAGGTGGATCTCTGGTTGTTGTTAGTAAAAAGAACACACATGCAATGACACTGGTGGATCCATGTGTGGGATCTGAAGAGAACACACATTTCAATGACACGGGTGGATCCATATGTGGTATGTGAAAAGAATAGTCATGAAATGACTCCAATTATTGTTAGTAAAAATAACACACATGTAATGACATTGGTGGATCCATGTGTGGTATCTGAAGAGAACATACATGCAATGACTCTAGCTGTGGTTAATGAGAAGAACACACATGCAATGACACTGGTGGATCCATAGGTGGATTCTGAAAAGAACACAGATGCAATGACTCTGGTTGTTGTTAGTAAAAAGAACACACATGCAATGACACTGGTGGATCCATGTTGACTCTAAAGAGAACACACATTTCAATGACACTGGTGGATCCATATGTGGTATTTGAAAAGAATAGTCATGAAATGACTCCAGTTGTTGTTAGTAAAAAGGGCACACATGCAATGACACTGGTGGAGCCATGTGTGGTCTCTAAAGAGAACACACATGCAATGACTCTAGCTGTGGTTAATGAGAAGAACACACGTGCAATGACTAAAGTGGATCCATAGGTGGATTGTGAAAATAACACACATGCAATGACTCTGGTTGTTATTAGTAAAAAGAACACACATGCAATGACACTGGTGGATCCATGTGTGGTCTCTGAAGAGAACACAAATTTCAATGACACTGGTGAATCCATATGTGGTATGTGAAAAGAACAGTAATGAAATGACTCTAGTTGTTGTTAGTAAAAAGAGCACGCATGCAATGACAATGGTGGATCCATGTGTGGTCTCTGAAGAGAACACACATGCAATGACTAAGGCCGTGGTTAATCAGAAGAACACACATGCAATGACACTAGTGGATCCATAGGTGGATTGTGAAAACAACACACATGCAATGACTTTGGTTGTTGTTAGTAAAAAGAACACACATGCAATGACACTGGTGGATCCATGTGTGCTCTCTGAAGAGAACACACATTTCAATGACACTAGTGGATCCATATGTTGTATGTGAAAAGAACAGTCATGAAATGACTCCAGTTGTTGTTAGTAAAAAGAGCACACATGCAATGACACTGGTGGATCCATGTGTGGTCTCTGAAGAGAACAGATATCTAATGAATCTGGTGGATACATAGGTGGATTGTGAAAAGAACACACATGCAATGACTCTGGTTGTTGTTAGTAAAAAGAACATAGATGCAATGACACTGGTGGATCCATGTGTACTCTCTGAAGAGAACTCACATTTCAATGACACTGGTGGATCCATATGTTGTATGTGAAAAGAACAGTCATGAAAGGACTCCACTTGTTGTTAGTAAAAAGAGCACACATGCAATGCCACTGGTGGATCCATGTGTGCCCTCTGAAGAGAACACACATGCAATGACACTGGTAGATCCTTAGGTGGATTGTGAAAAGAACACACATGCACTGACTCTGGTTGTTGTTAGTAAAAACAATACACATGCAATGACACTGGTGGATCCATGTGTGGTCTCTAAAGAGAACACACATTTCAATGACACAGGTGGATCTCTGGTTATTGTTAGTAAAAAGAACACACATGCAATGACACTGGTGGATCCATGTGTGGTCTCTAAAGAGAACACAAAGATCAATGACACTGGTGAATCCATATGTGGTATGTGAAAAGAACAGTCATGAAATGACTGTAGTTGTTGTTAGTAAAAAGAGCACACATGCAATGACAATGGTGGATACATGTGTGTCCTCTGAAGAGAACACACATGCAATGACACTGGTGGATCCATAGGTGGATTGTGAAAAGAACACACATGCAATGACTCTGGTTGTTGTTAGTAAAAACAATACACATGCAATGACACTGGTGGATCCATGTGTGGTCTCTAAAGAGAACACACATTTCAATGACACAGGTGGATCTCAGGTTGTTGTTAGTAAAAAGAACACACATGCAATGACACTGGTGGATCCATGTGTGGTCTCTGAAGAGAACACACATTTCAATGACACTGGTGGATCCATATGTGGTATGTGAAAAGAATAGTCATGAAATGACTCCAGTTATTGTTAGTAAAAAGAACACACATGTAATGACATTGGTGGATCCATGTGTGGTCTCTGAAGAGAACATACATGCAATGACTCTAGCTGTGGTTAATGAGAAGAACACACATGCAATGACACTGGTGGATCCATAGGTGGATTGTGAAAAGAACACATATGCAATGACTCTGGTTGTTGTTAGTAAAAAGAACACACATGCAATGACACTGGTGGATCCATGTTGACTCTGAAGAGAACACACATTTAAATGACACTGGTGGATCCATATGTGGTATGTGAAAAGAATAATCATGAAATGACTCCAGTTGTTGTTAGTAAAAAGGGCACACATGCAATGACACTGGTGGATCCATGTGTGGTCTCTAAAGAGAACACACATGCAATGACTCTAGCTGTGGTTAATGAGAAGAACACACGTGCAATGACTACAGTGGATCCATAGGTGGATTGTGAAAATAACACACACGCAATGACTCTGGTTGTTATTAGTAAAAAGAACACACATGCAATGACACTGGTGGATCCATGTGTGGTCTCTGAGGAGAACACAAATTTCAATGACATTGGTGAATCCATATGTGGTATGTGAAAAGAACAGTCATGAAATGACTCTAGTTGTTGTTAGTAAAAAGAGCACACATGCAATGACAATGGTGGATCCATGTGTGGTCTCTGAAGAGAACACACATGCAATGACTAAGTCCGTGGTTAATGAGAAGAACACACATGCAATGACACTAGTGGATCCATAGGTGGATTGTGAAAACAACACACATGCAATGACTTTCGTTGTTGTTAGTAAAAAGAACACACATGCAATGACACTGGTGGATCCATGTGTGGTCTCTAAAGAGAACACACATTTCAATGACACTAGTGGATCCATATGTTGTATGTGAAAAGAACAGTCATGAAATGACTCTAGTTGTTGTCAGTAAAAAGAGCACACATGCAATGACACTGGTGGATCCATGTGTGGTCTCTGAAGAGAACAGACATGTAATGACACTGGTGGATACATAGGTGGATTGTGAAAAGAACACACATGCAATGACTCTGGTTGTTGTTAGTAAAAAGAACATAGATGCATTGACACTGGTGGATCCATGTGTAGTATCTGAAGAGAACACACATTTCAATGACACTGGTGGATCCATATGTTGTATGTGAAAAGAACAGTCATGAAATGACTCCAATTGTTGTTAGAAAAAGAGCACACATGCAATGACACTGGTGGATCCATGTGTGGCCTCTGAAGAGAACACACATGCAATGACACTGGTGGATCCATAGGTGGATTGTGAAAAGAACACACATGCAATGACTCTGGTTATTGTTAGTAAAAACAATACACATGCAATGACACTGGTGGATCCATGTGTGGTCTCTAAAGAGAACACACATTTCAATGACACAGGTGGATCTCTGGTTGTTGTTAGTAAAAAGAACACACATGCAATGACACTGGTGGATCCATGTGTGGGCTCTGAAGAGAACACACATTTCAATGACACGGGTGGATCCATATGTGGTATGTGAAAAGAATAGTCATGAAATGACTCCAATTATTGTTAGTAAAAATAACACACATGTAATGACATTGGTGGATCCATGTGTGGTCTCTGAAGAGAACATACATGCAATGACTCTAGCTGTGGTTAATGAGAAGAACACACATGCAATGACACTGGTGGATCCATAGGTGGATTGTGAAAAGAACACAGATGCAATGACTCTGGTTGTTGTTAGTAAAAAGAACACACATGCAATGACACTGGGGGATCCATGTTGACTCTAAAGAGAACACACATTTCAATGACACTGGTGGATCCATATGTGGTATGTGAAAAGAATAATCATGAAATGACTCCAGTTGTTGTTAGTAAAAAGGGCACACATGCAATGACACTGGTGGATCCATGTGTGGTCTCTAAAGAGAACACACATGCAATGACTCTAGCTGTGGTTAATGAGAAGAACACACGTGCAATGACTAAAGTGGATCCATAGGTGGATTGTGAAAATAACACACATGCAATGACTCTGGTTGTTATTAGTAAAAAGAACACACATGCAATGACACTGGTGGATCCATGTGTGGTCTCTGAAGAGAACACAAATTTCAATGACACTGGTGAATCCATATGTGGTATGTGAAAAGAACAGTCATGAAATGACTCTAGTTGTTGTTAGTAAAAAGAGCACGCATGCAATGACAATGGTGGATCCATGTGTGGTCTCTGAAGAGAACACACATGCAATGACTAAGGCCGTGGTTAATCAGAAGAACACGCATGCAATGACACTAGTGGATCCATAGGTGGATTGTGAAAACAACACACATGCAATGACTTTGGTTGTTGTTAGTAAAAAGAACACACATGCAATGACACTGGTGGATCCATGTGTGCTCTCTGAAGAGAACACACATTTCAATGACACTAGTGGATCCATATGTTGTATGTGAAAAGAACAGTCATGAAATGACTCCAGTTGTTGTTAGTAAAAAGAGCACACATGCAATGACACTGGTGGATCCATGTGTGGTCTCTGAAGAGAACATATATCTAATGACTCTGGTGGATACATAGGTGGATTGTGAAAAGAACACACATGCAATGACTCTGGTTGTTGTTAGTAAAAAGAACATAGATGCAATGACACTGGTGGATCCATGTGTACTCTCTAAAGAGAACTCACATTTCAATGACACTGGTGGATCCATATGTTGTATGTGAAAAGAACAGTCATGAAAGGACTCCACTTGTTGTTAGTAAAAAGAGCACACATGCAATGCCACTGGTGGATCCATGTGTGGCCTCTGAAGAGAACACACATGCAATGACACTGGTAGATCCATAGGTGGATTGTGAAAAGAACACACATGTACTGACTCTGGTTGTTGTTAGTAAAAACAATACACATGCAATGACACTGGTGGATCCATGTGTGGTCTCTAAAGAGAACACACATTTCAATGACACAGATGGATCTCTGGTTATTGTTAGTAAAAAGAACACACATGCAATGACACTGGTGGATCCATGTGTGGTCTCTGAAGAGAACACACATTTCAATGACACTGGTGGATCCATATGTGGTATGTGAAAAGAATAGTCATGAAATGACTCCAGTTATTGTTAGTAAAAAGAACACACATGTAATGACATTGGTGGATCCATGTGTGGTCTGTGAAGAGAACATACATGCAATGACTCTAGCTGTGGTTAATGAGAAGAACACACATGCAATGACACTGGTGGATCCATAGGTGGATTGTGAAAAGAACACAGATGCAATGACTCTGGTTGTTGTTAGTAAAAAGAACACACATGCAATGACACTGGTGGATCCATGTTGACTCTAAAGAGAACACACATTTCAATGACACTGGTGGATCCATATGTGGTATTTGAAAAGAATAGTCATGAAATGACTCCAGTTGTTGTTAGTAAAAAGGGCACACATGCAATGACACTGGTGGATCCATGTGTGGTCTCTAAAGAGAACACACATGCAATGACTCTAGCTATGGTTAATGAGAAGAACACATGTGCAATGACTACAGTGGATCCATAGGTGGATTGTGAAAATAACACACATGCAATGACTCTGGTTGTTATTAGTAAAAAGAACACACATGCAATGACACTGGTGGATCCATGTGTGGTCTCTGAAGAGAACACAAATTTCAATGACACTGGTGAATCCATATGTGGTATGTGAAAAGAATAGTCATGAAATGACTCTAGTTGTTGTTAGTTAAAAGAGCACGCATGCAATGACAATGGTGGATCCATGTGTGGTCTCCGAAGAGAACACACATGCAATGACTAAGGCCGTGGTTAATCAGAAGAACACGCATGTAATGACACTAGTGGATCCATAGGTGGATTGTGAAAACAACACACATGCAATCACTTTGGTTGTTGTTAGTAAAAAGAACACACATGCAATGACACTGGTGGATCCATGTGTGCTCTCTGAAGAGAACACACATTTCAATGACACTAGTGGATCCATATGTTGTATGTGAAAAGAACAGTCATGAAATGACTCCAGTTGTTGTTAGTAAAAAGAGCACGCATGCAATGACACTGGTGGATCCATGTGTGGTCTCTGAAGAGAACAGATATCTAATGACACTGGTGGATACATAGGTGGATTGTGAAAAGAACACACATGCAATGACTCTGGTTGTTGTTAGTAAAAAGAACATAGATGCAATGACACTGGTGGATCCATGTGTAGTCTCTGAAGAGAACTCACATTTCAATGACACTGGTGGATCCATATGTTGTATGTGAAAAGAACAGTCATGAAAGGACTCCACTTGTTGTTAGTAAAAAGAGCACACATGCAATGCCACTGGTGGATCCATGTGTGGCCTCTGAAGAGAACACACATGCAATGACACTGGTAGATCCATAGCTGGATTGTGAAAAGAACACACATGCAATGACTCTGGTTGTTGTTAGTAAAAACAATACACATGCAATGACACTGATGGATCCATGTGTGGTCTCTAAAGAGAACACACATTTCAATGACACAGGTGGATCTCTGGTTGTTGTTAGTAAAAAGAACACACATGCAATGACACTGGTGGATCCATGTGTGGTCTCTAAAGAGAACACACATTTCAATGACACAGGTGGATCTCTGGTTGTTGTTAGTAAAAAGAACACACATGCAATGACACTGGTGGATCCATGTGTGGTCTCCGAAGAGAACACACATTTCAATGACACTGGTGGATCCATATGTGGTATGTGAAAAGAATAGTCATGAAATGACTCCAGTTATTGTTAGTAAAAAGAATACACATATAATGACATTGGTGGATCCATGTGTGGTTTCTGAAGAGAACATACATGCAATGACTCTAGTTGTGGTTAATGAGAAGAACACACATGCAATGACACTGGTGGATCCATAGGTGGATTGTGAAAAGAACACAGATGCAATGACTCTGGTTGTTGTTAGTAAAAAGAACACACATGCAATGACACTGGTGGATCCATGTTGACTCTGAAGAGAACACACATTTCAATGACACTGGTGGATCCATATGTGGTATGTGAAAAGAATAATTATGCAATGACTCCAGTTGTTGTTAGTAAAAAGGGCACACATGCAATGACACTGGTGGATCCATGTGTGGTCTCTAAAGAGAACACACATGCAATGACTCTAGCTGTGGCTAATGAGAAGAACACACGTGCAATGACTACAGTGGATCCATAGGTGGATTGCGAATATAACACACATGCAATGACTCTGGTTGTTATTAGTAAAAAGAACACACATGCAATGACACTGGTGGATCCATGTGTGGTCTCTGAAGAGAACACAAATTTCAATGACATTAGTGAATCCATATGTGGTATGTGAAAAGAACAGTCATGAAATGACTCTAGTTGTTGTTAGTAAAAAGTGCACGCATGCAATGACAATGGTGGATCCATGTGTGGTCTCTGAAGAGAACACACATGCAATGACTAAGGCCGTGGTTAATGATAAGAACACACATGCAATGACACTAGTGGATCCATAGGTGGATTGTGAAAACAACACACATGCAATGACTTTCGTTGTTGTTAGTAAAAAGAACACACATGCAATGACACTGGTGGATCCATGTGTGGTCTCTGAAGAGAACACACATTTCAATGACACTAGTGGATCCATATGTTGTATGTGAAAAGAACAGTCATGAAATGACTCCAGTTGTTGTCAGTAAAAAGAGCACACATGCAATGACACTGGTGGATCCATGTGTGGTCTCTGAAGAGAACAAACATGTAATGACACTGGTGGATACATAGGTGGATTGTGAAAAGAACACACATGCAATGACTCTGGTTGTTGTTAGTAAAAAGAACATATATGCATTGACACTGGTGGATCCATGTGTAGTCTCTGAAGAGAACACACATTTCAATGACACTGGTGGATCCATATGTTGTATGTGAAAAGAACAGTCATGAAATGACTCCAATTGTTGTTAGTAAAAAGAGCAGACATGCAATGACACTGGTGGATCCATGTGTGGCCTCTGAAGAGAACACACATGCAATGACACTGGTGGATCCATAGGTGGATTGTGAAAAGAACACACATGGAATGACTCTGGTTATTGTTAGTAAAAACAATACACATGCAATGACACTGGTGGATCCATGTGTGGTCTCTAAAGAGAACACACATTTCAATGACATAGTTGGATCTCTAGTTGTTGTTAGTAAAAAGAACACACATGCAATGACACTGGTGGATCCATGTGTGGCCTCTGAAGAGAACACACATTTCAATGACACTGGTGGATCCATATGTGGTATGTGAAAAGAATAGTCATGAAATTTCTCCAGTTATTGTTAGTAAAAAGAACACACATGTAATGACATTGGTGGATCCATGTGTGGTCTCTGAAGAGAACATACATGCAATGACTCTAGCTGTGGTTAATGAGAAGAACACACATGCAATGACACTGGTGGATCCATAGGTGGATTGTGAAAAGAACACAGATGCAATGACTCTGGTTGTTGTTAGTAAAAAGAACACACATGCAATGACACTGGTGGATCCATGTTGACTCTGAAGAGAACACACATTTCAATGACACTGGTGGATCCATATGTGGTATGTGAAAAGAATAATCATGAAATGACTCCAGTTGTTGTTAGTAAAAAGGGCACACGTGCAATGACACTGGTGGATCCATGTGTGGTCTCTAAAGAGAACACACATGCAATGACTCTAGCTGTGGTTAATGAGAAGAACACACGTGCAATGACTACAGTGGATCCATAGGTGGATTGTGAAAATAACACACATGCAATGACTCTGGTTGTTATTAGTAAAAAGAACACACATGCAATGACACTGATGGATCCATGTGTGGTCTCTGAAGAGAACACAAATTTCAATGACACTGGTGAATCCATATGTGGTATGTGAAAAGAACAGTCATGAAATGACTCTAGTTGTTCTTAGTAAAAAGAGCACGCATGTAATGACAATGGTGGATCCATGTGTGGTCTCTGAAGAGAACACACATGCAATGACTAAGGCCGTGGTTAATCAGAAGAACACGCATGCAATGACACTAGTGGATCCATAGGTGGATTGTGAAAACAACACACATGCAATGACTTTGGTTGTTGTTAGTAAAAAGAACACACATGCAATGACACTGGTGGATCCATGTGTGCTCTCTGAAGAGAACACACATTTCCATGACACTAGTGGATCCATATGTTGTATGTGAAAAGAACAGTCATGAAATGACTCCAGTTGTTGTTAGTAAAAAGAGCACACATGCAATGACACTGGTGGATCCATGTGTGGTCTCTGAAGAGAACAGATATCTAATGACACTGGTGGATACATAGGTGGATTGTGAAAAGAACACACATGCAATGACTCTGGTTGTTGTTAGTAAAAAGAACATAGATGCAATGACACTGGTGGATCCATGTGTAGTCTCTGAAGAGAACTCACATTTCAATGACACTGGTGGATCCATATGTTGTATGTGAAAAGAACAGTCATGAAAGGACTCCACTTGTTGTTAGTAAAAAGAGCACACATGCAATGCCACTGGTGGATCCATGTGTGGTCTCTGAAGAGAAGACACTTGCAATGACACTGGTGGATCCATAGGTGGATTGTGAAAAGAACACACATGCACTGACTCTGGTTGTTGTTAGTAAAAACAACACACATGCAATGACACTCGTGGATCCATGTGTGGTCTCTGAAGAGAACACACATTTCAATGACACAGGTGGATCCATATGTTTTATGTGAAAAGAACAGTCTTGAAATGACTCTATTTGTTGTTAGTAAAAAGAGCACACATGCAATGACACTGGTGGATCCATGTGTTGTCTCTGAAGAGAACACACATGCAATGACACTGGTGGATCCATAGGTGGATTGTGTAAAGAACACACGTGCAATGACTCTGGTTGTTGTTAGTAAAAAGAACACACATGCAATGACACTGGTGGATCCATGTGTGGTCTCTGAAGAGAACACACATTTCAATGACACTGGTGGATCCATATGTTGTATGTGAAAAGAACAGTCATGAAATGACTCCAATTGTTGTTAGTAAAAAGAGCACACATGCAATGACACTGGTGGATCCTTGTGTGGCCTCTGAAGAGAACACACATGCAATGACACTGGTGGATCCATAGGTGGATTGTGAAAAGAACACACATGCAGTGACTCTGGTTATTGTTAGTAAAAACAATACACATGCAATGACACTGGTGGATCCATGTGTGGTCTCTAAAGAGAACACACATTTCAATGACACAGGTGGATCTCTGGTTGTTGTTAGTAAAAAGAACACACATGCAATGACACTGGTGGATCCATGTGTGGTCTCTGAAGAGAACACACATTTCAATGACACTGCTGGATCCATATGTGGTATGTGAAAAGAATAGTCATGAAATGACTCCAGTTATTGTTAGTAAAAAGAACACACATGTAATGACATTGGTGGATCCATGTGTGGTCTCTGAAGAGAACATACATGCAATGACTCTAGTTGTGGTTAATGAGAAGAACACACATGCAATGACACTGGTGGATCCATAGGTGGATTGTGAAAAGAACACAGATGCAATGACTCTAGTTGTTGTTAGTAAAAAGAACACACATGCCATGACACTGGTGGATCCATGTTGACTCTGAAGAGAACACACATTTCAATGACACTGGTGGATCCATATGTGGTATGTGAAAAGAATAATCATGAAATGACTCCAGTTGTTGTTAGTAAAAAGGGCACACGTGCAATGACACTGGTGGATCCATGTGTGGTCTCTAAAGAGAACACACATGCAATGACTCTAGCTGTGGTTAATGAGAAGAACACACGTGCAATGACTACAGTGGATCCATAGGTGGATTGTGAAAATAACACACATGCAATGACTCTGGTTGTTATTAGTAAAAAGAACACACATGCAATGACACTGGTGGATCCATGTGTGGTCTCTGAAGAGAACACAAATTTCAATGACATTGGTGAATCCATATGTGGCATGTGAAAAGAACAGTCATGAAATGACTCTAGTTGTTGTTAGTAAAAAGAGCATGCATGCAATGACAATGGTGGATCCATGTGTGGTCTCTGAAGAGAACACACATGCAATGACTAAGGCCGTGGTTAATGAGAAGAACACACATGCAATGACACTAGTGGATCCATAGGTGGATTGTGAAAACAACACACATGCAATGACTTTCGTTGTTGTTAGTAAAAAGAACACACATGCAATGACACTGGTGGATCCATGTGTGGTCTCTGAAGAGAACACACATTTCAATGACACTAGTGGATCCATATGTTGTATGTGAAAAGAACAGTCATGAAATGACTCCAGTTGTTGTCAGTAAAAAGAGCACACATGCAATGACACTGGTGGATCCATGTGTGGTCTCTGAAGAGAACAGACATGTAATGACACTGGTGGATACATAGGTGGATTGTGAAAAGAACACACGTGCAATGACTCTGGTTGTTGTTAGTAAAAAGAACATAGATGCATTGACACTGGTGGATCCATGTGTAGTCTCTGAAGAGAACACACATTTCAATGACACTGGTGGATCCATATGTTGTATGTGAAAAAAACAGTCATGAAATGACTCCAATTGTTGTTAGTAAAAAGAGCACACATGCAATGACACTAGTGGATCCATGTGTGGCCTCTGAAGAGAACACACATGCAATGACACTGGTCGATCCATAGGTGGATTGTGAAAAGAACACACATGCAATGACTCTGGTTATTGTTAGTAAAAACAATACACATGCAATGACACTGGTGGATCCATGTGTGGTCTCTAAAGAGAACACACATTTCAATGACACAGGTGGATCTCTGGTTGTTGTTAGTAAAAAGAACACACATGCAATGACACTGGTGGATCCATGTGTGGTCTCTGAAGAGAACACACATTTCAATGACACTGGTGGATCCATATGTGGTATGTGAAAAGAATAGTCATGAAATGACTCCAGTTATTGTTAGTAAAAAGAACACACATGTAATGACATTGGTGGATCCATGTGTGGTCTCTAAAGAGAACATACATGCAATGACTCTAGCTATGGTTAATGAGAAGAACACACATGCAATGACACTAGTGGATCCATAGGTGGATTGTGAAAAGAACACAGATGCAATGACTCTGGTTGTTGTTAGTAAAAAGAACACACATGCAATGACACTGGTGGATCCATGTTGACTCTGAAGAGAACACACATTTCAATGACACTGGTGGATCCATATGTGGTATGTGAAAAGAATAATCATGAAATGACTCCAGTTGTTGTTAGTAAAAAGGGCACACATGCAATGACACTGGTGGATCCATGTGTGGTCTCTAAAGAGAACACACATGCAATGACTCTAGGTGTGGTTAATGAGAAGAACACACGTGCAATGACTACAGTGGATCCATAGGTGGATTGTGAAAATAACACACATGCAATGACTCTGGTTGTTATTAGTAAAAAGAACACACATGCAATGACACTGGTGGATCCATGTGTGGTCTCTGAAGAGAACACAAATTTCAATGACACTGGTGAATCCATATGTGGTATGTGAAAAGAACAGTCATGAAATGACTCTAGTTGTTGTTAGTAAAAAGAGCACGCATGCAATGACAATGGTGGATCCATGTGTGGTCTCTGAAGAGAACACACATGCAATGACTAAGGCCGTGGTTAATGAGAAGAACACGCATGCAATGACACTAGTGGATCCATAGGTGGATTGTGAAAACAACACACATGCAATGACTTTGGTTGTTGTTAGTAAAAAGAACACACATGCAATGACACTGGTGGATCCATGTGTGCTCTCTGAAGAGAACACACATTTCAATGACACTAGTGGATCCATATGTTGTATGTGAAAAGAACAGTCATGAAATGACTCCAGTTGTTGTTAGTACAAAGAGCACACATGCAATGACACTGGTGGATCCATGTGTGGTCTCTGAAGAGAACAGATATCTAATGACACTGGTGGATACATAGGTGGATTGTGAAAAGAACACAGATGCAATGACTCTGGTTGTTGTTAGTAAAAAGAACACACATGCAATGACACTGGTGGATCCATGTTGACTCTGAAGAGAACACACATTTCAATGACACTGGTGGATCCATATGTGGTATGTGAAAAGAATAATCATGAAATGACTCCAGTTGTTGTTAGTAAAAAGGGCACACATGCAATGACACTGGTGGATCCATGTGTGGTCTCTAAAGAGAACAAACATGCAATGACTCTAGGTGTGGTTAATGAGAAGAACACACGTGCAATGACTACAGTGGATCCATAGGTGGATTGTGAAAATAACACACATGCAATGACTCTGGTTGTTATTAGTAAAAAGAACACACATGCAATGACACTGGTGGATCCATGTGTGGTCTCTGAAGAGAACACAAATTTCAATGACACTGGTGAATCCATATGTGGTATGTGAAAAGAACAGTCATGAAATGACTCTAG
Source organism: Avena sativa (assembly GCA_916181665.1). Taxonomy (NCBI): domain Eukaryota; kingdom Viridiplantae; phylum Streptophyta; class Magnoliopsida; order Poales; family Poaceae; genus Avena; species Avena sativa. The sequence continues at coordinate 508,657,986 of OV702289.1, forward strand.
TTGTTGTTAGTAAAAAGAGCACGCATGCAATGACAATGGTGGATCCATGTGTGGTCTCTGAAGAGAACACACATGCAATGACTAAGGCCGTGGTTAATCAGAAGAACACGCATGCAATGACACTAGTGGATCCATAGGTGGATTGTGAAAACAACACACATGCAATGACTTTGGTTGTTGTTAGTAAAAAGAACACACATGCAATGACACTGGTGGATCCATGTGTGCTCTCTGAAGAGAACACACATTTCAATGACACTAGTGGATCCATATGTTGTATGTGAAAAGAACAGTCATGAAATGACTCCAGTTGTTGTTAGTAAAAAGAGCACACATGCAATGACACTGGTGGATCCATGTGTGGTCTCTGAAGAGAACAGATATCTAATAACACTGGTGGATACATAGGTGGATTGTGAAAAGAACACACCTGCAATGACTCTGGTTGTTGTTAGTAAAAAGAACATTGATGCAATGACAATGGTGGATCCATGTGTAGTCTCTGAAGAGAACTCACATTTCAATGACACTGGTGGATCCATATGTTGTATGTGAAAAGAACAGTCATGAAAGGACTCCACTTGTTGTTAGTAAAAAGAGCACACATGCAATGCCACTGGTGGATCCATGTGTGGTCTCTGAAGAGAAGACACATGTAATGACACTGGTGGATCCATAGGTGGATTGTGAAAAGAACACACATGCAATGACTCTGGTTGTTGTTAGTAAAAACAACACACATGCAATGACACTTGTGGATCCATAGGTGGATTGTGAAAAGAACACACATGCAATGACTCTGGTTGTTGTTAGTAAAAACAACACACATGCAATGACACTGGTGGATCCATGTGTGGTCTCCGAAGAGAACACACATTTCAATGACACAGGTGGATCCATATGTTTTATGTGAAAAGAACAGTCTTGAAATGACTCTATTTGTTGTTAGTAAAAAGAGCACACATGCAATGACACTGGTGGATCCATGTGTTGTCTCTGAAGAGAACACACATGCAATGACACTGGTGGATCCATAGGTGGATTGTGAAAAGAACACACGTGCAATGACTCTGGTTGTTGTTAGTAAAAATAACACACATGCAATGACACTGGTGGATCCATGTGTGGTAGAACACACATTTCAATGACACTGGTGGTTCCGTATGTGGTATGTGAAAAGAATAGTCATGAAATGACTCCAGTTATTGTTAGTAAAAAGAACACACATGTAATGACACTGGTGGATCCATGTGTGGTCTCTGAAGAGAACATACATGCAATGACTCTAGATGTGGTTAATGAGAAGAACACACATGCAATGACACTGGTGGATCCATAGGTGGATTGTGAAAAGAACACAGATGCAATGACTCTGGTTGTTGTTAGTAAAAAGAACACACATGCAATGACACTGGTGGATCCATGTGTGGTCTCTGAAGAGAACACACATTTCAATGACACTGGTGGATCCATATGTGGTATGTGAAAAGAATAATCATGAAATGACTCCAGTTGTTGTTAGTAAAAAGGGAACACATGCAATGACACTGGTGGATTGTCAGGATACCAACACTGGTTGGGATTAGAATAGGCAAAAGGTTTTTCTAAGGAAATAATTCTAATCACACACAACACAATTCACACACGCAATGTGTAAGCAATCACAAACAAACACTCCACTCAATCAACAAGTTTTCAAGCACATTTTTAGGCAACCAAAAATAATTTTTGTTACACCACATAAGTTGGTGTGTTAGACTTAACTATAATATGGTGGTCCATCTATATGGTTCACTTGTGATCTTTCCATCCTTGGTTGATTCTTCTTGAATGAGATCTTTGTATCCTTGGAGAATTCTTGTGTGTTGGTCACAAATCTTCAAAGGTGGTCATGGTTCCTTCTAAGTTGTGTTTCCTTAATCTTCAAGTCTTGAGAAAAATTTCTTGTCTCACTTGTAGTCTTTAGTGATATCCAAGTTGGAAGTCCTTGGTGAATATGCTGAAGATGTTGAAGTCATTAGAGTTGAAGAAGTTGAAGATGTCCTTTTGCACATGGTGAAGTCTTTGGCCATGGGGTAGGCTTTTCCATCAAGTTTGAATATAGAAGAGATGTAGAGTTGAAACCAAAATGGTTGAGGAAATAGTTTACAAGATTGTTTTGTAAATAAGTTTTTGGAACAAATACATCTCCTATTTTTCTAAGGGTTTTTGTCCAATCCTAGGGTTACAAATCCTACAGGCAACACAATGCTCTGATACCATGTCAGGATACCAACCTTAATAAAATATAAGGTAAGGTAGAATCCCCTGTGTTTACAATGCTAGTCCCTGGATCATTAGCTAGCATCCACAGTTATGATGTATATCAAGATATAAAGGTCATAATACAACTTTATAACCAGGAATAACATAATTTTATTACATCAAGCATAGCTCATTTGGCTATTACATTACATTGCAGTGGAATAACTATAAGCATGGGGTCCTTCATCTTCAAAGTGCCACAGGCAGATGTTGGTTGTACACTTTGTAATCCTAAACAATCAATCTTCACTAAAACAATCAAACCTGCAACAATACAAGTTACAACCACAAGGGGTCAATACATTTGAATTGTATTGGCAAGTGATACTTTGGTAGTATAGTGGAGTCTAACATCTATATGCATTTGGCTAAGTGGAGCTTAGGCTTGCATTGCTCAAAATAGATTTTTCCTTATCATTTGAAAACACAAAGTTTTTGTTTGGCACAAATCACCCAAGGCATCTACCAATCCAAGACTGAAGATCCACTCAGGGCATCTACCAATCAAAAGACTGAAGATCCTTTAACCCTTGTTCACCCACAAGATTTTACTTAGAAATTGGGGTGATGAGATTCTTGAAGCTTCCATGTCTTGATGCTCAAATTGTCCTTTACCAGGGACATGGCTAAGTACTTAGATTTTACACTCTGCAGAGGTGGTGCACTTTCCCCACAAGACTTGGTTTCCCAAGACAAGATCTTTCAGAAGCCTTCCCTTAGACCAACATGGACGCGTTCCAACCTATCATTCCCCTACAACCAACTGTCCATTTGGCTAAGTTATTGCAACCTATGATCCAGGCAGAGCCCATATTGCCAAGTGGCTGCACTTGAAGCTTCTCAACATTTGACATCTCAAATCTCTTTGTTCCTGGGTGGCCATCCACAAGTGAGATACACAAGCCAGGTCATGGCCTTGTGAACCACTCAACACAAACCATTCCTTCCATTCCACCCAGGTGATTCATTCACTTAGTTGTTTTATTAAACAAAACATAAGTCCACAGACTTAGTAATTTTTCATAGCATGAATATATATTCCACCCTTGTTTTCTATTAGCTAAGCTAAGCATGAAGGTAGTAGGAATCTTAACTTAGGAAATTTCTACTAAGGCTTCATCTATTAGGTTTTCCCATAGCAAGGTCTATACTTAGCAAAATAAAATTCCATGCAAGTCCTACTTAGAAATATCACTAATGCATAGTGAAAATAATGGGACAAAAGTATGAAGCATCACTTGCCTTTTTGGTAGAGGGTATAGGTTCACTCCTTGTCCTTGCAACAATCACACTCTTCAAGTCACTACAAATCAATCAAGCAAGGCACAAACTTAATCTACCAATCAAGCAAACACAAATTCAATTCACATTCCAAACCAAAGTCAAACAAACATTTTTTCACACACAAAGTAATGGGATCTAAGTCATGCATAAGCATGCAAAGGTTGGTTCTATTGTAAAGATGGTCTTCACTAGGCTTATAAACTTTGTAAGTTCCAAATTGGTCATTTACCAAAATGGCAAAGTCATTTGCAAAAGGTTTCACTACAAAAACCATTTTTAATAAAATAACCACATTTCTATTTGACTAGAAATGGTTTTAAATCAAAGAATCATTATTTTGTTTCACCAAATGAGTTGCTATTGCAAAACTTGGTGTTTTGGGTCAGTAGGTTTGGTCTAAACCATTTTCTCAAAGTTTTCTTTCTAAAAACATTTTCATAAACAAAACAATAGTTTTTAATTAGCTAGAAATGGACTAAACCAAGTAATCCATTCTCAACTTTTCCAAATTCATTTTCCAAAACATAGGTTGGTTCCTAGGGTTAGTAAGGTCACAACAAACCATTTTGTAAAGGTTTTAACCCTAAAATCATTTTTAAACAATTTTTATACTCTAAACAAGCACACCAAAGAATCTGCAAAAACAAGCAAGTTAACAGATACTATTTGCTAAACTAAGGGAAGGGTTGGTTAGGTCTTGTTCTCCTGAATCCAACGACATAAAATTTGTAATTTTCGGACGTGTGGATCCAAAGATACAAAGGTTTGAAAATGGCATCAAAATCTGTTTTTCAAATTCTGTTTTAATCAAACCCTGGCCACGCGTCGCGTTCCTATTGGTCCATACCGGTTCGGGTGGATCGCACAGCTGCAGCCATTGGATCTAAATTAGATCATGCGGCGCAGGACTCGTACCTCTTCGCGGTTAAGTGATCTAATCCTGTTCGCTCAAACTAGATCCTATGGTTGTTGTTGCCTGGTCACAGATGGGCGGCGCTGCGCGGCGCTGCGGTGGCTACCGGCGGTGGAGCTGTCGGTCGACGACGGTGACGATGCTACAGGAGGTGAGGGAGAAAGGGGAGATGCTCACCTGGCTCAGGGGGTCACGACGATGCTCGGGGAGGTGTTGGTCGGGCGAGGGGCGCTCTGGTACGACTGCGATTGCTCGCCGGAGTGGAGGACGGCGTCGGGTGCGTCAGGTGGTCGTCGTGGACGGTGCTGTGGATCACCTCGAGACAAAATGATGACGCGGTTAGACGCGCAGTATCATAACAAAGTTGTGTGCGTGATCGAGAGGTAGAGGGGCGGCCGGAAACTACCTGTGGGCTTCGCCGGAGAGGAAGCAGATGGTGGCGACGGTGGTCGTCGTCGTTGCCGAGCCTGCAGGGCACTCGCGGGCGAGTTTGATGCACTGGCAGATGCGCCTGAGAGTGGGAAAGCTGCCAGCGTGCTCAAGGAGGCTCAGGGCGGTGTCGAGTCGCCGGAATCGTCGCCGAACCTCGTCGGAGACAGAGGATCTCGGGGAGGAAATGGGGGCGGCCTGGAGGCAGAAGGGAGGCGGTGTCTGGGGGAAATGACAGAGGAGAGGGAGGCTTTTAAGGGGGCGTGGTCTCTGGGTGAGTTAAGCCTGTCATCAACGCGGATTAATCGAAATCAATGGCGGCAGAGCGACGTTGAGGGAGGAGGGAGAAACGGCTGGCGCGAGTGAGGACGATGCACAGTGGTGTGGGACCCGTCTGTCAGCGAAAGAGAGAGAGTGGGAGTGGGTCCCGGTTGTCTGTGACTGAGTGGGTTCTTTCCGCGGTAAAGAAAACGGTTCGCTCGGGGAAAAGGGAGGTGGGGTCGTCTTATCAGTGATAGAAAAGGAAAGGGTTTGGGTCCACCAGTCATTGTATTTGCGGGTCAGAATCTGGGTGAGAAAGGAATGCTTCGGGGAAGAGAACAGGTGGGCTAGGTGGGCTGCTGCTGGGCCTTAGTGGGCTGAGTCCTTTTTCTTATTTTTTTCTGTCTGCTTTTCTTTTTCTTTTTCTAGTTCTTTTTCTGTTTTGAATTTCAATCAACATTTCAAACAACATTCAAACAAACAACAAACTTTTCTTTTGAATTTGGTTCTGTTTATCAACATAATCCAAATCTCAAAATAAAATAATATTTTTATTTATTTTAGGATCCATTTAATAATTAAATAAAATGGATCTTTAGTTATTTAATAAAATAGGGTTTGATTAATTAATAAAATTTCCATTTAAATTCTTTAAACTTCCCAATTCCTTTCAGTAGGTTTTTATTTGTTTAGTTGGTTCAAATAATTCATCTTGAATTATTTGGAAAGTATTCTAATATGATTTATTAATCATTTAAGATTGGGTAATTGTTTTAATTCCAATGGAAATTAATATAGTTTTAATTCCCAAATTTTTATTTGGAGGTTTTATTTTATTTAAGTTGATTAAACAACTTTTACTCCACTTGGGTGAATTCCAAATATCATTTTCTCATGTATTCTTATTTAGAGATTTGTCCTTATTAAGATAGGGATAGAATGGTTATTGCCATTTTATTTTTATTTGGAATATTCTTTATCCTTTTATTTTATTTGGATTGGGATTATATTCACTCCATTTACTTAATGGATTAGGCCAAGATTTGATTTGGTCTTTAAATATTCTTTATTTAATATTTTTATCTTTGTCTTATAAAATCCATATCTTTTTATTTATAGATCCAAACTTGGTGATTCCAATTTGTGAAATCTTATTTATTATTTGTTTATCCTTTTGAATCCTTTTAGGATCTATTGTTCACCACTTGGTATGTATTTTAGATGAGGGCTTTAATGGCTTTGGAAATTCAATTCCTTTATTAAATCCATAAGATTTTTATTTATGGTTCCAAATTAAGTGAAACCAATTTCTATGGTCTTATATTATTTCTATTTGTCTTTCTTGATCATTTGTGAATGTTTGTTGATCAATTTTTCATATGGTTCAAATCCATAGGCTTGGGGATAACTTGGAAATGGTTTTTATTCCATTAGGGTTTAGGGTTTTGGATTTATTTTCCAAGTGTTCAAATTTCCAGATACATTCATTGAGGAATGCATTTACTTGATTTGAATTTGTTGAATTCAAACTTTAACCAAAGTTTGTTCAAGATGGGATTTAAGTTTCCTTTTAGAAACAAAAGTTTCTTTTCACCCTGATTTTCAACAAAGATTTATTTTGTTTATTTATTTTTCACATTACAAGATTTGGAAAATCTTGGGATGTGACAGGCTACCACCCTTAAAATAAATCTCGTCCCCGAGATTTGGGAAGGTTAGGGTTACAAGCAGGTTCAAAACAACTAGGGTACTACCACCCTTAAAAATTTTCAAACTAAATTACATCTTGGCTTGCTGGGAATCTTGATGAAACTTCCTTGGGCTACCTTCTGTATAGTGTCCTTTGTTTCCACACTTGACTCATGGGCCAAGATTGAGATTTTCCATAGGCTTGTTCAACTTTTCTGGACAATTGTTTGCATAATGGCCTAGTTCCTTGCATTTGAAACAGGTTATAAGTTTGAGGTCTTGAGGTGGCTTCTCTAGACAGTATGATGCATAATGTCCTAACTCCTTGCAGTGTTTGCACATCACTTGGCTAATATCCTTCCTCATCTTGGGTTTCACTAGCTTTTGTTTGTCTTCTTGGCTCTTTTTCTTTTCTGGGCATTCATTGGCATAATGACCCATCTCTTTGCATTTGAAACATTGCACTTGTGTAATATCCTTCTTGCTAGTGTTGGGGCATTTCTTCTTCTTCTTTTTGGGTCTCTCCAAAGCTAGGAGTTCTTCTAGTTCATGCTCTTCATGAGTGGGAGATCTTTCTCTCTTCTTGGGGCATTGATCTTCATGCTCCTTGGTTGCATGATCCTTGATTCCACAAGTATTGCTAACTTGGGTTCCTTCTAAATTAGCATCTTTGTCATCCTTGTTGTCATTAGCTCCTTGGGAAAAGTTTTCTCTCATGTTGATCATTTGAGTAACCAATCCTTGCAACAATTGGGATTGAAGTTTCAAAATCCTTTGTATGGCTGGGTCTAATCCATTGTTGTTGGCTAGAAGCTGAGTTGTCTCTTGGCTCAACTGGTTTTGGGTTGCTATGAGTTCTCTCATGTGCTTCTCTTGGTTGTTGTTGTTGTCATCAATCTTGATGTTGGAGTCTCTTGGAGAAGTCATCTGTTTGGGTTGGGTTGGGATTAGAATAGGCAAAAGGTTTTTCTAAGGAAATAATTCTAATCACACACAACACAATTCACACAAGCAATGTGTAAGCAATCACAAACAAACACTCCACTCAATCAACAAGTTTTCAAGCACATTTTTAGGCAACCAAAAATAATTTTTGTTACACCACATAAGTTGGTGTGTTAGACTTAACTATAATATGGTGGTCCATCTATATGGTTCACTTGTGATCTTTCCATCCTTGGTTGATTCTTCTTGAATGAGATCTTTGTATCCTTGGAGAATTCTTGTGTGTTGGTCACAAATCTTCAAAGGTGGTCATGGTTCCTTCTAAGTTGTGTTTCCTTAATCTTCAAGTCTTAAGAAAAATTTCTTGTCTCACTTGTAGTCTTTAGTGATATCCAAGTTGGAAGTCCTTGGTGAATATGCTGAAGATGTTGAAGTCATTAGAGTTGAAGAAGTTGAAGATGTCCTTTTGCACATGGTGAAGTCTTTGGCCATGGGGTAGGCTTTTCCATCAAGTTTGAATATAGAAGAGATGTAGAGTTGAAACCAAAATGGTTGAGGAAATAGTTTACAAGATTGTTTTGTAAATAAGTTTTTGGAACAAATACATCTCCTATTTTTCTAAGGGTTTTTGTCCAATCCTAGGGTTACAAATCCTACAGGCAACACAATGCTCTGATACCATGTCAGGATACCAACCTTAATAAAATATAAGGTAAGGTAGAATCCCCTGTGTTTACAATGCTAGTCCCTGGATCATTAGCTAGCATCCACAGTTATGATGTATATCAAGAGACAAAGGTCATAATACAACTTTATAACCAGGAATAACATAATTTTATTACATCAAGCATAGCTCATTTGGCTATTACATTACATTGCAGCGGAATAACTATAAGCATGGGGTCCTTCATCTTCAAAGTGCCACAGGCAGATGTTGGTTGTAGACTTTGTAATCCTACACAATCAATCTTCACTAAAACAATCAAACCTGCAACAATACAAGTTACAGACACAAGGGGTCAATACATTGGAATTGTATTGGCAAGTGATACTTTGGTAGTATAGTGGAGTCTAACATCTATATGCATTTGGCTAAGTGGAGCTTAGGCTTGCATTGCTCAAAATAGATTTTTCCTTATCATTTGAAAACACAAAGTTTTTGTTTGGCACAAATCACCCAAGGCATCTACCAATCCAAGACTGAAGATCCACTCAGGGCATCTACCAATCAAAAGACTGAAGATCCTTTAACCCTTGTTCACCCACAAGATTTTACTTAGAAATTGGGGTGATGAGATTCTTGAAGCTTCCATGTCTTGATGCTCAAATTGTCCTTTACCAGGGACATGGCTAAGTACTTAGATTTTACACTCTGCAGAGGTGGTGCACTTTCCCCACAAGACTTGGTTTCCCAAGACAAGATCTTTCAGAAGCCTTCCCTTAGACCAACATGGACGCGTTCCAACCTATCATTCCCCTACCACCAACTGTCCATTTGGCTAAGTTATTGCAACCTATGATCCAGGCAGAGCCCATATTGCCAAGTGGCTGCACTTGAAGCTTCTCAACATTTGACATCTCAAATCTCTTTGTTCCTGGGTGGCCATCCACAAGTAAGATACACAAGCCAGGTCATGGCCTTGTGAACCACTCAACACAAACCATTCCTTCCATTCCACCCAGGTGATTCATTCACTTAGTTTTTTTATTAAACAAAACATAAGTCCACAGACTTAGTAATTTTTCATAGCATGAATATATATTCCACCCTTGTTTTCTATTAGCTAAGCTAAGCATGAAGGTAGTAGGAATCTTAACTTAGGAAATTTCTACTAAGGCTTCATCTATTAGGTTTTCCCATAGCAAGGTCTATACTTAGCAAAATAAAATTCCATGCAAGTCCTACTTAGAAATATCACTAATGCATAGTGAAAATAATGGGACAAAAGTATGAAGCATCACTTGCCTTTTTGGTAGAGGGTATAGGTTCACTCCTTGTCCTTGCAACAATCACACTCTTCAAGTCACTACAAATCAATCAAGCAAGGCACAAACTTAATCTACCAATCAAGCAAACACAAATTCAATTCACATTCCAAACCAAAGTCAAACAAACAATTTTTCACACAAAAAGTAATGGGATCTAAGTCATGCATAAGCATGCAAAGGTTGGTTCTATTGTAAGGATGGTCTTCACTAGGCTTATAAACTTTGTAAGTTCCAAATTGGTCATTTACCAAAATGGCAAAGTCATTTGCAAAAGGTTTCACTACAAAAACCATTTTTAATAAAATAACCACATTTCTATTTGACTAGAAATGGTTTTAAATCAAAGAATCATTATTTTGTTTCACCAAATGAGTTGCTATTGCAAAACTTGGTGTTTTGGGTCAGTAGGTTTGGTCTAAACCATTTTCTCAAAGTTTTCTTTCCAAAAACATTTTCATAAACAAAACAATAATTTTTACTTAGCTAGAAATGGACTAAACCAAGTAATCCATTCTAAACTTTTCCAAATTCATTTTCCAAAACATAGGTTGGTTTCTAGGGTTAGTAAGGTCACAACAAACCATTTTGTAAAGGTTTTAACCCTAAAATCATTTTTAAACAATTTTTCTACTCTAAACAAGCACACCAAAGAATCTGCAAAAACAAGCAAGTTAACAGATACTATTTGCTAAACTAAGGGCAGGGTTGGTTAGGTCTTGTTCTCCTGAATCCAACGACATAAAATTTGTAATTTTCGGATGTGTGGATCCAAAGATACAAAGGTTTGAAAATATCATCAAAATCTGTTTTTCAAATTCAGTTTTAATCAAACCCTGGCCACGCGTCGCGTTCCTATTGGTCCATACCGGTTCGGGTGGATCGCACAGCTACAGCCGTTGGATCTAAATTAGATCGTGCGGCGCAGGACTCGTACCTCTTCGCGGTTAAGTGATCTAATCCTTTTCGCTTAAACTAGATCCTATGGTTGCTGTTGCCTGGTCACAGATGGGCGGCGTTGCGCGGCGCTGCGGTGGCTACCGGCGGCGGAGCTGTCGGTCGACGATGGTGACGATGCTACAGGAGGTGAGGGAGAAAGGGGAGATGCTCACCAGGCTCAGGGGGTCACGGCGATGCTCGGGGAGGTGTTGGTCGGGCGAGGGGCGCTCTGGTACGACTGCGATTGCTTGCCGGAGTGGAGGACGGCGTCGGGTGCGTCAGGTGGTCGTCGTGGACGGTGCTGTGGATCACCTCGAGACAAAATGATGACGCGGTTAGACACGCAATATCATAACAAAGTTGTGTGCGTGATCGAGAGGTAGAGGGGCGGCCGGAAACTACCTGTGGGCTTCGCCGGAGAGGAAGCAGACGGTGGCGACGGTGGTCGTCGTCGTTGCCGAGCCTGCAGGGCGCTCGCGGGCGAGTTTGATGCACTGGAAGATGCGCCTGAGAGTGGGAAAGCTGCCAGCGTGCTCAGGGAGGCTCGGGGCGGTGTCGAGTCGCCGGAATCGTCGTCGAACCTCGTCGGAGACAGAGGAGCTCGGGGAGGAAATAGGGGCGGCCTAGAGGCAGAGGGGAGGCGGTGTCTGGGGGAAATGACAGAGGAGAGGGAGGCTTTTAAGGGGGCGTGGTCTCTGGGTGAGTTAAGCCTGTCATCAACGCGGATTAATCGAAATCAATGGCGGCAGAGCAACGTTGAGGGAGGAGGGAGAAACGGCTAGCGCGGGTGAGGACGATGCACAGTGGTGTGGGACCCGTCTGTCAGCGAAAGAGAGAGAGTGGGAGTGGGTCCCGGTTGTCTGTGACTGAGTGGGTTCTTTTCGCGGTAAAGAAAACGGTTCGCTCGGGGAAAAGGGAGAGGTAGGGTCGTCTTGTCAGTGATAGAAAAGGAAAGGGTTCGGGTCCACCAGTCATTGTCTTTGCGGGTCAGAATCTGGGTGAGAAAGGAATGCTTCGGGGAAGAGAACAGGTGGGCTAGGTGGGCTGCTGCTGGGCCTTAGTGGGCTGAGTCCTTTTTCTTATTTTTTCTGTCTACTTTTCTTTTTCTTTTTCTAGTTCTTTTTCTGTTTTGAATTTCAATCAACATTTCAAACAACATTCAAACAAACAACAAACTTTTCTTTTGAATTTGGTTCTGTTTATCAACATAATCCAAATCTCAAAATAAAATAATATTTTTATTTATTTTAGGATCCATTTAATAATTAAATAAAATGGATCTTTAGTTATTTAATAAAATAGGGTTTGATTAATTAATAAAATTTCCATTTAAATTCTTTAAACTTCCCAATTCCTTTCAGTAGGTTTTTATTTGTTTAGTTGGTTCAAATAATTCATCTTGAATTATTTGGAAAGTATTCTAATATGATTTATTAATCATTTAAGATTGGGTAATTGTTTTAATTCCAATGGAAATTAATATAGTTTTAATTCCCAAATTTTTATTTGGAGGTTTTATTTTATTTAAGTTGATTAAACAACTTTTACTCCACTTGGGTGAATTCCAAATATCATTTTCTCATGTATTCTTATTTAGAGATTTGTCCTTATTAAGATAGGGATAGAATGGTTATTGCCATTTTATTTTTATTTGGAATATTCTTTATCCTTTTATTTTATTTGGATTGGGATTATATTCACTCCATTTACTTAATGGATTAGGCCAAGATTTGATTTGGTCTTTAAATATTCTTTATTGAATATTTTTATCTTTGTCTTATAAAATCCATATCTTTTTATTTATAGATCCAAACTTGGTGATTCCAATTTGTGAAATCTTATTTATTATTTGTTTATCCTTTTGAATCCTTTTAGGATCTATTGTTCACCACTTGGTATGGATTTTAGATGAGGGCTTTAATGGCTTTGGAAATTCAATTCCTTTATTAAATCCATAAGATTTTTATTTATGGATCCAAATTAAGTGAAACCAATTTCTATGGTCTTATATTATTTCTATTTGTCTTTCTTGATCATTTGTGAATGTTTGTTGATCAATTTTTCATATGGTTCAAATCCATAGGCTTGGGGATAACTTGGAAATGGTTTTTATTCCATTAGGGTTTAGGGTTTTGGATTTATTTTCCAAGTGTTCAAATTTCCAGATACATTCATTGAGGAATGCATTTTACTTGATTTGAATTTGTTGAATTCAAACTTTAACCAAAGTTTGTTCAAGATGGGATTTTAAGTTTCCTTTTAGAAACAAAAGTTTCTTTTCACCCTGATTTTCAACAAAGATTTATTTTGTTTATTTATTTTTCACATTACAAGATTTGGAAAATCTTGGGATGTGACATGGATCCATGTGTGGTCTCTGAAGAGAACACACATGCAATGACTCTAGCTGTGGTTAATGAGAAGAACACACGTGCAATGACTACAGTGGATCCATAGGTGGATTGTGAAAATAACACACATGCAATTACTCTGGTTGTTATTAGTAAAAAGAACACACATGCAATGACACTGGTGGATCCATGTGTGGTCTCTGAAGAGAACAGACATTTCAATGACACTGGTGGATCCATATGTGGTATGTGAAAATAATAGTCATGAAATGACTCCAGTTGTTGTTAGTAAAAAGAACACACATGCAATGACACTGGTGGATCCATGTGTGGTCTCTAAAGAAAACACACATGTAATGACTCTAGCTGTGGTTAATGAGAATAACACACATGCAATGACACTGGTGGACCCATAGGTGGATTGTGAAAAGAACACACATGCAATGACTCTGGTGGATCCATGTGTGGTCTCTGAAGATAACACAAATTTCAATGACACTGGTGAATCCATATGTGGTATGTGAAAAGAACAGTCATGAAATGACTCTAGTTGTTGTTAGTAAAAAGAGCACGCATGCAATGACAATGGTGGATCCATGTGTGGTCTCTGAAGAGAACACACATGCAATGACTAAGGCAGTGGTTAATGAGAAGAACATACATGCAATGACACTAGTGGATCCATAGGTGGATTGTGAAAAGAACAGACATGCAATGACTTTGGTTGTTGTTAGTAAAAAGAACACACATTCAATGACACTGGTGGATCCATCTGTGGTCTCTGAAGGGAACACACATTTCAAAGACACTAGTGGATCCATATGTCGTATGTGAAAAGAACAGTCATGAAATGACTCCAGTTGTTGTTAGTAAAAAGAGCACACATGCAATGACACTGGTGGATCCATATGTGGTCTCTGAAGAGAACACACATCCAATGACACTGGTGGATCCATAGGTGGATTGTGAAAAGAACACACATGCAATGACTCTGGTTGTTGTTAGTAAAAAGAACATAGATGCAATGACACTGGTGGATCCATGTGTGGTCTCTGAAGAGAACATACATTTCAATGACACTGGTGGATCCATATGTGGTATGTGAAAAAAATAGTCATGAAATGACTCCAGTTGTTGTTAGTAAAAAGAACACACATGCAATGACACTGGTGGATCCATGTGTGGTCTCTAAAGAAAACACACATGCAGTGGCTCTAGCTGTGGTTAATGGGAAGAACACACATGCAATGACACTGGTGGACCCATAGGTGGATTGTGAAAAGAACACACATGCAATGACACTGGTGGATCCATGTGTGGTCTCTGAAGAGAACACAAATTTCAATGACACTGGTGAATCCATATGTGGTATGTGAAAAGAACAGTCATGAAATGACTCTAGTTGTTGTTAGTAAAAAGAGCACGCATGCAATGACAATGGTTGATCCATGTGTGGTCTCTGAAGAGAACACACATGCAATGACTAAGGCCGTGGTTAATCAGAAGAACACGCATGCAATGAAACTAGTGGATCCATAGGTGGATTGTGAAAACAACACACATGCAATGACTTTGGTTGTTGTTAGTAAAAAGAACACACATGCAATGACACTGGTGGATCCATGTGTGCTCTCTAAAGAGAACACACATTTCAATGACACTAGTGGATCCATATGTTGTATGTGAAAAGAACAGTCATGAAATGACTCCAGTTGTTGTTAGTAAAAAGAGCACACATGCAATGACACTGGTGGATCCATGTGTGGTCTCTGAAGAGAACAGATATCTAATGACACTGGTGGATACATAGGTGGATTGTGAAAAGAACACACCTGCAATGACTCTGGTTGTTGTTAGTAAAAAGAACATAGATGCAATGACAGTGGTGGATCCATGTGTAGTCTCTGAAGAGAACTCACATTTCAATGACACTGGTGGATCCATATGTTGTATGTGAAAAGAACAGTCATGAAAGGACTCCACTTGTTGTTAGTAAAAAGAGCACACATGCAATGCCACTGGTGGATCCATGTGTGGTCTCTGAAGAGAAGACACATGCAATGACACTGGTGGATCCATAGGTGGATTGTGAAAAGAACACACATGCAATGACTCTGGTTGTTGTTAGTAAAAACAACACACATGCAATGACACTGGTGGATCCATAGGTGGATTGTGAAAAGAACACACATGCAATGACTCTGGTATTTGTTAGTAAAAACAACACACATGCAATGACACTGGTGGATCCATGTGTGGTCTCTGAAGAGAACACACATTTCAATGACACAGGTGGATCCATATGTTTTATGTGAAAAGAACAGTCTTGAAATGACTCTATTTGTTGTTAGTAATAAGAGCACACATGCAATGACACTGGTGGATCCGTGTGTTGTCTCTGAAGAGAACACACATGCAATGACACTGGTGGATCCATAGGTGGATTGTGAAAAGAACACACGTGCAATGACTCTGGTTGTTGTTAGTAAAAAGAACACACATGCAATGACACTGGTGGATCCATGTGTGGTCTCTGAAGAGAACACACATTTCAATGACACTGGTGGATCCGTATGTGGTTGTGAAAAGAATAGTCATGAAATGACTCCAGTTATTGTTAGTAAAAAGAACACACATGTAATGACACCGGTGGATCCATGTGTGGTCTCTGAAGAGAACATACATGCAATGACTCTAGATGTGGTTAATGAGAGGAACACACATGCAATGACACTGGTGGATCCATAGGTGGATTGTGAAAGGAACACAGATGCAATGACTCTGGTTGTTGTTAGTAAAAAGAACACACATGCAATGACACTGGTGGATCCATGTGTGGTCTCTGAAGAGAACACACATTTCAATGACACTGGTGGATCCTTATGTGGTATGTGAAAAGAATAATCATGAAATGACTCCAGTTATTGTTAGTAAAAAGGGAACACATGCAATGACACTGGTGGATCCATGTGTGGTCTCTGAAGAGAACACACATGCAATGACTCTAGCTGTGGTTAATGAGAAGAACACACGTGCAATGACTACAGTGGATCCATAGGTGGATTGTGAAAATAACACACATGCAATTACTCTGGTTGTTATTAGTAAAAAGAACACAGATGCAATGACACTGGTGGATCCATGTGTGGTCTTTGAAGAGAACACAAATTTCAATGACACTGGTGAATCCATACGTGGTATGTGAAAAGAACAGTCATGAAATGACTATAGTTGTTGTTAGTAAAAAGAGCACGCATGCAATGACAATGGTGGATCCATGTGTGGTCTCTGAAGAGAACACACATGCAATGACTAAAGCCGTGGTTAATGAGAAGAACATACATGCAATGACACTAGTGGATCCATAGGTGGATTGTGAAAAGAACAGACATGCAATGATTTTGGTTGTTGTTAGTAAAAAGAACACACATGCAATGACACTGGTGGATCCATCTGTGGTCTCTAAAGGGAACACACATTTCAAAGACACTAGTGGATCCATATGTTGTATGTGAAAAGAACAGTCATGAAATGACTCCAGTTGTTATTAGTAAAAAGAGCACACATGCAATGACACTGGTGGATCCATCTGTGGTCTCTGAAGAGAACACACATGCAATGACACTGGTGGATCCATAGGTGGATTGTGAAAAGAACACACATGCAATGACTCTGGTTGTTGTTAGTAAAAAGAACATAGATGCAATGACACTGGTGGATCCACGTGTGGTCTCTGAAGAGAACAGACATTTCAATGACACTGGTGGATCCATATGTGGTATGTGAAAAGAATAGTCATGAAATGACTCCAGTTGTTGTTAGTAAAAAGAACACACATGCAATGACACTGGTGGATCCATGTGTGGTCTCTAAAGAAAACACACATGTAATGACTCTAGCTGTGGTTAATGAGAATAACACACATGCAATGACACTGGTGGACCCATAGGTGGATTGTGAAAAGAACACACATGCAATAACACAGGTGGATCCATGTGTGGTCTCTAAAGAGAACACAAATTTCAATGACACTGGTGAATCCATATGTGGTATGTGAAAAGAACATTCATGAAATGACCCTAGTTGTTGTTAGTAAAAAGAGCACGCATGCAATGACAATGGTGGATCCATGTGTGGTCTCTGAAGAGAACACACATGCAATGACTAAGGCAGTGGTTAATGAGAAGAACATACATGCAATGACACTAGTGGATCCATAGGTGGATTGTGAAAAGAACAGACATGCAATGACTTTGGTTGTTGTTAGTAAAAAGAACACACATGCAATGACACTGGTGGATCCATCTGTAGTCTCTGAAGGGAACACACATTTCAAAGACACTAGTGTATCCATATGTCGTATGTGAAAAGAACAGTCATGAAATGACTCCAGTTGTTGTTAGTAAAAAGAGCACACATGCAATGACACTGGTGGATCCATCTGTGGTCTCTGAAGAGAACACACATCCAATGACACTGGTGGATCCATAGGTGGATTGTGAAAAGAACACACATGCAATGACTCTGGTTGTTGTTAGTAAAAAGAACATAGATGCAATGACACTGGTGGATCCATGTGTGGTCTCTGAAGAGAACAGACATTTCAATGACACTGGTGGATCCATATGTGGTATGTGAAAAAAATAGTCATGAAATGACTCCAGTTGTTGTTAGTAAAAAGAACACACATGCAATGACACTGGTGGATCCATGTCTGGTCTCTAAAGAAAACACACATGCAATGACTCTAGCTGTGGTTAATGAGAAGAACACATGTGCAATGACACTGGTGGACCCATAGGTGGATTGTGAAAAGAACACACATGCAATGACACTGGTGGATCCATGTGTGGTCTCTGAAGAGAACACAAATTTCAATGACACTGGTGAATCCATATGTGCTATGTGAAAAGAACAGTCATGAAATGACTCTAGTTGTTGTTAGTAAAAAGAGCACGCATGCAATGACAATGGTGGATCCATGTGTGGTCTCTGAAGAGAACACACATGCAATGACTAAGGCCGTGGTTAATCAGAAGAACACGCATGCAATGACACTAGTGGATCCATAGGTGGATTGTGAAAACAACACACATGCAATGACTTTGGTTGTTGTTAGTAAAAAGAACACACATGCAATGACACTGGTGGATCCATGTGTGCTCTCTGAAGAGAAGACACATTTCAATGACACTAGTGGATCCATATGTTGTATGTGAAAAGAACAGTCATGAAATGACTCCAGTTGTTGTTAGTAAAAAGAGAACGCATGCAATGACACTGGTGGATCCATGTGTGGTCTCTGAAGAGAACACGCATGCAA
Source organism: Avena sativa (assembly GCA_916181665.1). Lineage (NCBI taxonomy): Eukaryota > Viridiplantae > Streptophyta > Magnoliopsida > Poales > Poaceae > Avena > Avena sativa. The sequence goes on from OV702289.1 coordinate 508,676,410, forward strand.
TGACACTGGTGGATCCATAGGTGGATTGTGAAAATAACACACATGCAATGACTCTGGTTGTTGTTAGTAAAAAGAACATAGATGCAATGACACTGGTGGATCCATGTGTAGTCTCTGAAGAGAACTCACATTTCAATGACACTGGTGGATCCATATGTTGTATGTGAGAACAGTCATGAAAGGACTCCACTTGTTGTTAGTAAAAAGAGCACACATGCAATGCCACTGGTGGATCCATGTGTGGCCTCTGAAGAGAACACACATGCAATGACACTGGTAGATCCATAGGTGGATTGTGAAAAGAACACACATGCAATGACTCTGGTTGTTGTTAGTAAAACAATACACATGCAATGACACTGGTGGATCCATGTGTGGTCTCTAAAGAGAACACACATTTCAATGACACAGGTGGATCTCTGGTTGTTGTTAGTAAAAAGAACACACATGGAATGACACTGGTGGATCCATGTGTGGTCTCTGAAGAGAACACACATTTCAATGACACTGGTGGATCCATATGTGGTATGTGAAAAGAATAGTCATGAAATGACTCCAGTTATTGTTAGTAAAAAGAACACACATGTAATGACATTGGTGGATCCATGTGTGGTCTCTGAAGAGAACATACATGCAATGACTCTAGCTGTGGTTAATGAGAAGAACACACATGCAATGACACTGGTGGATCCATAGGTGGATTGTGAAAAGAACACAGATGCAATGACTCTGGTTGTTGTTAGTAAAAAGAACACACATGCAATGACACTGGTGGATCCATGTTGACTCTGAAGAGAACACACATTTCAATGACACTGGTGGATCCATATGTGGTATGTAAAAAGAATAATCATGAAATGACTCCAGTTGTTGTTAGTAAAAAAGGCACACGTGCAATGACACTGCTAGATCCATGTGTGGTCTCTAAAGAGAACACACATGCAATGACTCTAGGTGTGGTTATTGAGAAGAACACACGTGGAATGACTATAGTGGATCCATAGGTGGATTGTGAAAATAACACACATGCAATGACTCTGGTTGTTGTTAGTAAAAACAACACACATGCAATGACACTGGTGGATCCATGTGTGCTCTCTGAAGAGAAGACACATTTCAATGACACTAGTGGATCCATATGTTGTATGTGAAAAGAACAGTCATGAAATGACTCCAGTTGTTGTTAGTAAAAAGAGCACTCATGCAATGACACTGGTGGATCCATGTGTGGTGTCTGAAGAGAACACACATGCAATGACACTGGTGGATCCATAGGTGGATTGTGAAAAGAACACACATGCAATGACTCTGGTTGTTGTTAGTAAAAAGAACATAGATGCAATGACACTGGTGGATCCATGTGTAGTCTCTGAAGAGAACTCACATTTCAATGACACTGGTGGATCCATATGTTGTATGTGAGAACAGTCATGAAAGGACTCCACTTGTTGTTAGTAAAAAGAGCACACATGCAATGCCACTGGTGGATCCATGTGTGGCCTCTGAAGAGAACACACATGCAATGACACTGGTAGATCCATAGGTGGATTGTGAAAAGAACACACATGCAATGACTCTGGTTGTTGTTAGTAAAACAATACACATGCAATGACACTGGTGGATCCATGTGTGGTCTCTAAAGAGAACACACATTTCAATGACACAGGTGGATCTCTGGTTGTTGTTAGTAAAAAGAACACACATGCAATGACACTGGTGGATCCATTTGTGGTCTCTGAAGAGAACACACATTTCAATGACACTGGTGGATCCATATGTGGTATGTGAAAAGAATAGTCATGAAATGACTCCAGTTATTGTTAGTAAAAAGAACACACATGTAATGACATTGGTGGATCCATGTGTGGTCTCTGAAGAGAACATACATGCAATGACTCTAGCTGTGGTTAATGAGAAGAACACACATGCAATGACACTGGTGGATCCATAGGTGGATTGTGAAAAGAACACAGATGCAATGACTCTGGTTGTTGTTAGTAAAAAGAACACACATGCAATGACACTGGTGGATCCATGTTGACTCTGAAGAGAACACACATTTCAATGACACTGGTGGATCCATATGTGGTATGTAAAAAGAATAATCATGAAATGACTCCAGTTGTTGTTAGTAAAAAAGGCACACGTGCAATGACACTGCTAGATCCATGTGTGGTCTCTAAAGAGAACTCACATGCAATGACTCTAGGTGTGGTTAATGAGAAGAACACACGTGGAATGACTATAGTGGATCCATAGGTGGATTGTTAAAATAACACACATGCAATGACTCTGGTTGTTGTTAGTAAAAAGAACACGCATGCAATGACACTGGTGGATCCAGGTGTGGTCTCTGAAGAGAACACAAATCTCAATGACACTGGTGAATCCATATGTGGTATGTGAAAAGAACAGTCATGACATGACTCCAGTTGTTGTTAGTAAAAAGAGCACACACGCAATGACAATGGTGGATCCATGTGTGGTCTCTGAAGAGAACACACATGCAATGACTAAGGCCATGGTTAATGAGAAGAACACACATGCAATGACACTAGTGGATCCATAGGTGGATTGTGAAAAGAACACACATGCAATGACTTTGGTTGTTGTTAGTAAAAAAGAACACACATGCAATGCCACTGGTGGATCCATGTGTGGTCTCTAAAGAGAACACACATTTCAATGACACTGGTGGATCCATATGTGGTATGTGAAAATAATAGTCATGAAATGACTCCAGTTATTGTTAGTAAAAAGAACACACATATAATGACACTGGTGGATCGACGTGTGGTCTCTGAAGAGAACATACATGCAATGACTCTAGCTGTGGTTAATGAGAAGAACACACAGGCAATGACACTGGTGGATCCATAGGTGGATTGTGAAAAGAACACAGATGCAATGACTCTGGTTGTTGTTAGTAAAAAGAACACACATGCAATGACACTGGTGGATCCATGTGTGGTCCCTGAAGAGAACACACATTTCAATGACACTAGTGGATCCATATGTGGTATGTGAAAAGAATAGTCATGAAATGACTCTAGTTGTTGTTAGTAAAAAGGGCACACATGCAATGACACTGGTGGTTCCATGTGTGGTCTCTGAAGAGAACACACATGCAATGACTCTAGGTTTGGTTAATGAGAAGAACACACGTGCAATGACTATAGTAGATCCATAGATGGATTGTGAAAATAACACACATGCAATGACTCTGGTTGTTGTTAGTAAAAAGAACACACATGCAATGACACTGGTGGATCCATGTGTGGTCTCTAAAGAGAACACAAAGATCAATGACACTGGTGAATCCATATGTGGTATGTGAAAAGAACAGTCATGAAATGACTGTAGTTGTTGTTAGTAAAAAGAGCACACATGCAATGACAATGGTGGATCCATGTGTGGTCTCTGAAGAGAACACACATGCAATGACTAAGGCCGTCATTAATGAGAAGAACACACATGCAATGACACTAGTGGATCTATAGGTGAATTGTGAAAAGAACACACATGCAATGACTTTGGTTGTTGTTAGTAAAAAGAACACACATGCAATAACACTGGTGGATCCATGTGTAGTCTATGAAGATAAAACACATTTCAATGACACTGGTGGATCCATATGTTGTATGTGAAAAGAATAGTCATGAAATGACTCCACTTGTTGTTAGTAAAAAGACCACATATGCAATGACACTGGTGGATCCATGTGTGGTCTCTGAAGAGAAGACACATGCAATGACACTGGTGGATCCATGTGTGGTCTCTGAAGAGAAGACACATGCAATGACACTGGTGGATCCATAGGTGGATTGTGAAAAGAACACACATGCAATGACTCTGGTTGTTGTTAGTAAAAACAACACACATGCAATGACACTGGTGGATCAATGTGTGGTCTCTGAAGAGAACACCCATTACAATGAAACTGGTGGATCCATATGGTTTATGTGAAAAGAACAGTCTTGAAAGGACTCTAGTTGTTGTTAGTAAAAAGAGCACACATGCAATGACACTGGTGGATCCATGTGTGGTCTCTGAAGAGAACACACATGCAATGACTCTAGCTGTGGTTAATGAGAAGAACACACATGCAATGACACTGGTGGACCCATAGGTGGATTATGAAAAGAACACACATGCAATGACTTGTTAGTAAAAGAACACACATGCAATGACACCGGTGGATCCATGTGTGGTCTCTAAAGAGAACACACATTTCAATGACACTGGTGGATCCATATGTGGTATGTTAAAAGAATAGACATGAAATGACTCCACTTGTTGTTAGTAAAAAGAGCACACATGCAATGACACTGGTGAATCCATGTGTGGTCCCTGAAGAGAACACACATGCAATGACTCTAGCTGTGCTTAATGAGAAGAACACACGTGCAATGACTACGGTGGATCCAAAGGTGGATTGTGAAAATAACACACATGCAATAACTCTGGTTGTTGTTAGTAAAAAAACATACATGCAATGACACTGGTGGATCCATGTGTGGTCTCTAAAGAGAACACGCATTTCAATGACACTGGTGGATCCATATGTGGTATGTGAAAAGAACAGTCATGAAATGACTCCAGTTATTGTTAGTAAAAAGAGCACACATGCAATGACAATGGTGGATCCATGTGTGGTCTCTGAAGAGAACACACATGCAATGACAAAGGCCATGGTTAATGAGAAGAACACACATGCAATGACACTAGTGGATCCATAGGTGGATTGTGAAAAGAACACACATGCAATGAATTTGGTTGTTATTACTAAAAAGAACACACATGTAATGACAATGTTGGATCCATGTGTAGTCTCTGAAGAGAACACACATTTCAATGACATTGGTGGATCCATATGTTGTATGTGAAAAGAACAGTCATGAAATGACTCCACTTGTTGTTTGTAAAAAGAGCACACATTCAATGAAACTAGTGGATCCATGTGTGGTCTCTGAAGAGAACACACATGCAATGACACTGGTGGATCCATAGGTGGATTGTGAAAAGAACACACATGCAATGACTCTGGTTGTTGTTAGTAAAAAGAACCCACATGCAATGACACTGGTGGATCCATGTGTGGTCTTTGAAGAGAACACACATTTCAATGACACTGATGGATCCATATGTGGTATGTGAAATGAATAGTCATGAAATGACTCCAGTTGATGTTAGTAAAAAGAACACACATGCAATGACAATGGTGGTTCCATGTGTGGTCTATGAAAAGAACACACATGCAATGACTAAGGCCGTTGTTAATGAGAAGAACACACATGCAATGACACCGGTGGATCCACAGGAGCATTGTGAAAAGAACACACATGCAATGACACTGGTTGTTGTTAGTAAAAAGAACACACATGCAATGACACTAGTGGATCCATGTGTGGTCTGTGAAAAGAGCACACATGCAATGACTGACGCCATGGTTAATGAGAAGAACACACATGCAATGACTATGGTGGATCCATAGGTGGATTGTGAAAAGAAATCACATGCAATGACTCTGGTTGTTGTTAGTAAAAAGAACACACATGCAATGACACTGGTGGATCCATGTGTGGTCTCTGAAGAGAACACACATTTCAATGACACCGATGGATCCGTATGTGGTATGTGCAAAGAATACTCATGAAATGACTCCAGATGTTGTTAGTAAAAAGAACACACATGCAATGACACTGGTGGATCCATGTGTGGTCTCTGAAGAGAACACAAATTTCAATGACACTGGTGAATCCATATGTGATATGTGAAAAGATCAATCATGAAATGACTCTAGTTGTTGTTAGTAAAAAGAGCACACATGCAATGACAATGATGGATCCATGTGTGGTCTCTGAAGAGAACACACATGCAATGACTAAGGCCGTGGTTAATGAGAAGGATACACATGCAATGACACTAGTGGATCAATAGGTGGATTGTGAAAAGAACACACATGCAATGACTTTGGTTGTTGTTAGTAAAAAGAACACACATGAAATGACACTGGTGGATACATGTGTGGTCTTTGAAGAGAACACACATTTCAATGACACTGGTGGATCCATATGTTGTATGTGAAAAGAACAGTCATGAAATGACTCTAGTTGTTGTTAGTAAAAAGAGCACACATGCAATGACACTGGTGGATCCATGTGTGGTCTCTGAAGAGAACGCAACAGTTCTGGGAGACCCAGCTAAACCATAGCTCTGTGATTTTTCACGGAGTTTTCCTAGGAAGACAAGCTAATTCCATGGGAGAAATCACTTTGGATGTTACCTTTGGAACTCCAAAGAACTATCAGACGGAGGAACTTTCCTTCGAAGTGGTCCCGTTCAAGAGTGTGTACCATGCTATATTCGGACGTCTGGCTTACTGGGCTTTTATGGCTCGTCCGTGTTACATTTACAATATGATGAAAATTCCAGGTCCCAACGGCGTAATCACCATCAGGGGAGACCCGAAGAAAGCGCGAGAGTGCGAGGATGGAAATGCCGCCTTTGCTGAAGTCGTGCTGCACGCCCAGGAGTACCAGGAGATCAAGAAGAGCATATCTCTGTCCGAGATGCCTGCAACAAAGAAGGAGGTGACAAAGCCGAATCCAGAGTTCAAGGCATCAGAAGAGACGAAGAAGACGCCGTTTAAGGATGATGACCCCTCCGAGGTGACCTAGATAGGCGTAGGCCTAGATAGCGCATAGGAAAGCGCGCTCATCAAGTTCCTCAAAGCAAATCAAGATATCTTCGCATGGCAGCCATCTGACATGACTGGAGTACCTAGGGAACTTGCTGAGCTCTCTTTCAATGTAAACCCAAACGCTAAACCCGTCAAACAGTCCTTACGACGTTTTGGCGATGAAAATCGTAAGGCAATAGCTAAGGAACTAGCGCGGCTCGAGTTAGCCGGATTCATAGAAGAGGTCATCCACACTGAGTGGTCGGCCAATCCTGTAATGGTACCTAAAAAGGACACCACTGATTTAAGGATGTGTGTTGATTATACTGCCTTGAATAAGGCTTGTCCAAAAGATCCGTTCGCTCTGCCTAGGATTGATCATGTTATCGATTCTAAGGCAGGCTCAGAACTCCTCTGTTTTCTCGACGCATATTCCGGTTATCACCAAATCCGTATGAAGGAATCTGACAAAGTAAAAACCTCATTCATAACCCCTTTCAGAACCTTCTGTTTTGTTATGATGCCTTTTGGGCTGAAGAACATAGGAGCTACCTACCAGTGCACGATGCAGCGTTGCCTCCACGACCAACTCAGATGTAATGTACATGCATAGGTGGATGATATTGCGGTGATGTCCAAAAAGAAGGAAATGCTGATTTCCGACTTGGAGGAAACGTTCGCTAATCTACGAAAATACAACATCATGCTTAATCTGAAGAAGTGCTTCTTTGGAATTCCAGCCAGAAAATTATTAGGTTTCATCGTGTCTCAAAGAGGCATAGAGGTGAACCGGGACAAAATCAAGGCTATACTCAATATTTCCAGGCCATCTCGCTTGAAGGACGTACAAAGACTAACTGGTTGCATCGCTGCAGTCAGTCGATTTGTAAGCCGACTCAGTGAAAGAGCCGCACCATTATACAAACTCTTGAAAAAGACCAAGGATTTTGTATGGACCGACGAAGCTGAAGCTGCGCTACAAGACATGAAGAAAGTACTCTCATCTCCTCCTATCCTTGCTGCACCGGAACCACAGGAACCGATGTTGCTTTATCTTGCTACGATAAACAAAGTCGTTAGTATCGTCATGGTGGTGGTGAGACCGGAGGAAAATTAGGAGCACTTGGTGCAGCGTTTGATATCCGCACTATCAAAAGCTGGCTTACGGTGTTTTCCTAGCATCTCGTAAGCTACGACACTACTTTCAGGAACATCCGATTACCGTGGTGAGCACAGCTCCCATGAGAGACATAATTAACAACAGTGACGCCATAGGACACGTCGCCAAATGGGGCATAGAGCTTTCAGCTTTCGATATTGAGGATAAACCTGGGACAGCAATCAAATCCCAAATCCTTGCCGACTTTGTTGCTTATTGGACAGAGACGAAGGAGAATATGACCCTCCCTGAGTCAGAATATTGGACCCTATACTTTGATGGGTCTAAAGCTCGAGGGGGCTCGGGGGCTGGCGTGGTGCTCAAATCACCCCAAGGAGATAAACTTCTATACGTGTTGCAGATCCACTTCACAGCGACAAACAATATTGCCGAGTATGAAGCATTGCTACACGGAATCCGGATTGCTAAGGATATCGACATCCGACGTTTGATGTGTTATGGAGATTCGGATCTTGTTGCTCAGCAAGTGTTGGATATTTGTAATGCAAATAAACACATTGCAGCATATAAAGCTGTCGTGGATGATCTATCTAAATCGTTCGAAGGGTTTGAGGTTCAACACATCCCTCGAGCAGAAAATGAGGAAGCAGATGCACTATCTCGAATAGGCTCTGCGTGGAAAGTGGTCCCGGATGGCGATTTTTAGAGCACCTCAAAGTTCCGTCAATAAAGGGAGTGGATGAGGAATATCTGACCAAATCCCACTCACCTCTAATAGCAGTTCTGGCACTAAAACCTACCTTGATTATATGGTAGATGGCAAATTACTCGAAGACGAGGTTCTGAGACGGCAGATCGTACGACGAGCGAAATCCTATACTATAGTTAAAGGTGAGATCTATAAGCGGAGTGTTTCTGGGGTTTTTCAGTGCTGCGTATCTCCGGAAGAAGGAGTGTAAATCCTAAGAGAAATCCACGAAGGCGAGTGTGGTCACCATGCTGCAGCCAAATCTTTAGTGGCAAAAGCTTTCAGACACAGATTTTTCTGGCTTACAGCTCAGGAGGATGCCGAACGATTAGTCAAGACGTGCAAAGACTGCCAAAGTACGCCAAGCAAGCTCACGTTCCAGCTGATCAGCTGTGAACAATACCTATAACATGGCCTTTCGCGGTCTGGGGGCTTGATATGGTAGGACCATTTAGACGTGCTCCAAGTGGATTTACTCACCTCTTAGTGATGGTGGATAAATTCACAAAATGGATTGAGGCTAAACCTGTCACTAGTTGTGATGGAGCAACAGCCAAAAGATTTGTCGAGGATGTTATAATCCGGTATGGTTATCCACATAGTATTATCACGGACAATGGGAGTAATTTCTCAATGGGAGAATTGGCCGAATTCTGCAATGAACAAAATATCCGGCTTGACATTGCATCAGTCGCACATCCACAGGCTAACGGACAAGCCGAAAGGGCAAATGGTTTAATCCTACAAGGCCTAAAACCAAGACTCGAAGCACCACTACGACGTGCTGCGGGGGCTTGGGCAGAGGAATTACCCTCTGTAGTATGGAGTTTACGAACAACTCTGAACAGGTCAATCGGATACACACCTTTCTTCTTGGTCTATGGTGCAGAAGCAGTTCTTCCTAGTGATTTGATTCATACTTCTCCTAGAGTGGCCGTGTATATCGAAGAAGATGCCGAGATTTCTCGACAAAATGATCTCGACTTAGTCGAAGAAGTTCATGTCATTGCTGAAATGAGATCAACAGCCTATCAACAGAAGTTACGCAAGTATCATAGCCAGAGAGTTAGAAACAGATCTTTCAATAAAGGTGATTTGGTTCTCCCGCTTGTGCAACAAAGAAAGCACAAACTTTCCCCAGTATGGGAAGGGCCCTTTTTAGTTAGTCGAGTATTGCACAATGGTTCGTACTACTTAACTGACATGAGGCCAGTCAAAGAAAGACCTGCTACTAAGAAGAGAAAGAGAGCTGGAGGCAGTACAAATCCAGATGAATTAGACAGACCATGGAATATTTCTCAGCTACGTCCCTTTTATTCTTAGTTTCCGTGCAGAAGGTTTAGCCAGGTCACAAAAGGGACAAGGCAGAAAGCCAGATAAGCGATAAGTATAGACGAAAAAGTATAAGTGCTTATGTAAACATTTCAGGCACACAAAAATATAAAACCAAAAGTGCGGAATAGATCAAAAGCTTAGCACTAGCAAAATTATAGTACTGCATATTTTATAGACCCATAATGTTTCTCGGAATAATACAATTGTTTCTGGTTATCTATGGTGCAGGAGAAGAGGTAGGCGCTACCGGCTCGCTGGATGCATTAGCCTCGGTCTAATAACGATCCGAGATGTTCAGATCCGATACGGTCTGTTCATCGTCGGAAAGTTCAGCTGCTTCTTTCGGAGGCGGAGGTGGTGTATACACGCGAGTGATGAAGGGAGTGTCGTAGCTGGTTAAGTTAGCCATGCAACACCCATATCCGGTGCAGGAGTCCATGATGACATTAATATCTTGCTCCTGGCCGTCTTCATCCACCTTGCAGTACCCTCTGGTCACTTGCCATATCTCCATGTTTCCATGGTGGCTCATGACCATGGTGAGAGCATTCTGCGCCGCAGATCACGCGTAGGACATGTTCCAGTCCTGGACGAGCTGCGGCATCTCCTTCGCCTGATCTCGCACCTAAAAGTCCGACATACTGTGCATGTCCGGGACCCTAAGAGCTTCGCCAATATCCTCGATGGATTGGCGGAAGTCATGAAGTAGATCACCGACTTGGGTAAGTCGGTGGGTGCGAGGCTCGGTGGAGGCGGAGTCCGTCAAGTTAAGAGGACCTATACATATAACACAAAAATGGTTAAGAAAATCCGACATCAAAAGATTCGAAGAATATAGACAAGTCAGAAAGTTGGAAACATACCAAAAATGACGTCGTCAACTTTGGTCTTCTCTTCTCGAAGACTCCGGAGTTCAGCCCAGAGCGCCTCAGAAAGGTCCTTCTCTCTGCAAAGCTCGTTGTTGAGATCCGAGATTCTCTGATCTTGAGCGACAATCTTATGATCACGCTCATCAATAGCCATGGAGGAGGATTCGAGAACTTGAGCAATGCTCTTCTCATGATCCGCCTTAAGCTTATCCAGCTCTTGGCGAAGTTCTTTGTTCTCCACCACCAAGGTTTTGAGGTTCTCGGCCTCTTCAATCATAACGTAGGACTGTTTTACCAGTGCTGTAAGTCAAAAAAGAACAATAGTTTAGTAAAAAATATTCGACTATGAAAACACAAAGACAAGATTTAAGTCTTGGAATGTTTACCTTCGGCCTCATCCTTGGAGATCTTCAGCTCAGCATTTTCAAGTCGGAGAGCTCTTATCTCTCTCTTCTTATTGCAGATGTTCTTCAACAAATCCTGGTTATATGAATTAACTTTCCGTAAGTCAGAATACCCAAAGTTAGAAGTCTACTGAAGACTCGGGCTAATATTTTAACTAATATCAGCACGAGCCTTGGGGGCTACACTAGTTCATTCTTTGGCATCCTACTTCATGCTTGGGGGCTAGAGGATATGATATGAAATGCAATAAATAAAATTGTGAGTTGGAATTCCGACTTACATGATGTTCATCTATGAGTTTTCTCAGACACATGTTCACCTTGGTGGTAACCTTCTCAGCGAGGGTGAGTGGAATAATCGGAGGTGGTGGAAGCACACCAACTCTAAGTCCCTCGTCGCGAAGGCGAACTTGTTCAAGAAGGTCGTAGTACTTGATGTCTTCCGCCTCTTGTGCTTCTTCTTCGGAAGAGAGATTTCTCTTCTCCAGGCATTGTCGGGCCAGAAGCTCGATTTCTTCTACAGACTTCCGAGACAGGCCAAATTTGGCAAGTCCCGGATTATTCAGGAGGTTTTCAGCAAAGGTCTCTGCCGAGGGATCATTACCCGAAGAGGGTTCACCCTTATCTAAACCTGAGCCACCCGTGGTGGCGTCATTTTGCGACTCAAGGGCCCCTGGCCCCATAGTAGGAGCCGGATCTTCTACGACAGCCGGCGAAGGAGTAATCACCGGCGTTGTAGAGGGTTGTGGGGCAGGAGTCGGAGGAGCCACGACAGGAGAAGCTATGGTCAACTTCGTTTATCGCAGGGGCTTCGAAGAAGTTCTCTTCCCCTTGCCCTTGATGAGCTGCTTAGCTCTGAGAATGTAATAGAATGGAAAACATTACATGTTGGAAGAAAATTCGAGTAAGGTACAAAGGCGAAAGTTGTGTTGAAAGTTACCTCTTCACGACGGGCACCTCCTTTGTGCCGACGGCCACTTGGGAGCCTTGTGCTTCCCGGGCACAATGTCCGGCAATGGAACCAGTTCCGCCTCCTGAGAAAACTCTAGAGGATATCCCTCGAGTGGAGCAAATTCCAACTCGGGGAGGTCGGCAAGCTGAAAAAAAGAAAACATCTCAGTATTGCGAAATAACTTAAAGGGTGAAACACATAAAGGGATTAATCATTGGAGCTTACTGGAACCACAGGGTCTTCCGCTGTATGCATGTCCAGAGACAAGTCCGGAATCTTCCTTTCAATCCGCTCCTTGATCAGCCATTTAATCTGGCTTATGTAATCCTGTGGCTTTAAATCCTTAGGACTGATGCGGAGGGAATCGTTCTTCGACGCTGTGATGGAGTGCATCAGACGGTCGCCGTGGTGTTGGAGAGGCTGAATCCGGCATGCGACCCAGCACTGGACTAAGTCGGATCCTTTCAAGCCCTTGTGTTTTATCAGATATTCGATCCGCCTCTTAGCGAGGATCAGATTGTCACTGAGAGCCGGAGGGGCCTCGTCCCAAGACGGTTGGGCCATGGCGGCTTCGTCGATGAAAGCCGACAAAGCAGTAGCTTTGCCGGGAGCAGGAATATCCTTATGGTAGAAAAAAGTGGCCGGCCATTGTTTGACCGAGTCACTGGCGGAAATGCGAGGATAACTACGCTCGCGTCTAATAGAAAGGCTAATAGTGCCGGTAATATAAGGATTACCGGCAGTGATGGAGTTTATATGGACATCGAAGTAGAAACGAAACAAAGTGAGACTCGGCCTGATGCCGAGAAACCCCTCGCACGAAGTTGCGTAAGAACTCATCTCTAAGAGAGAGTTCGGGGGAAGATGGTGGAGTTGTACACCGTAGGGATCAATCGCCTCGGAAAAGAATTCCGAGGGAGGAAAGGACAAACCTCTGTCGAGGTGGGTGCCTAAGTGGACCTGCTCGTCGGCACGCGAGTAGGGGATGGTTTCTCCAAAACCGCTCTGCCAGTCGCCGGCATGGAGGAGACCTTCATTCTCCACACCTTGGAGCTTATCTTCGTCGAGCAAGCACGGGATCCAGACGCCACGGTTGCTCTCCTTCTCTGCCGCAGTCGTTGCCGCCGCTGCCACTGCCAAGCCAGAAGAGGAAGAAGAAGCCATTTCTCTAGTACGCCGGTGACCTTGGATGGGCGGCGCTGGGAAATCTGGGAGGAGGGAGAGCTCTGTGTGCTAGGGAGATGTGGAGGAGAAGAAACAACAAAGGGAACATGTGAAGAGAGGAGAAGGAGAATCCTCACCCCTTATAACCACCTACCTGCGCCAAGATTCATGCAAACCGCACTGTGTAAATGCCACGCGTCGTGGAAGGAACTGGGAAGGACCCACGTGATGATTACGTCGCCTCGATCTACGCGTACGCATTAAAACGACGCCTCGGTTCCACGAACGGCGGACCCACCAACGGTCGTGCTGACAGGATGTTTGTCAGATGACGTGACTTGACCATGACGAGTGTCAGATGACGTCAAAGACCAAGTTCTGGCTTAGTTTGAAATCAAGCTGGAAACTCCGAGTAACATGTTGATAGTTTTGACTTATTTTTAAGACCCGGATCGTATTTTTTGTTGTGAAGTTTCAGGAACCCTTCAAGATTCTGCAAGCCGAAGATCAAGCTAAACGATGATGTATCTGACTTTGGATCTTGGAGACTTCCGGGTCTGCTGTTGGGGATATACTTTCCGGGTATCCTCACAGTCCTCACTGACTAGGGTGGCCCACTTCGGGTTAGAGCTTTGCTTCACGGGCGGCCCAGTCAGGTAGAAAAGAAGGAATCCAGTCCGACAACGGGAAGGCCCAGAAGACTTACCGACTTAGGCCCATAGTGTTACTTGTAGTTCAAGATGTACTCTGTAACCGACTCTTAGTCGTAGCCGGACAGATCTCTCCTGTAAACCCTAGGTCGGATATCTATATAAGCCGTCCTAGGGAGAGCCTTTAGGGCACCCTGAATAGTCTACAATCTCAACTCGCATAGGCGAACCCTTGTAACCCATATTCCGGCTCTGCCGTATTACTGGATTGCTAGCAGGAGTAGGATTCGTCCAAAGCCGGCAGATTCGAACCTGGGTAAACTTGTGTGCTCACCGTTCCGGAACACCGTACGTCTCACACCCCTCTCTTCCGCATGCCTCGAGGACCCCCTCATGGCGTACTTGTCATCAATACGACAACAGTTAGTAAAAATAACACACATGCAATGACAATGGTGGTACCATGTGTGGTCTGTGAAAAGAACACACATGCAATGACTAAGGTCGTGGTTAATGAGAAGAACACACATGCAATGACTATGGTGGATCCATAGGTGGATTGTGAAAAGAACACACATGCAATGACTCTGGTTGTTGTTAGTAAAAAGAACAAACATGCAACGACACTAGTGGATCCATGTGTGGTCTTTGAAGAGAACACACATTTCAATGACACTGGTGGATCCATATGTCTTATGTGAAAAGAATAGTCATGAAATGACTCCAGTTGTTGTTAGTAAAAAGAGCACACATGAAATGACACTGGTGGATCCATGTGTGGTCTCTGAAGAGAACACACATGCAATGACACTGGTGGATCCATATGTGGATTGTGAAAAGAACACACATGCAATGACTCTGGTTGTTGTTAGTAAAAAGAACACACATGCAATGACACTGGTGGATCCATGTGTGGTCTCTAAAGAGAACACACATTTCAATGACACTGGTGGATCTATATGTTGTATGTGAAAAGAACAGTCATGAAATGACTCGACTTGTTGTTAGTAAAAAGAGCACACATGCAATTACACCGGTGGATGCATGTGTAGTCTCTGAAGAGAACATACATGCAATGACACTGGTGGATCCATAGGTGGATTGTGAAAAGAACACACATGCAATGACTCTGGTTGTTGTTAGTAAAAAGAACACACATGCAATGACACTGGTGGATCCATGTGTGGTCTCTGGAGAAAACACACATTTCAATGACACTAGTGGATCCATATGTGGTATGTGAAAAGAATAGTCATGAAATGACTCTAGTTGTTGTTAGTAAAAGAACACACATGCAATGACACTAGTGGATCCATAGGTGGATTGTGAAAAGAACACACATGCAATGACTTTGGTTGTTGTTAGTAAAAAGAACACACATGCAATGACACTGGTGGAACCATGTGTGGTCTCTGAAGAGAACACACATTTCAATGACACTGGTGGATCCATATGTTGTATGTGAAAAGAACAGTCATGAAATGTCTCCAGTTGTTATTAGTAAAAAGAGCACACATGCAATGACACTGGTGGATCCATGTGTGGTCTCTGAAGAGAACACACATGCAATGACTCTAGCTGTGGTTAATGAGAAGAACACACATGCAATGACGACGGTGGATCCATAGGTGGATTGTGAAAAGAACACAGATGCAATGACTCTGGTTGTTATTAGTAAAAAGAACACACGTGCAATGACACTGGTGGATCCATGTGTGATCTCTGAAGAGAACACACATTTCAATGACACTGGTCGATCCAAATGTTGTATGTGAAAAGAACAGTCATGAAATGACTCCAGTTGTTATTAGTAAAAAGAGCTAGCACAGATGCAATGACACTGGTGGATCCATGTGTGGTCTCTGAAGAGAACACACATGCAATGCCACTGGTCGATCCATAGGTGGATTGTGAAAAGAACACACATGCAACAGCTCTGGTTGTTGTTAGTAAAAAGAACACACATGCAATGACACTGGTGGATCCATGTGTGGTCTCTGAAGAGAACACACATTTCAATGACACTGGTGGATCCATATGTGGTATTTGAAAAGAATAGTCATGAAATGACTCCAGTTGTTCTTAGTAAAAAGATAACACATGAAATGACACTGGTGGATCCATGTATGATCTCTGAAGAGAACACACATGCAATGACTCTAGCTATGGTTAATGAGAAGAAAACACATGCAATGACTACGGTGGATCCATAGGTGGATTGTGAAAAGAACACAGATGCAATGACACTGGTGGATCCATGTGTGTTCTCTGAGGAGAACACACATTTCAATGACACTGGTGGATCCATATGTGGTATGTGAAAAGAATAGTCATGAAATGCCTCTAGTTGTTGTTAGTAAAAAGAACACACATGCAATGACACTGGTGGATCCATATGTGGTCTCTAAAGAGAACTCACATTTCAATGACACTGGTGGATCCATATGTCGTATGTGAAAAGAATAGTCATGAAATGACTCTAGTTGCTGTTAGTAAAAAGAACACACATGCACTGACAACGGTGGTTCCATGTGTGGTCTGTGAAAAGAACACACATGCAATGACTAAGGCCGTGGTTAATGAGAAGAATACACATGCAATGACACTGGTGGATCCATTGGTGGGTTGTGAAAATAACACACATGCAATGACTCTGGTTGTTGTTAGTAAAAAGAACGCACATGTAATGACACTGGTGGATCCATGTGTGGTCTCTGAATAGAATACACATTTCAATGACACTAGTGGATCCATATGTGGTATGTGAAAAGAATAGTCACGAAATGTCTCCAGTTGTTGTTAGTAAAAAGAGCACACATGCAATGACACTGGTGGATCTATGTGTGGTCTCTGAAGAGAACACACATGCAATGACTCTAGTTGTGGTTAATGAGAAGAACACACATGCAATGACTATGGTGGATCCATAGGTGGATTTTGAAAATAACACACATGCAATGACTTTGGTTGTTGTTAGTAAAAAGAACACACATGCAATGACAATGGTGGATCCATGTGTGGTCTCTAAAGAGAACACACATTTCAATGACACTGGTGGATCCATATGTGGTATGTGAAAAGAACAATCATGAAATGACTCTAGTTGTTGTTAGTAAAAAGAGCACACATGCAATGACAATGGTGGATCCATGTGTTGTCTCTGAAGAGAACACACATGCAA
Organism: Avena sativa; assembly: GCA_916181665.1. Lineage (NCBI taxonomy): Eukaryota > Viridiplantae > Streptophyta > Magnoliopsida > Poales > Poaceae > Avena > Avena sativa. The sequence continues at coordinate 508,693,515 of OV702289.1, forward strand.
TGACTCTAGTTGTGGTCAATGAGAAGAACACACATGCAATGACTACGGTGGATCCATAGGTGGATTGTGAAAAGAACACAAATTCAATGACTCTGGTTGTTGTTAGTAAAAAGAACACACATGCAATGACACTGGTGGATCCACATGCAATGAATCTAGTTGTGGTTAATGAGAAGAACACACATGCAATGACACTGGTGGACCCATGGGTGGATTGTGAAAAGAACAGACATGCAATGGCACTGGTTGTTGTTAGTAAAAAGAACACACATGCCATGACACTGGCAAATCCATGTGTGGTCTCTGAAGAGAACACACATTTCAATGGCACTAGTGGATCCATATGTTGTATGTGAAAAGAACAGTCATGAAATGACTCCAGTTGTTGTTAGTAAAAAGAGCTAGCACACATGCAATGACACTGGTGGCCCCATGTGTGTTCTCTGAACAGAACACACATGCAATGATACTGGTGGATCCATAGGTGGATTGTGAAAAGAACACACATGCAATGACTCTGGTTGTTGTTAGTAAAAAGAACACACATGTAATGACACTGGTGGATCCATGTGTGGTCTCTAAAGAGAACACACATTTCAATGACACTGGTGGATTCATATGTGGTATGTGAAAAGAATAGTCATGAAATGACTCCAGTTGTTGTTAGTAAAAAGAACACACATGCAATGACACTTGTGGATCCATGTGTGGTTTCTGAAGAGAACACACATGCAATGACTCTAGCTGTGGTTAATGAGAAGAACACAAATGCAATGACTACGGTGGATCCATAGGTGGATTGTGAAAAGAATACACATGCAATGACTCCGGTTGTTGTTATTAAAAATAACACACATGCTATGACACTAGTCGATCCATGTGTGCTCTCTGAAGAGAGAACACATTTCAATGACATTGGTGGATTCATATGTGGTATGTGAAAAGAATAGTCATGAAATGACTCCAGTTGTTGTTAGTAAAAAGAACACACATGCAATGACAATGGTGGTTCCATGTGTGGTCTGTGAAAAGAACACACATGCAATGACTAAGGCCGTGGTTAATGAGAAGAACACACATGCAATGACACTGGTGGATCCATAGGTGGATTGTGAAAAGAACATACATGCGATGACTCTGGTTGTTGTTAGTGAAAAGAACACACATGCAATGACACTGGTGGATCCATTCATGGTCTCTGAAGAGAACACACATTTCAATGACACTACTGGATCCATAAGTGGTATGTCAAAAGAATAGTTATGAAATGACTCTAGTTGTTGTTAGTAAAAAGAACACACATGCAATGGCACTAGTGTATCCATGTGCGGTCTTTGAAGAGAACACACATGCAATGACTCTAGTTGTGGTTAATGGAAGAACACACATGCAATGACTACGGTGGATCCATAGGTGGATTGTGAAAAGAACACACATGCAATGACTCTGGTTGTTGTTAGTAAAAGGAACACACATGCAATGACACTGGTGGATCCATGTGTGGTCTCTGAAGAGAGAACATATTTCAATGACATTGGTGGATCTATATGTGGTATGTGAAAAGAATAGTCATGAAATGACTCTAGTTGTTGTCAGTAAAAAGAACACACATGCAATGACACTGGTTGATCCATGTGTGGTCTCTGAAGAGAACACACATTTCAATGACACTGGTGGATCCATATGTTGTATGTGAAAAGAATAGTCATGAAATGACTCTAGTTGTTGTTAGTAAAAAGAACACACATGCAATGACAATGGTGGTTCCATGTGTGGTCTGTGAAAAGAACACACATGCAATGACTAAGGCCGTGGATAATGAGAAGAACACACATGCAATGACACTGGTGGATCCATAGTTGGATTGTGAAAAGAACACACATGCGATGACTCTGGTTCTTAGTAAAAAGAACACACATGCAATGACACTGGTGGATCCATCTCTGGTCTATGAAGAGAACACACATTTCAATGACACTGGTGGATCCATATGTGGTATGTGAAAAGAATAGTGATGAAATGACTCCAGTTGTTGTTAGTAAAAAGAACACACATGCAATGGCACTGGTGGATCCATGTGTGGTCTCTAAAGAGAACACAGATGTAATGACTCTAGCTGTGTTTTAATGTGAAGAACACACATGCAATGACTACGGTGGATCTATAGGTGGATTGTGAAAATAACACACGTGCAATGACTCTGGTTGTTGTTAGTAAAAAGAACACACATGCAATGACACTGGTGGATCCTTGTGTGGTCTCTAAGGAGAACACACATTTCAATCACACTGGTGGATCCATATGTTGTATGTGAAAAGAACAGTCATGAAAAGACTCTAATTGTTGTTAGTAAAAAGAGCACACATGCAATTACACTCGTGGATCCATGTGTGGTCTCTGAAGAGAACACACATGCAATGACTCTAGTTGTGGTTAATGAGAAGAACACACATGCAATGACACTGGTGGATCCATAGGTGGATCGTGAAAAGAACACACATGCAATGACTGTGGTTGATAGTAAAAATAACACACATGCAATGACACTGGTGGATCCATGTGTAGTCTTTGAAGAGAACACACATTTCATTGACACTGGTGGATCCATATGTTGTATGTGAAAAGAACAGTCATGGAATGACTCCAGTTGTTGTTAGTAAAAAGAGCACACATGCAATGACACTGGTGGATCCATGTGTGGTTTCTGAAGAGAACACACATGCAATGACTCTAGCTGTGGTTAATGAGAAGAACACACATGCAATGACTACGGTGGATCCATAGGTGGATTGTGAAAAGAACACACATGCAATGACTCCGGTTGTTGTTATTAAAAATAACACACATGGAATGACACTGCTCGATCCATGTGTGCTCTCTGAAGAGAGAACACATTTCAATAACATTGGTGGATCCATATGTGGTATGTGAAAAGAATAGTCATGAAATGACTCCAGTTGTTGTTAGTAAAAAGAACACACATGCAATGACAATGGTGGTTCCATGTGTGGTCTGTGAAAAGAACACACATGCAATGACTAAGGCCGTGGTTAATGAGAAGAACACACATGCAATGACACTGGTGGATCCATAGGTGGATTGTGAAAAGAACACACATGCGATGACTCTGGTTGTTGTTAGTGAAAAGAACACACATGCAATGACACTGGTGGATCCATTCGTGGTCTCTGAAGAGAACACACATTTCAATGACACTGCTGGATCCATATGTGGTATGTCAAAAGAATAGTTTTGAAATGACTCCAGTTGTTGTTAGTAAAAAGAACACACATGCAATGGCACTAGTGTATCCATGTGCGGTCTCTGAAGAGAACACACATGAAATGACTCTAGTTGTGGTTAATGGAAGAACACACATGCAATGACTACGGTGGATCGATAGGTGGATTGTGAAAAGAACACACATGCAATGACTCTGGTTGTTGTTAGTAAAAGGAACACACATGCAATGACACTGGTGGATCCATGTGTGGTCTCTGAAGAGAAAACATATTTCAATGACATTGGTGGATCCATATGTGGTATGTGAAAAGAATAGTCATGAAATGACTCTAGTTGTTGTCAGTAAAAAGAACACACATGCAATGGCACTGGTTGATCCATGTGTGGTCTCTGAAGAGAACACACATTTCAATGACACTGGTGGATCCATATGTGGTATGTGAAAAGAATAGTCATGAAATGACTCTAGTTGTTGTTAGTAAAAAGAACACACATGCAATGACAATGGTGGTTCCATGTGTGGTCTGTGAAAAGAACACACATGCAATGACTAAGGCCGTGGATAATGAGAAGAACACACATGCAATGACATTGGTGGATCCATAGGTGAATTGTGAAAAGAACACACATGCGATGACTCTGGTTCTTAGTAAAAAGAACACACATGCAATGACACTGGTGGATCCATGTGTGGTCTATGAAGATAACACACATTTCAATGACACTGGTGGATCCATATGTGGTATGTGAAAAGAATAGTGATGAAATGACTCCAGTTGTTGTTAGTAAAAAGAACACACATGCAATGGCACTGGTGGATCCATGTGTGGTCTCTAAAGAGAACACAGATGTAATGACTCTAGCTGTGGTTAATGAGAAGAACACACATGCAATGACTATGGTGGATCCATAGGTGGATTGTGAAAATAACACACGTGCAATGACTCTGGTTGTTGTTAGTAAAAAGAACACACATGCAATGACACTGGTGGATCCTTGTGTGGTCTCTAAAGAGAACACACATTTCAATCACACTGGTGGATCCATATGTTGTATGTGAAAAGAACAGTCATGAAAAGACTCTAATTGTTGTTAGTAAAAAGAGCACACATGCAATTACACTCGTGGATCCATGTGTGGTCTCTGAAGAGAACACACATGCAATGACTCTAGTTGTGGTTAATGAGAAGAACACACATGCAATGACACTAGTGGATCCATAGGTGGATCGTGAAAAGAACACACATGCAATGACTGTGGTTGATAGGAAAAATAACACACATGCAATGACACTGGTGGATCCATGTGTAGTCTTTGAAGAGAACACACATTTCATTGACACTGGTGGATCCATATGTTGTATGTGAAAAGAACAGTCATGGAATGACTCCAGTTGTTGTTAGTAAAAAGAGCACACATGCATGACACTGGTGGATCCATGTGTGGTCTCTGAAGAGAACACACATGCAATGACACTGGTGGATCCATAGGTGGATTGTGAAAAGAACACACATGCAATGAGTCTTATTGTTGTTAGTAAAAAGAACACACATGCAATGACACTGGTGGATCCATGTGTAGTCTTTGAAGAGAACACACATTTCATTGACACTGGTGGATCCATATGTTGTATGTGAAAAGAACAGTCATGGAATGACTCCAGTTGTTGTTAGTAAAAAGAGCACACATGCATGACACTGGTGGATCCATGTGTGGTCTCTGAAGAGAACACACATGCAATGACACTGGTGGATCCATAGGTGGATTGTGAAAAGAACACACATGCAATGAGTCTTATTGTTGTTAGTAAAAAGAACACACATGCAATGACACTGGTGGATCCATGTGTGGTCTATGAAGAGAACACACATTTCAATGACACTGGTGGATCCATATATTGTATGTGAAAAGAACAGTCATGAAATGACTCCAGTTGTTGTTAGTAAAAAGAGCACACATGCAATGTAACTAGTGGATCCATGTGTGGTCTCTGAAGAGAACACACATGCAATGACACAGAGACCACACATGCAATTACACCGGTGGATCCATACGTGGATTGTGAAAATAACGCACATGCAATGAGTCTGGTTGTTGTTAGTAAAAAGAACGCACATGCAATGACACTGGTGGATCCATGTGTGGTCTCTGAACAGAATACAAATTTCAATGTAACTGGTGGATCCATATGTGGTATGTGAAAAGAATAGTGACGAAATGTCTCCAGTTGTTGTTAGTAAAAACAGCACACATGCAATGACACTTGTGGATCCATGTGTGGCTTCTGAAGAGAACACACATGCAATGACTCTAGCTGTGGTCAATGAGAAGAACACACATGCAATGACTACGGTGGATCCATAGGTGGATTGTGAAAAGAACACACATGCAATGACTCTGGTTGTTCTTAGTAAAAAGAACACACATGCAATGACACTGGTGGATCCATGTGTGGTCTCTAAAGAGAACACACATGCAATGACTCTAGCTGTGGTTAATGAGAAGAACACACATGCAATGACACTGGTGGATCCATAGGTGGATTGTGAAAAGAACAGACATGCAATGACACTGGTTGTTGTTAGTAAAAAGAACACACATGCCATGACACTAGCGAATCCATGTGTAGTCTCTGAAGAGAACACGCATTTCAATGACACTGGTGGATCCATATGTTGTATGTGAAAAGAACAGTCATGAAATGACTCTAGTTGTTGTTAGTAAAAAGAGCTAGCACACATGCAATGACACTGGTGGATCTATGTGTGGTCTCTGAACAGAACACACATGCAATGATACTGGTGGATCCATAGGTGGATTGTGAAAAGAACACACATGCAATGACTCTGGTTGTTGTTAGTAAAAATAACACACATGTAAAGACACTAGTGGATCCATGTGTGGTCTCTAAAGAGAACACACGTTTCAATGACACTGGTGGATCCATATGTGGTATGTGAAAAGAATAGTCATGAAATGACTCCAGTTGTTGTTAGTAAAAAGAACACACATGCAATGACACTGGTAGATCCATAGGTGGATTGTGAAAAGAAAAGGCATGCGATGACTCTGGTTGTTGTTAGTGAAAAGAACACACATGCAATGACACTGGTGGATCCATGTGTGGTCTCTGAAGAGAACCCACATTTCAATGACACTGGTGGATCCATATGTTGTATGTGAAAAGAACAGTCATGAAATGACTCTAATTGTTGTTAGTAAAAAGAGCACACATGCAATTACACTCGTGGATCCATGTGTGGTCTCTGAAGAGAACACACATGCAATGACTCTACCTATGGTTAATGAGAAGAACACACGTGCAATGACACTGGTGGATCCATAGGTGGATTGTGAAAAGAACGCACATGCAATGACTCTGGTTGATAGTAAAAAAACACACATGCAATGACACTGGTGGATCCATGTGTAGTCTTTGAAGAGAACACACATTTCATTGACACCGGTGGATCCATATGTTGTATGTGAAAAGAACAGTCATGGAATGACTCCAGTTGTTGTTAGTAAAAAGAGCACACATGCAATGACACTGGTGGATCCATGTGTGGTCTCTGAAGAGAACACACATGCAATGACACTGGTGGATCCAAAGGTGGATTGTGAAAAGAACACACATGCAATGAGTCTGGTTGTTGTTAGTAAAAAGAACACACATGCAATGACACTGGTGGATCCATGTGTGGTCTTTGAAGAGAACACACATTTCAATGACACTGGTGGATCCATATGTTGTATGTGAAAAGAACAGTCATGAAATGACTCTAGTTGTTGTTAGTAAAAAGAGCACACATGCAATGACACTAGTGGATCCATGTGTGGTCTCTGAAGAGAACACACATGCAATGACACCAGTGGATCCATAGGTGGATTGTGAAAATAACACACATGCAATGAGTCTAGTTGTTGTTAGTAAAAAGAACACACATGCAATGACATTGGTGGATCCATGAGTGGTCTTTGAACAGAATACACATTTCAATGACACTGGTGGATCCATATGTGGTATGTGAAAAGAATAGTCACGAAATGTCTCCAGTTGTTGTTAGTCAAAAGAGCACACATGCAATGACACTGGTGGATCCATGTGTGGTCTCTAAAGAGAACACACATGCAATGACTCTAGTTGTGGTTAATGAGAAGAACACACATGCAATGACTATGGTGGATCCATAGGTGGATTGTGAAAATAACACACATGCAATGACTTTGGTTGTTGTTAATAAAAATAACACACATGTAATGACACTGGTGGATCCATGTGTGGTCTCTAAAGAGAACACACATTTCAATGACACTGGTGGATCCATATGTTGTATGTGAAAAGAACAGTCATGAAATGACTCCAGTTGTTGTTAGTAAAAATAGCACACATGCAATGACAATGGTGGATCCATGTGTTGTCTCTGAAGAGAACACACATGCAATGACTCTAGCTGTGGTCAATGAGAAGAACACACATGCAATGACTACGGTGGATCCATAGGTGGAATGTGAAAAGAACACACATGCAATGACTCTGGTTGTTGTTAGTAAAAAGAACACACATGCAATGACACTGGTGGATCCATGTGTGGTCTCTGAAGAGAACACACATGCAATGACTCTAGTTGTGGTTAATGAGAAGAACACACATGCAATGACACTGGTGGATCCATAGGTGGATTGTGAAAAGAACAGACATGCAATGACACTGGTTGTTGTTAGTAAAAAGAACACACATGCCATGACACTAGCGAATCCATGTGTGGTCTCTGAAGAGAACACGCATTTCAATGACACAGGTGGATCCATATGTTGTATGTGAAAAGAACAGTCATGAAATGACTCTAGTTGTTGTTAGTAAAAAGAGCTAGCACACATGCAATGACATTGGTGGATCCATGTGTGGTCTCTAAAGAGAACACACATGCAATGACACTGGTGGATCCAAAGGTGGATTGTGAAAAGAACACACATGCAATGAGTCTGGTTGTTGTTAGTAAAAAGAACACACATGCAATGACACTGGTGGATCCATGTGTGGTCTTTGAAGAGAACACACATTTCAATGACACTGGTGGATCCATATGTTGTATGTGAAAAGAACAGTCATGAAATGACTCTAGTTGTTGTTAGTAAAAAGAGCACACATGCAATGACACTAGTGGATCCATGTGTGGTCTCTGAAGAGAACACACATGCAATGACACCGGTGGATCCATAGGTGGATTGTGAAAATAACACACATGCAATGAGTCTAGTTGTTGTTAGTAAAAAGAACGCACATGCAATGACATTGGTGGATCCATGTGTGGTCTTTGAACAGAATACACATTTCAATGACACTGGTGGATCCATATGTGGTATGTGAAAAGAATAGTCACGAAATGTCTCCAGTTGTTGTTAGTCAAAAGAGCACACATGCAATGACACTGGTGGATCCATGTGTGGTCTCTAAAGAGAACACACATGCAATGACTCTAGTTGTGGTTAATGAGAAGAACACACATGCAATGACTATGGTGGATCCATAGGTGGATTGTGAAAATAACACACATGCAATGACTTTGGTTGTTGTTAATAAAAAGAACACACATGCAATGACACTGGTGGATCCATGTGTGGTCTCTAAAGAGAACACACATTTCAATGACACTGGTGGATCCATATGTTGTATGTGAAAAGAACAGTCATGAAATGACTCCAGTTGTTGTTAGTAAAAATAGCACACATGCAATGACAATGGTGGATCCATGTGTTGTCTCTGAAGAGAACACACATGCAATGACTCTAGCTGTGGTCAATGAGAAGAACACACATGCAATGACTACGGTGGATCCATAGGTGGAATGTGAAAAGAACACACATGCAATGACTCTGGTTGTTGTTAGTAAAAAGAACACACATGCAATGACACTGGTGGATCCATGTGTGGTCTCTGAAGAGAACACACATGCAATGACTCTAGCTGTGGTTAATGAGAAGAACACACATGCAATGACACTGGTGGATCCATAGGTGGATTGTGAAAAGAACAGACATGCAATGACACTGGTTGTTGTTAGTAAAAAGAACACACATGCCATGACACTAGCGAATCCATGTGTGGTCTCTGAAGAGAACACGCATTTCAATGACACAGGTGGATCCATATGTTGTATGTGAAAAGAACAGTCATGAAATGACTCTAGTTGTTGTTAGTAAAAAGAGCTAGCACACATGCAATGACACTGGTGGATCCATGTGTGGTCTCTGAACAGAACACACATGCAATGATACTGGTGGATCCATAGGTGGATTGTGAAAAGAACACACATGCAATGACTCTGGTTGTTGTTAGTAAAAAGAACACACATGTAATGACACTAGTGGATCCATGTGTGGTCTCTAAAGAGAACACACGTTTCAATGACACTGGTGGATCCATATGTGGTATGTGAAAAGAATAGTCATGAAATGACTCCATTTGTTGTTAGTAAAAAGAACACACATGCAATGACTCTAGCTGTGGTTAATGAGAAGAACACACATGCAATGACTACGGTGGATCCATAGGTGGATTGTGAAAAGAACACACATGCAATGACTCTGGTTGTTAATATTAAAAATAACACACATGCAATGACACTGGTCGATCCATGTGTGGTCTCTAAAGAGAGAACACATTTCAATGACATTGGTGGATCCATATGTGGTATATGAAAAGAATAGTCAAGAAATGACTCCAGTTGTTCTTAGTAAAAAGAACACACATGCAATGACAATGGTGGTTCCATGTGTGGTCTGTGAAAAGAACACACATGTAATGACTAAGGCCGTTTTTAATGAGAAGAACACACATGCAATGACACTGGTAGATCCATAGGTGGATTGTGAAAAGAAAACGCATGCGATGACTCTGGTTGTTGTTAGTGAAAAGAACACACATGCAATGACACTGGTGGATCCATGTGTGGTCTCTGAAGAGAACACACATTTCAATGACACTGGTGGATCCATATGTTGTATGTGAAAAGAACAGTCATGAAATGACTCTAATTGTTGTTAGTAAAAAGAGCACACATGCAATTACACTCGTGGATCCATGTGTGGTATCTGAAGAGAACACACATGCAATGACTCTACCTATGGTTAATGAGAAGAACACACATGCAATGACACTGGTGGATTTATAGGTGGATTGTGAAAAGAACACACATGCAATGACTCTGGTTGATAGTAAAAAAAACACATGCAATGACACTGGTGGATCCATGTGTAGTCTTTGAAGAGAACACACATTTCATTGACACCGGTGGATCCATATGTTGTATGTGAAAAGAACAGTCATGGAATGACTCCAGTTGTTGTTAGTAAAAAGAGCACACATGCAATGACACTGGTGGATCCATGTGTGGTCTCTGAAGAGAACACACATGCAATGACTCTGGTGGATCCATAGGTGGATTGTGAAAAGAACACACATGCAATGACACTGGTGGATCCATGTGTGGTCTCTGAAGAGAACACACATTTCAATGACACTGGTGGATCCATATGTTGTATGTGAAAAGAACAGTCATGAAATGACTCCAGTTGTTGTTAGTAACAATATCACACATGCAATGACAATGGTGGATCCATGTGTGGCCTCTGAAGAGAACACACATGCAATGACACCGGTGGATCCATAGGTGGATTGTGAAAATAACACACATGCAATGAGTCTAGTTGTTGTTAGTAAAAAGAACGCACATGCAATGACATTGGTGGATCCATGTGTGGTCTCCAAACAGAATACACATTTCAATGACACTGGTGGATCCATATGTGGTATGTGAAAAGAATAGTCACGAAATGTCTCTAGTTGTTGTTAGTCAAAAGGGCACACATGCAATGACACTGGTGGATCCATGTGTGGTCTCTGAAGAGAACACACATGCAATGACTCTAGTTGTGGTTAATGAGAAGAACACACATGCAATGACTATGGTGGATCCATAGGTGGATTGTGAAAATAACACACATGCAATGACTTTGGTTGTTGTTAGTAAAAAGAACACACATGCAATGACACTGGTGGATCCATGTGTGGTCTCTAAAGAGAACACACATTTCAATGACACTGGTGGATCCATATGTTGTATGTGAAAAGAACAGTCATGAAATGACTCCAGTTGTTGTTAGTAAAAATAGCACACATGCAATGACAATGGTGGATCCATGTGTTGTCTCTAAAGAGAACACACATGCAATGACTCTAGGTGTGGTCAATAAGAAGAACACACATGCAATGACTATGGTGGATCCATAGGTGGAATGTGAAAAGAACACACATGCAATGACTCTGGTTGTTGTTAGTAAAAAGAACACACATGCAATGACACTGGTGGATCCATGTGTGGTCTCTGAAGAGAACACACATGCAATGACTCTAGTTGTGGTTAATGAGAAGAACACACATGCAATGACACTGGTGGATCCATAGGTGGATTGTGAAAAGAACAGACATGCAATGACACTGGTTGTTGTTAGTAAAAAGAACAAACATGCCATGACACTAGCGAATCCATGTGTGGTCTCTGAAGAGAACACACATTTCAATGACACTGGTGGATCTATATGTTGTATGTGAAAAGAACAGTCATGAAATGACTCCAGTTGTTGTTAGTAAAAAGAGCTAGCACACATGCAATGACACTGGTGGATCCATGTGTGGTCTCTGAAGAGAACACACATGCAATGACTAAGGCCGTAGTTAATGAGAAGAACACACATGCAATGACACTGGTGGATCCATGTGTGGTCTCTAAAGAGAACACACATTTCAATGACACTGGTGGATCCATATGTTGTATGTGAAAAGAACAGTCACGAAATGACTCTAGTTGTTGTTAGTAAAAAGAGCACACATGCAATGACACTGGTGGATCCATGCTTGGCCTCTGAAGAGAACACACATGCAATGACACTGGTGGATCCATAGGTGGATTGTGAAAACAACACACATGCAATGACTCTGGTTGTTGTTAGTAAAAAGAACACACATGTAATGACACTATTGGATCCATGTGTGGTCTCTGAAGAGAACACACATGCAATGACACTGGTGGATCCATATGTGGTATGTGAAAAGAATAGTCATGAAATGACTCCAGTTGTTGTTAGTAAAAAGAACACACATGCAATGACACTGGTGGATCCATGTGTGGTCTCTGAAGAGAACACACATGCAATGACTCTAGTTGTGGTTAATGAGAAGAACACACATGCAATGACTACGGTGGATCCATAGGTGGATTGTGAAAAGAACACAGATGCAATGTCTCTGGTTGTTGTTATTAAAAATAACACACATGCAATGACACTGGTCGATCCATGTGTGGTCTCTGCAGAGAGAACACATTTTAATGACATTGGTGGATCCATATGTGGTATGTGAAAAGAATAGTCAAGAAATTACTCCAGTTGTTGTTAGTAAAAAGAACACACATGCAATGACAATGGTGGTTCCATGTGTGGTCTGTTTAAAGAACACACATGCAATGACTAAGGCCGTTTTTAATGAGAAGAACACACATGCAATGACACTGGTGGATCCATAGGTGGATTGTGAAAAGAACACACATGCGATGACTCTGGTTGTTGTTAGTGAAAAGAACACACATGCAATGACACTGGTGGATCCATTCGTGGTCTCTGAAGAGAACACACATTTCAATGACACTGGTGGATCCATATGTGGTATGCGAAAAGAATAGTTATGAAATGACTCCAGTTGTTGTTAGTAAAAAGAACACACATGCAATGAGTCTAGCTGTGGTTAATGGAAGAACACACATGCAATGACTACGGTGGATCCATAGGTGGATTATGAAAAGAACACACATGCAATGACTCTGGTTGTTGTTAGTAAAAAGAACACACATGCAATGACACTGGTGGATCCATGTGTGGTCTCTCAAGAGAGAACACATTTCAATGACATTGGTGGATCCATATGTGGTATGTGAAAAGAATAGTCATGAAATGACTCCAATTGTTGTCGGTAAAAATAACACACATGCAATGACACTGGTGGATCCATATGTGGTATGTGAAAAGAACACACATGCAATGAATCTGGATGTTGTTAGTAAAAAGAACACACATGCAATGACAATGGTGGATCCATCTGTGGTCTCTGAAGAGAACACACATTTCAATGACACTGGTGGATCCATATGTTTTATGTGAAAAGAACAGTCATGAAATGACTCCAGTTGTTCTTTGTAAAAAGAGCACACATGCAATGACACTGGTGGATCCATGTGTGGTCTCTGAAGAGAACACAGATGCAATGACACTGGTGGATCCATAGGTGGATTGTGAATATAACACACATGCAATGAGTCTGGATGTTGTGAGTAAAAAGAACACACATGCAATTACACTGGTGGATCCATGTGTGGTCTCTGAAGAGAACACACATTTCAATGACACTGCTGGATCCATATGTGGTATATTAAAAGAAAAGTCATGAAATGACTCCAGTTGTTGTTAGTAAAAATAGCACACATGCAATGACAATGGTGGATCCATGTGTTGTCTCTGAAGAGAACACACATGCAATGACTCTAGCTGTGGTCAATGAGAAGAACACACATGCAATGACTACGGTGGATCCATAGGTGGATTGTGAAAAGAACACACATGCAATGACTCTGGTTGTTGTTAGTAAAAAGAACACACATGCAATGACACTGGTGGATCCATGTGTGGTCTCTGAAGAGAACACACATGCAATGACTCTAGATGTGGTTAATGAGAAGAACATGCAATGACACTAGTGGATCCATAGGTGGATTGTGAAAAGAACAGACATGCAATGACACTGGTTGTTGTTAGTAAAAAGAACACACATGCCATGACACTAGCGAATCCATGTGTGGTCTCTGAAGAGAACACACATTTCAATAACAGTGGTGGATCCATATGTTGTATGTGAAAAGAACAGTCATGAAATGACTCCAGTTGTTGTTAGTAAAAAGAGCTAGCACACATGCGATGACACTGGTGGATCCATGTGTGGTCTCTGAACAGAACACACATGCAATGATACTGGTGGATCCATAGGTGGATAGTGAAAAGAACACACATGCAATGACTCTGGTTGTTGTTAGTAAAAAGAACACACATGTAATGACACTATTGGATCCATGTGTGGTCTCTGAAGAGAACACACATGCAATGACACTGGTAGATCCATATGTGGTATGTGAAAAGAATAGTCATGAAATGACTCCAGTTGTTGTTAGTAAAAAGAACACACATGCAATGACACTGGTGGATCCATGTGTGGTCTCTGAAGAGAACACACATGCAATGACTCTTGCTGTGGTTAATGAGAAGAACACACATGCAATGACTACGGTGCATCCATAGGTGGATTGTTTAAAGAACACACATGCAGTGACTCTAGTTGTTGTTATTAAAAATAACACACATGCAATGACACTAGTCGATCCATGTGTGGTCTCTGAAGAGAGAACACATTTCAATGACATTGGTGGATCCATATGTGGTATGTGAAAAGAATAGTCAAGAAATGACTCCAGTTGTTGTTAGTAAAAAGAACACACATGCAATGACAATGGTGGTTCCATGTGTGGTCTGTGAAAAGAACACACATGCAATGACTAAGGCCGTTTTTAATGAGAAGAACACACATGCAATGACACTGGTGGATCCATAGGTGGATTGTGAAAAGAACACACATGCGATGACTCTGGTTGTTGTTAGTGAAAAGAACACACATGCAATGACACTGGTGGATCCATTCGTGGTCTCTGAAGAGAACACACATTTCAATGACACTGGTGGATCCATATGTGGTATGTGAAAAGAATAGTTATGAAATGACTCCAGTTGTTGTTAGTAAAAAGAACACACATGCAATGGCACTAGTGTATCCATGTGCGGTCTCCGAAGAGAACACACATGCAATGACTCTAGCTGTGGTTAATGGAAGAACACACATGGAATGACTACGGTGGATCCATAGGTGGATTATGAAAAGAATGGACATGCAATGACTCTGGTTGTTGTTAGTAAAAAGAACGCACATGCAATGACACTGGTGGATCCATGTGTAGTCTCTGAAGAGAGAACACATTTGAATGACATTGGAGGATCCATATGTGGTATGTGAAAAGAATAGTCATGAAATGACTCCAGTTGTTGTCAGTAAAAAGAACACACATGCAATGACACTGGTAGATCCATATGTGGTATGTGAAAAGAACACACATGCAATGAATCTGGATGTTGTTAGTAAAAAGAACACACATGCAATGACAATGGTGGATCCATGTGTGGTCTCTGAAGAGAACACACATTTCAATGACACTGATGGATCCATATGTTTTATGTGAAAAGAACAGTCATGAAATGACTCTAGTTGTTGTTTGTAAAAAGAGCACACATGCAATGACACTGGTGGATCCATGTGTGGTCTCTGAAAAGAGCACACATGCAATGACACTGGTGGATCCATAGGTGGATTGTGAAAAGAACACACAGGCAATGACTCCAGTTGTTGTTAGAAAAAAGAACACACATGCAATGATACTGGTGGATCCATGTGTGGTCTCTGAAGAGAACACACATGCAATGACTCTAGTTGTGGTTAACGAGAAGAACACACATGCAATGACTACGGTGGATCCATAGGTGGATTGTGAAAATAACACACATGCAATGACTCTGGTTGTTGTTAGTAAAAGGAACACACATGCAATGACACTGGTGGATCCATGTGTGGTCTCTGAAGAGAACATACATTTCAATGACACTGGTGGATCCATATGTTGTATGTGAAAAGAACAGTCATGAAATGACTCCAGTTGTTGTTAGAAAAAAGACCAAACATGCAATTACACTGGTGGATCCATGTGTGGTCTCTGAAGAGAACACACATGCAATGACACTAGTGGATCCATATGTGGTATGTGAAAAGAACACACATGCAATGACTCTGGTTGTTATTAGTAAAAAGAACACACATGCAATGACAATGGAGGATCCATGTGTGGTCTCTGAAGAGAACACACATTTCAATGACACTGGTGGATCCATATATGGTATGTGAAAAGAATAGTCATGAAATGACTCCAGTTGTGGTTAGTAAAAAGAACACACATGCAATGACACTGGTGGATCCATGTGTGGTCTCTGAAGAGAACACACATGCAATGACTCTAGCTGTGGTTAATGAGAAGAACATGCAATGACACTGGTGGATCCATAGGTGGATTGTGAAAAGAACAGACATGCAATGACACTGGTTGTTGTTAGTAAAAAGAACACACATGCCATGACACTAGCGAATCCATGTGTGGTCTCTGAAGAGAACACATATTTCAATGACACTGGTGGATCCATATGTTGTATGTGAAAAGAACAGTCATGAAATGACTCCAGTTGTTGTTAGTAAAAAGAGCTAGCACCCATGCAATGACACTGGTGGATCCATGTGTGGTCTCTGAACAGAACACACATGCAATGATACTGGTGGATCCATAGGTGGATTGTGAAAAGAACACACATGCAATGACTCTGGTTGTTGTTAGTAAAAAGAACACACATGTAATGACACTATTGGATCCATGTGTGGTCTCTGAAGAGAACACACATGCAATGACACTGGTGGATCCATATGTGGTATGTGAAAAGAATTGTCATGAAATGACTCAAGTTGTTGTTAGTAAAAAGAACACACACGCAATGACACTGGTGGATCCATGTGTGGTCTCTAAAGAGAACACACATGCAATGACTCTTGCTGTGGTTAATGAGAAGAACACACATGCAATGACTACGGTGGATCCATAGGTGGATTGTTTAAAGAACACACATGCAATGACTCTGGTTGTTGTTATTAAAAATAACACACATGCAATGACACTGGTCGATCCATGTGTGGTCTCTGAAGAGAGAACACATTTCAATGACATTGGTGGATCCATATGTGGTATGTGAAAAGAATAGTCAAGAAACGACTACAGTTGTTGTTAGTAAAAAGAACACAGATGCAATGACAATGGTGGTTCCATGTGTGGTCTGTGAAAAGAACACACATGCAATGACTAAGGCCGTTTTTAATGAGAAGAACACACATGCGATGACTCTGGTTGTTGTTAGTGAAAAGAACACACATACAATGACACTGCTGGATCCATCCGTGGTCTCTGAAGAGAACACACATTTCAATGACACTGGTGGATCCATATGTGGTATGTGAAAAGAATAGTTATGAAATGACTCCAGTTGTTGTTAGTAAAAAGAACACACATGCAATGGCACTAGTGTATCCATGTGCGGTCTCTGAAGAGAACACACATGCAATGACTCTAGCTGTGGTTAATGGAAGAACACACATGCAATGACTACGGTGGATCCATAGGTGGATTATGAAAAGAACAGACATGCAATGACTCTGGTTGTTGTTAGTAAAAAGAACACACATGCAATGACACTGGTGGATCCATGTGTGGTCTCTGAAGAGAGAACACATTTGAATGACATTGGTGGATCCATATGTGGTATGTGAAAAGAATAGTCATGAAATGACTCCAGTTGTTGTCAGTAAAAAGAACACACATGCAATGACACTGGTAGATCCATATGTGGTATGTGAAAAGAACACACATGCAATGAATTTGGATGTTGTTAGTAAAAAGAACACACATGCAATGACAATGGTGGATCCATGTGTGGTCTCTGAAGAGAACACACATTTCAATGACACTGGTGGATCCATATGTTTTATGTGAAAAGAACAGTCATGAAATGACTCCAGTTGTTGTTTGTAAAAAGAGCACACATGCAATGACACTGGTGGATCCATGTGTGGTCTCTGAAGAGAGCACACATGCAATGACACTGGTGGATCCATAGGTGGATTGTGAATATAACACACATGCAATGAGTCTGGTTGTTGTTAGTAAAAAGAGGTCACATGCAATGACACTGGTGGATCCATGTGTGGTCTCTGAAGAGAACACACATTTCAATGACACTGGTGGATCAATATGTGGTATATTAAAGGAACAGTCATGAAATGACTCCAGTTGTTGTTAGTAAAAAGAGCACACATGCAATGACAATGGTGGATCCATATGTGGTCTCTGAAGAGAACAGACATGCAATGACTAAGGCTGTGGTTAATGAGAAGAACACACATGCAATGACACTAGTGGATCCATAGGTGGATTGTGAAAAGAACACACATGCAATGACTTTGGTTGTTGTTAGTAAAAAGAACACACATGCAATGACACTGGTGGATCCATGTGTGGTCTCTGAAGAGAACACACATTTCAATGACACTGGTGGATCCATATGTTGTATGTGAAAAGAACAGTCATGAAATGTCTCCAGTTGTTATTACTAAAAAGAGCACACATGCAATGACACTGGTGGATCCATGTGTGGGCTCTGAAGAGAACACACATGCAATGACACTGGTGGATCCATAGGTGGATTGTGAAAATAACACACATGGAATGACTCTGGTTGTTGTTAGTAAAAAGAACACACATACAATGGCACTAGTGGATCCATGTGTGGTCTATAAAGAGAACACACATTTCAATGACACTGGTGGATCCATATGTAGTATGTGAAAATAACAGTCATCAAATGACTCGAGTTGTTGTTAGTAAAAAGAACACACATGCAATGATACTGGTGGATCCATGTGTGGTCTCTCAAGAGAACACACATGCAATGACTCTAGCTGTGGTTAATGAGAAGAACACACATGCAATGACTATGGTGGATCCATAGGTGGATTGTGAAAATAACACACATACAATGACTATGGTTGTTGTTAGTAAAAAGAACACACATGCAATGACACTGGTCGATCCATCTGTGGTCTCTGAAGAGAACACACATTTCAATGACACTGGTGGATCCATATGTTGTATGTGAAAAGAATAGTCATGAAATGACTCTAGTTGTTGTTAGTAAAAAGACCACACATGAAATTACACTGGTGGATCCATGTGTGGTCTCTGAAGAGAACACACATGCAATGACTCTAGCTGTGGTTAATGAGAAGAACACACATCCAATGACTACGGTGGATCCATAGGTGGATTGTGAAAATAACACACATGCAATTACTCTGGTTGTTGTTAGTAAAAATAACACACATGCAATTACACTGGTGGATCCATGTGTGGTCTCTGAAGAGAACACACATTTCAATGAACTAGTGGATCCATATGTTGTATGTGAAAAGAACAGTCATGAAATGACTCCAGTTGTTGTTAGTAAAAAGAGCACACATGAAATTACACTGGTGGATCCATGTGTGGTCTCTGAAGAGAACACACATGCAATGACACTGGTGGATCCATAGGTGGATTGTGAAAAAAACACACATCCAATGATTCTGGTTGTAGTTAGTAAAAATAACACACATGCCATGACACTGGTGGATCCATCTGTGGTCTCTGAAGAGAACATACATTTCAATGACACTGGTGGATCCATATGTGGTATGTGAAAAGAATAGTCATGAAATGACTCTAGTTGTTGTTCGTAAAAAGAACACACATGCAATGATACTGGTGGATCCATGTGTGGTCTCTGAAGAGAACACACATGCAATGACTCTAGCTGTGGTTAATGAGAAGAACACACATGCAATGACTACGGTGGATCCATAGGTGGATTGTGAAAATAACACACATGGAATGACTATGGTTCTTCTTAGTAAAAAGAACACACATGCAATGACACTAGTGGATCCATGTGCGGTCTCTGAAGAGAACACACATTTCAATGACACTAGTGGATCCATATGTTGTATGTGAAAAGAACAGTCATGAAATGACTCTAGTTGTTGTTACTAAAAAGAGCACACATGCAATGACACTAGTGGATCCATGTGTGGTCTCTGAAGAGAACACACATGCAATGACACTGGAGGATCCATAGGTGGATCATGAAAATAACACACATGCAATGAGTCTGGTTGTTGTTAGTAAAAAGAACACACATGCAATGACACTGGTGGATCCATGTGTGGTCTCCGAAGAGAACACACATTTCAATGACACTGGTGGATCCATATGTCGTATGTGAAAAGAACAGTCATGAAATGACTCCAGTTGTTGTTAGTAATAAGAGCACACATGCAATGACAATGGTGGATCCATGTGTGGTCTCTGAAG
This sequence comes from Avena sativa, assembly GCA_916181665.1. Taxonomy (NCBI): domain Eukaryota; kingdom Viridiplantae; phylum Streptophyta; class Magnoliopsida; order Poales; family Poaceae; genus Avena; species Avena sativa. The sequence goes on from OV702289.1 coordinate 508,713,962, forward strand.
AGAACACACATGAAATGACTAAGGCCGTGGTTAATGAGAAGAACACACATGCAATGACACTAGTGGATCCATAGGTGGATTGTGAAAAGAACACACATGCAATGAATTTGGTTGTTGTTAGGAAAAAAACTCACATGCAATGACACTGGTGCGTCCATGTGTGGTCTCTGAAGAGAACACACATTTCAATGACACTAGTGGAACCATATGTTGTATGTGAAAAGAATAGTCATCAAATTACTCTAGTAGTTGTTCGTAAAAAGAACACACATGCAATGATACTGGTGGATCCATGTGTGGTCTCTAAAGAGAACCCACATGCAATGACTCTAGATGTGGTTAATGAGAAGAACACACATGCAATGACTACGGTGGATGCATAGGTGGATTGTGAAAATAACACACATGGAATGACTATGGTTCTTGTTAGTAAAAAGAACACACATGCAATGACACTAGTGGATCCATGTGTGGTCTCTGAAGAGCACACATTTCAATGACACTGGTGGATCCATATGTTGTATGTGAAAATAACAGTCATGAAATGACTCTAGTTGTTGTTAGTAAAAAGAGCACAAATGCAATTACACTGGTGGATCCATGTGTGGTCTCTCAAGAGAACACACATGAAATTACTCTAGCTATGGTTAATGAGAAGAACACACATGCAATGACTACGGTGGATCCATAGGTGGATTGTGAAAAGAACACACATGCAATGTCTTTGGTTGTTGTTAGTAAAAATAACACACATGCAATTACACTGGTGGATACATGTATAGTCTCTGAAGAGAACACACATTTCAATCACACTGGTGGATCCATACGTTGTGTCTGAAAAGAACAGTCATGAAATGACTCCAGTTGTTGTTACTAAAAAGAGCACACATGCAATGACACTAGTGGATCCATGTGTGGTCTCTGAAGAGAACACACATGCAATGACACTGGTGGATCCATAGGTGGATCGTGAAAATAACACACATTCAATGAGTTTGGTTGTTGTTAGTAAAAAGAACACACATGCAATGAGACTGGTGGATCCATGTGTGGTCTCCGAAGAGAACACACATTTCAATGACACTGGTAGATCCATATGTCGTATGTGAAAAGAACAGTCATGAAATGACTCCAGTTGTTGTTATTAATAAGAGCACACATGCAATGACAATGGCGGATCCATGTGTGGTCTCTGAAGAGATCAGATATGCAATGACTAAGGCCGTGGTTAATGAGAAGAACACACATGCTATGACACTAGTGGATCCATAGGTGGATTGAGAAAAGAACACACATGCAATGACTTTGGTTGTTGTTAGTAAAAAGAACACACATGCAATGACACTGGTGGATCCATGTGTGGTCTTTGAAGAAACACACATTTCAATGAAACTTTTGGATCCATATGTTGTATGTGAAAAGAACAGTCATGAAATGACTCTAGTTGTTGTTAGTAAAAAGAGCACCCCTGCAATGACACTGGTGGATCCATGTGTGGTCTCTGAAGAGAACACACATGCAATGACACTGGTGGATCCATAGCTGGATTGTGAAAAGAACACACCTGCAATGACTCTAGTTGTTGTTACTAAAAAGAGCACACATGAAATGACACTAGTGGATCCATGTCTGGTCTCTGAAGAGAACACACATGCAATGACACTGGAGGATCCGTAGGTGGATCATGAAAATAACACACATGCAATGAGTCTGGTTGTTGTTAGTAAAAAGAACACACATGCAATGACACTGGTGGATCCATGTGTGGTCTCCGAAGAGAACACACATTTCAATGACACTGGTGGATCCATATGTCGTATGTGAAAAGAACAGTCATGAAATGACTCCAGTTGTTGTTAGTAATAAGAGCACACATGCAATGACAATGGTGGATCCATGTGTGGTCTCTGAAGAGAACACACATGCAATGACTAAGGCCGTGGTTAATGAGAAGAACACACACGCAATGACACTAGTGGATCCATAGGTGGATTGTGAAAAGAACACACATGCAATGACTTTGGTTGTTGTTAGGAAAAAACTCACATGCAATGACACTGGTGCGTCCATGTGTGGTCTCTGAAGAGAACACACATTTCAATGACACTAGTGGAACCATATGTTGTATGTGAAAAGAATAGTCATCAAATTACTCTAGTAGTTGTTCGTAAAAAGAACACACATGCAATGATACTGGTGGATCCATGTGTGGTCTCTAAAGAGAACCCACATGCAATGACTCAAGATGTGGTTAATGAGAAGAACACACATGCAATGACTACGGTGGATGCATAGGTGGATTGTGAAAATAACACACATGGAATGACTATGGTTCTTGTTAGTAAAAAGAACACACATGCAATGACACTAGTGGATCCATGTGTGGTCTCTGAAGAGCACACACATTTCAATGACACTGGTGGATCCATATGTTGTATGTGAAAATAACAGTCATGAAATGACTCTAGTTGTTGTTAGTAAAAAGAGCACAAATGCAATTACACTGGTGGATCCATGTGTGGTCTCTGAAGAGAACACACATGAAATTACTCTAGCTATGGTTAATGAGAAGAACACACATGCAATGACTACGGTGGATCCATAGGTGGATTGTGAAAAGAACACACATGCAATGTCTTTGGTTGTTGTTAGTAAAAATAACACACATGCAATTACACTGGTGGATCCATGTATAGTCTTTGAAGAGAACACACATTTCAATCACACTGGTGGATCCATACGTTGTGTCTGAAAAGAACAGTCATGAAATGACTCCAGTTGTTGTTACTAAAAAGAGCACACATGCAATGACACTAGTGGATCCATGTGTGGTCTCTGAAGAGAACACACATGCAATGACACTGGTGGATCCATAGGTGGATCGTGAAAATAACACACATGCAATGAGTTTGGTTGTTGTTAGTAAAAAGAACACACATGCAATGAGACTGGTGGATCCATGTGTGGTCTCCGAAGAGAACACACATTTCAATGACACTGGTAGATCCATATGTCGTATGTGAAAAGAACAGTCATGAAATGACTCCAGTTGTTGTTATTAATAAGAGCACACATGCAATGACAATGGCGGATCCATGTGTGGTCTCTGAAGAGATCAGATATGCAATGACTAAGGCCGTGGTTAATGAGAAGAACACACATGCTATGACACTAGTGGATCCATAGGTGGATTGAGAAAAGAACACACATGCAATGACTTTGGTTGTTGTTAGTAAAAAGAACACACATGCAATGACACTGGTGGATCCATGTGTGGTCTTTGAAGAAACACACATTTCAATGAAACTTTTGGATCCATATGTTGTATGTGAAAAGAACAGTCATGAAATGACTCTAGTTGTTGTTAGTAAAAAGAGCACCCCTGCAATGACACTGGTGGATCCATGTGTGGTCTCTGAAGAGAACACACATGCAATGACACTGGTGGATCCATAGCTGGATTGTGAAAAGAACACACCTGCAATGACTCTAGTTGTTGTTAGTAAAAAGAACACACATACAATGACCCTGGTGGATCCATGTGTGGTCTCTCAAGAGAACACACATTTCAATGACACTGGTGGATCCATATGTGGTATGTGAAAAGAATAGTCATCAAATGACTCCAGTTGTTGTTAGAAAAAATAACACACATGCAATGATACTGGTGGATCCATGTGTGGTCTCTGAAGAGAACACACATGGAATGACTCTAGTTGTGGTTAACGAGAAGAACACACATGCAATGACTACGGTGGATCCATAGGTGGATTGTGAAAATAACACACATGCAATGACTCTGGTTGTTGTTAGTAAAAGGAACACACATGCAATGACACTGGTGGATCCATGTGTGGTCTCTGAAGAGAACATACATTTTAATGACACTGGTGGATCCATATGTTGTATGTGAAAAGAACAGTCATGAAATGACTCCAGTTGTTGTTAGTAAAAAGACCAAACATGCAATTACACTGGTGGATCCATGTGTGGTCTCTGAAGAGAACACACATGCAATGACACTAGTGGATCCATATGTGGTATGTGAAAAGAACACACATGCAATGACTCTGGTTGTTATTAGTAAAAAGAACACACATGCAATGACAACGGTGGATCCATGTGTGGTCTCTGAAGAAAACACACATTTCAATGACACTGGTGGATCCATATATGGTATGTGAAAAGAATAGTCATGAAATGACTCCAGTTGTGGTTAGTAAAAAGAACACACATGCAATGACACTGGTGGATCCATGTGTGGTCTCTGAAGAGAACACACATGCAATGACTCTTGCTGTGGTTAATGAGAAGAACATGCAATGACACTGGTGGATCCATAGGTGGATTGTGAAAAGAACAGACATGCAATAACACTGGTTGTTGTTAGTAAAAAGAACACACATGCCATGACACTAGCGAATCCATGTGTGGTCTCTGAAGAGAACACACATTTCAATGACACTGGTGGATCCATATGTTGTATGTGAAAAGAACAGTCATGAAATGACTCCAGTTGTTGTTAGTAAAAAGAGCTAGCACCCATGCAATGACACTGGTGGATCCATGTTTGGTCTCTGAACAGAACACACATGCAATGATACTGGTGGATCCATAGGTGGATTGTGAAAAGAACACACATGCAATGACTCTGGTTGTTGTTAGTAAAAAGAACACACATGTAATGACACTATTGGATCCATGTGTGGTCTCTGAAGAGAACACACATGCAATGACACTGGTGGATCCATATGTGGTATGTGAAAAGAATAGTCATGAAATGACTCCAGTTGTTGTTAGTAAAAAGAACACACACGCAATGACACTGGTGGATCCATGTGTGGTCTCTGAAGAGAACACACATGCAATGACTCTTGCTGTGGTTAATGAGAAGAATACACATGCAATGACTATGGTGGATCCATAGGTGGATTGTTTAAAGAACACACATGCAATGACTCTGGTTGTTGTTATTAAAAATAACACACATGCAATGACACTGGTCGATCCATGTGTGGTCTCTGAAGAGAGAACACATTTCAATGACATTGGTGGATCCATATGTGGTATGTGAAAAGAATAGTCAAGAAACGACTCCAGTTGTTGTTAGTAAAAAGAACACAGATGCAATGACAATGGTGGTTCCATGTGTGGTCTGTGAAAAGAACACACATGCAATGATTAAGGCCGTTTTTAGTGAGAACAACACACATGCAATGACACTGGTGGATCCATAGGTGGATTGTGAAAAGAACACACATGCGATGACTCTGGTTGTTGTTAGTGAAAAGAACACACATGCAATGACACTGGTGGATCCATCCGTGGTCTCTGAAGAGAACACACATTTCAATGACACTGGTGGATCCATATGTGGTATGTGAAAAGAATAGTTATGAAATGACTCCAGTTGTTGTTAGTAAAAAGAACACAAATGCAATGGCACTAGTGTATCCATGTGCGGTCTCTGAAGAGAACACACATGCAATGACTCTAGCTGTGGTTAATGGAAGAACACACATGCAATGACTACGGTGGATCCATAGGTGGATTATGAAAAGAACAGACATGCAATGACTCTGGTTGTTGTTAGTAAAAAGAACACACATGCAATGACACTGGTGGATCCATGTGTGGTCTCTGAAGATAGAACACATTTGAATGACATTGGTGGATCCATATGTGGTATGTGAAAAGAATAGTCATGAAATGACTCCAGTTGTTGTCAGTAAAAAGAACACACATGCAATGACACTGGTAGATCCATATGTGGTATGTGAAAAGAACACACATGCAATGAATCTGGTTGTAGTTAGTAAAAAGAACACACATGCAATGACACTGGTGGATCCATCTGTGGTCTCTGAAGAGAACATACATTTCAATGACACTAGTGGATCCATATGTTGTATGTGAAAAGAACAGTAATGAAATGACTCCAGTTGTTGTTAGTAAAAAGAGCACACATGCAATTACACTGGTGGATCCATGTGTGGTCTCTGAAGAGAACACACATGCAATGACACTGGTGGATCCATAGGTGGATTGTGCAAAAACACACATGCAATGACTCTGGTTGTTGTTAGTAAAAATAACACACATGCCATGACACTGGTGGATCCATCTGTGGTCTCTGAAGAGAACACACTGGTGGATCCATATGTTGTATGTGAAAAGATAAGTCATGAAATGACTCCAGTTGTTGTTAGTAAAAAGATCACACATGCAATTATACTGGTGGATCCATGTGTGGTCTCTAAAGAGAACACACATGCAATTATACTGGTGGATCCATATGTGGTATGTGAAAAGAACACGCATGCAATGAATCTAGATGTTGTTAGTAAAAAGAACACACATGCAATGACAAAGGTGGATCCATGTGTGGTCTCTGAAGAGAACACACATTTCAATGACACTAGTGGATCCATATGTTTTATGAGAAAAGAACAGTCATGAAATGACTCAAGTTGTTGTTAATAAAAAGTGCACACATGCAATGACACTGGTGGATCCATGTGTGGTCTCTGAAGAGAACACACATGCAATGACACTGGTGGATCAATACGTGGATTGTGAAAATAACACACATGCAATGAGTCTGGTTGTTGTTAGTAAAAATAACACACATGCAATGACACTGGTGGATCCATGTGTGGTCTCTAAAGAGAACACACATTTCAATGACACTGGTGGATCCATAAGTGGTATGTTAAAAGAACAGTCATGAAATGACTCCAGTTGTTGTTAGTAAAAAGAGCACACATGCAATGACAATGGTGGACCCATGTGTGGTCTCTGAAGAGAACAGACATGTAATGACTAAGGCCGTGGTTAATGAGAAGAACACACATGCAATGACACTACTGGATCCATAGGTGTCTTGTGAAAAGGAGACACATGCAATGACACTGGTGGATCCATGTGTGGTCTCTGAAGAGAACACACATTTCAATGACACTGGTGGATCCATAGGTGGATTGTCAATATAACACACATGCAATGAGTCTGGTTGTTGTTAGTAAAAAGAAGTCACATGCAATGACACTGGTGGATCCATGTGTGGTCTCTGAAGAGAACACACATTTCAATGACACTGGTGGATCCATATGTGGTATATTAAAAGAACAGTCATGAAATGACTCCAGTTGTTGTTAGTAAAAAGAGCACACATGCAATGACAATGGTGGACCCATGTGTGGTCTCTGAAGAGAAGAGACATGTAATGACTAAGGTCGTGGTTAATGAGAAGAACACACATGCAATGACACTATTGGATCCATAGGTGGATTCTGAAAAGAAGGCACATGCAATGACACTGGAGGATCCATGTGTGGTCTCTGAAGAGAACACACATTTCAATGACACTGGTGGATCCATATGTTGTATGTGAAAAGAATAGTCATGAAATGACTCCAGTTGTTGTTAGTAACAAGAGCACACATGCAATTACACTGGTGGATCCATGTGTGGTCTCTGAAGAGAACACACATGCAATGACACTGGTGGATCCATAGGTGGATTGTGCAAAAAACACACATGCAATGACTCTGGTTGTTGTTAGTAAAAATAACACACATGCCATGACACTGGTGGATCCATCTGTGGTCTCTGAAGAGAACACACTGGTGGATCCATATGTTGTATGTGAAAAGAACAGTCATGAAATGACTCCAGTTGTTGTTAGTAAAAAGAGCACACATGCAATTATACTAGTGGATCCATGTGTGGTCTCTAAAGAGAACACACATGCAATTATACTGGTGGATCCATATGTGGTATGTGAAAAGAACACACATAAAATGAATCTAGATGTTGTTAGTAAAAAGAACACACATGCAATGACAAAGGTGGATCCATGTGTGGTCTCTGAAGAGAACACACATTTCAATGACACTAGTGGATCCATATGTTTTATGAGAAAAGAACAGTCATGAAATGACTCCAGTTGTTGTTACTAAAAAGTGCACACATGCAATGACACTGGTGGATCCATGTGTGGTCTCTGAAGAGAACACACATGCAATGACACTGGTGGATCAATACGTGGATTGTGAAAATAACACACATGCAATGAGTCTGGTTGTTGTTAGTAAAAATAACACACATGCAATGACACTGGTGGATCCATGTGTGGTCTCTGAAGAGAACACACATTTCAATGACACTGGTGGATCCATGTGTGGTCTCTAAAGAGAACACACATTTCAATGACACTGGTGGATCCATAGGTGGATTGTGAATATAACACACATGCAATGAGTCTGGTTGTTGTTAGTAAAAAGAAGTCACATGCAATGACACTGGTGGATCCATGTGTGGTCTCTGAAGAGAACACACATTTCAATGACACTGGTGGATCCATATGTGGTATATTAAAAGAACAGTCATGAAATGACTCCAGTTGTTGTTAGTAAAAAGAGCACACATGCAATGACAATGGTGGACCCATGTGTGGTCTCTGAAGAGAACAGACATGTAATGACTAAGGCCGTGGTTAATGAGAAGAACACACATGCAATGACACTACTGGATCCATAGGTGGATTCTGAAAAGAAGACACATGCAATGACACTGGTGGATCCATGTGTGGTCTCTGAAGAGAACACACATTTCAATGACACTAGTGGATCCATATGTTGTATGTGAAAAGAACAGTCATGAAATGACTCCAGTTGTTGTTAGTAACAAGAGGACACATGCAATTACACTGGTGGATCCATGTGTGGTCTCTGAAGAGAACACACATGCAATGACACTGGTGGATCCATATGTTGTATGTGAAAAGAACAGTCATGAAATGACTCCAGTTGTTGTTAGTAACAAGAGCACACATGCAATTACACTGGTGGATCCATGTGTGGTCTCTAAAGAGAACACACATGCAATGACTCTAGATGTGGTTAATGAGAAGAACACACATGCAATCACTACGGTGGATCCATGGGTGGATTGAGAAAAGAACACACATGCAATGAAACTGGTTGTTGTTAGTAAAAATAACACACATACAATTACACTGGTGGATCCATGTGTGGTCTCCGAAGAGAACACACATTTCAATGACACTGGTGGATCCATATGTTGTATGTGAAAAGAACAGTCATGAAATGACTCTAGTTGTTGTTACTAAAAAGAGCACACATGCAATGACACTAGTGGATCCATGTGTGGTTTCTGAAGAGAACACACATGCAATGACACTGGAGGATCCATAGGTGGATCATGAAAATAACACACATGCAATGAGTCTGGTTGTTGTTACTAAAAAGAACACACATGCAATGACACTGGTGGATCCATGTGTGGTCTCCGAAGAGAACACACATTTCAATGACACTGGTGGATCCATATGTGGTATGTGAAAAGAACAGTCATGAAATGACTCCAGTTGTTGTTAGTAATAAGAGCACACATGCAATGACAATGGTGGATCCATGTGTGGTCTCTGAAGAGAACACACATGCAATGACTAAGGCCATGGTTAATGAGAAGAACACACATGCAATGACACTAGTGGATCCATAGGTGGATTGTGAAAAGAACACACATGCAATGACTTTGGTTGTTGTTAGTAAAAAGAACACACATGCAATGACACTGGTGCATCCATGTGTGGTCTCTGAAGAGAACACACATTTCAATGAAACTAGTGGAACCATATGTTGTATGTGAAATGAATAGTCATCAAATTACTCCAGTAGTTGTTCGTAAAAAGAACACACATGCAATGATACTGGTGGATCCATGTGTGGTTCCTAAAGAGAACACACATGCAATGACTCTAGATGTGGTTAATGAGAAGAACACACATGCAATGACTACGGTGGATGCATAGGTGGATTGTGAAAATAACACACATGGAATGACTATGGTTCTTGTTAGTAAAAAGAACACACATGCAATGACACTAGTGGATCCATGTGTGGTCTCTGAAGAGCACACACATTTCAATGACACTGGTGGATCCATATGTTGTATGTGAAAATAACAGTCATGAAATGACTCCAGTTGTTGTTAGTAAAAAGAGCACAAACGCAGTTACACTGGTGGATCCATGTGTGTTCTTTTAAGAGAACACACATGCAATTACTCTAGCTATGGTTAATGAGAAGAACACACATGCAATGATTACGGTGGATCCACAGGTGGATTGTGAAAATAACACACATGCAATGTCTCTGGTTGTTGTTAGTAAAAATAACACACATGCAATTACACTGGTGGATCCATGTGTAGTCTCCGAAGAGAACACACATTTCAATCACACTGGTGGATCCATACGTTGTGTCTGAAAAGAACAGTCATGAAATGACTCTAGTTGTTGTTACTAAAAAGAGCACACATTCAATGACACTAGTGGATCCATGTGTGGTCTGTGAAGAGAACGCACATGCAATGACACTGGTGGATCCATAGGTGGATCGTGAAAATAACACACATGCAATGAGTTTGGTTGTTGTTAGTAAAAAGAACACACATGCAATGACAATGGTGGATCCATGTGTGGTCTCTAAAGAGAACACACATTTCAATGACACTGGTGGATCCATATGTTTTATGAGAAAAGAACAGTCATGAAATGACTCCAGTTGTTGTTAATAAAAAGTGCACACATGCAATGACACTGGTGGATCCATGTGTCGTCTCTAAAGAGAACACACATGCAATGACACTGGTGGATCAATACGTGGATTGTGAAAATAACACACATGTAATGAGTCTGGTTGTTGTTAGTAAAAATAACACACATGCAATGACACTAGTGGATCCATGTGTGGTCTCTGAAGAGAACACACATTTCAATGACACTGGTGGATCCATAAGTGGTATGTTAAAAGACCAGTCATGAAATGAGTCCAGTTGTTGTTAGTAAAAAGAGCACACATGCAATGACAATGGTGGACCCATGTGTGGTCTCTGAAGAGAACATACATGTAATGACTAAGGCCATGGTTAATTAGAAGAACACACATGCAATGACAATACTGGATCCATAGGTGGATTGTGAAAAGAACACACATGCAATGACACTGGTGGATCCATGTGTGGTCTCTGAAGAGAACACACATACAATGAAACTGGTGGATCCATATGTGGTATGTGAAAAGAATAGTCATCAAATGACTCCAGTTGTTGTTCGTAAAAAGAACACACATGCAATGATACTGGTGGATCCATGTGTGGTCTCTGAAGAGAACACACATGCAATGACTCTAGCTGTGGTTAATGAGAAGAACACACATGCAATGACTACGGTGGATCCATAGGTGGATTGTGAAAATAACACACATGGAATGACTATGGTTCTTATTATTAAAAAGAACACACATGCAATGACACTAGTGGATCCATGTGTGATCTCTGAAGAGAACACACATTTCAATGACACTGGTGGATCCATATGTTGTATGTGAAAAGAACAGTCATGAAATGACTCCAGTTGTTGTTAGTAACAAGAGCACACATGCAATTACACTGGTGGATCCATGTGTCGTCTCTGAAGAGAACACACATGCAATGACTCTAGCTGTGGTTAATGAGAAGAACACACATGCAATCACTACGGTGGATCCATAGGTGGATTGTTAAAAGAACACACATGCAATGAAACGGGTTGTTGTTAGTAAAAATAACACACATGCAATTACACTGGTGGATCCATGTGTGGTCTCCGAAGAGAACACACATTTCAATGACACTGGTGGATCCATATGTTGTATGTGAAAAGAACAGTCATGAAATGACTCTAGTTGTTGTTACTAAAAAGAGCACACATGCAATGACACTAGTGGATCCATGTGTGGTCTCTGAAGAGAACACACATGCAATGACACTGGTGGATCCATAGGTGGATTGTGAAAAGAACACACCTGCAATGACTCTAGTTGTTGTTAGTAAAAAGAACACACATACAATGACACTGGTGGATCCATGTGTGGTCTCTAAAGAGAACACACATTTCAATGACACTGGTGGATCCATATGTGGTATGTGAAAAGAATAGTCATCAAATGACTCTAGCTGTTGTTAGAAAAAAGAACACACATGCAATGATACTGGTGGATCCATGTGTGGTCTCTGAAGAGAACACACATGCAATGACTCTAGCTGTGGTTAATGAGAAGAACACACATGCAATCACTACGGTGGATCCATAGGTGGATTGTGAAAATAACACACATGCAATGACTCTGGTTGTTGTTAGTAAAAGGAACACACATGCAATGACACTGGTGGATCCATGTGTGGTCTCTGAAGAGAACATACATTTCAATGACACTGGTGGATCCATATGTTGTATGTGAAAAGAACAGTCATGAAATGACTCCAGTCGTTGTTAGTAAAAAGACCAAACATGCAATTACACTGGTGGATCCATGTGTGGTCTCTGAAGAGAACACACATGCAATGACACTAGTGGATCCATATGTGGTATGTGAAAAGAACACACATGCAATGACTCTGGTTGTTATTAGCAAAAAGAACACACATGCAATGACACTAGTGGATCCATGTGTGGTCTCCGAAGAGAACACACATTTCAATGACACTGGTGGATCCATATGTCGTATGTGAAAAGAACAGCCATGAAATGACTCCTGTTGTTGTTAGTAATAAGAGCACACATGCAATGACAATGGTGGATCCATGTGTGGTCTCTGAAGAGAACACACATGCAATGACTAAGGCCGTGGTTAATGAGAAGAACACACATGCAATGACACTAGTGGATCCATAGGTGGATTGTGAAAAGAACACACATGCTATGACTTTGGTTGTTGTTAGTAAAAAGAACTCACATGCAATGACACTGGTGCGTCCATGTGTGGTCTCTGAAGAGAACACACATTTCAATGACACTAGTGGAACCATATGTTGTATGTGAAAATAATAGTCATCAAATTACTCTAGTAGTTGTTCGTAAAAAGAACACACATGCAATGAAACTGGTTGATCCATGTGTGGTCTCTAAAGAGAACACACATGCAATGACTCTAGATGTGGTTAATGAGAAGAACACACATGCAATGACTACGGTGGATGCATAGGTGGATTGTGAAAATAACACACATGGAATGACTATGGTTCTTGTTAGTAAAAAGAACACACATGCAATGACACTAGTGGATCCATGTGTGGTCTCTGAAGAGCACACACATTTCAATGACACTGGTGGATCCATATGTTGTATGTGAAAATAACAGTCATGAAATGACTCCAGTTGTTTTTAGTAAAAAGAGCACAAATGCAATTACACTGGTGGATCCATGTGTGGTCTCTGAAGAGAACACACATGCAATTACTCTAGCTATGGTTAATGAGAAGGACACACATGAAATGACTACGGTGGATCCATAGGTGGATTGTGAAAAGAACACACATGCAATGTCTTTGGTTGTTGTTAGTAAAAATAACACACATGCAATTACACTGGTGGATCCATGTATAGTCTCCGAAGAGAACACACATTTCAATCACACAGGTGGATCCATACGTTGTGTTTGAAAAGAACAGTCATGAAATGACTCCAGTTGTTGTTAATAAAAAGAGCACACATGCAATGACACTAGTGGATCCATGTGTGGTCTCTGAAGAGAACACACATGCAATGACACTGGTGGATCCATAGGTGGATCGTGAAAATAACACACATGCAATGAGTTTGGTTGTTGTTAGTAAAAAGAACACACATGCAATGAGACTGGTGGATCCATGTGTGGTCTCCGAAGAGAACACACATTTCAATGACACTGGTAGATCCATATGTCGTATGTGAAAAGAACAGTCATGAAATGACTCCAGTTGTCGTTATTAATAAGAGCAAACATGCAATGACAATGGCGGATCCATGTGTTGTCTCTGAAGAGATCAGACATGCAATGACTAAGGCCGTGGTTAATGAGAAGAACACACATGCTATGACACTAGTGGATCCATAGGTGGATTGATAAAAGAACACACATGCAATGACTTTGGTTGTTGTTAGTAAAAAGAACACACATGCAATGACACTGGTGGATCCATGTGTGGTCTTCGAAGAAACACACATTTCAATGACACTGGTGGATCCATATGTTGTATGTGAAAAGAACAGTCATGAAATGACTCTAGTTGTTGTTAGTAAAAAGAGCACACATGCAATGACACTGGTGGATCCATGTGTGGTCTCTGAAGAGAACACACATGCAATGACACTGGTGGATCCATAGGTGGATCCTGAAAATAACACACATGCAATGAGTTTGGTTGTTGTTAGTAAAAAGAACGCACATGCAATGAGACTGGTGGATCCATGTGTGGTCTCCGAAGAGAACACACATTTCAATGACACTGGTAGATCCATATGTCGTATGTGAAAAGAACAGTAATGAAATGACTCCAGTTGTTGTTATTAATAAGAGCACACATGCAATGACAATGGCGGATCCATGTGTTGTCTCTGAAGAGATCAGACATGCAATGACTAAGGCCGTGGTTAATGAGAAGAACACACATGCTATGACACTAGTGGATCCATAGGTGGATTGAGAAAAGAACACACATGCAATGACTTTGGTTGTTGTTAGTAAAAAGAACACACATGCAATGACACTGGTGGATCCATGTGTGGTCTTTGAAGAAACACACATTTCAATGACACTGGTGGATCCATATGTTGTATGTGAAAAGAACAGTCATGAAATGACTCTAGTTGTTGTTAGTAAAAAGAGCACACATGCAATGACACTGGTGGATCCATGTGTGGTCTCTGAAGAGAACACACATGCAATGACACTGGTGGATCCATAGGTGGATTGTGAAAAGAACACACCTGCAATGACTCTAGTTGTTGTTAGTAAAAATAACACACATACAATGACACTGGTGGATCCATGTGTGGTCTCTAAAGAGAACACATTTCAATGACACTGGTGGATCCATATGTTGTATGTGAAAAGAATAGTCATCAAATGACTCTAGTTGTTGTTAGAAAAAAGAACACACATGCAATGATACTGGTGGATCCATGTGTGGTCTCTGAAGAGAACACACATGCAATGACTCTAGTTGTGGTTAACGAGAAGAACACACATGCAATGACTACGGTGGATCCATAGGTGGATTGTGAAAATAACACACATGCAATGACTCTGGTTGTTGTTAGTAAAAGGAACACACATGCAATGACACTGGTGGATCCATGTGTGGTCTCTGAAGAGAACATACATTTCAATGACACTGGTGGATCCATATGTTGTATGTGAAAAGAACAGTCATGAAATGACTCCAGTTGTTGTTAGTAAAAAGACCAAACATGCAATTACACTGATGGATCCATGTGTGGTCTCTGAAGAGAACACACATGCAATGACACTAGTGGATCCATATGTGGTATGTGAAAAGAACACACATGCAATGACTCTGGTTGTTATTAGCAAAAAGAACACACATGCAATGACAATGGTGGATCCATGTGTGGTCTCTGAAGAGAACACACATTTCAATGACACTGGTGGATCCATATATGGTATGTGAAAAGAATAGTCATGAAATGACTCCAGTTGTGGTTAGTAAAAAGAACACACATGCAATGACACTGGTGGATCCATGTGTGGTCTCTGAAGAGAACACACATGCAATGACTCTAGTTGTGGTTAATGAGAAGAACATGCAATGACACTGGTGGATCCATAGGTGGATTGTGAAAAGAATAGACATGCAATGACACTGGTTGTTGTTAGTAAAAAGAACACACATGCCATGACACTAGCGAATCCATGTGTGGTCTCTGAAGAGAACACACATTTCAATGACACTGGTGGATCCATATGTTGTATGTGAAAAGAACTGTCATGAAATGACTCCAGTTGTTATTAGTAAAAAGAGCTAGCACCCATGCAATGACACTGGTGGATCCATGTGTGTTCTTTGAACAGAACACACATGCAATGATACTGGTGGATCCATAGGTGGATTGTGAAAAGAACACACATGCAATGACTCTGGTTGTTGTTAGTAAAAAGAACACACATGTAATGACACTATTGGATCCATGTGTGGTCTCTGAAGAGAACACACATGCAATGACACTGGTGGATCCATATGTGGTATGTGAAAATAATAGTCATGAAATGACTCCAGTTGTTGTTAGTAAAAAGAACACACACGCAATGACACTGGTGGATCCATGTGTGGTCTCTGAAGAGAACACACATGGAATGACTCTTGCTGTGGTTAATGAGAAGAACACACATGCAATGACTACGGTGGATCCATAGGTGGATTGTTTAAAGAACACACATGCAATGACTCTGGTTGTTGTTATTAAAAATAACACACATGCAATGACACTGGTCGATCCATGTGTGGTCTCTGAAGAGAGAACACATTTCAATGACATTGGTGGATCCATATGTGGTATGTGAAAAGAATAGTCAAGAAACGACTCCAGTTGTTGTTAGTAAATAGAACACAGATGCAATGACAATGGTGGTTCCATGTGTGGTCTGTGAAAAGAACACACATGCAATGACTAAGGCCGTTTTTAATGAGAAGAACACACATGCAATGACACTGGTGGATCCATAGGTGGATTGTGAAAAGAACACACATGCGATGACTCTGGTTGTTGTTAGTGAAAAGAACACACATGCAATGACACTGGTGGATCCATTCGTGGTCTCTGAAGAGAACACACATTTCAATGACACTGGTGGATCCATATGTGGTATGTGAAAAGAATAGTTATGAAATGACTCCAGTTGTTGTTAGTAAAAAGAATACACATGCAATGGCACTAGTGTATCCATGTGCGGTCTCTGAAGAGAACACACATGCAATGACTCTAGCTGTGGTTAATGGAAGAGCACACATGCAATGACTACGGTGGATCCATAGGTGGATTATGAAAAGAACAGACATGCAATGACTCTGGTTGTTGTTAGTAAAAAGAACACACATGCAATGACACTGGTGGATCCATGTGTGGTCTCTGAAGAGAGAACACATTTGAATGACATTGGTGGATCCATATGTGGTATGTGAAAAGAATAGTCATGAAATGACTCCAGTTGTTGTCAGTAAAAAGAACACACATGCAATGACACTGGTAGATCCATATGTGCTATGTGAAAAGAACACACATGCAATGAATCTGGATGTTGTTAGTAAAAAGAACACACATGCAATGACAATGGTGGATCCATGTGTGGTCTCTGAAGAGAACACACATTTCAATGACACTGGTGGATCCATATGTTTTATGTGAAAAGAACAGTCATGAAATGACTCCAGTTGTTGTTTGTAAAAAGAGCGCACATGCAATGACACTGGTGGATCCATGTGTGGTCTCTGAAGAGAACACACATGCAATGACACTGGTGGATCCATAGGTGGATTGTGAATATAACACACATGCAATGAGTCTGGTTGTTGTTAGTAAAAAGAAGTCACATGCAATGACACTGGTGGATCCATGTGTGGTCTCTAAAGAGAACACACATTTCAATGACACTGGTGGATCCATATGTGGTATATTAAAAGAATAGTCATGAAATGACTCCAGTTGTTAGTAAAAAGAGCACAGATGCAATGACAATGGTGGATCCATGTGTGGTCTCTGAAGAGAACAGACATGCAATGACTAAGGCTGTGGTTAATGAGAAGAACACACATGCAATGACACTAGTGGATCCATAGGTGGATTGTGAAAAGAACACACATGCAATGACTTTGGTTGTTTTTAGTAAAAAGAACACACATGCAATGACACTGGTGGATCCATGTGTGGTCTCTGAAGAGAACACACATTTCAATGACACTGGTGGATCCATATGTTGTATGTGAAAAGAACAGTCATGAAATGTCTCCAGTTGTTATTAGTAAAAAGAGCACACATGCAATGACATTGGTGGATCCATGTGTGGGCTCTGAAGAGTACACACATGCAATGACACTGGTGGATCCATAGGTGGATTGTGAAAATAACACACATGCAATGACTCTGGTTGTTGTTAGTAAAAAGAACACACATACAATGGCACTGGTGGATCCATTTGTGGTCTCTAAAGAGAACACACATTTCAATGACACTGGTGGATCCATATGTAGTATGTGAAAATAACAGTCATCAAATGACTCGAGTTGTTGTTAGTAAAAAGAACACACATGCAATGATACTGGTGGATCCATGTGTGGTCTCTCAAGAGAACACACATGCAATGACTCTAGCTGTGGTTAATGAGAAGAACACACATGCAATGACTATGGTGGATCCATAGGTGGATTGTGAAAATAACACACATGCAATGACTATGGTTGTTGTTAGTAAAAAGAACACACATGCAATGACACTGGTCGATCCATGTGTGGTCTCTGAAGAGAACACACATTTCAATGACACTGGTGGATCCATATGTTGTATGTGAAAAGAACAGTCATGAAATGACTCTAGTTGTTGTTAGTAAAAAGACCACACATGAAATTACACTGGTGGATCCATGTGTGGTCTCTGAAGAGAACACACATGCAATGACTCTAGCTGTGGTTAATGAGAAGAACACACATCCAATGACTACGGTGGATCCATTGGTGGATTGTGAAAATAACACACATGCAATTACTCTGGTTGTTGTTAGTAAAAATAACACACATTTCAATGAACTAGTGGATCCATATGTTGTATGTGAAAAGAACAGTCATGAAATGACTCCAGTTGTTGTTAGTAAAAAGAGCACACATGAAATTACACTGGTGGATCCATGTGTGGTCTCTGAAGAGAACACACATGCAATGACACTGGTGGATCCATAGGTGGATTGTGAAAAAAAAACACAGCCAATGATTCTGGTTGTAGTTAGTAAAAATAACACACATTCCATGACACTGGTGGATCCATCTGTGGTCTCTGAAGAGAACATACATTTCAATGACACTGGTGGATCCATATGTGGTATGTGAAAAGAATAGTCATGAAATGACTCTAGTTGTTGTTCGTAAAAAGAACACACATGCAATGATACTGGTGGATCCATGTGTGGTCTCTCAAGAGAACACACATGCAATGACTCTAGCTGTGGTTAATGAGAAGAACACACATGCAATGACTACGGTGGATCCATAGGTGGATTGTGAAAATAACACACATGGAATGACTATGGTTCTTCTTAGTAAAAAGAACACACATGCAATGACACTAGTGGATCCATATGTTGTATGTGAAAAGAACAGTCATGAAATGACTCCAGTTGTTGTTAGTAAAAAGAGCGCACATGCAATTACACTGGTGGATCCATGTGTGGTCTCTGAAGAGAACACACATGCAATGACACTGGTGGATCCATAGGTGGATTGTGCAAAAAACACACATGCAATGACTCTGGTTGTTGTTAGTAAAAATAACACACATGCCATGACACTGGTGGATCCATCTGTGGTCTCTGAAGAGAACACACTGGTGGATCCATATGTTGTATGTGAAAAGAACAGTCATGCAATGACTCCAGTTGTTGTTAGTAAAAAGAGCACACATGCAATTATACTGGTGGATCCATATGTGGTCTCTAAAGAGAACACACATGCAATTATACTGGTGGATCCATATGTGGTATGTGAAAAGAACACGCATGCAATGAATCTAGATGTTGTTAGTAAAAAGAACACACATGCAATGACAAAGGTGGATCCATGTAAGAGAACACACATTTCAATGACACTAGTGGATCCATATGTTTTATGAGAAAAGAACAGTCATGAAATGACTCTAGTTGTTGTTAATAAAAAGTGCACACATGCAATGACACTGGTGGATCCATGTGTGGTCTCTGAAGAGAACACACATCCAATGACACTGGTGAATCAATACGTGGATTGTGAAAATAACACACATGCAATGAGTCTGGTTATTGTTAGTAAAAATAACACACATGCAATGACATTGGTGGATCCATGTGTGGTCTCTGAAGAGAACACACATTTCAATGACACTGGTGGATCCATAAGTGGTATGTTAAAAGAACAGTCATGAAATGACTCCAGTTGTTGTTAGTAAAAAGAGCACACATGCAATGACAATGGTGGACCCATGTGTGGTCTCTGAAGAGAACAGACATGTAATGACTAAGGCCGTGGTTAATGAGAAGAACACACATGCAATGACACTACTGGATCCATAGGTGGATTGTGAAAAGAAGACACATGCAATGACACTGGTGGATCCATGTGTGGTCTCTGAAGAGAACACACATTTCAATGACACTGGTGGATCCATAGGTGGATTGTGAATATAACACACATGCAATGAGTCTGGTTGTTGTTAGTAAAAAGAAGTCACATGCAATGACACTGGTGGATCCGTGTGTGGTCTCTGAAGAGAACACACATTTCAATGACACTGGTGGATCCATATGTTGTATGTGAAAAGAGAAGTCATGAAATGACTCTAGTTGTTGTTACTAAAAAGAGCACACATGCAATGACACTAGTGGATCCATGTGTGGTCTCTGAAGAGAACACACATGCAATGACACTGGAGGATCCATAGGTGGATCATGAAAATAACACACATGCAATGAGTCTGGTTGTTGTTACTAAAAAGAACACACATGCAATGACACTGGTGGATCCATGTGTGGTCTCCGAAGAGAACACACATTTCAATGACACTGGTGGATCCATATGTGGTATGTGAAAAGAACAGTCATGAAATGACTCCAGTTGTTGTTAGTAATAAGAGCACACATGCAATGACAATGGTGGATCCATGTGTGGTCTCTGAAGAGAACACACATGCAATGACTAAGGCCGTGGTTAATGAGAAGAACACACATGCAATGACACTAGTGGATCCATAGGTGGATTGAGAAAAGAACACACATGCAATGACTTTGGTTGTTGTTAGTAAAAAGAACACACATGCAATGACACTGGTGGATCCATGTGTGGTCTTTGAAGAAACACACATTACAATGACACTGGTGGATCCATATGTTGTATGTGAAAAGAACAGTCATGAAATGACTCTAGTTGTTGTTAGTAAAAAGAGCACACATGCAATGACACTGGTGGATCCATGTGTGGTCTCTGAAGAGAACACACATACAATGACACTGGTGGATCCATGGGTGGATTGTGAAAAGAACACACCTGCAATGACTCTAGTTGTTGTTAGTAAAAAGAACACACATACAATGACACTGGTGGATCCATGTGTGGTCTCTAAAGAGAACACACATTTCAATGACACTGGTGGATCCATATGTGGTATGTGAAAAGAATAGTCATCAAATGACTCCAGTTGTTGTTAGAAAAAAGAACACACATGCAATGATACTGGTGGATCCATGTGTGGTCTCTAAAGAGAACACACATGCAAAGACTCTAGTTGTGGTTAACGAGAAGAACACACATGCAATGACTACGGTGGATCCATAGGTTGATTGTGAAAGTAACACACATGCAATGAATCTAGATGTTGTTAGTAAAAAGAACACACATGCAATGACAAAGGTGGATCCATGTAAGAGAACACACATTTCAATGACACTAGTGGATCCATATGTTTTATGAGAAAAGAACAGTCATGAAATGACTCTAGTTGTTGTTAATAAAAAGTGCACACATGCAATGACACTGGTGGATCCATGTGTGGTCTCTGAAGAGAACACACATCCAATGACACTGGTGAATCAATACGTGGATTGTGAAAATAACACACATGCAATGAGTCTGGTTATTGTTAGTAAAAATAACACACATGCAATGACATTGGTGGATCCATGTGTGGTCTCTGAAGAGAACACACATTTCAATGACACTGGTGGATCCATAAGTGGTATGTTAAAAGAACAGTCATGAAATGACTCCAGTTGTTGTTAGTAAAAAGAGCACACATGCAATGACAATGGTGGACCCATGTGTGGTCTCTGAAGAGAACAGACATGTAATGACTAAGGCCGTGGTTAATGAGAAGAACACACATGCAATGACACTACTGGATCCATAGGTGGATTGTGAAAAGAAGACACATGCAATGACACTGGTGGATCCATGTGTGGTCTCTGAAGAGAACACACATTTCAATGACACTGGTGGATCCATAGGTGGATTGTGAATATAACACACATGCAATGAGTCTGGTTGTTGTTAGTAAAAAGAAGTCACATGCAATGACACTGGTGGATCCGTGTGTGGTCTCTGAAGAGAACACACATTTCAATGACACTGGTGGATCCATATGTTGTATGTGAAAAGAGAAGTCATGAAATGACTCTAGTTGTTGTTACTAAAAAGAGCACACATGCAATGACACTAGTGGATCCATGTGTGGTCTCTGAAGAGAACACACATGCAATGACACTGGAGGATCCATAGGTGGATCATGAAAATAACACACATGCAATGAGTCTGGTTGTTGTTACTAAAAAGAACACACATGCAATGACACTGGTGGATCCATGTGTGGTCTCCGAAGAGAACACACATTTCAATGACACTGGTGGATCCATATGTGGTATGTGAAAAGAACAGTCATGAAATGACTCCAGTTGTTGTTAGTAATAAGAGCACACATGCAATGACAATGGTGGATCCATGTGTGGTCTCTGAAGAGAACACACATGCAATGACTAAGGCCGTGGTTAATGAGAAGAACACACATGCAATGACACTAGTGGATCCATAGGTGGATTGAGAAAAGAACACACATGCAATGACTTTGGTTGTTGTTAGTAAAAAGAACACACATGCAATGACACTGGTGGATCCATGTGTGGTCTTTGAAGAAACACACATTACAATGACACTGGTGGATCCATATGTTGTATGTGAAAAGAACAGTCATGAAATGACTCTAGTTGTTGTTAGTAAAAAGAGCACACATGCAATGACACTGGTGGATCCATGTGTGGTCTCTGAAGAGAACACACATACAATGACACTGGTGGATCCATGGGTGGATTGTGAAAAGAACACACCTGCAATGACTCTAGTTGTTGTTAGTAAAAAGAACACACATACAATGACACTGGTGGATCCATGTGTGGTCTCTAAAGAGAACACACATTTCAATGACACTGGTGGATCCATATGTGGTATGTGAAAAGAATAGTCATCAAATGACTCCAGTTGTTGTTAGAAAAAAGAACACACATGCAATGATACTGGTGGATCCATGTGTGGTCTCTAAAGAGAACACACATGCAAAGACTCTAGTTGTGGTTAACGAGAAGAACACACATGCAATGACTACGGTGGATCCATAGGTTGATTGTGAAAGTAACACACATGCAATGACTCTGGTTGTTGTTAGTAAAAAGAACACACATGCAATGACACTGGTGGATCCATGTGTGGTCTGTGAAGAGAACATACATTTCAATGACACTGGTGGATCCATATGTTGTATGTGAAAAGAACAGTCATGAAATGACTCCAGTTGTTGTTAGTAAAAATACCACACATGCAATTACACTGGTGGATCCATGTGTGGTCTCTGAAGAGAACAGACATGCAATGACACTGGTGGATTAATATGTGGTATGTGAAAAGAACACACATGCAATGACTCTGGTTGTTGTTAGTAAAAAGAACACACATGCAATGACAATGGTGGATCCATGTGTGGTCTCTGAAGAGAACACACATTTCAATGACACTGGTGGATCCAAATATGGTATGTGAAAAGAATAGTCATGACATGACTCCAGTTGTGGTTAGTAAAAAGAACACACATGCAATGACACTGGTGGATCCATGTGTGGTCTCTGAAGAGAACAGACATGCAATACCTCTAGCAATGGTTAATGAGAAGAACACTCCTACAATGACTACGGTTGATCCGTAGGTGGATTGTGAAAAGAACACACATGCAATGACTCTGGTTGTTGTTAGTAAAAATAACACACATGCAATGACACTGGTGGATCCATATGTTGTTTGTGTAAAGAATAGTCATGAAATGACTCCAGTTGTTATTAGTAAAAAGAGCACACATGCAATGACACTGGTAGATCCATGTGTGGTCTCTGTAGAGAACACACATGCAACGACACTAGTGGATCCATAAGTGGTATGTGAAAAGAATAGTCATGAAATGTCTCGAGTTGTTGTTAGTAAAAAGAACACACATGCAATGAAACTGGTGCATCCATGTGTGGTCTCTGAAGAGAACGCACATGCAATGATTCTAGTTATGGTTAATGAGAAGTACACACATGCAATGACACTGGTGGATCCATAGGTGGATTGTGAAAAGAACAGACATGCAATGACACTGGTTGTTGTTAGTAAAAAGAACACACATGCCATGACACTGGCGAATACATGTGTGGTCTCTAAAGAGAACACAGATTTCAATGACACTGGTGGATCCATATGTGGTATGTGAAAAGAACAGTCATGGAATGACTCCAGTGTTGTTAGTAAAAAGAGCACACATCCAATTACACTAGTGGATCCATGTGTGGTCTCTGAAGAGAACACAGATGCAATGACACCGGTGGATCCATAGCTGGTATGTGAAAAGAACACACATGCAATGACTGTGGTTGTTGTTAGTAAAAAGAACACACATGCAATGACACTGGTGGATCCATGTGTGGTCTCTAAAGAGAACACACATTTCAATGACACTGGTGGATCCATATGTGGTATGTGAAAAGAACAGTCATGAAATGACTCCAGTTGTTGTTAGTAAAAAGAGCACACATGCAATGACAATGGTGGACCCATGTGTGGTCTCTGAAGAGAACAGACATGTAATGACTAAGGCCGTGGTTAATGAGAAGAACACACATGCAATGACACTACTGGATCCATAGGTGGATTGTGAAAAGAAGACACATGCAATGACACTGGTGGATCCATGTGTGGTCTCTGAAGAGAACACACATTTCAATGACACTGGTGGATCCATATGTTGTATGTGAAAAGAACAGTCATGAAATGACTCCAGTTGTTGTTAGTAACAAGAGCACACATGCAATTTCACTGGTGGATCCATGTGTGGTCTCTAAAGAGAACACACATGCAATGACTCTAGATGTGGTTAATGAGAAGAACACACATGCAATCACTACGGTGGATCCATAGGTGGATTGAGAAAAGAACACACATGCAATGAAACTGGTTGTTGTTAGTAAAAATAACACACATGCAATTACACTGGTGGATCCATGTGTGGTCTCCGAAGAGAACACACATTTCAATGACACTGGTGGATCCATATGTTGTATGTGAAAAGAGAAGTCATGAAATGACTCTAGTTGTTGTTACTAAAAAGAGCACACACGCAATGGCACTAGTGGATCCATGTGTGGTCTCTGAAGAGAACACACATGCAATGACACTGGAGGATCCATAGGTGGATCATGAAAATAACACACATGCAATGAGTCTGGTTGTTGTTACTAAAAAGAACACACATGCAATGACACTGGTGGATCCATGTGTGGTCTCCGAAGAGAACACACATTTCAATGACACTGGTGGATCCATATGTGGTATGTGAAAAGAACAGTCATGAAATGACTCTAGTTGTTGTTAGTAATAAGAGCACACATGCAATGACAATGGTGGATCCATGTGTGGTCTCTGAAGAGAACACACATGCAATGACTAAGGCCGTGGTTAATGAGAAGAACACACATGCAATGAAACTAGTGGATCCATAGGTGGATTGTGAAAAGAACACACATGCAATGACTTTGGTTGTTGTTAGTAAAAAGAACACACATGCAATGACACTGATGCATCAATGTGTGGTCTCTGAAGAGAACACACATTTCAATGACACTAGTGGAACCATATGTTGTATGTGAAAAGAATAGTCATCAAATTACTCCAGTAGTTGTTCGTAAAAAGAACACACATGGAATGATACTGGTGGATCCATGTGTGGTCCCTAAAGAGAACACACATGCAATGACTCTAGATGTGGTTAATGAGAAGAACACACATCCAATGACTACGGTGGATGCATAGGTGGATTGTGAAAATAACACACATGGAATGACTATGGTTCTTATTATTAAAAAGAACACACATGCAATGACACTAGTGGATCCATGTGTGATCTCTGAAGAGAACACACATTTCAATGACACTATTGGATCCATATGTTGTATGTGAAAAGAACACTCATTAAATGACTCCAGTTGTTGTTAGTAACAAGAGCACACATGCAATTACACTGGTGGATCCATGTGTGGGATCTGAAGAGAACACACATGCAATGACTCTAGCTGTGGTTAATAAGAAGAACACACATGCAATCACTACGGTGGATCCACAGGTGGATTGTGAAAAGAACACACATGCAATGTCTCTGGTTGTTGTTACTAAAAATAACACACATGCAATTACACTGGTGGATCCATGTGTAGTCTCCGAAGAGAACACACATTTCAATCACACTGGTGGATCCATACGTTGTGTCTGAAAAGAACAGTCATGAAATGACTCCATTTGTTGTTACTAAAAAGAGCACACATGCAATGACACTAGTGGATCCATGTGTGGTCTCTGAAGAGAACACACATGCAATGACTCTAGATGTGGTTAATGAGAAGAACACACATGCAGTCACTACGGTGGATCCATAGGTGGATTGAGAAAAGAACACACATGCAATGAAACTGGTTGTTGTTAGTAAAAATAACACACATGCAATTACACTGGTGGATCCATGTGTGGTCTCCGAAGAGAACACACATTTCAATGACACTGGTGGATCCATATGTTGTATGTGAAAAGAGAAGTCACGAAATGACTCCAGTTGTTGTTATTAATAAGAGCACACATGCAATGACAATAGCGGATCCATGTGTGTTCTCTAAAGAGATCAGACATGCAATGACTAAGGCCGTGGTTAATGAGAAGAACACACATGCTATGACACTAGTGGATCCATAGGTGGATTGAGAAAAGAACACACATGCAATGACTTTGGTTGTTGTTAGTAAAAAGAACACACATGCAATGACACTGGTGGATCCATGTGTGGTCTTTGAAGAAACACACATTACAATGACACTGGTGGATCCATATGTTGTATGTGAAAAGAACAGTCATGAAATGACTCTAGTTGTTGTTAGTAAAAAGAGCACACATGCAATGACACTGGTGGATCCATGTGTGGTCTCTGAAGAGAACACACATACAATGACACTGGTGGATCCATAGGTGGATTGTGAAAAGAACACACCTGCAATGACTCTAGTTGTTGTTAGTAAAAAGAACACACAT
Organism: Avena sativa; assembly: GCA_916181665.1. Taxonomy (NCBI): domain Eukaryota; kingdom Viridiplantae; phylum Streptophyta; class Magnoliopsida; order Poales; family Poaceae; genus Avena; species Avena sativa. Next base: position 508,741,187 of record OV702289.1, read on the forward strand.
ACAATGACACTGGTGGATCCATGTGTGGTCTCTAAAGAGAACACACATTTCAATGACACTGGTGGATCCATATGTGGTATGTGAAAAGAATAGTCATCAAATGACTCCAGTTGTTGTTAGAAAAAAGAACACACATGCAATGATACTGGTGGATCCATGTGTGGTCTCTAAAGAGAACACACATGCAAAGACTCTAGTTGTGGTTAACGAGAAGAACACACATGCAATGACTACGGTGGATCCATAGGTGGATTGTGAAAATAACACACATGCAATGACTCTGGTTGTTGTTAGTAAAAAGAACACACATGCAATGACACTGGTGGATCCATGTGTGGTCTCTGAAGAGAAGATACATTTCAATGACACTGGTGGATCCATATGTTGTATGTGAAAAGAACAGTCATGAAATGACTCCAGTTGTTGTTAGTAAAAATACCACACATGCAATTACACTGGTGGATCCATGTGTGGTCTCTGAAGAGAACAGACATGCAATGACACTGGTGGATCCATATGTGGTATGTGAAAAGAACACACATGCAATGACTCTGGTTGTTGTTAGTAAAAAGAACACACATGCAATGACAATGGTGGATCCATGTGTGGTCTCTGAAGAGAACACACATTTCAATGACACTGGTGGATCCAAATATGGTATGTGAAAAGAATAGTCATGACATGACTCCAGTTGTGGTTAGTAAAAAGAACACACATGCAATGACACTGGTGGATCCATGTGTGGTCTCTGAAGAGAACAGACATGCAATACCTCTAGCAATGGTTAATGAGAAGAACACACCTACAATGACTACGGTGGATCCGTAGGTGGATTGTGAAAAGAACACACATGCAATGACTCTGGTTGTTGTTAGTAAAAATAACACACATGCAATGACACTGGTGGATCCATATGTTGTTTGTGTAAAGAAGTCATGAAATGACTCCAGTTGTTATTAGTAAAAAGAGCACACATGCAATGACACTGGTAGATCCATGTGTGGTCTCTGTAGAGAACACACATGCAACGACACTGGTGGATCCATAAGTGGTATGTGAAAAGAATAGTCATGAAATGACTCGAGTTGTTGTTAGTAAAAAGAACACACATGCAATGAAACTGGTGCATCCATGTGTGGTCTCTGAAGAGAACGCACATGCAATGACTCTAGTTATGGTTAATGAGAAGAACACACATGCAATGACACTGGTGGATCCATAGGTGCATTGTGAAAATAACAGACATGCAATGACACTGGTTGTTGTTAGTAAAAAGAACACACATGCCATGACACTGGCGAATACATGTGTGGTCTCTAAAGAGAACACAGATTTCAATGACACTGGTGGATCCATATGTGGTATGTGAAAAGAACAGTCATGGAATGACTCCAGTGTTGTTAGTAAAAAGAGCACACATCCAATTACACTAGTGGATCCATGTGTGGTCTCTGAAGAGAACACAGATGCAATGACACTGGTGGATCCATAGCTGGTATGTGAAAAGAACACACATGCAATGACTGTGGTTGTTGTTAGTAAAAAGAACACACATGCAATGACACTGGTGGATCCATGTGTGGTCTCTAAAGAGAACACACATTTCAATGACACTGGTGGATCCATATGTGGTATGTGAAAAGAATAGTCATGAAATGACTCCAGTTGTTGTTAGTGAAAAGAGCACACATGCAATGACACTGGTGGATCCTTGTGTGGTCTCTGAAGGGAACACGCATTTCAATGACACTGGTGGATCCATATGTGGTATGTGAAAAGAATAGTCATCAAATGACTCCAGTTGTTGTTAGAAAAAAGAACACACATGCAATGATACTGGTGGATCCATGTGTGGTCTCTGAAGAGAACACACATGCAATGACTCTAGTTGTGGTTAACGAGAAGAACACACATGCAATGACTACGGTGGATCCATAGGTGGATTGTGAAAATAACACACATGCAATGACTCTGGTTGTTGTTAGTAAAAAGAACACACATGCAATGACACTGGTGGATCCATGTGTGGTCTCTGAAGAGAACATACATTTCAATGACACTGGTGGATCCATATGTTGTATGTGAAAAGAACAGTCATGAAATGACTCCAGTTGTTGTTAGTAAAAAGACCACACATGCACTTACACTGGTGGATCCATGTGTGGTCTCTGAAGAGAACAGACATGCAATGACACTGGTGGATCCATATGTGGAATGTGAAAAGAACACACATGCAATGACTCTGGTTGTTGTTAGTAAAAAGAACACACATGCAATGACAATGGTGGATCCATGTGTGGTCTCTGAAGAGAACACACATTTCAATGACACTGGTGGATCCATATATGGTATGTGAAAAGAATAGTCATGAAATGACTCCAGTTGTGGTTAGTAAAAAGAACACACATGCAATGACACTGGTGGATCCATGTGTGGTCTCTGAAGAGAACAGACATGCAAAACCTCTAGCAATGGTTAATGAGAATAACACACCTACAATGACTACGGTGGATCCATAGGTGGATTGTGAAAAGAACACACATGCAATGACTCTGGTTGTTGTTAGCAAAAATAACACACATGCAATGACATTGGTGGATCCATATGTTGTTTGTGTAAAGAATAGTCATGAACTGACTCCAGTTGTTATTAGTAAAAATAGCACACATGCAATGACACTGGTAGATCCATGTGTGGTCTCTGTAGAGAACACACACGCAACGACACTGGTGGATCCATAAGTGGTATGTGAAAAGAATAGTCATGAAATGACTCGAGTTGTTGTTAGTAAAAAGAACACACATGCAATGAAACTGGTGCATCCATGTGTGGTCTCTGAAGAGAACGCACATGCAATGACTCTAGTTATGGTTAATGAGAAGAACACACATGCAATGACACTGGTGGATCCATAGGTGGATTGTGAAAAGAACAGACATGTAATGACACTGGTTGTTGTTAGTAAAAAGAACACACATGCCATGACACTGGTGAATACATGTGTGGTCTCTAAAGAGAACACAGATTTCAATGACACTGGTGGATCCATATGTGGTATGTGAAAAGAACAGTCATGGAATGACTCCAGTGTTGTTAGTAAAAAGAGCACACATCCAATTACACTAGTGGATCCATGTGTGGTCTCTGAAGAGAACACACATGCAATGACACTGGTGGATCCATAGCTGGTATGTGAAAAGAACACACATGCAATGACTGTGGTTGTTGTTAGTAAAAAGAACACACATGCAATGACACTGGTGGATCCATGTGTGGTCTCTAAAGAGAACACACATTTCAATGACAGTGGTGGATCCATATGTGGTATGTGAAAAGAATAGTCATGAAATGACTCCAGTTGTTGTTAGTGAAAAGAGCACACATGCAATGACACTGGTGGATCCTTGTGTGGTCTCTGAAGGGAACACACATTTCAATGACACTGGTGGATCCATACGTGGTTTGTGAAAAGAATAGTCATGAAATGACCCCAGTTATTGTTAGTAAAAAGAGCACACATGCAATGACACTGGTGGATCCATGTGTGGTCTCTGAAGATAACACACATGCAATGACTAAGGCTATGGTTAATGAGGAGAACACACATGCAATGATAGTGGTGGATCCATAGGTGGAATGTGAAAAGAACACACATGCAATGACTCTGGTTTTTGTTAGTAAAAAGAACACGCATGCCATGACACTGGTGGATCCGTGTGTGGTCTCTGAAGAGAACACACATTTCAATGACACTGGTGGATCCATACGTGGTATGTGAAAAGAATAGTCATGAAATGACTCTAGATGCTGTTAGTAAAAAGAGCACACATGCAATGACACTCGTGAATCCATGTGTGGTCTGTGAAGAGAACACACATGCAATGACTCTAGCTATGGTTAATGAGAAGAACACACATGCAATGACACTAGTGGATCCATAGGTGGATTGTGAAAAGAACACACATGCAATGACTCTGGTTGTTGTTAGTAAAAAGAACAAGCATTTAATGACACTAGTGGATCCATGTGTGGTCTCTGAAGAGAACACACATTTCAATGACACTAGTGGATCCATATGTGGTATGTGAAAAGAATAGTCATGAAATGACTCTAGTTGTTGTTAGTAAAAAGTGCACACATGCAATTACACTGGAGGATCCATGTGTGGTCTCTGAAGAGAACACACATGCAATGACTCTAGTTGTGGTTAATGAGAAGAACACACATGCAATGACACTGGTGGATCCATGTGTGGTCTTTGAAGAGAACACACATTTCAATGACTCTGGTGGTATGTGAAAAGAACACACATGCAATGACACTGGTGGATCCATGTGTGGTCTCTAAAGAGAACACACATTTCAATGACACTGGTGGATCCATATGTGGTATGTGAAAAGAATAGTCATGAAATGACTCGAGTTGTGGTTAATGAAAGAATACACATTTGAATGACAATGGTGGTTCCATATGTGGTCTGTGAAGAGAACACACATGCAATGACTCTAGATGTGGTTAATGAGAAGAATACACATGCAATGACACTGGTGGATCCATAGGCGGATTGTGAAAAGAGATTTGCCCTCTCTGTCGGTCACAAACCTCACAAAAGCCCAAACCTGTGGAGATCCCAAATGTGTGCTCACTCTGGGTGGTTCCATATGTGGTCTGTGAAGAGAACACACATGCAATGACTCTAGATGTGGTTAATGAGAAGAATACACATGCAATGACACTGGTGGATCCATAGGCGGATTGTGAAAAGAGATTTGCCCTCTCTGTCGGTCACAAACCTCACAAAAGCCCAAACGTGTGGAGATCCCAAATGTGTGATCACTCTGGGTGCTACGCCCTGATTGGCTGACACAGATGTCACGCGGGTCGTCGCCACCAACTGTTGATCCTATGTGATCCAACAGGCAGGATAACCCCTCCCTTCTCCACTTTTTTATGCATGGTCAATCCGTGCCACCTCTCTATCCGTGACACCGATACTTTACCTCCATAAACAAGTGAAAATCCATCTATCTAACTAAAATAAATAAAATAAATGATCATATTTCAAAGAAGCCATCGTCTTCGTCTTCCGGTTTGTCCTTGTCTTCGTTAATGCCATGGTCCCTGCCATCGCCGCCGCGGTGTCCTCCTCTGACGACTCGACACCTCCCCGTTCCTCGAATAAGCACGCTATCTCCTCGTCAGAGTCCTCCTCCTCCTCTTCGTAGTCCCATGGGTCCACGTCACTCTCCTCCGCTTCAGCCTCTAACTGATCGATGAACGCCTCCTCGTTGGCCGAGTCAGACTTGTCCAAATAGCTATCTCCTCTCTTCTTCCCGGTCTTCTTCTCGTTCCTCTTCTTATCCGTACTCGCCGGTGTAACACGCGCCCCCGTCCTGGCTGCTGCTTTGCCCTCATCCGACGCTGCAGGTACCCCATGCTCCTCCTGCCCGGCCGGTACGAGCTTCGACCTCGAGGTGTCCTCGAGTGCCAATGTCGATGGATCCTGGCGCGGTCGGACACGACGTGCTGCCTCAGCAGGCGACTCGCGAGCGCGAACAATGCAGTGAAGAGCCGGGGACGCAGGATGGCTTGGACCTGCCATTGCCACGGTGAGGGGGCATCGTGCTCGAGGTAGTTGCTCCGAATGGTCAATGGCAGGTACACAGAGTGGGATGCATCGTGTCCACGCATGCATTTGTCGATTATCAAAAAAAAAGAATAAAGAAGTAATATATCGTGTACTGAATATAATTTGATCACAACAAAAGTGGCATAGTGTATTCTAGACTCGTAAATATCCCGTGCATGCCTGTCGACGTGGAGTTCGACGGAGTTCGACGTGCCGACGTGATCGTGCAGCAGTTGCACGCGTCATTGCCCCATCAACACGTGACACACGCACATGGGATGTGCGCACCGATGCCCGTGATGACCACCCGGCTCGCACTCCCCTTATTATATACTAGATTTTGGGCGGCACCGAAGACCATTGAAGTGTCCATCGCAATAAAGACAAGTCCCATCGATTCCCTACCCCTGCCTCCCTGGCTTCTTTGAGAAGGTAGACCGTACACGGTGGTCTTGTACAATAGTCACTATCTTCTTCCTCCTGCCGCCGCCACCCTCACCCTGCAAGCCATGGCTCCCCTAGGAGGGCGAGAGGCCGGTCAACGATCCTCGCGGAGAAAAGGGAGAGAAATTGCCGCGAGGCACTTCTTTCTCTACCAGCCGCTCAAGCCCACCCTCTCATCGAGGGCCAATCTCCCCCGACAATGGCGCCGAATGTTCTAGCAGGCGAGGGCTCCTCCCGGTACGGTCTTCTTGTTCTACTTCTTCTCCATCTTCCTCTCCATCATGATCTTATTCATCTTCTTCTTGTTTTTCTTCTTCTTCTTGCTCTTCCTCTTCTACGTATTACAGGCCGGCCATGGAGCCTGAAGCCACCACAACTGAGGTGTTGCAGGACCCGTTTAGCCCCATTCCATGTCTCAGCGAGGAAGCAAATCTCCACACTGTTATTTCTCCGAGTTGTGATGTGGATTTCTTAGATCCTGTCCGCCCCGCATTGGTTTTTCTTCTTCTTTTGCGAGTTGTATTAGTTTTCATGAATATGACTGGATCTCTTGGTCTTTCCTTAATATCGCTGTTCATAGATTCACTATGGATTTTTTGTGATTAGGATTAGTTTATCGTGGTCATGAATTGATCTCTAGGTCCATTTTTTAACACTGCGGTCAATAGATTCAATGGGGATTTTTTGATCTGTATTAGTATTCACCTGGAACCTGGAGTGTAATTATAGAATTCCTATTTCAATTAACATGAACGATGAAGTGATCAAAGGCCGAGTACCGTGACAAGGTGGCCGCGATCAGTTCCAAGATTGACAACCAACATGAGCTTGCACGCTCCCTCACCCAAGCTAATGAGAGACTATGCAAGCAATTATCTGTGTAGAAGGAGATCTCGCTAGATTTTGCACGTGACGTTGTGAGGCTGCAGAAAGTGCTCGACCGTAACTTGAACAAGCAAGAACATGCCATCAAGATAATCAACAAGCTCATGGAGGAGAAGAAGAATCTCGTGGAAAGGTGCACTCTCCTATGGGACGAAGTCACCGAGGCACTCAGAGGACGCGTCGAGGTAACCAAGGCTACCATCCGAGCCTACCATGACAGGAACCGTTGCCTGGATGCAGTGAAGGAGATGAAGGAGGACATGAGCAGAGGGATCACCGTACTCGAGGGTGTTCGGAAAGAGAACGAGGAGCTAACGGCTTGTCTGGAGGCGTATCGGAGCAATGCCCAAGTCTGATTCCCGTTAGCAGGGACACGAATATCAGTTTGTCCTCCACTCCTTTTGTAATGTTTAGGGTTCAAGGAGCAATGCCCAAGTCTGCTTCCCATTATAGGGTGCAATAAGAATCCTAGGGCAACTCCTTATCTAGCTGGACATGTGTTGGTGTTCATGTTCATGAATGGACACCATGTGCTCTTTCCATTATGTATCTGGACATGGATTTCTGCATTATGAGTTTGCCACTAGCCCACTACTATTTGGTGATATTGGGAAAAACCCACAGCACACTAAACTACAGATAAATCTTATTTGTCTTTGAAACTGAAATTATGACAGTGCCACTAGTCGATTCATAAAATGTTGATTAGTCGTAGATTGCTTCTTCCTTGAAATTATGACAGTGCCACTAGACGATTCAGTTAATTCTGGAAACTAACCAGCTTGTCCTGGTGAACTGAACAAACCATACTATGTATTTTTGTTGCGGGGAAAGAGGCGAAAGCTCGACCAGGACCTGGCGACCTGGCTAAATGTCAAGATAGCAATCCAAAGGGAGAAGCAGAATTCCCAGAAACTGGCCTTTGACCACCTACACGCTGAACTCGCGGTCCTGTCTGACAAGTGCCAGAAGCTGAAGGAGTTAAACACCAGCTGGGCGAAGCTACACAGTGAAGGTCACACCTCGGCTAGGAAGCAGACTGAGATCATGAAAGGGATCTTCAAGGAAAATCGTATGGCTGCGGACCAACTTCTCCAATCCGTGACGGAGCGCTAGAACCTACGGCTGAAGCACGACAAAGTACTGAAGGAGCTAGCTGATCTTAGGGAGGAAAACAAGCAGCTACGGGCCAGGCTCGCTTGAACACAGCATATGTCTATTTAGTACCGAACTGCCTGGTTTATCCTCTCCAGTGGTGATTTTGTAAGCGTGAACTTAACTCTATGCACGATATGTGTGTTCATCTGAAATTAGTTTGCTCGAGGATTGAGTTTGGTTTAGTTAAGAAAGCGCAACTACAAGTCTTACAGTTAACTAGTTTCAGACATTGGCACAACATAAATTATTCATCTCGAATTCCTTTATCCTCTATAGTCTGTCCTTGTTCACCCTCGCGTGCCTTCTTCAGTACCTTCAACAGATCCGCAATGCAGTACTCTAGCTTCTTCTTGTCTTCCTTGATCTAATCCCTCTCCTTTTCTGCATTATGAATCAGCAACATGTGACTATCCTGAAGCTTCTTTGCAGTTCCAACAACCAAGCTCCCATTGATTATGTCAGTTAGCTCTGACTACAAATTCTCGATATCTTGTTCCAACTCCTTATTTCGTACCGACATCTTGTAATTTTTTTCAGCTGCATCACTTACATCAGTAAATCTCCCCAACCTTTACAACTCATACATCTCCCATAACTGTGCCAAACATTTCTTAAGTGCATCTGGCCACTCAAGATCCACCCACTCTACTGCTTTACACACCGGGCCAACCTAAAAACACACACACTATAGTGTTATCAACATGCACGATACATTTTACTTCATGTCACAGTTGCACATAATGTAAACAAACCTGATTTGTACAGCCAAAAAATCTTCTCCCAGTGTTACTGCCTTCGAATGCAACATATCTCCTCAGTTTTAGCCCATGGTCACATGGCACTTCTCCATCGAGATCTAGGCCCTCCCATTCGGAGTCGTAGATCGTCCGTGGTACCTATAGGTAAACGCAAAGCTGAAATTGAACACGATTGCATGCACATATGGAGCTCAGATCGAGAGATTTACCATTGCCTAACCCTAGCCCAAGAAATCAGAGGAACTCACATCGTGGAAGGAATACTCGATGTCGGAGAGAAGGCTGTCGCTGCTCGACTAGTCGTCCTCGCTGTTCCATGACAGCATGGCGAATGCATCGTCGCAGGCGACGGCATTAGCGTCGGTGAGAGAGAGAGATAGAGAGAGAGTAGCCCTTCTACCGCTGCAACAATGACTAAATTGGCATGTTACAATAGTTTAATGGATACCATGCCCTTTCCCTGGATTACTGTCTCCTGCCTAATATGGATTCTCTTCACACATTCTTATTTCAAATATTAAACTTGTACTCCCTCCATCCCAATTTTGGTGCCTAGCAAAAACATACTAGTATATTACATCATCTAAAGAAACAAAATCATGTCAACTACAAGGTACTTATGCATCACTTCTTCATTCATGCTTTCACAAAACATTACATTACAATCTCTCAACAAACATAATCACATCATGGTTTCACAAAACATCACATTCTCTCAAGAAACATAATCATGTCAACTACAAGGTACTTACACATCACTTGTCCTATCATGGTTTCGCAAAACATTACATTACAATCTCTCAACAAACAAAATAACAGAAACAAGTACAGTACATCATCTCAAGAAACATAATCATGTCAACTACAATGTATTTATGCATCACTTGTCCAGTCATGGTTTCACAAAACATTACATTACAATGTCCCAACAAACATATTAACAGAAACAAGTACGGTATGTCATCTTAAGAAACATAATCATGTCAACTACAATGTACTTATGTCTTATTACAACAACGATGGTTTCAGTGAGTGACATGTCCGAAAATCTCAACAGCTCACACAATATTATATCGCAATCTCTCAACAAACATAATCACAAAAACACACTCTAAATGCAACATCAGTCAATATTACAAATACAGGCAGGGGAACCCCGCGGTCCATATGACAAACCTAGGGTAGCAGCTCTCATCAGATCTCATCAACGTCGACCACCTCATTATGTTCATCCACTACAGGGGCATCTACATCCACTATAACCTGTTCAACAACATCAGAAATGTTACCAAGGAAGAACACCTTCCTGGTTCGCTTCTTTCGTCACATAATCTGCATAAGATCTTCAGTATCCAAAACATCTATGAATTGCTGCTTCTTATGATGCCACCACCGGATTTTTGCCATCTGCTTAGGGCCAATATTGATTTCCTTACAGAAACAAGTACAGTACATCATCTCTCTCATTTCATCAAGAGTTATGTTTTTGGAATCGACAATGATCTCCACAGTACATGACGAAACTGGCTTATTAACTCCCTCATTAAGTTTTGCCATGTATGAATCCACCTCTATGTGTATACTAAACTTATCTAGATCAGCATCTATTGATCCGTATTCTCTAGGAGCAGAAGCTCTGGCAGCAAGATCTCCAGCATCTGCATACATATCATCAATCATCGCTTCAACTTTCACCTTACGATCAGCTGCACAACACTCCCAAACCATATGAAGCTCATGGGAGTGCTCAATTTGCTGATAGGTATCATTCATGTTGCGCCACACCAATTTTGTCCTCTGTCTACAACCCCAGGGAATTCTAGCGGCAAGCATATCTACCAGCTGCGAAACAGACACAACCTCTTTGCAATTCACAAGCAGATGCGCATCATGCCCGAACACAACCCTCTCGCAACCAAAATCAAGTTTTGCAGTGTACTGCCGAATATGAACTGTGAACTCATATAGGTCCCTTGTATCAAAGTTCTGCCTAATTTGATTAAAAATGGGAACTTTTCAATTCATTCGATTCTATTATGCTGTAACTAATCTACTTGCAAGATAAGGCACAGATAAGAAAAAATCACCTTTCGCTCTTCTCCCGGGTTTTTTTCTTCGAGATCTAGGTGCCGCATCCGCCCACCAGAGCCGCACACTCCGCCGACGGCCTTGCATTTCTCTTCAACCCGCTGCTCGTAGGTACCTTGGGAGCAGAATCCTTGCTGGCCTCCTCGCTAATCGGGGCTGAAGACCTCACCGATGCTTCATGTTGATCCCCAGACTTGGGCCCCGACGGACCAGAATTAGTCGGCGACGTAGCTACAACCTTTGCCTTGCAAGACATGCTGGGTCGCCGCTGTCAGATTCAGTGTCGGGGGAGGGAAAAAAGGTCCTCCGCCGCTGGCAGATTTAGGGTCGGGGAAGGGAAGAAAAGGGACCGCCGCTGCCGTAGCAAGATTCAGTGTCGAGAGTTAGGAAAGTACAGTAATGGATTTTCCCCTACGACACGTGTAGGGTGGCTAATAAGAGTGACCAGCGAAGAAGGGGCACAGCAGGAACTAGTGTAATAGAATATCCTGACTTAACGGGCGCAATTTGAAAATATTGGGTTTGGCCATCATTCACTCGAAACACCCCTCTCAGCAATTGGCGCCCCAACTTTTAGAAACGTGGTGATTAAAATCAACTTTGGTACCGCGTTGTCTGGGCACCCCAACTTTCGAGCCGCAAAATGATATTCTCCGGCAGTAGATGACGTGTCACTTTGTTATGCCTAAGACTCGGTTATACTATTGAACTAGTTCTCACACACTTGTAGAATATTAATTTAGATCTAATTCGACAAATCGATGGAAAGTCGTCTGAGTGTGTGAAATTAGCGAAAAAACATTAAGATTGAAAAATATAACATGTTTTATCCAACCACTTTGTTGGGGGATACCCTCGGGTAGGGTAACACCGGATTATAACGGCCAAGTTAGCTGGGGTACGGCACGGTCAAAGCAAGTGCTTACCGGGTCACCTCAAGGCAGGCCGAACCACGGAGTGACCCGGCCCATGGAGCATCTCCTTAACTATGGTCCGAGCGGCATAAAATATATGCCGGCCATGTTTATATATCTATTTTGCAGGTAACTTGATAGCTGGATTAGCCACGAGCTAGCCAGACTATCTTATGGCTTCCAAGAGAAGGAATCCCCTGCTGGTCAAAAGGTGGCTTTATTAGCTATAGTGTGAGCGAAGCAAACTAAAGAAGAGGACCAACGGGTTAGGGGTGACCAAGGTGACGCGGGCAATGTTGGATGACGTAGGCCGTGTCTAGTGATGCTTAAAGACAAAGATTACGCTGTGGGTTACGTCCAAAGCCCGGACGAGCCGTTAAAGAGAATAATGAAGAATCTAGCTTTAGGCGAGGAGCATATTCTCTGAATATGCTGCCACGTGTGCCCTAGTATTGTAAACCGGACTCCCCTATATAAGGAGCACCGGGGCCTCCATAGAAGGGGATCGATCATTTTGGCTGTCTAAGGTAGAACTCAAGAGCTAGTTGGTAGGGAGTAAGAGACATAGTCTCATTACTGAGAGCTTGAAGAGCGTTTGTAAACACCATTGATAGAGAGAATACAAGAACATCTGTGCGTGGAATCACCACGTTCTCCATCCCTGGATTCCCCTAGCACTCATAGGCCCCATCTTTAGCCTATCCATGGCATGTGCCGTGCCACCACCACGACAGTTGGCGCCCACCGTGGGGATAGAGGTGCTAGAAGGGGTGAAAATCCATACGGGAAGCTTCTCTAGCACCGGCGAGCGCATCGTCTCTGGCCTGGTTCAGCGCTTTGGAGCGCTGGACTACGTTAGCGACAATGCAGGAAGCTTCGGCATGCAACCCTGTCCGTGCAACGGCATCTTCATCAAGCTTGGCGCACACAAGATCTACGATGGCATGGACAAATCCTGCGTTCATCGGTGGCACATTGTCGAGGGAGGCGAACCACCTCTCAGCGCAGCTCGTGGAGTGCGTATCACTCGCCCCACCAGCAGTGTTGAGGTCCTGATGACCGCACCTCACGCGGAACCGAGCAAGGGTCCGGCACCAGAGCTGGAGGTCACGCCAAAGCAGACCAGCTATAGGTTTCCTCCACTAGAAAGGCCAGAGAATGTGCTCCAGCAAGCAATAGATAGCCTAGCAACGCCAATAGCACCTGTGGTTGATTCGGCTCAGGAACAAGCTGAGTTAGAGGAAACTAGGCGGAAAATGTTAGATGGGGCAAAGAAGGTAGTAGAGCTGCATCAGTCTTTGAACATCACCTTGAGAGAACATGCTAAGGCAAATCGCATAGATGGAGTGAAAATCCAGGGTAGGAACCTGATCACTGAGATTGACAAGGAATACGAGCCTAGGCCGGTCAGACAGCCACGATAGTAACAGTAGGGATGGATCGGTACAGTACCCCGGCCAAGAACCTCAGGGCAGCAAACACGGCTCCATCTGAGTTAGAAGGTTTAACTGGAGAGGCCCGACAAAGGCAACAAGAGAGAGTGAATCACTTGCTCAGAGTTGCTTGTCAGCAAAATGAAGAAATGAACAAGGGAAACCTGGCGCCACCAGGAGCGTCACATGTGGTACATTCGGCCAGGAATAACTCGGCATGATCCGGAGGAGCCGCATCATCTCCAGGTCACAATCCCATGAGAGAAGAAGTAGTAAACTCCGGGATAAGGGACAAACATATGGTTCCCTATGATCCAGTAAGGGCCGGAAAAGGCAAAGCAGTGCAAGTTGATGAAGATCGGCACAGTTCCAGCCGAGGTGTGGTCAGCCGAGGTAACCATGACCAAGGCAATGTCGGGCAGAGAAATGCTGCCAACAGCAATGCTGGGCAGCATGATCCCGTGGGAACGGGGCAAAATATACCTCAGCAGCAGCAACAACACGCACCTCGGCAAGAGGGGAGTGCAGGACGAGCAGTACAACAACAAAAAAATTGTCCGGATCAGGAAAGATACAATGATGGTTATTCGGCTATGATCAACGACGGATACCCCAGGCCGGATCACCACATAATTGGGTCATGGATGGGAAGCAGGAACTTGTAGCCAGATGATGCGAGGCTGAAACTGGATAGAATTTATAGGTCGGAGCTAATTTAGGTACAAGGTCCACCGGGTCCAGCAAGCTTTGGGCCCCGGATCATGAAGGAACCACCTGTGTCGAACCTTCAGCTGGCTAGAGGAACCCGAACCTATGATGGAAGTACTAGGCTAGAAGATTGGCTGATCGATTATGCCACAACGGTCAAGATCGCAACAGGAAATTTGAGATGGGTAGTAAGATATGTGCCACAGATGCTGGAAGGACTAGCGAGAGTTTGGCTAAACAATTTGCCGCCAGGAAGTGTCAACTGTTCGCTGGATTTCAAGCTCAACATGCCACCAACTCTGGCGCTATGCCGGCAAAGACCGAATGAGGCAGACCGAGACTTCCTGACTCGGTGGTGCAATGTGCGTAACTCGTGCGAGGGAGTAATTGAACCACAAGCCATAGCGTGGTTCGTTCAGGGATGCAGATATGGAAGTATGTTGTGGTAGAGGCTGCAGCGAGACATGCCAACCACTTTGGCTGAGACAATCAGGATAGCGGATTCGTATGCCTTGGGAGATCCAACGTAGCCCCGGCTAATGTCGAGTGAGGAAAACAAGGAATATTACAACCGAGATGGCTCTGGATCATCAAGGAGGAATGATTTTGGAGGAAAGAGGAGGGATGAGGGGCCAGATTACCGATATAACTCACAGCAAGTAGCTGCGGTAGACCGAGATCAACCCAATGTCGGTGCTAGCCAACTCCAAAAAACTGGCAGCAGAAAAACGAAGGGAAAAGCCTTGTACCCTAGAGGAGAAAAAGCAATGGCAAGAGAGAAAGGATAAACTGAGGTATACAGTTGAGTCCATGTTGGATCAACCATGCAAGTTCCATACACCAAGCCCGAATAGTCCGACAAATCATACAACCCGGCAATGTGAATGGATGAGGAAGTTAGAGCAGGGCAGTTCGGGGAATGCTCAGGCACCTCGGAACGAAGCACCTAGGAATGAGACACCACGGCCACCATTACTAACAGGGGGAAATGGACAGCAACGGATGTTACCACCGCCTCCGTCGAGATACGAGAATCAGGAAAGAAGGGATGCGGTACATCAAGTAGGCAATAATCAGCAGCAAGGTTAGAGTTACCACGAAAATGAGGGACGAAACAAGTATAGGGAGCATCATGAAAGCTACTATGTGTTTACCACGGAAGAAAATGACCAGAAAAGCTTGCAGCACCGGCCTATGGAGGTGAACACGGTAATGTCAGCGGTAGTAAGATACATGCCCTGGGCAGATCAAGAAATCACATGGAGTACCAAGGATCACCCAAAGATTATGCCTAGCCCTAGGACCTATGCTTTGGTCCTGGATCCAACGTTCATCGGGTCGAATCTCAATGTGAGGTTTTCCAAGGTACTGATCGATAATGGCAGTAGTATCAACATAATGTACAAAGATACCATGCACAAGTTGGGAATAACAGAGAACATGTTGCAAGAATGAGGACCACTTTTCATGGCATTGTACGGGGTATTTCCTGTGAACCAATTGGTAAGGTCCGGGTTGACGTATTATTCGGCACGAGAGATAATTGCCGGACTGAAAATTTGGAGTTCGAAGTGGTGAGTCTGGAAAGCGCTTATCACACGTTACTCGGCAGGCCACCGCTGAACAAGTTCATGGCAACTACCCACATCAGTTACCTTAAAATGAAGCTGCCCGGGCCAAGGGGTGTGATAATTGTATCAGGGGACTTCCAGCGTTTGATCGAGTGCGCTTTAGCCGGATCTAACTTAGCCGAGTCACTCGTAATAGCTCAAGAAAAAAGGAAGATACTGGAGGTGGTGGCATTGGCTCAATCCGTACAACAGCATATGCCGGCTCTGACCAACCCGCACGGGAGCGTATCATTCCAAGCGACCAAGTACACAAAGAAAGTACCAATCAATGATCAGTTCCCAGAGCGCATCGTAACCATTGGTGCCGGGTTAAGCAGCAAATAGGATAACGAGCTCGTCAACTTCCTCCGTGAGAATCAGGATATCTTTGCTTGGTCTACTCAGGATCTGCAAGGTGTACCGAGGGAGTTAGCTGAGCACTCATTAAACATAAGAACCGGGGCTACGCCGGTAAAGCAACCTCTCCGGTGTTTTGCCGAGATAGAAGGAAAGTCATTGTAGATAAAATAGCTACGCTCCTAGCGGCCGGATTTATCATGGAAGTACTCTATCCGGATTGGCTCTCTAATCCGGTGCTTGTGTGTCGTGGTGGTGTCACGGCAGATGCCATGGATAGGCTAAAGGCACAGACTAAATGCACTAGGGGAATCCAGGGAGGGATAGTGAGGTGACTCCTCACACAAAAGCTTTGTATTTGATTCACTTACAAGGTTACAAGTGCTCCTAGAGCTGTATTGGCGAGAGGGGGAAGAAGGAACTCTCTTACTCTCACCCACAGTTAACCCGTACAAGACCAACTAGATATCGACCCTAAGAACCTAAAACCAATTAGAATAGCCCAGCCCCTTCTACAGAGGCCCTAGCCCTCCTTATATAGGGGTGGCTAGGTCTCCCCATAGGGCATACGTGGAGGCATATTCCAGGGAATATGCCTCCTCCCAAAATAGCAAACCGACCGGGGTGCTTTTCCCCCGCGTCACCCATGCAGAGGCTACGTGAGCCTCTGCGGCGCCTGTGTCAGCTGACACGGGCGTCGTCACCTCTGTCGGCCACGCCTCAATGGTCCTGCCCTTGTTCGCTTCGCTCATGCAGTGCGTACCGAGGCTTCTTTTGACAAGCGAGATTCCTTCCTTCTCCTAGAAGCTAGATATGACCCGGATCATAGTTGATCTGGCCACACATGTTCCTGCATACAAGTTAAACATGCCATTCCGACTTATGGCTTATTGAGACCTAGTTAGGTGGACGCCCTCTGGTCTGGGTTACCCCGTGATTCGGCCTGCCTTAAGGTGACCCAGCCAGCATCCGCTTTAGCCTTGCCGAACCTCGGCTAACTCGGCCTTTATACCCCGACGTGACCCTACCCGGGGGTATCCCCCCAACATTAGTCCCCGAAGCTGGTGTGGTCTTAGCTGCCTTGGCTGCTAAGGCAACATCAGGTTCAATTCTATTGAGCTTTGGATGTTATTTCCGAGTTATCTTCTTATCTCGGGTTGTATGGATTTACGTTCCCTTGGCACGTTTCAAGTTTTCACTTGCTGGCCGGGTTACCACCTCAACTCGGAGCTCATGGTTTTACCTTCCCTTGGCACATTCCAAGTTTTCACTTGCTGGCCGGGTTACCACGGTCTCATCCGGGTCTTCTTTCCTTCTCTCGTACGCTAACCCATGTGGAGGCTAATCATCAGGTTGCCTCATTTTAAGGGCCAGCCATAGTAACCGCCACAGTAATTGTCAGTTATCACTGCGCGCGGGTCACGTCACGCCTGCCTCCTTGTTAACCGCATCAATGCGTCACGTCATGGGATCCGCTACACCTTGTGGCCTTCCGTGTGGCTCGCTACTGATTGGTCGATGCGGGCTATACACGGCCACACCGTGTGGCGTTCCCGCATAACACGATCCCACTTCCCCCTCGAGGGAGTGGTTAAATAGGGGAGGGGCGCACCCCTTAGGTCTTTTCCCCCTTCCGCGCCCCTCTGCCTATAGCTCTTCTTCTTCTTCGTCTTCCCCACGACAGCGCCGCTGCCACTGCTTCTAAGTAGTAGCGCCGCCGCCCCACTGCTTCCCCACGCCTCTGCATCGCGGCCACCGCTACGCACCTCCTCTGCCATGGGTCATTGTCAATCTAGGCCGTTGACCCCACCGCCGCTAGAGCCAGTGAGGGCAGCGAACACAAGATGACAGAGGAGGAGCTCGCCGTCGCCGAGCAAGAGATGGAGGAAGACACCGCCACGGCGGACCGTGGTGCGTGGGCTGGGTCCTGGGTCTGCCAAGACGACCTGGACTGGCTCTACCGCACCAGACGCATTCCCGCTGGCGTCATCGCGCGCCTTGCCTCCGCCGAACTCGCCCCCTCACCCAATCCGGGTTAGTACGTCGTGTTCTTGTCCCACTTCTAGCGGGGGTTCAGTTTGCCGGTCAGCGATTTCTTCCATCATTGGTTAAGTACCTACGAACTCCAGCCGCACCACCTTCCTGCCAACGAAATTACTTCTCTTTCTGCTTTAGCCTCCACGATCGAAGGCTACACCGGACTATGGCCCACGAAGGAGCTATGGATCCGGTTTTTCGGCCTTCGCCGCAATGTCATTCCGAACATTCAACTTGATCCGGAGGACAAGCAGCTCACTCAATTCGGAGCTGCGTCCATCTCACCCCGGAGTCACTGGGCTGGACTCCTGCAAAGGATGGGCCCGGAATTTCTTTTATGTCCGGAACGAGGGCACTGAAGACTTGATCTGGCTGCTTCCCTATGCTCCGGGTCCACCTAACCCGGAGTTGTGGGACGTTGTCCCCAAGAAGGCCACAGTATTGGCCAACCAGGTCAACAAAAGGTTCGTGGAGCTGAAGGAGCTTGGGTTGCACAACAAGGACACCATGATCACATTCATCTGCAACCGGATCTCCCCTCTCCAGAAGCGCACTCACAAGGTGTGCCACATGAGCTGGGGCCGCGACCCCAACCGGACCTCGTCCCTCGAGCTTAGCAACACAGAAATCTACCGCCGGGTCATGGCGCTCTTCACCACCCACAAGGACTTTTCCTCTGAGTGGACGTGGGGAATTGAGAATTATTGCCGGGATAGGCTTCCTCCCGTGGTGAGCTTCGTGCCACCAACTTTCTCCGAATTAAACCTTGTGTCGGTTGCCATTGTATTTTTAACTCGGTTGTCTTTTTTCTCCCTTAGCAATTCCTTCAGCAAACTATCGAGGATGGTACCGATCCCACCCTCAAATGTGCGCCTGATCGGGAAAGCTCAGACGAGGAAGAACCGGACCAGGAGATGTTCCTCCCAATGGCTGACGTGACTAAGCGACCCACCGGTAAACTCTCTTCTATTAGAGATTAGCCCGATGATGAAGATGACTCGGATATCGAGGTGATGGAAGTTGTTGATGCTGTCCCCCTTTCTTATGCTTTTCCGGCATCAGCTAACCCCGGTGGGCAGATCCACGAGGACTCTCCCCTTGCTACAGGTGAACCTGTTCCAGTAGCGCCGAAGAAGAGGCGTGGAGCTGCATCAAGTTCCTCCTCCGGACCTTCTCAGCCCTCCAAAAGGCGAAAGAAGTCTGGAGACAAAACCGCCTCCAAGCCAGGAGGCAAGGCCCCAGCACGAAGGGCTCGGAAACCCAAGGAGCCCCTGACCTCGGATGTGTAAGCCTCTTTTCCCTCTGAACTTATTCTTCCTTGCATTGTTTTAGTTTCTCTTCTAACATTATTTGATTCGGCAGTGCTGCGGAGGAGGTCTCCTAGAGTGGATCTAGCATCTCTTCGCCGCTCCGACTTAGCCCTTCTCCCCCGCATGGCGACGAATCACGCCCGCTGAGCCCTATTCCGGAGGGTTCAGCGGCTGCTCCGGGTTCCAGCCCACCTCGTCAAGAGGGGGGCAACCTCGGAGCGGGGGAGATGGAACCAGCCGAGGCAGCGGCATCCACCACTTCGGCTTCGCCGCAACCAACAACTACCGAGACTACCTCAGCACTAGCACCAGCACCAGCAACCACTCCAGCACCAGCACCAACTCTGGCAGCAAGAACATCAGCAGCAGCACCAAGTCCAGCAACAAGAGCACCAGCGCCAAGCTCCTCCGCCTTGTCCAAGTCTTCTCAGTCTCGGCGAGGAAGTACCCAGGCAGCTCCCAAGGGTAAATCTGCTGCAACCACTTCCTCCTCTCAGCAGCTCAAAGGCAAGAAATCCCCTGCCGCCACCAGGGCAGCGCTCGCCGGGTCTGGACAGCGCACCCTCGCGTCCATGCTTTCCCAGAAGTCTCCAGCACTGAAGGACGCCCCTGCCGAGCCAGCTAATGGGCAACAACTTGTTCTGCACACCAGTCCGGCCCTTGCTCAGGTTGAGAGGAGGGAGGCGCATGCCAAGGGCTTGGTGGCGCCCCACAGGCTCAGCGGTGAGCGATATCCTCCGACCTTGATCGAGTTTATGAACAACTGGAACAAGGCAGAGTTCGTCTACAACGATGATCTCCCGGAGAAGTTTGTTCCCGTCGAGTTCTCTACTCAGATGAACACAGCCGCTAAGGCGATTAACCTCACGGGTCGGATGATGGAGGTACGTTACTTCACCTTTTCCTTAGAATGCGATAGTTATTAGTGATATAACCATTAGTCCCCGAGCCTCCGGGGGAGCAACTTGTTACTCTGCCGGATGCTCCTTAGAAAACTAACATAGCTCCTTGACAACTTCAAACATGCACACACCTAGAGCCGGGTTAAGTTCCACTTGGCTCGGATCTTGCACACTTTAAATATGCACACACCTAGAGCCGGGTTAAGTTCCACTTGGCCCAGATCTTGTACACTTCGAATATGCACACACCTAGAGCCGGGTTAAGTTCCACTTGGCCCGGATCTTGCACACTTCGAATATGCACACACCTAGAGCCGGGTTAAGTTCCACTTGGCCCAAACCTTGTACACTTCGAATATGCACACACCTAGAGCCGGGTTAAGTTCCACTTGGCCCGGATCTTGTACACTTCGAATATGCACACACCTAGAGCCGTGTTAAGTTCCACTTGGCCCAGATATTGTACACTTCGAATATGCACATACCTAGAGCTAGGTTAAGTGCCACTTGGCCCGGATCTTGTACACTTCGAATATGCACACACCTAGAGCCGAGTTAAGTTCCACTTGGCCCGGATCTTGTACACTTCGAATATGCACACACCTAGAGCCGGGTTAAGTTCCATTTGGCCCGGATCTTGTACACTTCGAATATGCACACACCTAGAGCCGGGTTAAGTTCCACTTGGCCCGGATCTTGTACACTTCGAATATGCACACACCTAGAGCCGGGTTAAGTTCCACTTGGCCCGGATCTTGTACACTTCGAATATGCACACACCTAGAGCCGGTTTAAGTTCCACTTGGCCCGGATCTTGTACACTTCGAATATGCACACACCTAGAGCCGGGTTAAGTTCCACTTGGCATGGATCTTGTACACTTCGAATATGCACACACCTAGAGCCGAGTTAAGTTCCACTTGGACCGGATCTTGTACACTTCAAATATGCACACACCTAGAGCCGGGTAAAGTTCCACTTGGCCCGGATCTTGTACAGTTCAAATATGCACAAGGCTTAAGCTAAATTTTTGTACTCTTTTCAGGTGACCACCAACCACTAGAGCGCTGAGTTCCAGCGTCTCCTGGACACTCACAAAATGCTTCTCGCAAAGCACAATGCACATCTCGCTGAGCACGAGAAAAGGGGTAAGTTCTCTTCTTCACATTTTTCTGTTTCCATCATCTTTTTCTGCCGAACTAACCCATCCTTCGGTTTTCATAGCTGGGGTGGAGGCTGAGAACAAGCTTATGAGGAAGAATCTGGATCAGATTAAGGGTAAGCTACTTTTGTCCGACCTTGTTTTGCTTTCTATATCCTTTTCTCCTTGGCTCGGCAAACATTCATACCTCGGCCTTGCCGGGTTAACAAACTATTTCAGTATCGCTGGAAGATAGTGTGCCCGTGCCTGATATGATGCTACAATTTCTCGAACAAGCAGGGAAGCATCAGGCCGAGCTCAAGAAGAAAGAGGATGAGCTTGCCCTCCTCTGAACCAAGGATGACGAGATTGCCAAGTTAAAGGCAAAAATGAAGAAGATGAAAGCGCAGCACCAAACGAGTTTGAAAAGGCTGGCCAGGACTACACCGAAGAGCGCGAGCGCCTCAATCTCCAAATTGCCAAGGATCGAGAACTTCTCCAGGAGGCCGACGTCAATCTTGAGTCGGCGAACGCTGAACTGGTGCAGCTCCGCAAAAGACGCGATGATTGTACCCAGGAATTGACCCGGATCCACAGCCACATTTTACCTAAGTTCCTTTTCCTTATCCGGCATGTTTCTCCGGGTTACCTCACATGTCTTTTCATTACTTGCTTCTCTTGTCCCGTTTTTAGGCAAATTTCCAGAGGGTACTCCCATTGCGAGCGCCACCGTTGCCAATTTCCGCCGAGATAGGGGTACTCCCGTCGCTCCTGACGGTGAAGACATTCCCTATGACATGGAGGACCTGTTGGTCAGCCTGTCCTCTCGCGTGGAAATCATCAAGAACTACGGCAAGGATCTCCTTGACGTTGCGGTCCGAATCTTCAACACGTTCTGGCCTGGCGAAGACACTCCGGAGAGGATCGCAATTCTTGCTGAAAAGCTGACGGAAATCGAGACCCAACTCGATCTATGGAGGGAGTCCGCTGGACGTGCCGCAGCTGAGACCGTTCTTCACCACATACTCACGTGGTATGAGAAGATCGACCTCAACCTCCTAACGCGCCTGCGCACCGGATCCAAATGGACCAACAACCCGGAGTGTGTAGCTCGGCGCCAAGCTTGCGCCCATAGCCTCATCGAATATGCTCCCATTCATGAATGGACTGAGGGACCGAGCTTCCTGGAAGCCGCTTGTGACGAAGAGGTTGAGAATGTTGAAGATGGCTCGGACGAGGATGGAGAGGACGATGCCTCGGATATCGAAGACGTCGAAGATGAGGCCGAACTTCCTCCTCCTGCAGCTCCTTGAGTGAAAACACTTGAAAACTTATCAGATCCCCGGTATGCCGAGTGGAATTGTATCCAGTACGCACGTGATATTTTGCTACTAAGTTTTTATGCCGGATCAACTTGGGCGTAGCCCCCGAGTTTCATTTTCTTGTTCGTCCAATCTTCTGGCTCTGTTCGTGTCTACCTTGATTCGGTTTTACGACTTATGAATCCGAGCTTCAAAAATTGTTTTAACAATACTTAGAAACTTTAGGCTTAGCTCAAAATAATTCAGCATAATACTATGAAAGTAAATACAAGGTTAGTCCGAAAAACAAATGTCGGCTCGATTAAGTTCTTTTCCTTAGTCGTTTTTCATGTGCTACGTAATTCCAAACTTGTTCTCTTGCTTGCCATGAAGCCAATTCTTGTTGGACAGCAGCAAGTCGAAGAGTTGGGTTTTTGGTGCTCACACACTACTAATTCGAGTTAAGTAGAACAACGTACTCCAGCTGACGTATAAATAATAGAAGACAACAAATATTATTAAGGCAGTCCCCGAGTTACTGCTCGAGGTGCCAACATTTCATTGATAGGCTTATTGCCGGCATACATACCGACATATGAGAAGACTCGGATACATACACTTCTTTGCTAAGTGTAGAAAGGACGAAGTAGAGCTACATTCCATGGACGCTTAGATTCCTCGCCGTACCTGTCCGCCTTGTTCTTTTCCTGTGGCTTTGCATCGATAAGATAATAAGAATCATTGTGCAATGCTTTGCTCACAATGAACGGCCCTTCCCATGGGGGGATAACTTATGCATGCCAGCAGTACGTTGTACCAACCGGAGCACCAGATCGCCTTCCCGGAAGACTCGGGGGCTTACTTTCCGGCGATGATAGCGTTGGAGATTTTACTAATATATGGCGGATCTGGACAATGCCAATTCTCTCGCTTCTTCCAGCAGATCAACATCATTTTGTCGGGCTTCTTGCACTTTGGCTTCTGTGTATTGGGTGACCCTAGGCGAATCATGCTCTATGTCGGCTGGTAATACAGCTTCTGCCCCATATACCAGAAAAAATGGCGTATAGCCTATTGATCGATTCAGAGTTGTTCTTAAACTCCATAGTACCGCTAGTAGTTCTTCTATCCAGCACCCCGTTGATCTTTGCAGCGGCTCAATGAGCCGGGGTTTTATCCCAGATAACACCAATCCATTGGATTTTTCCACTTGTCCGTTCGATGTGGGGTGGGCTACCGAGGCAACGTCCAGCCGGATCTTCTTATCCCGGCAGAATCGCGTGAATGCTCCTTCAGCAAAATTTCTGCCATTATCAGTTATGATACTATGAGGATAACCGTATCTCAAGATAATGTCTTTGAGAAATGTTACGGCCGTAGATCCATCACATTTTCTTATAGGCTTCACTTCAATCCATTTTGTAAACTTATCCACCATGACCAAAATGTGAGTCATATTCCCCCTTGCGGGTTTGAACGGGCCAACCATATCCAAACACCATACGGCAAATGGCCACGTGATTGGTATGGTTTTGAGTTCCGACATAGGCATATGTGTCTTGGTAGCATACCTCTGACAACCATTGCATTTTCTCACCAGATCTTTTGCTTGTTTTAAGGCGCTTGGCCAGTAGAATCCATGTCGGAAAGCTTTTGCCACTAAAGCTCGGGACGAGGCATGATTCCCGCACTTGGTGTATATCTCGGAGGATGTCAAGCCCTTCTTCCGGGTCAACGCATCGCTGGAGGACATTGGTCACACTCTGTTTGTATAGCTCGGAATTGATGATTGTGTATGCCTTTGCTCTCCTCTGAGTTTGCCTGGATAACACCTCCTCAGTGGGTAACGTTCCATCTTTCAGAAATTACCTCCTTGGGTTTCGCGCACTACCTCCCATGTCAATGTCCATGGGCACAGCTCCGGATTCTGTATCTTCCGGGACATAGATTGAGTCGGTTCCTAGGGATGGCCTGATGGACAGTTTTCTGAGGTGTTCCAATGCTACACCCGGTGGAATTGCTTGTCGGGTTGATCCGAGCTTCGATAGCATGTCGGCAGCCTCATTTTCCACCCGGGGTACATGGTGAAATTCACATCCCTCAAAGTAACCAGATATCTTCTGCACATGAAATCTATACAGAGCCATGTTTGGATCAAGGGCGTCCCACAATCCCGACACTTGCTGTATTACCAAATCCGAGTCGCCAAAGCATAGTATCCGACGTATCCCAATCTCTGTTGCCACTTTGATCCCATGCACAAGTGCTTCATACTCAGCGACATTGTTTGATGCTGTGAAATGGATCTACAACACATATTTCAGCTGGTCCTTCTTTGGCGAGGTAAGCACAACTCCGGCGCCTAGCCTGGTTTTTTTTGACCCGTCAAAATGCATCCTCCAGTAGTTCGGATCTGGTGGCGGTGGTTCATATTGTACCTCGGCCCAGTCCACAAAAAATTCAGCCACAGCCTGAGACTTGATTGCTTCTCTTCTGTCATACTGTGGCGCATAAGTAGCTAGTTCAATTGCCCATTTTGCAATTCTGCCACTCGCATCTTTGTTACTCATTATCTCGGATATGGGAGCTTCACATATTACTTTGATGGGATGCTCCTCAAAGTAATGCTTTAATTTCTTAGCTGCCATATAGACACCATATGCCACCTTTTGATAGTGTGGGTAATTCTGCTTTGAGGCAGATAATACCTCGCTCAAGTAATACACTGGCCTTTGCACCGAGTTACCCTCTTTGCCGCGCTCTACCACAATCACTGCACTTACAACTCGGTTGGTTGCGGCTATGTAGAGCAACATTGGCTCCTTTGATAGTGGAGAGGCTAACACAGGTGCAGTGGCTAACATCTTCTTTAAGTGGGCAAAGGCTTCATCGGCCTGTGGCGTCCAGACGAACTTATCCGACTTTTTCTTGAATTGGTAGAGAGGCAATGCCTTTTCTCCCATCCGACATACAAACCGACTTAAAGATGCCAGGCAACCAGTGAACTTCTGGACATCATTAAGACACTTCGGCAGTTCCATCCATTCAATGGCCCGGATCTTAGTTGGATTAACTTCGATACCTCGGCTGGAGACGAGAAATCCGAGTAATTTTCCAGCCGGGACACCGAAGGTACATTTTTTCCGGGTTAAGCTTCATTCGGAACCTTCTTAAGTTCGCGAATGTCTGCCTGATGTCGTCAAGGAGCGTTTTGCTTTCCTTGGTCTTGATAAACACATCATCCACATACACTTGTACATTTTGACCTATTTGGTCATGCAAACATTTCTGCATACATCTTTGGTACGTTGCCCTGCATTACGTAAACCAAACGGCATGGTGCGATAGCAATAAGCCCCATACGGTGTGATAAATGCAGTCTTTATTTGATCATACGGATTCAGAGTTATCTGGTGGAAACCAGAATATGCATCAATGAATGACAACAATTCACATCCAGCAGTTCAGTCTATGACCTGATCTATCCTCGGCAGTGGAAATGGATCTTTTGGACACGCCTTGTTCAGGTTCGTGTAATCGATACACATACGCCAAACCACTGCCACATTCGGATCATCTTTCTTCTTCTCCACTAGCACCGGATTAGATAGCCAATCTGGGTAAAGTACTTCCATGATAAATCCTGCTGCTAGTAACCGAGCTATTTCATATCCAATGACTTTTCTCCTATCCTCGGCGAAGCGGCGGAGAGGTTGCTTCACCGGCCTTGCTCCGGGTCTCACGTTCAAAGAGTGCTCGGCCAACTCCCTCTGAACACCTTGCAAGTCCTGTGTGGACCAAGCAAAAATATCCCGATTCTCACGGAGGAAGTTGACGAGCTCGCTTTCCTATTTATCACTCAACCCGACACCAATTGTTACGGTGCACTCTAGGAACATGTCATCAACAGGCACTTTCTTTGTATCATTTGCGGCTTGGAACGAAACGCTACCATGCGGGTTACTCAACACCGTCATATACTGTTGCGCGGACTGAGCTAATGTCGCCACCTCTTGGATTTTTCTTTTGTCTTGCGCAATCACATGTGACTCGGCTAAGTTAGACCCGGCTGAGGCACACTCAATGGAACGTCGGAAATCTCCAGGAATGGTAATCACTCCATTTGGCACGGGCAACTTCATCTTCAAATAACTGATGTGGCAGCTTGCCATGAACTTGTTCAATGCTGGTCTTCCGAGTAACGCGTGGTACACACTTTCCAAGTTCACCACCTCAAACTCCAGATTCTCGGTTCAACAATTATCTCTCGTGCCGAACAACACGTCAACCCGGACTTTGCCTATGGGCTCACAAGAAATGCCTGGTACAATACCATGAAAGTTGTCCTTGTAGCCTGGAGCATGTTCTCCGAGATACCCAACTTGCGCATTGTATCCGCATACATGATGTTAATGCTACTGCCATTGTCAATCAGTACCTTGGAGAACCTCTTTGATGTTTGGCCTAATGAATGTCGGATCCAACACTAACGCATATGAACCAGGACTTGGCATAAGCTTGGGATGATCTTTGATGTTCCAGGTGATTTCCTGGTCCGACCAAGGCATATACCTCGTCACTGCGGGCATTACCACACTGACCTCCATATGTCGGTGCTGCAGGCTCTTCTTATATGTTTCCTCAGTGGTAAACACACAGTAACTCTGAGGATGCTCCCTGTACGCATTCCTCCCCTCATTTCCAGGGTACCTCTGATCCGGCTGATGCTGGTTTTCTACTTGATGCACTGCATCCCTTCTCTCATGATTATCATACCTTGGCGGAGGGGGAGGCAACATTAGCTGTTGCGTGTTCGCTCTAGAGAGCAATTGCTGCCGGGGTAACTCCTGCCGAGGTTGATCATTCCGGGGTGCCTGAGCATTCCCTGAACCACCTTGTTCTATCTTATGCATCCACTCACATTGCCTCGTTGTATGACCCGCTGGGTTATACGGATTTGGTGTGTGAAATTTAAACGACTGATCCAACATCGACTCATAAGTGTACCTCGGACGGTCCTTATTTTCTTGCCACTGTTTCTTCTGCTCTGGCATCCAAGTTTTCCTGCCATCATTCCTTGGTGTCCATTGTTGCCCTCCAGTTTTCTAATGTTGATTTCTCCCTGTTCCGGGCTGATCTTGATTCACAGCTGCAACTTGTTGCAAACTGTACCGATGATCCGGTCTGTCATCTCTCCTTTTACCTCTGTAATCATTCCTCCGGGATGATCCGACTCCATCTCTCTGGTAGTACTCCTCATTCGACTCGTTCGAAATGAGCCTAGGTTGAGTCGGATCACCCAAAGCGTACGAATCAGCGATCTGGATCATTTCTACCAAAGTGGTTGGAATTTTCCTTTGCAACTTTTGCCACAGCTCGTTTGGATATCTGCATCCTTGCGCAAACCATGCTATGGCCTGTGAGTCTATCACGTCCTCACATGAGTTTCTCACGGTACACCACCGGGTAAAAAACTCCAGGTCCGTCTCATTCGGTCTCTGCTTACACATAGCTAGGGTCTGTGGCCTATTTGGCCTCTGATACGTATTTGAGAAATTGCTGATAAATATTTCCTCAAAATCGATCTAGCATTTAATACTTCCGGGTGGCAAATTGTTCAACAATACCCTTGCTGGTCCCTCCAACATCTGGGGTACATATCTCACAGCCCATCGCAAGTTACCTGTAGCAATTTTCATAGTCGTAGCATAGTTTATCAACCAATCCTCCATCTTAGTGTTGTCGTCGTACGTCTTCGTGCCTCTGGGTAACTGGAAGTTAGGTACCGGTGGCTCTTTCATGATCCAGGGTCCAAAACTTGCAGGACCCGGAGGACCTTGACTTTCAATCTACTCCGACCTATACAGCCGATCCAGTTTCAACCTGGCGTTGTCCGGCATCAGATCCCTGCTTCCCAATCTTGACCCTGATAGTCCGGCCTTGGGTATCCCGCATTCACCATTTCCGAATCTCCATTGTTATACCGGTCTCGCTCTCGTGGTGCATCTCTCTGTTGCATACCTCGGCCGACACTTTGCTCTTACCTTGGTATATTCCGCGGCTGCGGTTGTCCTGCCGAGTTGCGCTGTCCGGCATTGCCATTAACAGTGTTTCCTTGACCGGCATTGCCTTGGTCTCGGTTACCTCGGCCAGCTTCACCTTGGCTTACACTCCGTCGATCGTCATTTCTTTGTACCTCTTTTGCCTTTCCTGCCCTTGTCGGGTCATACGGAACAATCTGCTTGTTTCTCCTGGCCGAGGTTACTACCTCTTCTCTTCTAGGACCACGATGAGGATACAATGCGGCTCCAACAGACTTCTCTGGGTTACCCACCGCGGAATGAACGATCTTGGAGGCCCCAGCTCTCTCCGGGTTAGCCCTGAGCAACTCCTCATTTTGCCTGTTCGCGATCCGAACCAACTCATTGACCCTATCTTGCTGTTTCTGACGGGCTTCACCCGTTAGACCCTCTAGCTCGGACGCAGCTGCATCCGCTGCTCTGAGGTTCTTTGCCGGGGTACTATACTTCGGCAGCCCCACGGACAAACAGTTCTCTGACTCCTCAATCCTAGTGTCACCCTCTTTGTTCATTTCACTCATGAGATTTCTTCCCTTTACTTTTACAGCATCTACTTTATTTGCCTTTGCGTACTCACGCAGCGTCATGTTCAATGACTGCTGAGCCGCAGCTATCTTTTTTGCTGCCTCTAGAATTTTCTGCCTAGTTTCCTCTAGCTCGGCTTGTGCCTGAGCCGGATCTACCACTGCTGCTACCGGGTTTGCCAAGCTATCCATAGCTTCTCTCAGTACATTCTTAGGCCTCTCTAGGGGAGGACCTCTACTTTTCCTCGGTGCCTTAGGTGTTACCTCCGGATCTGGTGCCGGATCCTTGCTTGTGCCTGCACCTGGCGCAGTCATCATCACCTCAGCACGGTCCGGGGAGCGAGTGATACGCGCCCCGTGAACCACGCTAAGGGGTGGCTCCCCTGCCTCGACGACGTGCCACAGATGAACCCATGATACGTCCACAGCAACGTAGACCTTGTGTGCACCAAGCTTGACGAAGAGGCCGTTGCACGGAAGTGGGCGCGTACCGAAGCAGCCAGCATTGTCGCTGACAAAGTCCAGTGCTCCAAAGCGCTGAACGATCCCGGAGACGATGCGTTCGCTGGTGCCGATGAGGTTTCCCGTCCGGATCTTGACCCCTGCTAGCACCGCTAGCCCCACGGTGGGCGCCAACTGTCATGGTGGTGTCACGGCAGATGCCATGGATAGGCTAAAGGTGGGGACTAAATGCACTAGGGGAATCCAAGGACGGATAGTGAGGTGATTCCTCACACAGAAGCTTTGTATTTGATTCACTTACAAGGTTACAAGTGCTCCTAGAGCTGTATTGGCGAGAGGAGGAAGAAGGAACTCTCTTACTCTCACCCATAGTTAACCCGTACAAGACCAACTAGAGATCGACCCTCAGAACCTAAAACCAATCAGAATAGCCCAGCCCCTTCTACAGAGGCCCTAGCCCTCCTTTTATAGGGGTGGCTAGGTCTCCCCTTAGGGCATACGTGGAGGCATATTCCAGGAATATGCCTCCTCCCAAAATAGCAAACCGATCGGGGTGCTTTTCCCCCGCGTCACCCATGCAGAGGCTACGTGAGCCTCTGTGGCGCCTGCGTCAGCCGACACGGGCGTCGTCACCTCTATCGGCCACGCCTCGGTGGTCCTGCCCTTGTTCGCTTTGCTCATGCAGTGTGTACCGGGGCTTCTTTTGACCAGTGAGATTCCTTCCTTGTCCTAGAAGCTAGATATGACCCGGATCATAGTTCATCCGGCCACACCCGTTCCTGCATACAAGTTAAATACGCCATTCCGACTTACGGCTTAAGTCGGTTGAGACCTAGTTAGGTGGACGCCCCTTGGTTCGGGTTACCCCGTGATTCGACCTGCCTTGAGGTGACCCGGCCAGCATCCGCTTTAGCCTTGCCAAACCTCGGCTAACTCGGCCTTTATACCCCGGCGTGACCATACCCGGGGGTATCCCCCCAACATTGTGGAAAAGAAGAAAGAGGTTCTGAACGTGGCTGTGGTATGGCGGATGTGCATTGATTACACGAACCTGAATAAGGTGTGTCCCAAAGATCCATTTCCACTCCCTAGGATAGATCAAGTCATAGACTCAACAACCGTATGTGAGCTACTGTCATTCATTGATGCGTATTCTGGTTTCCACCAGATACCCCTGAATCCGGATGATCAAATAAAGACTGCGTTTATTACCCCGTACGGGGCTTATTGCTATCGCACTATGCCGTTTGGACTACGTAATGCAGGAGCAACGTACCAACGATGCATGCAAAAATGTTTACATGACCAAATAGGTCGGAACGTGCAAGTTTACGTAGATGATGTGGTGATAAAAACTAAGGAAAGCAATACGCTCCTTGATGATATCTGGCAGACATTCGCGAACTTGAGAAGGTTCCGAATGAAGTTAAACCCGGAGAAGTCCACCTTTGGCGTGCCCATTGGAAAGTTACTCGGTTTTTTGGTATCTAGCCGTGGCATTGAAGCTAACCCGACGAAAATCCGGGCCATAGAGAGAATGGAACTGCCAAAATGCCTTAACGATGTGCAGAAGTTCACGGGTTGCCTGGCATCGTTGAGTCGGTTCGTATATCGGTTGGGAGAGAAAGCCTTTCCCCTCTACCAATTAATGAAAAAGGCAGACAAATTCACATGGACGGCACAGGCGGACCTTGCATTTCGAGAGCTGAAAATATGTTATCTACTACGCCGATCCTAGCAGCACCACTACCCAAGGAGACAATGTTGCGCTACGTAGCCACGACCAACCGAGTCGTAAGTGCAGTAATCGTAGTGGAGCGTGAGGAAGAAGGAAAGTCGGTGCAAAGGCCGGTGTATTATCTAAGCGAGGTATTGTCATTTTCAAAACAGAACTACCCTCACTATCAGAAGATGGCGTACGACGTATATATGTCGGTCAAGAAACTCAAACACTATTTTGAGGAACACCCCATCAAGGTGATATGTGAGGCACCCATTTTAGAGATTATGAGTAACAAAGACGCAAGTGGCCATATAGCAAAATGGGCAATCAAGTTAGCTCCATATGCGCCACAATTTGACAGAAGAGATGCTATCAAGTCACAGGCTGTGGCGGATTTCTTTGTGGACTGGGCTGAAATGCAATACGAGCCACCCCTGCCGGACTCCAATTATTGGCAAATGCACTTCGATGGATCAAAAATGAAAGATGGGTTGGGCGCCGAAGTAGTGCTTAACTCGCCCAAGAAGGATCAACTGAAATATGTCCTTCAAATCCACTTCAGTGCCTCGAATAACATGGCAGAGTACGAAGCATTGGTACATGATCTCAAAGTAGCGAAAGAAGTAGGGATACGTCAGATACAATGCTTTGGAGATTCTGACTTGGTGGTGCAGCAAGTGTCTGTAAATTGGGATGCTTTGGATGCTAACATGGCACTATATAGGTTCCATGTTCAAAAGATAAGTGGGTTTTTCGAGGGGTGTGAGTTCCATCACATACCTCGGATTGAAAACAAGGCAGCGGATATGCTGTCCAAGTTAGGCTCATCCCGGCAGCCAATCCCACAAAATGTTGCTCTGGAGCATCTGAGAAAACCATCTATCACGCCCTCACCCGAATGAAATTCAATTTATATCCCGGTGCTCTCCGGATCGGGAGCTGCACCTATGGAGATAGAGTGGGGAAGCACCTCAGCAAACCCAGGGACTGCTTCAGCAAACCCGGGGACTACCTCAGCAAACCCGGGGACTGCCTCAGCAAACCCGGGGACTGATCATCCTGATCTTGCAGGAGTTATGTCGGTGGATGCAATGGAAATTGACGAGGGACCATTTCCCATCCGGACTATACCAACTTGGGCCAAGCCAATTTTTGATTTCCTGAAAGAGGGAATCTTGTCGGATGATGAAATAATCTCAAGGCAGATCCAGAGAAGGGCAAAGTCCTATACAATTATCAACGCCGAACTATACAAAAGAAGTGTGACAACGATACTGCAGCGGTGTGTTGATCCAGAGGAAGGACTTGACATACTCCAGGATATCCACCAAGAGGAATGTGGCCACCATGCCCCCTCAAGGGCATTAGTAGCAAAAGCTTTCTGGCATGGATTTTATTGGCCCAGTGCCTTGGAGCAAGCAGAGGACTTGGTGAGAAAATGCGATGGCTGTCAAAGATACGCCACAAAAACTCATCTACCAATGTCGGAGCTGAAAACTATCCCCATTACCTGGCCATTTGTTGTATGGTGCCTAGATATGGTAGGGCCATTTTAGCCGGCTAAAGGAGGGATGACCCATATCCTAGTCATGGTTGACAAGTTCACCAAATGGATTGAAGTGAAACTAATTCGGAGATGTGATGGGGCAACAACAGTAAGATTCCTCAAAGATATAATCCTAAGATATGGCTATCCCCATAGCATCATAACTGATAACGGAACAAATTTTGCTGAAGGAGCGTTTGCGAGATTCTGCCAAGAAAAGAAGATCCAGCTAGATGTCACCTCAGTCTCCCACCCCGCATCGAACGGGCAAGTGGAAAGACCTAATGGATTGGTATTGTCTGGGATAAAACCCCGGCTCATAGAGCCGCTGCAAAGATCAGCGGGGTGCTGGATAGAAGAACTACCAGCGGTACCGTGGATCTTAAGAACAACTCCAAATTGATCAACAGGCTATACGCCATTCTTTCTGGTATATGGGGCAGAAGCTGTATTACCAGCCGACATAGAGCACGATTCGCCAAGAGTCACCCAATACACAGAAGCCGAAGTGCGCGAAGCCCGGCAAAATGATGTTGATCTACTGGAAGAAACGAGAGAATTGGCCTTGTCCAGATCCACCATATATCAGCAAAATCTCCAACGCTATCATAGCCGGAAAGTAAACCCCCGACTCTTCTGGGAAGGTGACCTAGTACTCTGGATGATACAACGCACAACTAGCATGCATAAGTTATCCCCTCCATGGGAAGGACCTTTCATTGTAAGCAAAGCCTTGCACAATGATTCCTACTATCTTATTGATGCACAACCCTAGGAAAAGAACAAGGCGGACAGGTACGGAGAGGAATCCGAGTGACCGTGGAACATAGCAGTACTTCGTCCTTTCTACACCTAAGAGGTGAATGTATCTGAGCTACTCATATGTCGGTATGTATGTCGGCAATGAGCTTATTAATAAAAACTTTGGCACCCCAAGCAGAGACTCGGGGACTGCCATAATAATTGTCTCTCATTTTCATATTTATATGTTGGTTGGGTTAAATCGCTTATATCTTAGTCGGATTAGTAATGTGTGAGCACCAAAAACCCAACTCTTCGACTTCGCTGCTGTCCAACAAGAATTGGCTTCATGGCAAGCAAGAGAACAAGTTTGGAATGGCAAAACACATGAAAAACGACTAAGGAAAAGAACTTAAACGAACCGACATTTGTTATTTTGACTAACTATTAGTTTATTATGCTCATTAAAACGTTGGATCATTTTGAGCTAGTCTCAAAGTTTTAAGTATTGTTAAATCAATTTTTTGAACCTCGGACTCGTAAGTCGAAAAGCTGAACCAAGGTAGATGCGAGCCGAGTCAAAAATTGGGGGAACAAGAAAACGAAACTCGGGGACTTTGCCCATGATAATGTAGCATTAAGAACTTAGTTCGGAACAATAAATTGTAGCACAACAAAACTAGAATATTTAGATACATTTCCGCTCGGCATTCCGGGGATCTGATAAATATGATAAGTGTTTTTAAGGAGCAGGATCAGCAGACGAATCATCTGTCGAGGAAGGAGGTACTTCGGAGTGTGAGGGAGGGGCGGTAGCCTCGGCTTCATCCACAGGATTGACCCCGCCATCCTCCGGGTCTTCGGCCTCGTCGCCTAGCTCGGAGGCCTCACCGTCACTCCCTTATTCTTCTTCATCTCCAGACACATCTTCATCATCAAAGACATCGAGATAACTCGGCCCTTCATTCCATGCATGGCAGAAGGAATATTGAATGAGCTTATTCGCACAGGCTTTGCAGCGTGCAATCCAATCCAGATTCTCGCACCACTTAGACCTAGTGCGCATGCGAGTGAGAAACCCCAAATTAATCCCTTCATACCACGAAAGGACGAACTGCAAAGCGATGTCAGCACCAGCCCGTGCAGCAGATTCGCGCCATAGGTTCAACTGATGCTCACACTTCATCAGTTTGGCTATGAAAGCCGAACCAATTTTGGGAATGGGATCAGTGGGCCAGAGGGAGCTATACATCCGCGTTGCTGCTGGAATGATGTCTGCGCCATGGTTCTTCACCAGGTCAAGGCGAGTAGTGAGACTCGCTAGCAGGTTCTCCGTGGTATATGGGATTGGTTCGGCATCGGGGCCTACAAGCAGACCAAGATGTTCGCGGGACCGAGTTACAGCGGCAGCACCAGGCGCATCACTCTCTAGAAATTTGCCTGAGAGTGGAGAAGAGGAAACAGTGAACAAAAGCACCAAACCCGGAGGAAGGAAAATTAAGCAAGGGTAGAAAACTCAAGTGCAATCTGGAAGAGGAGCCGTTGAAGCTCAGAATGAACATCGGCGCTATGGGCCTGGAGTTTCTCATATTCAATGGTCACCGACGTAAGCTTGACGTTGGCTTCCTGCAATAAGCTTTTGTCCTTGGAAATTTGTGTGGTTAAACGCTCTTTCTCCTCGGCAAACTCCTGGTCATCCTTCTCCAACTCGGACTTATGGAAGCCCTTGAGCCTCTGTATTTCGGCATTCAGCCGAGTGATCTCCGAGTCCTGGAGATGGAGCCGAGCTATCTCTTCATCTTTTTTCCTCAGCTCCACCTCATGCTTCCCTATTTGTTTGAGGAAATGGGTCATCATTTCAGGCATGCTAACGCTGTCCTCGAGAGCAACTGCAGCAATGTAATGATCCGGAGGACCCAAAGTATAAGTGCCCACCGGATAAAAGAAGGAAAGTATAGTGATCTCAGCCAGATTCTTCCGCATAATGATATTTTCAGCTTCAACCTCGGCTACATGATTCGGTTAGCAAATTAATACGGATCCTTGGGAGTTTTGAATGAACGAAGACCGAAGAGGAAGAAAGGAACATTACCTCTCTTCTGGTACTCCTCCAGGAGTTTGCCATAACGCATGTGCATATCCTTATAAGAGTCCAGCAAGCGCTGGAACTCAGTGGTTCGGCGGTTAGTGGTAATCTGAAATAAGCAAGGAAATGTCAAGTTTAAAAGCAAAGTTGAAAATAATTCGAAGTCTACAAGATCCGAGCCAAGTGGAACTTAACCCAGCTCTAGGTTTGTGGATATTCGAAGTCTACAAGATCCAGGCCAAGTGGAACTTAACCCGGCGCTAGGTGTGTGGATATTAGATGTCTACAAGATCCGGGCCAAGTGGAACTTAACCCGGCTCTAGGTGTGTGGATATTCGAACTCTACAAGATCCAGGCCAAGTGGAACTTAACCCAGCTCTAGGTGTGTGGATATTCAAACTCTACGAGACCCGGGCCAAGTGGAACTTAACCCGGCTCTAGGTGTATGGATATTCGAAGTGTACAAGATCCGGGCCAAGGGAACTTAACCCGGCTTTAGGTGTGTGGATATTCGAACTCTACAAGATCCGGGCCAAGTGGAACTTAACCCGGCTCTAGGTGTGTTGATTATCGAAGTGTACAAGATCCAGGCCAAGTGGAACTTAACCCGGATCTAGCTATGTGGATATTTGAACTCTACAAGATTCAGGCCAAGTAGAACTTAACCCAGCTCTAAGTGTGTGGATATCCGAAGTCTACGAGATCCGGGGCCAGTGGAACTTAACCCGGCTCTAGGTGTGTGGATATTCGAAGTGTACAAGATCCGGGACAAAGGAACTTAACCCGGCTCTAGCCATGTTAAAATATCATGTTACTACGAACAAAAACTAAAATCCTATAAGGAGCATCCGACCGAATAACAAGTTATTCCCTCGGAGGCTCGGGGACTAGGGGATATGTTTACAAGTGCTTAGTTATACAAGGTACCAACAATAGAGGAAAGGAGTTACCTCCATCATCCGGCCAGCTAAAGAGATAGCCTTGGTAGCGGAGTTCATCTGTGCGCTGAACTCGGCTGGGCCAAATTTCTCTGGCAGATCATCTTGTGGGTCGATGAATTCTGCGTTGTTCCAGTTCTTCACATACTCAAGGAGCAGTGGACTGTAACTTTAACCACTAGGAGAGTAGTTCGCCACAAGACCTTTGACGTGGGCCTCTCGCCTGGTGGACTGAGCTACGGCGTGGCTGGTATGCAGAACCAGTTGGCTGCTACCCTCTGACCCGGTGGCGGTAGACCCAAACGAGACCCCCTTAGCTGGCCCGATAGCCTTCTTGAGCTTGCCGGATGGAGCCTGAGGAGCTGGCTGGAAAATGTCTGCAACTAAAGGAGTTGACCCAGAGGGAGCTGACGGGGCCTTCCTCTTGGGAGGCTTGGTGGAGGCTTTGGTTGTTGCTGTTGGTGCTGGTGCTACTGCTGGTGCTGGTACTAGCGCTGGCGCTGCTGTTGCTGCTGGTGCTGGTGCTACTGTTGATGTTGCTGCGGCTGGTGATACTGGTGCTGGAGACACAGGGACAAAAGAACTTATTGGGGCGGCGCCAATGAAACTAGCACCTCTTGACTTGGCGCTGAGGCCGAAGAACTGGGGAGATCCGACATCACCATATCCAGAGCTGCCCTGCTACCCCCGCGCCAACATTGCCCTCCTCATGACAAGGTGGGCTCCTCTCAGACGCAGCGACGGAGCCCTCTTGAATGGGTATGAGCGGGCGAGTATCGTCGTTGTGGGGAGGGGGGGGAGGGGCTGCTCCGGATTGAGGAGGCTATGCTGGAGCCGCTTTGAGGGATGACCCTAGGAGCTCTGAAAAGAAGAAAAGCACCAAGTCAAAAAGAGAGAGGACCAATAAGAGACAAAAGCAAGCAAAGGAAAAATCCCCAAGTATTAGTGCAAAAGGACTTACTCATCTGAGGTTGGAGGAGCACGAGATATGAACACCCTCCAGACCGTGCTCTTGGCGGCCGGCTTAGACGAGGCTTTCACCCTAGACTTCATCTGCCTCTTCTTGGGTGGCGGCACCACCGAAGTTGCGGCCGAGGTAGCCGCGCGCTTTTGGGAAGAAGCAGGGGCCGGACCACCAGTGGCGACGGGAGGAACCTCGTGGACCTGACCGTCCGGGTTAGCTGAACATTCGGACATAACCAGATGCGCGTAAGAGATGGGAACCGGATCGAGTACCTCTAGGACCTCAACGTCCGAGTCATCGTCATTTGGCCAATCCCTTAGAGAAGAGGCCTTACCGGCGCTGCGTTTGATGATGTCCAGGGTAAGAAGAAAGGTCTCCAGATCAAGCTCTTCCTCATCCTCCTCAGTACAGTCCGGCAGCCACTTTCTCGTCGGCACTTCGCCATCCTCTAGTGGCTGCTGGAGGAATCGCTGAGAACAAGACAACAATTGCCAAGTTATGAATGTAAACCGACATACATAGAAGATCTGGAAAACAGAAATAAGCAAATTTACCTTCAGAGGAGGGTTGACCCGGGTGAAGGGGTCGAGTCCCCACTCCCAATCCTCGGTGAATTCCTTCTCAACATTGAAGGTGGATTTAACCCGGCGGTAACCGCCGAGTTATCCAGCTCGATAGATGAAGTCCGGTGGGGGTCGAGGGGTCCGCTCAGGTAACAGATCTTGTGGGCTCTCTTCTGAAGGGGGGAGACCCGGCTGCAGACAAAAGTAATCATGATGTCCTCCCCCCGGAGCTCCTCCTTGAGCAGCTCCTTGATCCGACGCTCCACCTGATTCGCCAGGGCCGTGGGTCGCTTGGGAATGCTGTCCCAAAGCGAGGTATTTGGAGTGCCAAGATTGAAGGGGAGGAGCCGGATCAAGTCCTCGTTGGTGGTGTTCCGGACATAGAAGAAAGTCCGGGCCCAGCCCTTGTAGGACTCGAGTCCGGTGACCCTGGGGATTGCGGAGTTCTTCCGGGGAGAAATGGAGGCAGCACCACACTGGGTCAAATGCTTATCCTCTGCAGCAAGCTCCTTGTCTGGAACTACGTTCCTCCGGAGACCAAAGAACTTGATCCCAAGTTCCTTGGTTGGCCAAAGGCCAATGTATCCCTCAATGCCAGAGGCAAAGAAGGACAAAGAAGTAGTGGCGTTGGCGGCGAGATGATGCGGTTGCAGTTTGTAGGTGGAAATGAAATCAAAAAAGAAATATGAGGTGGGGAGGCCGAAGCCGCGCTGAAAATGCGAAAGGGAAACAACATATTCCCCAGGATTGGGGGAAGGAGAGGTCTCACCGGGGACGAGACGACGGGCGACGCCGGTGGTGATGCGGCACGTGGCACGAAGCCAGTAGAAGTCGTCCTTGCGGAAGATAGAGCCATCCTAGTAGGTGCGCTCGTGACCCTCTGCTCCTTCCTCTTGCTGCGCCACCACAACTGCTTCCTCCTCAGTCTTGGTGGATTCGATATCCTCGAGAGAGAAATCAGAGTAGAGGTAATCGGAGGAGGGAAAACGGGAAGCGCAAGGCCCCGTGATGGAAATCTTGGGTGGAAACGGCGGCGCAGGCGCAAGGTGCTGCCTGTGTGCGGTCGCGACGGCGCTGGTGCAGCAAGAAACTAGCAGCGGCGGCAAGGCTACAGCGAGAGAGAAATGAGGCTGTGAAGCGCAGAGAAAATGGGGAACTTTCCTAGGGGTTGCCCTAGGACCCCTACTTAACCGTGCAACGAGCACGTACGGGGATCCTCTGCGGTTGCCACACCGCGCACAACAGGCGTGTCCGTGGCCGGATCAGCCAATCAGAGCGTAGCCATAGCAAGGGCCAAGGGGCAAAGGGTCCCATGACGCGTTGTAATGTTACATTTAACAGGGCGCCGCAGTGAAGGGACGTGCGCAGCAGTTATTCCTGACATTGCGACAGTAACCGACACATTAAATGCACGTGGCCCTTAAAATGAGGCAAAATGATGATTACCCTCCACGTAGGATGTGGGGAAGCATACAAGGGAAGGAATGGTAACCCAGATAGGCAAGCAAAAGACCCGTCCAGCGAGGAATAAGTCGGAATAAGCCAAGGGATCACAAGAGGAAAAACTCCGGGTTACTCGGTAACTCGGCCAAAGAGGCAAAGACCCGGATATGGGAACCTGCTGTGGCCTTAACAACCAAAAACTTGCTAAGACCGCACCAACTTCGGGGACTAATGTTCAGGGGATACCCTCGGGTAGGGTAACACTGGGGTGTAAGGGCCGAGTTAGCCGGGGTACGGTGCGGTCAAAGTAAGTGCTGACCGGGTCACCTCAAGGCAGGCCGAACCACGGAGTGACCCGGCTCATGGAGCATCTCCTTAACTATGGTCCGGCCGGCATAAAATATATGCCGACCATGTTTATCTATCTATATTGCAGGTAACTTGATAGCCGGATTAGCCACGAGCTATGGCTTCCAAGGGATGGAATCCCCCGATGGTCAAAAGGTGGCTTTATTAGTTGTAGCATGAGCGAAGAAAAGTAAATAAGAGGACCAGCGGGTCAGGGCGACCAAGGTGACGCGGGCAATGTCAGATGACGTAGCCCGTGTCTGGTGATGCTTAAAGACAAAGATTACACTGTGGGTTAAGTCCAAAGCCCGGGCGAGCCGTTAAAGAGAATAAAGAATCATCTATCTTTAGGCGAGGAGCATATTCTCCGAATGTGCTGCCACGTGTGCCCTAGTATTGTAACTCG
This sequence comes from Avena sativa, assembly GCA_916181665.1. Lineage (NCBI taxonomy): Eukaryota > Viridiplantae > Streptophyta > Magnoliopsida > Poales > Poaceae > Avena > Avena sativa. The sequence continues at coordinate 508,781,686 of OV702289.1, forward strand.
GGCTCCCCTATATAAGGAGCACCGGGGCCTCCATAGAAGGGGATCGATCATTTTTTCTGTCTAAGGTAGAACTCAAGAGCTAGTTGGTAGGGAGTAAGAGACATAGTCTCCTTCTTGCTGAGAGCTTGAAGAGCGTTTGTAAACAACATTGATAGAGAGAATACAAGAACATCTGCGCGTGGAATCACCATGTTCTCCCTCCTTGTATTCCCCTAGCACTCATAGGCCCCATCTCTAGCCTATCCATGGCATCTGCCGTGCCATCACCACGACACACTTTATATACTATAATAAATAAATGGCACATGTTATGAACTCTAAGCCATATTAATCGTACTTCCTTCTGAAAATACTTTTACTTTTTTACCATGCTAACATGCACCAACCTATACCAAAATATGGGCAGACAATCACTATCTTGATGAAGAAAGAGTATGTCCATGAACTTGGTCATTTGGCTTGAAACCCATGAAAATTCATACATAATACAGGATATAGTAGGCCATACCGTGAAGTGTGAGTTTTTTAAGTACTTTTACTAGTAGAATAAAGAACAAAGAATGCTCCCACCAAATTTTTGTACAAAGTGGACAATTCTTTCTTACAGTTCCCAAGTTTAAGTATTTTTCAAACTTCCAAGCTAAAGCTCCACACACTTAAATGCATGACTCTATGTCGATAAAACAAAATTAGGTTAAACTTGAATATATGTGAGCACGATAGACTATTAGTCTTGAAAATTTCCAGAATTCTTCAGAAGGTACCCATGCAGCCAATATATAATGGGCCAACAATAGTTTTGAAAAATATCATTACTGATTAGTATTAACATACTGACAAATTTGACAGCGTATGGAAAATATTCTAATAAAATTAAGCATAAAACAAAAAACATGAGACTTCATTATGCTTGGTGTACTTTTGCTAGTATTATTAATTGCCAAGAAAAATGATAAACATGAGTTTCGACAACTTTAGAAAAAACATATTCACATTATAGCCTACCACGTATGAACATTCTTGGGTTTCAGTCCGAACGTCTAATAAGGTCATGGGGATATATATCGATACCCTAGCTACACTTTATGATACGGTTCTCACATCGAGTAGATGGGTGCCTCTTTGCGTAGTAAACAATGTTGACTGTGGGAGTTTTGAACAATTAGGAAAAATATTTTCCACTTTTCTATGTGATTACGGGGATGTTTTGTACTAGTAAATAAAATCAGAAGAATTTGGCTCGGAATGCGACACACGCCCTTATTTCCGGACATAGCGGACCATGCATGTTTTACTTGTGATTCCTAGGTTCTATGAGTTTTTAAGGTTCGTAGCTAAATTAACCCACTTAAATTACAATATTTTCTGCCAAAATTAGGTCAAATGTGTTGGCATATGCGTATATAATGCGCACCATTTAGCTAAGAAAGCTAGGTTCACTCAGCCGTTTAGAGCAAGCACATCGTTGCAAAAATAGGGTGTCTAAGAGCACCTTTTTCCTTCCAAGTTGTGTCTAGCACGGTGGAGAGGGTGGTTCTTGGTAGAAAATTTATAGTCCTATGTCTAGTACAAGCCATAAGTGTCTAAGAGAAAACCAACTAATGGCTCCACTTGGCAGTGTATAACCAAGCTTCAAAAGTACTAGTATCATATGTTTAGTAGACCCCACAAATTTTGTTAGACACTATCTAAACAGTGAAGCTTATTCCTTTTCTTAGACACATGCATACTTTTTTATTAGATAGTGTCCACACATTGTACATGCTCTTAGCTCACTACAGTATATGGGTCCCATTCATACTTCTTCATCTAGCACTAGCACTAGACATGCGTACACCTCCACTCGGGGGACGACCCCCTAAAGGTCTATCTAGGGAGGTCGCCATTGCCATCGACATATCCACACCGCCCCCACCATAGCTCACTTCTAGGCCATTCCCAGCTATATCTACGATAGCCAGAGGTGTTGTTTTCGCCAGGAGGAGCGTCTCCATGCCTGGGTGCCATCTTCCACCACCACCCAACCCAAATGTCCCAAACCACATGGACTCCAAAGATGAGGAATGGGTCGCCTCCAATGATCCCGGCAACACCAGCAAAAAGGAGTTGGCCGTGATCGCCTCCGACAGCTCCGAGGATCTGTTGGAGCCGCGGCCGCCAATTCTGCGAGGGCCAGCGTATAAACCCAACGGCGAGCCTTACAGGTGGGATGTCTTTGCCCATGTTTTGTGGCCGGAGTACATTCAGATACAAGAACTAAGCTACCTCTACACACATCACGTTGTTGCTGCACGCAGATACCGCGGCGATGCCTCTGGCACACCAGACACGGCCGAGCTAAGGAGGAGTTCAATGTGCAGCTAGTGATCTACAACTCCCTGTTCGAGTTCTGGGATGTTGACAGAGGACCGCCCCTCCTCTCCCTCCTGGCGAGAGCAGCACCTCCCACCGCCATGGGATGCCACCCTCACACCCTCTTGGCGAGAGAAGGACCTCCCACCACCGTAGGATGTCGCGCCGTCTAGGCGAGGACATCGCCTCCCACCGCCATGGGCTATAGTTAATTTAATTATTTGATGTATTTACATGAATTTTAAATGTTCAATTATTTTGTTATGAGGGCCACAACAGGAAGCCATCACCACCCCCAATTTGTTTCATCTATCTGCCACCGTACTAGACGCAACCACCTTTCTTCACAAGTTGCACAGGCCATCGTCCCATCGCATTCGATGCCTGCTGCTTTTCGAGCCTTCCTTTTAATACTACTCGGGAGGTGAGCCAAGCGCGATTTAGCACTAAATTTTGGTGTGATATTGGCGGGATCTTCGAGTGCAAAATTTTAGAGGAATATGGCGAGATCCTTCCTTCTAACTTTCGCAAAATTTAACCCTTCCTTCACTTCTCCGAAATGCTAGCTACCTCCATACTGACAGGGCCTCTCACTCGCTCGCCTGCCAACTCCACAATCCATGTTTTACTGAAGCCTCACATAATCCTCTACACCATCCCTTCTTAGCCGACTTCTAGCTCACCGGAGTGTGCTCAGCGACACCGTCATCCACGGTACCGTCGTTGCTTTGTCGCATCTGCTTCCCCTACTCCACGATAGAGTGTCAGCTTCCCCACCATCGCAACCAAGATAGGCGTACGCCACACGGACCCCTCACTAGGGCGATTGTTAAAACTCCATACAACCGGGACGAAGGTTGCTGCACACTTCCTATGCCCATTTTCCTTGCATTTTACTTCCGAATCTAGTTCATCGCTTTCTTGTTGTGCCTTCTCATTACCAATTATTTCTAATGCATGCTAGTTACAGTACTGTAGGATCGGTTCAAAGAGAAAATAAGGAAACTACTAGTCATCATGAAAAATTGGTTATCTCGCACTAGTACAAAGGCTCGCCAGCCCAATGATAACCCCCAACAATCGTCCCTAGACAAATGTTTGCCTCAATTTTGCATATATGCGCCCTATTGTTATGCATTTTATTTTCGAGAGTAGTTCATCCTTTGCTTGCCCTGCCTTCTCATACTAATATATATTTTTTGTAAGGCATGGAAGATGATGTACTTCTGAATGAGTATGCAAAGAATCGATGCCAACGAATCCTGAAGAGTTTTGGGCATGCAGATCTAGGCCTGCTCGGCACAACACAACTGGTATAGAAACATGGCATGGTCAGTACCCTAAACATGGCTATTTGTTGCATCTTGCTTGTGTTATTTCCTGATTGATTTTCTACATTGCAATTTGCATAAGCAAGTGCATGATCATGTCCCTGCCAAGGATGTTCGTACCATAGATATTCAGTGTGCCAGTGATACATCCATTTCTAGGAACCAAACCAAAGTATGGTGCATGGCCAAAGCTAAGATTAGGCTTCTCCAAAAGGATTTGGACACGGCCACTCGGAAGATCAGAGATTTGAACCGATGATGGATTTCTACTATTGAAGATGGCTTTCATGCTGCCGCTGATATTCAGAAGTTAGTGACTAAAAATCGTGTTCCCAGTTTTGTTGATGCCGATGTCAATGAGATCGACGTGACAGTTTTGGAATAGGTGAAATCACGAGAAGATATTCTCTGTGCATCTTTGTAGGTAGATGATTTTCAAAGAGTGATGCAAGAGCCGCCATGCAAATAGATTGTTATTTCGAATAATGAGGATGACTCTCCTTTTGTTGTTAGCCTGATATTTTCTTTTCTTACGTGTTGCAGTATTTTACGGTAAGAACGTATTTGGCACACTGTATGAAACTATACTGTACCTACTTGTTGCATATGGACAATGTATCTCGGTCTCGTTCTAGCCATTCAGAAAATGGAAAAACAACATTTTCCCGCGAGAAAGTTGAAATCTTATTTTGCACTTTTGTTTAGATCTGTAGACCCACGTTTTGCCGAATATTATCACATTACCATGAAAGGTAGTTCGAGAATGACCATGTCCTTGTGCCCATTATCGTGAATAAATTCGTGAAACTACTTGTGTGGCCCTAAAGTCAAACTTTTAGACTACAGTAGTAGATCGAGTACAAAAAAATCAACTGAGCGGCAAAACACAAGACGAAATCACCTCTTCACAAAGCAGTCAATAATAATTTTAACTATGTGCCAGAAACACCTGCCGAAATGGCTCATGCGTCCAAAATTCAAGCGGTACGAAATTTCCATCTCGCCCTTCGGTCTAGGAACAACGTGCCAAAGGCCATTCCTCAAAATGGTTTGTCTTGCAAATTCTCACGCGCCACACAATTGAAAGTTTCAAACATACTAGTACCACTAGCGCCCTTCGGGCCGAATCCCTCAAGATCACCTTGCACGACCACGGTCGTGCTCCTTCCGTCCCATCTCCCCTTCATAGCCTCTCCACTGGCATGCCATCGTAGAGATCGAAGACGTTTTACCATCTCCCGACACCGGCCTGCACCACATCAGCTCCTCCGTACCCGAGGTCCACGATGTCGGAGCCGGCTCAGCAACACCATCACAAGTTTGTTGGATCCACTTCCGCGACTCCACGGCACTGAATCTGCTTCCTCGACCTTGTCCACGACACTGGAGAGATGGGAGGGAAACCCGCTCAGCTGCGAACGGTGAGGTCGTAGCTCACCATAAGTCCGGCAAAGGCACGGGAAGGAAATCGCGTAATCACATTCACTAAAGTTGTTGTCGTACAATTCATATGATCTTTATGCATTTGATGTCTGAAAGCAGTTCATCGCTCGTCTCACTACATTCTTGCACTGAGTTTTTTATCTTGTACTCCAACATTTCTTGTCGAGCCATCGTATATGCATATGCCTATCCTTGTTCCTTCTCAGCTTTCCACCGCTTGCTAGCATTGTACTAACTTTCTCTTATACACACACCTCGCTCTTAAATCTCGTAAGATATATTTTTTGCTGATGCATGTAAGTTGATTTGTAGCAGACCGATGAGGGAGAATGGAATATTAGGGAAGACAGATTATTAAAGAATTCCAAAGGCCGCTCGGCGTGTAGAGAGTTAGATCTTTCATATCTACCACCACCAATCATGAAGTCCAGGTTTCTGATGCAGAATTTGATCCTCAAGATCAATAAAACACCGTGGGAGACCTGACTCAGGAAGATGGACCGGTCGAGAACCCCCTCCCTAATCAGCATGCTTGTCCACCGCTAAAGGTGCTTGCTCTGTCTTGTCATTGAGATATGTGTTGCATCTTCCATGTTCTGTACCTCAATTCCCACCAAATGTTGTGCAATGCCATCTGCTTAGTTCATGCATCATATCTGTTCAACATATCTTTCCTTATTGTTCTTTTGTTCTATCTGCGTCCCATTTTACATAGGACTTTGATAGATTAATGTATCGTTTATGTGTGTTAGGAATCAGCTGGTTCACCTAAGACCCTACCAGATACCAGTAGGGAGAAAAACTATGTTCGACAAGAACTACAAGAAAAGTTGGCTTTTACAACGGATGATTTTTGTGGTTGAAGGCCCATTTTTCGTGGCTAAAAAGTCTTACGCGACGGATGGCCTTCTTGGTGAAAGAGCTGTCACAAATGAGTCAATCATGGTTTTTTTCCGACCATGGCGGATCGCACCTTTCGGCCACAAAACCTTATTCCATCATAGACCCGTTCGCCAGCCGCGCTGACTGCTGACATCATGCAAACTGCCACGTGGTAGCCGCCGTTAACGGTCGGACAAACCTTGGTAGAAGCCAGGCTCAGCCAAGGTCTGCTAATTATTAAAAGGGCCAGCCCATGAGGAGAGCCCAATAGGAATATAGCCCTTTACTATTTTGTCCTACACTATCTGGAATCGGCCCAGTACTATAGCTAGTAGCGGCCTATACACTTTCGGGCCCGATACTATTTCGGCCTACATGAGTCCAAGTTAGCCCAACACTGTGCTGCCACTTGAGGCCTCCACCAAGATTGCACTATTCATGCCTGGTGCCAATCTAGTCTTCTACTGTTTCGGCATGTTACTGTTCTAGCCTTTTAGGATTTTCTCCCCGTTACTGTTTAGTCCCTTTAGAGTTTGGGCTTTTGTCTATTCATGTTGGTACTATTTGGCCTATTAATGTAGTGTCCTTCCACTATACTGGTCTTTCAATGTTCTAGCATTTTAATGTTCTCGCCTTTTAATGTTCTGGCCTTTCGCTATTCCGGCCATTTACTATTGAGGCCATTCACGGTTCCGGCCTTCCACTATTTAAGCCTTTCATTGTTGTGGCTTTCAACTGTTTAGGCGTTTCATAGTTTTGGTCTTCTACTGAATCGGCCTTTCACAGTTCTAGCCTTTTACTATACTTGCCTTCTATTGTTTTGTCCTTTACAATTCTGGCCTTCTACTGTTCTGGCTTTTTACTGTTCTAGCATTTTACTGTTTCGGTCTTTTACTGTTCTGTCCTTCTACTGTTCTCCCCTTTAAATTTTTTTTTGGGTCGTCCATGCGCATGTTGTTTCAACGTTCGACATGTTACTGCACTGGCATGATACTATTTCAGTCTTTTTTTTCTAGCGCCTACCTTTTGGCAGAACACAGGAATATCAAGGTATCATTTAATAAACACGCACAAATTAAAACTACTTATTACACAACAATAAATGTTTATTAAAATAGATTATGCAACAAGATCAAAATTATAAAAGATTACAATGTGTTGGTATCATAAATAAGAGATCGGTACATGGCGATTAGCTTCAATGTATCATCTATTCTCTTCTTCAATATTTCAGCAACAAATCTAAGAGTAGCTACATCCTTTCTTTCTGCATGCAATAGAACCTTTATATATTTATCACCTGCATGAGTTGTTCTAGGTGGACTATTAAGGAAGTTGTTTGATTTGGAAATGCAATGGGAGGATGAATGGGAAGAGGAATCAGAACTTTCAGTCATACCTTCCAAGGACTCCTGCTTGGTTTTAACTATAGCCTCCTAAAATATGGTGAAAGAGGTTAAAACAAAGAACATGGGAAGCAAGTAGTATTATATAAAGTAGAGATCATTTAAAGTAAGTATGAACTTACAGTAGCACGTTCAGGCTAACAGTAGCTCCTTCTCGAGCGGGTGCGACTCCTCGTCAATCTTATAGGAGAATCTGAGACGAGCAGCTAGAACTCTAGTCCTTGTACTCCATTGTCATTTCTCTGCATTAAGGCGTGACATTTAAAACCCAGTTAGTTGGGGAAGAAAACTCTTGAAAAACACCAAAAACATAAGATTAAAAATTAGCAGATGTATGATTCAAACTAGATATCTGGTTTGAAAGGATGAAAGCAGGTGAAAACAACAAAATATAGCATGAAAAATGACTAGATATATGATTCAAACTAGATGGACATTTTCTGAATATAGCATTCGGAGATAGAAACACAATAAATACATGAATGCAAATGTCATGGAAAGGTTTCAGGTACAATGACTTATTAACTTATTAGGCATGCCGGTTATATAAATTATTAACATGACAAGAAACTAGCCTAAGTAACACAAGTAAACCTCGCACTTCAGCCTTGCTTGGCATCAGATTGTCAGTGTTGGATCTTCTATGAGCTTTTTGCATGACCCGTGCGAGTGCTCGGAAAGAATAGCATCGACGAGTTAGTGTTGAAGGATTATACTGATAGCATGAGAATGTAAGAAAGGGAATAAATGCAAGAAGCTAATGATGTGGATAGGACCTAACAGATGTGGGGTGCAAACGAAATGGCAATAGCATGCAGGATATTGAGGAACATTCTAATGATTTCGTAGCTTACGAGTACCAAAAAATAGCAAACGGGCAACAGAAATTACCACTACATGGCGAGGACGGGTGGGACGGGCAAGAGGGCGGCGAGGGAGGAGGCTCGACATTTTGGGGTCAGCAATGAATGATTCAGTGAAGTGCCCCCATTAGGGTAGATGACAGCGTTGGTGAGCATATCCAGTGCGATGAGGGAGTCGGTGAAATAGTTCCGCTGTGGAAGAGAGTGCCGACAGTGAAGGAGCTCCGGTGTGGAAGAGAGGGCCGATGGTGAAGCAGCTGGAGGAAGGTCGAGGTTGGAGGGATGTGGGCAAGGTCGAGGTGGGATCACGCACATTTACCACTTATACCCCTCTATTATTGTAGTACTCCTCTGGTCCTTGTTTCTGGACTAGGAATAGAAGAGGAATTTTGCATTTGCAAAAAGTGGGGCGGGATATGTGAATAGATATGCATGATGTTTCGGCACTCTGCGGAAATTTTGAGGATGAAGCTTTCGAAGTAAGCTACTCTGATGTGATCGCTCTCATGTGTTGGCCCCGTCTAGACCCACACGCCAGCGAAAATATGCTTACCAACATTTAAACGAGTTTCCACACATTTGCCAAAATTGATAAAGATTTTGAAGGCTTTCATATAAGATGACCAAGGTCGAGACCATATCTCTGCTATAGTTTATTATAGCATGTCCATATTTGGTAGATCGCTACATCTTGGCATTTCAAAAGAACATTCTAGATTTGATGGATAATGCCCAACTTTCATGAATTTCCAAACTTCCTAGCTAAATCTATGTAATAAAATGACTTTTTGACAATCCAAAGTAAGTATGTTTAATTTCTAACTACAAAGTGTGTGTCAGGGGGATGACCCCTGGATACCCCAACCGGACAAGAAACATGGCAGTCGGATCGTGTCCAGTTGGCAAGCGCAGCCGAACAGGGCAAGTCTAACCGGCTACCGTGAGGTAGCCGGAGCGGCGAGAAGCAGCCGGCTACAGCAGCGTAGCCAGAACCAATCAACGAGACAGTGCGACATGCGGAACAGTGCGCGGTACGCCCTATACGATGACAAGACTGGCAACTACTCGGCCATACCAAAGACTTTGTGAGGATGACGCGGGAACAGTGGCCCGATGCTGACGACAGGCTCGCACGGCATTCACTGTGCCCACGACAGCGATACCGCTCGTACTCTGATGGGACATGGTTGTACCGGATACTGTAGATGACCAGCCGGCTGGGACCCACCTGTGGGGCCTGCCAGTCGGCTTGGCCAGTGAGACCGTTGTCTCTCTGCCTATATAAAGAGAGGCAAGGCCTCAATAGAAAGGGTTGGTCTCAGTACATTTAAGGCAGTAGCTAGAGAATACAGCTCAAGGAGCACTTGTAGTTCATATACCGCTCATAGTCAGATCGACAGGAGTAGGAGTTTTACCTCACCACGAGGGCTCCGAACCTGGGTACTTCCCGTGTCCAGCTACGCTCGCTAGTATCCAATCCCGCCTGCGGACGCCGTCGATAGCTTCCCTGCTAGTCCCCAAACCTCTATCTAACCTTCTTCGGTATTGCCATTCCCAACACAACGACAGTTGGCGCCCACCGTGGTGCTGATGGCTTCGACCGAAGTCACGTTCCACACGGGACCCCGCACTTCAGCCGGAGAGCGCGTGGCCTCCGTCCTGGTGCTAATGCTTGGCAAATTCGACTGCGTCATCGACAACGCTTCCTGCTTCGCCGGAACCACCTTCCCGGCGAACGGCTCCATCCTACTTTTCGGCGACCTCCCCGTCTATGTCTCCACCGTTCCGGAGCGTTTCCCTAGGGAGATCGTCTCCATTGCGGAGCTACCGCATCTGGGCGGCGGTGCCTCCATCGCTTCCCGTGGCGTCGAGGTCATGATGGCCGGCTCCATCTCTCACCCCCGCCAGCCGCGGGAGCGGGGCACGGACGAGGGCGGAACCTCTGCCCCACCACAGCCTCGCAATCCGGTAGAGGAGGCCATTGATCGGCTCCTGACACCGGTTAACCTCGGGGACAACCTGGAGGAGGAGGAAGCCAACTTCGCCATGGAGAGATAGATGCTCCTCCAGGAGGCCATGGAGCTGGAGGCAACCCGCAAGCAACTCGAGATCACCCTGCACGAGTACGACCGCGCGCACGTATTCACTCCGGCTACCACGGGGCCAGGTGCAGCGCCGGGTGGCGAGCTGGGCAGAAGGATGGAAGAGGATGGGGAACCGGATCCTGTGCCCACAATCATCCGGCCCACCTATAGCACGCCCATCAAGAACCTACGCACGGCGCGAGCCGCGGCAGAAGAGCTGCCCAACTTGGAGGGCAAGGAGCGAGCTCGCCAGCACGACCGCCTGCAGGAGCTCCTCCTAATCATGGATGAGAAGGCCGACGCCAACCGACAGATGCAGGAAGACCCCAGCTACTCCAGGGGGAGCAAGCCGCCTGTCAACAGCAAGGGCACGCCTTGCGACACCCAACAGGCGTCCTGCCCTTAGCCGGCTAAGGCCCGCAGCAGGCGCCGCAGCTCTGGCAACAAGGGCCAGCCGCGCCAGGAGCAAACAATGAACATCAACCCACCGCCTCCCCCTCCACCAACCGGAGCACCAAGACCCGCCGGTTCCCGTCTCTCAGGCCGAGTGGGAGCGCCCAACCCGGATCATCCGGATGCCCGTGACCGCATCGAGCTCCTCGCTCAAGCGCGTGTCACGGAGGAGGAAGACTCCACCGGACCGGTTTGTTTCGGACCCTGCATCCAGAACAAACCGTTTCTAGATAAGTTCACCCTGCCAGGGACACCCCCAAGTACGATAGCAGCATGAAGCCAGAAGATTGGCTGACCGACTATGCCACGGTAGTCGGCATCCCCCATGGGAACAAGCGCACAGTTGTGCGCTACGTCCCCCTTATGCTAACCAGGTCGGCAAGGACATGGATCAACAGCCTTGCGCCCAACAGCATCAACGCCTGGCTAGATTTCGAGAAGGTGTTCGTCCGCAACTTCAATGGTACGTACAAGCGTCCGGGACGCCCACGAGACTTGGCCTTGTGTGTCCAGGGTGACCGCGAGACTGACCGCGAGTACCTCGCCAAGTGGACGGATCTGCGCAACACGTGTGAGACACGTGCGAGGGCATCCTAGAGAGCCAGGCCATCAGCTTCTTCATCGAGGGTTGCTGAGAAGGCACCATGCTTCGCCACCGGCTACTGTGTGACGAGCCAAAAACCATGGTGGAGCTCATGATGGTTGCGGACCAGTATGCCATGGCTGATGCCGCCATGAAGAAGCCCCTCCGAGTAAATGCTGATGGGCGTTCGACTCCTACAGAGCCGGCCCGTGACCGTCCGAACAATCCGACTGGAGAAGCCGGATCCTCCAGATGCCACGGCAATGACAACCGGTTCCATGGGGACCGCCAAGCCGGACAGTAGAACCCCGCTACCATGCGAGGCAGGTCAATGCCGTGGAGGGTGCGCCCGACGCACTGGCTAATGACGGAAGGAGGCAGAAGCCACGGCTCACCTTCGACCAGATGTTTGACGGCCCGTGCAAATGGCACAGCGGTCCCTTCAAAATAGCTACACACACCACCCGGAATTGCAGCTCGACTCGCCAGCTAAAAGACCAGGGCAGCCATCCACGTCTCCCCCCGCCCCCTCCTGGTGGACCACCACCATCGGCTAGGGGAGCCGGCAATGATGGTAACAGCGGCAACGATGGCAACAACAACAATGGCTACCCCCAGCTGCACGCCGCATACCACATCTTCGAGATAGAGCTGGACGACAAGCACAGCCGCAGGCGACGCTCCAAGGAGGTCAACTCCATCGTATCTCCGGTCCCCCAGTACCTGAACTGGTCGGAAACCCCCATCACCTGGAGCCGTGAAGACCAGCCGGAGGAGCTGCCGACTCCCGGGGGCTACGCCATGGTGCTCGACCCCCTCATCGTCTCCAACGAGCGCACCTACCGTTTCTCGCATGTCCTCGTCAATGGAGGTAGCAACCTCAACCTCCTCTACCGGTCTTCGCTGGAGAAGCTGGGCATTCACGAATGCGACCTACGCCCGACTACCACAACGTTTCACGGCGTACTGCCGGGGCCGGCTTGCGCCCCGCTGGGTAAAATCCAGCTGGACGTCATCTTCAGGGACCGAGGAGAACTTCCGCCGCAAGCCGATTTGGTTCAAGGTGGTAAACCTGACGAGCTCCGACCATGCTCTCCTCGGGCGCCCCGCCCTCACCAAGTTCATGGCTGTCCCCCACTATGCATACTTCAAGACGAATATGCCGGGACCCAACAATGTGATCACCGTCGCCGGCTGCTTCAGGCGGTCAATGGAGTGTGCCTCAGCCGGTTCCAAACTGGCAGAGGCCCTCATCATAGCCGAGGAGAAGCGGGTGATCATGCGTAATGTGGCCATGGCCTAGCAAGACATTCCGGCTAGCAGCAAGCTGGCTAGAGAAGGAGCTTTCTAGCCGGCAAAGGAGACGAAGAGGATCCTGCTCGACCCCTCCGACCCGACCAAGTTTGTCACCATTGGTGCCAACTTGGACATCAAATAGGAAGGCGCGCTCGTCGACTTCCTCCATCAGAATCGGGACATCTTTGCATGGTCACCCAAGGACATGCCAGGTGTACCAAGGGAGTTCGCCGAGCACTCACTTCATGTGTGGCCGGATGCCAAGCCAGTTAAGCAGCCTCTGTGCCGGTTCGCAGAGGAGAAGAGGAAGATTATCGGTGACGAGATCACCCGGCTCCTTGCAGCCGGGTTCATCATGGAAGTGTAGCACCCGGACTAGCTGGTGAACCCAGTCCTGGTGTTGAAGAAGAACAAGACCTGACGCATGTCTATTGACTACACCAGCCTGAACAAGGCGTTCCCGAAAGATCCATTCGCATTGCCCCGTATCGATCAAGTCATCGATTCCATGGCTGGCTGTGATTTATTGTCTTTTCTAGATTGTTATTCCGGTTATAATCAGATCAGGTTAAACCCGGCTGATCAGATTAAGACATCATTTATCACCCCCTACAGGGCTTTCTGCTATGTAACCATGCCTTTCAGTCTGAAAAATGTAGGCGCTACCTATCAGCGCTGCATGCAGAAGTGCTTGCACTCGCAGAGGCCGAAACGTGCATGCCTATGTGGACGATGTGGTCATCAAGACCAAGGAGAAGCGCACCCTCCTCGAAGACCTCGGAGAGACATTTGGCAAACTCCGGCAGTACCAGATGAAGCTAAACCTGGAGAAATACGTCTTCGGGGTCCCATCCGGCCAACTACTCGGTTTCCTCGGATAGCAACGAGGTATCGAGGAGAATCCGGAGAAGATTGCGGCCATCGAAATGATGCAGCCGCCCAGGAGCCTGCTTGGAGTCCAGAAATTCACCAGATGCCTGGCCTCCCTCAGTCGTTTCGTCAGCCGGCTGGGGGAGAAGGCACTCCCATTGTACCAGCTGATGAAGAAGACGAACAAGTTCTCCTGGACTTCGCAAGCCGACGCCGCCTTTCATGACCTCAAGTGCATGCTATCCACAGTGCCGGTTCTAGCCACGCCGGCTAGCAAGGAGCCGATGTTGCTCTATATAGCAGCCATCAGCCAGGTCGTCAGCGTCGTCCTGGTGGTGGAGTGCCCCGAGGAAGGCAAGGCTCAGCCGGTTCAGAGGCCCGACTACTACCTCCGCGAGGTCCTCTCCCTCTCTAAGCAGAACTACCCCCACTACCAGAAGATGTGCTACGGCGTGTACTTGGCATGCAAGAAGCTTAAGCACTACCTCCAGGAGCATACGATTAAGGTCGTGTGCACGTCACCCCTTTCGAAAATCATCGGCAACAAAGACGCCATCAGCCGAGTCGCCAAGTGGGCCATCGAGCTTGCCGCCTACTCGATCCAGTATGAGCCCCGACTCACGATCAAGTCACAGGCGCTGGCAGACTTCCTCGTCGACTGGGCCGAGACCTAGTACCTCCCACCGGTTCTGGATTCGGACCACTGGAGGATGCACTTCGACGGGTCGAAAATGCTCGGGGGCTTGGGAGCCGGCATCGTGCTCACCTCGCCCAAGGGAGACCGGCTAGAGTACGTCCTTCAGATCCACTTCAAGGCCTCCAACAACGTAGCCGAATACGAGGCACTGGCGCATGGCCTTCGACTATCCAGGGAGATCGGTATGAACCGGATCCTCTGCTTCGGCGATTCGGATCTGGTGGTGGAGCAGGTATCTGGAGAATGGGACGCCCGCGATGCAAATATGGCCCTCTACCGGTTCCACATACAGAAGCTCAGTGCCTCCTTCGACGGATGCGAATTTCATCATGTCCCTCACGGCAACAACGAGGCGATCCCACCCGGGGTCTCCTTGGAGCACCTGCGCAAGCCCTCCATCAACCCGTCCCCCGATTAGGACTGCATCATATTGGCAGGGAGTGCTCCGGTTGACAGGGCGGCAGATGCGGAGCCGGCAGAACCTCCAAAGAAGAAGGCCTGCACCAACTCCAGCAAATCAGTACCCACTGGCTCGCAAGACCCGGGGGCTGCCAACTCGTCAAGCGGCTCGGGGGCTGTCGTCCCGGGTACCTCATCCGGACGACCCCCCGACGACCATCAACCGGAGAGTGGGAGCATCCTCGTCATCTGGGAAGTACCATCTTGGGCACAGGACTTCATGAACTACATCGCCAACGGGGACCTTCGGGATGACGAGGTGGATGCCAGGCAAATCCGGCACCACACGCACACGTACACCATTATCAATAAAGAACTGTACAAGCGCAGCGTATCCGGCATCTTCCAAAGGTGTGTCGATGTGGACATAGGCTACCGGCTACTCAAGGACATCCACCAGGGCGAGTGCGGGCATCACGCTTCGTCAAGGCCGATAGTCGCCAAGGCATTTCGCCATGGTTTCTACTGGCCCACCGCCCTCGAGTTCGCCGAATAGCTAGTCCGCGCGTGCAATGGGTGCTAGTGCTTCGGGCAGCTTAGGCACATGCCGGCTTCGGTGCTCAAGACCATACCGATTACCTAGCCCTTCGCTGTTTGGGGCCTCGACATGGTCGGTCCCTTCAAGCGAGCGCGGGCAGGCATGACCCATTTGCTGGTGGCGGTGGACAAATTTACAAAATGGATCGAGGCCAAGCCCATCCGGAAGCTGGACGGGGCGACAGTCATCACCTTCTTCACCCACGTCATCAACCGGTTCGGCTACCCCAACAACATTATCGCCGACAACGGTACGAACTTCTCCAAGGGGGCCTTCGCCCGATTCTGTAGCAAGAAGGGCATCCGGCTGGACCTCGCCTCCATCGCGCACCCGTAGTCCAACGGGCAAGTCGAATGGGCAAATGGCTTAGTGCTAGCAGGCATCAAGCCGCGCCTCATCGAGCCTTTGGAGCGGTCACCCGGATGCTGGATCGAGGAGCTTCCGGCTGTGCTATGGAGCCTCCACACCACGCCGAATAGATCAACCGGCTTCACCCTGTTCTTCCTGGTCTACGGATCGGAAGCCATCCTCTCCACGTATATCGAGTTTGACTCTCCACGCAAGCTCCTCTACGATGAAAAATCCAACCAAGAGGCACAGGAAGATGGTGTGGACCTCCTCGAGGAGGCCCGCGAGCTGGTATTGTCTAGATTGGCCCTGTACCAGCAACGACTACGCCGCTACCATTCAGGCCGGATCCGCCCAGTTGCGTTCCGCGAGGGCGACCTGGTTCTCCGACTGGTACATGACACTAAGGGAATGCACAAGCTGTCACCACCCTGGGAGGGTCCCTTCATCGTCGGCCGGGCGCTGCCCAACAACTCCTACTACCTCATCAACGTGCAGCAGCCTCGCAAGAACAAGATGGACAAATCAGACGAGCAGACCGAGCGTCCCTGGAACGCGGCCCTGCTATGCCCGTTTTACACCTAGTCACCCGATAGTGCATGTATCCCACAAACCCTATGAATGAAAATGCGGACCCCTACGAGATGCTCGGGGGCTCCTTGCTAGAAATGTGTTTGCATCTGTTTTCCGGTTCAGATTTTCCGGGTCCGGCAACCCCTACCCGGGGGCTTGCCGGCTGGCCCGACCTGCTAAGTCAACAAACCGGATGAGTAGTGTGCGATGATGTCAGAGGCCCACTCTTCGTCTCAGCTACAGACCGCAACCCGGCTGTCCGGCTAGCAATAGCAAAAGCCCGAGGCATCCCACATGAAAAACAGAGAGGAGACGTGACAGGTCAGGCGACCCGGCCTTGCAACTAGCTTAAGACAATCTGGCTGCTAAGCCGTTGGTACCGTGTGCGATGTGCTGTCAGCTCCCTTCGATTCCGGCTGCAGGCCGCAACCCGGCTGCTCGGCAAGGACGCAACGAAAACAGCAGAGCACACGGGAAAGCGACCAAGTGTCCAGAAAGGCGCAAGCTAGTTTTTAAAAAACAAATCCGCCTTCCGGCTACAGTTTAGCAGACTAACCTATTAACATGTGAGAATGTATGTGTATGTATATTTTGTACGACTACTTTGAGTAGGAATTCAGGAAGAAAAGAGAAGAAGATTTGAAGTCCTTTCCTTCATCAAGCGCTCCGAATCTCGGGGGCTACACCCACTAGGTGGGCTCGCGCTCCCCTAGTGGAATATTGTAGTTTTCCGGCCGGCTAAAGGTGTTTAGCCGGGTATTTGGAGCCCAGGTGAGGGCAAGGGTAGGAGGAAGAGAAGACGAAGAAGATTCGAAGTACCTGGCTACACCAGCTACTCAGAATCTCGGGGGCTACACCCAGTGGGTGCGCTCGCGTGCCCCCACTGGAATGTTAGTTCCCCCATCTGCAGGCATTCAGCCAGCAGAGGCAACCAACTAGGATGCAACTAGTCGGATAAAGTTAGAGGACTTGAGGAAAGAAGGAAGATTCGAAGTACCTGGCTACGCCAGCTACTCCGAATCTCGGGGGCTACACCCAGTGGGTGCACTAGCGTGCCCCCACTGGAATTGCAGTTCCCCCAGCTAAAGGCGTTTAGCCGTGCGAAGCCAGCTGGATAAAGTCAATCGACAAAATACTTCAAGGCCCGTGCAGAGCGCACAAGTTGAAGGCAAGCCAAACTAGTTCAAATTGACATTAAAAAGAAAGGGGAGACAAAGCTCCCATAAGTTTACCCGGCGCTAGAGGCAGCCGGTACAGACAGACGAGTTTCAAGACAAGACAAACAAATACACCTGGCATCTCGGGGCAATAACTAAACAGCAGGACCCTTGCCGTGCGGAGCGCTTTGGCTGGCAGCGGCCTCAGGCGGAGGAGGAGGCGCGGCGGTCGACCTGGTTCCGACGCCCGCAGCCGGCTGCGTCGAAGCTTCCGCATCCAGAGTACCGACGGACTCCGAGTCGGTGAGCATCTCGTCGGGATCCACGTAATCGGCGATCTTGACCACGAGAGCATGAGGGCTAGAGCCATATCCGCTCCAGCTCACGCCGCCAGGTCTCGTAGCCGGTCCACCGCAGCCGGTACCTCCCTCACCTTCGCAGCTAGCTGCGCCATCGTCTCGGGGACCGGAGCGTTCGGCCACAGAAACAAGAAGATGTCCTGTGCCGCTTGGCGAAGTTTGGCAGCTTCCTCACCGAGAAGATCGACGAGCTCCTGGGCTGTCGGCTGCGCTCCGGGCCAGTTCTCCTGCAGTCGGTTGTATGCCAGCAGGTCTATGCCGGGATAAAACACTGTCAAGAAAAAGATAGTCAATCCGACTACCGGATCCGGAAAGACAAAGGAGACGGAAATGGGAACTTACCCTTAGCCATATGCCCGACCTGCATCAGCTCCTCTACCAGGGCCTTCTCCTTCATTGCCAGCCGCTTGATCTCCTTCTCTTGGTCCTTGTTCTGGGCCTCGAGAAGGTTGAAGGCGTCGATCCGGCTACCGAGCGAGGTGTCGTGCTCCTTGACAGTGGCCTCTAGACCGTCCACCTTGGCGTGCCAATCCTTGTTCTGCAGCCGCAGAGTGGAGTTGGATTTGCTCAGCCGGTCGTTCGCCTTCTTCAAGCGATCGATCTCGCGCTAGGCGCACACAAGGATAGCTACGACAGAGCCGACTATCGTCAAAAAAAAGATATGATTCTGTATGAAGCAAACTTACTCTGGGAGGTTCCGTTGGCAGCAGCAAGTTTTTGCTCCAAGGACCGGTTCCCGCCGGCTGCGGCCTCCAGCAGCCGGATCTCCTTCACCGCCAGTTCGAGGGTGGCGGCGAGATCCGTCAGCGAGGCGGCGGAGGAGGCGTCGTCATCCACGGCGCTGGTGGCCAGAGACTCCTTCGTGGCAACCACCGTTGTCCTCCACTCCTCCCCCGGCTCGTCCTCGGAGTTTTCATCACCGATAACCATGAGCTCCTTGCCGGTTACCGCCCTCCTGTTCCTGCAGAAGAGTCGTCCCCGCCCTGCGAGGTGGACTCAACCGTTTCTGGCTGGACCACCACGTCCGACTGAGGACCCTCCGCTCCGGCTGAGGCGGCCGGTTCAACTCGAGGAGGCGGCGGAGGCGGTGCCTCGGAGGAAGGAGGGGTAGAGAAAGACATGGCCGGGACACGAGGTGGCAACCCAGTAGGCACTCACGCTGGACTCGCGGCTCAAAAGGAGACCAGCGTGCTAAAAACACAAAAGAAGAGAAGAAGGAAAAAGAAACATGTAAGCCAAAGGCAAGCGAAAGAAGCAAAAATAGTAAAGGCGCCCAGATAAGAACTTACCCCTATACCACTAGGGGCGGCCCCTTCTTCCGGCCAAGGCGACTCAGCGGAAGGGCGCTGGTCTGACTCCTATTGGGGGCCGGCTCCTCCGTGGCAGGCCGGCTGGCGCTGGAACGGCTAGAGCCACTCCTGCCAGCGCCAGAATGGCTGGAGTCGCCGTCCGTCACAAGGCGCTATGCTGGATCGGAGGCCGGGGCGACCTCTTCCTCCTCGTCAACCTCCGCATGGGGATCGGCTACCGGTTCGTCGTTCCGGCTGGGGAAGGCATCCCCATCCCCGTCCGACTCCTCGCCAGACCGCCGACCACGTGAGGGGGGTGTCGGGGGGGTGTCGCCCTCCTCGCGAAGGATGCAAGGGAAGATCTGCTGAATGCAAAAGATTAGTCGTATAAATCAAAAAAGAAGGGCAAGAGATACAAAAGAAAAGTCCGGCTAAAAGGACCTACCCGAGGCGCGCGGTTGTCCTGGTTGTAAGGGGCCAGCCTGAATGTCCAGCCTTCCGGTAGCCGCTCCTTGGTGATCGTCCACACCCACTCCTTCAAGTTGTGGTAGCGGGGATCACGGCGCGACAGCCGGGTCGGGTCCAGCCGGCCGGAGTAGAAGCACATCTTGTGCGCTTGCTGCTGCAACGACATCATTAGCCGGGACATCCAGCTGTGGGTGATGTCCAGGCCGGTTAGCCGGCAGGTGTTGAGGGAGCGCATGTGTTGGAGCATCGCATCTGACTCTGCCTTGTCTCCGTAGATCTTCCAGTCCCAGTGTTGCCGGCTGGACTCCACATCCTGGAACGTCGGAAGGTTGATCCGGTCCACGTTGGTGTAGTTCTTGACGTAGAAGTACGATTGCTACCACAGTCATACTCCTGCAGCCGGATCTTCGGGTAGCCGGTCTGCGCGCGGGAGTAGATGGAGGCGCCATCACAGATGACTAGCGGCCCCTTCGTAAACTGCACCTGCGGCCGGACTCGGAAGAGCCGGCAGAAGAGCCGGAGATCAGGCTGGATCCTGAGGTAGCTCTCGCAGAAGGCCATGAAATGCGTCAGCGTGCCGATTGCGTTGGCGCCAAGATGGTCTGGAGGCGGAGGTCGAAGAAGGCGAGGAATGTGAGGAAGAATGGGTGCACCGGCAACACGAACCCGCACGCCAGATGTGAGAGGAAAATCACCCGTTCTCCCTCCACCGGATGTGGCGACTCCTCTCCCGCCGGTGCGACCCGCACCTCCACCTCCTCCTCCGACGGAAGGAAGCGGGTGGCGCGGTACTTCTGGATGTGGTCCTCTATGACGGAGGAGCCACACCACGCTCCGCGCTCAGCAGCCATCTCCGGTTCGTTGAAGGGCGTGGTGGCAGACGAATGACGGTGGAACGTACCGCCGGTGACGACAAGCGGGCGGCGCAGCGGGCTACAGCAGCAGCAACGAAGCGCAGAAAGCAGGAGCGTAGAGGAAGGAGAAGGCAACTGGGAGTGGGGGAGCGGAGGAAAGGAACTGCCCCTCCCAGGCTCCCCTTTAAAGTACCAGAAGAGCAACCGTCCGCGGAGCCACGTGGCGTCTATCGACGCATCTCCCAGCCAAACTGCCGCCCCAGATCCTATGTGTAGACGCGGGCTGCACAGAAGATCCCAAGGCAAGAACCGAAGCGTCATGCGGCAGGTTCCCGAGTCGACGTACGACGGGACGTTACACTGCCCGCCGCAGAGTAATGATGGCGCATGCGCGCATGACCGGCGTAAGCGCTCACGTCACGGGTAGTGCAACAGCCAAGCTAGTGTCGGGAGTGCGCTCACATTTCACCTAAGGGCGAAATCCACACCCGCTCGAGGGCTAGTGTCGGGGGGATGACCCCCGAATACCCCAACCGGACAAGAAACATGGCAGTCGGATCGCGTCCGGCTGACAAGCGTAGCCAGACAAGGCAAGTCTAACCGGCTACCGTGAGGTAGCCGGAGTGGCGGGAAGCAGCCGACTATAGCATCGTAGCCGGAACCAATCAAGGAGACAGTGCGACGTGCGGAACAGTGTGCGGTACGCCCTGTACGACAACAAGACTGGCAACTACTCGGCCATACCAAAGACTTTGCGGGGATGACGCGGGAACAGTGGCCCGATGCTGACGACAGGCTCGCACAGTGTTCACTGTGCCCACGACAGCCATACCGCTTGTACTCTGATGGGACATGGTTGTACCGGATACTGTAGATGACCAGCTGGCTGGGACCCACCTGTGGGGCCTGCCAGTCGGATTGGCCAGTGAGACTGTTGCCTCTCTGCCTATATAAAGAGAGGCAAGGCCTCAGTAGAAAGGGTTGGTCTCGGTGCATTTAAGGCAGTAGCTAGAGAATACAGCTCGAGGAGCACTTGTAGTTCATATACCTCTCATAGTCAGATCGGCAGCATTAGGAGTTTTACTTCACCACGAGGGCTCTGAACCTGGGTACTTCCCGCGTCCAGCTACGCTTGCTTGTATCCAATCCCGCCTGCGGACGCCGTCGATAGCTTCCCTGCTAGTCCCCACACCTCTATCTAACCTTCTTAGGTACTGCCGTTCCCAACACAACGACAGTGTGTGATATACCTTGCTATTGACTTTTTTAAAATAATTCAAAGGTACTACAATGACCCAGCATATCACTGCATGATGTAGTTCACTATAGTCGTTGACATAACACCAATGAAACACCGTTCACTAGTATTACCTCCATCAAAGTGGTACAACAGAAACATAGCAGGTCCAAAACATGACTATAGATTACAACTCGACTCTTTACAAAAGATCTAGAGAACACTCTAGGTTAAATAGGAAGAAAACAACTTCATACAAAGAAGAACCATAAATAATAACTCGGAACTATCTAGTTAATAAGACTAGCATCTAAACTATCTGGCTTGAAATTGTTGCTAATGCAAGTCTATACATAAGTAGGTTTTATGGCTAGAGTATCTATTCCTATCTAATCAGAACTTTATCTTCACTTTGGTTGAAGAATATGTTTCCTTTATTGACTTCCTTGAAGAACTTGAGCTGTCGATGATGGTTTCTTGAGCAGAAATTGATGTTGATGTCATCTTCAACGGCTTCAGGATCTAGCAAAGGTTAAGAAGGTATGGTTGAGTACGAGCGTACTCATCAAGTTCACTAAAAATAAGTGTACGATGCACTATCTCTACAGCCACAGACCAAAGGTTATAGGCAATGTAGGTTTCGTAAACATTTCTTCAAAGGTTGCTTTTATTCTAAAGACTATGTCCGACAGCCTTCACATGTTGACCAGAACCTTCGTGGGGTTCCTTTCCTGCTGCGTTCGTAGCTCCTTCTCGAAACAAGGAGTAACATGTCACAGTTCTTACACTCTACAGAGGTGCATTGTTTTACCCATGAGAGACCAAATCCTTGTTGCACAACCGGGCGAATCTTTCCCGTCCACAGTTCTATGATGTGGGGCCAAGTAGATGATCCAAGCCAATCATTGCCCCTCTCAACAACCTCGCATGAAGACACGACCTTCCCAAGAAGATATACCTCCGTTACCCCCCATATAGGCAGATATAACCCTGGCAACCCCTTGGAGACTCTAGTGAGAAGATCATGTCCCTGCAACCCCCATATAGGCAGATATACCTCCGATAGCCCCTCATGGAAAGTCTAGACACCAATATCACGGGGAACTAAGTCCCACCCATTTGCTGGATTCTCCGCGAGAAATCTACAAGCTCACGATAAGGTCATTTGTCCATGCGAAAGGAAGAAGATCCAGCTGACTTCTCTGTCCCATTCCAAATCTCATGTTTAACGCGTAATATATGGCACTAGAACCACTGGCGACATGGGTTGTTAAGTCCTAGATATTATGTTCCTTTACCACTAGAACTGTATTAGTAGATGACAACATTATTTATGAAAATAGCGTTTTCTGACCTTTTTGAAATGCAGGTGATGACAACATTTGAGTTAGAAGCAATTGATAGAAAATAATCAAAGGACATGAGCAAGTTGTGAACTTGCCTTTTCTGATTGCAAGATTATGCACTCACGGTCTTCAAGATACTAGAGGATCTAAATTCTGTAAACAAAATCATTGGTCTAGTAAGGACTAATGTTTAAAGAAGCAGGATGCAATTATGCATAAGTAATTTAATGAAGTTTGATAAACGCGAATCCCCGAAATAATCGTATATGATCTAGGTTTGAAAACTGGGAATGGTTTCTTTAGAATGTGTTTCACTTTTATATCAGCTTCACATTTGTTCTTCTTATTAAGGCTTGTGAGAATGTGTGAAACAATAAGTAAATATAACAAGTGGCATGTAATACTAAAGCACTCAAATGGCGCATGGTATTTAAAAGAATTCTTAAGAAAGATTACTAATCAATTAGAGCTTTTAAAGAAGTGTTTAAGGATTACTTTTAATGTTTCTTAAAAGAATAACTTTTAGGAAAATATTACTTTATAAGGAAAAAGCATTTAAGGGTTTAACATGCAAATTATAAAAGTGAAGTATAATAATATTCTAAGATTGAGGGGAATTGTTATCTATTAATTATGACGGGATTTATTATGTTAAGTTGTTAAGACTTAAGGGACTTATTATAAGGTTGTTATTTGAAGTGGCAAAACAAATAACTTTTGAAGAAAAGTGTTCTTTGTTGAAGTTTAAACATTCTTTATGGTTAATCAATGTGATTGATATCGTTTGCCTTTATTCAATAAGCTTGAACTTGAAATGCTTTACGACTTAATCTGGAACAGACAAAAGTTAACTATAAAAACATAAATATTCTTTAGGCATTATGCATGACTTGGTGTACCAAAGTGAACTTTAAGACATAAGTAGATCTAGGGTGTGATGTGTTTAAAAGTATTAATAAGTTTTAAACCTTGCAACAAGCATGTTTAAAAATATGGGATCATTCACTTTCAGCTTAGGTGAATGATGAGTTTAAATGTGATTTGTTATGATGAATATAGGAAAGTAAAATTAAAGGGTTTTGATAATCTATTAGAGCTTGAAATCATGTTTAAGGATAGTTAACGGATAAACAACATTCACTTTTATCATAAGTGAATGATGTTTAAAATTTATTTAAATTGGCGGTTTAGTTTGGATTTATGATTTAAAAAGAGTTTTATAAAGTTAATAAGTTACATTTAAGTTTAATTATAGATCCAACTTATGGTTTTGGACTTAGTATTGAGTTATTAGGGATTTAAGGTTTTATATATAGAATTGTGATGAGTTCAAAAGTGAAGGTTTAATTATTTTAAAATCTTAGAATCCTATAGAATAATCCTTTCAGCATTTTTCTAGTCAAATTTATTTATTCAAGACCTCAAAAGTGAATTTTATTTAATTTTAGGTGTTATTCTTATTTTTATAAAATTCCACAAAGGATTATATATCTCTAAATATTTTCTTCAAGTTTTATTTGTAAACAAACCGAGTTAGTATTTTTATAAAATAGTAGCTTTATTTTAATAGGCAAAAATGATTTTTATTCATTTTTAGGACTTTCCCTTATTTTATGAAATGTCAATTTGAATTTAATAGTGTTAATACTTGTTTACATTTTATCTATCCTTAGTAAGTATATTTGTATTTTTATGAGGTAGAGATTATTTTCGTGATCATTTCGATATATCACATGTATTTTTAGGATTTTTCTATATTTTTCTAGAATTAAAATAATTTTAGGAGTATATTTGTAATTAAACGATTTTACTAGGGTTTTCTTTCGAAGACACGAGCCTGGCCCAGCCCGACCCGATCCAACGCACTAGGTTGGGTCAAGCCAACCTAGGGTCATTATACCGCCCCCCACCGGCCTAGTCACTCCTCTCTCTCATGCTCTCGATCTTAGCTCTGGCGACGCTGATGGCGCTGCCCATCTCACGCTCGATTCCGGCCTGCGTGACCAACGCCACGATGCAAGACGATATGAATGATGCTGCTGCTTGACGTTGTCCCACTAAATTTGGCGTTGGCGCTCTCCGTTGGTTACGCTGACCACTACCCGGTGGCTAGGGTTTGAGGTCCGCCGGTTCTGGCACTCCCTCAACGACGCTGTGGTGCTCGTGGCGCCACTTTACCATGGCTACCACCGTCGTGTGCTGGCACGGGTTGCAGCGCCCCTTGGGGTGCTCCCCATGCCGCCACTTCTCTCTACCGCCGGCCATCTCTCTTCTTCCTCTTCGGTACACTTACAAGGACCTCGAGTAAGTCTCCTTGTACTACCCCATCTATGATCCTCTCGATGCTCTTCCTGCCCAAGCTATGTGTGATTACTGTGGTTACCCCCTATTAGGGTTCATCTCTGAACCTAGTGTTCATACCCCCTATAATGATGCTTAGTTAGGCGTCTTGATTCATCTTGGTTGTAATAACCTTCTACGGTATGTATTACTATGGTGTAGTATCACACCCTTGTTGATCTTTAGCCCGCTACTCTGATTTCTGTCAATTAGCACTCTATTGATTGCATTCAGTTACTTTGTTCTCTATTAGAGAACACCCTGTGGATGCATGCTTTATTTACTGTGGAAGCCTAAATGGTTATAGATAGTAGCTTAACTCACATGGAGTTGTGGTGCCTTACTGCTAAGCTTTGTTTCTTGGCTTGGTACCTACTATAAATACCTTTTGAGTTCAGTCTCAGCATTCCATCCTGGTACTTTGTAAAATTAAGATTACTAGATCTTAGTCTCTTGTCTGTGATGTACTAGGAGATGATACATAACTGGATGACTCCTATTTTTAATAGGAAGTGATTTAATTAAGGGTCTCTGTCTAGTGTGGCCTGGAGATAGATAGTGTTGACATTCACTATCTTCTCAAATCAAAATGTCTCTTATGATTCCTAATTCATTTAGGAAAATGATTATGTGTTTTTGGACAGATGCTGCTTAGGCTTATTCGTAACAAGTGATGACCTTGCTGGTATAAAGGTGTTACCCAGTTAGAAATATACCCTGTACAAGTAGTGGTGATGTGTATTGATCTAGTTAAAACTAGACCTACTGGTCTATGATGTTGGTCTAAGACTATTACTTGTGAAATTAGTATGTTCTTTACAAGTGGCTATCTTTAGACATTAGTTTGTGAATCTACTCTATTGACTTATGCTACCATGGGATGCTACTATGGTACCTCCTTCTTGGAGTGTGCATAGTAATAGCCTAGGTAGTTGGTTTACTACTATGCCCCTGCCAATGATGCATAGACTGAGGCTTTAGAGGTGTATGTTTGCTTATGAAAGATCAGATGATGTTACAAATTCTACTAGATTAGGAAAATGATTGAATCTATGGTGTTGGGCTTTATTGTTCATATGTTTGACTCAAGTAGCATCTGATGTACTGAGATGCTGCTATGGTTCCTCCATTTCTTGGTGTGCGCATAGCACTAGCCAGTTAGCATGATCTGCTACTGTGTTCTTTCTACTTGGAATTTAATCCCAAGCCTAAAAAGTGAAAGCTAAAGCCATACTTTAAACAAGAACAGATCCTATTTGTTGCTTCTCTGCTCTATGATGACTAGGATAGCCTTTATTCTAACTTGAGAGTATTCCCCACCAAAAGCTTAATTTTATTATATGATAAGAACAAATATGCTACCAGATCTAGCTAGTGATCTAGTGAGTTTCTACCTTGATGCATGAGGTTGCTTGTTTATCTTCGTCAACTCAGCCTAGTGCTCTGTTCTTGAGCTTGTTAGCCTTCTCCTCCTGGAACTGGTACATGCTTGATCTTGATCATACCCATGACCTAGCTTCTGGATGGCTTTCTCAAGCAACTAGAGTGTTGGTGATTTGTGTGGATAGATCTATGTGGTTATTTGGATGCTAAGCAGAATGATTCCTGGTGATTTGATAAGAGCAGTGTTCTGGAGTATACATAAGTAAGAATGACTTCTTACCTATGTGGTGGAAATGCATGTGTAGCAAGTGACCTACAAAGTGGTACTATGCTAATACGGCTGTGTTCTTACCCTCCCTCTTGGCTGTCATGTGTTGATACCACACTATGTAACATGCCAATGTGTAAGCTTCTTGTGGGTGTGCATGGTATGGTGAAAGTTTCCACTTCTGTAGCTTTCAAGTTGTGGATGAGTTCTAGTAAAAGTGTGATATTTTCCTGATGTTTGTACCCTTTGCCTTTACTGTTCTGGTGAAACTTGCCCCTCATATTTCTCTCAATGATATTGGACTAAGACAATTTTGATAAGAACAAATACCACTCTTTGGTGAAACTTGCCCCTTTTATGATTAGCTCAGTGATGAACAGTAATAGTGCATCTCACTGTTAATTCTGAGAGCACTAATATTAATTCATAACCCTACTTCTCTTTTGTTTCTTTCTGTCTTTGCTTGCAGGTATCGAACTTAGAAAGAAAATCTTCAGAATTTGAAGATTTAGATTAGGACCTTTCAATTTTCAAGTTGTTGTAATCTTTTTTTATTCTGTCGTAATTTATTCATTCTTTTATTTATCTGTAAAGACAATGTATTATTAATGGTTTGATATAATAAAGTTGAATTTCCTTCTTATAGTTCAACTTCATCTTTTTCTATTACTTATATTATTCTGATTGTAATTTATTTTTATCTATTAATTGTAAAGGAACAATGGAATATTACATTCCATATTTAACAAAGCTTGATTTTCCCTCTTTTTAGAGTTTAGGACTTGTTATTATTTGTACTTATATTATCTTGAATTCTCATTTATTAAAGTAATCTGTAATTTGTCTTGAATTATAACACAATACAACTATTAGTATATTATAAGGATTCATTTATTTATTTATATTTGAGGTTAAATTTCATTTTTACTAACTCCTTTCAAATTTATTCGTATTCAAATACATGTTTGAATCACTTCCCCTCTTAACCAAAGAGTTCTGCAAAGGTCATTTCCAAATCTATCGCACTAGCAATGCACAAACATGTGTCCTATCTATTTCGAGGGGTTAATCCTGGCATGTTACAGGTACCAAGTAGTCAAATATTGGAGAACCACCGAGAGTTTCGCAAGAGTCGACCTTTTGATATGAATGGTAATGACACCAAATTTCAGCCATTTTTTAAAAAATACAAAGAAACAAAATATAAAACAAAATATAACCATTCTTTTCTCTCTTGGTGTGTCACTATGTGCACTATCTAGTTTCCATGAAAAAATATAATCTTAAAATTTGACAACTTTTGAAAAAAGGTGTATCACAATATATTGAGTACCATGTATGAATATGCATGGCTTTCAAACCAGATGACCAAGGTCATGGCCATATCTTTTCTATAGTTTATAATAACCTGCCCATATTTGGTAGTTGGTGTGTATTGACATTTAAAATATTATTTACAAAAAGCTTCCAAATTCAAAGTTATTTCAATTTTCTAAGGCACAACAATGGCTTTTTTCATGAAGCAACTACAAAATATGGCTCAAACTCCCACTGCCCCATTTTTCACACAAAGTATATATAGCCTAGGGTTTAGGGTTCAGGGTTTATTTTGGGTTCAAGGTTTAGGGTTCATGTTTTAGGGTTTAGGCTTTAGGCTTTAGGGTTTAGGGGTTTAGGTTTCATGTTTGAGGGTTTAGGGTTGTTTCGGGTTTATGATTGTTTAGGTTTTAGGCTTTATGGATTTTTCAATAATAATGTTAAAGCTTTATATATATGCTTATATTCATGGAATAGAATGGCGTTATCGAAATTTAATGAAAGTATCTCAAATTTTGATCTATAAGTGCATTATGCCTGCTTGGTAAGGGTTTAATGTTCTAGGGTTAGGAGGTTAGGGTTCTAGGATGAGGAGGTTAGGATTTAGGGTTAAGGGTTTTTGATTTTCAATAATGTTCAAGCTTTATGCTTATATTCATGGAATAGAATAGCGTTACCACAATTTAATGGAAGTATCTCAAATTTTGATCTATAAGTGCATGGTACATGCTTGGTTTAGGGTTTATGGGTCGAGGATTTAGGGTTTTACGGTTTAGGTTTTATGGGTTGTTTAGGGTTTACGATTTAGCGAATTTTCAATAATGCTCAAAGATTTATGCTTATATTCGTCGAATAGAATGGCGTTACCTGATTTAATGAAAGTACCTCAAATTTTTATCTATAAGTGCATGATACCTGCTTGGCATGAATATATTTTTACACTCCTTTATATATCTCTTAAATTAGGCCAAGTTTTATGCTCTTTAGGGTATAACAAGATGACCTTCTTGACTAAACTAATAGGGTACCAGCTACCGATATCAGCTTTGAGTGAAACAAGAAATCCAAATGTGGTACATATAACTCACATCATTCTAGGCCCATACTATAGTAGTTGAGTAAAACATCTCGAAAATGCAGGCTTAGCTGTGTAGTATATGACACCTCCTAGTATAGGTTTCTTTGTGATACTTAGCACATAAGGGTTAAACTATTCTTTGTCTCAATATCTACCCAAATTGCCCATTTGCAGTTGGATAATTTTGAGCAAAGTGGTCTCACTTTGGTTCTGACTAACCTCTTACCTTTCTTTCTAGACTACTAAATACTACCAATCTTCAATTCTATCATAAATTATCCTCACATAATCTCTCATAACTACTAAAAAAATTGTAGTTACTACCTTAATCCAAAAAATATCGTAATATTATAATACCTGTGACTTCTATCATAGACCTACACTGTCCTTTACTTACTTATACTCAATATTATTTACTATACACTTGTCATTTTATACCTATTTCAGGGTTTCAGAGCTAATCTCACCATGATCTTGTTATGATTTACCTAGTCATCATAATGGAAGAGCTAATCTCACCATGACAACTCTTCTTCTTAGCTTACTATTAATGTTTTTTAACAAAATTCTACTCCACCACATGGAATTCTCAAGTGAATGCCACATGATTTACTTCTAATTGTATCTAGACATACTCCAATGGTCTACCCTATGTAGTATAGTGGTATCAACTAGTGGTAATATTCTGCTACTTCATGGAGATTCTAAATATAGACTCCATCACTAATCCTACTCCACATGATATCCTAATCTTAGTCGTAATCTTCTTTGATATTTTAACTTACATAATATATCGTAGTGGTGTTATACATATTCAGAGCTATACTAAAATGGCATTTCTCTAAAGAAGACATATAACTAATCCTTAAGAAAGATGACAATGGAATCCAACTTAAGTGTGACAAATTTTATCCTCAAGTGGACACCCATCACAATTCCTGGTTTAGATAAGATGGTTCCTATAGTCACTATCCAACCTACAGATCTTCCTAAAAGGGTTTTAATCCTAAGGTCAAAGCATATGCTCTGATACCAGCTGCGGTGACCCAACATACCACTGCATTATGTAGTACACTATAGTCGTTTACATAACAGAAATGAAACACTGTTCACTAGTATTACATCCCTATACCAAAGGATCCAGAGAACACTCTAGGTTAAAGAGAGAGAAAGAAACTTCTTAGAAAGAAGAACCAGAAATAATAATACAGAACAATCTAGCTAATAAGACTAGCATCTAAACTATCTGGCTTGCAATTGCTGCTAGTGCAATGCTCTACAGAAGTAGGTGTTATGGCTAGAGTATCTACTCCTATCTAATCAAGATCTTTGCCTTTGCTTTGGTTGATTTATATGTTGACTTCATTAAAGAACTTGAGCCGCCGATGATGGTTTCTTGAGCAGAAATTGATGTTGACATCGTCTTCAACGGCTTAGAACCTAGCAAGGGTTATGGTATGGTTGAGTACGAGTGTACTCAGCAAGTTCACTAAAAAGGAGTGTATGGTGCACTATCTCTACAGCCACAGACCAAAGGTCGTAGACAATACAAGTTTTCATAAACATTTCTTCAAAGGTTGCTTTTATTCTGAAAACTATGTCCGACAGCCTTCACAGGTTGACCAGAACTTTCATGGAGTTCCTTTCCTGCCGCGTTCGTAGCTGCTTCTCGGAATAGGGAGTAACATGTCACAATTCTTACACTCTGTAGAGGTGCGTCACTTTTCCCATGAGAGACCTCATTCAAACTTCCATGGTTTGAGGCCAAATCTAAGATGCAAGCCAATCACTGCCCTCTCCACAACCCCGCCTGAAGACATGACCTCCCCAAGAAGATATACCTCTGTTAACCCCCATATAGGCAGATATAACTCTGGCAACCCCTTGGAGACTCCAGTGAGCAGATCATGTCCCTGGCAACCCCCATATAGGCAGATTTACCTCTGACAACCTGTAACACCCCAAAACTTCTAATCAAGGTTATCAAGTTCTAATCACCCAAAGTTAGGGTTAACAAAAACTTTTATTACAAATTTGAATATGAATGCATGTGTGTTTTGCATTAGTGTAGAATTGATTGAAATTGTCATGCTTGATTGCTACAAATGATGATAAATGGTTTAAAGGTGAATAATATATCATCTAGGCCATTTACAAACAAAATCAAAAGAAAAATAAATCAAATATGAATTAAATAACCAAATGGTCATTTTGGCCAAAGTTAACCACTAGGTCACATTGAGTGTTCCTAGAAGAGAAATTTTAACAGAAACAATTCCACTTCTTTTCACCCCTTGCTAAACCAAGTAAAAGTGAATCAAGGCCCACCTTAGAAACTTACAAAAACCTTTTCCAAATCCATTTAATGGACAGTTAAAAATTGAATCTAGTTCATATGGTAAGATCACACTTTTTCAAAAACCCAGCAAATCAATTCCCCTTGGCAAACCCAAGCAACTAGAGACTACCAAGCATAAGTATAGATCACTCACCAAATTTTATTAAACAATTTCAAACAATTTCATCAAACACATTGCTTACACAAATTAATTATCTGCCTAACTTCACTGTTTAAGCAGTAACCCCTCGACAATTTGGTATCCCCTTAACTCCCTTGTCTCCCCTAGTGTCGAGCAGCACCGGACCAACCCTCTCTTTGCTGTTGTGCACCAGTGCCGTGCCGCCCGAATGTGGTTGTCGCTGGCCAACAGTGGACAACACACCAGGAGCCACACCACCCTCGCCCATGACACGCCACCATCTACCGCCACACCCTGTCCAAGCCACGGCCACAGGAGAGCCTTTGACTACCCTAGCTACGCCGTGCCCAGAGCGCGCCAGCACGCCGTAGCCGACTGCCCCGCACAGACCACGCCTCGCCTTCTCCACGCACGCACCCACTCACCATGATCACAGCAACCTCCCAGACACCCCCGTTCACCGCCGCGCGACCCGTAGCTCCCGCACGCTGTCGCAAACACCTCCGCTCCCACGTAGAGCATCGCACGCGCCCGACCGTCTCACACCGCCCCGTGCCACGCCATTACTTCCGTGATGACCACCAGGGAACACCGCACTGTCCCCTAGCCTCAGCCGCACCGCTAGCCACCTGTAGCATCGTCACCGATGAGCCCGAGGCCACGCTGTTCAGTCCCCTTGCCACAGTATAAGTAGACGCCTCCCCCGCCTCCATTCTCCATACCAACCCCCTCACCACTCCTCACTGATCCTCCCTCACCCTTCCTCGGAGCAAGGCGAGCTCTCCCTCGCCGGAATTTGGCCAGAGCTCACCGATGTAGGAGGAGAAGGGCGTCGTCGATTGAAGCCGCCACAGGAGCTGCCGTGACCGCCATTCGAACCGCCGTCCATGACAACACCGTTCGCCCCCATCTCCGACCCTAGATGGAGCCTAGGTGAGCCTCGCCAGACCCCCACCGCCGCGTTAGGTTAAAATCCTCGCCGGAGCTATTCGTCGTCGACGATGAACCACAGCTATTAGATTAGATTTTGATCGTAGGGCTCAGGTTCACAGATACTGCTTCGGGTAGATTAAGTCGCTAACGAATGGACCCCCCTGTCGGCAGCCCGCTGCGCTATGCTGTGTAGTTGGCGCGGCCCGTTTAGTTTCCCGCGCAGCCCAGTGAATTCGAATTAGTATTTTGCATTTTAGTTAAAACTAGTTTCTGTCCATCGATTCAAAAATCAATTCAGAGAGTTTCATTGAACCAAATTGCATGATACCAGTTTTCTTAGAAACATATTTAAATTATCTATCCAATCCCATTGGATTTAAATCATTTGGAGTTAGACATAATCCATAGTAAAAATAACAAGACAGAGACTTTTTGAACTTCAAACATTTTTCAAAAATCAACCATAACTGTGTTTGAGTTGATTCCAACTCTCAAAAATCACATTTGATAAGATCTATCTGAATATGTAAAAATATTTAGGTTTGCATGCAGTGACTTTGGATTCGTACCAAAATAATGCTATATAGGCATTTCTAGTCACTTTAAATCTATTAAATGATAATCTTAAACTTTATAAAATATGAACAACCCTTTAAATCACATTCCCATGAATTATAATATGTGATGATGACATGTGTCCACATGATCCCATATTTTAATTGGAGAATATTAAATCTTAATTAATTTCAATGAGTAGAAATTACTTTTATAAAATAAACTCAATAAGACTAAGGCTTTATTTCATGTGATGCTTGTGATGATGCTAGATCATCAAGTGTGAACCTTAGTGTTCTAAATAGAAGTAGTTAATTATTGTTTGGTGATTGTGTACCCCTGCATTTATAAATGATAGTACCGACCCGGGATACGAGGAGGAGGAGTACTACCAAGAAGAAGAAGAGGAAAACTTCAACCACTTCTCTACTCAAGACAAGCTATCATTGGCAAGATAACTCTTGCAAGTCTTATACTTATGTAATCCATCACTAATTGCAAGATAACATAACCAAGATGCACTAGGCATGCTTTGGTTATATACCTTTGGTTTATACCAATCCCAAGTTTTACTTGCAAGCTTTATTATTTTAGTTTACCAAAGTTCTTTACTTTTAGTTAGCACTTTGTGAGTATTGGAAAAATAGTATAGATAGCATAAAGAGTATAAAACTAGGCCTATACTTAGATGTCATTCTATGGCATGAGATTGAAGATTAGCACCCCTCATTAGTGAACACTCTTAACCTTAGTGGCTAGTGCTAAGCATAAAAGTTGATCACTTTAGATGGGAATACTTGGGGAAAATGATTATGAAAACCTTGGAATGATGCTTCATTCGATTGAAATGTTTTGACATGTGTTGAGAAACACAAAAGGATTTGATGATGAAAATGTTAAGGCATGAGCCTTAGCCCTTTATAAAAACTGATGGTTGGGTTCAGATGCGATACCATTCCAATTTTACCATACAACCACAATACCCGAATTGGGTAGGGCTTAGTCAGAAGTTTATATGCATTAGTATGGGTTCCCTCGTGGAAGATGTTTGAGCTGAGGCTACACCATGAGTGTGAATTGTCCACCTATGAAGTTCCCATGATGGCAGATGGCCATGGCTGGGAGGCCAAGCTCATAGGGGAGGTGCCTATACTAGAGTGTGTAAAGGAAAGGTTATGATTGATTATCCGCATACTAAGTATGATGATTCAGGGTTATCCCTGATGGATGTATCGAATTTTGTGGTGAAAGTGTACCACCTCTATAGAGTGTCAAACTATTCGAATAGCCGTGTCCGCGGTCATGGAAACTAGGAGTGGCCATACTGTTCCATCGTTAGATGTTTTCAAAATTACTTGTGAAGTGAACTATGATTTTGACTTGACCACAACAGGGTTGTGAATATGAAAACTAGGTTCCCAACTTAAAGTGATTTAGAACATTTACTTAGTTTTCTTTACTTCTGAACTCAATTTAGATAAATCTGTCTTTTTGCAAATAAACTTAGAGCTTAGGATTTCCTACTAAAACTACCTTACTTTTTAGTGATAGTTTGCGAGTACTTAAAGAGTACTCATGGCTTTATCCCTGGCTATTCCCGTGGCCAGACAATGAGGAGGACTACCCGGATAATGGACAGCAGGACAGCTACGACAACTAGGATCATCTCCCATCGTCAGCATTGCATGTGACTCTAAAGATGGAGCCCCCTGCTACGCTTATTATTCCGCTGCTTGTTTGTATTAAGACTAGATCATGAGATCCCTTATTTGTGTAAGACCTTATTATGGTGAAAGTGTACCACCTCTGCACAGTGTCAAACTATTCGCAAAACCGCATCTGCAGTAATGGACAGTTGGAGTGGCCATACTGTTCCGTCGTCAGATGTTTTCCAAAATGATTTGTGAAGTGAACTATGATTTTGACATGACCACAACAGGGTTGTGTTTATGAAAGCTATGTTCCCACTTAAGTGATTTAGAACATTAATGTAGTTATCTTTACTTCTAAACTCAGTTTAGATAAACCTGGCTTTTTGCAAATAAACCTAGAGCTTAAGTTTCCTACTAGAGCTACTTACTTGTTAGTGATAGTTTGCGAGTACTTAAAGAGTACTCATGGCTTTTTCCTTGGCCAGACTATGAGGAGGACTATCAGGATGATGGACAGCAGGACGTCTACGATAACTAGGATCATCTCCCATCGTCAGCATTGCTCGTGACTCTGAAGATGGAGCCCCCACTACGTTTCTTTCCGCTGCTTGATTTGTATTTAGACTGGATCATGAGATCCTTTATTTGTGTAAGACCTTATTACAGCTTGTAATGGATGATGTACTATGATATCCAATCTGTTATGTCTCGCAAAAATGGTAATCCTGAGATTGCGAGGTGTGGCATAACAGACATCTAGGATTAAAAATCCGGGTGTTGATAAGTTGGTATCAGAGCCATCCTGACCATAGGAGAACCTAGTTAGAATGGACGTCCGAACCAAAAACTTAGTTTCAAAACAAAAGAAGTGAGTACTTATGAAAACCTATTCCCACTCTTATCCTTGATTCTTTCAAAAAAATCATGTTCCTCAAAAATTCTAACATTACTACATAAAATTTGATACACTTGATCACCTCACTAACTTACTCATCCTAAATTCTTATAGATGGAAGTCTAGTATTGCAAGTTCTACCAGTTGGGTAACGGAGGCCAAGTGATCTTTGAGAGGGATCTAGATGTACTATTAGAGTATCTTGAGCGCCCGCATCCGGATTCTTCAGGGCACAACTCAACGATCACATAGGAGGATATCTACAATGGCTGATAGTTGCAGATCTCAGAGGCAAGATGGAAGCACCCACTTCTGAGAAGATCAATTTACCTTGCGTGAGATTAACTGGCTAGATGGAATAGCCAGGTCTATACATGAAGCTCTTGCCCATCTGTGTGGGAAAAACATCAACTTGATCTAGGGAACTCGCTTTGCACACGTCGCAAGGCGTGATTCTATGGGAATGCCATTGGAGATGCCAGGACACCCGGAGCTAAAGCACCAGGTGGATAATCTTGACTTCATGTTGTATGATAGGAAGAAAGAATTGGACAACGGCCAAGCCTATGCCAACCACAACCTTGCCATTACCGTCAAGAAGGACCAGACTCTCGCCATTCTCGCCAAGGAGCACCAATCACTTCATCGTCAGCACGACAAGAAGGATGGCACCATCGATCGTCTTCACAAGAAGGTGGCCACTCTCGAGATGACCATCTGTGAAAAGGAAGTCTAGCTTGAAGCAAAGGAGGAGGAAGAAGGTGAAGATATCCAGGGATATCTTCACTCTTACCTCACTGATGACAATGACTACCTTGAGGATGATGCCATGGAGTTCTACATTGATGATGATGATTCTGACTTCATTGATGATGACTAGATGCACTCGAGCACTACCATAGGAATGAGTTGTACTGGCCCCACTGTATTGTAGTCTCAAAGTTTAAAGCTTTTGAAAACAAAACCATGAACCTTAGAAATTTCCCTCTTATCTCATTATCTATCTCAATCTTTAGATGACTCGTGGAAACCCTGGAGGAAGCAGCTCATCTCAGGACCCAATGCTGCAGATTCTACAAACGCTAGTTTCCGACCGTGAAGCTAGTAGAGCCGAACACCAAGCCAACCTAGCCACTCTTCAACAGATAGCTCAGATGGCCCAGAATAATCAAGGCCATCGAAATCAGGATCACCATGGATCCAAGCTTAAGAACTTTCAGAATACCAAGCCACCTATCTTCAATAAGTCTGAGGATCCCTTAGATGCTGATGACTGGCTGCAAACCATGGAGAACAACCTGGAGGTCACAGGAGTTGACGCCAATGAGAAAGTACTGTTTGCCACCCATTATTTGGTAGGAGATGCAAGAACCTGGTGGAATAGCACCCGTACCATGAACGATGGTTAGATGATGACTTAGGAAGCATTCAAGATCAAGTTCAGCTGCACCCATGTGCCACAAGGTTTGGTCACCCGGATGAGGGATGAATTCAGGGAACTGAAGGAAGGAAGGATGACGGTAGTTGAGTACCGTGACAAATTTCTGTCCCTAGCTAGATATGCCCCGGATGAGATTAACACTGAAGCCAAGAAGAAGGAAAGGTTCCTGAATAGATTGCATGATGAGATGCAGACTGTGTTAGTCAACATCCGTTTTGGAGATCTAGCAGAGTTAGTAGATTCTTCCATTCAGATGGAAGGGAAGATCAACCAAGCCAATGACAACCGCAAGCGTCGCATGATGCACCATACTGGGTCCCAGAATACCTAGAAGTATCGCCCCAACCTGTCTGCAGGATATGCCCCAAGAAACAACAGACCCCCAATGTCCCGTCCAAGCTATCCCAATCGTAGCGGGGGAACTTGAAGTCTAGAGGAAACCACAACAACAACCCCGGCAACTCCAACAACTTCAACCGTGCACCATACAAGTCCAACAACAACAACAACAACAATACTGCCCCAAGGACTGGAAGCAATGTTGTGCCTGTTGCAGCAAAAGACAAGTCCCAGATTACTTGCATTGAATGTGGCCGTCTGTTCCACATGAATGCTGAAGAAGCCTAGGAAGCGCCCGATGTCGTGTTGGGTATGTTTTCTGTTAACTCGGTACTTGCAAGAGTGTTGTTTGATTCTGGACCATCGCACTCGTTTGTTACAGAAGAATTTGCATGCACTAGTAAGATTCAACCAAAAAAATTGAAGCATGATATGATAGTTCAAATACCTGGTTCAACCACCAAAGCTAGAAAAATTTGCAAGGATGTACCTATCAGAATCCATGGGATAGATTTTTATGCCAATCTAATAGTACTTGGAACCAAAGGTTTGGAAGTAGTACTAGGAATGGACTGGATGTCAAAACATAAAGGATTGATCGACTGTGCCAGGAAAGCCATGCTCTTGAGTATCACTAGAGCATGTATCTAAGACCTTGCCCCGTCAATTCAAATACAACAAGAGTCTATCCCAACCAATCCTAGACCAAGTCAGAGTAGTCTGTGAATAC
The DNA here is from genome assembly GCA_916181665.1 of Avena sativa. Taxonomy (NCBI): domain Eukaryota; kingdom Viridiplantae; phylum Streptophyta; class Magnoliopsida; order Poales; family Poaceae; genus Avena; species Avena sativa. The sequence goes on from OV702289.1 coordinate 508,819,985, forward strand.
CCTGACGTATTCCTAGATGAATTGCCCGGTATGCCCCCAGATCGGGATATCGAGTTCATTATTGAACTAATTCCTGGAACTGGACCCATAGCTCAGAGACCTTATAATATGAACCCATCTGAATTAGTGGAGCTGAAGAAGCAACTTGATGCTATGTTGGAGAAAGGTTTGATTCAATCAAGCGCATCGCCATGGAGATTGCCTGTTCTGTTTGTGGATAAGAAGGATGGAGGTAATCGTTTGTGCACGGATTACCGAAAGCTGAATGATGTCACCATCAAGAACAAGTACCCACTGCCCAAGATAGAGGATCTATTTGATCAGTTGATTGGTGCCAGAGTGTTTTCTAAGATTGACGTTAGAACTGGTTACCATCAACTCAAGATTCGTGCAACGGATATTCCAAAGACCTCCTTTACCACCTTATATGGATTGTATGAGTATACGGTCGTGTCTTTTGGATTAACCAATGCCCCCGCTTATTTCATGAATCTCATGAATAAGATTTTAATGAACTTCCTAGATAAGTTTGTCGTTGTTTTTATCGATGATATTCTAATCTATTCCAAGTCAGAAGAAGACCATGAGCTACATCCGAGAACCATCCTTGAAACCGTTAGAGAGCACCAGTTGTATGCCAAGTGTAGCAAAGGTGAGTTCTGGTTGAAAGAAGTAGGATTCCTCGAACATATTGTGTCGGCAGGAGGAGTCACTGTCGATCCCGCCAAGATCAAAGATGTTGAAGACTGGAAAGCCCCAACCACTCAAACCCAAGTCCGTGCATTTCTCGGATTAGCGGGATATTACCGCAAGTTCGTAGAAGGATTTTCGAGCATCGCAAGACCGATGACCCAATTGTTGAAGAAAGATAAGAAGTTTGAATGGACGGATAAATGTGAAGAAGGTTTTCAAGAACTCAAGAAGAGATTGATTTCAGCCCCAATTTTGATTATGCCAGATATCAAGAAGTTTTTTGGTGTGTATTGTGATGCATCCAAGATTGGTCTCGGATGTGTGTTGATGCAAGAAGGCAAAGTCATAGCATACTTGTCTAGACAACTAAAGCATCATGAGCAAAACTACCCTACCCATGATCTTGAGCTAGCAGCCGTAGTTTTAGCCTTGAAGACATGGCGTCATTACCTGATGGGTAACCGATGTGATATTTATTTAGATCACAAGGGCTTGAAGTATATTTTCACCCAGAAGGAGCTGAATATGAGGCAAAGGAGATGGATAGAGTTAATCAAGGATTATGACCTTGACATTCACTATCACCCCGACAAAGCCAATGTTGTAGGGGATGCTCTTAGCAGATTGCCGTGAAGATTAAACACCATGATTAAGGAAGCCTAACCAAGTTTACATGAAGAGTTGGAGCAGTTTAGAACAAAGCTAGTTAGCCAAGGATTTTTAGCTAGCATCGAACTTCAACCCGCTTTGATCAGTCAGATCAAGGAGGCGCAGAAAGGAAATGAAAGTATCGATGGAATCAAACGTCGTATTGGTATAGGGAAGGTACCCAGATTCACCGAAGATGAAGAAGGAGTTTTGTGGTATAAAGGACGTATCTATGTGCCCGCAGATTCTGAGCTGAAGCGAGTTATCATGCAGGAAGCTCATGGTACACTTTATTCTATCCACCCCAAAGGAACAAACATGTATCAGGATTTGAAGGAACAATTTTGGTGGCACAAGATGAAGAGATAAATCGGAAGCTACATAGCCAAGTGTGATATCTGTCAACGAGTCAAAGCAGAACATCAGAGACTTGCAGGACTTTTGCAACCATTGCAGATTCTGGAATGGAAATGGGATTCCGTCGGAATGGACTTTATCTGGGTCATAGTTGATAGACTATCCAAGGTATCCCATTTTATACCTTTCAAGACTACCTACTAGAGTTCGAAGCTAGCAGAGTTGTACATTGCGAGAATCGCCAGTTTGCATGGAACCCCAAAGTCCATAGTGTCAGATCGAGGAACCCAGTTTACCTCAAGATTTTGGCAGAAAGTCCAAGGAGGATTAGGAACCAAGTTGAATTTCAGCACAGGTTATCACCCGCAGACCGATGGACAAACTGAAAGAGTCAACCAAATCTTAGAAGATATGTTGAGAGCTTGTGTGCCAGAGTATGGATCAAAATGGGAAGATTGTCTGCCTTTTGCAGAATTCTCACACAACAATAGTTATCAAGCCAGTTTGCAAATGGCCCCATTTGAATTTCTGTATGGAAGGAAGTGTCATACCCCCTTGAATTGGTTGCAAGTAGGAGAGAGTCAGATTTTCGGACCCGACATCCTACGAGAAGCCGAAGAGAAGGTTCACAAAGTCCGTGAGCACCTCAGGACCGCCCAATCTAGACTGAAGAGTTGTGCTGACAAGAGACGTCGAATCCTGACTTTCAATGTCAGAGATTTTGTGTATCTCAAAGTGTCGCCTTTGAAGGGAATGCAATGTTTTCAACTGAAAGGAAAGTTAGCCCCCAGATATATTGGACGCTTTAAGATTTTGAAAACCGAGGACAAGTATCATATCAACTGGAAGTGCCAGAGGAGATGTCAGCCATCCATGATGTGTTCCATATCTCGTTACTTCGCAAATGTCTAGAAGTTCCGGAGAAGATCGAAGTTTTCAAGAACATCGATCACCGAGCCATTGATATCAACAAGGATTTGACGTATCATGAAGTGCCCATCCGTATTTTGGAAGAAGCCTTCAGAACCGCCATGACAAGGAGTATCAAGATTCTCAAGATCCAATGGAGCAACCATACCGAAAAAGAAGCTACTCGGGAGTGCTAAGATTACATTAGGATTGAGTTTCCAGATCTCTTTAGTTCCTAGTTTTTCTTAAATCTCGGGACGAGATTTTGTTTAAGGAGGGAAGGTTTGTAACATCCCAAAACTTCTAATCAAGGTTATCAAGTTCTAATCACCCAAAGTTAGGGTTAATACAAACTTTTATTACAAATTTGAATATGAATGCATGTGTGTTTTGCATTAGTGTAGAATTGATTGAAATTGCCATGCTTGATTGCTACAAATGATGAGAAATGGTTTAAAGGTGAATAATATGTCATCTAGGCCATTTACAAACAAAATAAAAATAAAAATAAATCAAATATGAATTAAATAAAGAAATGGTCATTTTGGCCAAAGTTAACCACTAGGTCACTTTGAGTGTTCCTAGAAGAGAAATTTTAACAAAAACAATTCCACTTCTTTACACCCCTTGCAAGACCAAGTAAAAGTGAATCAAGGCCAACCTTGCAAACTTACAAAAACCTTTTTAAAATCCATTTAATGGATAGTTAAAAATTGAATCTAGTTCATATGGTAAGATCACACTTTTCAAAAACCAATCAAACCAATTCCCCTTGGCAAACCCAAGCAACCAGAGACTACCAAGCATAAGTATAGATCACTCACCAAATTTGATTCAGAAATTTCAAACTATTTCTCTTGCGGCCATTTCATCAAACAAATTGCTTACACAAATTAATTATCTGCCTAACTTCATTGTTCAAGCAGTAATCCCTCGACCATTAGGTCTCCCATTAACTCCCTTGTCTCCCATAGTGTCGAGCAGCACCAGACCAGCCCCCTCTTTGTTGTTGTGCACCAGTGCCGCGCCGCTCAAATGTGGTCGTCGATGGTCGACAGTGGACAACACGCCAGGAGCCACACCGCCCTCGCCCACGACGCGCACCAGACACGCGACCATCCACCGCCACCCCCTGTCCATGCCATGGCCACCGGAGAGCCCTGGACCACCCTAGCTACACACCGCGCCCACCATCTCTGCGCCGTGCCCAGTGCGCACCAGCACGCTGTAGCCAACCGCCCCGCACAGACCGCGCCTCACCTTCTCCGTGCACACACCCACTCGCTAGGATCACAGCAACCTCGCAGACACCCCCGTTCACCATCGTGCGACCCGTAGCTCCCACACACCATCGCAAACACCTCCGCTCCCATGTAGAGCATCGCACGCGCCCGTCCACACCGCCCCGTGCCACACAATTACTTACATGATGACCGCCAGGGAACACCGCACCGTCCCCTAGCCTCAGCCGCGCCTCTAGCCGCCTGTAGCATTGTCATGGATGAGCCCGAGCCCATCCTGTTCGGTCCCCTCGCCGCAGTATAAGTAGAGGCCTCCGTCTCCTCCATTCTCCACACCAACACCCTCACCACTCCTCACTGATCCTCCCTCACACTTCCCCGGAGCAAGGCGAGCTCTCCCTCGCCGAAATTTGGCTGGAGCCCGCCGTTGTAGGAGGAGAAGGGCGCCGTCGATTGAAGCCGTCCCAGGAGCTGACGTGACTGCCATTCGAACCGCCATCCACGACAACACCGTTCGCCCCCATCGCCGACCCTAGCTGGAGCCTAGGTGAGCCTCGCTGGACCCCCACCGCCGTGTTAGGTTAAAATCTTCGCCGGAGCTATTCGTCGTTGACGATGATCCACGATCGTTAGATTAGATTTTGATCGTAGGGCTCAGATTCGCAGATACCGCTTCAGGTAGATTAAGTCGCTGACGAGTGGACCCCCCTGTCAGCAGCCCGCTGCATTGTGCTATGTAGTTGGGCCGGCCCATTTAGTTTCCCGTGCAGCCCAGTGAATTCAAATTAGTATTTTCCAATTTAGTTAAAACTAGTTTCTATCTATAGATTCAAAAATCAATTCACTGAACCAAATTGTAAGATTCTAATTTTGTTGGAAAGATATTTAAATTATCTATACAAGCCTGTTGGATTTAAATCATTTGGAGTTAGAGATAATCTATAGTAAAAATAACAAGACAAAGACTTTTTGAACTTCAAACATTTTTCAAAAATCAACCATAAATGCTTTTGAGTTGATTCCAACTCTCAAAAATCACATTTGATAAGATCTATCTGAATATGTAAAAATATTTAGGTTTGCATGTAGTGACTTTGGATTACCACCAAAATAATGCTATATAGGCATTTCTAGTCACTTTATATCTATTAAATAATAATCTTAATCTTTATAAAATATGACCAACCCTTTAAATCACATTCCCATGTATTAGAATATGTGGTGATGACATGTGTCCACATGATCCAATATTTTAATTGCAGAATATTAAATCTTAATTAATTTCAATGAGTAGAAATTACTTTTCTAAAATAAACTCAATAAGATTAAGGTTTTATTTCATGTGATGCTGTTGATGATGCTAGATCATCAAGTGTGAACCTTAGTGTGCTAAATAGAAGTAGTTAAGTATTGTTTGGTGATTGTGTACCCCGTATTCATTTATAGACAATAGTACCTACCCGGGATACGAGGAGGAGGAGTACTACCAAGAAGAAGAAGAGGAAAACCTCAACCACTTGTCTACTCAAGGCAAGCTATTATTGGCAAGCTAACACTTGCATGTCTTATACTTATGCAAGCCATCACTAATTGCAAGATAACCTAAGCAAGATGCACTAGGCATGCTTTGGTTATATACCTTTGATTTATACTAATCCCAAGTTTTACTTGCAAGCTTTATTCTTTTACTTTACTAAAGTTCTTTACTTTTAGTTAGTACTTTGTGAGTATTGGAAAAATAGTATAGATAGCATAAAGAGTATAAAACTAGGCCTATACTTAGATGTCATTCTATGGCATGAGATTGAAGATTAGCACCCCTCATTAGTGAACACTCTTAACCATAGTGGCTAGTGCTAAGCATAAAAGTTGATCACTTTAGATGGGAATACTTGGTGAAAATGATTATGAAAACCTTGGAATGATGCTTCATTGTATTGAAATGTTTTGACATGTGTTGAGAAACACAAAAGGATTTGATGATGAAAATGTTGAGGCATGAGCCTTAGCCCTTTATAAAAACTGATGGTTGGGTTCGGATGTGATACCATTTACAATTTTACTGTACAACCACAATACCCGAATTTGGTATGGCTTAGCCGGAAGTTTATATGCATTAGTATGGGTTCCCTCGCGGAAGATGTTTGAGCTGAGGCTACCTTGTGAGTGTGAATTATCCACCTATAGAGTTCCCAGGATGGCAGATGGCCATGGATGGTAGGCCAAGCTCATAGAGGAGGTGCCTATACTAGATTGTGTAAAGGAAAGATTATGATTGATTATCCGCATATGAAGTATGATGATTCAGGATTATCCCTAACAGATGTATTGAATTTTGTGGTGAAAATGTACCACCTCTGCAGAGTGTAAAATTATTCGAATAGTCACGTCCGCGGTCATGGACAGTTGGAGTGGCCATACTGTTCTATCGTCAGATGTTTTCCAAAATGACTATGTTTATGAAAGCTAAGTTCCCACTTAAGTGATTTAGAACATTAATGTAGTTTTCTTTACTTCTAAACTCAGTTTAGATAAACCTAACTTTTTGAAAATAAACCTAGAGCTTAATTTTCCTACTAGAGCTACTTACTTGTTAGTGATAGTTTGCGAGTACTTAAAGAGTACTCATGGCTATCCCGTGGAAATACTATGAGGAGGACTATCAGGATGATGGACAGCAGGACATCTACGACAACTAGGATCATCTCACATCGTCAGCATTGCATGTGACTCTGAAGATGGAGCCCCTACTACGTTTCTTTCCGCTGCTTGATTTATATTAAGACTGGATCATGAGATCCTTTATTTGTGCAAGACCTTATTTTGGTTTGTAATGGATGATGTACTATAATATCCAATCTGTTATGTCTCGCAAAAATGGTAATCCTAGGATCACGAGGTATGGCATTATAGGCATCTGGGATTAAAAATCCAGGTGTTGACATAGCCCCTCACAGAAAGTCTAGACACTAATATTGCGGGGAACTAGGAGTCCCACCCATCTGGTGACTCCCGGCAAGGAAGCTACAACCTCACGGTAAGGTCATCCGTCCATGTGAAAGGAAGAAGATATAGTTGACTTCTCCATCCCATTCCAAATCTCATGGTTAACACGTAATATATGGCGCTAGAATCACTAGCGACATTGGTTGTTAAGTACTAGATGATATATTCCTGGATAATGGCGTTTCCATTGGCAGTTATAATAGATTAGCTGATCGCCCTAGATCAGTAACCGATAGTTACGTTTAATTATGAATATACTGTTTTTGACCTTTTTGAAATGTCGGTGATGACAACAGTTGAGTTACAAGCATAGAAAATAATAAAAGTACATGAGCAAGTGTGAACTTTCCTTTTGTGATTGCAAGATAATGCACTCACGGTCTTTAAGACAATAGAAGATCCAAATTCTGTAAACATCATCATTGGTCCGGTAAGGACGAATGTTTAAAGAAGCAAGATGCAAGTATACATAAGTAATGTAATGCAATTGGATAAACGCGAATCTCTATGATAATTGTATCTGATCTAGGGTTCGGAAACTGTGGATGGTTTCTTTAGAATGTGTTTCACTTTTATAACAGCTTCACACTTGTGCTTCTTATTAAGGCTGATGAGCGTGTGTGACACAATATGTAAATACAATAAGTAGCATACAATATTAAAGCACTCAAATGTGGAATGCTATCTGGTAATTATTACGGGACTTATTATATTAAGTGATTAAGAGTTAAAGGATTTATTATAGGATTATTGTTTGAAGTGACAAAACGAATAACTTTTAAAGAAAATATTTCTTTTATAGGATTAATTAATTCTTATGGTTAATAGAATCTGATCGATGTTGTTTGTGCTTATTCCATAAGCTTGGACTTGAAATGCTTTATGACTTAATTTGAAACAGACAAAAGTTAACCATAAAACACATGAATATACTTTAGGCATTATGCATGACTTGGTGTACCAAAGTTAACTTTAAAACATAAGTAGATCTTGGGTGTAATGTGTTTAAAACTATTAATAAGTTTTAAACCTTGCAACAAGCATGTTTAAAGGTATGGGATCATTCACTTTTAGCTTAAGTGAATGAAGAGTTTAAAGGTGATTTGTTATTATGAATATAGTTTATCTTAACAAAGAAAGTAAATTTAGATGATTTGAATAATCTATTAGAGTTGGAATCATGTTTAAGCATAGTTAAAAGATAAAGAGAATTCACTTTTATGATGTTTAAAATTTACTTAAAATTGTTGGTTTAGTTTGGATTTATGATTTTAGAAGAGTTTTATCAGGTTAATAAGTTACACTTAAGTTTTATTATAGATCCAAGTTATGGCTTTGGACTTAGTATTTAGTTATAAAGGATTTAAGGCTTTATATATAGAATTGTGATTATTTCTTAAATGTTTTTAAAGAATTTACAAACTAGGTCTTATATAAAACAGGTAAGAATTTATTTCCTTAAAATCTTAAAAATCTTTAGGAAAATACTTTTAGTAGTTTTCTAGTAAAATATATTTACTCAAGATCTTAAATGTGATTTTCATTTATTTTTAAGTATTACTTGTATTTTTATAGAACTCCATAGAGAATTAAACGTCTTGAATATTTGGTTTAAGTTTTATTTGTAACAAAAATAAGTTAGTACTTTTATAAAATAGTTGACTTATTTTTATATGCAAAAATGATTTTTATCCATTTTTACTAAATTTCATTTAGTGTTTCAGTGATTTCAATACTTAGTTAAATTTTTCTTAACTTAAACAAGTAGTTTTATGTTTTTCTTCGGTAGGTACTATTTTTGTGAACATTTTGATATATTATATGTATTTTTAGGACTTTATATGAATTTCATATATTTTCTTCTAGTTTGGAAATATCTTGTAGAATTTATTAAATAGAAAATTTATTTTTTTGTGCGGTAAATAGCTGGGCTATGGCCTGGTTGATGGGAATTGGACCTGGTCGGATCAGGCCAAGTGATTTTGGCCAAGTAGGCCGGCCCATCACGGGTTGGGGTCAAACCCCCACCTTGGCCGTCTCTCTCTCGCACACCACACTCAGAGACTCAACGCCCCAGCCTCGCATCCCCTCACACACTTGACCGTCGCTACCGCCTACATTCATCCTGGCCGTCCCGACCATGGCCAGCTGCAACTAGCGCGCCCTGGCACCACTCTGTCCCTCTCTTCTACCTCGATTCCCCTCCTCTATGGTGCCCAGCACCCACGCACGCACACCCTGAGCGAAACCCTAGGCTCGCCGGTCAGGCTGCTGTCCATGGTGACGCAGTATGGATCCTTTTGATCCCTACCGTCTTTGCCACTCGGCTCTAGGTCCAGGTCGCCTCTTGCTGCACTCTCTTGGTGACCTGATTTGATGTGACCTGGACATCACGGCGGTGGTGTGGGTGCTATGTCTGCTTCTACTACCTTAACCTTGACACTGGTGGGATGGCAGCAGTGGCTGCAACCTCGGCGTGCTTTGATACGCTGCCTTGCGTCCTTACTTTGATGGTGTTGTCCAGGTGATGCGGTGATGTCCACTACTACTTCGATGTTGGCGGGATGGTGCTGCAAACGCAAGCCCTGCATCCATTCTTCACTTCACCCATTTGTATGGGCATGGTGAGTTTTTGTTGTGACCGGCTTTCAGGCCCATGTTCTGCTATGCTGGTTGTAGGACTGTGGTGATCTCTTGGTTATGATGGTGTGCCTGAGCGATACTAGTGTTGCCAATTTATATTTGATGGAATGCTGCTAAGTGTGCTATCTCAATCTGGATGACTTAATCATGCCTGGCATGTGTGACTCTTATTGATACTCTGATTTTTCTTATTTGAGATGACAAGCACTAGTGAGTTAATACTTATAAGATTATATCCCTATACTTTGTGGCTATTTTCAGTGGATTATAAGCTGGGTAAAATGATGTTTGAAATGAAATGATTCCAAGATTGGTGTCTAGGAAAATGATTTATGTTCCATTTGGAATTGCTCGCAAAGGTGGTTTGTATACAATATAATGTTAAATTCTGATCCTCTTGTCTAAGTGCTGGTGGATTATACAATGATAGTTGCATTCTTGTTGTAGATTGGGAACTTGAGAAAAATATAACTTCCTGTCATTATTGATAGTGAAATAATGGTGCAATTGATTCCTTGTTTTTGGTACTAGGAAAATGATAAATCTACTTTGCCCAAAACAACTAGGTGGTTAATTGGTGTGACAATTTTCCTTAATGGCTTCTGTGACTAAGACTGGCACTTTGGTGCCTCCATATTGGAGTGTGCATAGTGGTAGATCTTGTTTGCATGATCTGCTGCTATGGGTGTTACTAATGGCCAGATATGCCCCAGGCTAGTGATGCAAAGATTGAGGCTTAAAATTATATTAGAACAGATATATGTACTTGATTCTTGGACTAACCTATGATGCAAAGGCTAAGGTATTGCTTGGTCAGAGTAAACACTTATGTTTGGTGCCTTAAACCTCTATGATGATTTTGGCAAAGAAACCCTTTGCAATACTAAAAGTATCACTCCATCCAATCCTCCTAGATGAAAATCTAGTTGAAGGGTAGATGAAACTAGTTGATGTGTATTATTTCATTTGTGTTCCTAGATCTGTATGCAAGATATAAGAACAAATGTTGCATGATCTGGTGGTAATTTTATTTACCTTGCTACCTGATGTAGATAAGTTGATAGTAGATCTTGAGCAACTAGTATGTGAGCTTGGCTTGCCCTTGATCAACTACTTATGCTATCCCTCTCCTTTTAGCTCCTGGCTTAATATATTAGATCTGCTACTACTCGTATTTTGGTAAACTTCTTCCTTCTTATTGTTGGATCTGCTTCCTAGTCTTTTCTAATCAGCTATGAGATTAACATGGTGTTGGCTGATTATGGAATATGCTCTAGTGATGAAGTGGAAATATTTAGTAGTATCCATAGCTGGTATCAAAGCATATGCTTTGACCTTAGGATTAAAACCCTTTTAGGAAAATCTATAGGTTGGATAGTAACTATAGGAGCCATCTTATCTAAACCAGGAATTGTGATGGGTATCCACGTGAGGCTAAACTTTGTCACACTTAAGTTGGATGCCTTTGTCATATTTCTTAAGGATTAGTTATATGTATTCTTTAGGGAAATTCCATTTTAGTATAGCTCTGAATAGGTATAACACCACTATGATATCTTAAGTAAGTTAAAATATCAAAGAAGATTATGACTAAGATTAGGATATCATGTGGAGTACTATTAGTGATGGAGTCTATATTTAGAATCTCCATGAAGTAGCAGAATCTTACCACTAGTTGATACCACTATACTACATAGGGTAGACCATTGGAGTATGTATAGATACAATTGGAAGTAAATCATGTGGCATTCACTTGAGAATTCCATGTGATGGAGTAGAATTTTGTTAAAAAACATTAATAGTAAGCTAAGAAGAAGAGTTGTCATGGTGATATTAGCTCTTCCATCATGATGACTAGGTAAATCATATCAAGATCATGGTGATATTAGCTCCGAATCCCTAAACTAGGTATAAAAATGACAAGTGTATAGTAAATAATCTTGAAGTAGAAGTAAGTAAAGAACAATGTTGGTCTATGATAGAAGTCATAGGTATTATAATATTATGATAATTTTTGGATTAAGGTAGTAACTAGAATTTTGTTAGTAGTTTTGAGAGATTGTGTTAGGGTAGTTTATGATAGAATTGAAGATTGGTAGTCTTTAGTAGTCCCAAAAGAAAGGTAAGACGTTAGTCAGAACCAAAGTGAGACCACTTTGCTCAAAATTATCCAACTACAATTGGGCAATTTGGGTAGATATTGAGTCAAAGAATAGTTTAACCCTTATGTGCTAAGTATCTTAAAGAAACCTATACTAGGAGTTGTCATATACTACACAGCTAAGCCTACATTTTCGAGATGTTTTACTCAACTACTATATTATGGGCCTAGAATGATGTGAGTTATACGTACCACATTTGGATTTCTTTGTTTTTCTTGGATCTTCTTGATTGACTAGATCTATACATGAAGTTTGACTTGGTGTGCAAATGCATGTTGCATCATCAAGTTAGTACTTGATGTTATAGACCTAGATAGAAAAAAATTCGTGTAAGGGAGTGACGAGTTCCGAAGGTCAAGATGAAGACTTACATGAAGAGTGAAGCCAAATATGAGGAGTATCAACACTATTTTGAAGGATGGATCAACTTTCAGATTGTGCTATACACCTGAATGTAGAGAGGCAACAAGAAGGGAAAAATCTTCAGCAATGTAGGATGATCCCAATTTCTATCTTAAGCAAGCTATGATACCCCTAGGCTTAGCTAAGCTTAGTTAAAAGGAAATCCAATAGAGCATCCATTAATGTAGTTTAGCACTAGTCGACTAAATAGATTAAAGGGTAAAGTCACTAGAATAAACAGTAATCACACTTAACTGATAGTTAAGTTCTATGGCAATAATACACTTGATAGGGTCAAAGAATATCTCAACAGGATAAGCATCAAACTTAATCAAGGACACAAAAAAACCAAGTTGATAACCTGTATAAGAATAGGGGCCACTTGCAAGTAGCACTATCACCACATGCAGCTTATGTGTTGTCACCACCGTAGCAACAACAACAGTAGTATAAAGGTAGCAGGATAGGAGCACAAGAGACCATTTCACCTCTCTATTCATCCCAGCCGCACCACACTTCTTTCTTATTAGCAAAGGAGCACTAGGAGCACTATTCCCAGAACAACGAGGATACCACTAAATATTTCCACTTCATCACCAGAGCATATTCCACAATCAACCAACACCATCTTAATCTCATGGCTGATTAGAAAAGACCAGGAATCAGATCCAATAATAAGAAGGAAGGAGTTTACGAAAATAGGAGTAGTAGCAGATCTAATAGATCAAGCCAGGAGCTAAAAGGAGAGGGATAGCATTAGTAGCTAATCAAGGGCAAGCCAAGCTCGCATATTAGTTGCTCAAGATCTACTATCAACTTATCTACATCAGGTGGCAAGGTAAATAAAATTACCACCAAACCATGCATCATGTGTTCTTATATCTTGCATATAGATCTAGGAACACAAAGGAAATAATACACATCAACCAGTTCCATCTACCCTTCACCTTAATTTTCATCTAGGAGGATTGGATGGAGTGGTACTCTCAGTATTGCAAAGGGTTTCTTTGCCAAAATCATCATAGAGGTTTAAGGCACCAAAAATAACTGTTTCCTCTGACCAAGCAATACCTTAGCCTTTGCATCATAGGTTAGTCCAAGAATCAAGTACATAAAGTTGTTCTAATATAATTTTAAGCCTCACTAGCCCGGGGCAGATCTGGCCATTAGTAACACCTAGAGCAGCAGATCATGCAAACAAGATCTACCACTATGCACACTCCAATATGGAGGCACCACAATGGAAGTGTCAGTCACAGAAGCCATTAAGCGAAATTGTCAGACAAGTTAACCACCTAGTTGTTTTGGCCAAAGTAGATTTATCATTTTCCTAGTACCAAAAACTAGGAATCAATTGCACCATTATTTCATTGTCAACAATGACAGGAAGTAAGATTTTTCTTAAGTTCCCAATATGTAGGAAGGCTGCAACCATCAGTCTATAATCCACCAGCACTTGGACAAGAGGATCAGAATTTAACAATATATTGTATACAAACCACCTTTGCGAGCAATTCCAAATGGAACATAAATCATTTTCCTAGCCACCAATCTAGGAATCATTACATTTCAAACATCATTTTACCCAGCTTATAATCCACCAAGAATAGCCACAAAGTATCAGGATATAATCATATAACCATTAACTCACTAGTGCTTGTCATCTAAAAACAACATTGAGATTTACAATATTGCACCCACACCACCGCCGTGATATCTAGGTCACATCAAATCAGGTCGCCGAGAGAGTGCAGCAAGAGGCGGGCCTCGACCTGGAGCCGAGTGGCGAAGACGTTAGGGATCAGAAGGTGCCATACCGTGTCGCCATGGACAGTAGCCCGACCGGCAAGCCTAGGGTTTCGCCCAGGGTGTGCGCGCGCGGGTGATGGGCACCGGTGCCAGAGGGGAATCGAGGTAGAATAAAGAGGCAGAGCGGTGCTAGGGGGCGCTAGTTGCAGCGGGCCATGGCCGGGACGACCGGGATCAAGGTAGGCGGCGGCGTTCAAGCGTGTGAGGGGATGTGAGGCCGAGGCGTTGAGCCTCTGAGTATGGTGTGCGAGAGAGAGAGGGCCAAGGTGGGGGTTTAACCCCAACCCGTGATCAGCCGGCCTACTGGGCCGAAATCACTTGGCCCGATCAGACCAAGTCCAATTCCCATCAACCAGGCTGCAACCCAGCTATTTACCCCACAAAAAAATCAATTTTCTATTTAATAAATTCTATAAGATCTTTCCAAACTAGAAGAAAATATATAAAATTCATATAAAGTCCTAAAAATACATATAACATATCAAAATGCTCACAAAAATAGTACCTACCTAAGAAAAAGATAAGACTAGTTGTTTAAGTTAAGAAAATTTAACTAAGTATTAAAATCACTAAACACTAAATGAAATTTAGTAAAATAAAGAAAAGTCCTAAAAATGGATAAAAATCATTTTTGCATATAAAAATAAGTCTACTGTTTTATAAATGTACTAACTTATTTTCTTTTAAATAAAACTTAAAGAAAATATTCAAGACATTTAATTCTCTATGGAGTTTTATAAAAATACAAATAATACTTAAAAATAAATGAAAATCACTTTTAAGATCTTGAGTAAATATATTTTACTAGAAAAATACTAAAAGTACTTTCCTAAAGATTTTTAAGATTTTAAGGAAATAAATCCTTACCTATTTTATAGAAGACCTAGTTTGTAAATTCTTAAAAAAACATTTAAGAAATAATCACAATTCTATATATAAAGCCTCAAATCCTTTATAACTAAATACTAAGTCCAAAGCCATAACTTGGATCTATACTAAAACTTAAGTGTGACTTATTAACCTTATAAAACTCTTCTAAAATCATAAATCCAAACTAAACCAACAATTTTAAGTAAATTTTAAACATCATAAAAGTGAATTCTTTTTATCTCTTAACTATGCTTAAACATGATTCCAACTCTAATATATTACTCAAATCATCTAAATTTACTTTCTTTAATAAGATAAACTATATTCATAATAACAAATCACATTTAAACTCATGATTCACTTAAGCTAAAAGTGAATGATCCCATACCTTTAAACATGCTTGTTGCAAGGTTTAAAACTTATTAAAAAATTTAAACACATCACACCCTATATCTACTTATGTTGCAAGGTGGAAAACACTATTTTCATAATTAATTGGAAGTATAGGTTACTGATCCAGGGTGATCAGCTAATCTATTATAACTGGCAATGGAATTGCCATTGTCTAGGAATATATCATCTAGGACTTCACAACCAATGTCGCCAGTGATTCTTGCACCGTATATTACGTGTTAACAATGATATTTGGAATGGGACAGAGAAGTCAGCTATATCTTTTTCCTTTCGCATGGACGGATGACCTTATCGTGAGGCTGTAGCTTCCTTGTGGGGATTCATCAGATGGGTGGGACTCCTAGTTCCCCGTGATATTGGTGTCTAGACTTTCCGTGTGGGGCTATCGGAGGTATATCTGCCTATCTGGGGGTTTCTAGGGACATGATCTGCTCACTGGAGTCTCCAAGGGGTTGCCAGGGATATATCTGCCTATATGGGGGTTAACGGAGGTATATCTTCTTGGGGAGGTCATGTCTTCATGCGGGGTAGCGGAGAGGGCAGTGATTGGATTGGATCTTAGGTTGGGCCTCAAACCATGGATGTTTGAATGGGGAAATACTCCCGACAGTGCAACAAAGCTTAAAGTCTCTCATGGGAAAAGTGACGCACCTTTGTAGAGTGTAAGAATTGTGACATGTTACTCCCTATTCCTGGAAGGAGCTTTGAACGTGGCAAGAAAGGAACTCCATGAAAGTTCTGGTTAACCTATGAAGGCCATCGGACATAGTTTTCTGAATAAAAGCAACCCTTGAAGAAATGTTTATGAAAACCTGCATTGCCTACGACCTTTGGTTTGTGGCTGTAGAGATAGTGCATCATACACTCCTTTTTAGTGAACTTGTTGAGTACGCTCGTACTCAACCGTACCTTCTTAACCCTTGTTAGGTTCTAAGCCGTTGAAGACGATGTCAACATTAATTTCTGCTCAAGAAACCATCATCGGCAGCTCAAGTTCTTCAATAAAGTCAATGAAGTTAACACATACATAAACCGAAGCAAAGGTGAAGATCTTGATTAGATTGGAGTAGATACTCTAGCCATAACACCTACTTCTGTAGAGCATTGCACTAGCAGCAATTGCAAGCCAGATAGTTTAGATGCTAGTCTTATTAGCTAGATAGTTCTAAGTTATTATTTCTGGTTCTTCTTTTTAAGAAGTACCTTTCTCTCTCTTTAACCTAGAGTGTTCTCTAGATATTTTGTAAAGAGTCGAGTTGTAATCTATAGTCATGTCTTGGACCTGCTGTGTTTCTGTTGTCAGCAGACCACTACATGATGTAGTACACTATAGTCGTTGACATAACACCAATGAAACACCGTTCCTAGTATTACTTCCCTCAGAGTGGTACAACAGAAACACAGCAGGTCCAAGACATGACTATAGATTACAACTCGACCCTTTACAAAAGATCTAGAGAACACTCTAGGTTAAAGAGAAAGGAAACACTTCTTACAAAGAAGAACCAAAAATAATAACTCAAAACTATCTATCTAATAAGACTAGCATCTAAACTATCTGGCCTGCAATTGCTACTAATGCAATGCTCTATAGAAGTAGGTTTTGTGGCTAGAGTCTACTCCTATCTAATCAAGATCTTCGCCTTTGCTTTGGTTGATGTATATGTTGACTTCATTGACTTTATTGATGAACTTGAGCTGCCGATGATGGTTTCTTGAGTAGAAATTGATGTTGAGGTACGGTTGAGTATGAACGTACTTAGCAAGTTCACTAAAAAGGAGTGTTTGATGCACTATATCTACAACCACATACCAAAGGTCCTAGGCAATGCAGGTTTTTGTAAACATTTCTTCAAAGGTTGCTTTTATTCTGAAAACTATGTCCGGCGGCCTTCACAGGTTGACCAGAACTTTCATGGAGTTCCTTTCCTGTCGCGTTCGTAGCTCCTTCTCGGAACAGGGAGTAACAAGTTACAATTCTTACACTCTGCAGAGGTGCGTTACTTTTCCCATGAGAGACCTTAGCCTTGTTGCACATCCAAGTCATGAGCTTGTCCACACTTCCTTGGTATGCGGCCCAGTCTAAGATCCAAGCCAATCACTGCCCTTCTCTAAGACCCCGCATGAAGACACGACACCCCAAGCAGATATACCTCTGTTAACCCCCATAAAAGGAGATATAACCCTGGCAACCCCTTGGAGACTCCAATGAGAAGATCATGTCCCTGGAAACCCCCAATAGGCAGATATACCTCCGACAACCCCTCACGGATTGTCTAGACACAAATATCACGGGGAACTAGGGGTCGCACCCATCTGCTGGATTCTCCACGAGAAATCTACAGCCTCACGAGAAGGTCATCCGGCCATGCGAAAGGAAGAAGATCCGGCTGACTTCTCTGTCCCTTTCCAAATTTCATGGTTAACGCGTAATATACGGTGCTAGAATCACTAGTGACATTGGTAGCTTAATCCCTGGATATTATGTTCCTTTACCACTTAACGAGGGTTTAACTCGCCAATGCCCATTGTTATGGACTTGGATTTTGGAGAAGCAGGGAGCGCTGGAGGCATCAATCGGCTAGTAAACAAGCACACAGGGATGCAAGTTTTACCCAGGTTCAGGCCTCGTAGAGGTCCCTACTCCTGCTTGTATGCTCTTGGAATTAATGGAGGAATTGAAGATTACAGGGGTGCGTAGATGCAATCTAGCGAGAGTTGTGGAAACTAGGGTTGCACGTGTCCTCCTCGCCGCCCCTCCTAGCCTTTATATAGGTAGGCTAGGTCTCGGGTAGCAGATCGAGTCGGTTATAGATTAGGGTTTTCCCTTTGAACTTTCTATCTTAAGCTTCTTCTTGTCTCGCAAGCAATTGAGAGTCCGTGGGCCACTCGAATTCTCCATTGGGCCTTGGTAACACCGTGGGCTTCCGCCATATCTGGACCGTATATACCAAACTCTAGTACATGTAGCATATACCCATGACAGTAGCCCCTGAGTGTCCAGTGGAATCGCAGATTCGACTAGGGACTTTATGAAGTCTTTCGAGTGCATGACCGAGTATATTTTCGAGTGTTCAGTTTGTCTCATAGGGATTGTTGATATATGTGCCTGATTTATCCGATGTATCGGTATCAGTTAACTGCCTTAGAGCAAAACAACGCAATCTACTCAAACTCGAGTCCCCGGACTCGAATTCGGAAAAGTGCTGGCGTAATTCGACTCAGGCCACGAAGGTCTTACATGAGTCGAATTCCAGTGTATAAGTGTGAGCACTCGACGCGTCCGTCAAGGCATGTTCATTGTACCTGTAGGAACGGATATGTTTCTGGTAGTGTGCAGCAAATGCATTGCCAGGCCTCATTCAGGTCTTATCTTCACGCTGTAAGCGCGACATCCGAACTTTGTCATCGTGGAGATGATCCGGGTGACCCAGGTGACGCAGTCTCTTTGTAGGGATAGTAGGAGGCGGAGTCGCCATAGATTTCGAGTGTGGATGTTATCAACACACAGTACGATGTACGAATAATTATAGGGTGCAGGACCAGCGCTCCCTATGGGAGTAGCTCCCGAGTGCTCGGTTGAGTCGAAGACTCAAGCGGGGACTAAAAGACCTTTTGCGGCTGCTGTCGTCTTTTGCTGTTTGTTTCAGTCGAATTTGCTTCCAGCGCTCCCTATGGGAGTTACCCATAGTCCTCAATCGAATCGTAGATTTGAGTGGTGGGTATGTCCTGAATGTTCATATACCTACATGAAGATAATCGTAGGGTGCGTGACTAGCGCTCTCTATGGGACTAGCCCCCGAGTGATCGGTTGAGTTGAAGACTCGAGCGAGGACTAAGGTAGTCAAAATCTTTTACTGCTGAAAATCAATGACGTCAATGCTGACGATGTGATGACCTCGGTTGACCGCATGAGTGGCTTTGACGGGACGTGACGAGCGGTGGGTCCCACTTTCTGACTTCGATTTGACTAGGCATGCGTAATCTTTTGTTTTAACTGCATCTCCTCGATTTCCGCGCATAATGGGAATAATGGGGGACAGTTCGTGCTTCAGCTTAGCCACGTGTCCATGGCGATTTGCGCCACGCGTGTAGTAGGATTTCTGCTGGCCGTTGGATGGTTTCAGCGAGGAGCTTAAGTAGCAGCACAGCTGCGATAATTTCCCCATCTGTCTTCTTTGTTCTTGCCTCCATTTCCATTGCTGCTGCTCTCTGCTTCCTTGTGCACTTTCTCATTGCGGCGCTGGACCAGCTCCGTATCTTACCCACCTACTTCCTCCATTCTCACCGCCATTGGAAGATGGGCAAGAAGAAGGGAGGCGCCGCTACTGGGTCTGCTGCCGCCATTGCCACCACCAAGAAGAAGGGTGGCTCCGCCACTATGGGCACCAGCGCCACCGGCACTGGGAAGAAGAAGGGCGCGGGCACCCGCGTCACCAACGGCGCTTGGCGTGCATCCATCATCAAGCCCGCCGAGATGCATCTTCATCGTTGATATGGAGTTCTTCCCTCCATGGAAGACGACTCATGAGTGCCTAGCGAGGAGGTAATCCCTTGTCCTCCTCCTGGTTTCTGGGCGATGTTCCTTGCGTTCATCATCCGAGGTCTTTCTCTGCCCCTACATCCTTTCTTCAGGGGCCTCCTTTGCTTCTACGGGCTCCAGCTGCATTAGATGTCCCCAAATTCTATTCTCCACATCTCCTGCTTCATTACTCTTTGCAAGTCCTGGCTCGGAGTCGAGCCACACTTTGGCCTCTTTAAGAGGCTTTTTAAGCTAAAACGCCAATCGGTGTCCGGTTCGGTAGTCTACGACGTAGGAGGCTACAGAATCCTCCGCCACTTACTTCGATATCAAGCTCACTGTGTCCATCCAAGGGTGGAGAGACAAGTGGTTCTACATCCGCGACAAAAAGGCTGATAGAGAGAACTACAGACTCGCGCCCTTCGATCCCGCGACGCCGTGCAAGAGGAGGTGCTCTTGGAAGAATATCGTGATGCCTGGCGAGTCCGAGGAAACGAAGGTGCTGTATAAGCGCGTCTGTGACCTTGAGAGTCGCATAGTCAAAGAAGAGGGAGGAGCTTCCCTCATTCGCACATGGTTGCACCGTCGTGTCCAGCCTCTGTAGGCCAGAGTCCACCCCATGTCCGCTGGGTCGGTGCGAACAATGCCACTCGCATATCTGCCGATGGCATTTCCGCGGGTGAGGTTGATAAGAGGGTGCGACTGGTGACCAAATACACCACCAAGGAGGTTCTCCCAGGCAAACCAGTTGTGCCTCCTTTCGACGCCTCAAACCCTCCTCCTGAGGTAGAATTGTATGACGAAGTAGCTTTCGTTTTCGGTTGCCTTTTACGATGCTGTGATATATAATATTGTATCTTCTGAATGCAGGACTGGCAAGTGTCTCCCAATTTGCCCCTCGTCCTGAAGGGGTTATCCCTCGCGAGGTGGATGAAGAGTACGAGTCGGAGTCGACCATCTCAATCGAAGAGGAGGAGGGAGCCCCCGAGTCCAGCGACCTGTACACTCATAAGCGTTCCCGCAACAAGGATCCAAATGCCTCATCGCCGACGACACTAGAAGGCCCTTCTGTTGTTGCAGAGGAGCCAATCCCCACCGTTCATGTGCGCTCCATGACTCCTCCTGCTCGAAAGAAGCTGCGACTGCCAAAGGAGTCATCGGAGTTGGAGGAGCAATCCTTCATCCTTGATAAATTTGACTGGTGAGTTCACGACTTTGCCTTGGTTTCTTTTTTGGAGTTGCGTTCCCTGAGGTTTTTGCTGGATGTGTTTTGTAGTCAAGCGGCGTCGTCGTCTTCTAGCGATGTCCAATTTGTGAAGGAATCCGGAGTTGTAGACTCCAAGGCCAAGGAAGTGGCCAAACGATCTTCCTCTCCTCCATTGGTGGCCTACTCCGGGCATAACTCATCGAGTTCCCCTCATGCTGGGGGACACCAGGTGGTTGCCCGGATGACTGCGCAATAGTCATCCTCGGAGTCTCTGGAGGACCATGTAAGCATCTCTTTGCTGTTTTGCCAGTCGAATATATATTTGGTGATGTTGCTGAACTTTGTTTTCTTCTAATGCAGCTCATAGTGAAGGAAGTTGCTCGCCTGGCGGAGCAAGTGATACGTCCATAACGTATTTATAATTTTTTATGGTTTTATGCTAATAATATGCTTTTGATACTCCTTTTTATATAAAGTTTATGATTTATTTGGACTAACCTACTAATAGTTGCAAAAGTGTACAATGTTCTTGTTTTACACTTTAATGTGTAGGAATTACCAAGAATACAAGTGGAAACCTTGTTGGAGTCAAATTGGGATTTTCCAGAAATCTGTCTCAGAACTCTTTTTGAAGATGATAACGTTTCGGGTCGAAGACTTCGTCAAACGGAAAACTCTTCAACTACAAAGTTGTTGTAAATTTCGCGACAAATGTTCTCGACATAAAATTTAGCTGATTCCGATTTCGAATGGGCCCGATAGGCCCGATTTACTGCAGCCCAAGATGGGGTGACGAGAATCCGAGAAGCTATATAAAGGAAGGAAACCTAATTCGTGGGAGACACCTCCATCCACGAATTTGCATCCACCAAAGTCACGTTTTTGCCTCCCCATGGATCCCATCTCCATGGGGAAGGGCTCCCAAGAAGCCATGAAGGAATGGTGCTAAGGGGCGGTGCTCCCCTGTGATACCGGTGGCGGGGAAGGAGTCCTCCGCGCCGCCGCCGCCGCCTCTTCACCATCTTCACCGCCATCTCCATCGACTCCACCACCATCTCTATCGCCGTTGCTGACTCCGATGATGAGGAGGGAGTAGTTCTCTCTCAAGGCTAAGGGCTCTACCGGTAGCTATGTGTTCATCTCTCTCTCTATGCATGATCATATTGTGATCATGAGCTTTGTTATCAAATAGATCTATTCTTCTACTCAAGTTCTTTAATGAATCTCTGCTAATCCCCACGTGTGTGAAGTTGACAGTGTGCACACCGTGTGGCACTTTGACTAAGGTTACATAAATACTTATCATAAGTATAATTTGAGTTGGATGTCTCTATGAGATTATGGTGTTTGTTGGAACCATCTAGCGCTCAAGCTGACAGTGTGGGGTTACCTAGATGGGAAAAGTGACCTTTGAGGAGTGCTGTTATAGCCCTACCATGGATTAGAGTGTCCAACCAAAGATTAGTATCATAAAGAGAAGGTATTTATATGAGAGTGTTCACTAGTGAAAGTATGATCCTTAGGCCTTGTTTCCGTTTGCAACTAGATCTGATACATGTTTGCTTGCTTCCATCTTTATTTTAGATTGCCTTTGGTCTCTTCCTACCCGTCAACCAGACGCTATCAAAGCTATTTTCTGGCACTGTTACCACTTATAATTATCCATACCACTTGTATTTCACTATCTCTTTGCCGAACTAGTGCACCTATACACCTGACAAGTGTATTGGGTGTGTTGGGGAGACAAGAGACTTCTTGTATATTGATTGCAGGGTTGCTTGAGAGGGGATACCTTTGACCACTTCCTCCCTGAGTTCGATAAACCTTGGGTGATCCACTTAAGGGAAACTTGCTGCTGTTCTACAAACCTCTACACTTGGAGGTCCAACAACTGTCTACAAGAATAGAAGTGCGTAAACATCAGCAAGTCCTGGGCATGGGTCGACAACATGCATGGCTAGACAATCGCCATCGTGTTGTTGAAGGTTATTTTTGCCTTTGTCTTCGTCTTGGTGAAGTTTCTAGATTCGATTGATGATACGTCATGTTCTTTGCAGTTGTGCATAACGAACTTCTGCGTCATGCTGATTCACTCAAAAAGACGCTTGCCACGGCGGCGAAGAGTCGCGAAAAAGCAATCGCGGCCCTGGAGGAGTCACAATAACGCGAGGAGGACTTGCGAAAGCGCGAAGAGGACTTGCGTTCCTCCAATGCCGAGAGGGAGAAGTTGCTCGAGGAGCAGCTTTTCTCGATTGATAAGTCCCTCTCAAGTACTCTTTCAGCTGAATTTTCATTGTTTCTTGCTTCGACGTCGTGTTATTGTGCTAACACTTTGCTGTATGTAGATGCCGGCGACCTGAGCTTTGACACCCAGGCCCTTCATCATGATGATGCATTGGCTGGTGTTGTCGCCACAGTCGAAGACCGCAGCGCTTCCCTTCAAGGGACGCTGACGAAGGCCAAGGGTGTGCTCACTCGCATATGCAGGGATCTAACTCCCAAAGCTGAGCTGCTTGACAACCTTGAGGACCTGGTGGAATCCCTTGCCGGGGGTATTCCCATGGACTTCAGGAACTCCCAGCGGTGTATCGGCGCCACCTTGGCACTCGTGATGGTGCAAGCCCATGGCATGGAGGTGGATCCCGCCGTGATTTCCAAGGCGATGCCCATCGGCGCAGATGGCCAATAGGTAGTGTTTGCTCCCTTCGCTACTGGCTGTGGTAAATATGGGCCACAACTCATCAATACAGTCGGCAAATACTCTGAGGAGCTACAGCGAGCGAAGAATGCGGTGAAGGCTGCGGCATCAGGGGCTGGCACTAGAAAGTCTGTGGCGTCAGAGACCGCCACGGATTCGACGAGGCTCCCGAAGTCTAAGTCGAAGCCAAAGAAGCAGGCTTCTCCTTAGTAGCTATTTTTGTGTTGAAACCATGCTTTTTGTGGGAGTATCCCTGTCGAGACTTTGCCGTTTCTAAATGCATTCGAGCCTTTTATCAATCTACTCTTGGTCCCTTATTTTGCTCTTCCATGGTTTATGATAGGGTACGTCGAGTGGTCCCTCGAGTGATCCTCGTGATCCTCCACCCACCGATGAAACCTTGGCACAACCCCGCTCAAAGGTGGATGAGTTGTCCCTGCTTTCGCGACTGCGCGATCGCATTAAGCAACTGGAGCGTGAGTTTCCCATCCTCCATGGTAGCGTAGATGTATGGATGTCGAAGGCGGAGAAGGCTACCACCCACGAGCAGTATCTCTTGGAGGAGGTGACGCAGCTGAGTGAGCAGTTCAAATTTTAGCTTTCTGCCCTCTTATCTTTTCTTTTAGTCAGTCGCGGTGATGCCTTGTCTTCATACTTTGCCCTTTTGCTTAGTATAATTGTCAGTGCCCGTCATCCGCAGGATGGGAAGGACCGGATTGCCGTTTGAACGAATGATCTGACCCAGGAGCAACTACAGGCGAGTGGGTACTTTTGGGTGGACCACGATCGTGTGATCGCGCTTGCGACCCTACAGGATCATGCTTGTCGAGTACTTCCCTTTTTGAAGAAGGCGTAGTCATGCCTTAGGCATATCTACCAAATGATGTTTCCGTTGGACGTCGTCCCTTCAAGCCTGTCGGCTCTTCTAGCGATGTTCCAGGATTTGGTGCGGTTCGCAAGTGTGTGCAACAGCAGTTAGTACGGGTGCGAAGGCTGTGTTGTCACTGGTGCGACTCCATAGGCCGGATGTAGATGTTGTGGCTATTGCCGCTGGGCTGCCACCTACGCCAGAGGGTATGACCTGGGACATGGTTCCGCACTACCAAGCGGTTGATCGCCCAGCGGAAGAAATTGTCGACATCTTTGAGGAATAAACAAACGTTCTCCTGTTGCAGCAGTAACATGATTTGTATCCTGCACATAGTTGTACAAGTGTTGTAAAGTTCATATGAATATGTTGGATGTAATTAATACTCATTGATATGTGAATAGCTTTTATATTTTGCAAGTCTGTTTGCACTCTGCAGTTCCTTTTCGTTAGCCTGACTTATGTTATCTCAGCACCTTGCCAACCTGTCAGGTGCGTTGCAACTAGGTTGGTGTTTATCAAGGGTTCGATTGTTGTTGTGTCAGGTACTTGGGATACTGCAATTTGTTCGTAGAACAAGAGTGTAAAGGGTGGCGCAGCCCCCGAGTGATCGATTTGTAGGAAAATGAGGAAAACACAGAGTTTTGGGGCACTTAGCTTTATTTATTCGCATAATAGTACGAGGTACAATGTGTGGCTAAGTAGCCTGGCTGAATGGCCTTATTTGTAATGTAAAACCAACTAGGGGTAGAAATGACGCATCTATGCGACGTTCCAGGGGTTGGAATATGTGACTCCTATCTTGAAATCTTTAAGGTGATAGGCGCCACCTGGGATTACTTCTGTAATCACGTAAGGTCCCTCCCAAGGAGACTCAAGCTTGAGATGCCCTTGTTTCTTTAGTCGCAGGACCAGGTCTCCTTCGACGAAGGATCTTGGGCGTAGCCTTCTGCTGTGGTAGTTGCGGAGGCTTTGCTAGTAGATCATTGATCTCTTCGCTGCGATTTCTCGTGCCTCGTAAAGAAGGTTGACGGAGTCTTCGAGTGCGAGAGTTGACTCCTGCTTGCTGTAGGCGACCACCCGCGGGGCTTTATAGCGTACTTCTGCGGGTAGCACCGCTTCAACACCGTGCACCATGAAGAACAGGGTATATCCCGTCGCACTGTTCGGAGTTGTGCGTAAGCTCCAGAGTACGGATTGCAGCTCGTCTAGCCAGCATCCGGGGGCTTGTTCGAGGGTTTAACATTTGGTAACTAATAGATTATTACCATTTGGTAACTAATACATATTCATATTATTATGAAAATAGTATTTTCTGACCTTTTTGAAATGTAGGTGATGACAACATTTGAGTTACAAGCATTTGATAGAAAATAATCAAAGGACATGAGCAAGTGTTAACTTGCCTTTTGTGATTGCAAGATTATGCGATCACGCTCTTCAAGACAATATAAGATCCAAATTCTGTAAACAACGTCATTGGTCCGGTAAGGACAAATGTTTAAAGAAGCAAGATGCAGTTATGCATAAGTAATGTAATGCAGTTTGATAAACGCGAATCCCTGGACTAATCGTATCGGATCTAGGGTTTGAAGATTGTGATAAGTTCTTTGTAATGTGTTGCCCTTTTATACCAATTTCACACGTGTGCTTCTTATTAAGGCTTGTGAGAGTGTGTGTGTGTGAAACAATATGTAAATACAACAAGTAGCATGCAATACTAAACTACTCAAATGTGGAATGGCACATAAGAACTGCTTGAATGGGATTAGTAGTTCATTAGATTTTTCACAGATTTATTTGAAGGATTACATTTAATATTTCTTAAAAGAATAACCTTCGAGGAAAATATTACTTTACAAAGTAAAAGCATTTAATCTTAAAGATAACACTCTTAGGGTTCCTTTCTAATTATAGTTACTAAAAAGGAAAGCATCTCTAGATCATAACACTTGTAGTGGAGACTTATATGTATTGAATACAACATGACATTATATGTTGTTTTATTTCATAATGCTTCCTAAAGGTGAAATTATTGTCCTTGTTGGAGTAGTGTTTTCTTAACACTATAAGTGAAAAGAATCACTTACTTATTTTAGAAGTAATGCTTATATTTTATAAACATGGGATAAAGCATTACTTTAATTAATTAAAACTTTGTTTAGATTTTTAAGTGAATTCTCAAATTGGTTCAAGAACTGGATAAATATTACCTAGATGATTTTATAAATAAATAAAATCCTCCTAGCAAACCATACACTATTTTTAATGATTTTATACTTGATGAAATCTTTTTAGGAACAAAATATGATCACTTTGGATGACAACTGTAGGAACTACACTTTAAAATGGTTGGAACCATATTGGGTTTCATAAAAACATTGTTTGAGCTTGTTTTTATACATATGGACTTTAATTAATTAATGATAAAGGCAATAGTAAAGATTTATATATTTTTAATTGGTTAAAATAAAAGAAAAGGATTTAAATAATATTTATTAGACTTTTACCTTTTATTTTACTTAAATTATGAAATATGATATTTTAAAGTATATATTATAGATATTTTTATGATTTATAAATGTTTATTTTGTTTTTCTAATAACTTTGATATATAATATTTATTTTTAAGTGTTTTCAAATAATAAAATATGTTTATTTAAGATTAATACTTAATAGGTTATTTACTAATTAATAATAGTTATTTTATTTAAGTTGGGAAATAAAGTAATAATAATAGGTTTAAATTATAGAGTTTATTTTTTCTGAACATTTTGATGTATAATATATATTTTTCCGAATTATAAAACAAAAGATATTGATTTAACAAGATTTAATAATTTTCTTAAATTCGTGGAAATCATTTATATTTGAATTTATATTGATTTACTTATTTACTAAATAGGGGATACCATTTATACCCAGGCTACCTCTACCCACAACCGCTGAGATATGGGCCCGGAGCCACCTCGAATTCCACATGGGCGTGGACCATGTCAAAATCGGCTGACTGGGCAAGGATGACGCAGGTCTATCGTCACCATGACGTCAGCCCGGCCTCCACCACCAGGGAATGGTCGCCGGCGGTGATGTGGTGCACCCCCGTGGCTGAGGTTTGGCGCGTTGGAACCTGGAGCTTACCGCGAACCTAACAGTAGCTATGCCGCCCGTTTTTGGTCACCAGAGAGTACTGCACAACGGCGACTGGCGGTGGCGCTTGGTGGTCTACATCGCTACGGTGATGCAGGGCGAGAGAAGGCGAGTGAAGGGCACCAGGAGACTCGTAAACTTACCCTAGACATGATGGTAGGATCATTGATGTGGATGGCGACCGGAGATGAGTGTAGAATCGTGGATTCTGGCGAACTCCGACGGAAGGAAATGGGAGAATTCCCCCTACTTCGAGCTCCCCTTTGACCTTGAACTTCTCCCAGATGATCAACACGCGAGGGCGCTCCTCCTAGACCACTCCTTGGACCTTGAGGTGGTCTAAATCAATCGCTAGGTGAAGCTCACCGGTAGCAGCTTTAGTGAGTTTGAGGGGGATTGAGATCGAGAGAGAGGAATGGAGAGGATGAGGATCGACCATGAGCTTGAGGTGGTCACAGGCGGCTATTTTATATGACTCGGCAGGCTCGGACACCTCGGCATGACAGCGAGGACCAACGACATGCGGCGGCGGTGATGTGCTCGATTTGGGCATGAACCTTGACACAATCTTGCCAGTGGACAAGGAGAGGATAGGAACGTCGACGTGGTGGTCACCTATGGCTATGGTCAAGGAAAACGGCGGCTCAGGGCGTGGCATCGTCAACATGGTGGCGGTCGTGCACGGAGAGGAAGACGACAACGGCTCTCCCGTGTGGGCCCCACTCGTCAGCGAGAGATCAAAACGGTAAGTGGGCTTGGGCCGGTACTGGGTTGTGGCAAAGTGAGCGTGACGCTGCGGAGTTCGCACGCGAGCGATGTATAGTGCTAGAGGTTCTGGGCTATGGGCCGAATTCATCTGCTTCAGATTTTTCCTTCCCTTTTTATTCTTTTCTGTTTTGATAAAACCATTTCCAAATATGAACACATTAAATACTACAAGAATCTTGGGGACTAAGTGGTGCTTTTACTCTTCATGGTTTTTCATAAATTTAAACCATTAAGAAACTATTTAATTGATGGCAACATTTATTCCTTAGGGTTTAATATTTTGTTTATTATCCAAAAGCCTTACAAAAATGATTCTGTTTTCACTATGATAATTATAATGGTAAAGATTTAAAATGGTTAATGACGTCCATAAGATCTTATCATACTTATGAGCTTAAAGAAATTAATATATAAAGTGGTTTAAAGTTTAAGGTTCTTTAAAGTTTGGAATTTCTTTTATTCCAAAACCATTACAATTTCTTCATAACCATTCTACTTATTTCTAAAGTAGGACTGGATCACTTATTGAACTAGTTGTTCATCACTTTCTTAAGTGTTGTTAATGTTTTGATAGAAGTTTAATATATAATGGGGAAGATCCATGATCATTCATGTGGCACAAGTGATCTCAATGCCCAATAACATCTATTTAGTGTTTCTAAGACCACACTTAGTATGGATCCTAGAGGATACACTACCCTCAAGTTTATTAATGAATGTTGCTACGGATCAAGGTTTAAGGATTGATCCAGAATTTATAATCCTGAATGATATCTCAACTTAGAGTGATCTATAAAGATTACTCCTTAATGTGGTCTTAATGGTTCATGGGTCTAGGTTTCTATTAAGGTTTAAGACAATAAGGTTGACAGGGCTTCCATCCATAAACACTCATCTAGTTCTCTAATTATCTCTTGGAAGCTTTATTTGTCCAAGAGGTATTGTTCAATAGTTACCTAGGAATAGAAAATGGTTTGACTATCAATTTGATTTTTAGGGTTTTGAAGAAAGCGGTAGACATGGGTCTGCCATGGCTTGATATACTATTGGTTAAAGATTTCTCAAGCACTCCTACCTTAATACCTCACTAAGCTTATCTTTAGATAAGGAATTCCTTTCCTAAATACACTCTATAAATCTCTCTATATATGTTCACCTTACATCTACTTCTAGGGCTTGCAAGATTACAATTCTCTCTATATCACATGTGATATCAATCCTCTGGAATACTACTCTCCATAATACAAGTTATTCTTGTATTAACTTGTTAAACTACTATACCTCCAAATACTCCATACAACTCATATTATATACTTCATCAAACTGTAGCTTAACTTCTAATGATCAAGCTAGATGATTCAACTTACTAAGGTTTTACCTAATTTGGTATACTCACAACTCTTCTTTACCAGCTACTCATCTATTCTAAATGACTTGAGAATAATTACCACCAACCTTTGATCAAGCAAAGATTAGGCTTCTAATTGTCTAATCAAGATCTATTATCAACAAGTACTAGACTTGTACTAGTATCTCTATAAGCTTATCTTGCTAAGGAAGCTTACTTTAAGTTTATACCCACTTGGCTTAGCAAGATTATTATTTGATACTCTAATACTACTAACTTTCTCATAGCTCCATAAATACTAACTTAACTCTTGGGTTTAGGTGCTTCTGCCAGTTTACTCATGATTGAGCTATCTCCTCCAACATCAAATGGTTTGATTTCCACTAAGGATCACATTACATTGATGATGGCACATCCTACCAAAACTAGTTCCTTCTTCTCATTAATTTACTTAAAGTATTTGGAAGGTTAATATAATAGGTCAAAGCTAAGAGTCAGTAAGTGCTAGGTCAAGAATTGATCACTCAACATTGATGATTGATGGCTCAAGATATCTCGAGCTCGTTGGGAACCCCAATAGGAAGGTATGATGAGCACAACAACAAGTTTCCCTCAGTTATGAAACCAAGGTTACCGAACCAGTAGGAGCAAGGAAACAACCCCAAGGTGTTGCTACCAACTTGGAATCCTGCACAACACAACCACAGAACTTTGCCCCAACTTACAGTGAGGTTGTCAATCTCATCGGTTTTGCTGAAAACAAAGGATTAAACGTATAGTGTGGAAGATTGTAATTGGTTACAAAAAGTAAACAATAAATAGTAAATGGTATATAAATGGTAAAAGAATGGACCAGGGTCCATAGTTCACTAGAGGTGATTCTCCTTAAGATAAATAGCATGTTGGGTGAACAAGTTACAGCGGGGCAATTGATAGACATGAGAAAGCATACAATGCATATACTAGACATCTTGACTCCTATGAGATTTGATTGGGCATTACAACATTATACATATACTATAATCCAACTACATCTATGACTA
This sequence comes from Avena sativa, assembly GCA_916181665.1. Classification (NCBI taxonomy): domain Eukaryota; kingdom Viridiplantae; phylum Streptophyta; class Magnoliopsida; order Poales; family Poaceae; genus Avena; species Avena sativa. The sequence continues at coordinate 508,850,743 of OV702289.1, forward strand.
ATAATCCACCTTTAGGTTATCATCCGAACCCCCTCCGGTATTAAGTTGCAAGCAACAGATAATTGCATTAAGCAAAGTGTGTAAAGTAAACAATATGATTGTCCCATGGACAAAGGATTACTATTTTCTCCCTAGTAGCAACAACACATCTACAAGCTTAGAGATTCCTGTCACTTCCCTAGATTACTATAGGCATGAACCCACTATCGAGCATAAATACTCCTTCTTGGAGTTGCCTGCATCTACATGGCCAAGATAGTTACAAACAACGGAGAGCATGCAAGATCACAAATAATATAGACATGATAGAATCAATAATCAATCTGAAAAAACATCTCAATATCCATCGGATCCCTCCAAACACAACATGTAAGATTACAAATAGATGATCTTGATCATGAACAAAGCTCACAAGATCTAAACATGATAACACAAAGGAGGAGAACCAACCATCTAGCTACTACATGGACCCATAGTCCAAGGATGAACTACTCATGCATCACACCCGAGGCAGTCATGGTGATGAAGAAGGCCTCCAGGGTGATCTCTCCCCTCTGGTAGTGTGCCGGGAAGAGCTTCGGATCCCCCCGATCTAGGGATGGAGATGGCAGCGTCTACAGACTCTTCCGTCGATTTCTGATTGGGTCTTTGATTGGGTACTTAGGGTTTTCGTCTTGGGAGTCTTTTATTGGCGAAGGGGCAAGGTTGGTGGAGCACCAGGGGGCCACACACCTGGTGGTGCCCCCCATACCGCGCCACCACCAGGTGTGGCGGCCCTGGTGCGCCACTTCGTCTCCCCTCCGGACTCCGTGTTTCTTCAGGTAAAATATTGAATTTGGCTTTTGTCCGGTCCAATTCCGAGAAAATTTCCTTACTAGCTTTTCTTAAACCAAAAACAGCAGAAAACAGGCAACTGGCACTATGGCATCTTGTTAACAGGTTAGTTCCATAAAATGTATAAAAATACCCCAAAGTGTGGACAAAACATATGAAAGTAGATATAAAACAACCATGGAACATCAAAAATTATAGATACGTTTATGATGTATCAAGCATCCCCAAGCTTAACTCCTGCTCGTCCTCGAGTAGGTATGTGATAAAAAGAATAATTTTTGAGGTGACATGCACCATCACAATCTTGATCAAGGTATTTGTAAAACATTGATAGTCGGGATCATAGTACTCTAACATAGACATGAAAGAATATAGTTCTAACAATAAGACATAGCAACTATGTTGCAAGATGAAAAGGTACAAACAAAAGATTCATGAATAAAAAATTCTTTGAAAGACGTTTGTTTGTTTCACATATAGAGAACATAATAAGAATGTTATCCAGCTTGTCCCGCATGGTATAGCAAAACATAAATGCATAGGACACCTTCAAAGTTCATAAGGGTGACTAGATACAAATAATATAAGAACAAGCAATATCAAAGTTATGAATCAATCAACAAGTTTTGGGACAATGGACATTAAACTAAGAATGACCACTATGCTCTCTCAATAGGTGCATAAAGATAGAAGATGGAGACTCAACATAAAAGTAAAAAGAAAGGCCCTTCATAGAAGGAAGCAGGGATTCAAGTCTCATAAAGAGCTTCAAAAAATTATGGTACTTATTAGCTTTCAGCTCTCATTGCCCCTATCATAAGCATCTTTAGGTGATTAAGGTTAAAGTGACACAAATATGAGGATATGCTTGACAAGTGGTAAGTTGAAAATCTCATGCCCCTTGCTTATGAGTACCGAACCTCATGCTACTCAACTTTAGTCACGAGTAAGTTCTTGTCATTGTAAGTACATGTGTATCATAGATAACCGCCAACGCGGTACCCCTTGCCCCATGATACAGGAGCTATCCTATATCAAAATGACAAGGCAATAAACAATGAGCATCTCAGCGATCTTTTTATTTGCTATTTGCATAGGTTTTTATTGAGGATGCTTCACAGGTTGCTCACTATGGTTATGTTGCAAGTGTCCACCACGATTTGGCATGGCTTAGGCTAGCCGCCCAGGCGTTTCTCTAACACATATACAAACTCCATGAGCTTGCAAGCTCCCCTTTTATTTCACACCGTCGGGATCCATAAACAAAAGAACATGATATCAACTGAATAAAGTGCAATGTTGAAAGCATTCTCCATGGTAACATGGTTCTGCTAATACACAACTTATAAAGCGCAAGCATATACGCAACATAGATGGACACAATGGTTCAAGTTTATTAAGTGCAAGAAAGTAAAGTCTGCCATCAAGTTTGTGAGAGCTTTAATCACTAATTTTCACATAACAAGTTTAATTCGGAAGGTAGATAAAAACATGAATATACTTGGAATAGGAACAATGCTAATAGGTATGTATGGTGGAATCTTTGGAATAACTTGGTTTTATTTGGAGTTGGATGCATGAGTGGAACTCATACTTGCTACATGTGGAGGCTAGCAAAAGACTGGGAGTGACCAACTAAGAGAGCAATAATAGCCATAATCATGCAAAGCGACAAAACATTATTAATTAAAGCATAAAATGATATTACAAGTCAAAAACTAAATGATCATAGACGCTATGGTGTCTGGTATAGTCTTAACATGGTTTAAGCATGCGCCATGTCAACCCAAATAAAGCATCAAAGGAGAATACCACAATATTATGCTTTTGTATGCTAAAACAACACATGATTCTTTCAAGGCATATTAAGCAATCTCAATTGTTTGGAACAAGTCATGCTACAACAATAATTAGTAAGCATAAAGTCAAAGCAATATCAAACATGACATGATAAAGTCTAGGCCATAGTCAAAACAAGCTCCTTTTGTACCACTTATAAGCATGAACTTTCCTACTCTTTTCCAATCCAAATCAACTTATTTGAAACTATGTATGAATACGGGGGTCCAACCAATTTATTTAAGCAAACCAAATAAAAGAAAACTAAAAAAACGCTCCAAGAACAACATAATTGTGCATGGAACAATAAAAATGAACTGTTTGGAAGAAAACCTGAGATTTTTATTAATGAAGAAGGGGATGCCTTGGGCATCCCCAAGCTTTGATGCTTGTACTTCTTGAATATTTCTTGGGGTGACACGGGTGGCATCCCCAAGCTTGAGCTTTTGTCCATTGTAACACCCCAAATCTTCTAATCAAGGTTATCAAGTTCCTAATCACCCAATTTAGGGTTAACAAAAACTTTTATCAATAAAATGAATATGAATGCACGTGTGTGTGGCATTAGTATAGAATTGATTAAAATTCCATGCTTGATTGTTGTAAATGTTGTGAAATGGCTTAAAGGTGAATGCCACATCATCTAGACCATTTACAAGAAAAATCAAAAGAGAAAGAAATCAAATAAGAATAAATAATGCAAATGGTCATTTTGACCATTTTAAACCACTAGGCCACTTTAGGTGTTCCTAGAAGAAGATTTCTAACATAAACATTTCCAACTCTTTTCACCCCTTGATAGACCAAGTAAAGATGTATCAAGGCTCACTTTACAAACTTACAAAAACATCTAGAAAATCCATTTAAAGGACATTTACAAATTGAATCCAATTCATATGTTAGGATCACACTTTTTCAGAAACCCATCAGATCAATTCCCCTTGACCTCTCCAAGCAAACCTAGTCTCTCAAGCTTAATATAAGATCACTCAAAAAAATTGAATCAAAAATACAAAAATAAATTTCATGCGGCCATTAACACAAACACTTGGCATGCACAGAATAATCTCTAGCCTACCTTCACTATTTTGTACAGTGCTCATCCCCCTTGTCCCCCTGAGTGTCTAGCAGCAGCAGACAAGCCCCCCCTTCACCGTGGGAAACAGTGGAGCGCCGCCGTTTTGTGGTCATCACCGGCTGACCACAACCATCTCGAACCAGACCACCCCGCGCCCATCCAGGATGTCCACTAGCACCGCCGCAGCCTACCGCCACCCCCTGTCTAGGCCACAGCCCCAGCCGAGCCGTGCACCGCCCTAGTCGCGCTGCACACTGCCTCTCTACACCATGTCCAGAGCGCGCCAGTGCGTCGTGCCCGACCAGCCCTGCCAGCTCGCGCCTTGCCCTCACCGTGCATGCGCAGCCTCGCCATGATCACACCACCCCGGCAAACACCCCCTTTCGCCGCCGCGTGACCCGCAGCTGCCGCCCACCATCGCAAGCACCTATGCCTCCGCTTAGAGCACCGCACGCGCTAGAGCAAACCAATCCGCCCCATGCCGCACCTTTAATCCATGAAAACTGCTAGGGAGCACTGCACCGTCCTACACCCTCGCCCATGCCATTAGCTGCATGTAGCGACGCCACCGTCGAGCTCACCGCCGCACCGCTCGGTCCCCTCGTGGAGCTATAAAAGGAGGACACCCCTGCCTCCATTCTACACACCACTCGACTCCCCACTCCTCACTCACCTTCCCCACCTCTGCCCGGAGAAAGGCGAGCACCACCGCGCCGGAATTTCACCGAAGTCCGCCGCTGCTGGAGGAGAAGGGCACCATCGATTCCGACCACCCCGAGCGCTGCTGTGACCGCGCCTTGCCTCGCTGTCGTCTACCTCATCATTTGCCCCTATCGCCGAGCCTAGCTGGAGCCTAGGTGAGCCCCAAGAGACCCCCACCAGTGCGTTAGGTTTAGCTCGTTGCCGGAGCTATTCGTTGTCGACAACGACCCTCAGCCGTCGATCTTGCCTCTAATCGCTCGACCTAGAATCAACGATACCGCTTCGCGTTAGATGAGTCACTGACCAGTGGACCCCCTTTGTCAGCCGCGCGCTGCACTGTGCTGTGCAGTTGGGCCGGCCTGTTTAGCTTTCCCGCCCAGGCCTGGAAATTCAAATAAGCATTTTTCTTTTTAGTTTAAATCCTATTCTGTCCACTTATTCAAATATCAATTCATAGAGTTTCACTTAACCAAATTACATGATTCAAATTTTGTTAGAAAGATAATTAAATTATCTATCCATGACTGTTGGATTTAAATCATTTGGAGTTAGAGGTAAGCTTTAGCAAAAATTACAAGACAGAGACTTTTGCAACTTCAAACATTTTTAAAAAATCAACCGTAATCGCTTTTGAGTTGATTCCAACTCTCAAAAATCACATTTGATAATACCTATGTGAATATGTAATAATATTTAGGTTTGCATGTAGTGAGATTGGACTAGTACCAAAAGAATGCTATTAGAGCATTTCTAGTCACTATAAATCATTTAAATGATATTCTTAAAACTTTATAAAATGTGACCAACCCTTTAAATCACATTCCCATGTATTAGAATTTGTGGTGATGACATGTGTCCACATGATCCCATATTTTATTTGGAGAATATTAAATCTTAATTATTTTTCAATGAGTAGAAATTACTTTTCTCAAATAAACTAAGTAAAACTAGTTCCTTATTGCATGTGATGACGGTGATGATGCTAGATCATCAAGTGTGGACCTTAGTGTGCTAAATAGACTTATTTAAGTATTGTTTGGTGATTGTGTACCCTGTATTCCTTTATAGACGATAGTACCGACCAAGGATACGAGGAGGAGGAGTTCTACCCCGAAGAAGACGAAGAAAACTTCAATCACTGCACCAATCAAGGCAAGCTAACACTTGCAAGTTTTTAAACTCTGCAAGCTAGAATTATACAATATGACCTAAGCAAGATGCTTGGTTATAAATTTTGATTTATACCCATCCCAAGTTTTACTTGCAAGCTTTACTCTTTTACTTTACCAAAGTCTTTACTTTTAGTTAATGCTTTGTGAGGTTTTGGAAAGATAGTATAGATATCATAAAGAGTATAAAACTAGGGCTATACTAGATGTCATTCTGTGGCATGAGATTGAGATTAGCATCCCTCATTAGTAAACAGTCTTAACTTAGTGGCTAGTGCTAAGCATAAAACTTGGTCACTCTAGATGGGAATACTTGGTGAAAATGATTATGAAAAACTTGGAATGATGAGTAATTCTATTGAGATGTTTTGACATGTGTTGAGAAAAAGGATAAGAAGAGGTTATTCCTGGCACAAAACCCACACAAAAAGGATAAGAAGAGATTATTACGGCGGTAATAACTTCCAAGACTCAACAAAAGAAAATCATACTGAATAAAAATTTGGGTTATCTCCCAATAGTGCTTTTATTTAACGCCTTTGAGCTAGGCATAGTAAGCAAGAGTCAAGTATTCTCAAATGAAGAAGCATTAAGAGAAAATTTTGTTTTAATAGGAGAGGCAAAAGGAATCTTATCTGTCTTCTTAGGGAAGTGTTCTATACCTTTCTTGAGTGGGAATTGATATTTAATGGTGCCTTCTTTCATATCAATAATGGCACCAACAATTCTAAGAAAAGGTCTTCCCAAAATAATAAGACAAGAAGCATTGCATTCAACATCCAAAACATAGAAATCAACGGGGACATAGGTATTCTTAACCATAATAAGAACATCATTAATACTCCCCATGAGTTTCTTTTTAGCATTATCATCAAGTTTGACATTTAAATAACAATCTCCTAATGGTGGCAAATCAAGCATTTTCATAAATCTTTCTGGCATAATAGAGACACTAGCACCAAGATCACATAAAGCTTTTAGATCAAAATCATTCACTTTGATATTAATGATGGGTTCCCAACCATCTTCTAGTTTCATTGGAATAGAAGCTTTATGTTTCAATTTTTCTTCTTTAATTTTTATGAGAGCATCAGTAATATGTTTTGTAAAGTCCATATTCATAGCACTAGCATTAGGACTTCTAGCAAGCTTTTGTAGGAACATAATTACTTTAGAAATATTGCAACCATCAAGATCGAAATCATAATTACCATCCAAGGTAGTAGAGCTATTGTTTCCCATATTTCATAGAATTTCAGCATTTTTATTAAAAAAGGTTCCATTGATTTTAGGTATTGTTGCAGAAGGAATGGGGACTTCATGTGGTTTGCTAGCATCAACATTAGTGGCGGCAATAGTACATATACTATTATTTCTAGCAATTTCATCTTCTCTTTCCCACTTAGCATGTAATTCAGCTAATAGTCTAACATTTTCATCAATTCTAACTTGTATGGCATTAGTAGCAGCAAAGGGATTTTCCATAGTTTCAGGTTTAGCAGCCATTTTATTAATTAAGGAGGATTGTGCTTCAGACAAAGATGATATATTTCTTTCAGCATTCGAAAGTATTTCCTCAATAGTTTTATTAAAAGCACTTTGTTTACTAATAAAATCATTAAGCATGACTTCAAGTTTAGAGGGATGAACTTCTATTATTGTTGTAGGAATTTCCATAAGCATTACCATTATTGCGAGGATATGGCCTATAATTATTATTACAAAAATTATTCCTGTAGGCATTGTTGCTAAAATTATTATTTCTAATGAAGTTCACATCAACTTGCTCTTCTTGAGCAACCAAAGAGGCTAAGGGAACATGATTTGGATCAATATGAGTTTTCCATTAACAAGCATAGACATAATAACATTAATTTTATCACTCAAGGAGGAGGTTTCTTCAACAGAATTTACCTTCTTACCTTGTGGAGCTCTCTCAGTGTGCCATTTAGAATAGTTAACCATCATATTATCAAGGAGCTTTGTTGCAGCACCCAAAGTAATGGTCATAAAGGTTCCTCTAGCAGCAGAATCCAGCAGATTTCCTGAAGAATAGTTCAGTCCCGCATAAAAATTTCGGATAATCATCCATGCAGTCAGTCCATGAGTGGGAAAATTCTTTACCAAAGATTTCATTCTTTCCCAAGATTGAGCAACATGTTCATTGTCAAATTGTTTAAACTTCGTTATTTCACTTCTCATAGATATAATCTTAGCAGTGAAGGGAATATGTCCGAGAGGCAATAATAAAGTGGTTATTATCTTATTCCTTGTTTATGATAAATGTTTATTTTGCATGCTATAATTGTATTAATTTGGAAATGTTAATACATGTGCGTTTAGTAAACAAAAGGAAAGTTCCTAGTTATGCCTCTGTTATAAACTAGCTCGTTGATTAACAAGATGATCAAGGTTTCCTGATCATGGACATTGGATGTTATTAATAACGAGGTCACAACATTAGTGGAATGATGTGATGAACATCCATCTGAAGTATAGCATTACGATCAAATTCATTGTGTTTATATTGTTATAACATCATACGAAGTAATCCTACTCCTTAGACCATGAGATCATGTCAATCACTAACACTAGAAGAGTATCTTGATAACATCAAACGTCACACCGTGAAAGGGTGATTATAAAGGTGGGTTCAGTAATACAAAAGTGTTATGTAGAGGCTCATGGATCAAGAGTGGGATTTGTCCATCCTGATGACAGATAGATATACTCTGGGCCCTCTCGGTGATATCACATTGGTTAGCTTGCAAGTAAGTGATGAGATCACTATAATATTATATCACGGGAACAAGAAAAGAGTACATGTCGGCAATGAGATCAAACTAGGTATGGAGATACCGATGATCGAATCTCAGACATGTAATATATCACAAGACAAAGGGATTTAGTTACTGACGTTAATGGTTCACACGATCACAAGAGTCATCATTGAATACGTGGGAGTCGGTACGGATCTCCAGGTCCCGCTGCTGATTATTGATCGGAGAGGGGTCTCGATCATGTCTACATTATTCGTGAACCATAGGGTGACACACTTAAGGGATACCGTCACCATTTGGAGCAAATATGTTTCAGATAAATATTTAAGAAAGCGCTGGAATTATTTCGATGGAAACCGAAATTGTTTCGGGTGAAATTGTAGAAACTGGTTCTGCATGTGATATTGAAATATTGCAGGGGGTTTTATGTGAATGTTTGTTAATTAAAGTAATTAAAAACATTCTGAATAAAATTAATAAAAGAGTTTTATTAAATGAGAGAGCATTAAATTTGGAGAAGTTTAATGCATTTAAAGTGGAGACTTTAAAAGGGAATGTTAAGGGACAAATTTATGTGGAGGGGTTTACCACCACATGAATGGGGGAGGTGAGGGGTCACCTCCATGAGGCGCTAGCCATGGGGAGGGGTACCCCCTCCTCCTATAAAATGCTCCCCTCTCACTCCTTCTTCCTCACACCTCCTCGTGAAGGATCTATCTCCCCCTCTAGTATTTTCCCCCATGGTCTCGGATTAGCGAGATAAATGTTCCCGGTGGCTTTATCTGGAAAGCAGTTTGCTACTTCTGCTGCTTTACTGGAGCGAGGGATGGAGGTTGTCGGGGTACCGGACGTGTGTGCAATCACAGATGCACCGCTGCTTTGCGGTGCTAGATTTGGTGGTGCTGGAGCTGGATCTGATGGACGTGCTGGAGCTGGACCTACTGGACTTCATCACGATCTTGAGATCGACAAGTGTACGACTACATCATCAACGAGTTCCATCTGGTTAACAAAGATTTTTTTGTCTTCGAGGGTATGTTCTCTATGGATGTATATCCACCCGTTGCTTGTTCTCTATGTTGCGAACCCTTTAGTGGTATCAGAGCCTGATCTATGCATAGATGCTTTGCACGGGTAGTACACATATGTTTATATGTGGGCGGTGATCATCATGTTATTGCTTATTTCATGTATTTTGGATATTGGTGGCATAGTGGGATGAAGCGACCCGGACCAACTTTACATGTCATCGCACATGAGACCGGTTTCACGACTGACATGCAACCAGTTTTGCATAAGTGGCTAGCGGGTGTCTGTCTTTCCTACTATAGTCAATATATTATTTACAACGAGTTGCTAATAATTTAGTTATCATCATTGTGGTTCCATGTTCGTAGGTAAGACCGGTTCTATCTTCGAAAGCCCTAAGCTGCGGCGACCCCAGATTTTCAACCGAGATTACCAAATTATGCAAACCACCACGATCCCATGATCAGTGCATCATGGAGCATAACCGACATGATATCAAAGTGCACAAATCCATTAAAGTACGATACAATAAGTCTTACAATAATAGTCTTACAACCTTGCCTCCATGGGCACAAATAGATAATAGCTGCGTTACTAAATAACACGGAGGACCCGAGTCAAGCCATAGCCCAACAGGTGCCTGACTCGGAGAAATGCCCTAGTTCGCGAAGTCGTCATCGAACCCTCCATTGTCCTCTTCATCCTGCTCATAGTCTGACCAAGTTGATAGCCAGGGAACATTGCTAGTGAGTACTTTGAATGTACTCGCAAACCACCATACATGGAAGTACAAAGTGTATGCAATAAGGCTGTGGATAGGATGGCTACAAGGAGGCTATTTGAGAAATATCTTAGAAGTATACTTTGAACTCTACCACTTGTTGTTTGCAAAAGCCTTTTTTGGGTAAAAATAGTTAGTAAAACTTGAAAATACTAGGATGGGATCGACCCTGTTATCCACTTCCCCTGTGGTCATCCCATGACCAATATTTCATCTAGGTCCGACCATCCCATGGCCCATCCTCCTTGCCCTTCGACCATCCCATGGTCGAATTTCTTTTTATAAAACCTTTTTATAAACCAAAACCAACACCGCTCTATAGAAGTTTGTCCAACCCGTCCTTTAACCGTGGACACGGCTATTTGAATAGATTTTTATCCTCTACAGAGGTTGTACACTTTACCCACAAGATCTGATACATCCACCGCGAACTGTCGCGGATCGTCATACATCAGTATGCGGGTTTCGGATAACCGGACAAGACTTTCAAGGTAATCCCCTCTAACAACAGCACCTACCCTACGTGTGTTATTCCCCTCAAAACCGGGACATTGGGTGAGGACCAACCGAAGCGCTTTTTCCACTCCTCGAGAGTGTGTGCTTTCAATGAGGGGCCCATAGTAACGCGTGGAGGCCTGCCGACCCTTCGTTCCTTCTCTAGGTCGATTTCTCACATGGACCTTTATCTGAGAAGGCCCACCCTCTAGGGATTCCCGATCCCCTGTAGTAGTTGCGAGGCACCGGTATCAGAGAGAACCACTTTGAGGTCAAGCCCCTTCCCATATAGGAGTAGTGTGGTTGCACGGGTTTAAGTTGTTATAGCTAGACTGCAAAGAACCAGGTGCGTTTTCGAAAACGGTTTTTCCTCCATCTACAACTTTGGTGCCTCCACCAGTGGCACTAATACCAAAACATTTTAAAAGTTCCTCGACAAGTCCCACTTGCCTAGGTTTTCTGTCCAATAACATTTTGTAAAACCATCCCTGCCTTCGGGTTCCCAACCTAGAGTTTTTGTTAGGCTAAATCGGGGTTTCCAAGGGGTTATGGTATATTAGACCACCTGAACTACTAGGATAGGAGTAGGAGGTCCAAGGGGGAGTACTTAGACAGTACCATAGGCATAAGTTTGGTGGAGCCAAACTAATACCATAATAATAATATAGCAAGTAAAACCAATGCAGTAGTAATATAAGTAAAACAAAGTGCATGGAAATAAAGATGGGACAAGTCTCATGAACTTGTAGGTGGCTTGCCTTGGTTGGCAGCTTGTTCCTAGTCCTCTTCTTAAAAATCCTCCTAATTACCTTCCTCAAATTCATCCTTGTTCGTATCTATCGCCGAAAAGGAAAAATATAAGCAAACCATTATACCAAAACATCACACAAAGCACAACAATGAAATCAGTACAGAACATTCGCACAACTGAACCAATCCAACCACACAGTAGTACCTACTGACTCTAGCAATCCTAGGCCATTGAAAACAATCAAAAAGGTTTCATCAAACTTCAATGGTGCTTTTTGTGGTTAAGACTAGATTAGCACTCAAGTAGATATTTCGACCAATATAAGTTGGTGAAAGTTGACCCCAAAATACATATCTGAGTAGCTACAGAGAAAACCAAGCTAACCCCACTGGTTTCACATTTTTATCAAAAAGGGTTGATTTTTAATAAATAAAATACTAGAAACAGAGCAGAAACTAGTACTAAAATCCCCAGGGCAAAACTACAGAGCCAAAAATTAAGCCCTTCCATGAATTACTAGTATTAGCAGAGGCCTAACACTGGTAGTTGGTTTCATCCCAAAATTAGCATCACAACATCCTCTGGAAAATAAACAAGAACCCTCTATTCATATCTTGCAAAAATAAGAACAGAGGCCCCACACATCCAAAAAGGATGATTCTAGTTTTGCACAGTATACAATTGCAAGGGCAATGTGTGGAACTTGGTTTCACATTTTTCTGAGATCTAGAAGTGAAACTATGAATTTATTACTCTAAACAGACACTATTTACCACAGAAATTCTCAGTAAAAATACAGACAAGCTTTGGACTAGCTACCAAGGACATGCAGTAGGGAAATACCAGGGTTATTCTAAAAACTGGAATTAAGCCAGAACACTACACAAATTTTATTTGGTGGAATTAAAGCTATAGAACAAATTTCTGGGAATTAAAATGACCTAAAAAGAAAAGAAAAGGGGCAGTGCAGAAGCTGGGTCATGGCCCGCTACGGAGCTAGGCTGGCCCGCGTACACGGCGGCCTGCATGGGGTGCTGGGGATTTAAATCCTGCAGTGGGGCCCGCGTGTCATAGGCACAGCGAGGCGAAGGGGTATCTGGCGATGCTGGCCGTTGGATTAAAATCCAGATCGACGGCCCGCAGCGCGTCTTCTTCCCGGATCGAGAACGCCGGCGAGCTAACCCTAGCTCGCACGGCCAGGCACGGGGTGGCTCACCTAGAGGCGGAGAGGGGTCGGCAACGGTGTAGTTCGAATCGTTCGCGGGAGGGGCGTTGAAGGAGGTACGGCAAGGCGGCTCCGGTCGTCTGGATGCGTCGCGCCAGCAGCGGCGCGGCTCGGGACCGTCGGCCTCCACGCAGCTCCGGTGTGCCTGTCGACAAGGATAGCCAGAGGAGATGGGATTAGGGCCACTTTAGGGAGGGGAATGCAGTGGAAGGTGTGCATGGAGGAGAGGTAGAGCAGGGAGGAGAGAACCTTCCCGTTCGTCATCGGCACCGAGGCGGGGTGGAACAGCAGAGAGAGGGGGAGAGATCTAGAGGCTCTGCCTCCACTCTGGGATGGTGCTGGGGAGCTCTGGGGTGGAAATGAGGAGTGGGAGGAGCGTGTGAGAGGTAGGGGAGCTTTTAATGGGAAGGGCCAGACCGTGGTGCACCAGGTGCACGGCGAGGTGGTGGGGTCGCGTTGGGAGCTAGGGATTGGCCAGGAGGGGCGGTGGCAACGCCATGGGGGTGGCCTGGGGACGGTCTTACCCCAGGGGCTAGCCGGGCCTACTGGACAGCGAGAGGGGGCGACCGATGCGTGGTGCGGGCAGGCTGCTCGACGGGACAGCACGGAGCGGCAGCGTGCTGTCTGTGCGGCTAGGGCTTGGGGGAGTAGGAGGGTAGGGGCACCGTAGGGTGGAGGGGTTCTCCTCTGTCCACCGCGCGGTTTTGCACCAAGAGAGAGAAGAGAGGTAACGAGTCTGAGGGTGGTCGGCTGAGGTCGACGTCGTGGGTTCGGGGTGGCTGGGCGCGCGGGAGAGAGAGAGAGGGGTAAGGGTGGAGGGAGCGCCTAGGGAGGGGAGCTATCCGTGGTGGGGCCATATGGGACAGGATAGAGGGAGGGGCTGCTAGATTTCGAGGTGGGCAAGATCTTTCTTGATCTCCCGTGTCCCTCCTCTTTGTAGTGTGTTAGAGCATGCGTGTGGGCTGGGTGTGTGCAAGGGGGTGGTTGGGGTCATGCTGCGGCGTGTCAAGGCCGGGGAGCGGGATTGGCACGATCAGGGAAGAGGGAGGGGTTTTTGGGGTGATCTATATTAGTGTTAGTGAGGTGTCCACCTTGGGGGCTTGCCATTTTGTGTTAGGGCCACCAATGGCATAGGAAAAGGGTTCAGGGTGGTAGAGGGTGACTTGGTGATCAAGCTTAGGAAATGGTTGATCCTTGGATCACAGCCAGATGCTCACAAGGGCCAACCAAACTTGGAATAAAATAAGGGTGTCATTCCTTAAGTGATCACTAGAGAGGAGAACACCCACATGCAAGAGGCTAGGGCTTGTGGTTTTACCAAGACTAAGGGGTGGTTCACAGGTACTAGGAGCCTAGTACCACTTGGTGCCCTTGCATGGTGGGAAAGGTGAAGGACTTAATCACTCCATGGCTCCAAAGTTGGAGAAAAAAAATATTTTTCCAAGACTTAGCCAATTTATGGGTTGGTGAACCCTTGGTGGTCATGCAAGCATGTAGACTAGCAAGCAGGATTACGAAAACAACACAAGTGCTCAAGCAATTCTAAGTAAGCTAGGCATATAAACACACAAGTAGAAAAGTTTTATTTCCCCCTACTTTCTAGCTTCCCAACCCTCAGCAAACATGGATGTAGAAAAATGGGATGTTACAGACCTTCCCCCCTTAAAAGAATCTCGTCCCGAGATTCACTAGTCCTGCTGGCAGTAGATGGGGAAATTCCTTCTGAAGAAAATCCTCTCGTTCCCAGGTGGCTTCGTCTTCCGAATGGTTGCTCCACTGAGCCTTGTATAAGTTTATGTTCCGACGCCGGTTGAGCCTATTGGCTTTCTCTAGGATCTTGATAGGCACCTCACGATAGGTTAAATCACGGTTGAGGTCAATATCTTGATAGTCAATCTCTTTGAATGCTTCAGGCTTGTTGGGTGTTTGGAGGCACTTTCGAAGTTGGGACACATGGAAGACGTTGTGGAATTATGCCAATTCCTTGGGTAGTTCTAATTGGTATGACACCTGTCCTCGTTGGCGAGGATCCTAAAGGGCCCAATATACCTAGGGGCGAGCTTCCCTTTTTCATGAAACTTCTGCATTCCCTTGAGAGCGGAGACGCGAAGATACGCGAAGTCTCCCTTGTTGAAACTCACTTCCCGGCGTTTGCTGTCGGCATAGCTTTTCTGACGAGACTGGGCAGCTCTCAAGCGATCACGAGCTAGTTGTACTTGCTCTTCTGCTGCCTTGATCACATCAGGGCCAAAGATTTGGCTTTCTCCGGTTTCCGTCCAGTTTAGAGGGGTTCTACACTTCCGTCCGTAGAGAAACTGAAAGGGTGCCATCTTCAAACTGGCTTGGTAACTGTTATTGTAGGAGAATTCCGCGAAAGGCAGATAGTCTTCCCACTTAGCCTCATAGGCTAGAACGCAGGAACGGAGCATATCTTCCAGGACTTGATTGACTCTCTCTGTCTGTCCTCTGGTCTGGGGGTGATAGGCGGTGCTAAATGATAGAGTGGTGCCTAAGGCCTCTTGTAGCTTTCCCCAGAAACGGGAGGTGAATTGTGGTTCTCTATCCGACACAATTTCCCTAGGGACACCTTGGAGACTGACGATACGGGAGATATACAATTCTGCTAACTTCTTTCCATTAAAGGTTGTCTTCACAGGGATGAAATGGGCGACCTTGGATAGGTAGTCGACTATAACCCAAATTGAGTCGTGACCTCTGCTAGAGGTAGGTAAGCCTGTGATAAAATCCATCCCAATCTTTTCCCATTTCCACTCCGGAATCTTCATGGGTTGCAACAATCCAGCGGGTCGCTGGTGCTCAGCTTTGACTCTCTGGCATATATCACACTTAGCTATGAACAAAGCGATTTCGCGCTTCATTCCATGCCACCAGAATTGTTCCTTCAGGTCCTGATACATCTTGGTGCTACCAGGGTGGATGGAGTAGAGGGTCTCGTGGGCTTCTGTCATAATCATCTGCTTTAAGTCATGCTTGCTGGGTACGCAGATGCGCCCTTTGTACCATAGTACACCCGTGTCGTCAACTTTAAATCCAGGGGTAGATTCTCTCTCCATTCTCCTCTTAATGCCTTCAATACTTTTGTGACCTTTGTGAGCTTCTTTAATTTGGTCTAATAGGGTCGGTTTTAGTTCCAGATGGGCTAGGAATCCATGGCTGACTATCTCAAGTCCTAGCCTTTCCAGTTCTCGACTTAGTTCTTGTTGTTCTCTTACGACCAGAACATTCAGGGAACACGGTTCCCGACTAAGGGCGTCAGCTACAACATTAGCCTTGACCGGGTGATAGTGAATGCCAAGATCGTAGTCCTTTATCAGCTTAATCCATCGTCGTTGTCTCATGTTCAACTCTTTTTTGGTAAAGATGTATTTCAAACTCTTGTGATCTGTGTAGATCTCGCAGCGATTCCCCATCAGATAGTGGCGCCAGGTCTTAAGTGCATGAACCACTACTGCGAGTTCCAGGTCATGGGTGGGGTAGTTCATCTCATGCGGCTTTAGTTGTCTGGATAGATAGGCGATGACCTTGCCTTCCTGCATAAGCACACCCCCGAGTCCTAACTTGGAGGCGTCGTAGTAAACTTCAAAGTTTTTGGTGATATCTGGCATGGTCAGGACAGGGGCAGACACTAGTCTCTTCTTGAGTTCCTGAAAACTCTCTTCACACTTCTCGGTCCACTCGAACTTCTTATCCTTCTTCAGTAGTTGCGTCATTGGCCTCGTGATACTTGAGAAACCTTCCACAAATTTATGGTAGTATCCAGCTAAACCCAGAAAGCTTCGGATTTCCGAGGGGTTGGTGGGGGCTTTCCAATCTATAACCGACTTAATTTTGGTAGGGTCGACTGAAATTCATCCTGCCGACAGGATATGGCCAAGGAATCCCACTACCTTTAAACAAAACTCGCACTTGCTAAATTTAGCATACAGTTGATGCTCCCTGAGGGTTCGCAGTACGACACTTAGGTGCTGCTCATGCTCGGCTTCATTCTTGGAGTATATGAGGATGTCGTTGATGAACACTACGACGAACTTGTCCAGGTAGGGCATGAATACCTTATTCATGAGGTTCATGAAATAGGCAGGGGTGTTGGTTAAGCCGAAGGACATGACGGTGTATTCATAGAGACCGTATCGGGTGGTAAAGGCGGTCTTGGGAATGTCTGATTCTCGGATCTTAAGCTGGTGGTATCCGGTGCGGAGATCTATCTTGGAGAAGATTTTGGCACCATTTAACTGATCAAACAGGTCTTCGATCTTTGGTAGGGGATACTTGTTTTTGATGGTGACATCATTGAGTTTCCGGTAGTCTATCACTAGTCGGGTGGTTCCATCTCTTTTATCCACGAAGAGAACGGGTGATCCCCAAGGGGAGGCACTCGGTTGTATGTGACCCTTGCGTTCCAGGTCGTCCAATTGTTTCTTCAACTCGACCAATTCCTCGGGGTTCATACGGTAGGGCCTCTGAGCTATGGGGGCTGTTCTGGGGACTAATTCTATGATGAACTCGATATCCCTGTCAGGGGGCATACCGGGCAACTCCTTCGGGAACCCATCCGGATATTCATAGACTACGGGGACTTGATCTAGAGTAGGTCTAGCTATACTCTTCTAGAAATAGATCCGAGATGAGGGCACAGTTGCCTTATACTCAACTTGTATTCCATCACTACTTGTCAAGGATATGGACTTTCTGACACAATCTATGATTCCATGGTACTTGGTCATCCAATCCATTCCTAGGATCACGTCTAGACCTTGGGTTCCCAAAACTATTAGGTCGGCCATGAAGGTTTTACCATGGATAACTATGGGGATATCTCAGCAGACGGATTGGGTTTTGGTCGTCGAACCGGGTATTTGTACTAGCATGAGTCGGCTCAGTTGACTAGGTTCCGTCCCACTTCTTTCCACAAACGGCTCCGTAACAAAAGAATGCGAGGCCCCGGAGTCAAATAGTACAGTAGTAGGGATGGAGTTGACAAGGAATGTACCCAGAACAATGTCAGGGGACTCCTAGGCTTCCTCAGTAATGATGTGGTTCAGATGTCCTCTGGCAGCATTAGCGGGCTTCTTGGGGGCGGCGCCCTTAGCTGGGGCTCCCTTGGCGTGACCTTGGTTCAGGCGGGCTGCATTAGGGCGAGGTACATTATCCTTCTTCCTTTCGGGGCATTCACGGGAGAAGTGCCCCACTTGACCACAGTTGAAGCAGCCGGCCGTATTGGGGCAGACATTGGTGTTGACTAGGCCTCTTAGGGTGGGTTTGGGTTCCCGCCTACGGGGCGAGGGTTGTTGTAGTTACGGTTGGGGTTGTTGGGGCGCGAAGCATAGGACTGAGTCCTCTGCGGTGGGGGTGCAGGCCTTGAGGGTGGCATGCTTCGCGACCTCTGTCCACTGGGTCCTCCCTGTTGCATCATTTGGCGCTTGCGACTCTCAATTACCCCCTTGCGCTTGTTCTCTACCAGTATGGCAGCATCAACAAGGGCATCCAGTTCCTTGAATCCCTGGGCTACCAGGTGGCACTACAGTTCATCCTGGAGTCCATTCATGAAGGTATCCACCTTCTTCTTTTCAGTATTGGTGTCATCTGGCACATACCTGGCCAGATCAGTGTACTTCTCCAGATATTGTAGCACGGACATTCCTCCTTGCTTCAGATCACGGAATTGATCTCTCATCATCTTGATTAGACTAGGTGGGATATGACGCTTGCGGAACCTTTCCTTGAAGTCCCCCCAGGTGATGGCTTGTCCTGTGGGCAGAATCTCCTTGACACTGATCCACCAAGTACTAGCTTGTCTCGCGAGAAAATGGGTGGCCAAGGTGACTTTCTCATTCTCTCCTACATGGGCAACTTCCAGGTTATTCTCAATGGTGCGGAGCCAGTCATCGGCGTCAAGGGGATTGGTGAATTTGGTGAACACGGGTGGGTTGGTGTTCTGGAAGTCTCTAAGTCTGGATCTCTGCTCTTCGCCCTCAGGGTCAGGGGCGTTTCCAGCTGCGGCTTGTACGAGCTGCTGGAGAGCGGCAATGTTGGCTTGGCGTTCCTCATTAGCGGCTTGGCGGTCTTGCATGAACATGTGCAGGAGCTGCGCCATGGTCGGGGGTGGTGGAGGGGGTCCGCGTGGGCGCACCATCCTGAAGGTATATGATTAGGAGGGTTACCAAGGGGCGATTTGCAACCACAACAATAAGGTATGGGGAGGAGTTAACTAATCAAACAAGCACGCATAAGAGGAACAGGTGCTTAGGAGCTAAGCAATCATAGAGATCACCACAAAATAACCAAGTTCAGGTGTCACATCCCGACGCTAGATAATACTAATAGCTTAATCATACAAGCAAGCAGAAAGCAGTCAAATCGCCACTCAAAAGGGGGACACGGTGATATTCTCAGTTGCTCTCGTAGACTAATCGTGAAAACTACTCCGAGTCGCGGCGTGCGGTGGTGTCTTCCTCAATGATGACCTCAGCATCTTCCTCAGACTTGAAAAGGCGCTCTTCGGGATCCTCTTCTTCCTCACCCATCTGATCATCATCTTCAGGTTCACTCTGTGGCTCCATGTCGAAATCCTCCTTGTAGGCGGCATCATTGTCGGTCTCATTCAGCAGGTCATTGTTGTCCTTGTCGAGATGGGTGCATTCCTCCTCCAATGCTTTTATCCGGGCCTCCATGGTCAGCAGGAGCTCCTTCTGCTCCTTAGTGGTCTTCATGAGACGCTTGTTCCTTGCCACAACCGCCTGCTTGTTCAACTTGGTCTGAGTGTGCTCCAATTTTTTGATCCTCAAGTCCTCAACGAGGGTGAGGTACTCCACGGTCTTGTTGTCCAGGCGAGTGCGAACATCATCCAAAGATTCCTGGGTCTTCTTTAGTAGATACTCCATGTTTTGGATATGCTCACCAAAGTCATAGTGTTGTGGGGTCACGGCGGCGTAACCTCGAGGGTGGCGTCTCCCAAAATGATAGAACTTGGTTCCCTCAAGCTGCTCACGGTGATGATAGGCGAGGCGTGCTAGGGCCTCTTGAGCCACACGGAGCACACCATCACCCCAATCCCTCTCTAGCACCTCTACCTTCAGCTCCTCTGAGAAGGGAGGTACTACACCACCTCTCATGATGCAGACAACCAACCAGTTCTTCTCTCCTTCGACCATCCTGGGAATGTAGGCGCCTGGGATCTCCGGTGTGGGACGGCCCACATGCTTGGCCAAGTCCCTTAGCTCTGCCTCAAACAACTGGAGTGGCAAGTCCATCCCGACTTGACGATACATGTTGAACACCACTACCATCTACAGAATTTTAGTTAAGTTTAAGTTAGTGAACAGTGTGCAAAATTTTAGATATGCAAAAATGTAATTTAATGCAAGTTGTTTTTGAAATAGAGGGGGAGGAGGCATAAGCAATATTTTTGCAAATATCCAACTCCTTCCTTTATAAAGAAAATAGTTTTTAGGGTTTGGGCATAACGTCCAAGCTAACTAGGGGCTCCTAAGGTCAGGATGGCTCTGATACCAAGTCTGCGGCGACCCCGGATTTTCACCCGAGATTACCAAATTATGCAAACCACCACGATCCCATGATCAGTGCATCGTGGAGCATAACCAACATGATATCAAAGTACACACATCCATTAAAGTACGATACAATAAGTCTTACAATAATAGTCTTACAACCTTGCCTCCATGGGCACAAATAGATAATAGCAGCGGTACTAAATAACGCGGAGGACCCAAGTCAAGCCATAGCCCAATAGGTGCCTGACTCGGAGAAACTCCCTAGTTCGCAAAGTCGTCATCGAACCCTCCATTGTCCTCTTCATCCTGCTCATAGTCTGACCAAGTTGATAGCCAGGGAACATTGCCAGTGAGTACTTTGAATGTACTCGCAAACCACCATACAAGGAAGTACAAAGTGTATGCAATAAGGTTGTGGATAGGATGGATCCAAGGAGGCTATTTGAGAAATCTCTTAGAAGTATACTTTCAACTCTACCACTTGTTGTTTGCAAAAGCCCTTTTTGGGTAAAAATAGTTAGTAAAACTTGAAAATACTAGGCTGGGGTCAACCCTGTTATCCACTTCCACTATGGTCATCCCATGACCAATACTTCATCTAGGGCCGACCATCCCATGGCCCATCCTCCTTGCCCTTCGACCATCCCATGGTCGAATTTCTTTTTATAAAACCTTTTTATAAACCAAAACCAGCACCGCTCTATAGAAGTTTGTCTAACCCATCCTTTAACCACGGACACGGCTATTCGAATAGATTTTTATCCTCTGCAGAGGTTGTACACTTTACCCACAAGATCCGATACATCCACCGCGAACTGTCGCGGATCGTCATACATAAGTATGCGGGTTTCGGATAACCGGACAAGACCTTCAAGGTAATCCCCTCTAACAACAGCACCTACCCTATGGGTGTTATTCCCCTCAAAATCGGGACGTCGGGCGAGGACCAATCGGAGCGCTTTTTCCACTCCTCGAGAGTGTGCGCTTTCAATGAGGGGCCCACAGTAACGCGTGGAGGCCTGCCGACCCTTCGTTCCTTCTCCAGGTCGATTTCTCACATGGACCTTTATCGGAGAAGGCCCACCCTCTAGGTATCCCTGATCCCCTGTAGTAGTTGCGAGGCACCGGTATCAGAGAGAACCACTTTCGGGTCAAGCCCCTTCCCATATAGGAGTAGTGTGGTTGCACGGGTTTAAGTTGTTATAGCTAGACTGCAAAGAACCAGGTGCGTTTTTGAAAATGGTTTTTCCTCCATCTTCAACTTTGGTGCCTCCACTAGTGGCACTAATACCAAAACATTTTAAAAGATCCTCGACAAGTCCCACTTGCCTAGGTTTTCTGTCCAAAAACTTTTTGTAAAACCATCCCTTCCTTCGGGTTCCCAACCTAGAGTTTATGTTAGGCTAAATCGGGGTTTCCAAGGGGTTGTGGTATATTAGACCACCTGAACTACTAGGATAGGAGTAGGAGGTCCAAGGGGGAGTACTTAGATAGTACCATAGGCATAAGTTTGGTGGAGCCAAACTAATAACATAATAATAATATAGCGAGTAAAACCAATGCAGTAGTAATATAAGTAAAACAAAGTGCATGGAAATAAAGATGGGACAAGTCTCATGAACTTGTAGGTGGCTTGCCTTGGTTGGTAGCTTGTTCCTGGTCCTCTTCTTCAAAATCCTCCCAATTACCTTCCTCAAATTCGTCCTCGTTCGTATCTATCGCCGAAAAGGGAAAATATAAGCAAACCACTATACCAAAACATCACCCAAAGCACAACAATGAAATCAGTATAGAACATTTGCACAACTGAACCAATCCAACCACACAGTTGTAGCTACTGACTCTAGCCATCCTAGGCCATTGAAAACAATCAAAAAGGTTTCATCAAACTTCAATGGTGGTTTTTGTGGTTAAGACTAGATTAGCACTCAAGTAGATATTTCGACCAATATAAGTTGGTGAAAGTTTACCACAAAATACATATCTGAGTAGCTACAGAGAAAACCAAGATAAACCCACTAGTTTCCCATTTTTATCAAAAAGGGTTGATTTTTAATAAATAAAATACTAGAAACAGAGCAGAAACTAGTACTAAAATCCCCAAGGCAAAACTGCAGAGCCAAAAATTTGGCCCTTCCAGGAATTACTAGTATTAGCACAGGCCTAACTCTGGGAGTTGGTTTCATCCCAAAATTAGCATCACAACATCCTATGGAAAATAAACAAGAACCCTCTATTCATATATTGCAAAAATAAGAATAGAGGCCTCACACATCCAAAAAGGATGATTCCAGTTTTGCACAGTAGACAATTGCAAGGGCAATGCCTGGAACTTGGTTTCACATTTTTCTGAGATCTAGAAGTGAAACTATGAATTTATTACTCTAAACATACACTATTTACCACAGAAATTCTCAGTAAAAATACAGACAAGCTTTGGACTAGCTACCAAGGACATGTAGTAGGAAAATACCAGGGTTATTCTACAAAACTGGAATCAAGCCAGAACACTACACAAATTTTATTTGGTGGAACTAAAGGTACAGAACAAATTTCTAGGAATTAAAATGACCTAAAAAGAAAAGAAAAGGGGCGATGCAAAGGCTGGGTCACGGCCCGCTACGGAGCTGGGCCGGCCCGCATACACGGCGGCCTGTGCTGGGTGCTGGGGATTTAAATACCACAGTAGGGCCTATGTGTCATAGGCACAGCGAGGCGAAGGGGTATCTGGCGATGCTGGCCGTTGGATTAAAATCTAGATCGACGACCCGCAGCGCGTCTTCTTCCCGGATCGAGAACGCCGGCGAGATAACCCTAGCTGGCACGGGCGGGACTCGAGATGGCTCACCTAGAGGTGGAGAGGGATAGGCAATGGTGTGGTTCGAATTGGTCGAGGGAGAGGCGTTGAAGGAGGTACGGCAAGGCGGCTCCGGTCGTCTGGATGCGTCACGACAGCAGCAGCACGGCTCGGGACCGTCGGCCTCCACGCAGCTCCGGCGTGCCTGCCGACAAGAATAGCCAGAGGAGATGGGATTAGGGCCACTTTAGGGAGGGAAGTGCAGTGGAAGGTGTGCATGGAGGAGAGGTAGAGCAGGGAGGAGAGAAACTTCTCGTTCGTCGTCGGCACCGAGGCGGGCTGGAACGGCAGAGAGAGGGGGAGAGAGCTAGAGGCTCTACCTCCGCTCTAGGATGGTGCTGGGGAGCTCAAGGGTGGAATGAGGAGTGGGAGGAGCGTGTGAGAGGTGGGGGAGCTTTTAATGGGCAGGGCCAGA
Organism: Avena sativa; assembly: GCA_916181665.1. Taxonomy (NCBI): domain Eukaryota; kingdom Viridiplantae; phylum Streptophyta; class Magnoliopsida; order Poales; family Poaceae; genus Avena; species Avena sativa. The sequence goes on from OV702289.1 coordinate 508,874,230, forward strand.
CCGTGGTGCACCGGGTGCATGGCGAGGTGGTGGGGGTCACGTTGGGAGCTGGGGATTGGCCAGGAGGGGCGGTGGCGACGCCATGGGGGTGGCCTGGGGACGGTCATACCCCAGGGGGCTGGCCGGGCCTACTGGACAGCGAGAGGGGGCGACCGATGCGCGGTGTATGCAGGTTGTTCGACGGGATAGCACGAAGCGGCAGCGTGCTGTCTGCGCGGCTAGGGCTTGGGGGAGTAGGAGGGTAAGGGCGCCGTAGGGTGGAGGGGTTCTCCTCTATCCACTGTGCGGTTTTGCACCGAGAGAGAGAAGAGAGGGAACGGGACCGAGGGTGGTCGTCTGAGGTGGACGCCGTGGGTTGGGGGTGGCTGGGCGCGCGGGAGAGAGAGGGGTAAGGGTGGAGGGAGTGCCTGGGGAGGGGAGCTGCCGGTGGTGGGGCCAGATGGGACAGGAGCGAGGGAGGGGCTCCTAGTTTTCGAGGTGGGCAAGATCTTGCATGATCTCCCGTGTCCCTCCTCTTTGTAGTGTGTTAGAGCGTGTGTGCGGGCTGGGTGTGTGCAAGGGGGTGGTTGGGGTGATGCTGCAGCGTGTCAAGGCCGGGGAGCAAGAGTGGCACGAGCAGGGAAGAGGGAGGGGGTTTTGGGGTGATCTAGATTAGTGTTAGTGAGGTGGAAACTCTGGGGGCTTGCCATTTCGTGTTAGGGCCACCAATGGCATAGGAAAAGGGTTCAGGGTGGTAGAGGGTGAGTTGGTGATCAAGGTTAGGCCATGGTTGATCCTTGGATCACAGCCAGATGCTCACAAGGGCCAACCAAACTTGGAATAAAATAAGGGTGTCATTCCTTAAGTGATCACTAGAGAGGAGAACACCCACATGCAAGAGGCTAGGGCTTGTGGTTTTACCAAGACTAAGGGGTGGTTCACAGGTACTATGAGCCTAGTACCACTTGGTAGCCTTGCATGGTGGGAAAGGTGAAGGACTTAATCACTCCATGGCTCCAAAGTTGGAGAAACAAAAATATTTTTCCAAGACTTAGCCAATTTATGGGTTGGTGAACCCTTGGTGGTCATGCAAGCATGTAGACTAGCATGCAGGATTACCAAAACAACACAAGTGCTCAAGCAATTCTAAGTAAGCTAGGCATATAAACACACCAGTAGAAACGTTTTATTTCCCCTACTTTCTAGCTTCCCAACCCTCAACAAACATGGATGTAGAAAAATGGGATGTTACATAAGCAACGTAAAAACTTGCAATTGATAAATTAAAGGCATCTAGTTTAGATCGTTGCTGGGCTAGTGCCATGATATGGAAATGTTGTAAGTTGATGTATAGTTGATACCCTTACAACACACCTAACATGTAAGTTCCATAGACCTTGGCCTTACACACAAAGGAATGATAGAGATCATACCACGATGCACATGATAGTGATCAAATGCATGGACCATATCATTCCACTTTACACATATGATGTTTTCATCTTATATTGCTGGTTTGGCATTTTAGTAGCATTATAAGATGATCCCACATTTAAATATCAAGATAAAATGTGTTCTTCCTTAAGTATGCACCATTCTATGGATCGTGTTTCGAGACATCACGTGATGATTGGGTGTACTCGACTCTGCACTTTCATACAACGGGTGCAAGACAGTTTTACACACGCGAGTACTAAGGTTCTTACTTGGCGAGCCTAGCATGTACATACATGGCCTAAGAACACGGACCGAAAGGTTAAGCATGAGTCATATAGTTGATATGATGCCCATATATATGCTTGCCTTTGAAGCTACACCGACTCACGTGATGATCGGACTTGGTGTAGTGGATTTGGTTCATGTAATCACCAAAAAGGCATGAGGGATGTTGTTTTTGAGTGAGAGTTCATTTCTAATTTGGATTAGTCGAACCAAAATTTGTCATAAACTAAATCAAAGTGAATTTGCATAATTTGTTGTAGTCATTGGCATATGTTTACTACCTTATGCTTAGTTTTAATTGAGATAATATAACTATAGAATTCTTGATATTTACTTTACGAACTGGTATCATATTGTTTTGAATGTCAATTTAAAGTTTAGAAGTCCTATTGCAAACTTTTAGCAAACTCTATTTACTCCATGAAGTTTAATAAGTAGTATTAAATCAAGAGTAAGAATTCCAATGTTAGTGTCTAAAGTATCATGTTTGCCTCCATGATTCTTAATATTCAAAAGTTGGTTTAATATCGAGGTTATCGAGGAGCTAAAATAATTGTTTCAGAAACCATCATGTGTGAAAGATATTGTGATATCTGAAACAAAGTTTATGGTTGCAATAATTGTATGAGAACTTGTGAAGGATGGAGATGCTAGGCATCCAGATCTCCCAAAAAGGTTTTGGGAACTAACACTATACTCGCGATTCTTCCTTATAGGCTATAGTAGCTTGATCATGAAAGTTGTCATGATAGGGATGAATAGAATATGTAAGTAAAATGTTTACTACACTAAAAGAATACTAAAGAATGGATTTTTGAAAGAATGCCAAACATTTGATGATGGTGATCCACTTCAAAGTGCAAGTCCAAAGGTATTAGTATTTGACTATACACGCTTTGTACTATGTGTCATGTGAATGACACCACTATTTATGTTGATGGATTCTTTTAAAAAGGAAAAGTAATTGTTGAAAGAGAACCTATAAAATATTTGGCAGAAAAGAAAAGGTTGGAGATGTCCAACTTAGGTATATAGAAGATATACATGTTATGGATGTATTCCTTTCTTGTTAAACAATGTGGTTCTTCGGTATTGGATACCGAATTGGTTGGTGTGAAGTGTCATACAGAACAACACAATTCATGAACTGCAAATAAAGTGATGACATTCATCGAAAACAAATAAAGTGTTATTGTGTTTTTCGTTGTCGTCAAACCTAGCCTTCAAGATTTGTTTTAATAATTGTTATTTTGTTCCGGTATTACGAGAACAATGATTGTTCAAATAATTACGTATTCCATAAAGGATGGATGAACTTTTACAAGTCTAGTTGGAGAAATCACATCCATAAACATTATTGCTAAAATGTCGTAAGACAAATGATTGGAAGATCACTTATGAAGTGACATCGTTGTTTGAATTATGTTGGAAAGTAAACATGAAGAAACTCCATGTTGATAGATTTTTGGAGTCTTTTGATTTTGATCAATTGATGCTTGTGAAACTTTCCTCGAGATAATTGAAACTCTGTTCGTAGGCCAAAGAGGAACGGTTGACTAGCTTATTGGAAATTGTTCACGTTGATGTGCATAGTCCATTATGTATAGCCATATGTGATGGATCTTTTTGCTTCATATGCTTTCTCCATAAATTTGAGTGAATATATCTATATATTTACTTAATAAGGCAGAAGTATGAAACATTTGAAAATTGTTCAAAGACTTTCAAGATGAAGTGAAAAATCATTGTAACAAGAAAATAAAAGAGTTTGTGATTTGATCATAAAGGAAGATATTTGAGTTATAGGTTTAGCAAAACACCTTAGATTTGAGGAATCGTTACATGGATTTGCATTTACCGATAAACCATAGAAATATGGCGTGTTTGAGAATGAAATGAAACCATGGTTGACATGGTAATATCAAAGGTGTCATTTATAAAACTGCCATTATGTTTTAAGGATTAAAGCTTTAGAGACTACCGCTTTTACAATGAAAAGAGCACCATCATGATCCGTTGAAATGACACCATATGGGTTATGGTTTGGGATAAAACCCGAGTTGTCTTTTCTTACAATTTTGGTATGCTATGCATAAGTAAAATGTTTACAACCAAAGTAGGATAAGCACATGTTTGTAGGTTATCTCAAAGAATTTTTTGGGAATTCCTCCATAACACCAAGGACAAAAGAGTTTGTCGCTTGGAACGTCAAGTTTCTTGAGAAGGAATTTTTCGCGAAAAGTTAAGTGGGAGGACAACAGAACTTTGATAAGGTTGTTGAACCTTAGCTATATGTGCTAAGTAGTGCAGCGCCGGAAAGTGTGCAGGTGGCGGCCACAATACTCATGGCTCCCGTGATTACAAAGGGTGTGATCTTGGAGATTAGAGATCCTATTTGAACCGTATGCATCGGTAAGAATCAAATAGTGAGATTTGATAAACAAGTCATTATTCTTTTGACAATGATGAACCGAATGCATGCAAAGAAGCGATGATGAGCCCTGACTCCATAAAATGACTAGAAGTAATAGAATCCGTGATAGTAACCATACACGAGAAATCAAGTTTCTGAACTTGGAAGACACTCCGGAAAGGCGTAAAGCCTAGCGGTCATGTTTGGATCTATAAAGAAATAGACATGGATGTTTAACATCTATGAAATAGTCGACATGTTGGAAAGAAGTTTACGACAATGTTCAAGGAGTTGACTATGACAAAATTTGATCTTTCATAGTGATATTTAGTCTTGACGGATTAATGTAGCAACCACTACATATAATTTGGTGTATGGTAGTTGAACAAACAAAAAAATGTTCTTCTAATAGAATGGTTACCTAGGACGTGTACAAGACATGGTCCGAAGGGTTCTGTTAATTCAAAGGGTGCTAAAAGGGCATGCAAACTTCAATAGTTGAATTGATCATAGCAGAGTTGGAATCTTCACCATGATGAAAATTTTAAAGGAGTTTAAATTCATCGAAGACGATGAAGATGCTTGCATTTGCAAGAAATTAAGTGGGAGCGCTAAGACAAATTTCCATTACATTATGTAGAGTACATATTGTTGATTGGAAATGATGTATCTTTTATTTACACAAGTTAAGAATTTCAATAAATAGGATTTCGATGAAAGACTTGGGCAAAACCGGAATATTTGGCATCAATGTCTATATGGATAGATTGAGGCGCTAAGATGGTTGTGCCAGACGTACATATATGAGATATCGAAAGGGTTCAATATGGAAACAACAAGAAAGGTTCTTGCTGCATGGAAAGGATTGTATCAAGATTCAAGTGTTTCAACACTTGGTGAGTAAAATCATATGAAGATTTTGATCGACTATACCGTGATATGTATATATCTAGATATGTCCTATGCTCTAAATGTTATGAGCACATACCAGAATGATTCATAAGATGATCATTGGACGGTAGTAAAGATATTCTTATGAGCTTTGGAAGAACTAAGAATATATCATGTATAAGTGACAAATAGTTAAAGATAGTTCATTGTAAAGTGTTACATTGATACTAGTTTTGTCACAAGATACAAATTAAAATTTATCTCAATTTAGACTATGGGTGGATGTTCCATGATGGATTTGGATGAGTTCCAAAGTTGAGAGATTGTGACGCATACTACAACAAAAGGCTAAGTATATGACTACTATAGTAGCAGCAAAGGAGGGCAATTGTGTTAAGTAGTTTGTTATCAAGCTAGGTGTGGTTCAAAGTGGGCTAATACTATGAAGATATATTGTATGACAATAATATCAACATATTTTGACCTGAACGAACTAAAGGTCTCACCAAAGGACCAAAATTATACAATGCCATCTCATTTGAGAATGAGTGATGCGTAGAGACACAAAGACATGCAAATACACATAGACCTGAAACTGTCAGATCCGGAGATTATGTTAACCACTAGTAATTGTGTATATGCAACACCAGAAAGCCATAGGTGTTCAATACGCAAAGTTTTTCAAACTAGATTATTGACTCTAGTGCAAGTGGGAGACTGACGGAAATATGCCCGAGAGGCAATAATAAAGTGGTTATTATCTTATTCCTTGTTTATGATAAATGTTTATTTTGCATGCTATAATTGTATTAATTTGGAAACGTTAATACATGTGTGTTTAATAAACAAAAGGAAAGTTCATCTCTTATAAACTAGCTCGTTAATTAACAAGATGATCAAGGTTTCCTGATCATGGACATTGGATGTTGTTAATAACAAGGTCATAACATTAGTGGAATGATGTGATGAATATTCATCTGAAGTATAGCATTACGATCAAAGTCATTTTGTTTATATTGCTATAACATCATACGAAGTAATCCTAGTCCTTAGGCCATGAGATCATGTTAATCACTAACACTAGAAGAGTATCTTGATAACATCAAACATCACACCATGAAAGGGTGATTATAAAGGTGGGTTCAGTGCTACGAAAGTGTTATGTAGAGGCTCATGGATCAAGAGTGGGATTTGTCCATCCCTATGACGGATAGATATACTCTGGGCCCTCTCGGTGATATCACATTGGTTAGCTTGCAAGCAAGTGATGACATCACTAGAATGTTATATCACGGGAACGAGAAAAGAGTACATGTCGGCAACGAGATCAAACTAGGTATGGAGATACCGATGATCGAATCTCGGACATGTAATATATCGCGAGTCAAAGGGATTTAGTTACTAACGTTAAAGGTTCACAAGATCACAAGAGTCATCGTTGAATATGTGGGAGTCAGTACGAATCTCCAGGTCCCACTGCTGATTATTGATTAGAGAGGGGTCTCGATCATGTTTGCATTATTCGCGAACCATAGGGTGACACACTTGAGGGATACCGACACCATTTGGAGCAAATATGTTTCTGATAAAGATTTAAGAAAGCACTAGAATTATTTTGATGGAAACCGGAATTGTTTAGGGTGAAATTGCAAAAACTGGTTCTGCATGTGATATTGAAATATTCACTACAAGAAAAGTTTCCTTCCGCAAAGAATTGGCTCTACGGTCATAGTAGAAGGTGCGTCTTCCGCGACGAAATTCTCGGCTCAGCCGTGGCCGATGGAAAACTTTTTTTCTGGTTTCGCGGCCCTCTACTATGACGGATCTGCTAAAAACATGGAGGAAGATCGGCTGGCGTGTGGGAGAAGCAAGATTTTCATTTCCTCGCGCCATGTTGACTCGCTGAAGTCTTTTGAGGCGTGTGGGTCCCGGACGTTAGTGTCTCTAGCGGACCATACTTTTCGGTCGCGCCTCCCTGATTTGAACTCGATAACGTTGCTCGAGGCGCCTGCTGTTTAGTCAGGCTGCTAGGTCCCACATGTTAGCCTCTCATTAGAAGGATCGTGTGCATGATGGAATTTTTTCCTTCGCTCGCGCTACCCTATTCCGAAGTTGATAGCGCTTCTCCATGCATCTACCGTTTAATCAACCTCCTGGGACCCATATGTCATCCTCTCATTAGAAGAAACGTGTGTATGATGTAATTTTTTCCTTCGCTGGCGCTACCCCGTTCCGAGTTGATAGTGCTATTAGACGCATCTACCGCTTAACCAACCTCCTGAGCCCCACATTTCATCCTCTCATTAGAAGAAACGTGTCTATGATTGATTTTTTCGTTCGCTCGCGCTACCCTGTTCTGAACTTGATAGCGTTGTTCGATACATCTACCGTTTAATCACGATGCTGGGCCCCACATGTCATCCTCTCATTAGAAGAAATGTGTGTATGATGGAATTTTTACCCTCTATCGCGCCTTCGTGTTCCCAACTTGATAGTGTTACTCGCTGCATCAGCCGTTTATACAGGCTAGTGGGCCCGACATGTCAGCCACCTCTGTGCAGGAAATGTGTGCATGCTAGACTTTTTTTCTTCTCTCGTGCCTCCCTGTTTGGAACTTGGCAACGTTTGTCGATACAACACCCGTATGTCTTCCTGCTGGGTCCACATGTCAGCCGCCTATGTAGAGGAAACATGTGTATGTTGGACTTTTTTTGGTCGCTTCCGCCGGTTTGAACTTGGTAACGTTGTTCGATACGGCAGGCGTGTATGGTCTTGCTACTAGGGCCCACGTGTCAGCTTCTCTCGACAAGAAACGCGTCAATCTTGGTCTTCTTTTTTTCTGTCGAGACTGTTGTACAAGTAATTTTCAAACGCGCTCATTAAACTTGATCTCTTCTATGGTAAGGTTGATGGGCGCTAGCTACAGGCAGGTGGGTCGGCCATGTCAGCCTCTCAGTATAAAAATATTGCTACAGATAAACTGCATGCCTTGCCACTACACAAGAAAATTGCTATCCTTTTATAAAATGTAAAAAATGTATACTAACATCGTATGTACCTTATTTATTTTTCTTCTTAAAAAATTGCTTGTCCATATGCTGCGCGTGATTGCTAGCAGCTCAACTAAAAAATATTAAGTATAAATAATGTAGTAGGTAGTACTTAAAAACATGGATAGGCGGAGTTTTTTTAGCGGTGGGTGGACGGTGTCCAAAAAAGACCGAATTAAAGAAAAATGGTCCAAGCAGGGATTGATGGGCTATTTTTCATGGGCTCTCGCCCAATCTAACTAGGCTATTTGCACGGCCGAATGACCCAAAACATGGCCAAGTTAGAAGGTCTTGGGCTATAATGAGGCCAGATGGGCTAATTTCTTGGGCTCAATAGTTAAAATCCCATGGTACGTGTTGGGGCTCGGCCGGATTCGAAACAAAGCCGTCAACAAGGGAAAAAAGGTATAAAATATGAGCGCCTAGATCCCAGGCGCCTGAGAACTTGTTCTGTTAAGGAGCTGACGTCACCCTACTAATTGTGCTAATACTCACTTGTAACCTAGTAGTTACAACTCATTAAATTCCCAGTTACAAGCTGTTGGAACAAATGTGTAACCCTCACGTTGCAGCAATCGCGAGGTAAATCCAATGGCGAGAGAGGTGACTCTTGAGAACTGGTAAATCTGATAAAATATTCACACATATTTTTGTGAAAATTATGGACAAACACCTCGCGCCCGCCAAAACTTTCTGCCGAGACCCCAAACTTTCCTAAGCCCGCCCTCAATCGAGCGACCAGCCCCTGTCTCTTCAAATTTTGCTCCGTTCTTATGTGAGATGCACCGGATTAGAACCAGGCCACACACTTCTCCACGCCTTAAAAAAACTTCTCGACGCCTTTATGTAGCATCCCATCTGTCTAACATATGTAATGCTACTTGGTCTAGTAATATAATGGCTACTTCCTACATATAATTGTTGCATCATAATTATATCATGCTCATGTCATCATGCCACCTTGCATTTGAGCATCATATAAAACCTTTTCATTTGGTTCTTCTCTCATATGCATTAGTAAATGTTTTTGGCTCTTGATATATTGTATTTGGTTCTTGATAAATGCTTGATGCCCAAGTTGAGTTGGGGGCATATCTTTTATTCAACTCCATCACCTTTCTTTGTCACCACCTTATAATTCCACCATCCTAATTACCCACCAGCTTTTACTTCTTTTGGCATTTAATCTAGCTCATGTGAGTTGGGATGGATCCAATTCTATTTTCCTTTAGCTTGGCTTTACTCCATATTTTGGAACGCATGTGCATAAATGCCATGATCATTGTTTTGTTTTCACAAGATTAAAACATGGCATTTAATGCCCATGCATGGGCCATGCAAATTATCACTATCTTTCTCCTTTGGTTTTTAATTGTTTTTGGAGTGAAACATGGACCCTTGGGAATCATGTCAAGTGATGCTTTTTGTTTGTTGAGCCTTAGTGCATGCATATACAAGTGGAGCCCCTTTTTCTCTTAACCTATATCCTCCCCACCTTAATCTTTTCTCCCTTCCATGTGACCTTTAAACACTAGCTCTCTCCTCTCTAGCTCAAACCCCTCTCTTTGCTTAAACCAAAACCTACCCCTCTCCTCACCTCCATCTCACCTTGCATGGTCTTGTTTAGATCACACAACCCCACCAAAACCCTAAGTGAACAATTGTATGGTGGCTTGCATACATACTCACTTGTGTATGTAGTTGATCCCTTTGCCTGCCGATTACGCCGCTCGTTCTTGTCCTGATGATCTGGAAGTGGTTAGGACGACCGAAAGGTCTACCTGTGAGTGGCCCCTGGGCCCCACCGTACTATTTTAACCACTTTCGCTCATCCAGGCATGTAACTAAGAGCGTAATTCACCGAGGTAGTTACACTTTCTCCCAAGAGTGTCGTCCTACAACCATTGGCCGTGCCATTCTTCACGATACGCACCGGCCGGCGGTCAGCTGGGCGATCCCCACGCTTCGCCTGCTAGATTCAGGCACTGGACATTCTTCTTGGCTTTGGTTTGTTCTCCACCTCTCCTAGAAATAGTTAAAGCTTGTGACCATCTAGATTTACAAGGTGCTTGCAGATTTGGGTAGGTACGTCCTTTAGGTAAATCTATAGTAAAGCTCTGGACAGAAGAGTTCGAAAACATCTTAAAAAGGACTTGGCAGAGATCCTGTGCAAGCTTTTGACCTGATATATTCCCCATCCTTCTTTTATATGATGGAGCATTTGGCTGTTGATGTACCTGACGAGGAAGTACTTAGAGGTACAGTACAGTATAGATGGATGTACCCTATAGAACATTGATTTCGCCTTTCCAAGGAGCGGGAAGATATCCAGTTTGATAAGTGAGTGTTATGCAAAGATATCTTCACATATAAGACTGTAGAAAAGTTAGATATATTCAGATGTCTGACTTGGCTATGTTTTGTAGGTTCTTCGTAGAAATAAAAGTACCAACAAATTTCATTCCACCAATAAAAAGACCGGATGGACTAAGATCTAAGGATCATGTAAGACGCTCAAATTGCACTATGAATTGTCTATGAATTGGCTAGATGGGGTAACCTCTTGTTTATTTTGTAACGCTAGATTTCGGAGCTTGAATTTATGGCCCTTATCTGTGGTCCTGATAGGAGTGTAACAAAAGCTTCAACTTGCATTTCCAACGGTTTCTGCCATAGCACTGATGTACCTTCTGTGGAGACTGGCGCAGTTGGAGGTTGTCCTGATGAACCTGCACTAGATTGCGTTTAGATTCGAAATCCTCCACTTGACATTATCGTCCCAAGGAAAAGAAGGTTGTGGATCTGGTAATAACGCCTTCTATAGAACAAGATGCTGGAGGTGATGATTTATGAATTGCATGTCCCTCTCTATCAATGAAAATGGCATATCGTTTGCCTTGTTTCAAAAATAAATAAATATTTGCATGTCTCCTTGTGTTAGTCGATGCAAAGAAGATAATGTTTTCTGTTCAAGTCATGTGAACAAATATGTTTGTATGTAGAGACATAAATGTAGATTGGGTGACAAAATCAACATAAAATTGTCAGATCAACAACACAAGCATAATGACATTGCAATAAAAGGAACATAACCATATTTTCACCATGCTTGTGAAAGGAGATGATCCAGGAACCATGCCCGCAAGTGGCAGAGGCCAATTCTCGTGCAGCTCAGCTAGCATTGGTTTATCATCGATAATACTCAAGCATCCGAATATTATGATTACATATTTAGAGTAGTTCCAGTTCCACACTACAGTTCAACAGGCAAAAGTGTAAGAAATGCGTAAGGTAGCTCCATAATACAGGTTCCAAAGAAAAGAATACAAATCATAAGAAAGAAAGGTCCGCATCACAGTTCACCACCTTTAGGTGCAACAGTTTCTACATATTGTAAACCCAAAGCACCGCCTCCTTCAGGTGGCACGATAATTTCGGGAGCGGGATCAGCAGCACCAACAGCAGTTCCAACACCGGTAGCATGAGTCTCCAACATAGGCGAACTATCGAGCACCACAATGTCCTCTAAAGGATCTTCACTGCCAGCTCCAGCCGCAAAAGTCTCCGCAGATGGTAAAATCAATCCACCACCGCCATCATCTGGCACGACGATAACAGGTGCAGTCTCATCAGTACCAGGTGCAGCTGCAACTGCATCAGTCTCCACAGAAGGTAAACAAGGAGGCGTCTTAGGTCTAGAGATATGACATTGATTTTCTACTCCGTCATTAGGAAACTGAGAGTCTTCTTCAACTTTGTGCTTCTGCGGTTACAAGATAAACAGATATTACAGCGAAAGCATCTACCCGCAACGACAATAACATATGTCATTCTATTGATTTACCTTGTCATCTGGGACAGCAAAAGTCACAGGATTGGAACCTATTTCATCGAGAATCCTCTTTTTTGCTCCTCCCCCTATCTCCTTCTGCAGCAAGTTGTAATATTGATTACATGATGTTGATTGACAAATATATGCAAATGTTCAAAAGTTTGCGCTGTCAAACTACCAACTTCGAACGGATCCCCATTGTTCTTAGTCATGGGATCTAGCCCAAAAAACAAGCTTCTATGGAATGCTAGTCTACAAAAGAAGGATGCATACCCGGGATAAGAATTACTCTACACATGACAATGCTGCGCAATCGACAATAAAAATTTAACCGCATCATCAACTCTATCATGTAAGTTCAGAGTGAATCTAGATACACTCATTTCACATAAGCTAAAACATCTTATATTATGAAATGAAGGGAATAGGTACGAGTGTTCTAGTATTTCACAAACAACCATTGCTTCCTTGGGATAGAGATGACGGATGCTCCACCGCCCTACAGAAGGTTGTCGCGTCGATCTCACCGCCACGTATAGAGGACGGAGCCAAGGAGCTGGTCGGCAACAATATGGAGCGAGAGGCAATAGGGGGCGGTAGTGGATGGGAAGAAGGGACTGAGTAAAAGAGGGTGTGTGTGCATGGGGGGAGGCTGGTGAGGGAGTTAAATCCAGCTTGTCTCGGAAGGAATGCGCTGCCACGTGCACCAGCGTGTGCAAAACTCCCTCCCTCTCTCTTCTGCGGCAGCTACTGACAGAAGTACTCCAGCTAGCTTCATTGAGTTCTCTAGTACTCCTACTAGTAGACCTTTACTACTTTTTTTACTACTACTAGGGTAGAAAAGGAGTACTTGTTCAAAAGAAGAAAAAAACTAGACTAGCACACCGTCATACAATATTGCCTTGTCAAATCACTGGTGATGCCAAGATGAGCGACATGTTTTTCCTAGTAAACCTGGAAACATCATGTTCCTTCCACCGCGTGTAGTTTCTGAGCGAAGTACTTACCAACACGTCCAACTTAGGCTTACAGGACCGAAACTGCAGTGAAAAGAAACAAAACTACGGACCTGCAAGGAGTAATACTAACAGTACTACTACAACATTTTGGAAGACATTATGTACGGAATAGTAGTAGTAGAGTACAACTGTACTCCTAATAAGGTTCTTTTACAAGCTTGGTGAAATATACATATGGGAGAAACTACCAAGTGTACAAAAGGGGTTTTTCGTCAGTATTTTACAAGCCGGACCGAGTGCGAAACTAAATGTTGAGTACCCGTACATCAGCTAAAAACCAGCCAAAATAAAGAGTTCAATAGAATGCCGAGACCAAATGAGCTATCCTTAAACATGCTCGTTCCACTCCAAGGCATTTGAGAAGCTTGGGATGAACCTAAATGGATTCTCCGACCATGTCCAGCGAGTGTTGTTGTGGAAACCAATAGCTGCGTCACCATTTAAACTAAAGCGGCAAATTTCAGGACACGGCCTGTACTCGTATGCAATTTCTTGGTGTGATGTGTAAACATAGTTCCTTCTCGTCAGATGTCCTGGCGGATCATTTGCATCGCCTACTGCAATGATAATCGGATAGTTCACGCCATGGAAAAGAGAATATGATCCAAGGTCAGTAACCCTTTTCCATCGGTTAGCTGCAGTTATCTGGCTTGTGTCCATCGAGAACACCATGCACTCAAACCCAGAAGGATAGGTGCAATCGGTGCGACCATAGTGAACAACACTAGTATCATCAGCAATTGCATTGCCTGAGACACCATACGTATAAACCAGAAGAAGTCTTGAACCACTGACAGATCTTGCTAACCACCACCTACCACGATCATTCTCCTCATCGTCCTCAACAAACCCATGTGTCAGGTATAGCACATCACGTGGTCACATGATAATGATAGGACCTTCAAAGAGAAAGGAAATGTAACATGGAAATAATATTGATATTAATCTGACATTGTAGAAGTTGATATACAGTACTATTTTCAAAAATCTTTATTATACTTAAGATGTTTGATTGCCTAAAAAAATGCCAACTTAGGGAGATGCTATGGAAATTCTAATTCTTTTCGAAATGGGGATATGCTATGGAAATTCTCCTAGAGACACGGTTTGATTCATGGGATCAAATGAAATAGGAAATAATCCTATAGGATCTTGAATGTAAAGTTCATAGGGAAAAAAGGAAGGTTGGATCCTACAAGATTTTGGTGTCTTATATACCAAAGGAAAACCAACAAGGATTATTTCTAGGAGGTTTAATATCTTATCTTATAATAATATTACCACTATGTAGTGTATGAATAACTTTGACTATACAATGTTGGATCAGGACTGGCGAATCCCAACATTGCTAGAAGTTGTATCTTCTTTTCCATTCTAGCATCTACTTGAAGATTCTATTGATAGTCTTTAGCACAATGAACACTATGCACAATCCTCAAAACACACTTCTCCATCATTCTAGAATCTTCTCCTTCATTTATCAAGACCATGTTAACAAAATTTACAAGCACTAGTACCTCATAAACATCGACTTCTACATGATAGAAAACTAGCGTTAAAGGTTCTCATGATCACAGAAGTCATTGTTGAATGTGTAGGAGTCAGTATGGATCTCCAGGTCCCGCTTCTGATTATTGATCTGAGAGGGGTATCGATCATGTCTGCATTATTTGCGAACCGTAGGGTGACACACTTAAGGGATACCGACACCATTTGAAGAAAATATGTTTCAGATAAATATTTAAGAAAGCGTTGGAATTATTTCAATAGACACCGAAACTGTTTCGGGTGAAATTGCTGAAATTGGTTCTGCATGTAATATTGAAATGTTGCAGGGGGTTTTATGTGAATGTTTGTTAATTAAATTAATTAACAAAATTCTGAATAAAATTAATAAAAGAGTTTTATTAAATGAGAGAGCATTAAATCTGGAGAAATTTAATGCATTTAAAGTGGAGACTTTAAAAGAGAATGTGAAGGGGCAAATTTATGTGGAGGGAGTCACCGCCACATGAATGAGGAGGTGAAGGGTCACCCCTTGGGGCGCCGGCCATGGGGAGGGGCATCCCCTCTTCCTATAAAAGGCCCCCTCTCACACCTTTAGGCTCACACCTCCTCGTGAAGGATCTCTCTCCCCCTCTAGTATTTTTCCCCATGGTCTCAGATTAGCGAGATATATGTTCCCTATGGCTTTATCTGGAAAGGAGTTGCTGCTTCTGCTGCTTTGCTGGAGCGAGGGACGGAGGTTGTCGGGGTACCGGACGTGTGTACGATCACGGATGCACCGCTACTTTGCCGTGCTGGACGTGGTGGTGATGGACTTGCTGGAGCTGGATCTGATGGACGTGTTGGAGCTGGACCTGCTGGACTTCATCACGATCTTGAGATCGGCAAGTGTACGACTATATCATCCACGAGTTCCATCTCATTAACAAACCTTTGTTATCTTTGAAGGTAAGTTCTCTATGGATGTATATTCACTCGTTGCTTGTATCTAGTAGATAGATCTTGGCATATAGTTCCTATCATAGGAATTTTTTCTATGCTACGAACCCTTCAGAGAAAACTCCACCATATTCTAGAACCATCATACTTTAAGTCTTGTTAGAGAAAAAATGCATACATTAATTCTATTAATAATAACTATGTACACATATTGATAATACAACCTACTGTGCTATGAAATTTTGGGGGTGGTTACATAATGGTTCTAGAACATGGTGGAGTTTGCTCGAGGTACTATTAAACATGAATCCAGCTACTCTGAACCACTGGATCTAACATCCCAACGGTCAGAATTGGTGCGATGGATCCTACTGCTCCATTATAGTAGTAGAGATACAAGAACTAAATATGCGCCCATACTTTATAGATGTCGATCGAATTTCTAAATTTTTGAGCTTTACCTAGTATTATAATTCTATATAGTTATGATATGTCATATGTCTAGTATCCGAGTCTCATGTAAATACTACTAGTAGATACCATATTTTCCATAGATGTACTAGTACTAGGAGACAAGGCAATACTATCAGCATAACTCAATCCTATGAATCAAATTACTTATCTGTAAGCAAACTTAGTAAGGATTGCATTCCTATGAAATTCGTAGGGAATTCGTACGGAAAAAGAGGCTAAAATTCCTATGAAATTCCTACTAACCAAAGAAACTTCAGAAAAAATAACTTATATTGATTCAGAAATAATATTTGGATCTCACATAAGTACTTACTACTACGTAGTAGATACCATAGTTTCCATGGGATGTACTAGGAGACGAAGAAATACTATCAGCAGAACTCAATCATATGAAACAAACTACTTATATGTAAGAAAACCTCCTAAAGATTGCATTCCTCTGAAATTCCTAGTGAATTCCTTCGAATCAAAGAAACTAAAATTTTAATGGAATTCCTACTAACCAATGAAAGTTCAGAAAAAATAGCTTGCATTGATTCAGGAACAAAGCTAATAAAATACGTAGGGAGGAGAATTTACCAAGTTCCAGAGACTTCCATGCATAAACACTGCCGTTCTCGATCACGGCGAACACACGATCGTGTTGGATATTAGCATCACAGTATCTGAAGTAGCCCCGGGACTCATTCACACAAACTGACCATCCATGACTATCATTCCCGTTGATGACATCAATCTTGAATTCGAAAATGGCGACTAGAGAGAAATCTTTGTATCCCCCAGCAGTTGTCGGAACTTGGCAAATGACTATCTTCTGCAGTTTAGTACGCTGACCTTCATCAGCATCATCCTGAAATGTACGCCTCCTGCCTCTCGCTATTCCCTGGCCACGGTCTCCCGCTCCCGCGGTACACGACGTCCTCTCCGCCTCTTCCTTCGCCCGAGCTTCTCGCTGCCACGACCTCCGTCTCTGTCGACCTCAATGTCGTCGGGCCGGACGTCGTTTTTCTCCAGGCCCTGGTGTCGCCGTGCCGCAGCGAGCTCCTCCGCCGGTCTGCGCCTGTCTGCCTCCCCCTCTGCACCTCGTGTGCGCCACTCCAGGGAGTGTGCTTGTTTTATTTGCGGCCCTGATCTTTTGTTTTGGTGGTAGCACATCCTGCATCGCACGCCGGATGCTTCTGGCTCTTGAACTGTTGGTGCTGCTGTACTCCGCATCAGGCAGCTGCCTTTGTGCTATGTTTGTTTTGTTTCGTGGTTGGCCCCTCTCAATATTCACCATGCTCGGGTACCGTGTTGTCATCAAGATCGACTGACGCCAAGTGCTGCAACGACATGAACATCCTCGAAAAACCCCACAAGCCAAGTTAGACCACCGATGTTAATTCAAGGTCGTCACCGACCAATAAAACCGGAACCCTAAGTTCTTCGCAGATCCGATGAAGCCGGATCGACAAGATCTCCTTCTCGGGGCCGATGACCCGAACACCGCAACCTAGGTCCGGCACCGACAAATGAAGTCGGAACCACCAAGAACTTCGTCACGGAACGCCAAGTCCTCCATCCTGAACCCCGAAGCCCTGAACCTAAGATCGTCGAACCCTAATGTGATTCCCTTTCCAAGACCCCTATTTTTATAATATGACATTATCATCTGCTGCATATTAAATTGTCCATGCTCGCATACATATTCATTTGTTTGGGATATTTTGTCGATTCACCACATAATTAAATATGGAGGCCATATGCGGGCTTTTTTAGTCTTATAATGGCTCCATTTAAATTTGTGTAGCGAATCGATGCCATGTTTTTGCCTTATTAATACAACATTTAAATTGCAGGGTACCTAAATAACTTGAACCTTCTCTTAATTGTCGGGACCCTGGTTCCGCTTAATATTGCCTAATTGCACCGCATCTTTGCCATGCCAGACATCATACATGCATCATGCCTGATCTTCTGCAGTTGTATTAAACAGTGTATCCGGTGTTTCTTTTAGTGTTTTGCTTCTTCACGGATTAGGCCGTTGAGTTGATGCGAGTACCGACAAGTTCTTCGGTGTATCTTCTGCTATGTTTCCTAGGCGAGCAATCTCCCCCTTTCTACCTATTTTGCATTTATATTCTTTACTTCCTCCTATTGATCTATTGCTATCTGTGTCGCGATGCTTTAGTGTTTCGTACCAGATATATTCCGTGCAGCCTTTATATTGCCTTGGACACCTCCTATTACCTATTGTTTGGTAGATAGATGGTCTTGCGAGTCGTAGTCGCTTGTCGAGGTGCGGTCCCATGTCGTGGAGTACCACACAGTTGTTGGAAGGTTGACACATGCTTAATGGTGGAGATGATCATGACTTTAAATACAGCTATTAAATTGTTGGGATAACTAATGAAAGAGGCACCCGTGGGCAATACATGATATTTGGTTTTTCATGTCCACTTGTGTCCCGTAGGCCCCGAGTACTTGATACATGTTCCTTGACTATTCGCACTATCCACATACGGGAGACTCTATGAATCCCCCTTAGCCAGAGCTTGATTCATTTCTTATTTCTTAGGGAGCTTTATTACTATCATGTACTTATGCCATGCTTTACTTCTTTATTTAAGATTGTGCGTGGAGCACCTGTACTATTTTGGATCGTGCCACATTTTCGCGGTATTGACAAGCCTAGTAAAACTTTCGAGTTCCCAGTCATTTACAGCCGTCGTCACAAATCCTGGGTCCGTTCCGGAGCTGGCCAACTTCGTTGTGGGTAGCTTAGTGGGGTGCCCCCCTAAAATCTTTTATGAACCCTGT
Organism: Avena sativa; assembly: GCA_916181665.1. NCBI lineage: Eukaryota > Viridiplantae > Streptophyta > Magnoliopsida > Poales > Poaceae > Avena > Avena sativa. The sequence goes on from OV702289.1 coordinate 508,892,854, forward strand.
GATTGCTTTGTCTGAAAGCCTCGTTGGGTTTTGATTTGGTTTTTCCGAGGTTGATCATGTGTGTGTTGCTATTTGTCCACCTCTGCAGGGTAAATCTTTCTGAAAGCCGTGTCCGCGGTTATGGATGACTTGGAGCACAGTATCTCGATCATAGACAAGCATAACTAAAGTAGTGCTATAAATTTGACTTAATATGTGACTAGTAATCAGCTTCACTACAATGTAATGGATAATAAAAGTGCCAACAACTGGTGGAACTGGGGTGTATCATGTCATGTTATACCTGCCTAGTAAGTATCGTAACTCCAATGGAATGAAATAAAAGTGCCAACAACTGTTGGGTTTGGGATGTCACATGCTAATTGTATCTGACTAGTAAGTACTGCAACTACAACTGAATGGTTAACTAAAACTACCCACTACTTATGCTATCAGGATGACTCATGCTATCTATATCTGACTAGTAAGTGCTTCAACTATAATAGAATGAATAAAGCTGCCAACTGTGTGAGTTCCTCGGTTTGACTTCCTCATTTGGTCTCGTGGGGGAATACCTCTGTAACACCATCGAATCGGCCCTATGCAGATTTCAGCGCTTCTCGGCAATATTAAGCGGAACCGGGGTCCCGACGATTAATAGAAGGTTCAAGTTATTTTGATACCCTGCAATTTAAATGTTGTATTAACAAGGCAAAAACATGGCATCGATTCGCTACACAAATTTAAATGGAGCCATTATAAGACTAAAAAAGCCCGCATATGGCCTCCATATTTAATTATGGGGTGAATCGACAAAATATCCCAAACAAATGAATATGTATGCGAGTACGAACAATTTAATATGCAGCAGATGATAATGTCATATTATAAAAATAGGGGTCTTGGAAAGGGAATCACATTAGGGTTTGACGATCTTAGGTTCGGGGCTTCGGGGTTCGGGATGGAGGACTTGGCGTTCCGTGACGAAGGTCTTGGTGGTTCCGACTTCATTTGTCGGTGCCGGACTTGGGTTGCAGTGTTCGAGTCATCGGCTTCGGGAAGGAGATCTTGTCGATCCGTCATCATCGCATCTTCGAAGAACTTGGGGTTCCGGTTTTATTGGTCAGTGACAATCTTGAATTAACATCGGTGGTCTAACTTGGCTTGTGGGGTTGTTCGAGGATGTTCATGTCGTTGCAGCACTTGGCGTCAGTCGATCTTGATGACAACATGGTACCCGAGCATGGTGAAGATTGATAGGGGCCAACCACGAAACAAAACAAACATAGCACAGAGGCAGCTGCCTGATGCGGAGTACAGCAGCACCAGCAGTTCAAGCGCCAGAAGCATCCGGCGTGCGACGCAGGACATGCTACCACCAGAAGGAAACATCAGGGCCGCAAATAAAACAAGCACACTCCCTGGAAGGGCACACACGAGGTGCGGAGGGGGAGGCAGGTAGGCGCAGACCGGCGAAGGAGCTCGTTGCGGCATGGCGACGCCGGGGCCTGGACAAGGAGAGAAAAATGACGTCCGGCCCGACGACACTGAGGTCGGTGGAGACGGAGGTCGTGGCAGCGAGAAGCTCGGGCGAAGGAAGAGGCGGAGAGGACGGCGTGTACCGCGGGAGAGGGAGACCGCGACCAGGGAATAGTGAGAGGCGGGAGGCGAAGGGCTCGACGGGGACGAGGTCGGCGGAGCGGGTTGGCAGCGTGGCCGGCGGAGCGGCGAGATGTGGAGGGCGTAGCGGCAGCTCGCGCGGGCGGTGACTGCGACCAGGGGCTCTGCACGAGGTGGGGAGGAGCTGCGATAGGCGAGGAAAAGCTCACGAGGGGGCCAGACTCCATGGCGGCGGCTTGGCTCAGGGACGCGCGCGCAGAAGCAGAGCGGAGGAGCCCGACGGTGGTGCACGGAAGTAGAGGCAGCGGGACCCCAGGCTTGGACGACGAGGGGAAGACGACCAGTGTCTGGTTGAGGAAGCCTAGTGGCGGCGGGCCCAGACGCTCGGGACCGGTGGACGGTGGGCTCGACGAGCTCTACCGCGGGGAGGTCGAGCGCGGCACGGATGAAGAAGGCAGGTCCAGGGATGAGGGCGGTGGTGGCCAGAGGAATCAAGGCGAGGCAGGGCTTCTGGTGGCGCTATGGCTTGGGGCTCAAAGGGGCGAGCGAGGATGAGGCGCAGGCGGCGGCGCTAGGCTCGGAGAAGGGGAGGCAAGAGGAGGGCGGCAGACGAGGTGGAATCGGAACAAGGGAGAGGGCGATCGAGGACAGGGGCACGTCGGGGTGGGGACGGAACGAGGTGGGATCTAGGGTCACGACAAGTAGTTGGGCCGGGGCACTGGGTCGCGTGTCCGTTGTGGGGTTGGGGTGGACCGTGTACTGCCGCTGCATGGGGATTACGGCAGGTGGTGGCGGTAGCGTGCGTGTTCGGTGGTTGTGTGCAGCGGGGTGGGGGGATGTGGTGTGGCGGCGGGATGGGGAGTGGGTATAGCTAGGGTTTTGTTGGATGTGTCCGGCTGGGCTTTTCGTCCTGGCTAGCTGCCTCCCAAAAATAATATAAATTTTATTTATTTATATAAAAGGCTTTTGTAATATTTTTTTAGACAAATAAAATATCCGGAAGAGACCGGGGTTTTAATTTGAAATAAAGACAGGGGATATTTAGAAAACAAATATAGGCTTTTAGAAAATAGTTTTAGACAAACATATGCATTATGATGACGATGCTCAAATGCAATGTGGCCTGATGACATGAGCATGCAGTCATGATGATGCACAAAATAAAAAATGACACGCGATTTTCTAGTAGTGGTTTTACCGGGGTGCTACAATTCGACACCACTAACAATGGATCTCGCTCTCGAGATCCGCCTCATGGTACGGGGAAGAAGGTTGATCGGATTCTTCTTGCTTCGTGTAGATCCTCGCGACACCACTAACAAAGATTATTGCTCCATCTTGAAATCGGCGACACCACCAACAAGTGGTTGGTGTTCCCGTTCGTTGAGCGGAATGCTCCGGATAAACAAAGGACGAAGCTAAAGGTCTCAAAAGGTATGGCCACCTTTAACTTCCATGGAAGGAGTAAAATCGCATTGATCCACTGATTCCATGTACAGAGCGAATGATAAGAGTAGTCGGATGGTGATCAGTCCATCGCGCACCCAAAGCATTACTCTACACAGGAATAGGAGAATTATGCAACCAACTCTCGAAATTTTAGACTGAAGATCTTCAAAAGCGGTGTCCTGAAGACAAAGGAGTGATGTAGGCTCTTCATCGGATCTGGCGTAGATGATGTCGTCGTCTTGGAAACACCGGAAGATACCAAGAAAGATTTTAGTGGATTTTGGCCCACTAAAAGGCACACCAGATAAAAGATTCCCAAGATAGCATGAAGTCCGGATGTAGAAACATCGTTGCAAAAAGAGGTCGAAACCCTAACGGCATGACGGAAACCCAACCACGAGAATTCCTGGACTCGAAGAAAAGATAAGAGAGCATATCCAAAACACACGAAGGTAAGAGGAGAATAGCATAGAGGTAAGAAGTAAAAGCAGACCTAATCAGATCTATCCAACTGATTTTTAAAATAGTTTTGACATTCTACAACGTTTGTTAGCTAGGTTATCCTACAGGCTTGACCAGTGGGGTATCGCAACTGCTGAGCTCTGATACCACTCTGTATCACCCTCGAATCGGCCCTATGCAGATTTCAGCGCTTCCCCCCAAACCCGCATAGAAACGATTCAAGGACGCCCACCAGGCACTTGCATGCGGGTGGAAAACGAAGTAATACCATTACACAATAGTTCACGATGGAACCCACAACACATATATATACAACAACGACTCATTGAGTCAAGAATACAGATATACAGTACAAAGATCCAATTCACCTTGAAAACGATACAACATCCGAGTACGGATAAGAAGCAAATTGGGCTAAGAGCCCTAAAGAATAACCAATGGCGTCCATAACCCTGCCCAGGCCAAGCCGGAAGGGTAACCCTGCTAACGATGTCGATCTCATACCTTCTAAAGCAAAAGGGGGTGCCGACAAAGGGCGAAGGAAAAAGAGGAGCGTCAGTACTGAGGCCAGTACACGGCGAGGCTAGAATTCGGCGGCTCTCGCCTACATAGGTATGGTGGACTGAAGCGGTAGCGCAACAGGCACTAAACAACCTATAGAGACTCGAAACCATTGTCGGCTATTAGAGAGGGATAAGAAAGACCTATTCGGGACCAACCTGATACTAACACCAATCATACCCATCCTGGTATTCCCCCTCGAGACCAAATGAGGAAGTCAAACCGAGGAACTCACACAGTTGGCAGTTTTATTCATTCTATTATAGTTGAAGCACTTACTAGTCAGATATATAGATAGCATGAGTCATCCTGATAACATAAGTAGTGGGTAGTTTTAGTTAACCATTCAGTTGTAGTTGCAGTACTTACTAGTCAGATACAATTAGCATGTGACATCCTAAACCCAGCAGTTGTTGGCACTTTTATTTCATTCCATTGGAGTTATGATACTTATTAGGCATGTATAACATGACACGATACACCCCAGTTCCACCAGTTGTTGGCACTTTTATTATCCATTACATTGTAGTGAAGCTGATTACTAGTCACATATTAAGTCAAATTTATAGCACTACTTTAGTTATGCTTGTCTATGATCGAGATACTGTGCTCCAAGTCGTCCATAACCGCGGACACGGCTTTCAGAAATATTTACCCTACAGGGGTGCACAAAATAGCAACACACACACGATCAACCTCGGAAAAACCAAATCAAAACCCAACGAGGCTTTCATGACAAAGCAATCACAGGATTCATAAAAGATTCCAGGGGGCCACCTCACTAAGCTACCCGCAACGAAGTTGGCCGGCTCTGGAATGGACCCAGGGTTTGTGACGACGGCTGTAAACGACTGGGAACCCAAAAGTGTGACTGGGCTTGTCGATACCGCGAAAACGTGGCACGATCCAAAACAGTACAGGTGCTCCACGCACAATCTCAAATAAAGCAGTAAAGCATGGCATAAGTACAGGATAGTAATAAAGCCCCAAACTAGTTTGTGGCCCCAAGAAATAAGAAATGAATCAAGCTCTGGCTAAGGGGGATTCATAAAGTCTCCCGTATGTGGATAGTGCGAATAGTCAAGGAACAGGTATCAAGTACTCGGGGCTTACGGGACAGAAGTGGACATGAAAAACCTAATAGCATGTATTACCCACCGGTGCCTCTTTCATTAGTTATCCCAACAATTTAATAGTTGTATTTAAAGTCATGATCATCTCAACCATTAAGCATGTGCCAACCTGCCAACAACTGTGTGGTACTTCACGACATGGGATCGCACCTGAGCAAGTGACTACGACTCGCAAGACCATCTATCTACCAAACAATAGGTAATAGGAGGTGTCCAAGGCAATATAAAGGCTGCACGAAATATATCTGGTATGAAACACTAAAGCATCGCGACACGGATAGCACTAGATCAACAGGAGGAACTAAAGAATATAAATGCAAAATAGGTAGAAAGGGGGAGATTGCTCTCCTAGGAAACATAGCCGAAGATACACCGAAGAACTTGTCGGTACTCGCATCAACTCAACGGCCTAATCCGTGAAGAAGCAAAACACTAAAAGAAACACCGGATACACTATTTAATACTACTGCAGAAGATTGGGCATGATGAATGTATGATGTATGGCATGGCAAAGATGCGGTGCAATTAGGCAATATTAAGCGGAACCGGGGTCCCGACAATTAAAAGAAGGTTCAAGTTATTTAGATACCCTGCAATTTAAATGTTGTATTAACAAGGCAAAAACATGGCATCAATTCGCTACACAAATTTAAATGGAGCCATTATAAGACTAAAAAAGCCCGCATATGGCCTCCATATTTAATTATGGGGTGAATCGATAAAATATCCCAAACAAATGAATATGTATGCGGGCATGAACAATTTAATATGCAGCAGATGATAATGTCATATTATAAAAATAGGGGTCTTGGAAAGGGAATCACATTAGGGTTCGACGATTCGGGGTTCGGGATGGAGGACTTGGCGTTCTGTGACGAAGGTCTTGGTGGTTCCGACTTCATTTGTCGGTGCCGGACTTGGGTTGCGGTGTTCGGGTCATCGGCTCCGGGAAGGAGATCTTGTCGATCCGGCGTCATCGGATCTGCGAAGAACTTGGGGTTCCGATTTTATTCGTCGGTGACAATCTTGAATTAACATCGTTGGTCTAACTTGGCTTGTGGGGTTGTTCGAGGATGTTCATGTCGTTGCACCACTTGGCGTCAGTCGATCTTGATGACAACACGGTACCCGAGCATGGTGAAGATTGATAGGGGCCAACAACGAAACAAAACAAACATAGCACAGAGGTAGCTGCCTAATGCGAAGTACAGCAGCACCAGCAGTTCAAGCGCCAAAAGCATCCGGCGTGCGACGCAGGACGTGCTACCACCAGAACGAAAGATCAGGGCCGCAAATAAAACAAGCACACTCTCTGGAGGGGCGCACACGAGGTGCAGAGGGGGAGGCAGATAGGCGCAGACCGGCAAAGGAGCTCGGTGTGGCACGGCGACGCCGGGGCCTGGACATGGAGAGAAATACGACGTCCGGGCCGATGGCACTAAGGTTGACAGAGACGGAGGTCGTGGCAGCGAGAAGCTCGGGCGAAGGAAGAGGCGGAGAGGAAGGCGTGTACCGCGGGAGAGGGAGACCGCGGCCAGGGAACATCGAGAGGCGGGAGGCAAAGGGCTCGACGAGGACGAGGTCCGCAGAGTGGGTTGGCAGCGTGGCCGGCGGAGCGGCGAGACGAGGATGGCACGGCGACAGCTCGTGCGGGCGGCGACTGCGACCAGGGGCTCTGCACGAGGTGGGGAGGAGCTGGGACGGGCAAGGACAAGCTCACGAGGGGGCCGGACTCCATGGCGGCAGCTTGGCTCGGGGACACGCACGCAGAAGCAGAGTGGAGGAGCCCGACGGCGGTGCACGGAAGTAGAGGCAGCGGGACCCTAGGCTCGGACGATGAAGGGACGGTGACCGGTTGCTGGTTGAGGAAGCCCAGCGGCGGCGGGCCCAGACGCTCAGGACCGGTGGATGGCAGGGTCGACGAGCTCTACCGCGGGGAGGTTGAGCGCGGCGCGGATGAAGACGGCAGGGCCAGGGATGAGGGCGGTGGTGGCCAGAGGAATCAAGGCGAGGCGGGGCTTCTGGTGGCGCTGTGGCTTGGGGCTCGAAGGGGCGAGGGAGGATGAGGCGCAGGTGGAGGTGCTGGGCTCGGAAACGGGGAGGCAAGAGGAGGGCGGCAAACGAGGGGAATCGGGAACGAGGGAGAGGGCGATCGAGGACAGGGGCACGTCGGGGTAGGGACGGAACGAGGTGGGACCCGGGGTCACGACAAGTAGGTGGGGCGGGGCGCTGGCTCGCGTGTCCATTGTGGGGTTGGGGTGGACCGTGTATCGCCGCTACGTGGGGATTAGGGCAGGTGGTGCTGGTAGCGTGCGTGTTCGGTGGTTGTGTGCGGGGGGTGGGGGGATGTGGTGTGGCGGCGGGATGGGGAGTTGGGATAGCTAGGGTTTTGTTGGAGGTGGCCGGCCGGGCTTTTGGGCCTGGCTGGCTGCCTCCCAAAAATAATATATTTTTTATTTATTTATATAAAAGGCTTTTGTAATATGTTTTTAGACAAATAAAATATCCGGAAGAGGCCGGGGTTTTAATTTGAAATAAAGACAGGGGATATTTAGAAAACAAATATAGGCTTTTAGAAAATAGTTTTAGACAAACATATGCATGATGATGACGATGCTCAAATGCAATGTGGCATGATGACATGAGCATGCAGTCATGATGATGCACAAAATAAAAAATTACACGCGATTTTCTAGTAGTGGTTTTACCGGGGTGCTACACCCCGGGACTCGTTCACACAAACTGACCATCCATGACTATCATTCCCATTGATGACATCAATCTCGAATTCGAAAATGGCGACTAGAGAGAAATCTTTGTATCCCCCAGTAGTTGTCGGAACTTGGCAAATGACTATCTTCTGCAGTTTAGTACGCTGACCTTCATCAGCATCATCCTGAAATGTAAGTGCAGAACCTTCAGTCGATTCAAACCCCGACACTTGCGGAATAACAATCTTGCGATGAGTGTACACGTTGACAAGATCCCACATGAAATCAGGTCCAACCGTGACGATCCAATCTCCATTGCCGCTTTCTCAATGCTCATCAAAACCATTTGGCATCACAGCATCGGAGGAGAACCTGTCCATCGGCGTCAGTTTGCACGGGCTTCCCGCCACTTCGAAGCAGTCTTTGGATTCACACGGTCTCACCGTCGGGTGAGAATGAAGAACACATGGGAGGCCAAACGGATGAGAAGAAGGCGTAGTTCCGCTCTCTTTTGCTGATTGAAGAATATGTTTGGACGAACCGACGAGGCTCACGGTGGTGGTGGCGTCGCAATGGTGGATGAGTACTTAAAGAGGGCCTTCGGTGAACACCTTCTGAAACTACTCAGGATCTTTACAGACCTTGCTCAATCTCACCATGGAAGGAGGCTGCAGATGGCATTTTGGGGGCTTGCTTTGGGGTTGGGTGGGGTAGGGGAGGGAGGGAAGATTGTTGGCATGAGCTGGCGGCCGGGGTGCGATGGAGAAGACAAAGGCTGATGGTGCGTTACTCTACTACTAGTAGTACTGCAGAAGGTGGGCGAGTGGGGGTGGGGCTCCAATTAAGGCTAGTTGCACAAACCTCCAACAATTAGAGACGTAGTTGCAAAGAGATCCAACTGTTGAGCCCCAGGTATGTAAGAAATAATGCTAAGAGGGCTAATCGAGAATTTTGTGCTATGTGCAGCATTTATACCCAAAAGTAATTGTAGTACAGTAGTTTCTTGCAACTAGACTATCCTGATTATCTGTAGTTCCCTGCAATTTCGAATCCAATTGTTGGAGGTTTGTGCAATTTCCACCCTCCTCGTGTTCCAAGTAAGCTCTATGACTCTATGTTCAAACAAAAAAATGATCAAAGACAAACAAACCAAAAAAAAGACCATCTCTCAGGGCTCGTTTGATTAGCAGGATTCTCAAAACATAAGAAGAGGAAACTACATGAATTTGGATCAAGTATGTGTTTGAATCATAGGGAAATCAAAGAAATACTTTGAAGGAATCTCAATTCCTGTGTTTTTCCTATTCCTATATTTTTCCTATCCTGCGTTCCAAACGGGACATAATTCCTACATATTGGAATCCAATGAATCAAACAAAACAATGTAGGATTATTTCCTAAGGGACAAGATCCTTCACAAAAACTTTGAATTTTCTTTGAATCAAAGAAGGAATAAAAAAGGTTTCCTCTCTTAGGAAAAAAAGAAACTCCACCTCTTGGAGAAAAAAAGGAACTCCATCTCTTGGAGAAAAAAAAAAGGAACTCCACCTCTTGGAAAATTCACTGTGACGAGAGTATCTACTACTAAAGTCTATGTCTAGTACTAGCTGTAGGGACCAACCGTAGCATGTTGTTTACAAGTAGTACTAATTAGTACAGTACAGTATCAGTCTTTGCAGTTGCCTAGAAGGAAACAAAATAAAGCTCTACAGGTAATAAATGGCCATGGCAATTTCCAAGATACATAATCTTTTGCTTGTTCATTTTGATCTGGGCGACAGCCGGAGGATAGAGGAGTACTAGCTGCTTCCTGTCTTGATCTATCAAGATGGAGTTGAAATTTGGATATTTAAAAACCTGAATTATCCTGTCAAACAAATGCTCGTTGCATGCAGCTTGATCAAACAGACTTATTGCACTACTTTACTGCGCGTCCGAAAAACTAGGGAGTACAAGAAGTAATAGTACACTAATATTACACAGAGAGTTCCACATTTATCTTGTAGCGCCAAAAACATAAGTTGTACCAATATAGTACTATAGTAGTCACGTCAAGGTTGCTTTACAGGGAAAAAATAGTATGATGAGCAACAAGATCTATCTACTTTTGTACTCCTATTTGTGTATACTAGTAGTACTACTACGTACTCAGGAACGGCACGCGTGTGCTCCACTAGTGTGCCTCCGCACGTAGGATAATCCAGTAAGGAGTAGATCGCTACCACATGGTCGCATGATTATTATGTATTAGTCCATCCTCTAGTCGTGGCCACGTGCCGTAGCAGTAAAAAAAATGTGAAAATAGATTACTCATAAATAATTACTCCCTCCATCCTAAAATAGTAGTTACTGACTTGGCTTTCTCTAGATACATAGGTATTTCGACACATTTTAGTACTTAGATGCTCCCTCATTTCCAAATTAGAAATCATACTAGGTTTTGTCGAAGTCAATATTTATAAAGTTTGACCAACTATATGTACAAACATACTAACTTACATAATGTCAAACGCATATAATATGAAAACATGGTTCATGATGATTCTGATAACATTAAGTTGATGTCGTAGATATCCATATTATTTTCTAGATATTTAGGCTCAATTCCAGGGCAGCATATCATGCACGCTGGACCGACGTCGATGCGCCATCCACACCCGCGCAATTTCGATGGCAATCTTGGTTCAAAACTTAAATCAAGTCGAATTGACAAGTTTGGGCATAAAATTCCGTAATCACTGAGTTAGATGACTAAAATCGAAGCACCATAAGAACGGTTAGTGTGTTTATATTTGGTCCATGTCGTAGAAGTGAACAATTACATAAAAGTCGTACTAAACCCCTAAATACTCCATAATAACATTAGAAACAAACTTAGTTTATATCCAAAATGCATCCTTCCTAGTACCAAAAGAGAACCTACATGCGACTACTACTAGTAAACTGGAGTAGTAAAATAGTACTACTAGCAGTACTATTTATATGCTAATACACCATTACAGTCTTGATCATTAGTCGTAGTTTAAGATGATTTTTTCCTGTCGATGCAAATCCAGAAAGATACATGGGTGGACTATCCAACCTTCATCAGGAACCGCGGCGACACCCTGATGTACGTCCTGAGGTTGTCGGACGAGAGGTTGGCCAGCGACGAGCTGCTCGTCAGCTCGATTACCACATTAAGGCTCTCGACCATCGACAAGTCCGCTGACCCCGGCGGGCCAGGTGCACACAGTTTCACCGTGTACTGCAGCCACAAGCACCTGTCATGCCTGATGCACACCAAGGTCACAACGGTGGCCAGGCCGAGCGCGCTTATGGTCAGGCCAAACACGGCACCGTCATCCCTGTAGAGGAAGCACGTTAATCCCCTCGTGCTTGTTGGTGGGGGAGTCGGGATGAGGGAAAAAAGGCACTGCCATAGATGGCCCTGGTTACTATGACCCCGTGGGCCTCCTTCATGTGGGGAAGAAGCCCTACCGGCGAGGCAATGAAATCACAGGCGGAATCAATGCAGGAGCACGGGCCATGTGAGCACGCGATCTTGTGCTTATCGAGCTTGTCGAAGGAGACCAAGCTAAAGCAGCCGTCGTAGGGGCGCTCAATCATCGCCTCAGACTAGACGACGTCCATAGTAGCCGGCTCACGGTCGAATCCACCGACGCGGTACACGAACTTGTGGGAGTGGTTACAGAGGGAAGATCGGCTAGCCGACATAGTGCCCACTGGCCAGAAACCCGGGTTGGGTGGGTATACTGAAGAGTATACTGATTGAGTTTTGTATTGTACTGGTACGATTGTACAAGAATACGCTAGGCATGGGCGTACCAGCGGAAGCTGCACTTGGCCACTTTTCTCTTAGATAGTGTCCCACACGCTGTACATGCTTCGTCAAGACAAAAAGGCTGCAGAAAGTTGTCAGGTGAGTAATAAAGCAGGTGTCACGCTGTACTGTACCAGACAGTACAGTATAGACAGAGGGAGGGACCGAAACAAGAAGATCTAGGTAGGTGAGAGGCGAGAAGATCTACTCCTGGAGAGAGACGAAAAGCCTGTGGCCTGCTGCAGGGTGTACAGTACTGTAGGGGAGAGACCGAGGACTGCATGCATGTCTTCGACACCAACCTGTAATTAACTATTTCGGTATTATCAAATTTAAATGGCAGTAGTAGTAATACTACATCTTACAACAAATTAGACAAACCAGTACTGCATTTATTAGTGGTACTTTTTTTGAGAAATTATAATTAGTAGTAGTACTTACATGTGAAAAATCAATCCAAGTTACTACTCCAATAGAGAGTACGATCACTCTGTTTTATGGATTCTTGTTTACTATACGTACTAGTAGTAAAAGCTAGAATGTAGATTGTTTCAGAACAGATTTTGGCTCTACAATATCTAGCATACGCGCAAACCTTAAAAGACACTTCATTGCTTAGTTTCAGGGATCTTGTGCTAAATACATTGACTTGGATGTAATTTTCATTTTTATGAGGTCCTTGATGTAACTTGTACTTCCACCCACCGCATGTTAACTAATAAAGCACCTCACTCCTACGGGACATACCACAATTAAAAAATAATTACACTGCCCCGATTATCAGACAAAGTGGAACATGGTTTCTTATAATTCCAAAATTTTAAGAAATAGGATGTTTCAATCTTCCCAGCTAATTTTGCACACTTTAGTGACTTTTTGCCGATTTAACGAAATTAGGTCAAACATTTTCTACACAACTAAGGGCAATTGATTGCTATTGAATTAAATGTATTTTTAGAGGTAGATGGGTGATATAGTAAACAATGTCGTCGGTGTTAGTTTCCAACTATCACAAAAGAGCATTTAATTCTCAATTTTTAGAGTGATGACGAGATTGTTCTTTTACGTAAAGAAACTCCGAAGAATATGGATCTGAATACCAGAAGACAAGTTTTCAAACATAAAGAGTGGACCACCATGTTGTGCTGACGATAGCCATGTTTTATGAGCTTTCAAACTTCCAAGCTAACTCCGCCAACTTGAATGACTTTATGCCAATTATTTATCGAATTTAGGTCAAATTTGAACTACAAGTAAATTGTAGGTTGCTTTGAAAGTTTTATGAAAATTCTTCTGGAGGTACCTATTCAGGGGACAATTAATATATCATAAACCACTGAGTGTTTTGACGACACGTTTAACTTCATGCTAAAATTTTGCATCTTGATAGTTTAACAAAATTAGGTCAAACTTGAGCTACAAGTAAGCGCAAAAGATCGCTCTTGAATTAAATGTTTGTCGATATTTGAATGACTTCCTAGCTAACTTTGCCCATTTGAATGATTTTATGTCAATTTTTCAAAATTAGGTCAAGTTTGAAACTATAAGTAAATTGTAGGTTGCTTTGAAAGTTCTACGAAAAAGATTTTGGGGGGCACCCATCAAGGGGTCACAATCAATATGTCAGAAACCACTGAGATTTTTGACGATAGTTTCAACTTTTTGCTAAGATTTTGCATCCTGACTATTTAACGAAATTAGGTCGAACTTGAGCTACAAGGAAGTAAGCGCGATAGATTTCTCTTGAATTAAATATCTTTTCTATGATAGATGGGTGCATCTTCTTGTAGTAAACAATGCTATCAGTGTGAGTTTCCAACTATCGGGAAAGAACATTCTCAATTTTTCGAGTGATATCGAGATTATTCTCTCCTATAAAGGAAGTCCGAAGAATAGGGATCTAAATGCCACAAGCCAAGTTTTCACACATATATAGTGGACCAACATATTGTAGTTATGATTTCCCGTGTTTTATGAGTTCTCAAACTTCCTATAGCTTATCTCTCTACCAACTTGAATGACTTTATATGTCGATTAATCAAAATTAGGTCTAATTTGAACTATATACTACAAGTTTTGTAGGTTGCTATGAAATTTATACGAAAAAGCTTTTGGAGGTACCCATCGGGGGTTCACAATCAATATATGAGAAACAACCGAGAGTTTTGACAACTGGTTTGACTTCATGCTAAGATTTTTCAGAGGTAGATGGGTGTATTTTCCTGTAGTAAGTAATGTCGTCGGTGTGATTTTTCAACTATCAGGAAAGAACATTCAATTCTCAATTTTTCTAGTGATGACGCGCGAGGTTGTTCTTTTCCGTAAAGAAATGTCCGAAGAATATTGGATCTGAATGCCAGAAGCCAAGTTTACCGACATATATAGTGGACCAACATGTTGTACCAATGATTCCCATGTTTTATGAGTTTTCAAACTTCCTAGCTAACTCTGCCCATTTGACCGAATGACTTTATGTTGATTTAGAAAAATTAGGTCAAATTTGAAACTTCAAGTACATTATAGGTTGCTTTGGTAGCTTTACAAAAAAAATTTGGAGGTACCCATCGATGGGTCACAATTAATATATCATAAAACACAGAGAGTTTTGATGATAGGATCAACTTCTTGCTAAGATTTTGCATCTTGACAATTTAACGAAATTAGGTCAAACCTGATCTACAAGTAATTAAGCGCGATACATTGCTCTTGAAATTGAATGTATTTTTAGAGGTAGATTGGTGTATCTTGTTGTAGTAAACAATGCCGTCAATGTGAGTTTCCAACTATCAAGAAAGAACATTCAATTCTACATTTTCCAAGTGAAGATGAGCGAGGTTGTTCTTTTTCATAAGAAGTCCAGAGAATATTGGATGTGAATGCCACGCCAAGTTTACAGACATATATAGTGGACCAATATATTGTACCAACGATTCCCATGTTTTATTTATGAGTTTTCAAACTTCCTAGCTAACTCTACCCATTTGACCGAATGACTATAAGTCGATTTATCAAAATTAGGTCAAATTTGAAACTACAAGTAAATTGTAGGTTGCTTTGAAAGTTTTAAGGAAAATCTTTGTGGAGGTACGCATCGAGGGGTCACAATTAATATATCTGAAAACAACGAGAGTTTTGACGATAGATTCAACTTCTTGCTAAGATTTTGCATCTTGAAAATTTAATAAAATTAGGTCAAACATGATCTACAAGTAATTAAGTGCCATAGATTGCTCTTCAAATTAAATATATTTTCAGAGGTAGATGGGTGTATCTTGTTGTAGTAAACAATGCCTTCAATGTGAGTTTCCACCTATCAGGAAAGAACATTCAATTCTACATTTTCCAAGTAAAGACGAGCGAGGTTGTTCTTTTTCGTAAGAAGACTGAAGAATATTGGATGCGAATGCCACGCCAATTTTACAGACATATATAGTGGACCAACATGTTGTACCAACGATTCCCATGTTTTATTTATGAGTTTTCAAACTTCCTAGCTAACTCTGCCCATTTGACCGAATGACTATATGTCGATTTGTCAAAATTAGGTCAAATTTGAAACTACAAGTAAATTGTAGGTTGCTTTGAAAGTTTTAAGAAAAATCTTTTGGAGGTACCCATCAAGGGTTCACAATTAATATATCTGAAAACAACAAGAGTTTTGACGATAGGTTCAACTTGTTGCTAAGATTTTGTATCTTGACAATTTAATGAAATTAGGTTAAACCTGATCTCCAAGTAATTATGTGCGATGGATTGCTCTTGAAATTAAATGTATTTTCAGAGGTAGATGGGTGTATCTTGTTGTAGTAAACAGTGCCGTCAATGTGAGTGTCAACCTATCAAGAAAGAACATTCAATTCTACATTTTCCAAGTGAAGACGAGCGAGGTTGTTCTTTTTCGTAAGAAGTCCAGAGAATATTGGATGTGAATGCCACACCAAGTTTACCGACATATATAGTGGACCAACATGTTGTACCAACAATTCCCATGTTTTATTTATGAGTTTTGAAACTTCCTAGCTAACTCTGCCCATTTGACCGAATGACTATATGTCGATTTATCAAAATTAGGTCAAATTTGAACAAGTAAATTATAGGTTGCTTTGAAAGTTTTAAGAAAAATATTTTGGCAGTACCCATCGAGGGGTCACAATTAATATATCCGAAAACAACGAGAGTTTTGATGATAGGTTCAACTTCTTGCTAAGATTTTGCATCTTGACAATTTAACAAAATTAATTAGGTCAAACTTGAGCTACAAGTAAGCACGATAGATATCTCTTGAATTAAATGTCATTTTAGAGGTAGATGGGTGCATTTTCTAGTAGTAAGTAGTGCCGTGGGTGTGAGTGTCCAACTACCAGGAAAGAACACTGAATTCTACGTTTTCTGAGTGAAGAAGAACGCAGTTAGTTGTTATTTTCCGTAAAGAAAAGTCCAAAGAATATTGGATGTGGATGCCACAAGCCAAGTTGACAGACATATATATATATATATATACATATGTGTGTGTATATATAGAAACCCTATTCAACACCTAGGGTGCAGAATAGTTATTTTGCACCCCACATATTTTCATGTTCTCACATATAGAAATTTATGTTTTATATACTAATAATTATGTTTATGTTCATCAGAAACATAAAAAATCGAAATAAAAATATGATTTATGAGTCATTATAGTGTAAAAACATAGAAAATACACATTTTATGTCGTATTTTTATATGGCATGTAAACGAATTTTTTATACGATATGTCTAAATTTTCTTATGTTTTTCTCGACTTTTGAGGTAAGAGAAAATTTACGTGACGTAAATTTTTTATACGGTTTATAATATAGAGGGTGGGTGTAGAATAATAATTCTACCTCCTGGGGTTCAAATAGCGTCACTCTCTCTATATATGTATAGTGGATCGACAACATGTTGTACTTGCGATTTCCATCTTTTAAGGGTTTTGAAGCTTCCTATAGCTAACCCCGCTCATTTGAATAACTTTATATTGATATCTCGGAATTAGGTCAAATTTGAAACAACAAGTAAATTGTAGGTTTTTCTTTGATAGATTTACGAAAAAGCTTTTGGACATACCTATCGAGGGTTCAAAATTAATATATCAGAAACGAACGAGAGTTTCAACGATAGGTTCAAGTTCTTGCTAAGACTTTGCATATTGGTAATTTAATAAAATTGGGTCAAACTTGAGCTAGCTACAAGTAAACGCCATAGATTCTCTTGAATTAAATGTCTTTTCATAGGTAGATCATCGGTGCATCTTCTTGTAGTAAACAATGTCGTCGGTGTGAGTTTCCAACTATCAAGAAAGAACATTCAATTCTACATTTTCTGAGTGAAGAATACGAGCGCGGTTGTTCTTTTTCCTAAAGAAAAGTCCGAAGAATATTGGATCTCAATGCCACAAGCCAAGTTTACATACATATATATTGGACCAACATGTTGTACCAACGATTCCCATGTTTTATGAGTTTTCAAACTTCCCAGCTAACTCTGCCCATTAGAATGCCTTAATGTCGAATTATTGAAATTAGGTCAAATTTGAAACTACAAGTACTAGTAAATTGCACGTGCCCTGTACGTGAGACTCAGATAATAGACATCTGACATATCATCACTATATAAAATTATAATAGGCAAAGCGTAAAAAATATAATAGGAAAATTTTGAACTACTACAAGTAAACCATGTAGGTTGCTTTGAAAGTTTTACGGAAAAGCTCTTAGAGGTACCCACCGGAGGGGGCGTGCGCGGGGGGGGGGGGGAATTAATATACTATCAGGAACCAAACGAGTGTTCCGATGGCAGGTTCATCGTCTTGCTAAGATTTTCCGTCTTGACAGTTTAATGAAATTAGGTCAAACTTGAGCTACAACTAAGTGCGATAGATTGCTCTTCAATTTAATAAAATTAGGTCAAACTTGAACTACATGTAATAAATTGTATGTTGCTTTGAAAGTTTTATGAAAAAAATCTTTTGGAGGTACCCATCGAATGGTTAATTAATATATCATAAACCATAGAGAGTTTTGACGAGTGGTTTGACTTCTAGCTAAGATTTTGCATCATGAAAATTTTCAACACCTTTTGAAAATGATCACATCAAATAGGGAGAGAGGGGAAATGATATTTATATTCTCTATGGGTAACCCACAAGCTTGAGGTGCACCTTAGGCTTAAAGATAACTTTATTTTTTCCACTATGTATAAGGTGAACCTTAGCGGATGCCACATAGTAGGCCATTTCTTTTGAACGGGTAGTGGGCCATATTAAGGTGTGTTTTTTTACAAAATGCGGGTGTAGTATATTTCTTTGCTTAGACATATGGTAACCTCTGTCCATGCGTTGTACATGCTGAGAGAATAAAACGTTGGCAGGGGAAGAGGGAAGAAGCGAAGAGAAGTTGAAGGCGGTTCCATGTCAGAGCAAAGTTATGATGGGTTTCTGACACGAGGTACTCCTGCGGCCTTATAGTGTACTACACTATGCTAGTACTAGTAAATTTTAGGACCTATGCATGCAAAACAAATTGTGTGTTTTCTCTCTCCTTTGCTGCCTCTCACCATCCATCCTCCCTCTCTCCTACCCTTTCCCCTCGCGCACCGGCCCGGCTGATCTCTCCCTCGTCCATAGCGTGGTGATGCGCACGTGTGCCTTGGTACAGCGGCTCTGTGTCTCTGGCATGTTTGACAGCCATGTTGGTGTGGAGTAGGGACGAGGAGTACATAGGAAGGAAACGACTTTGGTCCTTGGCGGCAAAAAAATTCAAACTTTTCCAGTTTTCGAAATTTTTACTTGCTTCCCAAACATCGGGAGGGAAGGTTACTCAAAAGATTGGCCATTCACAATACTTCTTATTTTATCTTTATCTTGTCTTATCTCTTACAATACCATACCATACCACTGTATAGTGTACGGATAACTTCGAACACTAACCGTTGGATCAAGACCGGCAAATCCAAACATTGCTAACTATTGGATCTTCTTTTGCATTCTTAGCATCTACAAAGATTCTACTAATAGTCTTTAGCACGATGAACGCTAGTATGCGCAAACCTCAAATCACACATTTCATTGCTCAGTTTCAGGATCCTTGTGCTAAATGTATGGACTTGGATGCAATTTTCATTTTTATGAGGTCCTTGATGTAACTTGTACTTCCATCGACCATGGTAACTCTCAAACACCTCGCTCCTACGAGACCTACCACGGTTAAAATAAAATGCAACCGCCCCAATTATCAAACAAACTAGACCATAGTTTCTTATACGTAATACCCAAGTTTTTAGTACTAGGATTTTTCAAGCTTCCTAGATAACTTCGCACACTTCAGTGACTTCTTGTCGATTAACGAAATTAGGTCAAACTTGAGCTACAAGTAAGCGCGATAGATTTCTCTTGAATTAAATGTATTTTCGGAGGTAGATGGGTACATCTTCTTGTAGTAAACAATGTCGTCAGTGTGAGTTTCCAACTATCAGGAAATAAAATTCTTAGTTTTCCGAGTGATGACAAGATGGTTCTTTTCCGTAAAGAAAGCTCGAAGCAGAATATGGATCTCAATGCCATAAGCCAAGCTTCTAGACATATTAAGTGGACCAACGTGTTTTACTTACGATTCCCATATGTTTTTTGAGTTTTCAAACTCCCTAGCTAATTAACTCTGCCCACTTGAATGACTACATGTCGATTTATCGAAATTAGGTCAAACTTGAACTATAACTAAATTGTAGGTTGCTCTGAAAGTTTTACGAAAAACTTTTTGGAGGTACCGTACCAATCGGGAGGGGTGTCACAATCAATATATGAGAAAAAACCGAGAGTTTTGACAACAGGTTTGACTTCTTGCTAAGATTTTGCATCACATGACACTATTTAACGAAATTGGGTCAAACATGAGCTACAAGTAAGCGCGATAGATTGCTGTTGAAATATATGACTTTTTAGAGAGGTAGATGGGTGCATTTTCTTGTAGTAAACAGTGTCGTCGGTACGGTGTGATTTTTGAACTATATCAGGAAAGAAGATTCAATTATTCTCAATTTTTCGAGTGATGACGAGTGAGGTTGTTCTTTCCCGTAAAGAAATGTCCGAAGAATAATATTGGATCTGAATGCCAGAAGCCAAGTTTAACGACATATATAGTGGACCAACATGTTGTACCAATGATTGACATGTTTTATTTATGAGTTTTCAAGCTTCCTAGCTAACTCTGCCCATTTGACCGGATGACTTCATGTCGATTTATCGAAATTAGGTCAAATTTGAAACTACAAGTAAATTGTAGGTTGCTTTGAAAGTTTGACGAAAAATATTGTGGAGGTACCCATCGAGGGGTCACAATTAATATATCATAAAACACTAAGAGTTTTGACTATATGTTCAACTTCTTGCTAAGATTTTGCATCTTGACAATTTAATGAAATTAGGTCAAACTTGAGCTACAAGTAAGCGCGATAGATTGCTGTTGAATTAAATGTATTTTCAGAGGTAGATCGATGCACCTTCTTGTAGTAAACAATAACGTCGGTGTGAATTTCCAACTAACAGGAAAGAACATTCAATTCTACATTTTCTGAGTGAAGACGACCGATGCTACTAGTTGTTATTTTTCGTAAAGAGAAGTCCAAAGAATATTGGATGTGGATGCCACAAGCCAAGTTGATAGATATATATAGTCGATCGGCAACATGTTGTACTTGCGATTCCCATGTTTTATGAGATTTCAAACTTCCTAGATAACTCTGCCCATTTTAATGACTTTAAGTCGATTTATCGAAATTAGGTCAAATTTGGAACTACAAGTAGATTGTAGGTTTTTCTTTTTAACTTTTACGAAAAAGCTTTTAGTTTGGAGGTACCCATCGAGGGGTCACAATTAATATATCACAAAACAACAAGAGTTTTGACGATAGGTTCAACTTCCTGCTAAGCTTTTAGATCTTAACCATTTAACAAAATTAATTATGTCAAACTTGAGCTCCAAGTAAGCGCGATAGATAGCTCTTGAATTAAATGTCATTTCAGAGGTAGATGGTTGCATTTTCTAGTAGTAAGCAGTGACGTGGGTGTGAGTGTCGAACTACCAGGAAAGAAAATTTGAATTCTGCGTTTTCCGAGTGAAGACGAACGAGGTTAGTTGTTCTTTTCCGTAAAGAAAAGTCCAAAGAATATTGGATGTGGATGCCACAAGCCAAGTTGATAGACATATATATATATAGTGGATCGACCACATGTTGTACTTGCGATTCCCATGTTTTATGGGTTTTGAAGCTTCCTATAGCTAACCCAGCACATTTGAATAACTTTATGTCGATATCTCGGAATTAGGTCAAATTTGAAACTACAAGTAAATGTTAGGTTTTGCTTTGATAGATTTACAAAAAAGCTTTTGGACGTTGTAACACCCTCGAATCAGCCTTATGCAGATTTTAGCGCTTCCCGCCAAACCCGCATAGAAACGATTCAAGGACGCCCACCAGGCACTTGCGTGCGGGTGGAAAACGAAGTAATATCATTACACAATAGTTCATGATGGAACCCACAGAACATATATGAACAGCAACGACTCAACGAGTCAGGAATATAGATATACAGTACAAAGATCCAAATCACCTTGAAAACGATACAACATCCAAGTACGGATAAGATGCAAATGGGGCTAAGAGCCCTGAAGAATAACCAATGGCGTCCATAACCCTGCCCAGGCCAAGCTGGAAGGGTAACCCTGCTAACGACGTCGATCTCAAACCTGCTAAAACAAAAGGGGTGCCGACAAAGGGCAAAGGAAAAAGAGGAGCGTCAGTACTGAGGCAAGTACACGGCAGGGATAGAATTCGGCGGCTCTCGCCTACATTGGTATAGTGGACTGAAGCGGCAGCGTAGCATGCACTAAACAATCTAGAGAGACTCGATTCAACTGCCGGCTATTAGAGAGGGATAAGAGAGACCTATTCGGGACCAACGTGATACTAACACCAATCCTACCCCTCCTAGTATTTCCCCCTCGAGATGAAACGAGGAAGTCAAACCAAGGAACTCACACAGTTGGCAGTTTTATTCATTCCATTATAGTTGTAGCACTTACTAGTCAGATATAGATATCATGAGTCATCCTGATAACATAAGTAGTGGGCAGTTTTAGTTAACCATTCAGTTGTAGTTGCAGTACTTACTAGTCAGATACAATTGGCATGTGACATCCCAAACCCAGCAGTTGTTCGCACTTTTATTTCATTCCATTGGAGTTGCGATACTTACTAGGCAGGTATAACATGACACGATACACCCAAGTTCCACCAGTTGTTGGCACTTTTATTATCCATTCCATTGTAGTGAAGCTGATTACTAGTCACATATTACGTCAAATTTATAGCACTACTTTAGTTATGCTTGTCTATGATCGAGATACTGTGCTCCAAGTCGTCCATAACCGCGGACACGGCTTTCAGAAAGATTTACCCTGCAGGGGTGCACAAATAGCAACACACACACGATCAACCTCGGAAAAACCAAATCAAAACCCAACAAGGCTTTCACGACAAAGCAATCCTAAGATTCATAAATCATTTCAGGGGGCCACCCCATTAAGCTACCCACAACGAAGTTGGCCGGCTCCGAGACGGACCCAAGGTTTGCGCCAATGGTTGTAAACGACTGGGAACCCGAAAGTGTGACTAGGCTTGTCGATACCACGAAAACACTCCGCAATTCCTAAACAGTACAGGTGCTCCACGCACAATCGTAAATATAACAGTAAAGCATGACATAAGTACAGGATAGTAATAAAGCCCCAAACAAGTTTGTGGCCCCAAGAAATAAGAAATGAATCAAGCTCTGGCTAAGGGGATTCATGGTCCCATATGCGGATAGTGCGATAGTCAAGGAACAGGTATCAAGTACTCGGGGCCTACGAGACACAAGTGGACATAAAAAAACAAATAGCATATATTGCCCATCGGTGCCTCTTTCAATAGTTATCCCAGCAATTTAATAGTTGTATTTAAATTCACGATCCTCTCCACCGTAAAGCATATGACAATATTCCAGCAACTGTGTTGTACTTCACGACACGGGATCGCACCTGAGCAAGCGCCTACGACCCGCAAGACCATCTATCTACCAAACAATAAGTAATAGGAGGTGTCCAAGGCAATATAAAGGCTCCACGGAATATATCTGGTACAGAACACTAAAGCATCGCAACACGGGTAGCAATATATCAACAGGAGGAAATAAAGACTATAAATGCAAAATAGGTAGAAAGGAGGAGAATGCTCGCCTCGGAAACACTGCCAAAGATACACCGGAGAACTTGTCGATACTCGCATCCACTCAACGGCCTAATCCGTGAAGAAGCAAAGCACTAAAAGAAACACCGGATGCACTATTTAATACTACGGCGGAAGACCGAGCATGATGCATGTATGATGCACGACATGGCAAAGATGCGATGCAATTAGGCAATATTAAGCGAAACCGGGGTCCCGACAATTAATAGAAAGTTCAAGTTATTTAGGTACCCCGCAATTTAAATGATGGCTTAACAAGGCAAAACATGGCACCGGTTCGCTACACAAATTTAAATGGAGCCAATATAAGACTAGATTAGCCGCATATAGTCTCCATATTTAGTTATTAGGTGAATAAACAAATACCCCCAAACAAATGAATATGTATATGATCATGAACAATTTATATGCAACAAATATATGTCATATATTATAAAAATAGGGGGTCTCGGAAAGGGGATCACATGTGGCGGTTCGAAGATCTTGGGTTCCGAGGATTCGACAGATTAGGTCTTCAGGGTTCGAACTTCGGGTCCAGCTTCGAGGCGTTGTCTCTGTCCATGAGGTAGATCTTGTCAGTTCCACCTCGAAGGCCTTCGGGTTTTTCCTTGACGGAGACCTCTAAGCCCGGCGGCATCTCCTTAGGATGCACCTTCAGTTGTTTGTGCTGATCTTGGTTTGGAACCGGTACAGTCTTGTTAGAGTCTTGGTGTTGATCACGTTATAGATGTAGAACTCGACGACGCATGAGTTAATCGCTCAATCTTTTCTAGGGAAGGTCTAGAGCAGCCGCAACAGAACCAGAAAATCAGCACATCCACCGAAGGTCTAGCCGAGTTGCAGGGATGGGTATTCTCAGGCCGGTACCGCAGCAGATGAAGCGCGCGACGACACTGACCGAAGGCGAGGCTCGGTGGTGGGGCGTGGGGAGGAGACGGTTGCAGCGCGGCGACCTGCGCGCGATGCGTGGTGGACATCCACCTTCACAAAGGGAGGCATCCAGAGGAGAGGGGACATGGCGACACGGACGGAGAGGCTACTGGGCATGTCCGCGCGCGCTGCAGAGGGAGAGGCAACAGGGAGACGACCCCATGAGCGAGGAAGGCGGGAAGCGTAGACGGAGGTCGGGGCAGAACGCTACAGAGAGGGAGCCGTTGGTGGTGAGCTTGAGGACCGGGGTAGAGGCAGAGGCGCGGCTCGGTGTTGGGGAAGGATATCCGCGGCGGCCAAAGACGGGGCACAGGGGTGGTGTCGAGGAGGCACGCGTCCGTGGGGCAGAGGCTTGACGCGCGACGGGAACCGGGCAGGTCGTGAGGAAAGGACCCCTGCAGTCCGCGGCGTGGACGTGAGCAGGGCTCGCTGCAGAGGCCGGTGGTGAGGTGGTCGCGGAACTTGGGGCCGAAGAGGAGGTAGGGAAGCAACGGCGCGGGGCGATGATGCAACGTCGTCCAAGCAGCGACGAGATGCAGCGGGCGGCGGCGTCGCGCGCCACATCAGAGGAAGGGGCACCGGGATTGAGGCGGTCCTCGGCGAGCTTGGTGATGCGGCCGAGGGAGGAGACCGAAGAGGGCTCGGGGCGCCAGGAACCAACGCAGGGCAGAAGCGAGGTTAGCTCATGGACGCGCATGGTGGGATCGACGGGAGCGGGGCGGTCGAGGAGGTTGGTGGGTTGCAATAGGGGCAAGGGTCACGGGAGGAGCGGGGTGCCACGCGAGCGAGGTGGTGGTAGGGTCCGTTGGGTGGGGTCAAGATCGATCAGAGGAGCGTTGTGGCACGCACGGTGCGGGCTGTGTGTCCGTGTTGTGCGTGGCAGTTGCGTCGGGGTGTGGGTCGTGTCCCAGGTGGGTGGCGGCGGCGGGTGTAGGGATAGATGGGGATTTTTGGGTTAGGTCTGGGTAGGGTTTAGTCTAGGTTAGGGTTTGGGCAATGGGGTTGTAGGCCGCCGGCTTGCTAGTCTTTTGGCCCGGTAGACTGGCGGCCTCCTTCGAGGTTTTATAAATATATTTTTATTTATTATTTTCTTTTAAATAGAATTTTGTAAATAGTTTTTCTTTTAAACACATGATGATGCGCACCGGCCCGGATGATCTCTCCCTCGTCCACAACATCACTACAAGAAAAGTTGGCTTTTACAACGGACGATTTTCGTGGTTGAAGGCCCGTTTTTCGTGGCTAAAAAGTCTTCTACGACGGATGGCCATCGTGGTAAAATCCATGTCACAAAAGAATCTACCATGATTTTTTTCCTCACCGTGGAGGATCACAACCTTCATCTACAAAAACTTGTTCCGTCGTAGATCTATTCGCCAGCTGCGTTGACTGCTCACATCATGCAAACTGCCACATGGCAGCCACCATTAGTGGTCAGTTACCGTCGTTAACGGCCATAAAAACTATGGCAGAAGCCAGGCCCAGCCGAGGCCTACTAAATTCTAACTAGGCCGACCCATAAGGGAGCCCACTAAGAAGATGGCCCGTTACTGTTTTGTCATGTACTGATTGAAATGGGCCCAACGTTGCAGCCAGCAGCTCCCTGCGAACTTTCTGGCCCAATACTGTTTCGGCCTAAAGAAGGCCCATGATGGTCCAACACTCTTCGGCCCATTAGCAGCCTGCGCCAAGTCGCTCCTATACATTTAAGGCATGCGGGCGGCCCATCACTGTTTATCGCTACCCATCGTAGGCGGCCTACTGACAGCCCTTGTTTGAGATGGCCCGTTATTGTTCAGGCCTGTTACTATCCTAGCCTTTCACTATTCTGGGCTTTACCTGTTCAGGCCCACAAGTGGCCCATTACTGTTCTAGTCTGGTAAATGTGTCGGCCTGTTACTGCCCTAGCCTGGAAATTTCTCGGGCCATTACTGTTCTGGCGTGTCACTATTCTAGCCTTTCACTATTGCGTCCCATTACTGTTGTGGCCCATTACTGTTCCGGCCGGCTACTATTTTGGCATGTTACTGTTCTAGGATTTCACGGTTTCTTGCCTGTTACAGCGATGGTTTGTTTCTATTATGGCCTGCTACTGTTAAGGCATGTTACTGTTATGGCCTGTTATAGTTATGACCTATTATTCTTACGGCTTGTTACTATTACGTCCAGTTACAACCTGTAGGTCGGCCCATTATGTTTACGGCCTTTTACAGTTTCAGCCTTTTCTGAAGCCCATAACAATATCATAAAATGTTTATACAATCGAGCATTTTTTACTGTTCATCATCGGCCGAATACACGACGGGCCAATAACAAAGCATAGTATTGTTGCCTAATCGACCGGCCTGGCGTAATTACCGTAACGACTACCGCATATGTGTACGGCATCAACTAAATGCATACATGTCCTACGCGAGTTATCTATATATTACATCAGCTGCAAACTTCTTAAAACTATTACATATTATCAAATCAAGGGAAAGAAAAATCGACATTCAGTTGACAATCAAGTTGATAGCAGAGTCCTGAATTGATCACCTACATCTTCCTTTGAGTGTGACAGCTACATTGGAGGAGACATGATCTTGCAGCCCTCTCTTTGGTGGCAATAGCAATAATTGCACCCTGAAACTAAGTTAACAAGTTAATACATCAAATAAGACAAACTACTCATTTGACTGATATGACAGGAGCTATGATCTGGAGTTTACAACTGGTCAATGGTTCAACTATTGACCAACACGTCAAACAAACAGGACAAGCAAGCATGTATTAAACAAGTGTACCTACCATGAAACGAGCAATCAAAAAATGTGTGTGTGTGGCTTAGAATTTCAGCAAAAATAAACTAGCCAGGTCATTTCAACAAAAATATATGGAAGCAGTTCTATACCCTAAAATGCAAGAGACATCGGGTGACTCGGAATTTCCGCTGAGACACAAAATGGCATGCAGTTACTATCATAGCGAAGAATGAACCAAATAGAAATTATAACTGCATCATACGAGAACTTGTAGAGCAGGAATGCAAACCACAAATGAACTATATATTGTAGAGGATAGTTATGTCGTGACTTAGCACGAACCAGACCCAAAACCAGATGCAAGATATAATGGCGTCGCTCGTGAACCTGTAGAGAAGGACAAACAAGCATTAGACAAGTGTGCCTAGAATAGAATGAGCAATCAAACAAAGTGTTTCTTAGAATTTTAGCAAATATAAACAAGCGAGGTCATTTCAGCAAATATATATGGAAGCAGTGGCATCTCCTAGAATGCATAGTCGTTGGGTGACTCAGAATTTGCTGTGAGCTACACAATAGCATGTAGTTGCTGTCATAGCTAAGAATCAACCAGATAGAAATTATAATGGCATCATAAGATAACGTCTAGAGCAGGAATGCAAACCACGAGTGAACTATATAGTAGAGGACAGTTATGCCGTTGTTAGGACGAACAAGCACCAGATAAGGAATTAATGGCATCCCTTGTGAACCTGTAGAGTAGGCTATGCAAACCAACATGTTCATTGTTCCATTTTGACCTATATGCAAGAAAAAGGAAATAGTTAGTGATGCAGCTTTTGAAGAAGCAGATGGCAACACTAAAATTATAATCGAATGAGTACGAAGAGTTTAAACGTCTACTACAGGATAGCAGAATGGTTCCAAGGAGGAAATAATAGCAGGAACTGATCTCAGGACAAAACAAATAGATTTAGCAACTGTAGAGCAGGAAATCCACACTAATATTTTTCGCTAACTTCAGATTTTGCAAGAATTACACGGTAGTAGGCAATTACTGTTGTATGGAGTAGCTAAGAACATGTGTATGACAAAATAACAGACATGTCCATGACTTGAAATTTGTAGAGCAGCGCATGCAAACCAACATCTCTAATGACCTTGTATGTACTAGGACAAAGAACAGGCATGCCCACTAACTTGTATGTACGAGCACGATGACAAAAATGCAGTTCACTGTGACAGGGTTGAACCTGCTATACGGTTGACAAAACAAAAACGGGTTGTATGTACTAGGAGAGGCGTCTAAGCATCGTCGGTACCGTGCAGGTGACGTCCAGGTCACCGAGGGTGATGTGGTTGCGGTGGCTGTTGGCGTTGGGGAAGCAGATCTTGGGCGGTTGATGCTGACTTGAGCGCGGTGGACGAGAGCATCACTGAGGCAGATCAAGTGCAGTGAATGGCGACGGCAGAGTAGCTGGTCTAGAGCGGTGGACATGGAACTCCCTGAACTAGATCATGTCCGGTGTACACCGGTGAAGCGGATCCGGTACGGTTGGGTAGCTTTCGGTGGCCGGGAAGTAGAGCTTGGGCGGTCGACGACGCCATCGGCATGGTGAACGACACCGCAACTCCGGTGCAATGGCAGAGAGACCCGGTGAACCAGATCTGGTGGGTGAGCATCGGTGAAGCGGCTCCACGGCGGTGCACGAGACCGCCGCTCAAGCGGGTCCGGCCGCCATGGAATTTCCGTCAGCCGATGCGCGTCGTGGTTGTGGAAGTGAGGGCGTGGGAGAGAGGGGGCTAGGATTTTTGGAAGGACCAGCGGGAAAATTTGGGCGAATCCGGACTAAGGAGGTGAACAGAAATATAAATTACGATCGTTCCCCCAAGCTACCGACTTTATCTTGCCCATAGGGCGTCAGAACAATGGTTAGAATCGGAATTTTGAAGTGAAAAGTTTTTGAAACTGAGGGGTAGGAAATGCTTCAAGATTGGTGTGTGATTTTGCCGCTTGATTGAGATATTGAATTTGGTGACCATCCATCTAATAATAATATAAAAATGGTACTGCCCCGGTGGGATATTTTGCCTCAAATTTTTAGAAACTAAGGGGCGGGAAATGCTTCAAAGTCAGTGTATGGTTTGGCCGCTCGATTGAGATTTTGAATTTGACAAGCGCCCATCTGATAATAATACAAAAACGGTACAACCCCGGTGGGAGATTTTGCCTCAAAGTTTTTGAAACGGAGGGGCGGGAAATGCTTCAAAGTAGGTGTGCGGTTTTGCCGCTCGATTGAAATTTTGAATTTGTCAAGCGCCCATCTGATAATTATAATAATATAAAAATGGTACTCCCTAGGTGGGAGATATTGGCTCAAAGTTTTTGAAACGGCTAGGCGGGAAATGCTTCAAAGTCGGTGTGTGTGATTTTGCCGCTCGATTGACATTTTGACGCTCGATTGAAATTTTGATTTTGCCGCTCGATTGAGATTGAGTAGTAGTAGTAGTAAAAAAAAGTTGATAGAACGTACGGCTAGATGATCAGTAATTCATGGCCGAGAGTCACATCAACTTATCATCCATATAACCACACTTGAGGTACTCCCCTGTGTTCGGTATTACTAGACCGGAGTAGTAGTAGTTCGGAGAATTAACTTCACCTACTCGCTTTATAGCTAGTTATTGCATGCAATAGTAATCCTAAAATCTAGGCAATGATCGTGGCCACCGCATCTAATTGAAAACATGCAAGCCAATAGATGCACTCCCGTTTTAACAACATGATCGGCCAGGAGCATTACACGACGTGGTGGTTCATATATTACGGTCAACTAGAGGAGTAATTGAGCAAAACTAGGAGCATTAATTGGTCCTGGCCTAGCAATTGAGGTTATAAAATAATTAAGAGGTATATACACCTTTAGTCCCACATCTTGCACCTCAAGAGCGTTTTAGTCCGACATATTGAAAAATAAGCAATACTAGTCCCTCAACTTATATCTCAAGAGCATTTTAGTCCAATTTAATGGAATTTCAGTGAATTTGACTTAATTTGTCCACAAATGATGTTGATTTGTTTAAAATGAGCACTCTATATTTTTTTATGTCATTTGTGTCCCTATGTGGACTAATAAGTGGGCCACCTGTTAGTAGATGTACAAATAAAATAGTTAAATCTCTAAGAGGAGAATGGATTCGAACTTAACACTTTTATACAACGACACACACACACACACACCCACAAGCCACTATGCCGATAGATGCCCACGACTACTCATGAGAGACGAGGAGTACTTGAGAGGACATAATTATGCCAGACGAGGAGTACTTGGGGGGAAGTAATTATTTATACAATAAAAAAGCACATACAAACGCAAAAAATGCTCAGGTCTATGTTGGCATGGTCCATAATATCAATTGTATAGCTTTGTCATTAACCTAGTAGCTAGTTGTAGTGTCTAGAATAAACTTGAGTTTTTTCTTATTCGCAAAAATGAAAAGGAATAAAGTTGAGTTGTTATTGTACCCCAGAACACATATTTTTGAATATCCAAAATATAGAACACATCAGCTAGAGCGCTCTTCAATTAATCACTTCTATGTGCATGTTGTAGTGGCATGGTTGATTTCTTTAGTAGCGTAGGTAATCAGTTCGATACCCTACAATGCATTGGTCGTTTTTCTTATTTTTTTTCTTATTAAGATCCTCCTGTCAAGACGTATCAAGGTCACAACTGTCATGCAGAAAATACACAGGGGCCATTTTGCAAAAATTATGATGCCACATGTCACTTCTAGAATTAGTTATGACGAATTCGGACAAAATCACAAAAATTTTATTGAATTGGACTAAAATGTTCCTGGTTACAAGTTGTGGGGCCAGTGTTGCTCACTTTGCAAGATGTGGGACTAAAACGCTCCCGCGGTGCAAGTTGTGGGACTAAAAACATATATACCTCAATAATTAACAACCATGTTATTGAGAGAACATAAGGTTTTTAGCTCCACGGAGCATACACCCCATCCGGCCGCATGGTGAGCATCCAAGGGCATAGCCAAAAAGTGAAATTGAAAAATGGAAAATGCCATGCAAAAAATGGAAAATGCCCTGCTTTGTGTGTGCCCTGAGGACCAGGGAGCACAGGTTTGGGATAATTAAATACAATGAGGTTATGATACTACTACTACTAGTATCATCCTACACCTACACACTCGCGTGCTCCCAGGAGTCGTAAAGCTGGTGTGCGCACAACCGTTGTACCGTAATTAGTGTGCATGCGCATGCGCGGGCCCATGCCAGTTTGATGAAACGCGCTTGCTATTGCTGTGTGCATGACGTCGTCTCATTTCCACACGATTCGCTTGGCTTTCCCAGGCCTTTGTTTAAATTTGTGTCTCTGGAACCGCTTCCTGTGCCAGTCAGTGGGACCGAGACCACACAAACGCCATCATCTATGGCCGGCAAGAAGCAGGAGGACTCGCCATGGGTTGGTCTCCCTGAGGGACTCGTTTAGAAGATAGGTGACATCTTCCTTTTGACAGACGACTTCGACTACAATGCCGCCTTTCGAGCAGTCTGCAGCGCCTGGCCTGGCTTCATGAAGGAGCGCTTTATGCCAGCCAACTGGATTGTTCTAGAGCACCAGTTGCTGCCTTTCGGCAACACCGTCATCACGTTGCTGAACGTGAGAACTGGCCGCCACCTTGAGAAGAAGATTAGCCGGGTTATTCGCAGGTGCTTTCTTTATATTCATCTATATATATGTGATCCATTTTTTGCTTTCACATCCTATACTATCTGTTTTTCAAGTTTTGTTTCTCTATCCACTTGTTGCCCAGGCTTTTGCTCCATGGTTTACCTTGATTGAATTTCAGTCATTTTACCTTGACTGAATCTCTGTTTCTCCTCCCTCTATCTCTAGGAGGTACTTTTATGTCGGTAGCACAACCGGCGGCCTCCTTGTGCTTGGACAGAGGGTGCAGCCATACAAGACCCAGTTGTACAACCCCTTCTCGGATGCTATCAAGCACCTGAGGGTAGAGATACCGACCGAGAGGGTGGCTTCTGTCGCTATGACGATGTTCCCATCGTTGATGGTGTTTACATCAAACAATCAGAACACCACCATTCGGATGAAGGGAGTCGCCCGGTCTTTGGTGAAGGGTGGTACTCGCCGTATGACTTCGCGGAACTCCGGAGAATGACCACTTACGCCGGTGATGGTTTTTTCGTAGACAGATACGGGTCTGTCCTCTCGAGTATGTGTGATGCTGCTCATGGAGATGTGCAGCTGCAGTGCTCCACACGAACCCTGGAGATGCATCCCACCGTTGCAGGCCCTGTCCGGGTTGCCAGTTCCCAGAGAATCATCTTTACCTTGTCGAGTCTGATGGGGAGTTGTTGTTCGTTGTGAGTGGACCGGTCTATGGCGGTAGGCCGGTTGTTTACCGGGTTGATACCCAGAACCGTGTCCTTCAGCCGGTCAGAGGCATCGGAAGTCGTGCTCTCTTCATTGCTGAGAATCGGTGTGTCTGCATCGACAACACCAGGGTACCCGCGGTGCAGGCCGGCAGCATATACTATGCGGATCTATCCGAGATTGGATCTTACAACTTTGAGGCTCTTGCGTGGGAAGAGGATCCAAGCGTTGTATATGGGTATGGAGTAGGAAGAATATGGAATGACCGTCCTTTGGAACTCGATCGATTGATGGCGGAGTATTGCTGAATCGTCGAGCATTCTGAGCTATAGATGGTGCCGCCATATGGCGAGGATGGTACCATCCACAACGATTACTACGATGGCTATCCATCAGATTGATGGATTCTGTGGGTCTGCTCCTGATGTATTCTCTTCAGGTCTACTCTTTATGTGTTCACTTTGGTTAGTGAACATCTATGAATTTTGCAAGTTCTATGGTGCCCGTGTAATACAATGGACGTTCTCCCTGTTCCGGTAGATCGTTTGTTGTACCTCTTACAATTTCACTATTTTTTCATGTGTGTGTAGTAATTCTGATAGATCCTCAGTTTGCAACAATCCTCAAACAACTTACAACTGCAAATTACAGTAGATTATTACGATCCTCGGTAAACTTGATAGTAATAAAATGAAGCATAAAAGTTGCATCCGAGTCTAGACAACTAAAAAAACACCATAACTCGTGTTACAGAAAAGGTCTCAATGGAGCTTGCATCCTGAGACATGTAACAATTGGCTTCCCATGAGAGATGCAATTGAGATTATTAAGTATGTTCTACGTTAAGGCTTGCCTGTTTTTCAATTCATATAAATCTTTGCGTGTTATGGTGATTACTAAATCTGTTTTGTTGGCTTCTTGCTCAACAATATCATGGGCATCTTGGAGGGCATCCTCAAATAATCTTTTGGCTGAAAAACGAGGATCAGTCAAAGCGGTGTGCCATCAGCAATAGGTATTGTCACTTATGCTGTGTGAAACAAAATCTAAACTTGGAGAAGCGGGTCTTTGTTCGGCATTCAGAGGGTCATTTGCAGCCTAAAACAAACACAAAACAAGTTATAACAGCAATACCATGCAATCACACCACCATGAATTTTAAATGTCTCAATGCGGTAATATATAAGGAAGCAATTAACAGTCGTGGCTCATACATCTATTTCTTCTTGAATAAGTGGACTAGCTAGTGCCATGGAGCGATGTGAGCATGTGCTACTCTGTGAAATGACTGCTCTACTTGAAGATGGCTGAGACCAAGACAAAACAAGTTACCTAAACAACAGACTTGGGAAACAAACTACAAGTTCATTTTGAATAACAATGCGAGCAATTAACCAAAGTACCTGATGCAGACTGCTCAAACTAGAATGTGCAGAACATGAATAAAATGAATATTAAAACTAAGCCATTATGTTTCTCATATATAAACTAGCCAGGAACTACACAACGAAATCTACCACTGATTTAATCATAGACAAAAAAGAGTAACTCAGCCAATAAAAACACATCAATTATGAGCCTCGAATATGCTAGCCAGATAATTTCAGACAAAACAATGAATCAAGCAATCATACATTGAATTATTCATGAATAGCCAGATAATTTCAACGCTTCGGAGGCCTGAGAACAACAAACTGAACCATCAAGTGCCTCGTATTAAAATAGCTAGTTCATTTAACTATGGTACAAAGTAGATACAAGAGTGAGATGAACTGCACAGTGTTCCTAGTGTGGCCTTGTTCTTATTATCAGACAACTCAGATGCAATACACCCGGACTCACCATATCTAGGAAATTGAACTAAGCACATGGAACAAAAGTAGACCATAGTGGGGCTAAAATGTTTGACGCTAATTTTTGGCAAAAAAAATATGAAAACAAGAAAGACAAATGGTAAATTTAAGCAAACAAAAAATATGGCACGGGCCAAACTTCGGGTGGGGGGCCTTACGGTAGGTGCTACATGAAATCTACGGCGGCTCGTGTGGATAGGAGGAGTTTGTACTCCATTGTTCCTCCTCTGCATAAAGGTAAGGCCACCTGTAAATACAAACAGGTTCCAACATGATATACGCTGGCACGAAGTGAAACAAAAGTGATGGGGTCTTACGAAATTATAGGAGCCATTCACTCTATGATATTGTGTGCAAACTGAGGTTACTCCTTGCATAATAACAGCAAACAGTTTGAGTCGCAGGTTAAGAGGGATCAAATCGACAGTATATAATGGTCAAATAGTATGACGTGTGTAAACGTGTAGTATAGGATAGCAGGACAATAGCACGATGAAAATACTATAGTTCGTAAATCGGCAAATGAGAGAGATATTATACAATCATATCTCATGTGTACAGGTACAGCAGAGAATGTAAACAAATATGTTATGTGACTAATAATTCATAAAGAAATAGTACAGTACATAAAAATAGTTCAATGCGCGGAGTTTAAGCGTAACCACAACGTGTTAATTTAGTACTCCCTCCGTTTCAAAATATAAGATGTTTTAGCTTTATAAAAAGAGTGTATCTAGACCTCTTTTAGTGTGTAGGTTCATCTAGGTTTGGAGTGAACCTACACACTAAAATGAGTCTGCATACACTTCTTTCACAAAGCTAAAGCATCTTATATTTTGAACAAGAGGGAGTACATAACAGATGTATATCAAGTAAAGAACCTGTTAGTTAGGAAATTTAGCATGAATACAGTACATTGTCAACAAACAAATCGCGCAGGGAGATTTGGTTTTACCTCGGTCGGGGCGGCGTCTAGGCCTCCTCCGCATCCTCACGGGTCACGTCGAGGTCGCCGAAGGTGCTACGGTCATAGTGGGTGTCGACAATGGGGAAGCAGATCTTGGGAGGGTAAGGATACGAGTAGAACATTGGACCACTACGTCCGTGGAGTAGATCCTAGGCGGTCAATGATGTAATCAACGCGATGGACAAGAGGGTTCGTTGAGTAGATCAGGTGTGCGGGTACGCCGGCTAAAGTGTAGCGGGGATGTTCCGGCCGGTGACGTATTCCTAGAGGAGAGAGGGGGAGGGGGGTTGGGTTTAGGTACTACTAGCACTATACTGGGGAAAATTACGAGTGAAGCCCCCCACCTACCGAATTTAATAGGGGTCGAATGGGAATTTCAAAGTATCTGAAATTTTGCGACATGAACTATGTCCGGATGCGCGGGATCGTTTCCAAAAGGTGTTCAAAATTTTCATGATACAAAGTGTTAGCTAGAAGTCGAACCACTCGTTAAAACTCTTTGTGGTTTCTGATATATTTATTAACCGCTCGATGGGTACCTCCAAAAGCTTTTTTTATAAAAATTTCAAAGCAACCTACAATTTATTACTTGTAGTTCAAGGTTGACCGCATTTCATTAAATTCAAGAGCAATATATCGCACTTAGTTGTAGGTCAAGTTTGACCTAATTTCATTGTCAAGACGCAAAAACTTAGCAAGAAGATGAATCTATCGTTAGAACTCCCTTTTGGTTCCTGATAGTATATTAATTGCCCCCCCGAGCGCCCCCTCCGATGGGTACCTCTAAGAGCTTTTCTGTAAAACTTTCAAAGCAACCTACACGGTTTACTTGTAGTAGTTCAAATTTTTCCTATTATATTTTTTCCGCTTTGCCTATTATAATTTTATATAGTGATGATATGTCAGATGTCTATTATCCGAGTCTCACGTGCAGGGCACGTGCAATTTACTAGTACTTGTAGTTTCAAATTTGACCTAATTTCGATAAATCGATATAAAGTCATTCTAATGGGCAGAGTTAGCTGGAAAGTTTGAAAAGTCATAAAATATGGGAATCGTTGGTACAACATGTTGGTCCAATATATATGTATGTAAACTTGGCTTGTGGCATTCAGATCCAATATTCTTCGGACTTTTCTTTAGGAAAAAGAACAACCTCGCTCGTATTCTTCACTCAAAAAATATAGAATTGAATGTTTTTTCTTGATAGTTGGAAACTCACACCGACGACATTGTTTACTACAAGAAGATGCACCTATGATCTACCTATGAAAAGACATTTAATTCAAGAGCAATTTATGCTGTTTACTTGTAGCTAGCTCAAGTTTGACCCAATTTTATTAAATTACCAATATGCAAAGTCTTAGCAAGAAGTTGAACCTATCGTCGAAACTCTCGCTGGTTTCTTGTATATTAATTTTGAACCCTCGATGGGTATGTCCAAAAACTTTTTCGTAAATCTATCAAAGAAAAACCTACAATTTACTTATAGTTTTAAATTTGACCTAATTCCGAGATATCGACATAAAGTTATTCAAATATGCGGGGTTAGCTATAGGAAGCTTCAAAACCCATAAAACATGGGAATCGCAAGTAGAACATGTTGTCAATCCACTATATATATAATTATTCTACACTCATCCTCTATATTACAAACCGTATAAATTTTTTACGTCACATAAATTTTCTCTTACCTCAGAAGTCGAGAACAACATAAGAAAAATTTAGACATGTCGTAAAAAAAATCGTTTCCATGCCGTATAAAAATACGACATTAAATGTGTACTTTCTATTTTTTACACTATAATAACTCATAAATCATATTTTTATGTCGATTTTTTTAGGTTTCTCATGAACATTAACATTATTATTAGTATATAAAACATAAATTTCTATATGTGAGAACATAAAAATATGTGGGGTGCAAAATAACTATTCTGCACCATGGATGCTGAATAGGATATATATATATATAGGTAAAATAACTTTGCACCTTGGTGCCCAGAAACCATACGTGATACGCGTATTTTCGCTATGAATCACACATACCTAAAAGTATACGTACGTAAGTTATACATACATAGGTATCATATACCTAAGATATGCATACCTAAGTTGCATAAATCTAATATATTACATATCTAAGGTGTACGTACGTAGCATACATGTATATATATATATATATTTAACTTAGGTATGTGATATCTTAGGTATATATAACTTAGGTGTCTTATATAGATATATATATATAGGTAAAATAACTGGGGCACCATGGTGCCCAGCCACCATACGTGATACGCGTAATTTTGCTTTGAACCACGCATACCTGAGGATATACATACCTAAGTTATACATATCTACATATCACATACCTAAGATATGCATACCTAACTTAGATATACCTAACATATTACCTACCTAAGGTGTACGTACGCACCGTACGTGTATATATATGGAACTTAGGTATCAACACTTTAGGTATGTGATACCTTAGGTATATATAACTTGTATAGATTTATCTTAGGTGTGTAAATATTAGGTATGTAAAATTTAGGTACGTACACCCTAGGTATTTATAAAATACAGGTGTGGTGTCGGGGCATCATGATATCCCATATGGGTGTCATATATATGTATATATATATATCTATACGTAAAGTGTACATACCTAAGTTGCATATATATACATGTATGCTGCGTACGTATACCTTAGATATGTAATATGTTAGGTATATGTAATTTAGGTATACATATCTTAGGTATATGATATCTAGGTATGTATAACTTAGGTATGTATACCCTCAGGTATGTGTGGTTTATAGCAAAAATACGCGGATAACGTATGGTGTCTGGACACCAAGGTGCACCATGTCTATCCACTTGGCGTGTGACATCCACATCCAATATTCTTTGAACTTTTCTTTACGGAAAACAACAACTAACCTCGTTCATCTTCACTCGGAAAATGTAGAATTCAATGTTCTTTCCTGGTAGTTGGACACTGACACCCACGGCACTGCTTACTACTAGAAAATGCACCCATCTACCTCTAAAATGACATTTAATTCAAGAGTTATCTATCCATCAACACCCGGATTTTTAATCCTAGATGCCTGTTATGTCATACATCCTAATCCCAGGATTACCATTTTTGCGAGACATAACAGATTGCATATCACAGTACATCATCCATTACAAATCATAAATAAGGTCTTACACAAATAAGGATCTCATAATCCAGTCTTTATACAACAAGCAGCGGAATAAATAATAAGCGTAGCAGTAGGGTCCATCTTTAGGAGCACAGGCAATACTGACAAAGGCAGATAGTCCTAGTTCTCATAGCCGTCCTACTGACCATCATCTTGGTAATCTCCTTCATAGTCCGACCATAGGAATAGCTAGGGACAAAAGCCATGAGTACTCTTTAAGTACTCACAAACTACCACTAACAAATAAGGTAGTACTAGTGGGAAATGCTAACGCTAAGTTTAACTATAAAGTTAAGTTTGAAACCTAAGCTGAGTTCTGAAATAAAGAAAGATAAAATAAAATTCTAGAATCACTTAAGTTGGGAAGCTAGTGTCATAGTCACAACCCTGTTGTGGTCAAGTCAAGACTCATCATTCATTTGATAAGTCATTTTGAAAACATCTGACAACGAAACAGTATGGCCACTCCAACTGTCCATAACCGCGGACACGGCTATTCGAATAGTTTGACACTCTGCAAGGGTGGTATACTTTCACCACAAGATTCGATACATCTGTCAGGGATAACCCTGAATCATCATACTGAGTATGCAGATAATCAAACGTAACCTTTCCTTTACACACTCTAGTATAAGCACCTCTCCTATGAGCATGGCCTCCCAACCATGACCATCTGTCATCTTGGGCACTGCATAGGTGGACAACATTGAGAGGTAGCCTCATCTCAAACCTCTCCCATGAGGGAACTAATACTAATGCATATAAACTTCCGTCTAAGCCTTACCTAATTCAGGTATTGTGGTTGTACGGTAAATTTGGAATGGTATCGCCTCCGAATCCAACCATCAGTTTTGTAGAAGGGTCAAGGCTCATGCCTCAACATTTTTATCATCATAAACCATTGGTGTTTCTCAACACATGTCAAAACATCTCAATAGAATGACTCATCATTCTAAGGTTTTCACAATTCCTTTTCACCAAGTGTTCCCATCTAAGGTGACTCAATTTTTTATCTACTCTAAACTACTAAGTTAAGAGTGTTCACTAAGGTGGAAAGATGGGATCAATCTCATGTCATAGAATGACATCTAAAGTTATCTAGATAGGTCAAGTTTTATACTCTTTAAAGGAAGTAAAGCTTGGAAATAATACTTGGGGTAAGTAATAGTCAAAGTGGTATAACCAAAGCATGCCTAAAGCATCTTTGCTCAAATCATCTACCTTAATTCTAGCTTGCTAAGCATTATAATCCTAATTCCCAATGGACATATCGGTATCTTCCGGAATGAAAGTCGCTGAGCGAGAAATATCTCGGAATGCCATCTGATGTGGGCAGCTCGAGAAACGTCAACGAACTCATACTAATGCAAGGACTGCTGGAATTTTATGAAATGAGGGCTCTCGGGAAAGCAAGACTTAAGGAAGCGATCCCGCGGATACAGAAGTTGTGTTTGAAGTATGAGCTGCTGCTGCTGCTGAAAACAACATTTTTGCATGGTTCTTAGCTGTTAATGGTGGCTTGCCTTGGTTGGTGCAGTGGTTGAAGTTTTCCCCATTCTTCGCTTGATAGAACTCCTCCTCGAAAGCTTGGTCGGTACTATCGTCTATAAATACATACGGAGTACACAATCACCAAACAATACTTAACTAGGCTACTTAGCATTCTAAGGCACACATTTGATGATATATTATCATCACTAGCATCACAAGGTTTTATTAGCTAGTTTCATTCTTTTTATTTAAGAAAAGTAATTTCTACTCATTGAAAATATCTAAGATTTAATATTCTCCACTTAGAATATGGGAACAAATGGACACATGTCATCACCACATATTCTAACATATGGTAATGTGATTTAAGGGTTGGATCACATTTTAATGGGTTTAAGTTTAGAATTTAATGATTTAAAGTGACTAGAAATGCCTATATAGCATTATTTTGGTACTAGTCCAAAGTCACTGCATGCAAACCTTAATGTTACTGCATATTCAGATAGGTATGGTTAAATGTGATTTTTGAGAGTTGGAATCAACTCAAAAGCTATTTTGGTTGATTTATAAAAATGTTTGAATGTGCAAAAGCTTCTGTCTTGTTATTTTTACTAGGAGAGATCTCTAACTTTAATTGAATTAAATCCAACGGGCTTGGATAGATCTTTTCAGAAGCTTTCCAACACAATTGGAATCACTCCATTTGAATTTGTAAATATCTCTGAAATGATTTTCAAACTAGGGGACAAAACTAAGTTCAAACCTAATTAGAAAAACCTAAATTTGAATTCGTGGGCTAGCACGGGAAGGAAAACAGGCCGGCCCAGTGGCGTTCCGCGGCGCAGAAAATAGCTGACAGGGGGGTCCACATGTCATTGGCTCTTTACACGCGAAACAGTACGGGGCGATGTGGGCCGTTAGATTAAAAGTGAGATCTACGGCTGTGGCTGGTCGTCAACGACAGATAGGTCGCCGACGAGGTGGAACCCTAGCGGCTCGGTGGGGGTCTAGGGCGGCTTACCGGGTCTCCGGTGAGGGTCGGCGAGGCGAGCAAACAAACAAGTCGATGACGGCGGTTCTCCTGGTACCGGTGGCGTCCCGAGAGGTGGCCTTGATCAACAGCCCCCTTCTTCTCCCTCCGCGGCAGACTCCGGCAAAATTTTGGCGCTGCGGACAGCGACTTGCTCCGGTGGGGCTCTGGGAGTGTTCTGAGAGGGTGGCGATGAGAGTGGTGTGAGGAAACGGTGATGGGGTGGCCTCCTTTTATAGGCGCGGCGAAGCGGCAGAGGAGTATGGGCGGTGCTTGCCGGTGACGATGGCACAGCGAGCTAGAAGTGTGGGCAGTGCGCTAGGACGCTGGGCGGTGCCCTGGCGAGTGTCACGGAGGAGCATGTGCAGTGAATGGAGGTCGGGGGCGGTGAGTGGCGTGGCGCGCATTATGTCTCTACCGACAGCGAGTTTCGTGGCGGCCGACGACTACGGGGCATGGTCGGGGGAACGGGCATGTCCGTTGGCTTCCTAGGCCGATGGGGATCGTGTAGGCGGGTGGCTGGAGCGAGGCGGGGTCTGGTTAAGCGGGGACCGGGTGCGCTCTGCCGGCGGCGTCGGCATGGCCGACAGTCTCCCGGCACGGCGGTTCTTGGCTGCTCAGGTCGCTGTCCTCGGGCTGGGGCTGGTTGGGTGGTGGAGGTGGACGATAGTAGACCTCCTGGACATGGTGGGCGACGCTGGCGGCGGCTATGGCGTGCTGTCGCCGGTGGGGGTGCCCAAATGGTGCTCGACCTTAATGGCCATGACCGTTTGGTCGTGGCACAGTGGGTGGCCAGGCTAGAGAGGGGTAGGGAGGGCACTGGGTGGCTGTGGTTGCAAAATGGGAGACCAATTTAGTCCAAACACTGCTCTAAGTAGTGTTTTTGGTTTTGTTTGAATTCTGCCCCCAAGGTGTTTGTAGCAATGGCCGCAAGAACTCAAGTTTTGAATTTTTCGATGATTTTTGGTGGAGTTTCTAGACACATGCTTAAGCCTCTGTGGTTGCTTGGGTTTTGAAAATGGAGCTCATTTGAGTGGTTTTTGAATAAGTAGGATCTTCTCATATGAACTACATTCAATTTTCAAATGCCATTTAAATTTAGTGTTTGAAAGTTTTTGGCAGATCACAAGGTGGGCCTTGGTACACTACTACATGTACTAGCAAGGGGTGCAAAGATCCATATTTGTTTCTGTTAAGAATTGAGTCCTAGGAATAGCCAAAGTAGGCATGTTGATTAAAATGGCACAAATAACCATTTCTTTCTTTTATTCATTTTGATTTGTTTTTCTTTGGGATTTGTTTGGGAATGATCTAGATAATGTTTATTTCACCTAAGAATAATTTTACAAGCAATGTATCACGTAATCATGGAAATTCAAAACAACTCCTACTTAAATGCACACACATATGAATGCTTTAATATTTTTAAATGGAAAAGTTTTTGTT
Organism: Avena sativa; assembly: GCA_916181665.1. NCBI lineage: Eukaryota > Viridiplantae > Streptophyta > Magnoliopsida > Poales > Poaceae > Avena > Avena sativa. The sequence goes on from OV702289.1 coordinate 508,934,995, forward strand.
AACTCTAAATTTGATGATTTGGATCTTGATCACTTGGATTTAAAGTTTTGGCATGTTACACACCTTCCCCCCTTAAACAAAATCTCGTCCCCACATTTATGAAAGAAAACTAGGAACTAAAGAGATCTGGGAACTCTGTCCTAATGTAGTCTTCTCGCTCCCAAGTGGCTTCCTCTTCGGTATGGTTGCTCCATTGAATCTTGAGAAACTTGATACTCCTGGTTCTGGTGGTTCTGTAAACTTCCTCTAGGATACGGATGGGCACTTCACGATATGGCAGGTCATTGTTGATCTCAACAGCTCGGTGATCGATGTTCTTGAAAACTTTAGTCTTCTCCGACACTTCCAGGCATTTGCGAAGTAACGAGATATGGAACACATTGTGGATGGCTAACATCTCTTCTGGCAGTTCCAGTTGATACGATACTTCTCCTCGATGGTTCAGAATCTTGAAGGGCCCAGTATACCTGGGGGCTAACTTCCCTTTCAGACTAAAGCGTTGCGTTCCCTTCAATGGCAAAACCTTGAGATATACAAAATCTCCGACACTGAAAGTTAGGTCTCTTCTTCTCTTGTCAGCATAACTCTTCTGTCTGGATTGGGTGGTCTTGAGGTGCTCACGGACTTTGTGAACCTTCTCTTCAGCTTCTCGGAGAATGTCGGGTCCAAAGATCTGACTCTCTCCTACTTGAGACCAATTCAAAGGGGTACGGCACTTTCTTCCGTATAGGAACTCAAATGGTTCCATTTGCAAACTAGCTTAATAACTGTTGTTAAATGAGAATTCTGCGAAAGGCAGGCTCTAACAGCACCAAACTTTAATCCAAGGTTATTTAGATCCAAATCATCAAAATTAGGGTTAACAAAAACTTTTCCAATTAAAAATATGAAAGCATTCATGTGTGTGTATTTAAAAATAGGAGTTGTTTGAATTGCCATGGTTCTGTGATCCATTGATTGTAAAATGATTCTTAGGTGAAATAAACATCATCTAAATCATTCCCAAACATTTCCCAAAGAAAAACAACTCAAAATGAATAAATGAAGTGAATGGTCATTTTTGCCAAATTAACTATCATGCCTACTTTGGCTATTCCTAGTACTCAAAACCTAACAGAAACAATTATGGATCTTTGCACCCCTTGCTAGTACACATAATTAGGTACCAAGGCCCACTTTGTGATCTGCCAAAAACATTCAAACACGAAATTTAATTGACATTTGAAAACTGAATCTATTTCATATGGGAAGATCCCACTATTTCAAAAACCACTCAAACTTGACCTATTTTAGATAACTTTAGATGTCATCCTATGGCATGAGATTCATCCCACCTTCCCACCTTAGTGAACACTCTTAACTTAGTAGTTTAGAGTAGATAAAAACTTGAGTCACTTTAGGTGGGAACACTTGGTGAAAAGGAATTATGAAAACCTTGGAATGATGAGTCATTCTATTGAGATGTTTTGACATGTGTTGAGAAACACAAATGGTTTATGATGATGAAAATGTTGAGCCATGAGCCTTAGCCCTTTTATAAAAACTGATGGTTGGATTCGGATGCGATACCATTCCAAATTTACCGTACAACCACAATACCTGAATTGGGTAAGGCTTAGCCGGAAGTTTATATGCATTAGTATTAGTTCCCTCGTGGGAGAGGTTTGAGCTGAGGCTACCTCTCAATGTTGTCCACCTATGCAGTGCCCAAGATGACAGATGGTCATGGTTGGGAGGCCATGCTCATAGGAGAGGTGCTTATACTAGGGTGTGTAAAGGAAAGGTTATGTTTGATTATCTGCATACTAAGTATGATGATTCAGGGTTATCCCTGACAGATGTATCGAATCTTGTGGCAAAAGTGTACCACCTCTGTAGAGTGTCAAACTATTCGAATAGCCGCGTCCGTAGTTATGGATAGTTGGAATGGCCATGTTGTTTCGTTGTCAGATGTTTTCAAAATAACTTATGAAAGAAATGATGAATCTTGACTTGACGACAAAAGGGTTGTGTTTATGACAATAGCTTCCCAACTTAAGTGATTCTAGAAATTTATTTTATCTTTCTTTGTTTCAGAACTTAGCTTAGGTTTCAAACTTAACTTTATAGTTAAACTTAAAGTTAGCACTTTAACTTAGAATCATAACCCTTGCCAGTAGTAGTTTGCGAGTACTTAAAGAGTACTCATGGCTTTTGTCCCTGGCTATTCTCATGGGCAGACTATGAAGGAGACTACCAAGATGATGGCCAGCAGGACGGCTATGATAACTAGGACTATCTGCCTTCGTCAGCATTGCCTGTGCCCCTGAAGATGGACCCCACCGCTACGCTTACCTTTTATTCCGCTGCTTGTTGTATTAAGGCTGGATCATGAGATCATTATTTGTGTAAGACCTTATGTATGGTTTGTAATGGATGATGTACTGTGATATCCAATCTGTTATGTCTCGCAAAAATGGTAATCCTAGAATTGCGAGGTATGGCATAACAGGCATCTAGGATTAAAAAATCTGGGTGTTGACACAGGCAGTCTTCCCATTTTGATCCATACTCTTACACACAAGCTCTCAACATATCCTCTAGGATTTGGTTGACTCTTTCAGTCTGTCCATCAGTTTGCGGGTGATAAGCGGTGTTGAAATTCAACTTGGTTCCTAATCCTTCCTGGACTTTCTGCCAAAATCTCGAGGTAAACTGGGTTCCTCGATCTGATACTATGGTCTTGGGGGTTCCATGCAGACTAACAATTCTAACAATATACAGCTCTGCTAGCTTCGAACTCTGGTAGGTTGTCTTGATAGGTATAAAGTGAACTACCTTGGACAGTCTATCAACGATGACCCAGATTGAGTCATCTCCCCTACTAGAAGTAGGCAAACCGGTGATAAAGTCCATTCCGACGGAATCCCATTTCCATTCCGGAATCTGCAATGGTTACAACAGTCCTGTGGGTCTCTGATGCTCTGCTTTGACTCTTTGACAGATGTCACACTTGGCGATGTAGCTTCTGATTTCTCTCTTCAGCTTGTGCCACCAAAATTGCTCTTTCAAATCTTGATACATCTTCGTTCCTCCGGGGTGGATAGAATAAAGAGTATCATGAGCTTCCTTCATGATAACCTGCTTCAGTTCCGAATCTGCTGGAACACAGATACGTCCTTTGTACCACATAACTCCTTCGTCTTCAGTGAATCCAGGTACCTTTCCTGTACCAATACGACGTTTGATTCTGTCGATACATTCATTTCCCTTCTGGGCTTCCTTGATTTGGCTAATCAATGTGGGTTGAAGTTCAATGCTAGCTAAGAATCCTTTGCTAACTAGCTCAGTTCTAAACTGCTCCAACTCCTCATACAAACTTGGTTGCTTCTCTTTGATCATTGTATTTAGCCTACACGGCAATCTGCTAAGAGCATCCGCTACCACATTGGCTTTTTCAGGGTGATAGTGAATGTCAAGGTCATAATCCTTGATTAACTCTATCCATCTCCTTTGCCTCATATTCAGCTCCTTCTGAGTGAAAATATACTTCAAGCTTTTGTGATCTGAGTAAATCTCACAGTGATTACCCATCAGATAATGACGCCATGTCTTCAAGGCCAAAACTTCGGCTACTAATTCAAGATCATGGGTCAGATAGTTCTGCTCATGCTGCTTCAGTTTTTGAGACAAATAGGCGATGACTTTTCCTTCTTGCATCAGTACACATCTGAGACCAATCTGGGATGCATCACAATATACATCAAACGGCTTCTTTATATCTGGCATGATCAGTATTGGGGCTGATATCAATCTCTTCTTCAGTTCCTGGAAACTGGCTTCACATTTGTCGGTCCATTCAAACTTCTTGTCCTTCTTCCACAATTGGTTCATGGGTCCGGCGATGCTCGAGAATCCTTCGACGAACTTGCGGTAATATCCCGCTAATCCGAGAAATGCACGGACTTGGGTTTGAGTGGTTGGGGCTTCCCATTCTTCGACATCTTTGATCTTGGCGGGATCAACAGAGACTCCTCCGATAGACACAATATGTCCTAGGAATCCTACTTCCTTTAGCCAAAACTCACACTTGATGAACTTGGAATACAACCGATGCTCTCTCAGGGTTTCTAGGATGATCCTCAGATGTTGCTCATGCTCTTCTTCGGACTTGGAGTAGATAAGGATATCATTGATAAACACAATGACAAACTTATCTAGGAAATTCATAAAGATCTTATTCATGAGGTTCATGAAATAAGCGGGGGCACTGGTTAATCCAAAAGACATAACCACATACTCGTATAAACCATAGCGAGTAGTAAAGGCGGTCTTGGGAATATCCGTTGCACGAATCTTAAGTTGGTGATAACCAGTACTAAGATCAATCTTTGAGAATACCTGGGCTCTAGTCAACTGATCAAATAGATCCTCTATCTTTGGCAAGGGGTACTTGTTCTTGATGGTGACGTCATTCAACTTTCTGTAATCTGTGCACAGACGCTTGCCTCCATCTTTCTTGTCGACAAATAACACTGGTGATCTCCAGGGTGATGCACTGGGTTGAATCAAGCCTATTGCGAACATGGCATCCAACTGCTTCTTCAATTCTACTAACTCTGAGGGGTTCATGCTATTGGGTCTCTAGGCTATGGGTCCGGTTCCGGTGATTAATTCAATAATGAACTCAATATCCCTATCCGGGGGCATACCTAGCAATTCATCTGGGAATACGTCGGGTATTCACAGACTACTCTTACTTGGTCTATGGTGGGCAGGGCTAGACTCTTGTTGCACTTGAATTGATGGGATAAGGTTTCAGATATATGCTCTACTGTGACTCCAGAGCTACTGGTCATGGTGATGACTTTCTTAGCATAGTCTATCAGTCCTTTATGCCTTAACAATCAGTCCATACCTAGTACTACTTCCAATCCTTTGGTTCCAAGTACTATAAGGTTGGCATAAAAATCTATCCCATGTATTCTGATAGGCACACCTTTGCAAAATTTTCTAGCTTTTGTAGTTGAATCGGGAATTTGAACTATCATGATGCTTCAAGTTGGTTGGGTGAATCTTACTAGTGCATGCAAATTCTTCGGTGACAAATGAATGCGATGCTCCCGAATCAAACAACACTATTGCTAATACTGAGTTGACAGAAAACATACCCAGCACTACATCTGGCGCTTCTTGGGCTTCCTCGGCGTTCATGTGGAAGAGACGGTTGTTGCGGTTGTGAGGGTTCCTGGGGCAAATCTTCTCCTTGGTTGAACACGACACTGCTGTTGAGCTGGCGCATTCACATTTGCAGTGGCGGCAATCTTCTTGGGACACTCATTTGAGTAGGGACCCTTCACTCCACACTCGAAACAGGTGATCTGAGACTTTCTTTTGCTGCGACAGGCACAGCATTGCTGCCAGTTCTGGGTGCAGTTGTTGTTGTTGTTGCTCTTGGGAGGGGCACGGTTGAAATTGTTGGTGTTACCGGAGTTGTTGTTGTTTCCTCCAGACTTCACATTGCCTCCGCTACGGTTGGGGTAGCTTGGGCGAGACATTGGGGGTCGATTGTTCCTTGGTGCATATCCTGGTGAGGGGTTGGGACAGTACTTCTAGTGACTGTTGTATCCTGATTGCTGCATCATACGACATTTTCGATCATCGTTTGCTTGGTTAATCTTCCCTTCCATCTGAATGGCAGAGTTAACTAGCTCTTCGAGATCCTCGAAGCGGATGTTAACAAGGACAGTCTGCATCTCATCATGCAGTCCATTCAGGAATCTCTCCTTCTTCTTGGCCTCCGTGTTGATCTCATCAGGTGCATATCTGGCAAGCGTCAGGAATTTGTCACGGTACTCTACCATAGTCATTCTTCCTTGCTTTAAGTCATGGAACTCGTCCCTCATTCTGGTGACTAGACCTTGCGGCACGTGCGTGCATCTGAACTTGATTTTGAAGGCTTCCCATGTCATCACTTGACCATGGTTCATCAAGCGGATGTTGTTCCACCATGCTCTTGCATCTCCTGCCAAGTAGTGGGTGGCAAAGAGAACTTTCTCGTTGTCATCAACTCTGGCTACTTCTAGATTGTTCTCCATTGTCTACAACCAGTCATCTGCATCTAATGGGTTCTCTGAAGTGCTAAAGATTGGGGGATTGGTATTCTGGAAGTTCTGCAGCTTTGATCCTTGATGATCCTGATTTCCATGCCCTTGGTTGTTGAGAGCCATCTGGGCAATCTGTTGCAGTGTTGCTAGATTAGCTTGGCGCTCTGCCCTGCTTGCTTCTCTGTTTGCAGTGAGATTCTGCAAGATCTGCAGCATGGGGTCTTGCGATGAGCTGCTCCCTCCTTGGTTTCCACGAGTCATCTGAAGATTGAGGTAGATAAAGGGGTAAGAGGGAAAGTTCTAAGGTTCATGGTTTTGGTTTGAAAGCTAAAACTTTGAGTTTGACTCAGGTTTTGAAACTAACTCCATTTCATTCATTCAACCAAGCACACGATACAAACACACACCACAACAACAAAGGAAAACAGATGGTTTGAAAAACCATTCTGCAAGCTACGATACAGTAGGGCTGATACATCTCATGCTACGATAGTGCTCTAGTGCATCTACTCATCGTCGATGAAGTCGGAGTCCTCATCGTCAGTGTAGAAGTCCACGACATCCTCCTCCAGAAAGTCGTCACCATTGTTGAGGTAAGAATCCATGTCTCCCTGGATGTCTTCACCCTCCTCTTCTTCCTCCTTTGCTGCAAGCTGAGCTTCTTGCTCCTTGACGGTCTTCTCGAGGTCGACCACCTTCTTGCAAAGATGGGCGATGGTGCGATCCTTCTTCTCGCGCTGGAGGCGAAGAGACTGACGGTCCTTGACAAGCAGTGAGAAAGTCTGGGCCTTCTAGGCGGCAATGGCACAGTTGTGGTTGGGGAACTCCCTAGCATTGTCCAATTCCTTCTGGCGATCGTACAACAGGAAGTCAAGGTTCTCCACTTGACGCTTCAGCTTCGGGTGACTGGGCATCTCCATCGGCATTCCCATGAAATCACGCCTTGCATAGTGAGAAAAACGGGTTCCTTGGATTTGGTTGACACTAAGGGCACATAGATGTGCGAGAGCTTCATGCATTGCACTGGCTAATCCATCTAGCCAGTTGTTCTCTCGGACTGAGAACTGGATTCTCCCGGATGTTGGTGCTTCTATGCTTCCTCGAAGATCAGCGGTGACCAGCCACTGTAAATATCCTCCTGGGGGTCCTAGAAGTTGAGCTCCAAGAAACTCTGGATGTGGGCGTCCCAATAACTCGAAGATCAGCTGGCCTCCATTGCCCAACTGGTAGAACTTGCTGAACTGAGTCTCCATCTACAAGAATTTAGGATGAGGAAGTTAGTGAAGTGATCAAGTGTGTCAAATTTTAGGTAGTAATGTAAGAATTGGAGGAACATGAATTTTTGAGAAATAATGAATTGCCAAGGGTAAGAGAGGAAATAGTTTTTCATAAATACTCACTTTGGTTTTGAAATTAAGTTTTTGTTCGGACGTCCATTCTAACTAGGGTCTCCTATGGTCAGGATGGCTCTGATACCAACTTATCAACACCCGGATTTTTAATCCTAGATGTCTGTTATGTCATACATCGCAATCCCAGGATTACCCTTTTTGCGAGACATAACAGATTGGATATCATAGTACATCATCCATTACAAATCATAAATAAGGTCTTACACAAATAAGGATCTCATGATCCAGTCTTAATACAACAAGCAGCAGAATAAATAATAAGTGTAGAAGTGGGGTCCATCTTCAGGGGCACAGGCAATGCTGACGAAGGCAGATAGTCCAAGTTCTCATAGCCGTCCTGCTGACCGTCATCTTGGTAATCTCCATCATAGTCTGGCCATAGGAATAGCCAGGGATAAAATCCATGAGTACTCTTTAAGTACTCGCAAACTACCACTAACAAGTAAGGTAGTACTAGTGGGAAATGCTAACGCTAAGTTTAACTTTAGAGTTAAGTTTGAAACCTAAGCTGAGTTCTGAAACAAAGAAAGATAAAATAAAATTCTAGAATCACTTAAGTTGGGAAGCTAGTGTCATAGTCACAACCCTGTTGTGGTCAAGTCAAGACTCATCATTCATTTCATAAGTCATTTTGAAAACATCTGACAATGAAACAGTATGACCACTCCAACTGTCCATAACTGCGGACGCGGCTATTCGAATAGTTTAACACTCTATAGAGGTGGTACACTTTCACCACAAGATTCGATACATCTGTTAGGGATAACCCTGAATCATCATACTGAGTATGCAGATAATCAAACATAACCTTTCCTTTACACACTCTAGTATAAGCAATTCTCTTATGAGCATGGCCTCCCAACCATGACCATCTGTCATCTTGGGCACTGCATAGGTGGACAACATTGAGAGGTAGCCTCCGTCAAACCTCTCCCGCGAGGGAACTAATACTAATGCATATAAACTTCCGGCTAATCCTTACCCAATTCAGGTATTGTCGTTGTTTGGTAAATTTGGAATGGTAATGCATCCGAATCCAACCATCAGTTTTGTAAAAGGGTCAAGGCTCATGTCTCAACATTTTCATCATCATAAACCATTGGTGTTTCTCAACACATGTCAAAACATTTCAATAGAATGACTCATCATTCTAAGGTTTTCACAATTCCTTTTCACCAAGTGTTCCCATCTAAAGTGACTCAAGTTTTTATCTACTCTAAACTACTAAGTTAAGAGTGTTCACTAATGTGGAAAGATGGGATCAATCTCATGCCATAGAATGACATCTAAAGTTATCTAGATAGGTAAAGTGTTAGACTCTTTATGCTACCTTCAAAACAAGTAAAGGACTTTGGTAAATTAAAGGAAGTGAAGCTTGGAAATAATACTTGGGGTAAGTAATAGTCAAACTCGTATAACCAAAGCATGCCTAAAGCATCTTTGCTCAAATCATCTAGCTTAATTCTAGCTTGCTAAGCATTATACTTTCAAGTGTTAGATTGCATTGTTAATGGTGGCTTGCCTTGGTTGGTGCAGTGGTTGAAGTTTTCCTCTTTCTTCTCTTGATAGAACTCCTCCTCCTCGAAAGCTTGGTCGGTACTATCGTCTATAAATACATACGGAGTACACAATCACCAAACAATACATAACTAGGCTACTTAGCATTCTAAGGCACACATTTGATGATCTATTATCATCACTAGCATCACAAGGTTTTATTAACTAGTTTCATTCTTTTTATTTAAGAAAAGTAATTTCTACTCATTGAAAATATCTAAGATTTAATATTCTCCACTTAGAATATGGGAACATATGGACACATGTCATCACCACATATTCTAACATATGGGAATGTGATTTAAGGGTTGGAACACATTTTAATGGGTATAAGTTTAGAATTTAATGATTTAAAGTGACTAGAAATGCCTATATACCATTATTTTGGTACTAGTCCAAAGTCACTGCATGCAAACCTTAATATTACTACATATTCAGACAGGTATGGTTAAATTTGATTTTTGAGAGTTGGAATCAACTCAAAAGCTATTTTGGTTGATTTTATAAAAATGTTTGAATGTGCAAAAGCTTTTGTCTTGTTATTTTTACCAGGAGAGATCTCTAACTTTAATTGAATTAAATCCAACGGGCTTGTATAGATCTGTTCAGAAGCTTTCCAACACAATTGGAATCACTCCATTTTAATTTGTAAATCTCTCTGAAATGATTTTCAAACTAGGGGACAGAACTAAGTTCAAACCTAACTAGAAAAACCTAAATTTGAATTCGTGGGCTAGCGCGGGAAGGAAAACGGGTCGGCCCAGTGGCGTTCCGCGACGCAGAAAACAGCTGACAGGGGGGTCCACATGTCATTGGCTCTTTACACGTGAAGCGGTACGGGGCGATGTGGGCTGTTAGATTAAAAGTGAGATCTACGGTTGTGGCTTGTCGTCGACGACATGCAGTTCGCCGGCGAGGTGGAACCCTAGCAGCTCGGTGGGGGTCTGGGGCGGCTTACCGGGGATCCGGTGAGGGTCGGCGAGGCAAGCAAACGAACAAGTCGAGGACGGCGGTGCTCCTGGTACCGACGGTGTCCCGAGAGGTGGCCTTGATCAACGGCCCCCTTCTTCTCCCTCCGCGGCAGACTCCGGCGAAATTCCGGCGCTGCGGACGGAGGCTTACTCCGGTGGGGCTCTGGGAGTGTTCTGAGAGAGTGGGGATGAGAGTGGTGTGAGGAAACGGTGCTGGGGTGGCCTCCTTTTATAGGTGCGGCGAAGCGGCAGAGGAGTATGGGCGGTGCTCGCCGGTGACGACAGCACATCGAGCTAGAGGTGTGGGCGGTGCGCTAGGACGGTGGGCGGTGCCCTAGCGAGTGTCACGGAGGTGCGTGTGTAGTGAATGGCGGTCGGGGCGGTGAGTGGCACGGCGGGCACTATGTCTCTGCCGACGGCGAGTTTCGTGGCGGCCGGCGACTACGGGGCATGGTCGGGGGAACAGGCATGTCTGTTGGCTTCCTAGGCCGGTGGGGATCGTGTAGGCGAGCGGCTAGAGCACTGCGGGGTCTGGTTAAGCGGGGACCAGGCGCGCTCTACGGGCAGCGTCGGCATGGCCGACAATCTCTAGGCGGCGGTTCCTGGCTGCTCCGGTCGCTTTCCTCAGGCTATGGCTGGTTGGGCGGTGGAGGTAGACCATAGGCGACCTTCTGGACATGGTGGGCGACGCTGGCGGCGGCTGTGGTGTGTTGTCGCCGATGGGGGTGCCAAATGGTGCTCGGCCTTAATGGCCATGACTGTTTGGTCGTGGCACAGTGGGTGGCCGGGCTAGAGAGGGGTAGGGGAGGGCACTGGGTGGTTGTGGTTGCAAAATGGGAGACCAATTTAGTCCAAACACTGCTCTAAGTAGTGTTTTTGGTTTTGTTTGAATTCTGCCCCCAAGGTGTTTGTAGCAATGGCCGCAAGAACTCAAGTTTTGAATTTTTCGATGATTTTTGGTGGAGTTGCTAGACACATGCTTAAGCCTCTGTGGTTGCTTGGGTTTTGAAAATGGAGCTCATTTGAGTGGTTTTTGAATAAGTGGGATCTTCTCATATGAACTACATTCAATTTTCAACTGTTATTTAAATTTAGTGTTTGAAAGTTTTTGGCAGATCACAAGGTGGGCCTTGGTACACTACTACATGTACTAGCAAGGGGTGCAAAGATCCATATTTGTTTCTGTTAAGAATTGAGTCCTAGGAATAGCCAAAGTAGGCATGTTGATTAAAATGGCACAAATGACCATTTCTTTCTTTTATTCATTTTGATTTGTTTTTCTTTGGGATTTGTTTGGGAATGATCTAGATAATGTTTATTTCACCTAAGAATCATTTTACAAGCACTGGATCACGTAACCATGGCAATTCAAAACAACTCCTCTTTAAATGCACACACATATGAATGCTTTAATATTTTTAAATGGAAAAGTTTTTGTTAACTCTAAATTTGATGATTTGGATCTTGATCACTTGGATTTAAAGTTTTGGGATGTTACACTACCACGCTTACTTGTAGATCAAGTTTGACCTAATTAATTTTGTTAAATTGTCAAGATGCAAAATCTTAGCAGGATGTTGAACCTGTCATCAAAAATCTTGTTGTTTTCAGATATATTAATTGTGACCCCTCGATGGGTACCTACAAACTAAAAGCTTTTTCGTAAAAGTTAAAAAGCAAAACCTAAAATTTACTTGTAGTTTCAAATTTGACCTAATTTCGATAAATCGACTTAAAGTCATTAAAATGGGCAGAGTTAGCTAGGAAGTTTGAAAGCTCATAAAACAAGGGAATCGCAAGTACAACATGTTGTCGATCGACTATATATGTCTGTCAACTTGGCTTGTGGCATCCACATGCAATATTCTTTGGACTTCTCTTTACGAAAAATAACAACTCGTAGTGTCGCTCGTCTTCACTTGGAAAAGAATTGAATGTTATTTCCTGATAGTTGGAAACTCACAGTGACGACATTGTTTACTACAAGAAGGTGCATCGATCTACCTCCGAAAATTCATTTAATTCAAGAGCAATCTATTGCTCTTACTTGTAGCTCAAGTTTGACCTAATTTCGTTAAATTCTCAAGATGCATAATCTTAGCAAGAAGTTGAACATATCGTCAAAACTCTCGGTGTTTTATGATATATTAATTGTGACTACTCGATGGGCACCTCCAAAATATTTATCGTAAAACTTTCAAAGCAACCTACAATTTACTTGTAGTTTCAAATTTGACCTAATTTCGATAAATCGACATGAAGTCATCTGGTCAAATGGGCAGAGTTAGCTAGGAAGCCTGAAAACTCATGAATAAAACATGGGAATCATTGGTACAACATGTTGGTCCACTATATATGTCGGTAAACTTGGCTTCTGGCATTCAGATGCAATATTATTCTTCGGAAATTTCTTTACGGTAAAGAACAACCTCGCTCGTCATCACTCGAAAAATTGAGAATAATTGAATCTTCTTTCCTGATATAGTGCGAAAATCACACCGTACCGACGACAATGTTTACTACAAGAAAATGCACCCATATACTTCTCCAAAAAGTCATATATTTCAACAGCAATCTATCGCGCTTACTTGTAGCTCAAGTTTGACCCAATTTCGTTAAATAGTGTCATGCGATGCAAAATCTTAGCAAGAAGTCAAACCAGTTGTCAAAACTCTCGGTTTTTTCTCATATATTGATTGTGACACCCCTCCCGATCGGTACGGTACCTCCAAAAGCTTTTTCATAAAACTTTCAGAGCAACCTACAATTAAGTTATAGTTCAAGTTTGACCTAATTTCTATAAATCGACATGTAGTCATTCAAGTGGGCGGAGTTAATTAGCTAGGGAGTTTGAAAACTCAAAAAACATATGGGAATCATAAGTAAAACACGTTGGTACACTTAAGATGTCTAGAAGCTTGGCTTATGGCATTGAGATCCATATTCTGCTTCGAGCTTTCTTCACGAAAAAGAACCATCTCGTCATCACTCAGAAAACTAAGAATTTTATTTCCTGATAGTTGGAAACTCACACTGACGACATTGTTTACTCCAAGAAGATGCACCCATCTACCTCTGAAAATACATTTAATTCAAGAGAAATCTATCGCGCTTACTTGTAGCTCAAGTTTGACCTAATTTCGTTAATGGACAAGAAGTCACTGAAGTGTGCGAAGTTAGCTAGGAAGCTTGAAAAATCCTAGTACTAAAAACTTGGGTATTATGGATAAGAAACTATGGTCTAGTTTGTTTGATAATTGGGCGGTTGCATTTTCTTTTAACCGTGGTAGGTCTCGTAGGAGCGAGGTGCTTGAGAGTTAACACGATCGGTAGAAGTACAAGTTACATCAAGGACCTCATAAAAATGAAAATTGCACCCAAGTGCATGCATTTAGCACAAGGACCCTGAAACTGAGCAATGAAGTGTGTGTTTTGAGGTTTGCGCATACTAGTGTTCATTGTGCTAAAGACTATCAGTATAATCTTTGTAGATGCTAAGAATGGAAAAGAAGATCCAACAGTTAGCAATGTTTGGATTTACCGGTCTTGATCCAACGGTCAATGTTCGAAGTTATCCGTACACTATATAGTGGTATGGTATGGTATTGTAAGAGATAAGACAAGATAAAGATAAGATAAGAAGTACTGTGAATGGCCGATCTTTTGGATTACCTTCACTCCCGATGTTTGAGAAGCAAGTGGAAATTTTGAAAACCGGAAAAGTTTGAATTTTTGTGCCGCCAAGGACCAAAGTGGTTTCCTTCCTATGTACTCCTCCTCGTCCCTACTCCACACCAACGCGCGTCTGTTGAACACGCCAGAGACGCAGAGCCGCCGTACCAAGGCACACATGCGCAGCGCCACGCTGTGGACGAGGGGAGAGAGATCAGCCGGACCGGTGCACGAGGGGAAAGGGGAGGAGAGATGGAGCATAGGGAAGGAGAGAGAAAACACACGATTTGTTTTGTGTGCATAGGACCTGAAATTTACTACTAGTAGAGTGTACACTTCAAGGCCGCAGGAGTACCTCGTGTCAGAAACCCATCATAACTTTGCTCTGACATGGAACCACCTTCAACTTCTCTTCGGTGCTGCCCTCTTCCCTGCCAATGTTTTATTCTCTCAGCATGTTCAACGTGTGGACAGAGGTGACCATATGTCTAAGCAAAGAAATATACTACTCCCGCGTTGTGTAAAAAAGCACATCTTAATATGGCCTACTACCCATTAAAAAAATGGCCTACTATGTGACATCCGCTAAGGTTCACCTTATACATAGTGGAAAAATAAAGTTATCTTTAAGCCTAAGGTGCACCTCAAGCTTGTGGGTTTCCCATAGAGAATAGAAATATCATTTCCCCTCTCTCCCTATTTCATGTGATCATTTTCAAAAGGTGTTCAAAATTTTCATGATGCAAAATCTTAGCTAGAAGTCGAACCACTCATCAAAACACTCTGTGGTTTCTGATATATTAATTAACCGCTCGATGGGTACCTCCAAAAGCTTTTTTCATAAAACTTTCAAAGCAACATACAATTTATTACATGTAGTTCAAGTTTGACCTAATTTCATTAAAATGAAGAGCAATCTATCGCACTTAGTTGTAGCTCAAGTTTGACCTAATTTCATTAAACTGTCAAGACGCAAAATCTTAGCAAGAAGATGAATGTACCATCAGAACTCTCTTTTGGTTCCTGATAGTATATTAATTGCCCCCCCCCCCCCCCCGCGCGCCCCCTCCAATGGGTACCTCTAAGAGCTTTTCCGTAAAACTTTCAAAGCAACCTAAACGGTTTACTTGTAGTAGTTCAAATTTTGCCTATTATATTTTTCCCGCTTTGCCTATTTTAATTTTATATAGTGATGATATGCCAGATGTCTATTATCAGAGTCTCACGTGAAGGACACGTGCAATTTACTAGTACTTGTAGTTTCAAATTTGACCTAATTTCGATAAATTGACATAAAGTCATTCTAATGGGCAGAGTTAGCTAGGAAGTTTGAAAACTCATAAAACATGGGAATCGTTGGTACAACATGTTGGTCCAATATATATGTATGTAAACTTGGCTTGTGGCATTGAGATCCAATATTCTTCGGACTTTTCTTTAGGAAAAAGAACAACCTCGCTTGTATTCTTCACTCGGAAAATATAGAACTGAATGTTATTTTGATAGTTGGAAACTCACACCGACATCACTAGCTCAAGTTTGACCTAATTTCATTAAATTACCATTATTTAAAGTCTTAGCAAGAAGTTGAACCTATCGTCGAAGCTCTCGCTGGTTTCTGGGATATTAATTTTGAACCCTCGATGGGTAAGTCCAAAAGCTTTTTCGTAAATCTATCAAAGCAAAACCTACAAATTACTTGTAGTTTCAAATTTGACCTAATTCCGAGATATCGACATAAAGTTATTCAAATGTGCGGGGTTATCTATAGGAAGCTTCAAAACCCATAAAACATGAGAATCACATGTATAACATGTTGTCGATCGTCAAAAATATGTGGGGTGCAAAATAACTATTCTGCACCCTGGGTGCTGAATATATATATACAACTTGTCTTGTGGCATCCACATCCAATATTTTTTGGACTTCTCTTTACGGAAAAGAACAACTAACCTCGTTTTTCTTCACTCGGAAAACATAGAATTCAATGTTCTTTCCTGGTAGTTGGACACTCACACCCACGACACTGCTTACTACTAGAAAATGCACCCATCTACCTCTGAAATGACATTTAATTCAAGAGATATCTATCACGCTTACTTGTAGCTCAAGTTTGACCTAATTAATTTCGTTAAATTGTTAAGATGCAAAATCTTAGAAAGAAGTTCAACCCATTGCCAAAACTCTCATTATTTTCAGATATATTAATTGTGACCCCTCGATGGGTACCGCCAAAAGATTTTTCTTAAAACTTTCAAAGCAACCTACAATTTACTTGTAGTTTCAATTTTGACCTAATTTTGATAAATCGACGTATAGTCATTCGGTCAAATGGGAAGAGTTAGCTAGGACGTTTGAAACTCATAAATAAAACATGGGAATCATTGGTACAACATGTTGGTCCACTATATATGTATGTAACTTGGCATGGCATTCACATCCAATATTCTCCGGACTTCTTACGAAAAAGAACAACCTTGCTCGTCTTCACTTGAAAAATATAGAATTGAATGTTCTTTCCTGATAGTTGGAAACTCATATTGACGGCATTGCTTACTACAATAAGATACACCCATCTACCTCTGAAAATACATTTAATTTCAAGAGCAATCTATCGCTCTTAATTACTTGTAGATCAGGTTTGACCTAATTTCGTTAAATTGTCAAGATGCAAAATCTTAGCAAGAAGTTGAACCTATCGTCAAAACTCTCATTGTTTTCAGATATATTACTTGTGACCCCTCGATGGGTACCTCCAAAAAAGATTCTTAAAACTTTCAAAGCAACCTACAATTTACTTGTAGTTTCAAATTTGACCTAATTTTGATAAATCGACATATAGTCATTCGGTCAAATGGGCAAAGTTAACTAGGAAGTTTGAAAACTCATAAATAAAACATGGGAATCGTTGGTACAACATGTTGGTCCACTATATATGTCTGTAAACTTGGCTTGGCATTCACATCCAATATTCTCCGGACTTCTTACGAAAAAGAACAACCTCGCTCATCTTCACTTGGAAAATGTAGAATTGAATGTTCTTTCCTGATAGTTGGAAACTCATATTGACAACATTGTTTACTACAACAAGATACACCGATCTACCTCTGAAAATACATTTAATTTCAAGAGAAATATATTGCGCTTAATTACTTGTACATCAGGTTTGACCTAATTTCGTTAAATTGTCAAAATGCAAAATCTTAGCAAGAAGTTTATCCTATCATCAAAACTCTCGGTGTTTTATGATATATTAATTGTGACCGGTCGAGGGGTACCTAAAAAAGTTTTTTTTTGTAAAACTACCAAAGCAATCTATAATGTACTAGAAGTTTCAAATTTGACCTATTATTTATAAATCAACATAAAGTCATTCGGTCAAATGGGCAGAGTTAGCTATGAAGTTTGAAAACTCATAAATCATGGGAATCGTTGGTACAACATGTTGGTCCACTATATATGTCGGTAAACTTGGCTTCTAGCATTTAGATCCAATATTCTTCGGACATTTCTTTACGGAAAAGAACAACCTCGCTCGCCATCACTCGAAAAATTGAGAATTGAATGCTCTTTCTTGATAGTTGGAAAATCACACCGACGGCATTATTTACCATAGGAAAATACACCCATGTACCTCTAAAAAGTCATATATTTCAAGAGCAATATATCGCGCTTACTTTGTAGCTCAAGTTTGACCCAATTTCGTTAAATAGTGTCATGATGCAAAATCTTAGCATCAAGTCAAACCAGTTGTCAAAACTCTCAGTTATTTCTCATATATTGATTGTGAACCCCTGATGGGTACCTCCAAAAGCTTTTTCATATAACTTTCATAGCAACCTACAAAACTTGTAGTATACAGTTCAAATTTGTCCTAATTTTTATTAATCGACATATAAAGTCATACAAGTGGGTAGAGCGATAAGCTATAGGAAGTTTGAGAACTCATAAAACACGGGAAATCATAAGTAAAATATGTTGGTCCACTATATATGTGTGAAAACTTGGCTTGTGGCATTTAGATCCTTATTCTTCGGACTTCCTTTATAGGAGAGAATAATCTCGATATCACTCGAAAAATTGAGAATGTTCTTTCTCGATAGTTGGAAACTCACACTGACATCATTGTTTACTATAAGAAGATGCACCCATCTATCCTAGAAAATACATTTAATTCAGGAGAAATCTATCGCACTTACTTGCTTGTAGCTCAAGTTTGACCTAATTTCGTTAAATAGTCAGGATGCAAAATCTTAGCAAAAAGTTGAAACTATCATCAAAACTCTAGGTGATTTCTGACATATTGACTGTCACCTCTCAATGGGTGACCCCTAAAAGCTTTTTCGTAGAACTTTCAAAGTAACCTATAATTTACTTGTAGTTTTAAATTTGACCTAATTTCGATAAATCGACATAAAGTCATTCAAATGGGCAGAGTTAGCTAGGAAGTCATTCAAATATCGACAAACATTTAATTCAAGAGCGATCTTTCGCGCTTACTTGTAGCTCAAGTTTGACCTAATTTTGTTAAACTGACAAGATGCAAAATCTTAGCATAAAGTTGAACATGTCGTCAAAACTCTCGGTGGTTTATGATATATTAATTGTCCCCTGAATAGGTACCTCCAGAAGAGTTTTCATATAATTTTCAAAGCAACCTACAATTTACTTGTAGTTCAAATATGACCTAAATTCGATAAATAATTGGCATAAAGTCATTCAAGTTGGTGGAGTTAGCTTGGAAGTTTGAAAGCTCATAAAACATGGGTATCGTCGGCACAACATGTTGGTCCACTCTTTATGTCTGAAAACTTGTCTTCTGGTATTCAGATCCATATTCTTTGGAGTTTCTTTACATAAAAGAACAATCTCGTCATCACTTGAAAAATTGAGAATTAAATGTTCTTTCGTGATAGTTGGAAACTAATACCGACGACATTGTTTACTACATCACCCATCTACCACTAAAAATACATTTAATTCAATAGCAATCAATTGCCCTTACTTGTGTAGCAAATGTTTAACCTAATTTCATTAAATCGGCAAAAAGTCACTAAAGTGTGCAAAGTTAGCTAGAAATCTTAAAACATCCTATTTCTTAAAATTTTGGAATTATAAGAAACCATGTTCCACTTTGTCTGATAATCGGGGCAGTGTAATTATTATTTAATTGTGGTAGGTCCCGTAGGAGCGATGTGCTTTAATAGTTAACACGCGGTCGGTGGAAGTACAAGTTACATCAAGGACCTTATAAAAATGATAATTATATCCAAGTCCATGTATTTAGCACAAGATCCCTGAAACTAAGTAATGAAGTGTCTTTTGAGATTTGCGCGTATGCTAGATATTGTAGAGCCAAAATTTGTTCTGAAACAATCTACATTCTAGCTTTTACTACTAGTACGTATAGTAAACAAGAATCGATAAAATAGAGTGACCGTACTCTCTATTGGAGTAGTAACTTGGATTGGTTTTTCACATATCTAAGTACTACTACTAATTATAATTTCTCAAAAAAAAGTACCACTAATAAATGCAGTACTGGTTTGTCTGATTTATTGTAAGATGTAGTACTACTACTATTACCATTTAAATTTGATAAGACTAAAATAGTTAATTACAGGTTGATGTCGAAGACATGCATGCAGTCCTCGGTCTCTCCCCTGCAGCACTATACACTCTGCAGCAGGCCGCATGCTTTTTGTCTCTGTCCAGGAGTAGATCTTCTTGCCTCACTCACCTGGATCTTCTTGCCTCGGTCTCTCCCTTTGTCTGTATTGTACTGTCTGGTACAGTACAACATGACACCTGCTTTATTACTCACCTGTCAACTTTCTGTAGCCTTTTTGTTTTGAAGAAGCATGTACAGCGTGTGGGACAATGTCTAAGAAAAAATGGCCAAGTGCAACTGCCGTTGGTGCGCCCATGCCCAGCGTATTCCTGTAAAATCGTACCAGTACAGTACGAAACTCAATCAGTATACTCTTGAGTATACCCACCTAACCCGTGTTTATGGCCGGCGGGCACTATGTCGGCGAGCCGATCTTCCCTCTGTAACCACTCCCACAAGTTCATGTACCGCGTCGGCAGATTCGACCGTGAGCTGGATGCTATGGACGCCGTCCAGTCTGAGGTGATGATTAAGTGTCCCTATGACAGCTACTTTAGCTTGGTCTCCTTCGACATCGACGAACACAAGATCGCGTGCTCGCATGGCCCGTGCTCCTGCATTGATTCTGCCTGTGATTTTATTGTCTCACCGGTAGGGCTCCTTCCCCACATGAAGGAGGCCCACGGGATCATAGTAACCAGGGCCATCTACGGCAGCGGCTTCTTTTGCCTCATCCCAACTTCACCACCAACAAGCACGAGGGGATTCACGCGCTTCCTCTGCGGGGATGACAGTGCCGTGTTCGGCCTGACCATCAGTGCGCTCGGCCTGGCCGCCATTGTGTCCTTGGTGTGCATCAGGCAGGACAGGTGCTTGTGGCCGCGGTACATAGTGAAACTATGTGTGCCTGGCTCGCCGGGGTCGGTGGACTTGTCAATGGTCGAGAGCCTTAATGTGGTAATCGATCTGACGAGCAGCTCGTCACCGGCCAACCTCCCGTCCGACAAGCTCAGGAAGTACCTCGGGGTGCCGCGGCGGTTCCTGATGAAGGTTGGACAGTCCACCCATGTATCTTTCTAGATTTGCACCGACAGGAAAAAATAATCTTAAACTACGGCTGATGATCAAGACTGTAATGGTGTACTAGCAGTTAAATAGTACTGCTAGTAGTACTATTTTACTACTCCAGTTTACTAGTAGTAGTTGTATGTAGGTTCTCTTTTGGTACTAGGAAGGATGCATTTTGGATGTAAACTAAGTTTGCTGCTAATGTTATTATGGAGTATTTAAAGGTTTAGTACGACTTTTATGTAATTGTTCACTCTACGACATGGACTAGAGATAAACACACTAACCATTCTTACGGTGCTTCGATTTTAGTCATCTAACTCTGTGATTACAGAATTTTATACCCAAACTTGTCAATTCGACTTGATTTAAGTCTTTGACCAGGATTGCTGTCGAAATTGGCTAGTGTGGACGACGCATCGACGTGGGTCCAGCGTGCAGGATAGGCTGATCTAGAATTTAGCCTAAATATCTAGAAAATAATATGGATATCTACGACATCAACTCAATGTTATCAGGATCATCACGAACCATGTTTTCATATTATGTGTGTTTGACATTATGTAAGCTAGTATGTTTGTACATATAGTTGGTCAAACTTTATAAATATTGACTTCGACAAAACCTAGTATGCTTTCTAGTTTGGAAATGAGGGAACATCTAAGTAATAAAATGCGTCGAAATACATGTGTATCTAGACAAAGCCAAGTCAGTAACTATTATTTTAAGATGGAGGTAGTAATTATTTATGAGTAATTTATTTTTCACAAATTTTTTACTGATACGGCATGTGCCCATGATTAGAGCATAGACCAATACATAATAATGACGCGACCATGCGGTGGCGATCTACTCCGTACTGGATTAACCTACGTGCGGAGGCGCACTAGTGGAGCACACGCTCGTTCCCTTCCTGAGTATGTTGTAGTACTACTAGTATACGCAAATAGGAGTACAAAAATAGATAGATCTTGTTGCTCATCATACTATTTTTCCTGTAAGGCAACCTGGACGTGACTACTACAGTACTATATTGGCACAACTTCTGCTTTTGGCGCTATAAGATGAATGTGGAACTCTATGTGTCCATTCAGAAAAAAACTCTCTGTGTAACATTAGTGTACTAGTACTTCTTGTACTCCCTAGTTTTTCGGACGCGCAGTAAAGTAGTGCAGTAAGTCTGTTTGGTTAAGCTGTATGCAATGAGCATTGGTTTGACAGAACAATTCAGATTTTAGATATCCAAATTTCTACTCCATCTCGATGGCTCAAGACACGAAGCATCTAGTACTCCTCTATCCTCCGGCTGTCGCCCAGATCAAAATGAACAAGCAAAAGATTGTGTATCTTGGAAATTGCCATGGTCATTTATTACCTGCAGAGATTTATTTTGTTTCCTTCTAGGCACCTGCAAATAGCGTGCTATGGTTGGGCCCTACAGCTAGTACTAGACATAGACTTTAGTAGTAGCTACTCTCGTCACAGTGAATTGTCCAAGAGGTGGAGTTCCTTTTTTTTCTCTCCAAGAGGTGGAGTTCCTTTTTTTTCTCCAAGAGGTAGAGTTCCCTTTTTTCCTGAGAGAGGAAACCTTTTTTTATTCCTTCTTTGATTCAAAGAAAATTCAAAGTTTTTGTGAAGGATCTTGTCCCTTAGGAAATAATCCTACGTTGTTTTGTTTGATTCATAGGATTCCAATATGTAGGAATTATGTCCCGTTTGGAACACAGGATAGGAAAAAATATAGGAATAGAAAAAACACGGGAATTGAGATTCCTTCAAAGTATTCCTTTGCTTTCCCTATGATTCAAACACATACTTGATCCAAATTAATGTAGTTTCCTCTTCTTATGTTTTAAGAATCCTGCAAATCAAACGAGCCTTGAGAGATGGTCTTTCTTTTTTTTATCTTTGATCATTTTTTTGGTTTGGACATAGGGTCATAAAGCTTCCTCGAAACACGAGAAGGGTGGAAATTGCACAAACCTCCAACAATTGGATTCGAAATTACAAGGAACTCCAGATAATCAGGATAGTCTAGTTGCAAGAAACTACTGTACTACAATTACTTTTGGGTACAAATGCTGCACATAGCACAAAATTATCGATTAGCCCTCTTAGCATCATTTCTTACATACCCGGGGCTCAACAGTTGGAGCTCTTCGCAACTACGGCTCTAATTGTTGGAGGTTTGTGCAACTAGCCTCAATTGGAGCCCCACCCCCCACTCGCCCAGCTTCTGTAGTACTACTAGTAGTAGAGTAACGCACTATCAGCCTTTGTCTTCTCCATCGCATCCCGGCCGTCAGCTCACGCCAACGATCTTCCCTCCCTCCCCCACCCCACCCCAAAGAAAGCCCCCAAAACACCATCCGCAGTCTCCTTCCATGGTGAGATCGAGCAAGGTCTGTAAAGATCCTGAGCAGTTTCAGAAGGTGTTCACCGAAGGCCCTATTCAAGTACTCATCAACCATTGCGACGCCACCACCACCGCGAGCCTCATTGGTTCATCCAAACATATTCTTCAATGAGCAAAAGAGAGCGGAACTACGCCTTCTTCTCATTTGTCTGGCCTCCCATGTGTTCTTCATTCTCACCCGACGGTGAGACCATGGGAATCCAAAGACTGCTTCGAAGTGGCGGGTAGCCCGTGCAAGCTGACGCCGCTGGACAGGTTCTCCTCTGATGTTGTGATGCCAAATGGTTTTGATGAGCAGCGAGCAGGCGGCAATGGAGATTGGATCGTCACAGTTGGGCCCGATTTCATATGGGACCTTGTCAACATGTACACTCATCGCAAGATTGTTATTCCGCAAGTGTCGGGGTTTGAACTGACCGAAGCTTATGCACTTACATTTCAGGATGATGCTGATGAAGGTCAACATACTAAACTGTAGAAGATAGTCATTTGCCAAGTTCCGACAACTGCTGGGGGATACAAAGATTTCTCTCTAGTCGCCATTTTCGAATTCAAGATTGCTGTCATCAACGGGAATGATAGTCATGGATGGTCAGTTTGTGTGAACGAGTTCTAGGGCTACTTCAGATACTACGATGCTATTATCCAACACGATCATGTGTTCGCCGTGACCGAGAACGATTGTGTTTATGCATGGAAGTCTCTGGAACTTGGTAAATTCTCCTCCCTACGTATTTTATTAGCTTTGTTCCTGAATTGATGCAAGCTATTTTTTCTAAACTTTCATTGGTTAGTAGGAATTCCATTAAAATTTTAGTTTTCTTTGATTTGAAGGAATTCCCTAGGAATTTCAGAGGAATGCAATCTTTAGGAGGTTTTCTTACATATAAGTAGTTTGTTTCATATGATTGAGTTCTGCTGATAGTATTGCTTCGTCTCCTAGTACATCCCATTGAAACTATGGTATCTACTACATAGTAGTAAGTACTTATGTGAAACCCAGATATTATTCCTGAATCAATATAAGTTATTTTTTCTAAAGTTTCTTTGTCTAGTAGGAATTTCTTAGGAATTTTAGCCTCTTTGATTCGGACGAATTCCCTAGGAATTTTAGAGGAATGCAATCCTTACTAAGTTTTCTTACATATATGTAATTTGATTCATAGGATTGAGTTCTGCTGATAGTATTGCCTTGTCTCCTAGTACTAGTGCATCTATGGAAAATATGGTATCTACTAGTAGTATTTACGTGAGACTCAAATACTAGACATATGACATATCATAACTATATAGAATTATAATACTAGGTAAAGCTCAAAAAATTAGAAATTTGATCGACATCTATAAAGTATGGGCGCATATTTAGTTCTTGTATTTTCTATCATGTAGAAGCCGATGTTTATTATAATTAGTATGGACGTGGGTCCAGCGTGCAGGATAGGCTGCTCTAGAATTTAGCTTAAATATCTAGAAAATAATATGGACATGTACGACATCAACTCAATGTTATCAGGATCATCACGAACCATGTTTTTATATTATGTGCGTTTGACATTATGTAAGTTAGTATGTTTGTAAATATAGTTGGTCAAACTTTATAAATATTGACTTTGACAAAACCTAGTATGCTTTCTAGTTTGGAAATGAGGGAACATCTAAGTAATAAAATGCGTCGAAATACATGTGTATCTAGACAAAGCCAAGTCAGTCACTAGTATTTTAGGATGGAGGGAGTGATTATTTATGAGTAATCTATTTTTCACAAAAATTTTACTGATACGACATGTGCCCACGATTAGAGCATAGACCAATGCATAATAATGACGCGACCCTGCGGTGGCGATCTACTACGTACTGGATTAACCTACGTGCGGAAGCGCACTAGTGGAGCACACGCTCGTTCCGTTCCTGAGTATGTTATAGTACTACTAGTATACGCAAATAGGAGTACAAAAATAGATAGATCTTGTTTCTCATCATACTATTTTTCCCTGTAAGGCAACCTGGATGTGACTACTACAGTACTATATTGGCACAACTTCTACTTTTGGCGCTACGAGATGAATGTGGAACTCTCTGTGTCTATTCAGAAAAAAACTCTCTGTGTAACATTAGTGTACTAGTACTTCTTGTACTCCCTAGTTTTTCAGACGCGCAGTAAAGTAATGCAGTAAGTCTGTTTGGTTAAGTTGCATGCAACGAGCATTGGTTTGACAGAACAATTCAGGTTTTTAGATATCCAAATTTCTACTCCATCTCGATGGCTCAAGACACGAAGCATCTAGTACTCCTCTATCCTCCGGCTGTCGCCCAGATCAAAATGAACAAGCAAAAGATTGTGTATCTTGGAAATTGCCATGGTCATTTATTACCTGCAGAGATTTATTTTGTTTCCTTCTAGGCACCTGCAAATAGCGTGCTATGGTTGGGCCTTACAGCTAGTACTAGACATAGACTTTAGTAGTAGCTACTCTCGTCATAGTGAATTGTCCAAGAGGTGGAGTTCCTTTTTTTTCTCTCCAAGAGGTGGAATTCCTTTTTTTCTCCAAGAGCTAGAGTTCCTTTTTTTCCTGAGAGAGGAAACCTTTTTTTATTCCTTCTTTGAGTCAAAGAAAATTCAAAGTTTTTGTGAAGGATCTTGTCTCTTAGAAAATAATCCTACGCTGTTTTGTTTGATTCATAGGATTCCAATATGTAGGAATTATGTCCCGTTTGGAACGCAGGATAGGAAAAAATATAGGAATAGGAAAAACACGGGAATTGAGATTCCTTCAAAGTATTCCTTTGCTTTCCCTATGATTCAAACACATACTTGATCCAAATACATGTAGTTTCCTTTTCTTATGTTTTGAGAATCCTGCAAATCAAACGAGCCCTGAGAGATGGTGTTTCTTTTTTTTGTTTATCTTTGATCATTTTTTTTGGTTTGGACATAGGGTCATAAAGCTTCCTCGAAACACGAGGAGGGTGGAAATTGCACAAACCTCCAACAATTGGATTCGAAATTACAAGGAACTCCAGATAATCAGGATAGTCTAGTTGCAAGAAACTACTGTACTACAATTACTTTTGGGTACAAATGATGCACATAGCACAAAATTATCGATTAGCCCTCTTAGCATCATTTCTTACATACCCGAGGCTCAACAGTTGGAGATCTTCGTAACTACGGCTCTAATTGTTGGAGTTTTTTGCAACTAGCCTCAATTGGAGCCCCACCCCCCACTCGCCCACCTTCTGTAGTACTACTAGTAGTAGAGTAATGCACTATCAGCCTTTGTCTTCTCCATCGCATCCCGGTCGCCAGCTCACGCCAACGATCTTCCCTCCCTCCCCCACCCCACCCCAAAGAAAGCCCCCAAAACACCATCCGCAGTCTCCTTCCATGGTGAGATCGAGCAAAGTCTGTAAAGATCCTGAGCAGTTTCAGAAGGTGTTCACCGAAGGCCCTCTTCAAGTACTCATCAACCATTGCGACGCCACCACCGCCGCGAGCCTCATTGGTTCATCCAAACATATTCTTCAATGAGCAAAAGAGAGTGGAACTACGCCTTCTTCTCATATGTTTGGCCTCCCATGTGTTCTTCATTCTCACCCGATGGTGAGACCATGGGACTCCAAATACTGCTTCGAAGTGGCGGGTAGCCCATGCAAGCTGACGCCGCTGGACAGGTTCTCCTCTGATGCTGTGATGCCAAATGGTTTTGATGAGCAGCGAGTAGGCGGCAATGGAGATTGGATCGTCACAGTTGAGCCCGATTTCATATGGGACCTTGTCAACGTGTACACTCATCGCAAGATTGTTATTCCGCAAGTGTCGGGGTTTGAACTGACCGAAGGTTCTGCACTTACATTTCAGGATGATGTTGATGAAGGTCGACGTACTAAACCGCAGAAGATTCCAACTCTCAAAAATTACATTTAACAAGGTCTATCTGAATAGGTAAAAATATTTATGTTTACATGCAGTGATCTTGGACTAGTATCAAAAGAATGTTATATAGGCATTTCTAGTCACTTCAATTCTACTAAATAGTAATCTTAAACTTTATAAAATATGAGCACCACTTTAAATCACATTCCCAAGTATTAGAATGTGTCGTGATGACATGTGTCAACATGATCCCATATTTTAATTGGAGAATATTAAATCTTAGGTATTTTTCAATGAGTAGAAATTACTTTTCTAAAATAAGATAAACAAGATTAAGTCTTTATATCATGTGATGATTGTGGTGATGCTAGATCATCTAGTGTGATCCTTTGTGTGCTAAATAGAAGTAGTTAAGTATTGTTTGTTGATTGTGTACCTCGTATTCAATTATAGACGATAGTACTGACCCGGGATACGAGGAGGAGGAGTAGTACCAATAAGAAGAAGAAGAAAACTTCAACCACTGCACTACTCAAGGCAAGCCATCACTAATTGCAAGCTAGAATTATGCAAGCTAACACTTGCAAACTTGATAA
This sequence comes from Avena sativa, assembly GCA_916181665.1. NCBI lineage: Eukaryota > Viridiplantae > Streptophyta > Magnoliopsida > Poales > Poaceae > Avena > Avena sativa. The sequence goes on from OV702289.1 coordinate 508,962,258, forward strand.
CCTATGCAAGATACATTAGGCATGCTTTGGTTATACAACTTTGATTATATAAATCCCAAGTTTTAATTGCAAGCTTTATTCTTTTACTTTTACCAAAGTTCTTTACTTTTAGTTAGTGCTTTGTGAGTATTGGAAAAATAGGATAGATACCATAAAGAGTATAAAACTAGGCCTAAGTTGTTATACTTAGATGTCACCAAAAGGCATAACACTAGAGTTGGATAGTTGCACTTGATTTTCCACCCCCCCCATTAGGGAATACCCTCTACTTTAGTGGCTAGTGCTAAGAATAAAAGTTGATCACTTTAGATGGGAATACTTGATGAAAATGATTATGAAAACCTTGGAATGATGGTTCATTCTATTGAAATGTTTTGACATGTCTTATGGACACAAAATGATTTGAGGATGAAAATGTTGAGGCATGAGCCTTAGCCCTTTATAAAAACTGATGGTTGGGTTTGGATGCGATACCATTCCAATTTTTACCGTACAACCACAATACTTGAATTGGGTAGGGCTTGACCGGAAGCTTATATGCCTTAGTATGGGTTGCCTTGCGGAAAGAGGTTGAGCTGAGGCTACCTCGTGATGAATGTCCACCTATGTAGTGCCCAGGATGGCATATGGCCATGGCTGGGAGGCCAAGCTCATAGGGGAGGTTCCTATACTAGAGTGTGTAATTGAAAGGTTATGTTTGATTATCCGCATACCAAGTATGATGATTCAGGGTTATCCCGGATGGATGTATCGAATTTTGTGGTGAAAGTGTACCACCTCTATAGAGTGTCAAACTATTCAAATAGCCACGTCCTCAGTCATGAACAGTTGGAGTGGCCATACTATTTTGTTGTTAAATGTTTTCAAAATGACTTGTGAATTGAACTATGACTTTTATTTGACCACAACAGGGTTGTGAACATAAAAATTAGGTTCCTACTTAGGTGATGTAGAACATTAAATTAGTTTTCTTTACTTCTAAACTTAGTATGGAATAAACTTCGCTTTTTGCAAATAAACCTAGAGCTTAAGATTCCTATTAGAACTACCTTACTTGTTAGTGATAGTTTGCGAGTACTTAAAGATTACTCATGGCTTTGTCCCTGGCTATTCCCGTGGCCAAACTATGAGGAGGACTACCAGGAAGATGGACATCATGAGGTCTATGACAACTAGGATCATCTTCCATCATCAGCATTGCCTGTGACCTTGAAGATGGAGCCCCTACTATGTTTATTTTCCGCTGCTTTGATTGTATTAAGACTGGATCATGAGATCCTTTATTTGTAAGACCTTTATTATGGTTTGTAATGGATGATGTACTATGGTACCAATTCTGTTATGTCTCACAAAATGGTAATCTTGGGATTGCGAGGTATAGCATAACAGGGATCTGGGATTAAAAATCCGGGTGTTGACAAGTTTGTATCAGAGCCATCCTAACCATAGGAGACCCTAGTTAGAATGGAAGTATGAACAAAAAAAACTTAGTTTCAAAACAAAAGAAGTGAGTATTTATGAAAACCTATTCCCACTCTTATCCTTGAGATTCTTCCAAAAAAATCATGTTCCTCAAAAATTCTTGCAATCCTACATAAAATTTAACACAGTTAATCACCCCACTAACTTGCTCACCCTAAATTCTTATAGATGGAGGTCAAGTATAGCAAGTTCTACTAGCTGGGCAACGGAGGCCACCCAATCTTTGAGAGGAATCTAGATGCACTCGCAGATCATCTTGAGCACCCGCACCCGGAGTTCTTCTGGGCACAACTCAACGATCACGTGGGAGGAGAGCTACAGTGGCTGATAGTTGCTGATCTAAGAGGAAAGATGGAAGCACCCACCTCGGAGAAGATCCAATTCAGCTTGAGGGAGAATAACTGGCTAGACGGACTAGCCAGGGCTATGCAGGAGGCTCTTGCCCGTTTGTGTGGGAAAAACATCAACCAGATCAATGGCACTCGCTTTGCTCATTACGCAAGGCGTGATTCTATGGGACTGCCCTTGGAGATGCCATGACACCCAGAGCTAAAGCACCATGTGGATAAGCTCGACTTCATGTTGTATGATAGACAGAAGGAGATGGACAACGCCCGTACCTACGCCAACCACAACAATGCCATTGCAGTTAGGAAGGACCAGACCCTCGCTATCCTTGCCAAGGAGAGCTATTTACTTCGTCGTCAGCATGACAAGAAGGATCACATCATCGATCATATTCGCAAGAAGGTGGCCACTATCGAGAAGACCATCCGTGAACAGGAGATCCATCTTGAAGCGAAGGAGGAGGAAGGTGAAGATATCCATGGAGATCTCTACTCTTACCTAAGTGATGATGACGACTACCTAGAGGACGAGGCCATGGAGGATCACACTAATGAAGATGATGTCGCCTTCATTGATGATGATTAGATGCACTTGAGCACTACCGTAGGAGTGAGATGTACCCGGTCCCTTTGTATCGTAGTTTCACAAAATGGTTCCTAAAATGATCTGTTTTCTATTTGTTTTGTGGTGTGTGTTTGTATTGGGTGCTATGAATGAATGAATGAGAGGAAGTTGTTAGTTTTCAAAAACTGAGTTATACTCGAAGTTTAAAGTTTCTAAAACAAACCCATAAACCCTAGAAATTTCCCCCTTGTCTCATTATCTATCTCAATCTTCAGATGACTCGCGGTAACCCCGGAGGAAGCAGCTCATCTCAGGACCCAATGCTGCAGATTCTGCAAATCTTAGTTTCTGACCGTGAAACTAGTAGAGCCGAATGCCAAACCAACTTATCCACTCTTGAACAGATAGCTCAGATGTCCCACAATAATCAAGGCCATGGAAACCAGGATAACCATGGATCCAAGCTAAAGAACTTTCAAAGCACCAATCCCCCTATATTTAATAAGTCTAAAGAGCCCTTAGATGCTGATGAGTGGCCACAAACCATGGAGAATAACTTAGAGGTCGCAGGAGTTGAGGCCAATGAAAAAGTACTGTTTGCCACCCATTATCTAGCAGGTGATGCAAGACCTTGGTGGAATAGCACCCGTACCTTGAACGGAGGTCAGATGATGACTTGGGAGGAGTTCAAACTCAAGTTCAGCAGGACTCATGTGCCCCAAGGTCTAATTAAGAGGATGAGGGATGAGTCCAGGGAATTGAAGCAAGGGAGAATGACTGTGGTGGAATACCATGACAAATTCTTATCTTTGGCTAGGTATGCCGCTGATGAGATTGATACAGAAGAAATGAAGAAAGAGAGATTTCTGAACGGATTGCATGATGAGATGCAAACCATGCTAGTCAACATTCCCTTTGATGATCTTGAAGCTTTGGTGGACTCTGCTATCCAAATGGAAGGAACAATCAACCAAGTCAATGACAATCGCAAGCGTCGCATGATGCACCAGCCTGGATCCCACCATACCTAGAAGTATCACCCCAACCCGTCTGCATGATATACCCCAAGAAACAATAGACCCCCTATGTCCCGTCCAAACTATCCCAATCATGGCAGAGGAAACTTGAGGTCTGGAGGAAACCACAACAAAAACCCCGACAACTCTAATAACTTCAACCGTGCATCGTCCAAGTCCAACAACAACAACACAAACAACAACAATACTGCCCCAAGGACTGGAAGCAATGTTGTGCCTATTGCAGGAAAAGACAAGTCCATGATTACTTGCTTTGAATGCGGAGTCAAGGGTAACTACTGCAACAAGTGCCCCAAGAAGCTTGCAGCAGCCACCAATGTGAATGCACCCGCTCAGCAGCAACACCGTGTTCATCCTGGAAAGAGATTTTCCCCAGGGAACTCGCTTAACCGCAATGATCGTCTATTCCACATGAATGCTGAGGAAGCTCAGGAAGCGCCAGATGTCGTGTTGGGTATGTTTTCTGTTAACTCAGTACTTGCAAGAGTGTTGTTTGATTCTGGAGCATCGCACTCGTTTGTTACAGAAGAATTTGCATGCACTAGTAAGATTCAACCAACAAAATTGAAGAATGTTATGATAGTTCAAATACCTAGTTCAACCACCAAAACTAGAAAAATTTGCAAGGCCGTACCTATCAGAATCCATGGAATAGATTTTTATGCTAATCTAATAGTACTTGGAACCAAAGGTTTGGAAGTAGTACTATGAATGGATTGGATGTCAAAACCTAAAGGATTAATCGACTGTGCCAAGAAAGCCATAACCATGACCAGTAGCACCGGAGTATCAGTAGAGCATGTATCTGAGACACTGCCCCGTCAATTCAAATGCAACAAGAGTCTAGCCCAACCAACCCTATACCAAGTCAGAGTAGTCTGTGAATACCCCCATGTGTTCCCAGATGAATTGCCCGGTATGCCCCCAGATCGAGATATCGAGTTCATTATTGAACTAGTTCCTGGAACTAGACCCATAGCTCAGAGACCTTATAGTACTAGTAAGCCTATACGTGCAACGCACGACCATAGTAGCCGGAACCGGAGAATAGTGGTATGTTCCTCGACTCGGGATCGTTGATCCAAATCTAGAGTCGGGGACGACACGAGTTGGTTGTGGGAACACGCACCAAATACTCTACCTCGAAAGCTCTAAAAGTATAACATTTAACAAATTGGTGTTACAAAGATATACTTCCTCTATTCCAAAAAAATATCAAAGATTTATCTAAATTCAAATACATCTAAATTTAGATAACATCTTTTTTAAGATGGGGTGAGTAGAAAAGGCTGTGGATGCTATTGGAAAAAGCTACAGGAAAGACTATCTCGAATGGATGACTCAAGAAAAACGTTTTTCCTTCTAGAAAGACGAATCGACCGCCACCTACCCACCGCCGCTCACTCTGTCCTCGCCCCTCACTCTCTCTCTCTCTGGTCAAGGCCTCTGCCCCCTTGCCGCTGCAGCGACAACCGCCACCTACCCACCGCTGCCGCCGCGACCGCACACCCCTCTGCCTCTCCGGCTGGGATGGTCGCGCCACACAGCTTATCGGCAGCCCCCGGCAAGCCCACTTAGCAAGATCATGGAGCTTACTCCACTCACCTCGCTCCAGTGGATCGGCATCGAGCATCGAGCATCATCCTTGTGCTGATCGAGGTGAGGCGCCTGGGCGTGGTGCACGAATCGAGCGTGCTCAACGGCTCTTCCGGAAGCATGCTCTCACTTGAGTACAGAAGACCGGAGCTGCAAAGCATCTTCCCAAACCAAGCGTGCTCGAGAAACTATGTGCCATGGGAGCTTTGGTTCTAGCATCCAATGATTTCATGGATACTAACCACGAATCGAGGTGAGATTATTGTAATTATGGGCCTCTCTTTGTATGCTTCTCCCCTGTTTTGTTGAACACATCTGAATCTGAATTTATCCTGCTGATTGAATTAGGGGTGCGTTGGTAGCAACAGTATACTTCTTTTATTAATTATGCATCTCTGGTTGCTAAGGAATTGAAGTTTTCATTCAGTTAAGAAATTGATTAACTGAAATCAAAACGATCAGACATCATGATAGTATGTATATGAGTATTGACATATTGTTATCTAATTAGTTTAACGATATTTTATTTTTCATTCTGTCGAGGGTTCAGCCAAGTTTATTGTAAACGTGGACAAGGAATTCCATAGAAAATTGATTGATGTTATGACCTGTTTTTTATTTACCGTAAAATTATTGTAAAAATGGGTTGTCAGAAGCTAGATTTGTTGAACTGTGTTAATGTGTAATGGAAAAAAATATTTGCATTGAAGTATTACAATACTAATTTTAGTTTTCCAAATCCAGGCAGTGTTGACATCCCCGATAAGAAGTGGCAAATGAAGAAGATGACATACATATGCTTAGCTGGAATAGTGGCTAATGAATAGAGCCGGGTTGCCTGCATGTTGTGCTGAAGAAGAACCTCCGGACATGGCTGGAGGAGTGATATGGAAGAGGAAATGAAGAGCAGAAATATGGAGGCAATGGCGAGAAGGGACACAGTTCACATAGATAGGTAGGTCGAGTACTCGAGTGTCTTTGAGATGGCGCCATTTGTAGCCACGACTCCTGGATTTACACTGTTGTGCAATTGATCAAGAAGCGTCCATCGCCCCAAATGCAGTTCGGTGTTGCTCGGTAGGTGGTACAGTGGCACAAATGGAGGTCAGGTGCCACATCTGACAGTGGGGCATGTCAGGAAATACCAGTGGAGATACTGAATTGTCTAACTATAATATACAGTATATGGAGTATGGTATACAGAACAGGGCATTCATTGATGCCTTGATGCATGACAGATATACCGAGAACACTGATGCTTGGGAGCTGCTGCCACTTTTCGCATAGTTGTGGACTTACACTTTGTTTGAAACCCCTCAGATGACAAGTAGAAGCCAACACATTTGTGGTTTCTCATGTCTAGCACAGCAGCAGGATGCATTATTGGCAAATGTTGCTCAATTATTAATGACTTCTAGCCTCAGTTTGAGTCTCGTATTCAATTGTCACATAGCCATGAGTTTTTCCTTAGTACAAATTACAGAACCATTATGGTCTCTGGACTGTTTGAAGAAGTAATAAAGGTCATGGAGTGGGTTCCCAGGAGACTCGTAGCAGAGGTAAATCACTCCATGATACTGAATTTTGAAAGCTTGTGTTATGTAATGATTTAGTAAACTGATCAAGGGACCCTTGAACAATGAGTAGCGGGCGATATATTTGATATATATTAAGCAAGTTATCTGAGGACCTTCACTAACCACCTAATTTGTCTTCCCTATTTCCATATGCAGGTAATCCTAGAGTTTCACACCTTCTGACTTCCTATTTTATCGCATTCCTACATGCTTTTGGTTAAAGGGTTTGACTTCTCGTAGTAACTTTCTTGTACCGGTCTTTGAGTTCATGTTCTGCATTTAACATGCTTTCTCTCCAAACAAAATCATAACTGAATGCGATGATATGTTGACATGTGCAGCTTGCATACTGTTTTCTACCCCTGGTATTTATAGCTGGACTGACCCTTCACATACAACATTACCATTTTCTCTTACTGTTTTTGAATGTACGGAACCATAGAGAAGCTACAACCTGTTTATTTTTCATAATTTGCAGGCTACATACTCTAAAGACCACCCCCAAACCTTTCATAGTCTTGTATGTCACTTTCATATTGTTTGGCATACAACCTCTGTATTTCTCATACTCTTTGGCATCCCTCTTGTTTGAAATAACCTGCATTTTCATCTGGAATGGTTTGACCCACATCTTTCATCCATTGATTTCAACTTGTTATGGATGCGTTCCAGAGCAGCTATGGCTCTGGCATCATCTGAACAGAACAGTCTATGTAATTTAATTTAATTTTGAATTCAGATTCATAGCTTTACCAACGAAGTGACCGTCGATCATTCCATATAAGATGAAAAATCGTCATGGGAGAATGAAATGTGGTGGTTTAATATATGATTATTTTTCTATGTTTATCATCTCCATTAGTATTTGCATGGCTGATGTTAACATGTGTTTTTATTCGCAAGGAAAAACATTTATTTTCAAGATAAATAACAACATATGGACTATTTGGATTTTGGTCCTTTTGTTCAAAAAGGTTTGTTCACTTTATTAGTAAACTGTCACATTGCTATTGGATGAATTTTTGATAAATTATGGGAAACTGGTATATTTATTGTACTTGGACATTTATACCCTGATTTTTTTCTTTCAAAAAAATATTAAATTTTATATATGGGTGTGTCCCAGCCCCTTAAACTGACTTGGTAGCATTGTAATGAATATATATGGTAGTTTAATGCTTGTAGTTGGATCTGTATGGAGGACTATAGGCTTATTTTGAAAAAAGGCTGAAGACGTAACAACTCTTGGAGTTGCCATTCTTGCCTTGGAAGTAGTTTTTGTAGCCCTGGTTTACACTTTGTTTCTGTTTCTGTGTATTGCATCGCATGTGAAAAACGCTGAAGGCGCAACAGCTCTTGGAGATGCCATTCTTGCCTTGGAAGTAGTTTCTGTAGCCATGGTTTACACTTTGTTTCTATTTCTGCGTATTCCATCGCATGTGAAATTTGATTATTTAACATAGAAGAAGAACACACCTTCTGGGAGTAGGATCTGAATTTTTGTAGCTTCAATTCTGCTTGTATTTGGTTGGTGGCCTGCTATGTAACCAGTTCCCACATCTGCTTGTCAGGTTTTCCGCTTCCGCCGATGAAAATGCCACGAGAACTTCCAAGATGAAGAGGAACCCTTGCAAGGTTAAATGTACGAAAGCATTCAGGCACTTGCTTGGCAAAGACATGACATAAGGTTACAAACTTACTGTTTTTTATATCCTGGCAAAAGCGAGTAGAGAGCGCTGTGTCAGTCCTAATCCAATGCTTGTTTGCATCGACCAGGATTCCACATTTGAGTTCGAGAGGAAGAGGAACAGGCCGGATCACTATGACCGTAACGTCACCGAGCAAACTCTGAAGGGCATCCTGCTAATCACGAAGATTAGGCATTGAATCGACAGAAGAAACACAACACTGAGAGGTCGATCGCTGTTCTCCAACTCATTATATCCGATTACTCTTGGAAGCGTTTCAGTGTCCAACATGCGCTGTTTTTCTGTAGCAACCAATCTATTTGGCATCGGCATTGTGGATGATGGTATGTCATATTATGGTGCAGTGGAAGATACTTTGCTGGACACACCATCAGGGGAAAGGTAGTTCAACTTACCTTGCTGATCATGTATCACGCGCAGATCGATCTGCCGTGAGGACGTCAGAGAGGGAGTCGTACAGGCAAGCGGCAACAACTGCGCCGTCTAGGAACGTCGGGCGCCGTCTTCCAGGTACACGCGGGCAAACGCGTCGTCGTATAGTTCGCCCTCGCCGCCCAGGAAATTCGGCTTGGCATTGTACAGGGTCCTGGTGATGGTGTCATCCAGGATCGCGGTGATGGCGTGTGATCAGTTTCCACAATTTGTTTCCTATTTTTTTCTTTCCTGGAACCAACGATGGGTTTCAGCAATCAGTTTCCTTGTTCAACGTTTTTATTTCTTTCGTGGAACCAACGATGTGGTTGAGGGCGGGTGCTGGATCGTTCCGCGAGGGATAAGTTTTCGTCCGACGCTACTAATTGCTAAGCGTACCCGGGAATCAGATCGGGCTAAGCCCAGACGTTAGATGATGTTAAGTGGGCCTGATCGTGTGGTTGTGTTATGTCTGTGTGTGATCTGCAGGGTACGTGAAGCGGAATTCATGTTCGCTCTTTTATAAGAGTAGAGATGAACCCATCTGAATTAGTGGAGCTGAATAAGCAAATTGATGCTATGCTGGAGAAAGTCTGATTCAACCAAGTGCATCACCATGGAGATCGCCTGTTTTGTTTGTGGATAAGAAAGATGGAGGTAACCGTTTGTATACGGATTACCGGAAGCTGAATGATGTCACCATTAAGAATAAGTACCCACTACCAAAGATAGAAGATCTGTTTGACCAGTTGACTGGTGCCAGAGTGTTTTCTAAGATTGATCTTAGAAATGGTTATCATCAACTCAAGATTTGTGCAATGGATATCCCAAATACCGCCTTCACCACCAGATATGGATTGGATGAGTACACTGTCATGTCTTTTGGATTAGCAAATGACCCCGCTTATTTCATGAATCTCATGAATAAGATTTTTATGAACTTTCTGGATAAGTTTGTCGTTGTTTTTATCGATGATATTCTGATCTATTCCATGTCAGAAGAAGACCATGAGCTAAGACCATGAGCTACACTTGAGAACCATCCTTGAAACCCTTAGAGAGCATCAGTTGTATGCCAAGTTTAGCAAATGTGAGTTCTGGTTAAAGGAAGTAGGATTCCTAGGACATATCGTGTCGGCAGGAGTAATTGCTGTCGATCCCACCAAGATTAAGGATGTTGAAGAATGGAAAACCTCAACCACTCAAACCTAAGTCCGCGCATTTCTCGGATTAGCGGGATATTACCGCAAGTTCGTAAAAGGATTTTCAAGCATCGCAAGACCGCTGACCCAGCTGTTGAAGAAATATAAGAAGTTTAAATGGACGGATAAATGTGAAGCAAGTTTTCAAGAGCTCAAGAAGAGATTGATTTCAGCCCCAATTTTGATTATGCCGGATATCAAGAAGCCTTTTGATGTGTATTGTGATGCATCCAATATTGGTCTCGGATGTGTGTTGATGCAAGAAGGCAAAGTCATATCATATCTGTCTAGACAACTGAAGCAACATGAGCAAAACTACCCTACCCATGACCTTGAATTGGCAGCTGTAGTTTTAGCTTTGAAGACATGGCGTCATTACTTGATCGGTAACCGCTGTGAGATTTTTTCGGATCAGAAGAGTCTGAAGTATATTTTCACCCAAAAGGAGCTGAATATGAGGCAAAGGAGATGGATAGAGTTAATCAAGGATATGACCTTGACATTCACTATCACACCGGCAAAGCCAATGTGGTAGCGGATGCTCTTAGTAGATTGCCGTGTAGATTAAACACCATGATTAAAGAAGCCCAGCCAAGTTTGCATGAAGAGTTGGAGCAGTTTAGAACAGAGCTAGTTAGCAAAGGATTTTTAGCTTGCATAGAACTTCAACCCACTTTGATCAGTCAGATCAATGAAGCACAAAAAGGAAATGCAAGTATCGACGGAATCAAGCATCATATCGGTACAGGGAAGGTACCCGGATTCACAGAAGATGAAGAAGGAATTTTGTGGTACAAAGGACGTATCTGTGTGCTAGCAGATTCAGAGTTGAAACAAGTCATTATGCAGGAAGATCACGATACTCTTTATTCTATCCATCCCGGAGGAACGAAGATGTATCAGGATTTGATGGAGCAATTTTGGTGGCACAAGATGAAGAGAGAAATCGGAAGCTACATAGCCAAGTGTGATATCTGTCAGAGAGTCAAAGTGGAACATCAGAGACCCGCAGGACTTTTGCAACCATTGCAAATTCCAGAATGGAAATGGCATTCTATTGGAATGGACTTTATCAACGGTTTGCCTACATCTAGTAGGGGAAATGACTCTATTTAGGTCACAGTGGATAGACTGTCCAAGGTAGCCCATTTTATACCTAGCAAGACCACCTACCAGAGTTCGAAGCTAGTAGAGCTATACATTGCTAGAATCGACAGTTTGCATGGAACCCCTAAGACCATAGTATCGGATTGAGGAACCCAGTTTACCTCAAGATTTTGGCAGAAAGTCCAAGAAGGATTAGGAACCAAGATGAACTTCAGCATAACTTACCATCTGCAAACTGATGGACAAACTGAAAGAGTCAACCAAATCTTAGAAGATATGTTGAGAGCTTATGTTCTTGAATATGGATCAAAATGGGAAGATTGTCTGCCTTTCGCAGAATTTTCATACAACAATAGTTATCAAGCCAGTTTGCAAATGGCCCTATTTGAATTATTGTATGGAACAAAGTGCCGAACCCCCTTGAATTGGTCGCAAGTAGGAGAGAGTCAGATTTTCGGACCCGACATCCTACGAGAAGCCGAAGAGAAGGTTCACAAAGTCCGTGAACACCTCAAGACTGCCCAATCCAGACAAAAGAGTTATGCTGACAAAAGACATCGAGACCTAACCTACAATGTTGGAGATTTTGTGTATCTCAAAGTATCACCTTTGAAAGGAATGCAGTGTTTTCCACTTAAAGGGAAGTTAGCCCCCAGACATATTGGACCCTTCAAGATTTTGAATCGCCAAGGATAAGTATCATATCAACTAGAACTGCCGGAGGAGATGTCATCCATACATAATGTGTTCCATATCTCGTTACTTCGCAAATGCCTAGAAGTTCCGGAGAAGACCAAAGTGTTCAAGAACATTGATAACCGAGCCATAGATATCAACAAGGATATAACTTATCATGAAGTACCCATTCGTATTTTGGAAGAAGCCTTCAGAACCACCATTACCAGGAGTATCAAGTTCCTCAAGATCTAGTGGAGTAACCATACTGAAGAAGAAGCTACTTGGGAGTGAGAAGATTATAATAGGACTGAGTTTCCAAATATCTTTAGTTCCTCGTTTTTCCTAAATCTCGGGACAAGATTTTGTTTAAGGAGGGAAGGTTTGTAACACCTCAAAAATATTAATCAAGATTATCAAGTTCTAATCACCCAAGTTTAGGGTTAACAAAAACTTTTATTATTAAATCTAATATGAGTGTATGTGTGAATTGCATTATTGTATGAAGGAGTGCAATTTCCATGTTTGATTGCTACAAATGATAAGGAATTGTTTAAAGATGAATACTACATCATCTAGGCCATTTACAAAAAAAGTTAAAAGAAAAGAAAATCAAATGTGAATCATATAAGCAAATGGTCATTTTGACCAAAATTATCCACTAGACCACTTTGAGTATTTCTAGTAAAAGATTTCTAACAGAAACTTTCCCAATTCTTTTCACCCCTTGCTAAACCAAGTAAAAGTGAACCTAAGCCCACTTTAGAAACTAACAGAAACAAATTCCAAATCATTTTAAAGGACATTGTAAAATTGAATCAAGTTCATATGCATAGATCACCACTTTTCCAAAACCACTCAAACCAATTCCCCCTGACTTTCCCAGCAACCATAGACACTCAAGCACGTGACTAACACACTCACAAAATTTCATTCAAAAATTCAAATATTAATTTCATGCGGCCACTTGGTCGAGCACCTAGCAGACATAGAAAACACTTGCCTAATTTATACTGTTTTGAGCAATGATCACTTGCCACTAACCCCTCATTCCACTCCCTGGTCTCCCCCAACACCTAACAGAGCAGCAGACCAGCTTCCCCCTTTGCCGTTCGCACCAGTGCAGCGCCGCCTTAGCTCGTTGTGTAGGTCGACCATGCCCCACTCACCATAGACCGTGCCGCCCTCTCCCACGATGTCCAGGAGACAGGTGACACTTCACCGCCACCCTCTGTCCACCCCTCGACCAGAGCCATGCCATGGACCAGCTGTAATCGCTGCGCCCAATTTTCTTTCTGCCATGCCGAGAGCGTGCCATAGCGCCGCAGCCGACACGCGCACACACGCTGGGCCTCGCCCTCTCCACGCGTGCACGCACTCACCGTGACCCTAGCGACCCCCAAACACGCTCGTTCGCCGCCACGCGAACCGTGGACACTATGCACCGTCTTGAACACCTACGTTCCCATGCAGAGCACAGACCGGTCCCCACCATTCTCGACCGCCCTGAAGCACCGCATCGACCCCTACCCTCAGCCATGCCGATAGCCCTCTGTAATGTCGTCAGAGGAGGAGTCCGACCATGCCGCGTTGTCCCTCTCGCTGGTGTATAAATAGAGGCCACCGCAACCCCAATTCTCTACACCAGCTCACTCCCCTCTCTCTCTGAAACCTCCCACACCACTCCCCGGAGCAAGGCGAGCACCAGCCCACCGGAATTTCACTAGAGCCCACCACTGCAGAGGAGAAGAGGAACTGGAGCTAGGAGCCGCCCCAGGATCCGCCATGACCACCATTCGACTTGCCAGCCTCGACACGTTCGATCGCCCCCATCGCCAAGTCTAGTTGGAGCCCTGGTGAGCCTCACATGACCCCCACCGCCGTTTTGGGGTTCGTTCCTCGCTGGAGCTATTCGTCGGAAACGACGAACCACAGCCTGTTAGATCCTATTCTAATCGTAGAGATGAGGTTGAAACTTACCGCTTCGTGTTAGGTTAGTCGATGACGCGTGGGACCCGTCTATCAGCAACCCGCTGCGTGCGCGCCGTGTTGCTGGGCCACCCAGTACCGTTCCCGCGCTCGCCTCGCGTTTAAATTTAGATTTTGCTTTTATTTTCAAAACCCTAATTTGTGAGTGACTTTGAAATTCAATTCAAACAGATCTACTGAACCCAATTGCGTGATTCCAATTTTGTTGGAAAGGTATTCAAAATATCTACCCAAGCCCATTGGATTCAAACCATTTGAAATTATAGATCACTTATAGTAAAAATAACAAGACAGAGACTTTTCCAACTTCAAACATTTTTCAAAAATCAACCACAAATGCTTTTGAGTTGATTCCAACTCTCAAAAATTACATTTAACAAGATATATTTGAATATGTAAAAATATTTAGGTTTACATGAAGTGATCTTAGACTAGTATCAAAAGAATGCTATATAGGCATTTCTAGTCACTTTAATTCTATTAAATAGTAATCTTAAACTTTATAAAATATGACCACCACTTTAAATCACATTCCCAAGTATTCGAATGTGTGGTGATGACATATGTCAACATGATCCCATATTTTAATTGGAGAATATTAAATCTTAAGTATTTTTCAATGAGTAGAAATTACTTTTCTAAAATAAGATAAACAAGATTAAGTCTTCATATCATGTGATGATTGTGGTGATGCTAGATCATCTAGTGTGAGCCTTTGTGTGCTAAATAGAAGTATTTAAGTATTGTTTGTTGATTGTGTACCTCGTATTCAATTATAGACGATAGTATCGACCCGGGATACGAGGAGGAGGAGTACTACCAAGAAGAAGAAGAAAACTTCAACCACTGCACTACTCAAGGCAAGCCATCACTAATTGCAAGCTAGAACTATGCAAGCTAACACTTGCAAACTTGATAACCTAGGCAAGAAGCATTAGGCATGCTTTGGTTATACAACTTTGATTATAGCAATCCCCAGTTTTACTTGCAAGCTTTATTCTTTTACTTTTACCAAAGTTCTTTACTTTTAGTTAGTGCTTTGTGACTATTGGAAAAATAGGATAGATACCATAAAGAGTATAAAACTAGGCCTAAGTAGTTATACTTAGATTTCACCAAAAGGCATAACACTAGAGTTGGATAGTTACACTTGATTTGCCACCCCCCATTAGGGAATACCCTCAAGTTTCATGGATAGTGCTAAGAATAAAAGTTGATCACTTTAGATGGGAATAGTTGGTGAAAATGATTTTGAAAACCTTAGAATGATGGTTCATTCTATTGAAATGTTTTGACATGTCTTATGGACACAAAATGATTGGAGGATGGAAATGTTGAGGCATGAGCCTTAGCCCTTTATAAAAACAGATGGTTGGGTTTGGATGCGATACCATTCCAATTTTTACCATACAACCACAATACCTGAATTGGGTAGGGCTTGACTAGAAGCTTATATGCCTTAGTATGGGTTCCCTTGCGGGAACAGGTTGAGCTGAGGCTACCTCGTGATGAATGTCCACCTATGTAGTGCCCAGGATGGCAGATGGCCATGGCTGGGAGGCCAAGCTCATAGGGGAGGTGCCTATACTAGAGTGTGTAATTGAAAGGTTATGTTTGATTATCTACATACCAAGTATGATGATTCAGGGTTATCCTTGACGGATGTATCGAATTTTGTGGTGAAAGTATACCACCTCTGAAGAGTGTTAAACTATTCGAATAGCCGCGTTAGTGGTCATGGACAGTTGGAGTGGCCATACTGTTCTTTTCTCAGATGTTTTCAAAATGACTTGTAAATTGAACTATGACTTTGATTTAACCACAACATGGTATTGAACATGAAAACTAGGTTCCCACTTAGGTGATGAAGAACATTAAATTAGTTTTCTTTACTTCTAAACTCAGTATGGAATAAACTTGGCTTTTTGCAAATAAAGCTAGAGCTTAAGATTCTTATTAGAACTACCTTACTTATTAGTGATAGTTTGCGAGTACTTAAAGAGTACTCATGGCTTTGTCCCTGGCTATTCCTGTGGCCAGACTATGAGGAGGACTACCGAGAAGATGGACAGCAGGAGTTCTATGACAACTAGGATCATCTCACATCGTCAGCATTGCCTGTGATCCTGAAGATGGAGCCCCTACTACGTCTATTTTCGGATGCTTTGATTGTATTAAGACTGGATCATGAGATCCTTTATTTGTAAGACCTTTATTATGGTTTGTAATGGATGATGTACTGTGGTACCAATTCTGTTATGTATCGCAAAAAATGGTAATCCTGGGATTGCGACGTATGGCATAACAAGCATCTGGGATTAAAAATTCGGGTGTTGACAACGAGCGACGCTACTAGTTGTTATTTTTCGTAAAGAGAAGTCCAAAGAATATTGGATGTGGATGCCACAAGCCAAGTTGACAGACATATATAGTCCATCGACAACATGTTGTACTTGTGATTCCCATGTTTTATGAGCTTTCAAAGTGCCTAGCTAACTCTGCCCATTTTAATGACTTTAAGTCGATATATCAAAATTACGTCAAATATGAAACTACAAGTAAATTTTAGGTTTTGCTTTTTAACTTTTACGAAAAAGCTTTTAAGTTGGAGATACCCATCGAGGGGTCACAATTAACATATCTGAAAACAACAAGAGTTTTGACGATAGGTTCAACTTCTTGCTAAGATTTTGCATCTTGACCATTTAACAAAAATAATTAGGTCAAACTTGAGCTACAAGTAAGCGCGATTGATAGCTCTTGAATTAAATGTCATTTTAGAGGTAGATGGGTGCATTTTCTAGTAGTAAGAAGTGATGTGGGTGTGAGTGTCCAACTACCAGGAAAGAACATTGAATTCTATGTTTTCCGAGTGAAGACGAACGAGGTTAGTTGTTCTTTTCCGTAAAGAAAAGTCCAAAGAATATTGGATGTGGATGCCACAAGCCAAGTTGACAGACATATATATATAGTGGATCGACAACATGTTGTACTTGCGATTCCCATGTTTTATGGGTTTTGAAGCTTCCTATAGCTAACCCCGCACATTTGAATAACTTTATGTCGATATCTCAGAATTAGGTCAAATTTGAAACTACAAGTAAATTGTAGGTTTTGCTTTGATATATTTACGAAAAAACTTTTGGACGTACCCATCGAGGGTTCAAAATTAATATACCAGAAACCAGCGAGAGTTTTGACGATAGGTTCAACTTCGTGCTAAGACTTTGCATATTGGTAATTTAACAAATTTAGGTCAAACTTGAGCTAGCTACAAGTAAACGCCATAGATTGCTCTTGAATTAAATGTCTTTTCATAGGTAGATCATCGGTGCATATTCTTGTAGTAAACAGTGTCCTCGGTGTGAGTTTCCAACTATCAAGAAAGAACATTTAATTCTACATTTTTCGAGTGAAGAATACGAGCGAGGTTGTTCTTTCTCTTAAAGAAAAGTCCGAAGAATATTGGATCTGAATGCCACAAGCCAAGTTTATATACATATATATTGGACCAACATGTTGTACCAACGATTCCCATGTTTTATGAGTTTTCAAATTTCCCAGCTAACTCTGCCCATTAGAATGACTTTATGTCAATTTATCGAAATTAGGACAAATTTGAAACTACAAGTACTAGTAAATTGCACGTGCCATACACGTGAGACTCGGATAATAGACATCTGGTATATCATAAATATATAAAATTATAATAGGCAAAGCGGAAAAAATATAATAGGAAAAATTTGAACTACTACAAGTAAACCATGTAGGTTACTTTGAAATTTTTACGAAAAAGCTCTTAGAGGTACCCATCGGAGGGGCGCGCAGGGGGGGCAATTAATATACTATCAGGAACCAAAAGAGAGTTATGACGACAGGTTCATCTTCTTACTAAGATTTTGCGTCTTGACTGTTTAATGAAATTAGGTCAAACTTGAGCTACAACTAAGTGCAATAGATTGCTTGTGAATTTAATGAAATTAGGTCAAACTTGAACTACATGTAATAAATTATATGTTTCTTTGATTCGACTTATAGCTAAGATTTTGCATATAGCGGTTAATTAATATATCAGAAACCTAGATAGTTTTGACGGGTGGTTCGACTTATAGCTAAGATTTTGCATCATGAAAATTTTGAACACCTTTTGAAAATGATCACATGAAATAGGGAAAGAGGGGAAATGATATTTCTATTCTCTATGGGCAACCCACAAGCTTGAGGTGCACCTTAGGTTTAAAGATAACTTTATTTTTTCCACTATGTATAAGGTGAACCTTAGAGGATGCCACATAGTAGGCCATTTTTTTTTGAACGGATAGTAGGCCATATTAAGGTGTGCTTTTTTACACAATGCAGGAGTAGTATATTCTTTGCTTACACATATGGTCACCTCTATCCATGCTTTGTACATGCTAAGAGAATAAAATGTTGGCAGGGGAAGAGGGCAGCAACGAAGATAAGTTGAAGGCGGTTCCATGTTAGAGCAAAGTTATGATGGATTTCTAACACGAGGTACTCCCGCGGACTTACAGTGTACTACACTATGCTAGTACTAGTAAATTTTAGGACCTATGCACGCAAAACAAATTTTGTGTTTTCTCTCTCCTTTGCTGCCTCTCACCATCCATCCTTCCTCTCTCCTACCCTTTCCCCTCGCACACCGGCCCGGCTGATCTCTCCCTCGTCCAGAGCGTGGTGCTGCGCACTTGTTCCTTGGTACGGCGGCTATGTGTCTCTTGCGTGTTCGGCAGCCGCGTTGGTGTGGAGTAGGGACGAGGAGTACATAGGAAGGAAACCACTTTGGTCCTTGGCGGCAAAAAAATCAAACTATCAGGAACCACTTAGGTTGCTTTGAAAGTTTTACAGAAAAGCTCTTCGAGGTACCCATCAGAGGGGATGCGCGGGGGGCGGGGGGGCAATTAATATACTATCAGGAACAAAAGGAGAGTTTTGACGACAGGTTTATCTTCTTGCTAAGATTTTGCGTCTTGACAATTTAATGAAATTAGGTGAAACTTGACCTACAACTAAGTGCGATAGATTGCTCTTGAATTTAATGTAATTACGTCAAACTTGAACTACAAGTAATAAATTGTAGGTTGCTTTGAAAGTTTTATGAAAAAAGCTTTTGGAGGTACCCATCGAGCGGTTAATTAATATATCAGAAACCACAGAGAGTTTTGACAAATGGTTCGACTTCTAGCTAAGACTTTGCATCATGAAAATTTTGAAGACCGTTTGAAAATGATCCCACACATCCGGACATAGTTCGTGCCCCAAAATTTCAGATACTTTGAAATTCCCATTAGACCCCTATTATATTCGGTAGGTGGGGGGCTTCATTCGTAATTTTCCTAGTATAGTGCTAGCAGTACCTAAACCCAACCCCCCACCTCTTCCTCTCTCTCCTCCAGGAATACGTCACCGTCCGGAACATCCCCACTGCACTTTAGCCAACGTACCCGCACACCTGATCTGCTCAACGAACCCTCTTGTCCCGCGCGCTGATCACATCATCGACCGCCTAGGATCTGCTCCATGGACACCGTGGTTCAGCGTTCTGCTTGTATCCTCGCCCGCCCAAGATCTGCTTCCCCGTCGTCGACACCCACTACAACCGTAGCACCTTCGGCGACCTCGACGTAACCCGTGAGGATGCGGAGGAGGCCTAGACGCTGCCCCGACCGAGGTAAAACCAGATCTCCCTGCGTGATTTGTTTGTTGGCAATGTACCGTATTCATGCTAAATTTCTTTACTTGATATACACCTGTTATGTACCCCCTCTGTTTCAAAATATAAGATGCTTTAGCTTTGTGAAAGAAATGTATCCAGACTCATTTTAGTGTGTAGGTTCACTCCAAACCTAGATGAACCTACACACTAAAAGAGGTCTAGATGCACTCTTTTCACAAAGCTAAAACATCTTATATTTTGAAACAGAGGGAGTACTAAATTAACCCGTTGTGGTTACGCTTAAACTACACGCATTGAACTATTTTTATGTACTATAATATTTTTTGTGAATTATTAGTCACTTAACATATTTGTTTACATTCTCTACTGTACCTGTCCACATGAGATATGATTATATAATATCTCTCTCATTCGCCAATTTACAAACTATAGTATTTCCATCGTGTTATTGTCCTGCTATCCTATACTACACATTTACACACGTCATACTATTTGACCATTACGTACTATCGATTTGATCCCTCTTAACTTGCGGCTCAAACTGTTTGTTGTTATTATGCAAGGAGCAGCCTCAGTTTGCACACAATATCATAGAGTGAATGGCTCCTATAATCTCGTAAGACCCCATCATTTTTGTTGCACTTCATGCCAACGTATATCATGTTGGAACCTTTTTGTATTTACAGTTGGCCTTACCTTTATGCAGAAGAGCAACAATGGAGTACAAACTCCGCCCGTCCACACGAGCCGTCGTAGATCTCGTGTAACAACTACCGTAAGCCCCCCCAGAAGTTTGGTCCTTGCCACATTTTTTGTTTGCTTAAATTTACCATTTGTCTTTCTTGTTTTCATATTTTTTTTGCCAAAAATTAGCGTCAAACATTTTAACCCCACTATGGTCTGCTTTTGTTCCATGTGCTTAGTTCAATTTCCTAAATATGGAGAGGCCAGGTGTATTGCATCTGAGTTGTCTGATAATAAGAACAATGCCACACTAGCGATAAGATCCACACATGTATCATAAAGAACTCTGTGCAGTTCATCTCACTCTTGTATCTACTGTGTATCATAGGTAAATGAACTGGCTATTTTAATATGAGGCACTTGATGGTTCAGTTTGTTGTTCTTAGGCCACCGAAGCACTGAAATTATCTGGCTATTCATGAATAATTCAATGTATGATTGCTTGATTCATTGTGTGTCTGAAATTATCCGGCTAGCATATTCGAGGCTCACAATTGATGTGTTTTTATTGGCTGAGTTACTCTTTTTTGTCTATGATTAAATCAGTGGTAGATTTCTTTGTGTAGTTCCTGGCTAGTTTATATATGAGAAACATAATGGCTTAGTTTTAATGTTCGTTTTATTCATGTTCTGCACATTCTAGTTTGAGCAGTCTGCATCAGGTACTTTGGTTGATTGCTCGCATTGTTATTCAAAATGAACTTGTAGTTTGTTTCCCAAGTCTGTTGTTTAAGTAACTTGTTTTGTCTTGGTCTCAGCCATCCTCAAGTAGAGCAGTCATTTCATAGAGCAGCACATGCTCGCATCGCTCCGTGGCGCCAGCTGATCCACTTATTCAAGAAGAAATAGATGTATGAGCCACCACTGTTAATTGCTTCCTTATATATTACCGCATTTACATATTTAAAATTCATGGTGGTGTGATTCAATGGTAATGCTGTTATAACTTGTTTTGTGTTTGTTTTAGGCTGCAAATGACCCCCTAAATGCCGAACAAAGACCCGCTTCTCCAAGTTTAGATTTTGTTTCACACAGCAGCAGTGACAATACCTATTGCTCATGGCACACCGCTTCGACTGATCCTTGTTTTTCAGCCGAAAGATTATTTGAGGATGCCCTCCAAGATGCCCATGACATTGCTGAGAAAGAAGCCAACAAAACAGATTCAGTAATCACCATAGCATGCAAAGACTTATATGAATTGAAAAACAGGCAAGCCTTAACGCATAACATACTTAATAGTCTCATCTGCAGCTCTCATGGGAAGCCAGTTGTTACATGTCTCAGGATGCAAGCTACATAGATACCTTTTCTGTAACACGGGTTATGGTGTTTTTATAGTTGTATGGACTCTTCTGCAACTTTTATGCTTCATTTTATTACTATCAAGTTTACTGAGGATTGTAATAATCTACTGTAATTTGCAGTTGTAAGTTGTTCGAGGATTGTTGCAAAGTGAGCATTTATCAGAATTACTACACACACATGAAAAAACAGTGAAATTGTAAGAGGTACAACACACGATCTACCGGAACAGGGAGAATGTCCATTGTATTACACGGGCACCATAGAACTTGCAAAATTCATAGACGTTCACTCAACAAAGTGAACACATAAAGAGCAGACCTGAAGAGAATACATCAGGAGCAGACCCACACAATCTTTCAATCTGATGGATAGCCGTCGTAGTAATCATAGTGGGTGGTACCATCCTCGCCATATGGCGGCACCATCTGCAGCTCAGAATGCTCGACGGTTCTGCAATACTCCACCAGCAATCAATCGAGTTCGAAAGGACGGTCATTCCATAATCCTCCTACTCCATACCCATATACAACGCTTGGCTCCTCTTCCCACACAAGAGCTTCAAAGTTGTAAGATCTAATCTCGGATAGATCCGCGTAGTATATGTTGCTGGCCTGCACCGTGGGTACCCTTGTGCTGTCGATGCAGACGCACCAATTCTCAGCAACGAAGAGAGCATGACTTCCGATGCCTCTGACCGGATGAAGGACACTGTTCTGGGTATCAACCTGGTAAACAACCAGCCTGCCGTCGTAGACCGGTCCACTCACAACGAACAACAACTCCCCATCAGACCCGACGAGGTAAAAATGATTCTCTGGGAACTGGCAGCCCGGAATAGGGCCTGCAATGGTGGGATGCATCTCCATGGTTCGTGCGGAGCGCTGCAGCTGCACATCTCCATGCGCAGCACCACACATAGTCGAGAGGACAAACCCATATCTGTCTACGACAAAAACATCACCGGCATAAGAGGTCATGCTCCGGAGTTCCACAAAGTCATACGGCGAGTACCACCCTTCACCAAAGACCGGGCGACTCCCTTCCTCCATGCTCTCATCCGCGCACCGAATGGTGGTGTTCTGATTGTTTGATGTAAACACCATCAACGACGGGAGCATTGTCATAGCGATAGAAGCCACCCGCTCAGTTAGTATCTCCGCCTTCAGGCGCTTGATAGCACTTGAGAAGGGGTTGTACAACCGGGTCTTGTATGGCTACACCCTCTGTGCAAGCACAAGGAGGCCGCCGGTTTTGCTACCAACATAAAAGTACCTTCCAGAGATAGAGGGAGGAGAAACAGAGATTTAGTCAAGGTAAAGAGACTGAAATTAAATCAAGGTAAACCATGGAGAAAAACCCTGGGCAACAAGTGGACGAAGAAACAGAACTTGAAAAACAGATAGTATAGGATGTGAATGCAAAAAATGGATCGCATATATACAAATGAATATAAAGAAAGCACCTGCAAATAACCCGACTAATCTTCTTCTCAAGGTGGCGGCCAGTTCTCACGTTTAGCAACGTGATGGCGGCGTCTTCTACCCGATACTCCTCCGACAACTGGTGCTCTAGAACAATCCAGTTGGCTGGCATAAAGCGCTCCTCCGTGAAGCCGCGCCGGGCGCTGTAGACTGCCCGAAAGACGGCATAGTAGTCGAAGTCGTCTGTCGAAAGGAAGATGTCACCTATCTTCTGGACGAGTCCCTCAGGGAGACCAACCCATGGCGAGTCCTCCTACTTCTTGCTGGCCATGGATGATGGCGTCCGTGTGGTCTCGGTCCCACTGACTAGCACATGAAGCGGTTCCAAAGACACACATTTAAACAAAGGCCTGGGAAAGCCAAGTGAATCGTGTCGAAACGAGACGAAAACATGCACACAGCAATCGCAAGCGCGTTTCATCAAACTGGCACGAGCACACGCATGTGCACGCGCACTAATTACGGTACAACGGTCGTACGCACACCAGCTTTACGACTCCTGGGAGCACGCAAGTCTGTAGGTGTAGGATGATACTAGTAGTAGTAGTATCATAACCTCATTGTATTTAATTATCCCAAACCTGCGCTCCCTGGTCCTCAGGGCACACGCGAACACAGGGCATTTTCCATTTTTTGCATGGCATTTTCCATTTTTCAATTTCGCTTTTTGGTTGTGCCCTTGGATGCTCACCATGTGGCCGAATGGGGTGTATGCTCCGTGGAGCTAAAAACCTCATGTTCTCTCAATAGCACGGCTGCTAATTATTGAGGTATATATGTTTTTAGTCCCACAACTTGCACCGTGGGAGCAATTTAGTCCCACATCTTGCAAAGTGAGCAACACTAGCCCCACAACTTGTAACCAGGAACATTTTTGTCCAATTCAATCAAATTTCTGTGATTTTGTCCGAATTCGTCGTAACTAATTCTGGAAGTGACATGTGGCATCATATTTTTTGCAAAATGGCCCCTGTGTATTTTCTGCCTGCCAGTTGTGACCTTGGTACGACTTGACAGGACGATCTGAATAAGAAAACAAATAAGAAAAACTACCAATGTATTGTAGGGAATCGAACTGATTACCTGCGCTACTGAAGAAATCAACCTTGCCACCACAACATGCACACAGAAGTGATTAACTGAAGAGCGCTCTGGCTGATGTGTACTTTATTTTGGATATTCAAAAATATGTGTTTTGGGGTACAATAACAACTCAACTTTATTCCTTTCCATTTTTGCAAATAAGAAAAAACTCAAGTGTATTCTAGACACTGCAGCTAGCTACTAGGTTAATGACAAAGCTATACAATTGATATTATGGACCGTGCCAACATAGACATGAGCATTTTTTGTGTTCGTATGTGCTTTTTTATTGTATAAATAATTACTTCCCCCAAGTACTCCTTGTCTGGCATAATTACATCCTCTCAAGTACTCCTCGTCTCACATGAGTAGTCATGGGCATCTACCGGCATAGTGGCTTGTGGGGCTTTGTGTGTGTCGTTGTACAAAAGTGTTAAGATTGAATCCATTCTCCTCTTAGAGATTTAACTATTTTATTTGTACATCTACTAACAGGTGGCCCACTTATCGGTCTGCATAGGGACACAAATGACATAAAAAATGTAGAGGGCTCATTTAAAAAAAATCAACGTCATTTGTGGACAAATTAAGTCAAATTCACTGAAATTCCATTAAATTGGACTAAAATGCTCTTGAGATATAATATGAGGGACTAGTATTGCTCATTTTTCAATATGTGGGACTAAAACGCTCTCGCGGTGCAAGATGTGGGACTAAAGGTGTATATACCTCTTAATTATTTTACAGCCTCAATTGCTAGGACGGAGGACCAATTAATGCTCCTAATTTTGCTCAATTACTCCTCTAGTTGACCGTAAAATATGAACCACCATGTTGATGGCCCAAAATATATCGAGCTCGTTAGGGAACCCTAACAGGAAGGTATGATGAGCACAGCAGCAAGTTTTCCCTCAGTATGAAATCAAGGTTATCAATCCAGTAGGAGCAAGGAAACACCCCAAAGGTGTAGCTAGATGAACTTTGGCAGGGCGCACTACCGGTGCCAGCAGCAACGTGGAGACATGCACAACACAACCACAGAACTTTGTCCCCAACTTGCGATGAGGTTGTCAATCTCAACGCTTTTGCTGAAAACAAAGGATTAAACGTATCGAATGGAAGGAAGTAATAGTTTGCAGAAAGTAAACACAAAGCAGTAAACAGTTTATAGATTGTATGTAAAATAAAGGACCGGGATCCATAGTTCACTAGAGGTGGCTCTCCTTAAGATAGATAACATGCTGGGTAAACAAATTACAGCGGGGCAATTGACAAACATCGAGAAAGCAATACATGCATATACTAATCATCTTGACTCCTTTGGAACTTGATTGGGCATTACAACATTATACATAGACCGCCATCCAACTGCATCTATGACTAATAATCCACCTTCAGGTTATCATCTGAACCCCCTCCAGTATTAAGTTGCAAGCAATAGATTATTGCTTTACGAATTGCGTGTAAAGTAAACAATACGATTGTTCTATGAACAGAGGATTGTTGTTTTCTCCCTAGTAGCAACAACACATCTAGTACCTTAGAGATTTCTGTCACTTCCCCAGATTACCAGAGGCATGAACCCACTATCGAGCATAAGTACTAACTCTTGGAGTTGCTAGCATCTACTTGGCCAAGATAGCTACTAACAACGGAAAGCATGCAAGATCACAAATAACAAAGACATGATAGAATCAATAATCAATCTGAAATAGCATCTCAATATCCATCGGATCCCCGCAAACACAACATGCAGAATTACAAATAGATGATCTTGATCATGAACGGAGCTCACAAGATCTAAACATGGAAACACAAAGGAGGAGAACCAGCCATCTAGCTACTACATGGATCCTTAGTCCAAGGATGAACTACTCACGCATCACACCGGAGGCTTGCATGGTGATGAAGAAGGCCTCCAGGGTGAATTCCCCCTCCGGCAGGGTGCCGGGAAGAGCTTCAGATCCCTTCCGATCTAGGGTTGGAGATGACGGCGGCTACAAACTCTTTCGTGGATTTTTTTATCGGGTACTTAGGGTTTTCATCCCGAGGGCAATATATAGGCGGAAGGAGAGGCCGAGGGGGTGCTGGGGTCGGCCAGACCACCCCCTGGCACGAGCTAGGCCTGGCCGTGTGGCCAGGTGGTGTGGCCGGCCCCCAGCCCTTCTCCGTCTCGTATTCTGCCATGTGATGACTTCCGGAAAAATAGGCACTTTGGCTTTTGTCCCGTCCAATTATGAGAATATTCATTTTCTGACTTTCCTGGAACCAAAAATAGCAGAAAACAGGCAGCTGGCACTGTGGCTCTTGTTAATAGGTTAGTCCAAGAAATCATATGAAAAGTACTCCAAAGTATGGACAAAACACAAGAAAGTGGATAAAACCAAACATGGAACATCAAAAATTATAGATACATTTGCAATGTATCACACGTCGTGTAATGCTCCTGAATGATCATGTTGTTAAAACGGGAGTGCATCCATTGGCTTGCATGTTTTCAATTAGATGCGGTGGCCATGAGCATTGCTTGGCTTTTAGGATTACTACGACATGCAATAACTAGCTATAAAGTGAGTAGGTCAAGTTAATTCTCCGGCCTAGTAATACCGAACACAGGGAGTACCTCAAGTGTGGTTATATGGATGATTAGTTGATGTGACTCTCGGCCATGAATTCCTAACCATATAGCCGTACGTTCTACCACCTTTTTTACTAGTACTACTACTACTAGTAGTACATGGACGCTAGCAAAATTCAAAATCTCAATCGAGTGGCAAAATCACACACACCAACTTTGAAGCATTTCCCGCCTAACCGTTTCAAAAACTTTGAGACAAAATCTCCCACATAGGGAGTACCATTTTTATATTATTATTATCAGATGGGCGCTTGTCAAATTCAAAGTCTCAATCGAGCGGCAAAACCACACACCAACTTTGAAGCATTTCCCGCCCCTCTGTTTCAAAAACTTTGAGGCAAAATCTCCCACTAGGGATGTACCATTTTTGTATTATTATTAGATGGGCGCTTGTCAAATTCAAAATCTCAATCGAGCGGCTAAACCATACACTGACTTTGAAGCATTTCCCGCCCCTTAGTTTAAAAAACTGTGAGGCAAAATATCCAACCGGGGCAGTACCGTTTTTATATTATTATTAGATGGATGGTCGCTAAATTTAATATCTCAATCAAGCGGCAAAATCACACACCGATCTTGAAGCATTTCCCGCCCCTCAGTTTCAAAAACTTTTGACCTCAAAATTCCGATTCTATCCATTGTTCTGACGCCCTATGGGCATACTAAAGTCGGTAGCTTGGGGGCACAATCGTAATTTATATTTCTGTTCACCTCCTTAGTCCGGATCCGCCCAAATTTTCTCGCCAGTCCTTCCAAAAATCCCAGCCCCCTCTCTTCCATGCCCTCACCTCCACGACCACGACGCGCACCGGCCGGTGGAAATTCCACGACGGTCAGACCCGCTTGAGCGGCGGTCTCATGCACCGCCGCAGACCCGCTTCACCGATGCTCACCCACCGGATCTGGTTCACCGGGTCTCTCTACCATGGCACTGGAGTTGTGGTGTCGTTCACCATGCCGATGGCGTCATCGACCACCCAAGCTCTGCTTCCCGGCCGCTGAAAGCTACCCAACTGTACCAGATCCGCTTCACCGGTGTACACTGGACGTGATCTAGTTCCGGGAGTTCCATGTCCACCGCTCTAGACCAGCTGCTCGGCCTTCGCTGTTCACTGCACTGGATCTACCTTAGTGACACTCTCATCCACCGCTCTCAAGCCGACATTGACCGCCCAAGATCTGCTTCCCCGATGCCAATAGCCACCACAACCGCAGCACCCTCGGTGACCTGGACGTCACCCGCACGGTATCGATGATGCTTAGGCGCCTCTCCGACCAAGCTTAACCAAATCGGCTACCCGTTTTTGTTTTGTCAGTAGTATAGCAGGTTCAAGCCTGTCATAGTGAATTGTGTTTTTGACATCGTGCTCGTACATACAAGTCAGTGGCATGCCTGTTCTTCGTGCTAGTACATACAAGGTCATTAGACATGTTGGTTTGCATGCGCTACTCTACAAATTTCAAGTAATGGACATGTCTATTATTTTTTCATACACATGTTCTTAGCTACTCCATACAATAGTAATTGCCTGCTACCGTGTAATTCTTGCAAAATTTGATGTCAGCAAAAAATATTAGTGTGGATTCCCTGCTCTACAGTTGCTGAATCTATCTGTTTCGTCCTAAGATCAGTTCTTGCTATTATTTCCCCCTTGACATCGTTCTGCCATCCTATTGTAGCCGTTTAAACTCTTCGTACTAATTCAATTATAATTTTGTTGTTGCCATCTGCTTCTTCAAAAGCTGCATCACTAACTATTTCCTTTTTCTTGCATATCGCTCAAAATGAAACAATGAACATGTTGGTTTGCATAGCCTATTCTACAGGTTTACAAGGGATGCCATTAATTCCTTATTTCGTGCTTGTTCGTCCTGACAACAGCATAACTGTTCTCTACTATGTAATTCACCCGTGGTTTGCATTCCTGCTCTAGACGTTCTCTTATGATGCTATTATAATTTCTATCTGGTTGATTCTTAGCTATGACAGCAACTACATGCCATTTTGTAGCTCACCGCAAATTCCGAGTCACCCGACGTCTCTTGCATTTTAGGGTATAGAACTGCTTCCATATATTTTTGTTGAAATGACCTGGATAGTTTATTTTTGCTGAAATTCTAAGCCACACACACATTTTTTGATTGCTCGTTTCACGGTAGGCGCACTTGTTTAATGCATGCTTGCTTGTCCTGTTTGTTTGACGTGTTGGTCAATAATTGAACCATTGACCAGTTGTAAACTCCAGATCATAGCTCATGTCATATCAGTCAAATGAGTAGTTTGTCTTGTTTGATGTATTAACTTGTTATTACTTAGTTTCAGGGTGCAATTATTGCTACTGCCACCAAAGAGGGGGCTGCAAGATCATGTCTCCTCCAATGTAGTTGTCACACTCAAAGGAAGATGCAGGTGATCAATTGAGGACTCTGCTATCAACTTGATTGTCAACTGAAATGCCAATTTTTCTTTCCCTTGATTTGATAATATGTAACAATTTTAAAAAGTTTGCAGCTGATCTAATATCTAGATAACTCGCGTAGGCCATGTATGCATTTAGTTGACACCGTCCACATATGCAGTAGTCATTACGGTAACTACGTCAGGCAGGTCGATTAGGCAACAATACCTTGCTTTGTTATTGTCCCGTCGTGTATTCGGCCGATGATGAACAGTAAAAATGCTGGATTAAATAAATGTTTTATGATATTGGCATGGGCTTCAGAAAAGCCGAAACTATAAAAGGCCATAAACGTAATGGGCCGACCTACAAGTTGTAACTAGACGTAACAGTAATAGGACGTAAGAGTAACAGGTCATAACTGTAACAGGCCATAACAGTAACAAGCCTTAACAGTAGCAGGCCGTAACAGAAACAGCCCATCGTTGTAACAAGTAAGAAACTGTGAAATCCCAGAACAGTAACATGCCAAAACAGTAGACGACCACAGCAGTAATGGGCCGCAACAGTGAAAGGCCAAAATAGTGACAAGCCAGAACAGTAATGGCCCGAGAAATTTCTAGGCTAGGGCAGTAACAGGCCAACACATTTACCAGACTAGAACAGTAAAGGGCCGCTTGTGGGCCTGAATAGGTAAAGCCCGGAACAGTGAAAGGCCAGGACAGTAACAGGCCTGAACAGTAACGGACCATCTCAGACAAGGGCCGTCAGTAGGCGCCTACGATGGGCTGCGATAAACAGTGATGGGCCGCCAGCAGGCCTTAAATGTAATGGGTCGTAGAGTGTTGGACCATCATGGGCCTTCTTTAGGCCGAAACAGTATTGGGCCTGAAAGTTCGCAGGCTGCTGCTGGCTGCAACTTTGGTCCCATTTCAAACAGTACAGGACAAAACAGTAACGGGCCATCTTCTTATTGGGCTCCCTTAATGGGCCGGCCCAGTTAGAATTTAGCAGGCCTTGGCTGGGCCTGGCTTCTGCCACAGTTTCTATGGCCGTTAACGGTGGTAACTAGCCGCTAACGGTTGGTGCCACGTGGCAGTTTGCATGACGTCGGCAGTCAACGCGGCTGGCGAACAGATCTACGACGGAACAAGTTTTTGTGGCTGAAGGTTGTGATCCGCCACGGTTAGAAAAAAACCGTGGTAGATTCTTTTGTGACGGGGGTTTTACCACGATGTCCATCCGTCATAGAAGACTTTTTAGCCACGAAAAACAAGCCTTCAACCACGAAAATCGTCCGTTGTAAAAGCCAACTTTTCTTGTAGTGATTGCAGGGGGTTTTATGTGAATGTTTGTTAATTAAAGTAATTAAAAAAATTCTGAATAAAATTAATAAAATATTTTTATTAAATGAGATAGCATTAAATTTGGAGAGATTTAATGCATTTAAAGTGGATACTTTAAAAGGGAATGTTAAGGGACAAATTTATGTGGAGGGGGTAACCACCACATGAATGGGGGAGGTGAGGGGTGACCTCCATGAGGCGCCGGCCATGGGGAGGGGTACCCCCCTCCTCCTATAAAAGGCCCCCCTCTCACTCCTTCTTCCTCACACCTCATCGTGAAGGATCTCTCTCCCCCTCTAGTATTTTTCCCTCATGGTCTCGGATTAGCGAGATACATGTTCTCGGTTGCTTTATCTGGAAAGGAGTTGCCGCTTCTGCTGCTTTGCTGGAGCGAGGGGTGGAGGTTGTCGGGGTACCGGACGTGTGTGCGATAACGGATGCACCGCTACTTTGCGGTGTTGGACTTGCTGGAGCTGGATCTAATGGACGTGCTGGAGCTGGACCTGCTGGACTTCATCACGATCTTGAGATTGGCAAGTGTACGACTACATCATCCACGAGTTCCATCTCGTTAACAAAGCTTTGTTGTCTTCGAGGGTATGTTCTCTATGGATGTATATCGACCCGTTGCTTGTATCTAATAGATAGATCTTGGCGTATAATAGTTCCCATCATAGGAAATTTTTTGTTTTCTATGCTACGAACCCTTCAAGCAGGAGGATAGTATTTTCCAATGTAAGAATCTTTGCATTTAGTCCAAGAATCAATACTATTTCTACTTAGGGATAGCAACCATTCTTTAGCTTTTCCTCTCAAAGAGAAAGGAAACAATTTAAGCTTAATAATATCTCCATCTATATCCCTATGTTTTTGCATCTCACAAAGTTCAACAAAGTTATTAAGGTGAGCAGCAGCATCTTCAGTACCAACACCAGAGAATTGTTCTTTCATAACAAGATTGAGCAAAGCGGGTTTAATTTCAAAGAAAGTAGCTTCAGGAACAAGTGGAGCAATAGGTGTGCACATGAAATCATTGTTGTTTGTGCTAGTAAAGTCACGCAGCTTAGTGTTTTCAGGAGTATTCATTTTTGTAGGATTAAAGTAAGCCAACAGAAATAGAAACTAAAATAGGAACTAATAATTTTTTGTGTGTTTTTGATAAAAAGAAACAAGCAAACAAAGCAAAAATAAACTAAGCAAAAAAACAAAGTAAATAGATTGGTTGTGAGGGACTCCCCTTGTGAAGCTGTCCTCAACTCCCCGGCAACGGTGCCAGAAAAAGGCTTGATGTCTCAAGATATCTCGAGCTCGTTGGGAATTCGAAGAGGAAGGTATGAGGAGAATAGTAGCAAGTTTCCCTCAGTTATCAAACTAGTAGGAGAAAGGAAACAACCCCGAGGTGTTGCTACCAACTTGGAATTCTTCACAACACAACCACAGAACTTTGCCCCAACTTAAAGTGAGGTTGTCAATCTCGCCGGTTTTGCTGAAAACAAAGGATTAAACGTATAGTGTGGAAGATAGTAATTGCTTGCAGAAAGTAAACAGTAAATAGTAAACGGTAAAAGAATGGACCAGGGTCCATAGTTCACTAGAGGTGATTCTCCTTAAGATAAATAGCATGTTGGGTGAACAAATTACAGCGGGGCAATTGACAGATTTGAGAAAGCATACAATGCATATACTAGACATCTTGACTCCTATGAGATTTGATTGGGCATTACAACATTATACATATACCGTATTCCAACTACATCTATGACTAATAATCCACCTTCAAGTTATCATCCGAACCCCCTCCAGTATTAAGTTGCAAGCAACAGATAATTGCATTAAGAAAAGTGTGTAAAGTAAACAATACGATTGTCCCATGGACAAAGGATTGCTGTTTTCTCCCTAGTAGCAATAGCACATCTACAACCTTAGAGATTCCTGTCACTTCCCTAGATTACTAGAGGCATGAACCCACTATCGAGCATAAATACTCCCTCTTGGAGTTGTAAGCATCTACTTGGACAAGATAGTTACAAACAACGGAGAGCATGCAAGATCACAAATAACATACGCATGATAGAATCAATAATCAATCTGAAATAGCATCTCAATATCCACCGGATCCCCGCAAACATAACATGTAAGATTACAAATAGATGATCTTGATCATGAACGGAGCTTACAAGATCTAAACATGATATCACAAAGGAGAAGAACCAACCATCTAGCTACTACATGGACCCATAGTCCAAGGATGAACTACTCACACATCACATAGGAGGCAGTCATGGTGATGAAGAAGGCCTCCAGGGTGATCTCTCCCCTCCGGCAGGGTGCCGGGAAGATCTTTAGATCCCCCCGATCTAGGGATGGAGATGGCGGCAGCTACAGAATCTTCCGTGGATTTCTGATTGGGTCTTTGATTGGGTACTTATGGTTTTTGTCTCGGGAGGATTTTATAGGCGAAGGGGCAAGGTCGGTGGAGCACTAGGGGGCCCACACCCCCTGGTGGCGTGCCCCCCAGGCCGCGTCGCCACCAAGTGTGGCCGCCTTGGTGCGCCACTTCGTCTCCCCTTGGGACTCCGTGTTGCTTCGGGTAAAATAATGATTTTGGATTTTGTCCGGTCCAATTCCGAGAATATTTCCTTACTAGCTTTTCTGAAACCAAAAACAGTAGAAAACAGGCATCTGGCACTGTGGCATCTTGTTAATAGGTTAGTTGCAGAAAATATATAAAAATACCCCAAAGTGTGGACAAAACATAATAAAGTAGATATAAAACAAGCATGGAACATCAAAAATTATAGATATGTTTATGATATATCAATGATAAACTTGACACTAGGACATGGTTAAATAGGAATGTCACCTACTAATATGGCAACAAAGATATGAGATTAACGTTCTTGGATCAACTTCTTTTTCTACTTTATTTGTGATAAGAGTTAATGTTGAAGAACAACCATGATACCCATGGGAGGAATAACTAAGGCAAGCAAGTGTATCAAGATTTAGTTATAGACTTTCTTTACTTAAGTTATAATACCTTGATATAATCTTTAGAACATTAAGTATTCATCCTTGAGTTGTTGTATGGAATACCATGTAAGGATATCTAAAAGATCTAGTACTCCTTATTAAGTAGTGTGTTGTGACTTAGTTTTATTACATTTGATCTACCCTTAGATCAAATTATATTACCCAAAGGCAAGGTTTTAGCAAAGTTCATATTGAAACTTATCATAGTCAACTTGATGATCTACTTCAGTTCCACCAAGTTAAGAGAAGCTTCAATCACTTTGACAAGTTTTATTTAAAGGAGCGAAAATTATCCAGATTTTTTATGCATGAATACAATCCACACACCCGATCTCAGCTTATTTCTAAGCTCTAATGCTGGGATGTTACAGATACCAGCTACGGTTCCTTCTAGATATATGAATTACTCTACGGTTTTCCTACTTCTTACTAGCATTCTCTCTGAGTTGTCGGAGCTTGAATACCACTTTTGTTCCAAGACTTCTTCTTTGCACTCTTCTAAGTTACTTCCTTGAACTTGGTACTACTGGCACTATTTTGTTAGCTTCCAAGCAACAACGCTTACGTTGAGTGAACTTAAATTCATGCCTTGATGTTGCACCACACCTTGTCTACATTAGCATTCCATCTTATTGCCAACTCATAGTGAGTTGGGATTGATCCATCCTTCAAAATAGTGTTGATACTCCTTAGATTTAACTCCCTTCTTCGAGCAATTCTTTATCTTGATCT
Source organism: Avena sativa (assembly GCA_916181665.1). Classification (NCBI taxonomy): domain Eukaryota; kingdom Viridiplantae; phylum Streptophyta; class Magnoliopsida; order Poales; family Poaceae; genus Avena; species Avena sativa. The sequence goes on from OV702289.1 coordinate 508,996,417, forward strand.
TCGGAACTCGTCACTACCTTACATGAATTCCCTTTACTATCTAGGTCTATAACATCAAGTAATAACTTGATGATGCAACATGCATTTGCACACCAAATCAAACTTCATGTATAGAGCTAGTCAATCAAGAAAAACCAATAAAACCAAGCAATACTTAAATATATACCATGTATTAAACATATGTCTTCGAAATATTACAACTCCCAACCATGGCAAGACACTCTCTTCGTACACTACCTCCTTATATTACAAGAGTTTCCTTGCCCATGTGAGCATGTTCTCACTTATTTTAGCAAGCTTCTTAAACGCTACAATACACATTACCCATTATAAACATTATTAAATCACTCTACTATATAGATCACTTCTTATTCTTACTTTCCTCTCACACTTCAGTACTTCTTGGATTTTCATCCATGATGGCGCGAGGTTCGACGACTGCCTTCTGGTGCATTAGAACATCAAGTAGGTGCGTAATATTGAGTAGAAGTACCAAGATGGGATTAGCCATTGAAAAATTACTAACATACTCATGATCTTTTTCAGGATTCTTCTTTCCTCTTTCGAGCACATCTCCAAAGTAAGAAGTATCGTTTGCCTTTTCCACAGTATCTAGTCATACATATTGGTATATTAGCTACCAGGACACTCTTCCAGCTCAATGGGATTGTTACCACCCCCATACGGTTCATAAGACTCTATAGGGTTGTAACTGGTTTCTACTCCATTACCAGACCTGCCAGGTATAGGTTTTCCCACAGTTTCATCATAAGATTGGTCTTCCCATCCGATATTACCTATAACGGCATCATTGGGGTTGGGTGCATTCCAAATTTTCTGTTCCTCCTAGTATGGTCCATGGGTCTACTGGTTTCTTAGGCTCAACTTGATAATAGGCATAGACGTCAGATTTTGGGTCATTAATCTCCATTTCTTCGAACACTTCCCCTCAAAAGACTAGTTTCGGGTGCTTTTCTTCTTTATCTAACTTCTTTCTACGTGTTGTTGCCTTTGCAGGATCAGTAAAATCCTCAATGACAGTGTCCAACTCTTGAACTAGCACTTGATGAGTGTTATGGAATGTGTTCAGTAAAGACTTGTAACGATCCATAAACTCTACTGCCAGAGTAGATTTAGTCCTTACCAGAGCAAAGTGATCTAACTCTAAATCAGAACTAAGGGTTTCGTGAGGTTTAGCAGTATAGGTAGTACCTACCAGTGCCTTGGAATTCTGTTCCCTTATCCCGGTTATGGCTGCTACTACTGCAATCTGATAGGCTGTTGCCATACATCTTACTTCTCCCGATGACATTTCTCCTTGCACTCCCAACTTCCTGGGTAACATGATCAGGATACGGCACTTGGCCAATATCCGCCCGTCATAGAAACTGTAAACCTTGACCAGAAGTCGAGACTCATAATCCAGACTCCATAGAAGTTGTCTTAGAGTGATTGTCCAGTCATCTTCATAATCATCTAAGGTCTTGTTCAATACTTGAACATTCCAAGGTGGATACCTGGTGCCATTCTTGTACTGTAGATAAGAAATTATCATCACTCAAATTGAGTTAAAACTCAGGGTATTTATTTCAAATTGCATCATAATAAAGAATCATCACACTAGCATTATGATAAGATTATTCTCAATTGAATATCCATCATATTTCTAGAGAACTCTCTATTTTTGCTAACATCCTTCCTACAGGTTCTACCCATTTACTAGGTTTACCAACCTAAGGTTAAAGCATATGCTCTGATACCAGCTGCGGTGACCCAGCATACCACTGCATGATGTAGTACACTATAGTCATTGACATAACACCAATGAAACACCATTCACTAGTATTACATCCCTCAGAGTGGTACAACAGGAACATAGCAGGTCCAAACGATGACTATAGATTACAACTCGACTCTTTACAAAAGATCTAGAGAACACTCAAGGTTAAATAGGAAGAAAACAACTTCGTACAAAGAAGAACCAGAAATAATAACTCAGAACTATCTAGTTAAGAAGACTAGCATCTAAACAATCTGGCTTGCAATTGCTGCTAATGCAACACTCTACAAGGTTTTATGGCTAGAGTATCTCCTCCTATCTAATCAGAACTTTGTCTTCACTTCGGTTGATGAATATGTTGCCTTTATTGACTACCTTGAAGAACTTGAGCTGTCGATGATGGTTTCTTGAGCAGAAATTGATGTTGACCTCGTCATCAACGGCTTTAGAATCTAGCAAGGGTTAAGAAGGTACGGTTTCTTATGAGCATACTCAGGAAGTTCACTTAAAAGAAGTGTATGATGCACTATCTCTATAGCCACAGACTAGAGGTTGTAGGCAATGCAGGTTTTCGTAAACATTTATTCAAAGGTTGCTTTTATTTTGAAAACTATGTCTGACATCCTTCACAGGTTGACCAGAACCTTCACGGGGTTCCTTTCCTGCCGCGTTCGTAGCTCCTTCATAGAATAGGGAGTAACATGTCATAGTTCTTACACTCTGCAGAGGTGTGTTGCTTTACCCATGAGAGACCAAATCTTTGTTGCACAACTGGGCGAATCTTTCCCGTCCACAATTCCATGATGTGGGGCCCAGTAGATGATCCAAACCAATAACTGCCCCTCTCCGCGACCCCGAATGAAGACACGACCTCCCCAAGTAGATATACCTCCGTTAACCCCCATATAGGCAGATATAACCCTGGCAACCCCTTGGAGACTCTAGTGAGCAGATCATGTCCCTGGCAACCCCCATATAGGCAGATATACCTCTGACAGCCCCTCACGAAAAGTCTATACACCAATATCGTGGGGAACTAGGAGTCCCACCCATCTGCTGGATTCACCATGAGAACTCTATAGCCTCACGATATAGTCATCCATCCATGCGAAAGGGAGAAGATCCATCCGACTTCTCCATCCCATTCCAAATCTCATGGTTAACGCGTAATATACGGCGCTACAATAACTGGCGACATGGGTTGTTAAGTCCTAGATATTATGTTCCTTTACCACTGGAACTGTATCAGTAGATTATTACCATTTGGTAAAGAATCCATAATCATTTTATTATGAAAATAGTGTTTTCTGACCTTTTTGAAATGCAGGTGATGACAACATTTGAGTTACAAGCATTTGATAGAAAATAATCAAAGGACATGATCAAGTTGTGAACTTGCCTTTTGTGATTGCAAGATTATGCACTCATACTGTTCAAGATACTAGAGGATCCAAGTTCTGTAAACAGCATCATTTGTCCGGTAAGGACTAATGTTTAAAGAAGCAGGATGCAATTATGCATAACTAATGTAATGAATTTGATAAACATGAATCCCCGAAATAATCATATCTGATCTAAGTTTGAAAACTAGGAATGGTTTCTTTAGAATGTGTTTCACATTTATATCAGCTTCACATTTGTTCTTCTTATTATGTCTTGTGAGAATGTGTGAAATAATATGTAAATATAACAAGTGGCATGTAATACTAAAGCACTCAAATGGGTCTTAGTATTTAAAAGATTTCTTAAGCAAGATTACTAATCAATTAGAGCTTTTAAATAAGTGTTTAAGGATTACTTTTAATGTTTCTTAAAAGAATAACTTTTTAGGAAAAGATTACTTTATAAGGAAAAAGAATTTAAGGGTTTAACATGCAAAGTATAAAAGTGAAGTATAATAATATTCTAAGAATGAGGGGAATTGTTATCTAGTAATTATGATGGGAATTATTATATTAAGTTGTTAAGAGTTATGGGACTTATTATAAGGTTGTTGTCTGAAGTGGCAAATAGATAAATTTTGAAGAAAAGAGTTCTTTGTTGAAGTTTAAACATTCTTTGTGGTTAATCGAATGTGATTGATGTCGTTTGCCTTTATCCGATAAGCTTGGACTTGAAAAGCTTTATGACTTAATCTGGAAAAGATAAAAGTTAACTATAAAAACATAAATATTCTGTATGCATTATGCATTACTTGGTGTGCCAAAGTTAACTTTAAAAAATAAGTAGATCTAGGGTGTGATGTGTTTAAAAGTATTAATAAGTTTTAAACCTTTCAACAAGCATGTTTAAAAATATGGGATCATTCACTTTCATATTAGGTGAATGATGAGTTTAAATGTGATTTGTTATTATGAATATAGGAAAGTAAAATTAAAGGGTTTTGTTAATCTATTAGAGTTTGAAATCATGTTTAAGGATAGTTAATAGATAAACAACATTCACTTTTATCATAAGTGAATGATGTTTAAAATTTACTTAAATTGTTGTTTTAGTTTGGATTTATGATTTAAAAAGAGTTTTATAAAGTTAATAAGTTACATTTAAGTTTTCTTATAGATCCAAGTTATGGTTTTGGACTCAGTATTGAGTTATTAGAGATTTAAGGTTTTATATATAGAATTGTGATGAGTTCTTACAAAATAGGTATTTATAAAATGGTGAAGGTATAATTATTTTTAAATCTTAGAAACCTATAGAATAATCTTTTTAGCATTTTTCTTGTGAATTTTTTTATTCAAGACCTCAAAAGTGAGTTTTATTTTAATTTTAGGTGTTATTCTTATTTTTATAAAAATCCACAAAGGATTATATATCTTTAAATATTTGCTTCAAGCTTTATTTGTAAACAAATTGAGTTAGTATTTTTATAAAATAGTAGCTTTATTTTCATAGGAAAAATTGATTTTTATTCATTTTTAGGACTTTTCCTTATTTTATGAAATGTCAATTTGAATTTAATAGTGTTAATGTTTATTTACATTTTAGCTAACCTTAGTAAGTATATTTGTATATATATGAGATAGAGATTATTTTTGTGATAATTTTGATATATTACATGTATTTATATGAGATAGAGATTTTATTTACATTTTTACTAGGGTTTTCTTTATAAGACACGGGCCTGGCCTAGCCTGATCTGACCCACTGGGTAGGGTCAAGCCAACCCAGGGTCATTGGACCGCCCCCCATCGGCCTAGTCACTCCTCTCTCTCACCCTCTCGATCTTAGCTCTAGCAACACCGATGGAGCCGCCCATCTCGGGCTCGATTCCGGCGACCTTCGGCTGCCGTGACTACCGGCACAATGCAAGACGATATGGATGATGCTGCTGCTTGATGTTGTCCCGCTCTATTGGTGTTGGCGCTCTCCGTTGGTCGCGTTGACCTCTACCCTATGGCTAGGGTTTGAGGTCCGCCGGTTCTGGCGATCCCTCGGCGACGCTGTGGTGCTCGTGGTGTCGCTTTACCATGGCCGCCACCATCATGTGCTGGCACAGGTTGTAGCGCCCCTACGGGGTGCTCCCCGTGCCGCCACTTCTCTCCACCGCCGGCCATCTCTCTTCTTACTCTTCGGTACACTTGCGAGGACCTCGATTAAGTATCCTTGTACTACCCCATCTATGTTCCTCTCGATGCTCTTCCTGGCCAAGCTATGTGTGATTACTATGGTGTAGTATCACACCCTTGTTGATCTTTAGCCTGCTACTCTGATTTCTGTAAGTTAGCACTCTGTTGATTGCATTCAGTTACTTTGTTCTCTATCAGAGAACACTCTATGGATGCACTGTTTATTTACTGTGGAAGCCTAAATGGTTATAGTTAGTAGCTTAACTCACATGGAGTTGTGGTGCCTTACTGCCTAGCTTTGTTGCTTGGCTTGGTACCTACTGTAAACACCTTTTGAGTTTAGTCTCAGGATTCCATCCTGGTACTTTGTAAAATTAAGATTACTAGAGCTTAGTCTCTTGTCTGTGATGTACTAGGAGATGATACATAACTGGATGATTCGTATTTTTTTATAGGAAGTGATTTAATTAAGGGTGTCTATTTAGTGTGGCCTGGAGATAGATAGTGCTGACATTCACTCTCTTCTAAAATCAAAATGTCTCTTACGATTCCTAATTCATTTAGGAAAATGATTATGTGTTTTTGGACAGATGCTGATTAGGCTTATTCTTAACAAGTGATGACCTTGCTAGTACAGAGGTGTTACCTAGTTGGGAATATACCCTGTACAAGTAGTGGTTATGTATATTGATCTAGTTAAAACTAGACCTACTGGTCTATGACACTGGTCTAAGACCATTACTTGTGAAGTTAGTATGTTCTTTAGAAGTGGCTGTCTTAAGACATTAATTTGTGAATCTGCTCTATTGGCTTCTGCTGCCATGGGCTGCTACTGTGGTACCTCCTTCTTGGAGTGTGCACAGTAATAGCCTAGGTAGCACGATCTACTACTATGCCCCTGCCAATGATGCATAGACTGAGGCTTTAGAAGTGTATGTTGGCTTATGAAAGATCAAATGATCTTACAAATGATTTCTAGTCTACTAGATTAGCAATAATGATTGAATCTATGGTGTTGTGCTTTATTGTTCATATGTTTGACTGAAGTAGCATCTGATGTACTAAGCTGCTGCTATGGTGCCTTGATTTCTTAGTGTGTGCAGAGCAGTAGCCAGTCAGCATGATCTGCTACTGTGTTCTTTCTACATGGAATTTAATCCCAAGCCTGAAAAGTGAAAGATAAAGCCAGACTTTAAACAAGAACATATCCTATTTGTTGCTCTCTTCTCTATGCTGACTAGCATATCCTTTATGCTAACTTGAGAGTATTCCCCACCAAAAAATTAATTTTCTTATATGATAAGAACAGATATGCTACTAGATCTAGCTAGTGATCTAGTGGGTTTCTACCTTGATGCATGAGGTCGCTTGTTTATCTTGGTCAGATCATCCTAGTGCTCTGGTCTTGAGCTTGTTAGACTTCTCCTCCTAGAACTATTACAGGCTTGATCTTGATCATCCCCATGACCTAGCTTCTGGATGGCTTCCTAAAGCAACCAGAGTGTTGGTGATTTGTGTGGATAGATCTATGTGGTTATTTGGATGATAAGCAGAATGATTCTTAGTGATTTGATAAGAGTAGTGTTCTAAAGTATAAAGAAGTAAGAATGACTTCTTAGTTATGTGGTGGAAATGCATGTGTAGCAAGTGACCAACAAAGTGGCACTATGCTACTACGAATGTGTTCTTATCCTCCCTCTTGGTTGTCCTGTGTTGACAGCACACTATGCTTCATACCGATGTGTAAACTCCCTGTGGGTGTGCCTGGTATGGTGCAAGTTCCCACTTCTGTAGCATTCAAGCTCTGGATGAGTTCTAGTAAAAGTGTGATGTTTTCCTGATGTTTTTACCACTATTCTTGTGAAACTTGCCCCTCATATTTCTGTCAATGATATTAGACTAAGACAATTTTGATCAGAACAAATACCACTCTTTCGTGAAACTTGCACCTTTTATGATTAGCTCAGTGATGAACAGTAACAATGCATCTCACTGTTAATTCTGAGAGCGCTAATATTAATCCATAACCCTATTTCTCTTTTGTTTCTTTCTGTCTTTGCTTGCAGGTATCAAACTGAAAAAGAGAATCTTCAGAATTTGAAGATTTAGATAGGGACCTTTCTATTTTCAAGTTATTGTAATATTTTTTTTATTCTTTTGTAATTTATTCATTCGTTTATTTATCTGTAAACACAATGTATTATTAATGGTTTGATATAATAAAGTTGAATTTCCTTCTTATAGTTCAACTTCATCTTTTTCTATTACTTATATTATTCTGATTCTAATTTTCTTTTTATCTATTAATTGTAAAGGAACAATGGAATATTACATTCCTTATTTAATAAAGCTTCATTTTCCCTCTTTTTAGAGTTTAAGACTTGTTATTATTTGTACTTATATTATCTTGAATTCTCATTTATTATAGTAATCTTTAATTTGTCTTGAATTATAACACAATACAACTATTAGTATATTATAAGAATTCATATCTTTAGTTATATTTGAGGTTCAATTTCATTTTTACTAGCTCCTTTCAAATTCTATTCGTATTCAAATACATGTTTGAATCACTTCCCCCTTAACCAAAGAGTTCTGCAAAGGTCATGTCGAAATCTACCGCACCTTCCCTGATGTTTCCATCAGAACAAGAGAAATCTTGATCCCTCTATAGCTTCTTTAGTTTTGCGCGAAAATTCCCCAATTTTTCTTATGCATGAATGCAATGCACAAACATGTGTCCTATTTATTTCGAGGTGCTAATCCTGGGATTGTTACAGACTCTCCCCCTTAAAATCAACTTCATCCTCGAAGTTCGTATACTCTCATGTTTCGGAATGAGGAATTGACTTGTATTGGTCATGACATTCCTCAACTCCATCGTGATCCCAAATGAGGATAAGTGTGGTATCCCATATCCAGATCTTTTTTCCTTGAATCCTCTTTATTATTAACAGAATCCACTTGCCGTTTCCAATTACCACCTAGTTCCTTATACTATAGTTCTTTTGGATGATGTTCTACCAGTCCTACTTTGGATTGATGGTGGACACATTTTGTCCATTCCAATCAGGTTATCCTATTACTATACACTGGCCTATATTGGAATACATTATTTCCCCTTTAAGGACAACTTATGAGTTGTTTCTTTAAGAACTAGCCCTCCAGGTTTAATCTATTATATCTCCTTTGATCTTTCATCCAGACATACTCTTGAGAGTACTCTTTATACAAATGACTTCTTATAACCTTATGAGAATAAGGCTTAATCTTATCATCATTTAGTATTTCTTCTCCAACCTTTAGTAGGAAGGTCAAACAATAACATTTCAGTGTTTATTGTTTACTCTCCCCCTTGGGATTTCCTAATAGTCTCTAAACTACATATATAATACCTATTAACTTAATAGTAAGGATATTGGTCTCTATCTAGCTTATACTTTACCTATATAAGGTCTCAGGAAAGAATTTGTGTACACCCACACAATTGTGGATCTTCAAAATGAATCTTCCAACCACACTTGCCTTACTTTCACCTTCTTAGATAATATTCCTCACTAATGAACCCGATTTGACGAAATGTCTCGAATGTCATTTGCTATAAAAAATTTACACTCCTTTATGTCTCTCTTAACTTAGGCCAAGTTTTATGCTCTTTAGGGTATAACAAGATGACCTAGTTGACTATACTGATAGGGTACAAGCTACGGATACGAGCTTCGAGTAAAACAAGAAATCCAAATGTGGCACGTATCATTCCAGGCCCGTAATATAGTAGTTGAGTAAAACATATCGAAAATGCAGGCTTATCTGTGTAGTATATGACACCTCCTAGTATAGGTTTCTTTGTGATACTTAGCACATAAGGGTTAAGCTATTCTTTGTCTCAATATCTACCCAAATTGCCCAATTGCAGTTGGATAATTTTGAGCAAAGTGGTCTCACTTTGGTTCTGACTAACCTCTTACCTTTCTTTCGGGACTACTAAAGACTACCAATCTTCAAATCTATCATAAACTATATGCACATAATCTCTCAAAACTACAAACAAAATTGTAGTTACTACCTTAATCCAAAAATTATCGTAATATTATAATACCTATGACTTCTATCATAGACCTAAACTATTCCTTACTTACTTCTGCTTCAAGCTTATTTACTATACACTTGTCATTTTTGTACCTATTTCATGGTTTCAGAGCTAATATCACCATGATCTTGTTATGATTTACCTCATCATCATGATGGAAGAGTTAATCTCACCATGACGACTCTTCTTCTTAGCTTACTATTAATGATTTTTAACAAAATGCTACTCCATGACATGGAATTCTCAAGTGAATGCCACATGATTTACTTCCAATTGTATCTATACATACTCGAATGGTCTACCCTATGTAGTATAGTGGTATCAACTAGTGGTAAGATTCTTCTACTTCACGTGGATTCTAAATATAGACTGCATCACTAATACTACTCCACATGATATCCTAATCTTAGTCATAATCTTCTTTGATATTTTAACTTAGTTAAGATATCGTAGTGGTGTTATACCTATTCAGAGCTATACTAAAATGGCATTTCCCTAAGGAAGACATATAACTAATCCTTAAGAAAGATGACAAGGGCATCCAACTTAAGTGTGACAAAGTTTATGCTCAAGTGGATACCCATCAGAATTCCTGGTTTAGATAAGATGGCTCCTATAGTCACTATCCAACCTTCAGATCAAAGCACACTATGGTCAAAGCATATGCTCTAATACCAGCTGGGGTGACCCAACATACCACTGCATGATGTAGTACACTATAGTCATTGACATAACACCAATGAAACACCATTCGCTAGTATTACATCCCTTAGAGTGGAACAACAGAAACACAGCAGGTCCAAAACATGACTATAGATTACAACTCGACTCTTTACAAAAGATCCAGAGAACACTCTAGGTTAAATAGAGAGAAATAAACTTCTTACAAAGAAGAACTATGAATAATAACTCAGAACTATCCAGCTAATAAGACTAGCATCTAAACTACCTGGCTTGCAATTGTTGCTAGTGCAATTCTCTACAGATGTAGGTGTTATGGCTAGAGTATCTACTCCTATCTAATCAAGATCTTCGCCTTTGCTTCGGTTGATGTATATGTTGAGTTCATTGACTTTATTGAAAAACTTGAGATGCCGATGATGGTTTCTTGAGCAGAAAATGATGTTGACGTCGTCTTCAACAACTTAGAACCTAGCAAAGTGTCAACACCCGGATTTTTAATCCCAGATGCCTGTTATGACATACCTCGCAATCCCAGGATTACCATTTTTGCGAGACATAACAGATTGGATATCATAGTACATCATCCATTACAAACCATAAATAAGGTCTTACACAAATAAGGATCTCATGATCCAGTCTTAGTACAATCAAATAGCAGAATAAAATAGCGTAGCGGTGGGGTCCATCTTCAGAGTCACAGGCAATGCTGACGATGGGAGATAGTCCTAGTTATCGTAGTCGTCCTGCTATCCTTCATCTTGGTAATCTCCTTCATAGTCTGGCCATAGGAATAGCCAGGGACAAAAGCAATGAGTACTCTTTAAGTACTCAAAACTACCACTAACAAGTAGTATAGTTCTAGTAGGAAATGCTAACTCTAAGTTTAATTATAAAGTTAAGTTTGAAACCTAAGCTGAGTTCAGAAACAAAGAAAGATAAAAGAAGTTTGAAAAGCACTTAAGTGGGAACTTAATCATCATAGACACAACTCTGTTGTGGTCAAGTCATGTCACAATCCATTTCATAAGTTGTTTTGAAAACATCTGACAACAGAACAGTATGGCCACTCCAACTGTCCATAACCGCGGACGCGGATATTCGAATAGTTTCACACTCTGTAGAGGTGGTACACTTTCATCACAAGATTCGATACATCTGTCAGGGATAACCCTGAATCATCATACTTAGTATGCAGATAATCAAACATAAACTTTCCTTTACACACCCTAGTATAAGCACCTCTCCTATGAGCATGGCCTCCCAACCATGACCATCTGTCATCTTGGGCACTACATAGGTGGACAACATTGAGAGGTAGCCTCAGCTCAAACCTCTCCCGCGAGGGAACTAATACTAATGCATATAAACTTCTGGCTAAGCCTTAGCCAATTCAGGTATTGTGGTTGTACGGTAAAATTGGAATGGTATTGCATCCGAACCCAACCCTCTGTTTTATAAAAGGGGATAAGGATCATTCCTCGACATTTTCATCATCATAAACCATTTGTGTTTCTCAACACATGTCAAAACAACTCAATAGAATGACTCATCATTCCAAGGTTTTCACAAGTCATTTTCACCAAGTGTTCCCATCTAAAGTGAATCAAATTTTGGGTTTTGTTCCAACTACTAAGTTAAGAGTGTTCACTAATGTAGGATGCTAATGTCAATCTCATGCCATAGAATGACATCTAAGTCTAACCAGATAGGTCAAGTTTTATACTATTTATGCTACCTTTAAATAAGTAAAGGACTTTGGTAAAGTAAAAGAAAGTAAAGCTTGTAAGAAAACTTGGGATGGTATAAATCAAAAGGGTATAACCAAAGCATGCCTAATGCATCTTGCTTGGGTTATATTGCATCTAGTGATGGCTTGCAAGTTTTAGCTTGCCAATAAAAGCTTGCAAGGGTGATCTTGCATGGTTAACTTGTAGAATGCTAGCTTGCCTTGGGTAGTGCAGTGGTTGAAGTTTTCTTCCTCCTCCTCTAAGGCTTGGTCGGTACTATCGTCTATCAATACATACGGGATACACAATCACCACACAATACTTAACTAGTCTACTTAGCATACTAAGGCACACATTTGATGATCTATTATCATCACAAGATTTAATGAACTAGTTTCATTCTTTTTATTTGAGAAAAGTTATTTCTACTCATCGAAAGTAACTAAGATTTAATATTCTCCAATTAAAATATGGGATCATGTGGACACATGTCATCACCACATATTCTAACACATGGGAATGTGATTTAAGGGTTGGGTCACATTTGAATAAGTTTAAGTTTAACATTTACTGATTTAAAGTGACTAGAAATGCCTATATAGCATTATTTTGGTACTAGTCCAAAGTCACTGCATGCAAACCTTAATATTATTACATATTCAGATAGGTATGGTTAAATGTGATTTTTGAGAGTTAGAATCAACTCAAAATCTATTATGGTTGATTTTATAAAAGTGTTTGAATGTGCAAAAGCTTCTGTCTTGTTATTTTTACTAGGAGAGATCTCTAACTCTAAATGATTTAAATCCAACGTGCTTGGATAGATATTTTCAGAAGCTTTCCAACAAAATTGGAATCACTCAAGTTGGTTCAGTAAATCTTCCTCAATTGATTTTTAAACTAAGGGACAGAAATGGTTTTAAGTCTAAATAGAAAAACACTTATTTGAATTTGTGGGCTAGCGCGGGAAAACTAACGGGCCGGCCCAGTGCCGCTCAGCGGCGTAGAGGGCGACTGACAAGGGGGGGTCCGCTTGTCAGCGATACTTCAAACCCGAAATGGTAACTAGCGATCTGGGCCACACGATTCTAACACGGATCAACGGCTTGGAGTCGTCGTCGACGACGTACTCGTCGCCGGCGAGACCGAACCATAATCGGCCAGTGGGGGTCTACTAGGGACGTACCAGGGCTCCAGCTAGTGCAGCGAGGCGGGAAAGCGAACTGGTAGACGATGACGAGCTCAGGCGAGGTCGCGGCAGGGACTGCGGTGGACGGAATCGACGAGCACTTCTCCTCCTCTACAGCGGCCTCCTTCGGTGCAATTCTAGCAAACTACGACTTGAGCGGCTCCTGCGAGAGAGGGGAAATGTTTAGGGGAGAGAGGGGAGTGGAATAGTGTGAAGAGATGGTGTTGGGGAGGCCTGCTTATATAGGCTCGATGGTGAGACCGAATGGCATGGGCGCGGCTCGTCGGTGACGGTGAAACAGGAGGGCTACCAGCATGCCGAGGTAGGCAGACGGTGGGCGGTCTGCTGGCGGTCAGCTACGACGCAATGGCGCGGCTAGGGGTGGTGGCATATGGTCGAGAGCTTCACGCGCTCTAGGGACAGAGGCGGTACTCAACGCGGCTCCCGGCGACTGTGGGTCATGCGGCGGTGCATGGTCGTGTCTGGCGGGGTGTGGGGGTCGAGGCGGAGCGGCGTGCGCGATATGGTGTCAAGGCGCGGTCTGATGCATGCTAGCGGCGATCGCGCTCTGGCTTGCTCGCAGAGAGAAAGGGCAGCGAGGCTGGGGAGTGGTCCAGGGGCTGGGGTTGATCGAGGGGTGGACCGTGGGTGGAGGTAGGGTTGGGCGGAGCTAGTGGACACGCTGGAATGGCGTGGCTCGGTCTCTGGCGTGTTGTCCGTGTTTGGCCGGCGGTGACCTCATTTGGGCGGCGCTGCACTGGTGCTACGGGGAAGGGGGCGCTGGTTGATGGCTTGGTTGGACTCAAGGGGGACAGGGGAGAGTAGAGAGGGCTAAGAGGGGGACAGGGGCTTAACTAGCAACAGTATTAGTTAGGCCATTTGATCTCTGCCTGCCACCTGTTCGACACAATGGCCGCATGAGAGAAATTTTTGAATTTTGAGTTGATTTTTGGTGGATGCTTTGATTTGATGCTTGGTAGCCTGTGGTTGTCAGGATTTGTTAAATGGAATTCATTTGAGTGGTTTTTGAATAAGTGTGATCTATCCATATGAACAACATTCAATTTTCAAATGTCAATTAAATTTAGTGTTTGAAAGTTTTTGGGATGAAACAAAGTGGACCTTGGCACATCACTACTTGTACTAGCAAGGGGTGCAAAGAACCACAATTATTTCTGTTAAGATTTGAGTTCTAGGAATATCCAAAGTAGGCTAAGTGATTAAAATGGCACAAATGACCATTTCCTTATTTTATTCTTTTTGATTTCTTTTTCTTTGGGATTGTCTTAGTAATGATCTAGATGATGTTTAATTCACCTTAGAATCATTTTACAATCAATAGATCATTCAAACATGGCAATTCAGAACAACTCCTATTTAAATGCATACACATATGAATGCTTAAGGATTTTTAAATAGAAAAAGGTTTTGTTAACCCTAAATTGGGTAGGTTTGATCTTGATTAACCTTGGATTAAGTTTTGGGATGTTACAAACCTTCCCCCCTTAAATAAAATCTCATCCCGAGATTTAAGAAAGAAAACTAGGAACTAAAGAGATCTGGGAACTCAGTCCTAATGTAATCTTCTCGCTCCCAAGTGGCTTCCTCTTCGGTATGGTTGCTCCATTGAATCTTGAGAAATTTGATACTCCGGGTCCTGGTGGTTCTGTAGGCTTCCTCCAAGATACGGATGGGCACTTCACGATATGTCAGGTCCTTGTTGATCTCAACAGCTCGGTGATCGATGTTCTTGAATACTTCGGTCTTCTCCGGCACTTATAAGCATTTGCGAAGTAACGAGATATGGAACACATTGTGGATGGCTGACATCTCTTCTGACAGTTCCAGTTGATATGATACTTCTCCTCGGTGATTCACAATCTTGAAGGGTCCGATATATCTGGGGGCTAACTTTCCTTTCAGACTAAAACATTGGGTTCCCTTCAATGGCGAAACCTTGAGATAGACAAAATCCAGGACATTGAAAACCAGGTCTCTTCTTCTCTTGTCAGCATAACTCTTCTTTCTGGATTGGGCGGTCTTGAGGTGCTCACGGACTTTGTGAACCTTCTCTTCGGATTCTTGGAGAATGTCGGGTCCAAAGATCTAACTCTCTCCTACTTGCGACCAATTCAAAGGGGTGCGACACTTTCTTCCGTATAGGAACTCAAATG
Organism: Avena sativa; assembly: GCA_916181665.1. NCBI lineage: Eukaryota > Viridiplantae > Streptophyta > Magnoliopsida > Poales > Poaceae > Avena > Avena sativa. Next base: position 509,011,630 of record OV702289.1, read on the forward strand.
GTGCCATTTGCAAACTGGCTTGATAACTGTTGTTGTATGAGAATTCTGCGAAAGGCAGGCAGTCTTCCCATTTTGATCCGTACTCCAAAACACAAGCTCTTAACATATCCTCTAGGATTTGGTTGACAATCTCAGTCTGTCCATTAGTTTGCGGGTGATAAGTTGTGCTGAAATTCAACTTGGTTCCTAATCCTTCTTGGACTTTCTGCCAAAATCTCGAGGTGAATTGGGTTCCTCGATCTGATACTAGGGTCTTAGGGGTTCCATGCAGACTAACAATTCTAGCTATATACAACTCTGCTAGCTTTGAACTCTGGTAGGTTGTCGTGACAGGTATAAAGTGAGCTACTTTGGACAGTCTATCAACGATGACCCAGATTAAGTCATTTCCCCTACTAGAAGTAGGCAAACCGGTGATAAAGTCCATTCTGACGGAATCCCATTTCCATTCCGGAATCTGGAATGGTTGCAACAGTCCTGCGGGTCTCTGATGTTCTGCTTTGACTCTTTGATAGATGTCACACTTGGCGATGTAGCTTCCGATTTCTCTCTTCATCTTGTGCCACCAAAATTGCTCTTTCAAATCTTGATACATCTTTGTTCCTTCGGGGTGGATAGGATAAAGAGTATCATGAGCTTCTTGCATGATAACTTGCTTCAACTCCGAATCTGCTGGCACACAGATACGGCCTTTGTACCACAGAACTCATTCTTCGTCTTCGGTGAATCTAGGTACCTTTCCTGTACCAATACGACGTTTGATTCCGTCGATACTTTCATTTACCTTCTGGGCTTCCTTGATTTGGCTAATCAAAGTGGGTTAAAGTTCAATGCTAGCTAAGAATCCTTTGCTAACTAACTCAGTCCTGAAATGCTCCAACTCCTCATACAAACTTGGCTGCTTCTCTTTGATCATGGTGTTTAGCCTACACGGCAATCTGCTAAGAGCATCCGCTACCACATTGGCTTTGCCGGGGTGATAGTGAATGTCAAGGTCATAATCCTTGATTCACTCTATCAAACTCATTTGCCTCATATTCAACTCCTTCTGAGTGAAAATATACTTCAAGCTTTTGTGATCCGAGTAAATCTCACAGTGATTACACATAAGATAATGACGCCAGGTCTTCAATGCCAAAACTATGGCAGCTAACTCATGGGTCGGATAGTTCTGCTCATGCTGATTTAGTTGTCGAGATAGATACGCGATGACTTTGCCTTCTTGAATCAACACACATCCGAGACCAATCTTGGATGCATCACAATACACATCAAACGGCTTCTTGATATCTGACATGATCAATATTAGGGCTGAAATCAATCTCTTCTTCAGCTCTTAGAAACTGGCTTCACACTTGGCGGTCCATTCAAACTTCTTGTCCTTCTCCAGCAATTGGGTCATGGGTCGGGCGATGCTCGAAAATCCTTCTACGAACTTGCGGTAATATCCCGCTAATCCGAGAAATGCACGGACTTGGGTTTGAGTGGTTGGAGATTCCCATTCTTCGACATCTTTGATCCTGGCGGGATCCACAGTGACTCCTCCGGCAGACACAACATGTCCTTGGAATCCTACTTCTTTCAGCCAAAACTCACACTTGCTGAACTTGGCATACAGCCGATGCTCTCTAAGGGTTTCAAGGATGATTCTCGGATGTTGCTCATGCTCTTCTTAAGACTTGGAGTAGATAAGGATATCGTCGATAAACACCACGACAAACTTATCCAGAAAATTCATAAAGATCTTATTCATGAGATTCATGAAATAAGCAGGGGCATTGGTTAATCCAAAATACATAACCGTATACTCGTACAAACCATAGCGAGTAGTAAAGGCGGTCTTTAGAATATCCGTTACACGAATCTTCAGTTGGTGATAACCATTCCTAAGATCGATCTTAGAGAATACATTCTCTCCAGTCAACTGATCAAATAGATCCTCTATCTTTGGCAAAGGGTACTTGTTTTTGATGGTGACGTCATTCAGCTTCCTGTAATATGTGCATAGACGGTTGCCTCCATCCTTCTTGTCGATGAATAACACTGGCGATCTCCATGGTGATGCGCTTGGTTGAATCAAGCATGTGGCCAACATAGCATCCAGCTGCTTCTTCAATTCCACTAACTCTGAGGGGTTAATGCTATATGGTCTCTGGGCTATGGGTCCGGTTCCAGGGATTAGCTCAATAATGAACTCAATATCCCTATCCGGGGCATACCAGGCAATTCATCTGGGAATACGTCAGGGTATTCGCAGACTACTCTGACTTGGTCAATGGTGGGGAGGGCTAGACTCTTGTTACACTTGAATTGACGGGGCAAGGTTTCAGATATGTGCTCTACTGAGACTCCAGAGCTACTGGTCATTGTGATGGCTTTCTTGGCAGAGTCTATCAATCCTTTATGCTTTGCATCCAATCCATTCCTAGTACTACTTCCAAACCTTTAGTTCCAAGTACTATTAGGTTGGCAAAGAAATCTATCCCATGTATTCTGATAGGCACAACTTTGAAATTTTTTCTAGCTTTTGTAGTTGAACCAGGAATTTGAACTATCATGACATGCTTCAAGTTGGTTGGGTGAATCTTACTAGTGCATTCAAATTCTTCGGTGACAAATGAGTGCGATGCTCCAGAATCAAACAACACTCTTGCTAAAACTGAGTTGACAGAAAACATACCCAGCACTACATCTGGCGCTTCTTGGGCTTCTTTGGCGTTCATGTGGAAGAGACGGTCGTTGCGGTTGTGAGGGTTCCCTGGGGCGAATCTTCTTCTTGGTTGAACACGACGCTGTTGTTGAGCTGGGGCATTAAAATTGGCAGTGGCGGCAATCTTCTTGGGGCACTCATTGGAATAGTGACCCTTCACTCCACACTCAAAACAGGTGATCTGGGACTTGTCTTTCGCTGCCACGGGCACAACATTGCTTCCAGTCCTGGGTGTAGTGTTGTTGTTGTTGCTCTTGGGAGGTACATGGTTGAAATTGCTGGTGTTGTCGGGGTGATTGTTGTTTCCTCCGGACTTCACATTTCCTCCGCTATGGTTGGGGTAGCTCGGGCGAGACATTGGGGGTTGGTTGTTTCTTGGTGCATACCCCGCTAAGGGGTTGGGACGGTACTTCGGGTGACTGTTGGATCCAGCTTGGTGCATCATACGACATTTGGGGTTGTCGTTTGCCTGGTTAAGCTTCCCTTCCATCTGAATGACAGAGTCGACTAGCTCTTCGAGATCCTGGAAACGGATGTTGACGAGGACAGTCTGCATCTCATCATGCAGTCCGTTCAAGAATCTCTCCTTCTTCTTGGCCTCTGTGTTGATCTCATCAGGTGCATACCTTGCAATAGACAGGAATCTGTCACGATACTCCACTACAGTCGTTCTGTCTTGCTTCAACTCTTGGAATTCATCCCTCATTCGGGTGACTAGACCGTGCGACACGTGGGTGCGGCTGAACTTGGTTTTGAAGGCTTACCATGTCATCACTTGACCATGGTTCATTGTGCGGATGCTGTTCCACCATGCTCTTGCATCTCCTGCCAGATAGTGGGTGGCAAAAAGAACCTTCTCATTGGCATCTACTCCAGCTACTTCTAAGTTGTTCTCCATTGTCTGCAACCAGTCATCAACATCCAGTGGGTTCTCTGAAGAACTAAAGATTGGGGGATTGGTATTCTGGAAGTTCTTGAGCTTGGATCCATGATGATCCTGATTTCCATGGTTCTGGTTGTTGTGAGCCATCTGGGCAATCTGCTGTAGTGTTGCTATATTATCTTGGCGCTCTGCCCTGCTTGCTTCCATGTCTGCGATGAGAGTCTGTAGAATCTGCAGCATTGGGTCTTGCGATGAGCTGCTCCCTCCTTGGTTTCCACGAGTCATCTGAAGATAGAGGTAGATAAAGGGGTAAGAGGGAAAGTTCTATGGTTTATGGTTTTGATTTCAAAGCTAAAACTTTGAGTTTGACTCAGGTTTTTGCAACTAACTTCTTTTCATTCCTTCAAACAAAGCACATGATACAAACACACACACACCACAACATCAAAGGGAAACAGATGGTTTTAAGAACCATTCTGTAAGCTACTATACAATGGGACTGATACTCCTCATGCTACGACAGTGCTCTAGTGCATCTACTCATCGTCGATGAAGTCGGAGTCATCATCATCGGTGTAGAAGTCCACGGCATCTTCCTCCAGAAAGTCATCATCATTGCTGAGGTAGGAGTCAATATCTCCTTGGATATCTTCACCTTCCTCTTTCTTCTTCCTTTACAGCAAGCTGAGATTCTTGCTCCTTGATGGTCTTCTCGAGGTCGGCCACCTTCTTGCAAAGACGGTCGATGGTGCGATCCTTCTTGGCGCGTTGACGGCGCAGAGACTGCGATCCTAGACAAGCAGTGAGAAAGTCTTGGTCTTCTGGGCTACAATGGCAAGGTTGTTGTTGGAGAGCTCCCTTGCATTGTCCAACTCCTTCTGGCGGTCGTACAGCAGGAAGTCAAGGTTCTCCACTTGGCGCTTCCGTATTGGGTGACTTGGCATCTCTAGCGGCATTCCCATGGAATCACACCTTGCATAGTGAACAAAGAGGGTTCCTTGGATGAGGTTGACACTGAGGGCACATAGACGTGCGAGAGCTTCATGCATTACTCTGGCTAATCCATCTAGCCAGTTGTTCTCTCTCACCGATAACTGAATCCTCCCAGATACTGGTGCTTTTATCTTGCCTCAAAGATTAGCAGTCACTAGCCATTGTAAATCTCCTCCTAGTGGGCCCGGGAGTTGAGCTCCGAGGAATTCCGGATGAGGACGCTCCAAGTACTCAGACAGTGCATCCAAATCCCTCTCGAAGATTAGTTGGCCTCTGTTTCCCAACTGGTAGAACTTGTTGTATTGAGCTTCCATCTATAAGTATTTATGATGAGAAAGTTAGTGAAGTGATCAAGTGTGTCAATGTTTTATGTAGTAAAGTAAGACTTTGGAGGAACATGAATTTTTTTGAAAGAAAGAATTTCCAAGGGTAAGAGAGGAAATAGTTTTTAGAAATACTCACTTTGGTTTTTGAAACTAAGTTTTTGTTCGGACGTCCATTCTAACTAGGGTCTCCTATGGTCAGGATGGCTCTGATACCAACTTGTCAACACCCGGATTTTTAATCCCAGATGACTGTTATGCCATACCTCCCAATCCCAAGATTACCATTTTTGCGAGGCATAACAGATTGGATATCATAGTACATCATCCATTACAAACCATAAATAAGGTCTTACACAAATAAGGATCTCATGATCCAGTCTTAGTACAATCAAACAACGGAATAAAATAGCGTAGCGGTGGGGTCCATCTTCAGAGTCACAGGCAATGCTGACGATGGGAGATAGTCCTAGTTATCATAGCCGTCCTGCTGTCCTTCATCTTGGTAATCTCCTTCATAGTCTGGCCATAGGAATAGCCAGGGACAAAAGGCATGAGTACTCTTTAAGTACTCGCAAACTACCACTAACAAATAGTATAGTTCTACTAGGAAATGCTAACTCTAAGTTTAATTGTAAAGTTAAGTTTGAAACCTAAGCTGAGTTCAGAAACAAAGAAATATAATAGAAGTTTGAAAAGCACTTAAGTGGGAACTTAATAATCATAGAAACAACTCTGTTGTGGTCAAGTCATGTCACAATCCATTTCATAAGTTGTTTTGAAAACATCTGACAACGGAATAGTATGGCCACTCCAACTGTCCATAACCACGGACGCGGCTATTCGAATAGTTTGACACTCTGCAGAGGTGGTACACTTTCACCACAAGATTTGATACATCTGTCAGGGAAAACCCTGAATCATCATACTTAGTATGCAGATAATCAAACATAACCTTTCCTTTACACACCCTAGTATAAGCACCTCTCCTATGAGCATGGCCTCCCAACCATGATCATCTATCATCTTGGGCACTACATAGGTGGACAACATTGAGAGGTAGCCTCAGCTCAAACCTCTCCTGTGAGGGAACTAATACTAATGCATATAAACTTCCGGCTAAGCCTTACCCAATTCAGGTATTGTGGTTGTACGGTAAAATTGGAATGGTATCGCATCTGAATCCAACCATCAGTTTTGTAAAAGGGCTAAGGCTCATGCCTCAACATTTTCATCATCATAAACCATTTGTGTTTCTCAACACATGTCAAAACATCTCAATAGAATGACTCATCATTCCAAGGTTTTCACAAGTTATTTTCACCAAGTGTTCCCATCTAAAGTGAATCAAATTTTGGGTTTTGTTCCAACTACTAAGTTAAGAGTGTTCACTAATGTGGGATGCTAATGTCAATCTCATGCCATAGAATGACATCTAAAGTTATCTAATGTCGGATTTATTATAAGATTGTTGTTTGAAGTGGAAAAACGAATAACTTTTAAAGAAAAGATTTCTTTTACAGGATTAAACAATTCTTATGGTTAATAGAATGTGATCGATGTTTTTGGTGCTTATTCCATAAGCTTGGACTTGAAATGCTTTATGACATAATTTGTAACAGACAAAAGTTAACCATAAAAACATGAATATAATTTAGGCATTATGCATGACTTGGTGTACCAAAGTTAACTTTAAAACATAAGTAGATCTAGGGTGTGATGTGTTTAAAAGTATTAATAAGTTTTAAACCTTGCAACAAGCATGTTTAAAGGTATGGGATCATTCACTTTTAGCTTAAGTGAATGATGAGTTTAAATGTGATTTGTTATTATGAATATAGTTTATCTTATTAAATAAAGTAAATTTAGATGATTTGAATAATCTATTAGAGCTGGAATCATGTTTAATCATAGTTAAGATATAAACAGAATTCACTTTTATGATGTTTAAAATTTACTTAAAATTGTTCGTTTAGTTTGGATTTATGATTTTAGAAGAGTTTTATAAGGTTAATAAGTTACACTTAAATTTTATTATAGATCCAAGTAATGGCTTTGGACTTAGTATTTAGTTATAAAGGATTTAAGGCTTTATATATAGAATTGTGATTATTTCTTAAATGCTTTTTAAAGAATTTACAAACTAGGTCTTCTATAAAATAGGTAAGGATTTATTTCCTTAAAATCTTTAAAATCTTTAGGAAAATAATTTTAGTATTTTTCTAGTAAAATATATTTACTCAAGGTCTTAATTGTGATTTTCATTTATTTTTAAGTATTATTTGTATTTTTATAGAACTCCATAGAGAATTAAATGTCTTGAATATTTGGTTTAAGTTTTATTTGTAAGAAAAAAAGTTAGTACTTTTATAAAATAGTAAACATATTTTTATATAAAAAATGATTTTTTATCCATTTTTTGGACTTTTCTTTATTATAGTAAATTTCATTTAGTGTTTTAGTGATTTTAATACTTAGTTAAATTTTTCTTAACTTAAACAAGTAGTTTTATCTTTTTCTTAGGTAGGTACTATTTTTGTGAGCATTTTGATATATTATATGTATTTTTAGGACTTTATATGAATTTTATATATTTTCTTCTAGTTTGGAAATATCTTATAGAATTTATTAAATAGAAAATTGTTTTTTTGTGGGGTAAATAGCTATGCTGCGGCCTGGTTGATGGGAATTGGACCTGGTATGATTGGGCCAAGTGATTTCTGCCTAGTAGACCAGCCCATTACGGGTTAGGGTCAAACCCCCACCTTGGCCCTCTCTCTCTCGCACACCACAGTCAGAGACTCAACGCCTCGGCCTCGCATCCCCTCACATGCTTGACCGCCGCCGCCGCCTGCCTTCATCTCGGCCGTCCCGGCCATGGCCGGCTACAACTAGCGCCCCCTGGCGCCGCTCTGCCTCTCTCTTCTACCTCGATTCCCCTCCTCTCTAGTGCCCATCACCCACACGCGCACACCCTAGGCGAAACCCTAGGCTTGCCGGTCGAGCTACTGTCCATGGGGATGCGGTATGGCTCCTTCTGATCCCTACCATCTCCCCCACTCGGCTCTAGGTCAAGGCCCGCCTCTTGCTGCACTCTCTCGGTGACCTTATTTGATGTGACCTGGACATCACGGCAGTGGTGTGGGTGCTATGTCTGCTTCTACTACCTTAACCTTGACACTGGTGGGATGGCAGCAGTGGCTGCAACCTCGGCGTGCTTTGATACGCCGCCTTGCGGCCTTACTTTGATGGTGTTGGACAGGTGGAGCTGCTGCTATTGCGACAATGATGCGGTGTTGTCCACTACTACTTCGAGGTCGGTGGGATGGTGCTGTAGGTGTAACCCCGATGTCCATTCTTTGATGCACCCATTTGTATGGGCATGGTGAGTTTTTGCTCTGACCTGCTTTCAGGCCAATTTTCTGCTATGCTAGTTGTAGGACTGTGGTGATCACTTAGTTACGATGGTGTGCCTGAGTGATACTAGTGGTGCTGATTTATATTTGATGGAATGCTACTAAGTGTGCTAACTCAATCTGGATGACTTAATCATGCATGGCATGTGTGACTCTTACTGATACTCTGATTTTGCTAATTTGAATCTAGGCAATATTGTAAATCTCAATGTTGTTTTGAGATGACAAGAACTAGTGAGTTAATGGTTATATGATTATATCCTGATACTTTGTGGCTATTTTCGGTGGATTATAAGTTGGGTAAAATGATGTTTGAAATGAAATGATTCCTAGATTGGTGGCTAGGAAAATGATTTATGTTCCATTTGTAATTGCTCCCAAAGGTGGTTTGTATACGATATATTGTTAAATTTTGATCCTCTTGTCTAAGTGCTGGTGGATTATACAATGATGGTTGCAGCCTTTCTGAAGATTGGGAACTTGAGAAAAATCTAACTTCCTGCCATTGTTGACAGTGAAATAAGGGTGCAATTGATTCCTAGTTTTTGGTACTAGGAAAATAATAAATCTACTTTGGCCAAAACAACTAGGTGGTTAACTGGTGTGACAATTTCCCTTAATGTCTTCTGTGACAGAGACTACCACTATGGTGCCTCCATATTGGAGTGTGCACAGTGGTAGATCTTGTTTGCATGATCTGCTGCTATGGGTGTTACTAATGGCCAGATCTGCCCCGGGCTAATGATACAAAGATTGAGGCTTAAATTATATTCGAACAGATTTTTGTACTTGATTACAGGACTAACATATGATGCAAAGGCTGAGCTATTTCTTGGTTAGAGCAAACACTTATTTTTGGTGCCTTAAACCTCTATGATGATTTTGGCAAAGAAACACTTTGCAATACTGAGATTATCACTCCATCCAATCATCCTCGATGAAAATCTAGTTGAAGGGTAGATGGAACTGGTTAATGTGTATTTTTTTCTTTGTGTTCCTAGATCTGTATGCAAGATATAAGAACAGATGCTGGATGCTCTAGTGGTAATTTTATTTACCTTGCTACCTGATGTAGATAAGTTGATAGTAGATCTTGAGCAACTAATATGTGAGCTTGGCTTGCCCTTGATCAGCTACTGATGATATCCCTCTCTTTTAGCTCCTGGCTTGATCTATTAGATCTGCTACTACTCCTCTTTTGGTAAACTCCTTCCTTCTTATTGTTGGATCTGATTCCTAGTCTTTTCTAATCAGCCATGAGATTAACATGGTGTTGGCTGATTGCGGAATATGCTCTGGTGATGAAGTGGAAATATTTAGTGGTATCCGTAGCTGGTATTAGAGCATATGCTTTGACCTTACGATTAAAACCCTTTTAGGAAGATCTATAGGTTGGATAGTTACTATAGGAGCCATCTTATCTAAACCAGGAATTGTGATGGGTATCCACTTGAGGATAAACTTTGTCACACTTAAGTTGCATGCCTTTGTCATCTTGCTTAAGTATTAGTTATATGTCATGTTTAGGGAAATTGCATTTTAGTATAGCTATGAATAGGTATAACACAAGTGTGATATCTTAAGTAAGTTAAAATATCAAAGAAGATTACGACTAAGATTAGGATATCATGTGGAGTAGTATTAGTGATGGAGTCTATATTTAGAATCACCGTGAAGTAGCAGAATCTTACCAATAGTTAATACCACTATACTACATAGGGTAGACCATTAGAGTATGTATAGATACAATTGGAAGTAAATCATGAGGCATTCACTTGAGAATTCCATGTGATGGAGTAGAATTTTGTTAAAAATCATTAATAGTAAGCTAAGAAGAAGAGTCGTCATGGTGATATTAGCTCTTCCATCATGATGACTAGGTAAATCATAACAACATCATGGCGAGATTAGCTCAGAAACCATGAAATAGGTATAAAAATTACAAGTGTATAGTAAATAATCTTGAAGTAGAAATAAGTAAAGAACAATGTCGGTGTCAACACCTGGTTTTTTAATCCTAGATGCCTGTTATGTCATTCATCGCAATCCCAGGATTACCATGTTTGCGAGACATAAAAGATAGGATATCACAGTACATCATCCATTACAAACCATACATAAGGTCTTACACAAATAAGGATCTCATGATCCAGTCTTAATACAACAAGCAGCAGAATAAATAATAAGCGTAGCGGTGGGGTCCATCTTCAGGGGCACAGGTAATGCTGACAAAGGCAGGTAGTCCTAGTTATCATAGCCGTCCTGCTGGCCATCATCTTGGTAGTCTCCTTCATAGTCTGGCCATAAGAATAGCCAGGGACAAAAGCCATGAGTACTCTTTAAGTACACGCAAACTACCACCACAAGTAGTATAATTCTAACTCAAAGTGCTGACTCTAAGTTTATTTATAAAGTTAAGTTTGAAACCTAAGCTGAGTTCAGAAAAAATAAATATAAAATAAAGTTTTAAAATCACTTAAGTTGGGAAACTAGTGTCATAGTCACAACCCTATTATGGTCAAGTCAAGATTCATCATTCATTTCATAAGTTATTTTGCAAACATCTGACAACGAAACAGTATGGCCACTCCAACTGTCCATAACCGTGGACGTGGCTATTCGAATAATTTGACACTCTACAGAGGTGGTACACTTTCACCACAAGATTCGATACATCTGTCAGGGATAACCCTGAATCATCATACTTAGTATGCAGATAATCAAACATAACCTTTCCTTTACACACCCTAGTATAAGCACCTCTCCTATGACCATGGCCTCCCAACCATGACCATCTGTCATCTTGGGCACTTCATAGGTGGACAACATTGAGAGGTAGCCTTAGCTCAAACCTCTCCCGCGAGGGAACTAATACTAATGCATATAAACTTCTGGCTAAGCCTTACCCAATTTAGGTATTGTGGTTGTACGGTAAATTTGGAATGGTATCGCATCCGAATCCAACCATCAGTTTTGTAAAAGGGTTAAGGCTCATGCCTCAACATTTTCATCATCATAAACCATTTGTGTTTCTCAACACATGTCAAAACATCTCAATAGAATGACTCATCATTCTAAGGTTTTCACAATTCCTTTTCACCAAGTGTTCCCATCTAACGTGACTCAATTTTTATCTACTCTAAACTACTAAGTTAAGAGTGTTCACTATGGTGAAAAGATGGGATCAATCTTATGCCATAAAATGACATCTAAAGTTATCTAAATAGCTCAAGTTTTATACTCTTTATGCTACCTTCAAAACAAGTAAAGGACTTTTGTAAAAGTAAAGGAAGTAAAGCTTGGAAAAATAATACTGGGGGTAGTAATAGTCAAAGTGGTATAACTAAAGCATGTCCTAAGCATCTTTTCTTGGGTTATCTAGATTGCAAGGATTTGCTTGCATTGCTAATTGTGGCTTGCTAGTATGATACTTGCAAGTGTTAGCTTGCCAATAATAGCTTGCCTTGGTTGGTGCAGTGGTTGAAGTTTTCTTCCTCCTCTTGATAGCACTCCTCCTCCTCGAAAGCTTGGTCGGTACTATCGTCTATAAATGCATACGGAGTACACAATCACCAAACAGTACTTAACTAGTCTACTTAGCCTTCTAATGCATACATTTGATGATCTAATATCATCACAAGCATCACAAGATTTTATTAACTAGTTTCATTCTTTTTTATTTAAGAAAAGTAATTTCTACTCATTGAAAATATCTAAGATTTAATATTCTCCACTTAGAATATGGGATCATATGGACACATGTCATCACCACATATTCTAACATAAGGGAATGTGATTTAAGGGTTGGATCATATTTACTTTGGTTTAAGTTTAAAATTTAATGATTTAAAGTGACTAGAAATGCCTATATAGCATTATTTTGGTACTAGTCCAAAGTCACTGCATGTAAACCTTAATATTATTACATATTCAAATAGGTATGGTTAAATGTGATTTTTGAGAGTTGGAATCAAAAGCTTTTCAAAAGCTTTCCAACTCAATTGGAATCACTCCATTTGGATTTGTAAATCTCTCTGAATTGATTTTCAAACTAGGGGACAGAACTAAGTTTAACCTAAATAGAAAAATCTAAGTTTGAATTAAATGGGTCGCGCATGAAAGAAAACGGGTCAGCCCAGTGGCGTTCCGCGGCACAGATAACAGCTGACAGGGGGGTCCACTGGTCAGTGGCACTTTACGCGTGAAGCGGTACGAGGCGATGTGGGTCGTTAGATTAGAAGGGGGATCTACGGCTGGGGCTTGTCGTCAACGACGGACAGGTCACCGGCGAGGTCTAACCCTAGCGGCTCGGTGGGGGTGCTCAGGGGGCATACCAGGGCTCCAGCTACGGCGGCGATGGGGGCGATCGAACGTGTTGTCGACGGCGGGCTCAAGGGTGGTCGCGACAACTCCTAGGGTGGACGAAATCGACGGCGCCTTCTCCTCCTCTATAGCAGGCTCCTCCGGCGAAATTCTGGCGAACTAAGGCTCGAGAGGCTCCAGCGAGAGGTGGGGAAGGACCAGTGAGGAGAGGGGAGTGGAATGGTGTGAGGAGTTTGTGCTGGGGTGGCCTCTATTTATAGCTCGACGAGGTGACCGAAAGGGATGGGCTGGCGACTCCGGCGAGAGCTGCATAGCGTGCTAGCGGCGTGGCTTGAGGTAGGGGATGGTGGCCTGCCTCTTGGCGGTGCTCTACGGCTTAAATGCGTGGCTAGGGGTGGTGGCGTTTGGTCGGGAGCATCCCACGCTCTGGGAGACAGAGGCGGTGCTCAACGCGGAGCACGGCGACTATGGGTCGTGCGGTGGCGCACGGCCATGTCTGGCGGGGTGCTCGGGTCGAAGCGGAGCGACATGCACGGTATTGGGTCGAGGGGCGGTCGGTGGCATGCTGGCGGTGAAGGCTCGCTGGCGTGCTCTGGCTGCACGCAGAGAGAATGGGCGGCGAGGCTGGGGAGTGGTCCAGTGGCAGGCAGTGGCCGTGGGGTGGACCGTGGGCGGCGGTGAGGTCACGCCGTGCTTCCTGGAGCGGCGGAGAGGGGTTGGCGGTCTGTTGCTGCGTTGGCAAGGTTGGCCGGCGAGCATGTCCTCGGGGTGGCGTGGTACTGCTGCTAGGGACAAGGGGGTGGGGTGATTAGGCTTTGGTTAGAGCTAGGAGGGACAGAGGGAGTAAATTGACGTCAAATGGGTGGCAAAACCCTGTAGAAACAGTGAGCTAGAATTAGAGTGTGATTCATGCCTGCCAGGTGTTCGACACAATGGCCGCATGAACTCAAGTTTGAAATTTTTGGATGAATTTTGGTGGGTTTGCTATACACATGCTTAAGCCTCTGTGGTTGCTTGGGTTTTGAAAATGGAGCTCATTTGAGTGGTTTTTGAACAAGTGTGATCTTCCCATATGAACTACATTCAATTTTCAAATGCCATTTAAAATTAGTGTTTGAAAGTTTTTGGCAAATCACAAAGTGGTCCTTGGTACATCATTACATGTACTAGCAAGGGGTGCAAAGATCCATATTTATTTCTGTTATGAATTGAGTCCTAGGAATAGCCAAAGTAGGCATGGTAGTTAAAATGGCACAAATGACCATTTCTTTCTTTTATTCATTTTGATTTGTTTTTCTTTGGGATTTGTTTGGGCATGATTTAGATGATGTTTATTTCACCTAAGAATCATTTTACAAGCAATGGATCACTTAATCATGGCAATTCAAAACAACTCCTAATTTAAATGCACACACATATGAATGCTTTAATAATTTTAATTGGAAAAGTTTTTGTTAACCCTAATTTTGATGATTTGGATCTTAATAACCTTGGATTAATGTTTTGGGATGTTACAAACCTTCCCCCCTTAAACAAAATCTCGTCCCGAGATTTACAAAAGAAAACTAGGAACTAAAGAGATCTGGGAACTCTGTCCTAATGTAATATTCTCGCTCCCAAGTGGCTTCCTCTTCGGTATGGTTGTTCCATTGAATCTTGAGGAACTTCATACTCCTGGTTCTGGTGGTTCTGTAAGCTTCTTCCAAGATACGGATGGGCACTTCACGATGCGTCAGGTCATTGTTGATCTCAACAGCTCGGCGATCGATGTTCTTGAAAACTTTAGTCTTCTCTAGCACTTCCAGACATTTGCGAAGTAACAAGACATGGAACACATTGTGGATAGCTGACATCTCTTCAGGTAGTTCCAGTTGATAAGATACTTATCCTCGACGATTCAGAATCTTGAAGGGTCCGATATATCTGGGGGCTAATTTCCCTTTCAGACTAAAGCGTTGGGTTCCGTTCAATGGTGAAACCTTGAGATATACAAAATCTCCGACATTGAAAGTCAGGTCTCTCCTTCTCTTGTCAGCATAACTCTTCTGCCTGGATTGGGCGATCTTGAGGTGCTCATGGACTTTGTGAACTTTCTCTTCGGCTTTTCGGAGAATGTCTGGTCCAAAGATCTGACTCTCTCCTACTTGCGACCAGTTCAAAGGGGTGTGGCACTTTCTTCCGTCTAGGAACTCAAATGGTGCCATCTGCAAACTAGCTTGATAATTGTTATTATATGAGAATTCTGCGAAAGGAAGGCAGTCTTCCCATTTTGATCCATACTCTAACACACAAGCTATGAGCATATCCTCTAAGATTTGGCTGACTCTCTCAATCTCTCCATCAGTTTGCGGGTAATAAGCGGTGTTGAAATTCAACTTGGTTCCCAATCCTTCCTGGACTTTCTGCCAAAATCTCGAGGTGAACTGGGTTCCTCGATCTGATACTATGGTTTTGGGGGTTCCATGTAGACTAACAATCCTAGCAATGTACAGCTCTGATAGCTTCGCACTCTGGTAGGTAGTCTTGATAGGTATGAAGTGAGCTACCTTGGACAGTCTATCAACTATGACCCAAATTGAGTCATTTCCCCTACTGGAAGTAGGCAAACCGGTGATAAAGTCCATTCCGAGGGAATCCCATTTCCATTTCGGAATCTGTAATGGTTGCAACAGTCCTGCGGGTCTCTGATGTTCTGCTTTGACTCTTTGACAGATGTCACATTTGGCGATGTAGCTCACGATTTCTCTCTTCATCTTGTGGCACTAAAATTGCTCTTTCAGGTCTTGATGCATCTTCGTTCCTTCGGGGTGGATAGAATAAAGAGTATCATGAGCTTCCTTCATGATAACTTGCTTCAGCTCCGAATCTGCTGGCACACATATACGGCCTTTGTACCACAGAACTCCTTCTTCGTCTTCCGTGAATCCAGGTACCTTTCCTGTACCAATAAGACGTTTGATTCCATCGATACTTTCATTTCCCTTCTAGGCTTCCTTGATTTGGCTAATCAATGTGGGTTAAAGTTCAATGCTAGCTAAGAATCCTTTGCTAGCTAGCTTAGTTCTAAACTGCTCCAACTGCTCATACAAACTGGGCTACTTCTCCTTGATCATGGTGTTTAGCCTACACGGCAATCTGTTAAGAGCATCCCGTACCACATTGGCTTTGCCGGGGTGATAGTGAATGTCAAGGTCATAATCCTTGATTAACTCTATCCATCTCCTTTGCCTCATATTTAGCTCCTTCTAAGTGAAAATATACTTCAAGCTTTTGTGATCTGAGTAAATCTCACAGCGATTACCCATCATATAATGATGCCATGTCTTCAATGCTAAAACTACGGCTGCTAATTCAAGATCATGGGTCGGATAGTTCTGCTCATGCTGCTTCAGTTGTCGAGACAGATAAGCGATGACTTTGCCTTCTTGCATGAATACACATCCTAGGCTAATCTTGGATGCATCACAACATACATCAAACGGCTTCTTGATGTCTAGCATGATCAATATTGGGGCTGATATCAATCTCTTCTTCAGCTCTTGGAAACTGGCTTCGCATTTGTCAGTCCATTCAAATTTCTTGTCCTTCTTCAACAATTGGGTCATGGGTCTGGCGATGCTCGAGAATCCTTCTACAAACTTGCGGTAGTATCCCGCTAATCCGAGAAATGCACGGACTTGGGTTTGAGTGGTTGGGG
Organism: Avena sativa; assembly: GCA_916181665.1. NCBI lineage: Eukaryota > Viridiplantae > Streptophyta > Magnoliopsida > Poales > Poaceae > Avena > Avena sativa. The sequence goes on from OV702289.1 coordinate 509,027,975, forward strand.
CTTCCCATGCTTCGACATATTTGATCTTGGTGGGATCAACAGAGACTCCTCCGTCAGACACAATATGTCCTAGGAATCCTACTTCTTTCAGCCAAAACTCACACTTGCTGAACTTGGCATATAACCGGTGCTCTCTCAGGGTTTCTAGGATGATTCTCAGATGTTGATCATGCTCTTCTTCTGACTTGGAATAGATAAGGATATCGTCGATAAACACAACAACAAATTTATCTAGGAAATTCATAAAGATCTTATTTATGAGCTTCATGAAATAAGCAGAGGCATTGGTTAATCCAAAAAACATAACCGTTTACTCGTATAAACCATAGTGAGTAGTAAAGGCGGTCTTCGGAATATCCGTTGCATGAATCTTAAGTTGGTGATAACCAGTCCTAAGATCAATCTTTGAGAACACCTGGGCTCCAGTCAACTGATCAAATAGATCCTCTATCTTTGGCAAGGGGTACTTGTTTTTGATGGTGACGTCATTCAACTTCCTGTAATCTGTGCACAAACGGTTGCCTCCATCCTTCTTGTCGACGAATAACACTGGTGATCTCCATGGCGATGCGCTTGGTTGAATTAAGCCTGTTGCTAACATGGCATCCAACTGCTTCTTCAGTTCCACTAACTCTGAGGGGTTCATGCTATATGGTCTCTGGGCTATGGGTCCGGTTCTGGGGATTAGTTCAATAATGAACTCAATATCCCTATCCGGGGACATACCTGGCAATTCATCTGGGAATACGTCGAGGTATTCACAGACTACTCTTACCTGGTCTATGGTGGGTAGGGCTAGACTCTTGTTGCACTTGAATTGACGGGGTAAGGTCTCAGATATATGCTCAACTGTTACTCCAGAGCTACTGGTCATAGTGATCGCTTTCTTAGCACAGTCTATCATTCCTTTATGCCTTGACATCCACTCCATACCTAGTAATACTTCCAATCCTTTGGTTCCAAGTACTATTAGGTTGGCATAAAAATCTATCCCATGTATTCTGATAGGCATAGCTTTGCAAACTTTTCTAGCTTTTGTACTTGAACCGGGGATTTGAACTATCATGACATGCTTCAGGTTGGTTGGGTGAATCTTACTAGTGCATGCAAATTCTTCGATGACGAATGAATGCGATGCTCCCGAATCAAACAATACCCTTGCTAAAACTGAGTTGACAAAAAACATACCTAGCACTACATCTGGCGCTTCCTGGGCTTCTTCGGCGTTCATGTGGAAGAGACGGCCGTTGCGGTTGTGAGGGTTCCCTGGGGCAAATCTTCTTCCTGGTTGAACACGACGCTACTGTTGAGCTGGGGTATTCACATTGGCAGTGGCGGCAGTCTTCTTGGGACACTCATTCGAATAGTGGCCCTTTACTCCACACTCGAAACAGGTGATCAAGGACTTGTCCTTTTCTTTGACAGGCATAGCATTGCTGCCAGTTCTGGGTGCAGTGTTGTTGTTGTTGTTCTTGGGAGGTGCACAGTTGAAATTGTTGGTGTTGCCGGAGTTGTGATTGTTTCCTCCGGACTTCACATTGCCTCCGCTACGGTTGGGGTAGCTTGGGCGAGACATTGGGGTTCGGTTCTTCGTTGGTGCATATCCTGGTGAGGGATTGGGTTAGTACTTCCGGTGACTGCTGGATCCAGATTGCTGCATCATACGACGTTTGCGGTTGTCGTTTGCCTGGTTAAGATTCCCTTCCATCTGAATGGTAGAGTTGACTAGCTCTTCGAGATCCTCGAAGCGGATGTTGACGAGGACAGTCTGCATCTCATCATGCAGTCCGTTCAGGAATCTTTCCTTCTTATTGGCTTTCGTGTTGATCCCATCAGGTGCATATCTGGCGAGTGACAGGAATCTGCCACGGTACTCCACCACCGTCATTCTGCCTTGCTTCAACTCTCTGAATTCATCCCTCATTCTGGTGACTAAGCCCTACGGCACATGGGTGCGGCTGAACTTGATGTTGAAGGCTTCCCATGTCATCACTTGCCCATGGTTCATCAGGCGGATACTGTTCCACCATGCTCTTGCATCTCCTGCCAAGTAGTGGGTGGCAAAGAGAACTTTCTCATTGTCATCAACTTGGCTACTTCTAGATTGTTCTCCATCGTCTACAACCAGTCATCTGCATCTAATGGGTTCTCTGAAGTGCTAAAGATTGGGGGATTAGTATTCTGGAAGTTTTTCAGCTTGGATCCTTGATGATCTTGATTTCCATGCCCTTGGTTGTTAAGAGCTATCTAGGCAATCGGTTCCAGTGTTGCTAGATTAGTTTGGCGCTCTGCCCTGCTTGCTTCTCTGTCTGCTCCCTCCTTGGTTTCCACGAGTCATCTGAAGATTGAGGTAGATAAAGGGGTAAGCGGGAAAGTTCTATGGTTCATGGTTTTGGTTTCAAGCTAAAACTTTGAGTTTGACTCGGATTTTGCAACTTACTTCATTTCATTCAGTCAAACAAGCACATGATACAAACACACACCACGACAAGAAAGGAAAGCAGATGGTTTGAAGAACCATTCTACAAGATACGATTAAGTGGGACCGATACATCTCATGCTACGATAGTGCTCTAGTGCATCTACTCATCGTCGATGAAGTCGGAGTCCTCATCGTCAGTGTAGAAGTCCATAGCATCCTCCTCCAAAAAGTCATCATCATTGCTGAGGTAAGAATCCATGTCTCCCTGGATGTCTTCACCCTCCTCTTCTTCCTCCTTGGCTGCAAGCTGAGCTTCTTGCTCCTTGACAGTCTTCTCGAGGTCGGCCACCTTCTTGCAAAGACGGGAGATGGTGCGATCCTTCTTTTCGCGCTGGAGGAGAAGAGACTGACGGTCCATGACAAGCAGTGAGAAAGTCTAGGCCTTCTAGACGGCAATGGCACGGTTGTGGTTGGCAAACTCCCTAGCATTGTCAAACTCCTTCTGACGATCGTATAGCAGGAAGTCAAGGTTCTCCACTTGACGCTTCGGCTCTGGGTGACTTGGCATCTTCATTGGCATTCCCATGAAGTCACGTCTTGCATAGTGAGCAAAACGGGTTTCTTGGAGTTGGTTGACACTAAGGGCACATAGATGTCCAAGAGCTTCATGCATTGCCCTGGCTAATCCATCTAGCCAGTTGTTCTCTCTTACGGAGAACTGGATTCTCCTGGACATTGGTGCTTCGATGCTTCCTCTAAGATCAGCGGTGACTAGCCATTATAAATCTCCTCCTGGGGGTCCTGGAAGTTGAGCTCCAAGAAACTCCGGATGTGGGCGTCCCAATAACTGACAGTGAATCCAGATCCCTCTCGAAAATCAGCTGACCTCCGTTTTCCAACTGGTAGAACTTGCTGAACTGAGTCTCCATCCATAAGAATTAAGGATGAGGAGATTAGTGTAGTGATCAAGTGTGTCAAATTTTAAGTAGTAATGTAAGGATTTCGAGGAATATGAATTTTTGAGAAAGAAGGAATTCCCAAGGATAAGAGAGCAAATAGTTTTTCATAAATACTCACTTTGGTTTGGAAATTAAGTTTTTTTGTTTGGACGTCCATTCTAACTAGGGTCTCCTATGGTCAGGATGGCTCTGATACCAACTTATCAACACCCGAATTTTTAATCCCAGATGCCTGTTATGTCATTCATGGCAATCCCCAGGATTACCATTTTTGCGAGACATAACAGATTGGATATCACAGTACATCATCCATTACAAACCATACATAAGGTCTTACACAAATAAGGATCTCATGATCTAGTCTTAATACAACAAGAAGCGGAATAAATAATAAGCGTGGCGGTGGGGTCCATCTTTAGGGGCACAGGCAATGCTGACGAAGGCAGATAGTCCTAGTTATCATAGCCATCCTGCTGGCCATCATCTTGGTAGTCTCATTCATAGTCTGGCCATGAGAATAGCCAGGGACAAAATCCATGAGTACTCTGTAAGTACTCGCAAACTACCACCAACAAGTAGTATAATTCTAACTCAAAGTGATAACTCTAAGTTTATTTATAAAGTTAAGTTTGAAACCTAAGCTGAGTTCAGAAACAAAGAAAGATAAAATAAAGTTTTAAAATCACTTAAGTTGGGAAACTAGTGTCATAGTCACAACCCTGTTGTGGTCAAGTCAAGATTCATCATTCATTTCATAAGTTATTTTGAAAATATCTGACAACGAAACAGTATGGCCACTCCAACTGTCCATAACTGCGGACGCGGCTATTCGAATAGTTTGACACTCCGCGGAGGTGGTACACTTTCACCACAAGATTCAATACATTTGTCAGGGATAACCCTGAATCATCATACTTAGTATGCAGATAATCAAACATAACCTTTCCTTTACACACTCTAGTATAAGCACCTCTCCTATGAGCATGGCCTCCCAACCATGACCATCTGTCATCTTGGGCACTTCATAGGTGGACAACATTGAGAGGTAGCCTTAGCTCAAACCTCTCCCACGAGGGAAATAATACTAATGCATATAAACTTCCGGCTAAGCCTTACCCAATTCAGGTATTGTGGTTGTACGTTAAATTTGGAATGGTATCGCATCCGAATCCAACCATCAGTTTTGTAAAAGGGTTAAGGCTCATGCCTCAACATTTTCATCATCATAAACCATTTGTGTTTCTCAACACATGTCAAAACATGTCAATAGAATGACTCATCATTCTAAGGTTTTCATAATTCATTTTCACCAAGTGTTCCCATCTAAAGTGACTCAAGTTTTTATCTACTCTAAACTACTAAGTTAAGAGTGTTCACTAAGGTGAAAAGATGGGATCAATCTCATGCCATAGAATGACATCTAAAGTTATCTAAATAGGTCAAGTTTTATACTCTTTATGCTACCTTCAAAACAAGTAAAGGACTTTGGTAAAAGTAAAGGAAGTAAAGCTTGGAAAAATAATACTAGGGGTAGTAATAGTCAAAGTGATATAACTAAAGCATGTCCTAAGCATCTTTGCTTGGGTTATCTAGATTGCAAGGATTTGCTTGCATTGCTAATGGTGGCTTGCTAGTATGATACTTGCAAGTGTTAGCTTGCCAATAATAGCTTGCCTTGGTTGGTGTAGTGGTTGAAGTTTTCTTCCTCCTCTTGATAGCACTCCTCCTCCTCGAAAGCTTGGCCGGTACTATCGTCTATAAATGCATACGGAGTACACAATCACCAAACAATACTTAACTAGTCTACTTAGCCTTCTAATGCACACATTTGATGATCTAATATCATCACAAGGTTTTATTAACTAGTTTCATTCTTTTTTATTTAAGAAAAGTAATTTCTACTCATTGAAAATATCTAAGATTTAATATTCTCCACTTAGAATATGGGATCATATGGACACATGTCATCACCACATATTCTAACATAAAGGAATGTGATTTAAGGAATGGATCATATTTACTTTGGTTTAAGTTTAAAATTTAATGATTTAAAGTTACTAGAAATGCCTATATAGCATTATTTTGGTACAAGTCCAAAGTCACTGCATGTAAACCTTAATAATATTACATATTCAGATAGGTATGGTTAAATGTGATTTTTGAGAGTTGGAATCAATTCAAAAGCTATCATGGTTGATTTTATAAAAATGTTTGAATGTGCAAAAGCTTCTGTATTATTATTTCTACTAGGAGAGATCTCTAACTCTAAATGAATTAAATCCAACAGTCTCCGATAGATCTTTTCAGAAGCTTTCCAACACAATTCGAATCACTCCATTTGGATTTGTAAATCTCTCTGAATTGATTTTCAATCTAGGGCACACAACTAAGTTCAACCTAAATAGAAAAATCTAAGTTTGAATTAAATGGGTCGTGCGGGAAAGAAAACGGGCCGGCCCAGTTGCGTTCCGTGGCACAGATAACAGCTGACAGGGGGCCACTAGTCAGCGGCTCTTGACACGCGAAGTGGTACGGGGCGATGTGGGCCGTTAGATTAGAAGGGGGATCTACGGCTGGGGCTTGCCGTCGACGACGGACAGGTCACCGGCGAGGCCTAACCCTAGCGTCTCGGTGGGGTTGCTCAGGGGGCATACCAGGGCTCCAGCTACGGCGGCGATGGGGGCGATCGAACATGCTGTCGACGGTGGGCTCAAGGGTGGTCGCGACAACTCCTGGTGTGGACGAAATCGACAGCGCCTTCTCCTCCTTTGCAGCGGGCTCCTCCGGCGAACTAAGGCTCGAGCGGCTCCAGCGAGAGGTGGGAAAGGACCAGTGAGGAGAGGGGAGTGGAATGGTGTGAGGAGTTGTGCTGCGGTGGCCTCTATTTATAGCTCAAAGAGGCGACCAAAAGGGATGGGCTGGCAACTCCGGTGAGGGCTGCACAGCGTGCTAGCGGCGTGGCTTGAGGTAGGGGATGGTGGCCTGCCTCCTGGCGGTGCTCTAAGGCTTAAATGCATGGCTAGGGGCGGTGGCGTTTGGTCAGGAGCGTCCCACGCTCTTGGAGACAGAGGCGGTGCTCGACGCGGCGCACGGCGACTATGGGTCGCGTGGCGGTGCACGGCCATGTCTGGCGGGGTGCTGGGGTCAAAGCGGAGCGACGTGCGCGGTATTGGGTCGAGGGGCGGTCGGCGGCGTGCTGGCGGTGAAGGCGCTCTGGCTGCGCGCAGAGAGAATAGGCGACGGCGCTGGGGAGTGGTCCGTGGGTGGCTGGCAGTGGCCGTGGAGTGGACCGAGGGCGGCAGTGACGTCACGTCGTGCTTCCTGGAGCGGCGGAGAGGGGTTGGCGGTCTGCTGCTGCGTTGGCAAGGTTGGCTGGCGAGCATGTCCTCAGGGTGGCGTGGTACTGCTACTAGGGACAAGGGGGTGGGGTGATTAGGCTTTGGTTAGAGCTAGGAGGGACAGACGGAGTAAATTGAGGTCAAATGGGTGGCAAAACCCTGTAGAAACAGTGAACTAGAATTAGAGTGTGATTCATGCCTGCCAGGTGTTCAACACAATGGCCGCATGAACTCAAGTTTGAAATTTTTGGATGAATTTTGGTGGATTTGCTATACACATGCTTAAGCCTCTGTCGTTGCTTGGGTTTTGAAAATTGAGCTCATTTGTGTGGTTTTTGAATAAGTGTGATCTTCCCATATGAACTACATTCAATTTTTAAATGCCATTTAAAATTAGTGTTTGAAAGTTTTTGGCAGATCACAAAGTAGGCCTTGGTACATCATTACATGTACTAGCAAGGGGTGCGAAGATCCATATTTATTTCTATTAAGAATTGAGTCCTAGGAATAGCCAAAGTAGGCATGGTAGTGAAAATTGCACAAATGACCATTGCTTTCTTTTATTCATTTTGATTTGTTTTTCTATGGGATTTGTTTGGGAATGATTTAGATGATGTTTATTTCACCTAAGAATCATTTTACAAGCAATGGATCACTTAATCATGGCAATTCAAAACAACTCCTAATTTAAATGCACACACATATGAATGCTTTAATAATTTTAATTAGAAAAGTTTTTGTTAACCCTAATTTTGATGATTTGGATCTTAATAACTTTGGATTAAAGTTTTGGGATGTTACAGTCGGTCTATCATAGAAGTCATAGGTATTATAATATTACGATAATTTTTGGATTAAGGTAGTAACTACAATTTTGTTAGTAGTTTTGAGAAATTATGTGAGGATAGTTTACGATAGAATTGAAGATTGGTAGTCTTTAGTAGTCCCGAAAGAAAGGTGAGATGTTAGTCAGAACCAAAGTGAGACCACTTTGCTCAAAATTATCCAACTGCAATTGGGAAATTTGGGTAGATATTGAGACAAAGAATAGTTTAACCCTTATGTGCTAAGTATCACAAAGAAACCTATACTAGGAGGTGTCATATACTACACAGTTAAGCCTGCATTTTCGAGATGTTTTACTCAACTACTATATTATAGGCCTAGAATGATGTGAGTTATATGTACACACTAGATCATGTAGGCTCGCGTTGCCATGCCCATCCATTAGAACAATGTATTGTTAGGAGTTGATGGAATTATATTTGGATTCTAAACATGTTCCGAAGTGTTGAATAATGTACAGTTGGGCCCGTGAACTACACTTGCATCCAGATTTGCTGTGTACTTAGTTGAACCACATACAGGTTGGGCCTCTGAACTGCACTTTCACCCAGATTCGCTGGATACTTAGTGAACTTTTGTGTTACTCATAGTAAGAACAAAGTTGCTAGCTAAGTTGCTAACTAGTCGATTTGGCCGCAGACTCTACAAAAGGATGCTACGTGAAGCATCAGACACATCAGGAGGTTATGTCTGGTTTCGTGTGTGAGGATGGATATGTTGAGTTTCACCGATGCCCACCCAACCCAAAACACACGACGCATCAAACACGTGCAGGGAACTATTCGGTTTATTGCATCATGGTGTGTGTTCATCTAGTTTCCCAACCACATTCTGCTTTGCTTTGATGTGGCTCTTGCTTCATTTTCTCGGTACTGCTTCTTGATCTCTTGGAAAAACAAAGGTGCACCAGAAAGATAAATACTTAGCTACTACAGTAAGAAAAATATAGTGTGCAGGTCGCTAGATTGCTTCATCTGCAATAACAATGGAAAATATAAGTCATGCACAGAAGGAAGGGACGGTGCATGAATAAAGCATAGATGCCATGTACTTCAAGGAGTATTTGGTAATTGTCTCCTGATCGAATGCACGTGTTGTATATAAATAGAGAATTCACAGGACAACAATTACTACTTATGATTTGGAAAGTGTAACAGAAGAATCAAATTACACTTCATCTTACGCCTTTTTTATTTTTGTTCTTACTTATTCAATGTAGGAGGAGAAATGGATTGAACCACATATGTACCTTTATGAAAACACTTGGATTGAAAAGGACGAAAAGAAGATGAAATTATTACATATTATTGAACAACTATGCACTATTTACATATATTATTAGAACAACAAACATGTGACAAATAACTGTTGGCTATTCAATATTCAATGCAGTATAAAGTTTTGATCTGATTGGGTGGTTAACTTTAGCACTAACTGCTGAAGGTTAAAACACAAAAATGGTTTTAGGCAGTTGGGGAGTATTTGGTCATACTTGCTTCCAGCTTTTAATTCTAACAACAATTCAGAAAGCATAGCCTCATTCATTGAACCGGAAACTAAGCGATTTTGCAAATGTTTAAAATTAATAGAACATGGAGGAACTACATGTTTACAATACATGATAAATGTAACTTGCATATGTGTATAATATTTTCAGTTGTTGTCATGAAAAACACTGCCCAATGTGAAGGGATTTTCATTTCTTGATTTGTCGTGTAGTGGAAAAGATAATTACAAAACAGAACTATGAAGTTAAATGAAAGTTTGGCCTATGTACAGATGGACAATAGTGGAACTAAAGTTACACAATAGCAATCACAAGTGTAGGAAGTCATAGTTATTTAATTAAAGCTTAGCATGGAAACCCAACAAAATCGCTACAATGGATATATCATGTCTTTCCTAGAAATTAGGGACACATGATTGTGTGAGACAACTCACCACATATAAAAATACATCCATAAAGCAAAGAGGAATTCCAGAATTCTCGGAAGGTCAATATACTATATAGTATATACATGATAAGAACCATAATAATTAATAAAGCCTACAGTAGCAGAAATTGCCATCCACTTGCTTGAGGAGGTAATTTAACAAGAAGAAAGAAGAAAGAGAAAAGGTCGTGAACTCTAAGAAAGAGTTATACTATGTTGGAAGAAAGTAGTAAGAGTAAACTAATTATATTTGTTAGAGAATATACCAAATGTTAGCTCGAACGAACAAAATTCACCAAAAAAATCCTATAAGTTTGAGTAATTTATAAAAGAATTGACATAATATGATTCTAGGTCTTACACTGGTATTGTAAGTAAGACATATACATGGACACTTACGAACAAAATAGATGATGTATTTAGGATCTGACTTAGCCATGGAAATAGTCAGATGAAGAACTCCACAGTCAAATAAATCTGAGCAGAAAAGATTCTATGGAATGAACTGAAGGGATCAGGATATCACAAACTCCAATTTTTACGGCTGCAAATAGTGATACTGCTTGTTTGCTTACCTCAACAATCATCTAATATTTTTTCCAGTTTTCACATGAATATTTAATTAGGGATGAAATGCATAGTTTTTCTGTCTTGGATCATAACTTTAAAACGATGTAAGCAAATAGTACTGTAAATAGTACCTTGAGTTGGCCAAGGATGTTGAACAAAGTCTTAATTGTAACGCAGCAAAATCCAAGTACCTGTCAAAGATAGCCAAAGATGGAATGAAACGTAAGATTAGTATTAGTAAACTGTAAAGGAATTTGATGGAAAAAATCTAGATATAACAAAAAAGTATACATTCGTCATTTCTCAAATTTTAACAAAGAAAAATAGGTGTTGAACTATCACGTCAGATTTTTCAAGGAAAACCGACTCTATGTGTACCATCTCCAACAATTTAGCTACACGCTTCCATCAAGAATAAATCCATCTATTAAATAATCAAGCATACCATTAGATGCCAAGAGGGAATAGCGAGCTCGGAGTCATGCAAAAGACTCTATATTAACTGAGCAATTCTTTGTCAACCTGTAAGTACACTATGGTGGTTTACTGGTTTGTCCAATTTTTTCTCAAACTGTATCGGATAACTCTTTCTCAAATTCTGATACAATATACATATTGGCACGTCAATCAAGTTCCAGTGGCTGAAAACGAGTAGATTTGATAAAAATATAAGAGACAAAAAGACCTATGCAGAGAAAATTTGCGGCCCAATTTCCTTTCAGCGGTGACATGGAGTGGAGATTGCCTGCCCCACCAGCTCTGATGGCCGCCACACCTAGCGTCCACCGCCACATTCCAGGCCTCACACCAAGAAACATGGAATTTGTAGCATAAAGATGTCTTGCAACAAATAAAATCATGTCTCTGCATAACCTGCTGAAGCGTCACATGCAGGAAGATTGTTATTCAAATACAGAACGATCATTAGTTCGGTTTTATATAGGCTTTGACGTGGAAAACATTCAGAGTGTTTATTCCCTGGTTTTAAATATAAAGCTTTTTAGCTAAATAAGCAATCGATTAACAAATCAACTGAAGGTATATTTATTTAGATTCTTAGCCCATATATATTCACAAGAAAATCAAGATTACATCGGAAGAGGGGAATAAAAAACAAAACAAAAGAGAATAATAGGATGGATGTATGTAGAAATAGAGATTGTACATGTAATTACGAGATGTACGGGAACCAAACCCCCCTCTCGCTCGTACCAGAGGAGACGCACAATGGCCCAAATGCCCAACGACGCGCCCCTAGGGTCAGCTGTACCTCCCAATCCTCCATCTTTGTCCATAGCCATGGGGATTGGAAAAGAGACGCCATCAGATGTAGATTATGTTTCAGGGATTCAATTCATTGCAGGCTGACCAATGGAGCAGTGTTGCAAGGACAAAAGAGAGCGGCGGCTGCGCTTGCTGAGGAGGCGGTGTGGCTAATTGAAGGGGAAAAGAAGGGGGCACACCCGTTTGATGGGATCCAGGAGCAGCCGCAGTAGCACAAGGAACTGCAGGTCGTGCGCATGGCGGCGGCTTCTAGGGTTGAGCGAGAGAGGGTGGGGAGGATCATGAAGGGATGATGTACGGTATGCGGGAGGAGGAGGGCATTGCCCATGGTCCTCCGATTTTTATGCACACGTGGCTCTATTATAGCCATCTATCTGGGATTGAACGATAATCATTAGATTTGTTTTGCAGAGTAGCGTTCGCTGGGATATCCGACCCAAATGAGGCCCACGTGGGAGAATCGGTACATTGTATGGGCAAAAATGACTGGCACACGTGATTAGATGGCTAAATCGTTAGTGCCTTGAGAGGGCTGCGTTTTGTTCGAGTTATAATATCCCTAATTTGGATTTCTTTGTTTTTCTTGAATCTTCTTGATTGACTAGATCTTTACATGAAGTTTGACTTGGTGTGCAAATGAATGTTGCATCATCAAGTTAGTACTTGATGTTATAGACCTAGATAGAAAAAAAAGAAATTCGTGTAAGGTAGTGACGAGTTCCGAAGGTCAAGATGAAGACTTACATGAAGAGTGAAGCTAAATATAAGGAGTATCAACACTATTTTGAAGGATGGATCAACTTTGAAATTATGCTATAGACCTGAATGTAGAGAGGCAACAAGAAGGGGAAAATTTTCAGCAAAGTAGGCTAATCCCAAGTTCTATCGTAAGCAAGCTATGATACCCCTAGGCTTAGCTAAGCTTAGTTAAAAGGAAATCCAATAGAGCATGCATTAATCTAGTTTAGCACTAGTAAGCTAAACAGATTAAAGGGAAAGTCACTGGAATAAACAGTAATCACACTTAACTGATAGTTAAGTTCCATGGCAATAATACACTTGACAGGGTCAAAGAATATCTCAACAGGATAAGCATCTACCTTAATCAAGGACATAAAAAACCAAGTTGATAACCTATATAAGAATAGGGGCCACTTGCAAGCAACACTATCACCACATGCAGCTTATGTGTTGTCACCACCATAGAAACAGAAACAGTAGTATAGAGGTAGCATGACAGAGCACAAGAGACCATTTCACCTCTCTGTTCATCCCAGCCACAACCCACTTCTTTCTAATTAGCAATGGAGCACTGTTCCCAGAACAGCAAGGATACCACTAAATATTTCCACTTCATCACCAGAGCATATTCCACAATCAGCCAACACCATCTTAATCTCATGGATGATTAGAAAAGACTAGGAATCAGATCCAACAATAAGAAGGAAGGAGTTTACCAAAAGAGGAGTAGTAGCAGATCTAATAGATCAAACCAGGAGCTAAAAGGAGAGGGATAACATCAGTAGCTGATCAAGGGAAAGCCAAGCTCACATATTAGTTGCTTAAGATCTACTATCAACTTATCTACATCATGTAGCAAGGTAAATAAAATTACCACTAGATCATGCAGCATCTGTTCTTATCTTGCATACAGATCTAGGAACACAAAGGTAATAATACACATCAACCAGTTCCATCTAACCTTCAACTAGATTTTCATCTAGGAGGACTGTATGGAGTGATAATCTCAGTATTGCAAAGGGTTTCTTTGCCAAAATCATCATAGAGGTTTAAGGCACCAAAAATAAGTGTTTGCTCTGACCAAGCAATACCTCAGCCTTTGCATCATAGGTTAGTCCAAGAATCAAGTACAAAAATCTCTTCTAATATAATTTAAGCCTCAGTCTTTGCATCACTAGCCCGGGGCAAATCTGGCCATTAGTAACACCCATAGCAGCAGATCATGCAAAAAAGATCTCCCACTGTGCACACTCCAATATGGAGGCACCACAATGGCAGTCTCTATCACATGAGCCATTAAGGGAATTTGTCACACCAGTTAACCACCTAGTTGTTTTGGCCAAAGTAGATTTATCATTTTCCTAGTACCAAAAACTAGGAATCAATTGCACCATTATTTCACTGTCAACAATGATAGGAAGTTAGATTTTTCTCAAGTTCCCAATCTGTAGCAATACTGCAACCATCATTGTATAATCCACTAGCACCTAGACAAGAGGATCAGAATTTAACAATATATTGTATACAAACCACCTTTGGGAGCAATTCCACATGGAACATAAATCATTTTCCTAGCCACAAATCTAGGAATCATTTCATTTCAATCATCATTTTACCTAGCTTATAATCCACCGAAAATAGCCACGAGGTATCAGGATATAATCATATAACAATTAACTCACTAGTGCTTGTCATCTCAAAACAACATTCAGATTTACAATATTTCCTAGATTCAAATCAGCCAAATCAGAGTATCAATAAGAGTCAGACATGCCAGGCATGATTAAGTCATCCATATTATGTTAGCACACTTAGCAGCATTCCATCAAATATATATCGGCACCACTAGTATCGCTCAGGCACACCATCATAACCAACAGATCACCACAGTCCTACAACCAGCATAGCAGAACATCGGCCTGAAAGCCGCTCACAACAAAAACTCACCATGCCCATACAAATGGGTGCAGCAAAGAATGGACGCCGGGGTTGCATCTGCAGCACCTCCCCACTGGCGTCGAGGTAGTAGTGGACAACACCGCATCATCTTCGCAATAGTAGCAGCCCCACTTGTACAACAACATCAAAGTAAGGCCGCAAGGTGGCATATCAAAGCACGTCGAGGTTGCAGCCTCTGCTGCCATCCCACCAGTGTCAAGGTTAAGGTAGTAGAAGCAGACATAGCACCCACACCACCGCCGTGATGTCCAGGTCACATCAAACTAGGTCACCGAGAGAGTGCCGCAAGAGGCGGTCCTCGACCTGGAGCCGAGTGGCGGAGACGGTAGGGATCAGAAGGATCCATACCGTGTCGCCATGGATAGCAGCCCGACCGGCGAGCCTAGGGTTTCGCCCGGGGTGTGCGCGCGTGGGTGCTGGGCACCACAGAGGAGGGGAATCGAGGTAGAAGAGATAGACATAGCGGCGCCAGGGGGTGCTAGTTGTAGCCGGCCATGGCCGGGATGAAGGTAGGCGGCGGCGGTGGTCAAGCGTGTGAGGGGATGCGAGGCCGAGGCATTGAGTCGCTGAGTGTGGTGTGCGAGAGAGAGAGAGGGCCAAGGTGGGGGTTTGACCCCAACTCGTGATGGGCCGGCCCTATGTCCAATTCTAATCAACCAGGCCGTAGCCCAGCTATTTACCCCCACAAAAAATCAATTTTCTATTTAATAAATTCTATAAGATATTTCCAAACTAGAAGAAAATATATAAAATTCATATAAAGTCCTAAAAATACATATAATATAGCAAAATTCTCACAAAAATAGTACCTACCTAAGAAAAAGATAAAACTACTTATAATATTAACTGAGTATAATATTAACTAAGTATTAAAATCACTAAAACAGTAAAACACTAAATGAAATTAATTAAAATAAATAAAAGTCCTAAAAATGGATAAAAAAACATTTTTTCATATAAAAATAAGTCTACTATTTTTATAGAAGTACTAACTTTTTTTTCTTACAAATAAAACTTAAAGCAAATATTCAAGACATTTAATTCTTTGTGGAGTTTTATAAAATACAAATAATACTTAAAAATAAATGAAAATCACTTTTAAGATCTTGAGTAAATATATTTTACTAGAAAAATAAAAGTATTTTTCCTAAGGATTTATAAGATTTTAAGGAAATAAATCATTACCTATTTTATAGAAGACCTTGTTTGTAAATTCTTAACAAAAACATTTAAGAAATAATCACAATTCTATATATAAAGCCTTAAATCCTTTATAACTAAATACTAAGTCCAAAGCCGTAACTTGGATCTATAATAAAACTTAAGTGTAACTTATTAACCTTATAAAACTCTTCTAAAATCATAAATCCAAACTAAACCAACAATTTTAAGTAAATTTTAAACGTCATAAAAGTGAATTCTATTTATCTCTTAACTATGATTAAACATGATTCCAACTCTAATAGATTATTCAGTTCATCTAAATTTACTTTCTTTAATAAAATAAACTATATTCATAATAACAAAACACATTTAAACTCATCATTCACTTAAACTAAAAGTGAATGATCCCATACCTTTAAACATGCTTGTTGCAAGGTTTAAAACTTATTAATACTTTTAAACACATCACACCCTAGATCTACTTATGTTTTAAAGTTAACTTTGGTACACCAAGTCATGCATAATGCCTAAAGTATATTCATTTTTTTATGGTAGTCATAAAGCATTTCAAGTCCAAGCTTATGGAATAAGCACAAACAACATCGATCACATTCTACTAACCATAAGAATTGTTTAATCCTATGAAATAAATCTTTTCTTTAAAAGTTATTCATTTTGCCACTTCAAACAACAATCTTATAATAAATCCTTTAACTCTTAACAACTTAACATAATAAGTCCCATCATAATTACCAGATAGCATTCCACATTTGAGTGCTTTAATATTGTACGATACTTATTGTATTTACAAATTATTTCACACACTCTCACAAGCCTTAATAAGAAGCAGAAGTGTGATGCTGGTATAAAAGTGAAACACATTCTAAAGAAACCATCCACTGTTTCCGAACCCTAGATCAAATACAATTATCCTAGGTATTCGCGTTTATCCAATTACATTACATTACTTATGCATACTTGCATCTTACTTCTTTAAACATTCGTCCTTATCGGACCAATGATGTTGTTTACAGGATTTGGATCTTCTATTGTCTTGAAGACTGTGAGTGCATTTTCTTGCAATCACAAAAGGCAAGTTCACACTTGCTCGTGTCCTTTGATTATTTTCTATGCTTGTAACTCAATTATTGTCATCACCTGCATTGCAAAAAGGTCGAAAATACTATTTTCATAATTAATTGGAAGTATCGGTTACTCATCCAGGGTGATTAGCAAATATATTATAACTGGAAATGGAGACACCATTGTCTAGGAATATATCCTCTAGGACTTAACAACCAATGTCGCTAGTGATTCTAGCACCGTATATTACGTGTTAACCATGAGATTTGGAATGGGATGGGGAAGTCAGTTGTATCTTCTTCCTTTTGCATGGATGGATGACCTTATCGTGAGGATGTATCTTCTGTGTGGGGACTTAGCAGATGGGTGGGACTCCTAGTTCCCCGCGATATTGGTGTCTAGACTTTCCATGAGGGGCTGTCAGAGGTATATCTGCCTATATGGGGGTTGCCAGGGACATGATTTGCTTACTAGAGTCTCCAAGGGGTTGCCAGGGTTATATCTACCTATATGGGGGTTAACGGAGGTATATCTGCTTGCGGAGGTCGTGTCTTCATGCGGGGTTGCGGAGAAGGCAGTGATTAGCGTGGATGTTAGGTTGGGTCTCAAACCATGGAAGTTTGAACGGGGATATACTCCTGGCCTTGCAACAAAGCTTGAGATCTCTCATCGGAAAAGTGACGCACCTCTGCAGAGTGCAAGAATTGTGACATGTTACTCCCTATTCCGGGAGGGATCTACGAACGCGGCAGGAAAGGAACTCCATGAAAGTTCTGGTAAACCTGTGAAGGCTGTCGGACATAGTTTTCAGAATAAAAGCATCCTTTGAAGAAATGTTTACGAAAACCTGCATTGCCTACGACCTTTGGTTTGTGGCTATAGAGATAGTGCATCATACACTCCTTTTTAGTGAACTTGCTGAGTATGCTGGTACTCAACTGTACCTTCTTAACCCTTGCTAGGTTATAAGTCATTGAAGACGATGTCAACATCAATTTCTGCTCAAAAAACCATCATCGACAACTCAAGTTCTTCAATAAAGTCAATGAAGTCAACATATACATCAACCAAAGCAAAGGTGAAGATCTTGATTAGATAGGAGTAGATACTCTAGACATAACACCTACTTATGTAGAGCATTGCACTAGCAACAATTGCAAGCTAGATAGTTTAGATGCTAGTCTTATTAGCTAGATAGTTCTAAGTTATTATTTCTGGTTCTTCTTTGTAAGAAGTTTCTTTCTCTCTCTTTAACCTAGAGTGTTCTCTGGATCTTTTGTAAAGAGTCGAGTTGTAATCTATAGTCATGTCTTGGACCTACTGTGTTTCTGTTGTACCACTTTGAGCGATGTAATACTAGTGAACGGTGTTTCATTGATTGAAAGATTATGCAATCACGGTCTTTAAGACAATGGAAGATCCAAATTCTATAAACAGAATCATTGGTCTGGTATGGACAAATGTTTAGAGAAGCAAGATGCAGTTATGCATAAGTAATGTAATGCAGTTTGATAAACGCGAATCCCCGGACTAATCGTATCTGATCTAGGGTTTGAAGCTTGTGATGAGTTCTTTGGAATGTGTTGCACTTTTATACGAGTTTCACACTTGTGCTTCTTATTAAGGTTTGTGAGAGTGTGTGTGAAACAATATGTAAATACAACAAGTAGCATGCAATACTAAACTACTCAAATGTGGAATGGCACCTAAGAACTACTCGAATGGGATTAGTAGTTCATTAGAGTTTTCACATATTTATATTAAGGATTACATTTAATATTTCTTAAAAGAATAACCTTTGAGGAAAATATTACATTACAAAGAAAAAGCATTTAATCTTAAAGTTAACACTCTTAGGGTTCCTTTCTAATTATAGTTACTAAAAAGGAAAGCATCACTAGATCATAACACTTGTAGTGGAGACTTATATGTATTGAATACAACATGACATTATATGTTGTTTTATTTCATAATAATTCCTAAAGGTGAAATTATTGTCCTTGTTGGAGTAGTGTTTTCTTAATACAATATGTGAATAGAATCACTTACCTATTTTAGAAGTAATGCTTATATTTTATAAACATGGGATAAAGCATTACTTTAATTAATTAAAACTTTGTTTAGATTTTTAAGTGAATTCTCAAATTGGTTCAAGAACTAGATAAATATTACCTAGATGATTTTATAAATAAATAAAATCCTCCTAGCAAACCATACACTATTTTTTAATGATTTTATACTTGATGAAATCTTTTTAGGAATGAAATATGATCACTCTGGATGACAACTTTAGGAACTACACTTTAAAATGGTTGGAACCATATTGGGTTTCATCAAAACATTATTTGAGCTTGTTCTTATACTTTTAGACTTTAATTAAATAATGATAAAGGCAATAGTAAAGATTTATATATTTTTAATGGGTTAAAATAAAAGAAAAGGATTTAAATAAGATTTCTTAGATCTTTACCTTTTATTTTACTTAAATTATGAAATACGATATTTTTAAAGTATATATTTTATTTTTGTGATAATTTTGGTATATTATAAATATTTTTATGATTTATAAATAATAAGATGTGATTTTTATAAGTTTTATCACTTTATAAATACTTAATAAATAATAATATTTAGTTAAGGGTCACAGAAATGTATGAGATAAGTTTATAAATGTTTATTTCGTTTTTCTAAGAATTTTGATATATAATATTTATTTTTAAGAGTTTTCAAATAATAAAATATGTTTATTTAAGATTTATACTTAATAGGTTATTTACTAATTAATAATAGTTATTTTATTTAAGTTGGGAAATAAAGTATAATAATAATAGGTTTAAATTATAGAGTTTATTTTTCTAAACATTTTGATATATAATATATATTTTTCTGAATTATAAAACAAAAGGTATTGATTTAACAAGATTTAATCATTTTCTTAAATTCCTAGAAATCATTTATATTTGAATTTATATTGATTTACTTATTTACTAAATAGGGGATACCTTTTATACCCATACCTCTACCCACAGCCGCTGACAAATGGGCCCGGAGCCACCTCGACTTCCACGTGGGCGTGCACCAAGTCAAAATCAGCTGACTGGGCGAGGATGACGCAGGCCTATCGTTACCACGACGTCATCCCGGCCTCCACCACCAGGGAATGGTCGCCAGCAGCGATGTGGGGCACCCCCGTGGCTGAGATTTGGCGCGTTGGAACCAGGAGATTACGGTGAACCTAACAGTGGATGTGCCGCTCATTTTTGGTCACTAGAGAGTAGTGCACAACGGCGACTGGAGGCGATGCTTCCTGGTTTATGGCGCTACGGTGATGTAGGGCGAGAGAAGGCGACTAAAGGGCACCGAAAGACTCATAAGCTTACCCTGGACATGACGGTGCGCTCGGTGATGTGGATGGTGACCGGAGATGAGCGTGGAATCGTAGATTCTGGCAAACTCCAATGGAAGGAAATGGGAAAAATCCCCCTACTCCGAGTTTCCCCTTGACCTTGAACTTCTCCTAGATAATCAACACGCAAGGGTGATCCTCCTACACCACTCCTTGGACCTCGAGGTGGTCTAAATCAATGGCTAGGTGAAGCTCACCGGTGGCAGCTTCGGTGAGTTTTAGGGGGATTGAGAGC
Source organism: Avena sativa (assembly GCA_916181665.1). Taxonomy (NCBI): domain Eukaryota; kingdom Viridiplantae; phylum Streptophyta; class Magnoliopsida; order Poales; family Poaceae; genus Avena; species Avena sativa. The sequence goes on from OV702289.1 coordinate 509,047,916, forward strand.
AAGAGAGAGGAATGGAGAGGATGAGGATCAACCAGTAGCTCGAGGCAGTCGCAAGCGACTATTTTAAACGGCTAGGCAGGCTCGGACACATCGTCACGCCGACAAGGACCGACGAGATGCGGCAGAGGTGATGTGCTTGATTTGGGCACGAATCTTGACACAATCTTTCCAGTGGACACAGACAGGATAGGAACATCGACATGGTGGTCAGCTGTGGTTGTGTTCAAGGAAAACGGCGGCTTAGGACATGGCATCATCGACATGGTGGTGGCCGTGCATGGAGAGTAAGACGATGACGTCTCTCCTGTGTGGGCCTCGCTCGTCAGCGAGAGATCGAAACAGTAAGTGGGCTTGGGCCGGTATTGGGCTGTGGCAAAGCGAGCGTGACGCTGTGGAGTTCACATGCGAGCGATGGATAGCGCTGGAGGTTCTAGGCTATGGGCCGAATTCATCTGCTTCAGATTTTTCCTTCCCTTTTTATTCTTTTATGTTTTGATAAAAGCATTTTTAAATATGAATTTTCCAAAGGATTTAAATATCTAGAGTTTTCATGGAATACATTAAATACTACAAGAATCTTGGGGACTAAGTGGTGCTTGTACTCTTAATGGTTTTTCATAAGTTTAAACCATTAATGAACTATTTTATTGATATCAACATTTATTCCTTAGGGTTTAATATTTTGTTTATTATGCAAAAGCCTTACAAAAATGATTATGTTTTCACCATGATAATTATAATGATAAAGATTTAAAATGGTTAATGACATCCAAAAGATCTTATCATACTTATGAGCTTAAAGAAATTAATATATAAAGTTTAAATTTTAAGGTTCATTTAAGTTTGGAATTTCTTTTATTCCAAAACCATTACAATTTCTTCATAACCATTCTACTTATTTCTAAAGTAGGCCTGGATCACTTCTTGAACTAGTTGTTCATCACTTTCTTAAGTGTGGTTAATGTTTTGATAAAATTTTAATATATAATGAGGAAGATCCATGATCATTCATGTGGCACAAGTGATCTCAATGCCCAGCAACATCTATTTAGGGTTTCTAATACCACACTTATTATGGACCCTAGAGGATACACTGCCCTCAAGTTTATTAATGAATGTTCCTAGGGATCAAGGTTTAAGGATTGATCCAGAATTTATAATCCTGAATGATATCTCAACTTAGAGTGAGCTATAAAGATTACTTCTTAATGTGGCCTTAATGGTTTATGGGTCTAGGTTTCTATTAAGGTTTAAGACAATAAGGTGGACAAGGCTTCCATCCATAAACACTCATCTAGTTCTCTAATTATCTCTTGGAAGTTTTATTTGTCCAAGAGGTATTGTTCAATAGTTACCTAGGAATAGGAAATGGTTCGACTATCAGTTTGATTTTTAGGGTTTTGAACAAAGAGGTAGACATGGGTCTGCCATGGCTTGATATACTATTGGTTAAAGGTTTCTTAAGCACTCCTACCTTAATACCACACTAATCTTATCTTTTGATAAGGAATTCCTTTCCTAAATATACTCTATAAATCTCTCTATTTTCACCTTACATCTACTTCTAGGGCTTGCAAGATTAAAATTCTCTCTATATCACATGTGATATCAATCCTCTAGAATAGGTATGGTACTACTCTCCATAATACAAGTTGTTCTTGTATTAACTTGTTAAGCTACTATGCCCCCAACTACTCCATACAACTAATATTATATACTTCATCAAACTCTAGCTTGACTTCTAATGATCAAGCTAGATGATTCAACATACTAAGGTTTTACCTAATTGGTATACTCGCAACTCTTCTTTACCAGCTGGTCATCTATTCTCAGTGACTTGATAATAATTACCACCAACCTTTGATCAAGAAAAGCTTAGACTTCTAATTATCTGATCAAGATCTATCATCAAAAAGTAGTAGACTTGTACTAGTATCTCTATAAGCTTATCTTGTTAAGGAAGCTTACTTTACGTTTATACCCACTTGGCTTAACGAGATTAGTATTTGATACTCTAATACTACTAACTTTCTCATAGCTCCATAAATACTAACTTAACTCTTGGGTTTAGGTGCTTCTTCCAGTTTACCCATGAGTGAGCTATCTCCTCCAACATCAAATGGCACATCCTACCAAAACTAGTTCCTTCTTCTCATTAATTTACTTAAAGTATTTGGAAGGTTAATATAATAGGTCATATCTAAGAGTCAATAAGTGCTAGGTCAAGAATTGATCACTCAACATTGCTGATCAACTTGACACTAGGACTTGGTTAAATAGGAATGTCACCTACTAATATGGCCACAAAGATATGAGATGAATGGTCTTGGCTCAACTTCCTTTTCTACTCTATTTGTGATAAGATTTAATGTTGCAGAACTACCATGATACCCATGGGAGGAATAACTAAGGCAAGCAAGTGTATCAAGATTTAGTTATAGAGTTTGTTTACTTAAGTTATATACTTAACTTGGTATTCAGGGTTTGTTGTAGATAATACCTTGATATAATCTTTAGAAGATTAAGTATTCATCCTTGAGTTGTTGTATGGAATACCATGTAAGGATCTCTAGATGATCTAGTACTTCTTATTAAATAGAGTGTTGTGCTTTAGTTTTATTGCATTTGATCTACCCTTAGATAAAATTATATTACCCAAAGGTAAGGTTTTAGCATAGGTCATATTGAAACTTATCGCAGTCAACTTGATGATCTACTTTAGTTCCACCAAGTTAAGAGAAGCTTCAATCAATTTGACAAGTTTTATTTAAAGGCGTGGAAATTATCCAGATTTTCTATGCATGAATGCAATGCACACATCTGATCTCATCTTATTTCTAATCTATAATGCTGGGATGTAAGAGACTATCCCCCTTAAAATAAACTTTGTCCCCGAAGTTAGTACTCTCTTCTATTTCGGAATAAGGTGTTGACTTGTATTGATCACATCATTTCTTAACTCCATTATGATCATAATTGGGGATAATTGTGGTATCCCGTCTCCAAATCTTTTTCCTTGAATTCTCTTCATACTTGACAATATCCACTATCGCTTCTAATTTATCCTATGGTTTCTTTTACTACAATCACTTGGATTATGTCCTTACATTCCTATTTAGAATTGATTGTGGACACATTTTGTCCATTCCCATCCGGTTTCCTATTACACTACACCGGTCTATTTTGGAATACTCTCTTTACTCTAAAGGACAACTTACCAGTTGTTCCCTTTTAAACTAGTCCACTGGGTTTAAGATGTTATGTCTACTTTGATCATTCATCCGGACATACTGTCGGAAATACTTTATAATGATGACTTCTTATAACTTTATGAGAATAAGGCTTAATCTTATCATTGTTTAGTACTTCTTCTCCAACCTTTAGTCGGAAGGTCAAATAACAACACTTGAGTGTTGATTGTTTCCTCTCCCCCTTGGGGTTTCCTAATGGTCTATAAACTACATGTATATATCCATTAACTCAATATGAAGGATATTGATCTCTGTCCAGCTTATACTTACCTCTACAAGGTCTCGTGAAAGAATCTACGGTACACCCACACTATTGTGGATCTCCGAAATGAATCTTCGGACATTACTTGTCTTAACTTTATCTTCTTAGACGTTATTTCTCACAGATAAACCCGATTTCGTGAAACGTCTCGAAGGTCGTTCGGTTTTAATTTTATACTTCTTTATTTCTTTCTTGACTTAGGCCAAGTTTTATGCTCTTTAAATCATACAAATATAACCTAATTAGCTAAACCAATAGGGTACCAGCTACGGATACTAGGTGCGGATCCTCCTAGGTGTATGGATTACCCGACGAATTTTCGAATTACCACTGGCATTGTCTCTGATTTGACATAGCTTGAATACCACTTTTGTTACAAGACTTCTTCTTTGCGCCATTCCAAGTGTCAACACCTGGATTTTTAATCCTAGATGCCTGTTATGCCATACATCACAATCCCAGGATTACCATTTTTGCGAGACATAACAGAATTGGTACCACAGTACATCATCCATTACAAACCATAATAAAGGTCTTACAAATAAAGGATCTCATGATCCAGTCTTAATACAAGCAAATCAGTGGAAAGTAAACATAGTAGGGGCTCCATCTTCAGGGTCACAGTCAATGCTCATGATGGGAGATGATCCTAGTTCTCATAGACCTCCTGTTTTCCATCTTCCTGGTAGTCCTCCTCATAGTCTGGCCATGGGAATAGCCAGGGACAAAGCCATGAGTACTGTTTAAGTACTCGCAAACTAGCACTAAAAAGTAAGGTAGTTCTAGTAGGAATCTTAATCTCTAGGTTTATTTGCAAAAAACCAGGTTTATTTCATAAGAGTTCAAAAGCAAAGAATCTAATTTAATCACTTGAGTAGGAACCTAATTTAATCACAAGTAATTTTGAAAACATCTGACAACAGAACAGTATGGCCACTCCAACTATCCATGACCATGGACGCGGCTATTCGAATAGTTTGACACACTGCAGAGGTGGTACACTTTCACCACAAAATTCGATACATCCGACAGGGATAGCCCTATATCATCATACTTAGTATGCGGATAATCAATCATAACCTTTCAATTACACACTCTAGTATAGGCACCTCCCCTATGAGCCTGGCCTCCCAGCCATGGCCATCTGCCATCCTGGGCACTGCATAGGTGGACATTCACATTCACAAGGTGGCCTCATCTCAACCTCTTTCCGCGAGGGAACCCGTACTAAGTCATATAAACTTCCAGTTAAGCCCTACCCAATTCGGGTATTGTTGTTGTACAGTAAAATTTGTGTGGTATCGCATCCGAACCCAACCATCAGTTTTTATAAAGGGCCAAGGCTCATGCCTCAACATTTCATCATCAACCATTGTGTTTCTCAACACATGTTAAAACATTTCAATAGAATGAATCACCATTCCAAGGTTTTCATAATCATTTTCACCAAGTATTCCCATCTAAAGTGATCAACTTTTATGCTTACCACTAGCCACTAGAGTTGAGGGTATTCACTAATGAGGGGTGCTAATCAAGTGTAACTATCCAAATCTAGTTTTAAGCTTTTGATGGCATCTATGTATAACTACTTAGGCCTAGTTTTATACTCTTTATGGCATCTGTGCTATTTTTCCAATACTCACAAATCACTAACTAAAGGTAAAGAACTTTGGTAAAAGTAAAAGAATAAATCTTGCAAGTAAAACTTGGGATTGGTATAATCAAGGTTGCATAACCAGAGCATGCCTAATTCATCTTGCATAGGTTATCTTGCAAGGATGGCTTTCATAGTTAAGTGGTTTGCAAGTGTTAGCTTACATTGTTAGGCTTGCCTTGAGTAGTGTAGTGGTTGAAGTTCTCTTCTTCTTCTTTGTAGTAGTCCTCCTCCTCGTAGCCCGGGTCGGTACTAGCGTCTATAAATGAATACGAGGTACACAATCACCAAACAATACTTAACTACTTCTATGTAGCACACAAAGGCTCACACTTGATGATCTAGCATCATCACAATCATCATGTAACATCCCAAAACTTTAATCCAAGTGATCAAGATCAAATCTACCCAATTTAGGGTTAACAAAAACTTTTTCTATTTTTAAGCATTCATATGTGTGTGCATTTAAATAGGAGTTGTTTTGAATTGCCATGATTGAGTGATCTATTGATTGTAAAATGACTCTAAGGTGAATTACACATCATCTAGATCATCCCCAAGCAAATCCTAAAGAAAAATAAATCAAAAAGAATTAAATAAGCAAATGGTCACTTTTGCCATTTTAATCACATAGCCCACTTTGGCTATTCCTAGCACTCATTTTCAAACAGAGCTAATTGTGTATCTTTGCACCCCTTGCTAGTACAAGTAGTGATGTACCAAGGCCCACTTTGTTTCATCCCAAAAACTTTCAAACTCTAAATTTAATTGACATTTGAAAATTGAATCTAGTTCATATGCCTAGATCACACTTCTTCAAAAACCACTCAAATGAACTCCATTTCAAAATCCCAAGCAAACCTAGATGCTTAAGCATGAGATGAATCACTCCACCAAAAATCTTTGAAAAATTCAAATAAAACTTTCATGCGGCCATTTGATCGAACAGTTGGCAGGCAGATAAAAAGTGGCCTAACTAATACTGTTTAGGAGCAAATCTTGTCGAGCCAATTGATGCACATTGATCACCTTGGTCTCCACCAGACCCAACCAGAAAAAAACCACCCCTATCCCTATCCCCTGGCGCCAGTGCATCGCCACCCCGATGTTGGGTCCGCAGCATAGAAAACAACAATTTTCCTACGATGAGAACTACACGCCAAGATCTATCTACTAGTTACAAAGCAACGGGTGGACATACATCCATCGAGAACTTACCCTCGAAGACAACGAGTTTTGTTAATGAGTAGGAACTCGTGGTTGATGTAGTCGTACACTTGTCGATCTCAAGATCGTGAGGAAGTCCGAGCAGGTCCAGCACCGCAAAGCAGCGGTGCATCCGTGATCACACACATGTCTGGTACCCCGACCACCTCCGGCCCTCGCTCCAGCAAAGCAGCAGAAGCAGCAACTCCCTTCCAAATAAAGCCACCGGGAACATGGATCTCGCTAATCCGAGACCATGGGGGAATAATACTAGTGGGGAGAGAGATCCTTCACGAGGAGGTGTGTGGAAGAAGGAGGAAGAGGGTGGCCTTTTATAGGAGGAGGGGGGTGCCCCTCCTTCATGGCCGGTGCATGGGGGGGTGACTCCTCACCTCCCCCATTCATGTGGTGGTAACCCCTCCACATTAAAATGCCCCTTCACATTCTCTTTTAAAGTCTCCACTTTAAATGCATTAAATTTCTCCAAATTTAATGCTCTCTCATTTAATAAAACTCTTTTATTATTTCTATTCAGAATTTTTATAATTACTTTAATTAACAAACATTCACATAAAACGCCCTGGAACATTTCAATATTACATGCAGAAACAATTTCAGCAATTTCACCCGAAACAGTTTCGGTGTCTATTGAAATAATTCCAGCGCTTTCTTAAATCTTTATCTGAAACATATTTGCTCCAAATGGTGTCGGTATCCCTTAAGTGTGTCACTCTACAGTTCGCGAATAATGCAGACATGATTGAGACCCTTCTCATATCAATAATCAGAAGCGGGACCTGGAGATCCATACTGACTCCTACACATTTAACGATGACTTCTGTGATCGTGAGAACCTTTAACGCTAGTAACTAAATCCCTTTGTCTCGCGATATATTACATGTCCGAGATTCGATCATTTGTATCTCCATACCTAGTTTGATCTCGTTACCGACATGCACTCTTTTCTCGTTCCCGTGATATAACATTCTAGTGATCACATCACTTGCTTGCAAGCTACCTTAATGTGATATCACCGAGAGGGCCCAGAGTATATTTATCCATCATAGGGATTAACAAATTCCACTCTTGATCCATGAGCCTCAACATAACACCTTCGTAGCACTGAACCCATCTTTATAGTCACCCTGTTATGGTGTGACGTTTGATGTTATCAAGATACTCTTCCGATGTTAGCAATTAACATGATCTCATGGTCTAAGGACAAAGATTACTTCGTATGATGTTATAGCAATATAAACATAATGACTTTGATCGTAATGCTATACATCGGATGAATGTTCATCACATCATTCCACCAATGTTGTGACCTTGTTATTAACAACATCCAATGTCTATGATCAGGAAACCTTGATCATCTTGTAAATCAACAAGCTAGTCTATAAGAGAGGCATAACTAGGAACCCTTTTTGTTTATTAAACACACATGTATTGATGTTTCCGATCAATATAATTATAGCATGCAAAATAAACATTTAACATAAACATGGAACAAGATAATAACCACTTTATTATTGCCTCTCGGGCATATTCCCTTCAGTCTCCCACTTGCACTAGAGTCAATAATCTAGTTTGAAAAACTTTGCGTATTGAACACCTATGGCTTTTTGGTGTTGCATATACGCGATTGCTAGTGGTTAACATAATCTCCAGATCTGACGGTTTCAGGTCCGTGTGTATTTGCATGTCTTTGTGTCTCTACGCATCACTCATTCTCAAATGAGATGGAATTGTATAAATTTGGTCCTTTGGTGAGACCTTTAGTTCGTTTGGGTTAAAATATGTTGATATTATTGTCACACAATATATCTTCATAGTATTAGCCCACTTTGAACCACACCTAGTTTGATAACAAACTACTTAACACAAATGCCCTCCTTTGCTGCTACTATAGCAGTTATATACTTAGCCTTTTGTTGTAGTATCCGTCACAATGTCTCAACTTTGGAACTCATCCAAATACATCATGGAACATCCTTTCCATTACATTGTGCCACCCATAGTATAAATTGAGATAAATTTAATTTGTATCTTGTGACAAAACTAGTATCAATGTAACACTTTACAATGAACTACCTTTAACTATTTGTCACTTATACATGATATATTCTTAGTTCTTCCAAAGCTCATAAGAATATCTTTACTATTGTCCAATGATCATCTTATGGATCATTCTTGTATGTGCTCATAACATTTAGAGCATAGGACATTCTGGATATATACATATCACGGTATAATCGATCAAAATCTTCATGTGATTTTACTCACCAAGTATTGGAACACTTGAATCTTGATACAATCCTTTCCATGCAGCAAGAACCTTTCTTGTTGTTTCCATATTGAACCCTTTCAATATCTCATATATGTATGTCTGGCACAACCATATTAGCGCCTCAATCTATCCATATAGATATTGATGCCTAATATTCCGATTTTGCCTAAGTCTTTCATCGAAATCTTATTTTAATGAAATTCTTAACTTGTGTCAATACAAGATACATCCTTTCCAATCAACAATAAGTCCTCTACATAATGTATTAGAAATATGTCTCAGCGCTCCCACTTAATTTCTTGCAAATGCAAGCATCTTCATCATCTCTGATGAATTTAAACTCTTTTAACAGTTTCATCATGGTGAAGATTCCAACTCTGCTATGCTTACTTCAACTATTGAAGTTTGCATGATTTTTTAGCACCCTTTGAATTAACAAAACCCTTCGGATCGTGTCTTGTACACGTCCTAGGTAACCATTCTATTAGAAGAACATTGTTTTGTTTGTTCAACTACCATACATCAAATTATATGTAGTGGTTGCTACATTAATCCGTCAAGACTAAATATCGCTATGAAAGATCAAATCTTGTCATAGTCAACTCCTTGAACATTGTCGTAAACTTCTTTCCAACATGTCGACTATTTCATAGATGTTAAACATCCATGTCTTATTTCTTTATAGATCCAAACACGACCAATAGGTTTCACGCCTTTCCGGAGGTTCTTCCAAGTTCAGAAACTTGATTTCTCGTGTATGGATACTATCACGGATTCTATGACTTCTAGTCATTTTATGGAGTCAGGGCCCATCATCGCTTCTTTGCATGTAGTCGGTTCATCATTGTCAAAACAATAATGACTTGCTAATCAAATCACACTATTTGATTCTTACCGACCCACACGGTTCAATAGGAACTCTAATCTCCGAGATCACACCCTTTGTAATCATGGGAGCCATGAGAATTGTGGCCGCCACCGGGACACTTTCCGGCACTGCGCTACTTAGCACATATAGCTAAGGTTCAACAACCTTATCAAAGTTCTATTGTCCTCCCACTTAACTTTTCGCGAAAAATTCCTTCTCAAGAAACTTGACATTCCAAGTAACAACCTCTTTTGTCCTCGGTGTTATGGAGAAATTCCCAAAAAATTATTTGGGATAACCTACAAAGACATGCTTATCCGACTTTGGTTGTAAACATTTTACTTATGCATAGCATACCAAAATTTAAGAAAAGACAATTCGGGTTTTATCCCAAACCATAACTTATATGGTGTCATTTCAACGGATCACGATGGTGCTCTTTTCAGTGTAAAAGCGGTAGTCTCTAAAGGTTTAATCCTTAAAACATAATGGCAGTTTTATAAATGACACCTTTGATCTTACCTTGTCAAACATGGTTTGATTTCATCTCTCGAATATGCCATACTCCTATGGTTTATCGGGAAACACAAATCATGGAACAATTCCTCAATTCTTAGGTGTTTTTGCTAAACACGTAACTCAAATATCTTCCTTTATGATCGAATCATAAACTCTTTATTTACTTGTTACAATGATTTTCCACTTCATCTTGAAAGTCTTTGAACAATTTTCAAATGTTTCATACTTCTTCCTTATTAAGTAAATATACATATATATTCACTCAAATTTTCGGAGAAAGCATATGAAGCAAAAATATCCATCACATATGGCTACACATAATGGACTATATACATCTACATGCATAATATCCAATAAATTAGTCATCCGTTCCTCTTTGGCCTATGGACGGAGTTTCAATTATCTCGAGGAAAGTCTCACCAGCGTCAATTGATCAAAATCAAAAGACTCCAAAAATCCATCAACATGGAGTTTCTTCATGTTCTCCTTCCAATATAATTTAAACAGTGATGTCACTTCATAAGTGATCTTTCAATCATTTGTCTTGCGACATTTTAGCAATAGTGTTTATGGATGTGATTTCTCCCACTAGACTTGTAAAAGTTCATCCATCTTTTATGGAATACGGTAATTATTTGAACAACCATTTTTCTCGTAATACCGGAACAAAATAACAATTATTAAACCAAATCTTGAAGGCTAGGTCTTGATGACAACGAAAAAACACAATAACACTTTATTTGTTTTCGATGAACATCATCACTTATTCTCTTGCTAGTTACTTTAGGCCATTGTAGTTCATGAATTGCGTTTTCCTGTATGACACTTCATACCAACCAATTCGGTATCCAATACCTAAGAACCACATTGTTTAACAAGCAAGGAATAGAGCCGTAACATGTAGATCTTCTATATACCTAAGTTGGACATTTCCAACTTTTTCTTTTCTGCCAAATATTTTATAGATTCTCTTTCAGCAATTCCTTTTCCTTTTAAAAGAATCTATCAACATCAATTGTGGTGTCATTCACATGACACATAGTACAAAGCATATATAGTCAAATACTAATACCTTTGGACTTGCACTTTGAAGTGGATCACCATCATCAAATGTTTGGTGTTCTTTCAAAAATACAATCTTTAGTAATCTATTAGTGTAGTAAATATTTTACTTACATCTTCTATTCATCCTTATCATGACAACTTTCATGATCAAGCTACTATAGCCTATAAAGAAAAATGACGAGTATAATTTTAGTTCCCAAAACCTTTTGAAAGATTCGGATGCCTAGCATCTCCATCCTTCACAAATTCTCATACAATATGATAACATGTATTTTGCTAAATTATACTCTATCATAATGTAACCAAAAACATTGCTTCAGATATCACAATATCTTTCACACATGATGGTTTCTGAAACAATTTTCAGCTCCTATATAATCTTGATATTAAAACAACTTTTGAATATCAATAATCATGGAGGCAAACATGATACTTTAGATACTAACATTGGAATTCTTACTCTTGATTTAATACTTCTTATTAAACTTCATTGAGTAAATAGAGTTTGCTGAAAGTTTGCAATAAGACTTATAAACTTTAAATTGACATTCAAAACAATACGATACCTGTTCGTAAAGTAAATATCCAGAATTCTATAGTTCTATTATTTCAATTAAAACTAAGCATAAGGTAGTGAACAAATGCCAATGACTACAACAAATTATGCAAATTCACTTCGATTTATTTTATGACAAATTGAGTTCTACTAATCCAAATTAGAAATAAACTCCCACTCAAAAACGACATCCCTCGTGTCCTTTTGGTGATTACATGAACCAAATACACTACACCAAGTCCGATCATCACGTGAGTTGATGTAGCTTCAAAGGCGAGCATCTATATGGGCATCATATCAACTATATGACTCATGCTTAACCTTTCGGTCTGTGTTCCGAGGCCATGTCTGTACATGCTAGGCTCGCCAAGTAAGAACCTTAGTACTCGCATGTGTAAAACTGTCTTACACCCGTTTGTATGAAAGCGTAGAGTCGAGTACACCCGATCATCATGTGATATCTAAATGAGGGATCATCTTACAATGCTATAGAAAGCGCCAAACTAGCAGTATAAGATGCTAACATCTAATGTGTAAAGTGAGATGATATGGTCCATGCATTTGATCTCTATCATTTGCATCGTGGTATGATCTCTATCATTCCTTTGTGTGTAAGGCCAAGGTCTATGGAACTTACACGTTGAGTGAGTTGTAAGAGTATCTATCATACATCTACTTACAACAATACCATATCAATACACTAGCCCAGCAACGATCTAAACTAGAAGCCTCTAATTTATCAATTGCAAGTTTTACGTGGCTTAGGGCTTTCGGAGATAGAACCGTTCTCACCTACGAACATGAACCACAACAAGGATAACCAAGTTATTAGCAACTCGATGTAAATCAGATATTGACTATAGTAGGAGAGACAGACACCCGCCAGCCACTTATGCAAAACAAGTTGCATGTCAGTCGTGGAACCGGTCTCATGTACGATGACATGTAAGGTTGGTCCGGGCCGCTTCATCCCACTATGCCTCCAATATCCAAAATACATAGAAGATGCAATAACATGATCATTATCGCCCACATATAAACATATGTGTACTACCCATGCAAAGCACCTACGCATAGATCAGGCTCTGATACCACAGTTGGGTCTGCAGCATAGAAAACAAAAAATTTGCTACGATGAGAACTACACGCCAAGAACTATCTACTAGGTACAAAGCAACGGGTGGGCATACATCCATCGAGAACTTAACCTCGAAGACAACAAGTTTTGTTAACGAGTAGGAACTCATGGTTGATGTAGTCGTACACTTGCCTATCTCAAGATCATGAGGAAGTTTGAGCAGGTCCAGCTCCAACACGTCCTTCAGATCCAGCTCCAGCACCACCAAGTCCAACACCGCAAAGCAGCGGTGCATCCGTGATCGCACACACGTCTGGTACCCCGACAACCTCCATCCCTCGCTCCAGCAAAGAAATGGAAGCAGCAACTCCTTTCCAGATAAAGCCACCGGGAACATGTATCTCGCTAATCCGAGACCATGGGGGAATAATACTAGAGGGGGAGAGAGATCCTTCACGAGGAGGTGTGAGGAAGAAGGAGGAAGAGGGTGGCCTTTTATAGGAGGAGGGGGGTGCCCCTCCTTCATGGCCGGCGCATGGGGGGTGACTCCTCACCTCCCCCATTCATTTGGTGGTAACCCCTCCACATTAAAATGCCCGTTCACATTCTCTTTTAAAGTATCCACTTTAAATGCATTAAATTTCTCCAAATTTAATGCTCTCTCATTTAATAAAACTCTTTTATTATTTTTTTTCAGAATTTTGTTAATTACTTTAATTAACAAACATTCACATAAAACCCCCTGGAACATTTCAATATTACATGCAGAACCAATTTCAGCAATTTCACCCGAAACAGTTTCGGTGTCTATTGAAATAATTCCCGCGCTTTCTTAAATCTTTATCTGAAACATATTTGCTCCAAATGGTGTCGGTATCCCTTAAGTGTGTCACCCTACGGTTCGCGAATAATGCAGACATGATCTAGACCCTTCTCAGATCAATAATCAGAAGCAGGACATGGAGATCCATACTGACTCCTACACATTCAACGATGACTTCTGTGATCGTGAGAACCTTTAACGCTAGTAACTAAATCCCTTTGTCTCGCGATATATTACATGTCCGAGATTCGATCATTTGTATCTCCATACCTAGTGTGATCTCGTTATCGACATGCACTCTTTTCGCGTTCCCGTGATATAACATTCTAGTGATCACATCACTTGCTTGCAAGCTACCTTAATGTGATATCACCGAGAGGGCCCAGAGTATATCTATCCGTCATCAGGATTGACAAATTCCACTCTTGATCCATGAGCCTCAACATAACACCTTCGTAGCACTAAACCCATCTTTATAGTCACCCTGTTACGGTGTGACGTTTGATGTTATCAAGATACTCTTCCGGTGTTAGCAATTAACATGATCTCATGGTCTAAGGACAAAGATTACTTCGTATGATGTTATAGCAATATAAACATAATGACTTTGATCGTAATGCTATACTTCGGATGAATGTTTATCACATCATTCCACCAATGTTGTGACCTTGTTATTAACAACATCCAATGTCTATGATAAGGAAACCTTGATCATCTTGTTAATCAACAAGCTAGTCTATAAGAGAGGCATAACTAGGAACCCTTTTTGTTTATTAAACACACATGTATTGATGTTTCCGATCAATACAATTATAGCATGCAAAATAAACATTTAACATAAACATGGAATAAGATAATAACCACTTTATTATTGCCTCTCGGGCATATTCCCTTCACCCGACGCCATGCTCGCCGGCCAAAAGTGCACAAGCCACAGGCGACCACCAGCCCCTCTCCGCCGCTCCAGGGAGTGAGGCGTGACCTCACCGCCGCCCACGGTCCACCCCACGGCCCCTGCTAGCCATTGGACCATCCCAGAGCAGCGTCGCCCTTTCTCTCCGTGTGCAGCTAGAGCGTGCCGGAGCGTGATCGCCGCCAGCATGCCTCAGACCATGCCCCGACACCAAATTGCGCACGCCGCTCCGCCATCAACCCAGCACCCTACCAGACACGGTCGTGCACCGCCGCTTGACCCACAGTCGACGGGAGACGCGTCAAGCACCACCTCTGTCTCCTAGAGCGTGGGAAGCCTTCGACCAAATGCCACCGCTCCTAGCCGCGCCATTACGCCGTAGAGGACCGCCAGTAGACCGCCCACCGTCCACCTACCTCGCCCACGCTGGTAGCCCTCTGTACGACCCTCACCGGAGACGCCAGCCCACACCCATCGGTCCCCTCGTCGAACCTATATAAGGAGGCCACCCCCAGCCTCGTTCTGCACACCATCTCACTCCCCTCTCTCCACTGACCGTTTCCCCTCTCTCACCGGAGCCGCTCGAGCCGCCGTTCGCCGGAATTCCACCGGAGGTAGCCGCTATTGAGGAGGAGAAGTCCCCGTCGATTTCATCCACCTCAGCCTCTGTCGCGACCTCGCCTGAGCCCGTCGTCATCCACCAGTTCATTTGGCCACCTCGTTTCACTAGCTGGAGCCCTGGTACGTCCCTAGTAGACCCCCACCGATCGTTTAGGGTTCAGTCTCGTCGGCGACGAGTCTGTCGTCGATGACGACTCTGAGCCGTCAATCTGTGTTCTAATCATAGCGCCCAGATCGTCCCGTACCGCTTCGTGTTTTAAGTGCCGCTGACATGCGGGACCAGCCTGTCAGTCGCCCTCTGCACCGCGGAGTGCCACTGGGCCAGCCCAATTAGTTTCCCGCGCTGACCCAGTAATTCAAATATAGGTTTTTCTATTTAGATTTAGAATCAATTATGTCCCTTAGTTTAAAAATCATTTCAGGAAGATTTACTGAACCAAATTGAGTGATTCCAATTTTGTTGGAAAGCCACTGAAAATCTCTATCCAAACCCGTTGGATTTAAATCATTTAGAGTTAGAGATCTCTCCTAGTTAAAATAACAAAACAGAAGCTTTTGCACATTCAAACATTCTTATAAAATCAACCATAATAACTTTTGAGTTGATTCCAACTCTCAAAAATCACATTTAACCTTACCTATCTGAATATGTAATAATATTAAGGTTTGCATGCAGTGACTTTGGACTAGTACCAAAATAATGCTATATAGGCATTTCTAGTCACTTTAAATCATTAACTATTAAACTTAAACTTATTAAAATGTGATCCAACCCTTAAATCACATTCCCATATGTCAGAATATGTGGTGATGACATGTGTCCACATGATCCCATATTTTAAATGGAGAATATTAAATCTTAGTTATTTTTTCAATGAGTAGAAATTACTTTTCTCAATTAAAAAGAATGAAACTAGTTCATTAAACCTTGTGAGGTTTGAGATGATACTAGATCATCAAATGTGTGCCTTAGTGTGTTAAGTAGACTAATTAAGTATTGTTTGGTGATTGTGTACTCCATATGTATTTACAGACGATAGTACCGACCAAGTCTATGAGGAGGAGGAGTTCTACCAAGAGGAGAAGGAAGAAAACTTCAACCACTACACTACACAAGGAAAGCCATCATTAACAATGCAAGCTAACACTTGCAAGTGTCTTAACTATGCAAGCTAGAATTAAGCTAGATAACCTAAGCAAAGGCATTAGGCATGCTTTGGTTATACCAGTTTGACTTATACCTACTCCAAGTTGTATTTACAAGCTTTACTTTCTTTACTTTACCAAAGTCCTTTACTTGTTTAAAGGTAGCATAAAGAGTATACAACTTGACCTATCTAGTTATATTTAGATGTCATTCTATGGCATGAGATTGAGATTAGCATCCCACCTTAGTGAACACTCTTAACTTAGTGATTAGAGCTATACCCAAAACGTGATTCACTTGTGAAAACCTTGGAATGATGAGTCATTTTATTGAGATGTTTTGACATGTGTTGAGAAACACAAATGGTTTATGATGATGAAAATGTTGAGGCATGAGCATTAGCCCTTTTACAAAACTGACGGTTGGGTTTGGATGCAATACCATTCCAATTTTACCGTACAACCACAATACCTGAATTGGGTAAGGCTTAGCCGGAAGTTTATATGCATTAGTATTAGTTCCCTCGCGGGAGAGGTTTGAGCTGAGGCTACCTCTCAATGTTGTCCACCTATGCAGTGCCCAAGATGACAGATGGTCATGGTTGGGAGGCCATGCTCATATGAGAGGTGCTTATACTAGGGTGTGTAAAGGAAAGGTTATGTTTGATTATCTGCATACTAAGTATGATGATTCAGGGTTATCCCTGACAGATTTATCGAATCTTGTGGTGAAAGTGTACCACCTCTAGAGAGTGCCAAACTATTCGAATAGCCGCGTCCACGGTTATGGACAGTTGGAGTGGCCATACTGTTCCGTTGTTAGATGTTTTCAAAACAACTTATGAAATGAATTGTGACATGACTTGACCACAACAGAGTTGTGCCTATGACAATTAATTTCCCACTAAGGTGTTTTCAAACTTCTTTTATCTTTCTTTGTTTCTGAACTCAGATTAGGTTTCAAACTTAATTTTAAAAACAAACTTAGAGTTAGCATTCCTACTAGAACTATCTTACTTGTTAGTGATAGTTTGCGAGTACTTAAAGAGAACTCATGGCTTTTTTCCCTGGCTATTCCTATGGCCAGACTATGAAGGAGATTACCAAGTTGAAGGACAGCAGGACGATTATGATAACTAGGATCATCTCCCATAGTCAGCATTGCCTGTGACTCTGAAGATGGACCCCACTGCTACGCTATTTATTCTGCTACTTGATTGTACTAAGACTGGGTCATGAGATACTTATTTGTGTAAGACCTTATTATGGTTTGTAATGGATGATGTACTATGATATCCAATCTGTTATGTCTCGCAAAAATGGTAATCATGGGATTGCGATGTATGGTATAACAGGCATCTAGGATTAAAAATCCGGGTGTTAACACATCACATGAAATAAAGACCTAGTTTTATTTATCTTATTTTGGAAAAGTAATTTCTACTCATTGACAATACTTAAGATTTAATATTCTCCAATTAAAATATGGGATCATGTTGACACATGTCATCACCATACATTCTAATACTTGGGAATGTGATCATACTTGGGAAAGTTGTCATATTTTATAAAGTTTAAAATTACTATTTAATACAATTAAAGTGACCAGAAATGCCTATATAGAATTATTTTGGTACTAGCCCAAGATCACTGCATGTAAACCTAAATATTTTTACATATTCAGATAGATCTTGTCAAATGTGATTTTTGAGAGTTGGAATCAACTCAAAAGCATTTATGGTTGATTTTTGAAAAATGTTTGAAGTTGGAAAAGTCTTGGCCTCGTTATTTTCACTATAGGTGATCTATAATCTCAAATGGTTTGAATCCAACGGGCTTGGATAGATATTTTGAATACCTTTCTAACAAAATTGGAATCATGCAATTTGGTTTAGTGAATTACTTTGAATTGATTTTTGAATCTACTGACAGAATCTAGTTTTAACTAAAATGGAAAAAGTTTATTTGAATCGATGGGATCTTCGCGGGAAACTAACTGGGCTGGACCAGTTACGCGGCGTGCGCAGCGGGCTACTGACAGGCGGGTCCTACTCGTCAGCGACTACAACATGAAGTGGTAAGGTTCAATCTGGGTCATGCGATTAGAGCGCGATCGATGGCTGAGCATCGTCATCTCCGTCACACAGCTCTGGCGAGACTAAACCTAATCGCGACGGTGGGGGTACGTGGGGGCTCACCTAGGCTCTAGCTAGGGTCGGCGATGGGGGCGAATGATGTTGTCATCGATGGCGGTTCGAATGGTGGTCGTGGCGGCTCCTGGGGCGGCTCCTAGTTCCATTTCCTCTTCTCCTCTGGAGCGGCGGGCTCCGTTGAAATTCCGGCAACGTGGTGCTCGCCTTGCTTCGGGGAGGGGTGTAGGAGGTGTTTGAGATTGAGGGGACTGAGCTGGTGTTGTGAATTGGGGCTGGGGCAGGGGCTGTTCATTGGCGGTACCAAAGTTCCCGGGCGAGTGCACCGCGGTACCTAAGTTGCCTGAAATTGCCGCGTTTCGAAATGTTGGGCCGCCAACTACCGAGAGGGGCCATTTCGATGCAAACTCATCTCACCCCTACCAAATCCAAACATTCTGTGAAACTGCACCATGAAGTAGAAGGTCTGGACCCCCATGTCAGTAATATTTCCATGACGTGAGCGCCAATGCGGCAACCACATAGGCGAAACGAGGGACTAAAGGAGCATGGTGCATTGACCAAATTCACAAATCCAATCCCTCCCTCCTTTCTCATGAACCCTAGCACCGACGGCGTCGAAATCCCCTCCCAACCAGAATGCTCTCTTCGGGCATTTGACTTCCGGCACCAAGTTGCTGTGCCTACTCGCTGCTACCGAGCTCTAATGCTGAATGTCGTGCCAGCCGTTGCGACAATCTAGACCGCCTCTACCACCGACGAGCTGAGCAGCACGAAGGATGGCAGATTCATTTGCCGAGGAAGAAGTACTTCTAGCTAATTCTGGGTGAGCTACTCTTCTCTTTGCTATTCGCACTACCTATAACTGCTAGCTGGCTATTGGCATTACAGAGATATATCGAACATAGAATTGTTTCCTAGAACGACGCTGACAAACAATTCTTATCTTTTGTCCCCAATTTTCTGTCAAGTAGGATCTCTGCTGAACCCAAATACACGGTTATGGTCACCCTCTGTGGCTACCACATTAAATTAGCAGATGGGAAGAGCACGTGGAATCAAGCTAGCTGTCTGAAGATGGAAGTAGCGCATGTGCAGTTATGCACTATCCCTGGTTTGGTTGCTGCTGTGCGTGAACTTGCTGAAATGGGGCCGGAACAGACTGCACAGTTCAACTTCATTGATGAACGAGGCTTCAAGGTTCCTATAGCGTGCGACAGTCAGCTAATTGGGTTGATGAAACCGTATGCTGGGGTTCATGTCGTTATGCTGATTTGTAACATACTGGATGTGGAAGCTCCTGCTACTAGGAGTCGCCCAACTATTATTGGACAGGGTGGTCTAACCCGAACCCCTGCTGCTGTTGAAGAAAATGTGGTTCCTTGTCCGCGACATGCTTCTATCAGGCAACCTCCTTCTAGGAGTCCCCTTATTGCCATTGTGGAAAACTTTGCTCTGGACTCTGCTGGTACTGGTCGTCCCCATGGTGTTGTTGCTCCAACAGCTGCTGACCCAATACATGCCGCTATTGAGCAAACTAAGGCTTCCAGAGGCTACCTCATTGTTGTTTCCAAGACCGTTGCCTTGTGTGCTGCTCCTCCTCGAAACCGTCGTCAAGTTGTGCGAACCCGTGCTCTGGAATCTGTAGGTACTGGTCATCCTCATGTTGTTGTTGTTGATCTGACCACTGTTGACCCAATCCCTGTCGTTGTTGAGCAAACTAAGGCTTCTGGAGGCTTCCCCACTGTTGTTGCAAAGACTGCTGCCTTGTGTCCTCCTTAAACCCGTGCTCAGGTTCAACGAGCTGCTGGTCTGGAGCTAGCTTATGGCATGGCGTCTGTTAGCACTCGAAACACTGTTGTTGTGGGAACTGCTCTTGATCATCGATGTGGCATGGCAACAGCTGATCCTATTGTGGTTGCCGTTAGAAGGGGCCCTGCCTATCCACCATGTAATGTAGCTCCCGCCGCTAAGGGCCCTCGCCTTGCTCCTGGTCCTAGTACTTCCATCGAGGTTGATCCAGCTAACGATGATGCTGGTGATGGCGATGGTGGCATTGTGGCTGGGTCTAATGGTGCCGCTCCACCTCTCGAACTTATCAGAGGTTTCTATCCTATATAACCTGATGATGGCAAAGTAATCGTTCGTATCTGTGTCGCAGATTATACTGCAAAATTAGATGATGGCACAGAAAAATTCTATGACGAGTTTGATGTAATCCTTGGCAGATATGATCCTGAAGTGGTAGAGCTATCTGACCTGATGGCATCATTACGTGTGAAGGTGCTATGGGGGTCCTCCCAGGAAGCACATTTGTTATATTTTGGTTACAGGAGAAAAAAGGCTATCAAAGTGAAAGATACCAGGGATTTAGTCATACCGTTTACAAGGAAACATTATAGAGGTGAAGTGTACTTCCACTTGATAGTGCAATTGGTTGGAGAGGAATTGGAAGTCGACTTGATAGTGTACTTCCACTTGATAGTGCAACTGGGGCTGGTGCGACTTCGGGTAGCTTTGAACAGAGGAGAGTCTTACAGAGGAGCGTCATAAAGGGGAGCAGGAAGAGCATCCCTAGAAAGGGCACCCCAAAGAAGAACGTCACCAAGGAGACCACGCTAGAGAAGAGGACGCCCAAGAGTCGCACGAAAAAAGGCACCACGCCGCAGAGTACACCCCTGAGATCCAGTCAAAATGCCACACCGAAAGGTAACAGCAAAAATTCTAAGAGGGCTAGCACGGTGGTGAACACTCCCAGGAGTGGTAGCTAAGAGGCGAAGATGGCCAGCACGGAGGCTACCACACCCAGTGGGAGCAGATAAAATACTAATTTGGAGCGGAACACGCCGCTGAGGTCAGGTAATAATGCCAGCACGAAGGAGAACACGCCCAATAGTAGCAGCAAAAGGGCTAATTTGGAGCGGAACACACCGTTGAGGTCAGGCAATAATGCCAGTACGAAGGAGAACACACCCAATAGTAGCAGCAAAAGGTCTAATTTGAAGAAGAACACGCGGCAGAGGTCAGGCAATAATGCCAGCACCCTGGAGCCAACACCCATGAGGGGAGACGGTAAGGAGATCACACCCAAGAGCGGTAGCAAAAATCCTAGTTCGATGGGGAATGGAACGCAGATGTCAAGCCCTACTGATACCATCAGGAAGGAGGATGTACACAGGAAGAGCAAGAGGGTTCTTTACAGTCAAGATGAAATTGATTCTAACTTCTATTTGTCTACTGAAGTAGCTGGGATGCGTGCAAATGTAACACCACCCCATGTGGTTGTAGCAGAACCAACCGAGTGTCTTGGAGAAAATAGAGTTGCTGGTGAGGTGGATTGGGGCAATGTTCTAGTCCATCCAGGTGGAGACGATGGTGTAGCCCCACCCATGGGAGTCAATATGATGTGTGCAATACTAGGCATTAGACACGATGGCTAGGATTCTGAATCAGATGAAGAAGAAGGCACTGTAGAGGATCGAGAATCTGGTGATGATGAAATAGACGAGGAACTTAACGATGAGGTTGGTATTCCAGTCGATGATTTGGATCTTGAAGTAGAAGAAATGAAACATGACCACGAGTATCCTATAATTTCAGTCGACACCGAGATTAGGAGCATGCATGAGTTCAGGATGTCGTTCTGGCATTTTTGTATCAAGGAGAAGTTTGACGTTTATCGACTGAAGAACACTGCCCAGAGGTAAGAGGCCATTTGCAAGTTAACATGGATGAATGGACGGGCCGAGGTACATTGTCCATGGAGGATCACAACAAGAGCCTTACCTGCGTCGAAGGCAATTAGGGTACTGGGGCAATAAATGCAGCAAACCATTAGAAGTTTCTGTCTTTTCACTCTATAACTACAATTGATGTGCGATATATTTCTGGCAACTAGTTGACTCCGCTTATCTTTTAGATGAATCTGTGTTGCAGATGAACAAAATGGGCCCTCCACACATGTGTCTCATAGGCAACAAACTGAAATCCTCAATGGCTGATACGGAGTGGGTGGCTATACAATCTATGTCCATACTAAAGGCTAACCCTAAGGAGATCACGAAGAATATTCAGAGTAGCCTCGGTTCTAAATACAACATTGTCCTACCGTATTACACGGTTTGGAAAGGTAAAGAGAAAGCTCTTGGGGTCTTGCACGGGGATTGGACCAATAACTTCAGGATGTTGTACAACTTCAAGGCGAAGGTACAAGCTAGGTATCCGGGGAGTGTTGTGGAGATTGACACCAAATCAGTATGTGGTAAAATATATTTCAAAATATTTTTCATGGCACTTAAACCTTGCATCCAGGGGTTCAAGTACGACTGTAGGCCGTATCTGAGTGTAGACAACACTATCCTAACTGGCAAATGGAAAGGCTGCTTGCCATCTGCCACAACACTTGATGGTCACAACTGGATGTTCCCAGTGGAATTCGGGCTGTTTGAAACAGAAACGGAGCAAAACTGGGTCTGGTTTATGAGGCAGCTCAGGAGATCAATAGGCCACATGGATCCATTGGCTATATCCACGGATGCATGCAAAGGGCTGACGAATGTAGTGAAGGAGGTGTTCCCGCGAGCTGAAGGTAGAGAATGCCATGCCCATATGATGCTCAACTTGTACTCACACTATGCAGGCAGCGTATTTCGTTACATGTTTCCTGCTGCTAGAGTTTACAAACCTAGTAGCAGCAAATATTTCACGAGCAAGATTTTTGTGGAAGCCCCTAAACTTCCAGAGTACTGATCCATCCATCATTCGCAGCTATGGAAGAGGAGTCAATTCAACCCTGACATCAAAGTTGATTACACAAATAACAACCTTGCAGAATGCCTGAATAACTTGGTGAAGGACATAAAAGTGCGTCATGTTCATATCTTGATGGACAGCATACGTGGTATCATCATGAAGCTGTTAAATATAAGGAGAGAGATTGGTAGGAGACTGAGTGGACATATGCTACCGCCAGTTGTACAACAACTACATAAAAGAAGACGAGAACTTGCTCATCTTAAGTTTCTCCCGTCAACCAGCAGTAGTAGTGAGGTGGTCGATGCTGACTCTTGTACTACCGAGCTTGTTGGGGAACCCCAAGAGGAAGGTATGATGAGCACAACAGTAAGTTTCCCTCAGTTATGAAACCAAGGTTATCAATCCAGTAGGAGCAAGATAACACCACAAAGGTGTAGCTAGCTGAACTTTGGCAGGGCACACTATCGGTGCCAGCAGCAATGTGGAGACCTGCACAACACAACCACAAAACTCTGTCCCCAACTTGCGATGAGGTTGTCAATCTCACCGGTTTTGCTGAAAACAAATGATCAAACGTATCGAATGGAAGGAAGTAAAAGTTTGTAGAAAGTAAACACAAAAAAGTAAACAGTTGATTGTAGATTGAAAGTAAGAGAAAGGACCGGGGTCCATAGTTCACTAGAGGTGGCTCTGCTTAAGATAGATAACATGTTGGGTGAACAAATTACAGTGGGGCAATTGACAAACATCGAGAAAGCATACAAGCATATACTACGCATATTGACTCCTTTGAGATTCGATTGGGCATTACAACATTATACATAGACCGCCATCCAACTGCATCTATGACTAATAATCCACCTTTAGGTTATCATCCGAACCCCCTCCAGTATTAAGTTGCAAGCAAAGGATAATTGCATTACGAATTGCGTGTAAAGTAAACAATACGATTGTTCTATGAACAAAGGATTATTGTTTTCTCCCTAGTAGCAACAGCACATCTAGTACCTTAGAGATTTCTATCACTTCTGCAGATTACCAGAGGCATGAACCCACTATCGATCATAAATACTAACTCTTGGAGTTTCTTGCATCTACTTGGCCAAGATAGCTACTAACAACGGAAAGCATGCAAGATCACAAATAACAAAGACATGATAGAATCAATAATCAATCTGAAATAGCATCTCAATATCCATCGGATCCCCGCAAACACAACATGCAGAATTACAAGATCTAGACATGAAAGCACAAAGGAGGAGAACCAGCCATCTAGCTACTACATGGACCCGTAGTCCAGAGATGAACTACTCACGCATCACACCGGAGGCTTGCATGATGATGAAGATGGCCTCCAGGGTGATTTCCCCTCTCCGGCAGGGTGCCGGGAAGAGCTTCAGATCCCTCCCGATCTAGGGATGGATATGACGGCGGCTACAGACTCTTTCGTGGAATTTTGATCGGGTACTTATGGTTTCCATATCAGAGGCAATATATAGGTGGAAGGAGAGGCCAAGGGGGTGCCTGGGCTGGCCACACCACCCCCTGGCGCGGGCCAAGCCTGGTCGCGCGGCCAGGTGGTGTGGCCGCCCTCTGGCCCTTCTCCGTCTTGTATTCTAGCTCCAGGTGTCCCCCGGTAAAATAATGACTTTGGCTTTTGTCCCATCAAATTCCGAGAATATTCATTTTCTGACTTTCCTGGAACCAAAAACAGCAGAAAACAGGCAGCTGGCACTGTGGCTCTTGTTAATAGGTTAGTCCAAAAATCATATGAAAAGTACTCCAAAGTGTGGACAAAATATAAGAAAGTAGATAAAAACCAAGCATGGAACATCAAAAATTATAGATACATTTGCAATGTATCAGCATCCGCAAGCTTAACTCCTGCTCGTCCTCGAGTAGGTAAGTGATAAAAAGAAAGCATAATTTTTGAGGTGACATGCACCATCATAAACTTGATCAAAGTATTTGTAAAACATTCAAAGACGGGATCATAGTACTTCAATCATAACATGAAAGACAAAGTTCTAGCAATAAGACAAAGAAACTACGATGCAACATGAAAAGGCACAAACAAAAGATTCATGAATAACAATGCTTTACAAGACGTTTATTTGTTTCACATAAGCAAAACATAGCATAGTGGTATTCAGCTTGTCCCTCATGGAGTAGCGAATATAAATGCATAGGACACCTTCAAAGTTCATAAGAGTGACTAGATACAAATAGTTTAAAACAAGCAATATCAACATATGCATCAATCAACAAGTCTTGGGACAATGCACATAGAACTAAGAATGGCCACTATGCTCTCAAAGTAGGTGCATAAAGATAGAAGGTGGAGACTCAATATATAAGTGGAAGAAAGGCCTTCATAGAAGGAAGTAGGGATTCAAGTCTCATAAAGAGCTTCCAAAAAGCATGGTACTTAATATCTTTCAGCTCTCATTGCCCCTATCATAAGCATCTTGAAGTGATTAAGGTTAAAGTGAACAAACTATGGTGTACATTCTTGACGAAGTATAAGTTAGAAATCTCATGTCCCTTGAATATGAGGGCCGCTCCTCATCCTACTCAAGTTTAGTCACCGGTAAGTTCTTGTCATCGTAAGTACATGTGTATCATAGAGAACCGCCAACGGGGTACCCTTTGCCCGATGATACGGAAGAATCCCCATATCAAAATGACAAGGCAAGCAGACAACGAGCATCTCAACAATCTTCTTATTTACCATGGGAATATGGTGCTTTTTTCTCTCTTTCCTCTTTTCATAATCTCTTTTTTTTCTTTTTCTCTTTTTTTTCTCAATATTGGACTCCCTTTTTTTATAAGAAGAATGCTTCATAGACAGCTCATTATCGTTATGCTGCAGGTTTCCACCATATCAGCATGCATTAGACCAGCGGCCTAGGACTTTCTCTAACACATATACATAACTCCATGGACTTACATGCTCCCCTTTCATTTCACACTGATGACCTCCATAGACAAAAGAGCATGATTGTCAACACCCAGATTTTTTATCCCAGATGCCTGTTATGCCATACATCGCAATCCCAGGATTACCATTTTTGCGAGACATAACATATTGGATATCACAGTACATCATTCATTACAAACCATAAATAAGGTCTTACACAAATAAAGGATCTCATGATCCAGTCTTAGTACAATCAAGTAGCGGAATAAATAGCATAGCGGTGGGGTCCATCTTCAGAGTCATAGGCAATGCTGACGATGGGAGATGATCCTAGTTGTCGTAGCTGTCCTGCTGTCCTCCTTCAGGGTAGTCCTCCTCATAGTCTAGCCATAGGAATAGCCAGGGACAAAAGCCATAAGTACTCTTTAAGTACTCGCAAACTATCACTAACAAGTAAGGTAGTTCTAGTAGGAATGCTAAGTTATAAGCTTATTTGTAAAGTTAAGTTTGAAACCTAAGCTGAGTTTAGAAACAAAGAAAGATAAAATAAAGTTTAAAATCACCTAAGTGGGAACTTAATTTTCATAGTCACAACTCTGTTGTGGTCAAGTCATGTCACAATTCATTTCATAAGTTGTTTTGAAAACATCTGACAACGGAATAGTATGGCCACTCCAACTGTCCATAACTGCGGACGCGGCTATTCAAATAATTTGACACTCTGTAGAGGTGGTACACTGTCACCATAAGATTTGATACATCTATCAGGGATAACCCTGAATCATCATACTTAGTATGCAGATAATCAAACATAACCTTTCCTTTACACACCCTAGTATAAGCACCTCTCCTATGAGTATGGCCCCCCAACCATGACCATCTGTCATCTTGGGAACTACATAGGTGGACAACATTGAGAGGTAGCCTCAGCTCAAACCTCTCCCGCGAGGGAACTAATACTAATGCATATAAACTTCCGGCTAACCCTTACCCAATTCAGGTATTGTGGTTGTACGGTAAAATTGGAATGGTATGACATCCGAACCCAACCATCAGTTTTATAAAAGGGCTAAGGCTCATGCCTCAACATTTTCATCATCATAAACCATTTGTGTTTCTCAACACATGTCAAAACATCTCAATAGAATGACTCATCATTCCAAGGTTTTCACAAATCATTTTCACCAAGTATTCCCATCTAGAGTGAATCAAGTTTTGGGTTTTTGTTCCAACTACTACGTTAAGAGTGTTCACTAATGTGGGATGCTAATCTCAATCTCATGCCATAGAATGACATCTAAGTCTAACTAGACAGGTCAAGTTTTATACTCTTTATGCTACCTTTAAACAAGTAAAGGACTTTGGTAAAGTAAAGAAAGTAAAGCTTGTAAATAAGACTTGGAGTAGGTATGAGTCAAAATGGTATAACCAAAGCATGCCTAATTCCTTTGCTGAGGTTATCTAGTTTAATTCTAACTTGCTAACAATAGCTTGCATAGTTAAGACACTTGCAAGTGTTAGCTTGCTCAGTTTACCTGAGTGCTAGGCTTGCATTGTTAATGATGTCTTGCAAGTAATCACTTGCATGGTTAACTTGTATAATGCTAGCTTGCCTTGAGTAGTGTAGTGGTTGAAGTTTTCTTCCTCCTCCTTTTGGTAGAACTCCTCCTCCTCATAGACTTGGTTGGTACTATCATCTATAAATACATACGGGATACACAATCACCAAACAATACTTAACTAGTCTACTTAGCACACTAAGGTACACATTTTATGATATATTACCATCACAAGCATCACAAGGTTTAATGAACTAGCTTCATTCTTTTTATTTGAGAAAAGTAATTTCTACTCATTGAAATTAACTAAGATTTAATATTCTCCAATTGAAATATGGGATCATGTGGACACATGTCATCACCACATATTATAACATATGGGAATGTGATTTAAGGGTTGGATCACATTTTAATAAGTTTAAGTTTAATAATTAATGATTTAAAGTGACTAGAAATGCCTATATAACATTATTTTGGGACTAGTCCAAAGTCACTGCATGCAAACCATAATATCATTACACATTCAGATAGGTATGGTTAAATATGATTTTTTAGAGTTGGAATCAACTCAAAAGCTACTATGGTTGATTTTAGAAAAATGTTTGAATGTGCAAAAGCTTCTGTTTTGTTATTTTTACTAGGAGAGATCTCTAACTCTAAAAGATTTAAATCCAACAGGCTTGGATAGAGATTTTCATTACCCTTCCAACAAAATTGGCATCACTCAATTTGGATTTGTAAAACTCTCTGAATTGATTTTTGAACTAAGGGATAGAATTAAGTTTACTTCTAAAAAGAAAAACCTATATTTGAATTACTGGGTCAGCGCGGGAAACTAAATGGGTCAGCCCATGTACACTCCGCGGTGCTGAGGGCTGCTGACAGGGGGGTCCCGCCTGTTAGTGACTCATAAAACATGAAGCGGTACGGGGCGCTGAGGACCACACGATTAGAACACAGATCAACGGCTCACGGTCTTCGTCGATGACGGACATGTCGCCGACGAGATTGAACCCTAGCACGGTCAGTGGGGGTCTACTGGGGACGTACCAGGGCTCCAGATAGTGCGACGAGTCGGGCAAACAAACTGGTGGACAACGGCGGACTCAGGCGAGGTCACGGCAGGGGCTGAGGTGGACGGAATCAACGTGGACTTCTCCTCCTCTGCAGCGGCTACCTCCGGTGGAATTCTGGCAAAGGGCACCTCGAGCGGCTCCGGCGAGAGAGGGGAAACGTTCAGTGGAGAGAGGGGAGTGGAATGGTGTGAAGAAATAGTGCTGGGGAGGCTTGCTTATATAGGCTCGACAAGGGGACCGACGGTTGTGGACGGAGCTCGTCGGTGACAGCGATACAGGGGGCTACCGGCATGGGCGAGGTAGGCGAACGGTGGGCGGTCTGCTGGCGGTCCTCTATAGCGTAATGGCGACACTAGGGGTAGTGGCTAACGGTCTGGAGTTTCCCTCGCTCTAGGAGACAAAGGCGGTGCTCGACGCGGCTCCCGGCGACTGTGGGTCGCGCGGCGGTGCATGGCCGTGTCTGGCGGGTTGGTGGGTTCAAGGCGAAGCGGCGTGCACGGTCTGGTGTCGAGGCGCGGTCTATGGCATGCTGGCGGTGAGGGCACTCTGGCGTTCGCTACGCATGGCGCAGAGAGAAAGGGCGGCGCTGCTTTGGGGTGGTCCAAGGGCTGGCATTGATCGAGGGGTGGATAGGGAGTCGCGGTAGGATTGGGCGGAGCTAGTGGGCATGCTAGTTTGGCGCGACGCGGTCTAGTGAGCGCTGCTCGCGTTTGGCCGGCGACGACCATATTTGGGCGACGCGCCACTGCTGCTAGCGGTGAAGGGGGAGCTGGTCTGGGCTGGGGTAGATGCTAGGGGGACAGGGGATTAAGTGGGAGACCAAATTGGTCAATGATCACTGTGGAAACAGTAAAGCTACTCTAGTTCTTGTTTAGTGCCTGCCATGTGTTCGACAGAATGGCTGCATGAAACTTTTATTTGAATTTTTGAAAGATTTTTGGTGGGTCCTTTGATCTGATGCTTGGTAGACTGTGGTTGCTAGGTTTTGATAAATGGAATTCATTTGAGTGGTTTTTGCAAAAGTGTGATCTATTCATATGAACTAGATTCAAATTTCAAATGTCCTTTAAATTTAGAGTTTGAATGTTTTTGGGAGATCACAAAGTGGGCCTTGGCACATCACTACTTGTACTAGCAAGGGGTGCAAAGATCAACATTTGTCTCTGTTGGAAATTGAGTGCTAGGAATAGCCAAAGTGGGCTAGGTGATTAAAATGGCAAAAGTGACCATTTGCTTATTTAATTCTTTTTGATTTCTTTTCCTTTGGGATTTGCTTGGGGATGATCTAGATGATGTGTAATTCACCTTAGAGTCATTTTACGATCAATAGATCACTCAATGATGGCAATTCAAAACAACTCCTATTTAAATGCACACACATATGAATGCTTAAAGTTTTTAAAATAGCAAAAGTTTTTGTTAACCCTAAATTGGGTAGATTTGATCTTGATCACTTGGATTAAAGTTTTGGGATGTTACAATGATATCAACTAGGTACAAAGTACCAGTGCAATGTTGAAAGCGTTCCCCATGACAGCATGGTTCTGCTAATCCCCAACAAATAAGTGCAAGCATATACAACATAGACGACACAATGGTTCAAGTTTATTAAGGGCAAGAAAAGTAAAGTGTGCCATCAAGTTCGTGAGAGCTTTAATCACTAGTTTTCTCATAACAAGTTTAATTTGGAAGGTAAACAAAAATATGAATATACTTGGAATAGCATATGCTAATAGGTAGGTATGGTGGACTCTTTGGAATAACTTGGTTTAGGGAGTTGGATGCATGAGTGGAACTCATACTTGGTTGCGGAGGCTAGCAAAAGACTAGGAGCGACAAACTAAGAGAGCAATAATGGCCATAATCATGCAGAGCGACAAAACATCATTGATCAAAGCATAAAGTGATACTACAAGCTGAAAACTAAAGGATCATAAAGGCTATGGTGACTTGAGATAGTCATAACATGGTGTGAGCATGCGCCAAGTCAACCCAAATAAAGCATCAAAGAAGAATACCACGATACTATGCTTTAATATGCTAAAACAACGCATGATTCTTCAAAGGCACATTAAGAAATCTCAATTGTTTATAACAAGTCATGCTACAGAAAAGAATACTAAGCATAAAGCCAAAACAATATCAAGCATGGCATGACGAAGCATAGGCCATAGCCAAAAACAAGCTCTCTTTACCACTTAAGCATGAACTTTCCTACTCTTTTCCAATCCAAACCTAACTATTTGAAAACCAATGTATCAAAGAGGGGGTCCAACCAATTTATTCAGCAAACTAAGCAAACAAAAAACCAAAACAAAAACGAAAAAGAAGATGCTCTAAGAACAACACAACTATGCATGAAACAATAAAAATGAAGCGTTTGGAAGAAACCTGGGATTTTTGTTGATGAAGAAGGGGATGACTTGGGCATCCCCAAGCTTTGACGCTTGTACTTATTGGATATTTCTTGGGGTGACACGCGTGGCATCCCCAAGCTTGAGATTTAGTCCATCCTTCATCTCATTACTCATTCCTTTCATACACCTGAAATTTTTCCTTCATACAAAACTTCACACAATCTTTATTAGCAACATTTGTGCACTCAAGATAATAGGTCTTTAGGTTCAGTTCCAACACCAATAAAACTTCCATTAAAACACAAGATACTGTAGCACTTCCCTCAAAAAGATCAATTCCCCAAAATAACTCAAAAAGGAACCAACAAGAAGCAAATGCAAAAAAAAGGCAGAAATCTGTCAAAACAGACCAGCACGTAAAGACGAATTTTTTAGGAGACCTTCTGTTGCTCAAATCAAAAAGTGTTGAACTAACGAAAGTTAGATAACAACCTAGGGCAGAAGCACAAAAATCTGTTTCGGGACAGCAACTTTCCCAATCATTACTTCTCTCTCATTAAAGGTTACTCTTGGCACAAAAATCAAATAAAAAGGATAAGGAGCGGTTATTACTGAAGCAATAACTTCCAAGACTCATCTAGATCTTTTGGGTTATCTCCCAATAAGTACTTTTCTTTAACGCCTTTAAGTTAGGCATGATAGTTTGAGAAGATGCTCACATAAGAAATATGAATTAAAGTAAAAGAGAGCATCAAGAAGCAAATTCAAAACACAATTAAGTCTAACCCTCTTCCTATGCATAGGAATCTTATACGCAAACAAATTCACAAAGAACAAAGTGACATGCATAGGACGATGAAACGAGAGTAACTTCAAAACTTTCAGCAAATAGAGAGGTGTTTCAGTACCATGAAAACTTTTACAACCATATTTTCCTCTCTCATAATAATTTTCAGTAGCCTCATGAATAAACTCAACAATATAACTATCACATAAAGCATGCTTTTCATGATCTACAAACACTAGAGCTTTATTATAAACATTTTCAAAAGAATCCTCAGGAACATGACATTCGTCCTCCTTTGGTAAGCATGGGGGACAATCAAATAATGTAAGGGGTAAAGAGTTACTCTCATTAGAAGGTAGGGATGGGTAGATCCATTCTTCCTCCTCTTGATCATCACTCTCCTCCTCTTTTTCATCTAATGAGCTTCCAGTTTTAGCAATTTCTTCTTCCATAGGCTCCTGCAAGGCGTTAGTCTCTTCCATTGGTGGAGAGTATCAATTAAGATATTCAAGAATATAGCCATTTTCTACCTTGTAATTATCAAAGCAAAATTTAAGTATATCTGCAACCTCATATTTATAAGGTGAATCATCAGTATTTTCAAGAAAACTAGCAAGTTCAAATGCACCCTTCCAAGCAATAAATTCTTCAATTTGTTCCACATCATAAAAGTCATAATTTCTCTTAACATAAGAAGATATGGTAACATCATCATTATACTCACATTGAAAAGGGAGGTGTTTATACCTCCTATAGCAACAAGATTTATCAAAGCAATAAGTAACATTATAAGTAGAGCACACGTTTATAGCTATTGTATGCAATTTATCAATTTGTTCCCATAAGTGTTTCCCTTTTTGTGACAAGCGGTGTTCCTTATAATAATATTTTTGTTCTTCCGTGAACCCACCTTGCCAATAAAATTCAGTTTCAAGGAAACCAACCATTGATAGAAAGCATGATAAAGCAAGACAATAACATACCAATGAAAAAACAACTAAAGTAGGAACTAATTTTTTTTGTATTTTTGAAAAAGAAACAAGCAAACAAAGCAAAAATAAACTAAGCAAAACAAAAACAACAAAGTAAAGAGACTGGTTATGAGGGACTCCCCTTGTGAAGATGTCCTTGACTCCCCGGCAATGCGCCAGAAAAATACTTGTTGACTCGTGTACTAACGAGCTCATTGGGGAACCCCAAGAGGAAGGTATGATGAGCACAGCAGTAAGTTTCCCTCAGTTATGAAACCAAGGTTATCAATCCAGTATGAGCAAGGAAACACCCCAAAGGTGTAGCTTGCTGAACTTTGGCAGGGCGCACTACCGGTGCCAGCAGCAACATGGAGACCTACACAACACAACCACAGAACTCTGTCCCCAACTTGCGATAAGGTTGTCAATCTCACCGGTTTTGCTGAAAACAAAGGATTAAACTTATCGAATGGAAGGAAGTAGAAGTTTGCAGAAAGTAAACACAAAACAGTAAACATTTGATTGTAGATTGAAAGTAAAAGAAAGGATCGGGGTCCATAGTTCACTAGAGGTGGCTCTCCTTAAGATAGATAACATGTTGGGTGAAAAAATTATAGCGGGGCAATTGACAAACATCGAGAAACCATACAAGCATATACTACTCATCTTGACTCCTTTGAGATTCGATTGGGCATTACAACATTATACGTAGACCGCCATCCAACTGCATCTATGACTAATAATCCACCTTCAGGTTATGATCCGAACCCCCTCCAGTATTAAGTTGCAAGCAACGGATAATTGCATTACGAATTGCGTGTAAAGTAAACAATACGATTGTTCTATGAACAAAGGATTGTTGTTTTCTCCCTAGTAGCAACAACACATCTAGTACCTAAGAGGCATGAACCCACTATCGAGCATAAATACTAACTCTTGGAGTTGCTAGCATCTACTTGGCCAAGATAGCTACTAATAATGGAAAGCATGCAAGATCACAAATAACAAAGACATGATAGAATCAATAATCAATCTGAAATAGCATCTCAATATCCATGAGATCCCCGCAAACACAACATGTAGAATTACAAATAGATGATCTTGATCATGAACGGAGATTACAAGATCTAGATATGAAAGCACAAAGGAGGAGAACCACCCATCTAGCTACTACATGGACCCGTAGTCCAGAGATGAACTACTCATGCATCACACCGGAAGCTTGCATGATGATGAAGAAGGCCTCCAGGGTGAATTCCCCTCTCCGGTAGGGTGCCGGGAAGATCTTCAGTTCCCTCCCGATCTAGGGATGGAGATGACGGCGGCTACAAACTCTTTCGTGGAATTTTGATCGGGTACTTAGGGTTTCCGCATCAGAGGCAATATATAGGCGGAAGGAGAGGCCGAGGGGGTGCCTGGGTTGGCCACACCACCCCCTGTTGCGGGCCAAGCCTGGCTGTGCGGCCAGGTGGTGTGGCCGCCCTCTGGCCCTTCTCCGTCTCGTATTCTGGCTCTAGGTGTCCCCCGGTAAAATAATGACTTTGGCTTTTGTCCCATCCAATTCCGAGAATATTCATTTTCTGACTTTCCTGGAACCAAAAACAGCAGAAAATAGGTAGCTGACACTGATGCTCTTGTTAATAGGTTAGTCCAAGAAATCATATGAAAAGTACTCCAAAGTGTGGACAAAACACAAGAAAGTAGATAAAACCAAGCATGGAACATCAAAAATTATAGATACAATTGCAATGTATCAGTTGATATGTCCAAGAGTGGCAAAAGGAATGTTGTGAACATCCAGCTGTGAGAATGCACCTGCTTAGAGTGGCAGCATACCGGGAAACCTTGCAACCACGCCTTGGCCTTCTTGGTGAAGAAAAGAACTCTGCCACATTTGGATCAGTATTTGTCAGACTACTACTCTATGGAAAAGTTTAGATCTGCGTATGCTGGATCCGTCGAGCCATGTACTGACCCATCTCAGTGGCCTCAAGTCCAACTGTCTTTCGAGCTTTGCCAGCCAGTTACAAAAATGGGCAGAGGAAGACCTCAGGTGAATAGGTTTAAGAATTTTCTCGATAAGAAGGGTTCGGCTTTCTGTGCTACTAAGAAGGGCAAAAATAGATGCAAGACCTGCCATCTAATAGGCCACAGAGCAGCGGGTTTTCCCCTTAATGCTCCCAAACCTAGGTATGAGATGGTACATTCACAAAAAAACTGTTTATAGTCTGTAGATATAAGGTAGTAATCCATGTACTATTTTTTTTACAGGAAGCGCAAGGTAAGAAACAAGACAGCCGACTCAGTGATTTTGCTGCGGGAAGAAAACCAAAACAAGTGGAGTGATGATGCTGGACAAGATTGTGGTGCTGATTGGCCTGACTTCCCTCGACCTAGAGATGCAGGGTACGTGAAGGTAAGAAAATTGGCACCCAGGAAGAGGAAGAAGCCAGGAGATGAAGAAGATAGTGGACGTGAAGGCAAGAGGAAGAAAGTTGGCACCCGAGCAGAGAAAGAAGGCTAGCAGTGTAGAAGCCTAATGATGTATTGAAATTGAACCTATATATGTAGTTCGGTTAAACTCTAGAGCTGTGTGCGTGGAACTTGTTGGGCGAAACAATCTGCCTCTCGTACTCGGAGTAAAATGTATCGCGACTTTAGGATTGGATACAGCCGAGGCCACTAGTTGAATCTGAAATTGTGGCTGTGCCACTACTATCTGAACAATCGCGATAGCTGAGCGGATAAGGAGTCTCCAAAATCGACGGGTGTTAGTAGCACAGACATGAATTATTTATAGGCGCTTAATAAATCCCTACTATTGGTATTACACTTATGATAAGTTTCTGGGCTAAAAAACAAGTTCTAAGCTGGCTGCTACACTCCATGAAGAAGCAACTTATTTCAGCTGCTAGACAATGACATGGCAACATAAACTGCAAATGCAACAGATAATGCCCAGATAATGAGGAAATTGTTTCCACTATCTGGCCTAATCTTGAGCCCGTCTGTCTCACCACCTCCCTGCCCCTGCCTCCCCTGCACCTGGCGAAACTCCCGGATCTCTCGCTCCATCGCACGAATCTCCTCTTTCTTGTCCCACACAGCATCACGCAGATCCTGAACAAGCTCTTTGTGAAAACCTGTCAGTGGATTTTTGATCCACACAAACTTGTCACAGCCAGTCCCCTCCCTTCCTACAAAGTAGATTGAAGGAAACAAAAAAGTATTACATTACGGTTTCCGGATTTGGTTACCACTGTACCTACAGTAGGAAGTTACCGCTCTGATGCTGAAGTTGCTGAATTTTCCTGCAGTATTTTCGTCGGTCCATGAAATCCATCTCGGCATCCTCTCACCGCACAATCACAGCATATCGTGGTAGTAATCGTATGGCGCCCTCTGGTACCTGATGGGTAACCCGCCTGACAGTGTTGAGCCGACCCTGATTCCGCCCGAGATGAACTACATGAGTTGCGAGCCATGAGCGAGGGGAGCAAGGGCAGAGGAAAGAGGAGCCTTTGGATGTTAGGGTAGTGGTGAAGTGTGATTTATCCCCACTTAATAACTCGGGCAGAATCCTACCGTCCACATTCGGCTGACAGGTGAGGGACCTAGCATGCAGACTTGTCAACCAAACCTCGCGCCTTCGTGGTTCAAAGACCCTCTTGCGTGCATTGGACAAAAAAATTTGGCACCTTGCCCACGTACATATCACTAGGAGGCCTTGCTCAGGAACCAGACACGCCTGGCCCACAATCTTACTCCCTCCTAGGAACTTGTCATGGCTCGTGCCGGTAGATCCATCCGCTCCACCGCTTCCGGCAGGGCTCGCCGCGGCGGATCCACCCCAAGATCCTACCGTCACAGTATCAAATGGCCATGTTTCTTGAGAGGAGCGACGATGCTACGTCTCCGAGCTCGGCACCTCCTACCTGTAGAAGGACTTTTGCGGTGTCGAGCTCGAGCAGGGGCCGCCAGGCGCGACGGTGCTCGGTCCACACCAACCCTGTCACCTTCGTCATTGTCGATTCCGATGTGGAGGACGATGGGAATGAAGCTGTGCAGAACACCATTGTTGCTTCCTTGGCGAAGGGCAAGCCATGAGCGGGAGTGGATGTTGCTGGGAAGGGCACGGTGGTGTCACCAATCGAGGTGGACTCCGACGACAGCTCTGTGATGTGGGTTTAGCTGTTGTTTAGGATGGTTGCAATTTCGGTTGTGTTTAGTGCGAGTACAATTATTGTAATGGGTTTGTCGAGCTATATTGAGAAATATGTGCAATAGCAGCGTGTGAGTGCTTCCACTTTAGAAATTGTGTCTGTGCCATTTGCATGTTGCATTATCAACGTAGATTACATGTAAACAATCCAACAAAAATCATATTACAACCATCAGATGGGAGTGGCAGGATGGAAGAGAAGTTGGGACAGTGGCTTCGAGGCGAAGGAAGAGAAGTAAGGGGGCGTGACACTGGCAGGTGGGCCCACGGAACACGTGACATTGATATGCGGGAGCAGGAGCACGCGGTACTGCCAGTCTATCTAGAGCAAGCGGACTTTTCCACATACAACAGCAAGCTGATTGGACCAATAACTCGTCAAATTATTAAGGAGTACTAAAAAATACAACTAGGGTACATTCGCACAACATGTATGCTCTACGCACCAAAGAAGCATCGCTTAAGGCTAATAGTAACGACAACATAAGTACTACATTTCCCTGTCGGTCTTCTCGATACAAATGTAGAAATGCATATGCCTGTTCGGTCCAGCACCGACAAGGTACTGAGATGACACACATAGGATTGACCTTAGGTCCGCATACTCCACCTCCCACGGCATCGGGCAGCTCAGCGCCTCGAGTAGCACAAGAATGCTATCGGACGACGGCAGCTGGGCGTTCGCCCACATGCGCATCGTGTATAGGGGCCAGGCGCATGAGACCGACCTGACGCATACCGCACACACGAAGGTGGGCCCAGCTCTGGTTCCCGAAACACCGGCGGTGATGGTCAGGACGAAAATAGAGCCGCCCCCCTAGAAAATTAGCTGGCGGTGTGCCGAGTCAGTGAACGACACCTGCTCTTGGAGAAGTTGGGCTTACCCATATGAGATCCTAATCACTTCGATCAAGTGCTCCTATGCAAGGTGGACAACGAGCTCTGCTGGCGTGCCGGTGTAGTTGTAGCCCGGCTCCGTGTACGAGCACGCGCCGTGCGGGCACGCGAGCTCGTGGAGCGGGAGCTCATGGTAGGAGTAACGGCGAAAGCATCCTGGGTGGGAGCACACGAGCGGGAATGTCGCTGCGAAGTTGTGCGTGAATATCTCCAGATTCTTGGGCTACAACATCTACCACATCTGAAGTTCGTCGAGAAATCGGAAAAAAGATCAGCAGTTAGATCGAGGAATAGAAGAAATATGTAGGATAAATTCAAAACCTTGTAAAATGATTTCTTAGCATGAAGGTAGCGACCCGAGAATTAGCGGATGTCGTCTGGGCACGGCGCACAAAAGCCGGTGGCGTTGTCCGGGCACAGTGACGTGTGGTGGATGAGGGGAGAGGGGGATGCGGAGTAGACGTGCTCACTCACGAGCTCTATGATATTACTAGTAGGCTATAAGGGAGTGGAAATAATAGTAATATAAGTGAAAACGTAAGTGCGGCCAATCATGTCGCGGAACAGCCTACTCACGGATCGCTCTTACGAAGAACCATCTTATTTGTCCACGCGCCCCAATCAAACAGTCTGCAACAATCGGATCAGACAACTAGTTCTTTAGGGGGGGCTTCTAGAAGACGCGATCTTACATGGTTTAGTGGAAAGAACACACATGCAATGACTCTGGTGGATCCATATGTGGTTTGTGGAAAGAACACACATGCAATGACTATAGTGGATCCATATGTGGTTTGTGGAAAAGAACACTGACTCTAGTGAATCCATATGTGGTTAGTGAGAAGAACACACATGCAATGGCTCTGGTGGATACATATGTGGTTTGTGGAAAGAACACACATGCAATGGCATTGGTGGATTCTTGTGTGGTTCATGACAAGAACATACATGCAATGACATTGGTTGATCCATATGTGGCTTATGACAATAACACACATGCAATGCCATTGGTGGGTCCATATGTGGTTTGTGGAAAGAACACACATGCAATGACTCTGGTGGGTCCATAGGTGGTTTGTGAAAAGAACACACTTGCAATGACTCTAGTGGATCCATATGTGGTTTGTTGAAAGAACACACATGCAATGACTCTGGTGGATCCATATGTGGTTAGTGAGAAGAACACACATGCAATTACTCTAGTGTATACATATATGGTTTGTGGAAAGAACACACATGCAATGGCATTGGTTGATCCATGTGTGGTTCATGACAAGAACATACATGCAATGACATTGGTTGATCCAAATGTGGTTTGTGACAATAACACACATGCAATGCCATTGGTTGATCCATGTGGTTTGTGGAAAATAACACACATGCAATAACTTTGGTGGATCCATGTGTGGTTTGTGGAAAGAACACACATGCAATGACTCTAGTGGATCCATGTGTGGTTAGTGGAAAGAACAAACATGCAATGGCATTGGTGGATCCATGTGTGCTTCATGAGAAGAACATACATGCAATGACATTAGTTGATCCATATGTGGTTTGTGACAATAACACACATGCAATGAGAATATCATTTTGCGGCATGAAAGTTGGGGTGTCCAGGCAACACGGTACCCAAGTTCCCTGAAATCAGCCGGGATGACTACAGTTGGTGTGCCAAATACTCAGAGGGTCTTTTTCGGCACAAATTCAACTTTACGTTTCAATTCAAAAAATCAGGCTAACGGCCGTCAAGTTGGTCCCCCCTGTTAGTTCTCGCCGTTATGTCGCTCCTGTCACTCCTGTCGTTTAGGTGTCAATTAGGCTTGCAGCGTTGGCGCCTGCATCCATTACGTGTCTTCTTCTTCCCCGGAGTGGCAATCTATGGGGCATCGCAGCCATGACGCGGAGTTGGGACATGGACGAACCTGCTCGGGCCAGCTCTCCTCCATTTAGGCTTGTAGCATTGGCGCCTGCATCCATTACGCGTCTTCTTCCTCGGAGCGGCAATCTTTGGTCACGGCCATGGCGCAGAGCTGGGACGTGACAAAGCTGCTCGGCCCCACTCTCCTCCCCATCGTGAGTCAGAGCTCGCCCTCACCATGGACGCACCCATGGCACGGTGCAGGGACGAGAATTGGTTCCCAGTGAGATCTATCACATTGTCGACCATGCTCAGTTCTATTTTCCTCCTCTAGAATCCGAGATCGCCGTCGCCGTGGTTGCACCTGCACCAATTCTGCCACCTCTGCCGAGGCCTCTGTGGTAGCTCAAGTTCTGGGGCTCTCCAAGTTATGCCATGTTGGGCCTGTAAGTGTTGTTGTATGTTAAACTAGCAAATCTCTTTTGTTCAAATCTCTTGGGCTGTACCAACTTCATTGTGTTTAATTATGAAAGACAAAATATAAATGATTTCTCTCAATTTCTCGCATAGAAAAATGCACAGCTAATTTCATATTCTCGCAGGAACTGGCCCCACTTGTTGAACCGGTGGCACTGCCATGATCTCCACGTAACCACAGTGAGTTCTCGAACCAAAGTTGTAGTTACTACGTTTCTTCTGCAGTCATTCCTCTTCCTCAGTCATTCCTCTGCAGTTTTTCCTGGGCGCTTCTTCTTCCTCTGTTCTGGAACCGTCGTTTCATCTTCTTCTTCCTCTCGCAGGTAGTTCCTTGCAGGCATTTCCCTTCACCCATTTCCTTGGAGGCATGGACGATGGGAAACGCACAACAGAGACCCACTTGGTCCCTGCCCATGGCACCACGACTTTGACAGTAGTGTACACAAATGATGAAGCGACTGTGGAGACAACACTCACCAGGTTTGAGCAATTGCTTGAGAAATAGAAGCACAAGTTTGTGGGGCTAGACTTGGAGTACACCCGTGCAAATAAGCGAAAAAATCCTCCACAAGAGCTCGCTGTCGTCCAAATCGCCATACATGAGGAGGTCCTTGTTTACCACTTCTGCAGGTATGTGAAATTTAAATTTGAGATCACCACTTCTGCATCCCTTGTTCCCTTACATCCCTAGAACCATCTAAGTGAGGAGTAAACCAACTGAGATGCATTGTCCGGCTCTGGTCGAGTTCTTGTGTAGGAAAGGGATAACTTTCACTAGCGTGGATATCACAAATGACACAATTATGCTTTCTCGTGCATTGATAAAAATCCCAGAGGGGCACCACATCAACATCCAAAATCTGTACAAGATCAAATCATACCCAGCGAAGGATGGCATGGGTGATCTGGCAGCGGAAATCATCGATAAATTCTATGAAAAACTGAAGAAATTGAAGCGACTCGATCACGACTACTAGGAGTGGAAGCCGATGAGCCAGGTGTGCCTCGAGTATGCAGCCAGAGACGCCTACATGGCGTATGAGTTGTACAGTAAGCTCATTACCATGAAAGATGGGATGGTTAAGGCAGGGTTTTTCACAAGAGAGCTATGCCCTGGTTGCAAGCTATCCCAGGAGAAGAAGCACGAGGAGGACAAAATTGGTTTCAGGACAAGCAGGGATCTTGGGACGGTGGCGACATCAAGCAGTTGAAGGGGAAGCAAGTCAAGGACGACAACGAGTGGTGGTGATACATTATGTGTTTGAACTAGATTTTAGTTTCTAGCTTATTATGTGTTTGATACATTTAGTTACTTCAATACAAAATTTTGACCAATTTAACTTGTTGATGTATTTCTTGACAATTATAATATAATCGAGCACTAGAAATATTTTGTAGTGTGCATGAGCATGATCAGTAAATATAATTGAACACAAGAAACTTTAAGGCACTCCATATAAAGGAGTAGATTAATATAGAAGGTTCACCAGAGACACCACGGATATATTGTCTTACATGCCACACACACACGTAATAATTAACTAGAACAAAATAAAAGCAGGGGC
Source organism: Avena sativa (assembly GCA_916181665.1). NCBI lineage: Eukaryota > Viridiplantae > Streptophyta > Magnoliopsida > Poales > Poaceae > Avena > Avena sativa. Next base: position 509,089,762 of record OV702289.1, read on the forward strand.
TGCAGCAGGAGGCCGGGACATGGAGACGCCTAGCAGGGCAGGGGTTTATCAGCAGGAGGCAGCGACAGCCTAGTCGATGGGATACAGGCTAGTCCTGACATACTCCCAGAAGAATTTGCCGTAGGCTGCATGCCGCGCCAAGGTAATCGGCCTATGGCTTCTGCCTCCGCCTCTGCCAACGCCCTCCGCTTGCTGGATCATGCTGTTGAGGTCCACGTTGATTGCTCTACCACAGAATGGGCAAAACAGTCTCCTCCTACGGTGGAAACGATTAACCCACACCATAACTGCCTCAGCACGTAGCGGCTCTTGTTGTCCCTGGATACCTTGCTATCGTCCCCTTCATCATCATCCTCCTGTTGATTTTTAAGAACATATCTTAGAACTCATACATATGATTGAATTTTATTACAACTCAAGAATTGACAACATGTATATGTAAGACAATATATCCGTGGATATCAAAGATAAAGCATCTCAGCAATAGTTTGATCGGTTCATATATCATTTTATCTCAACACAATGACAAATAATTGCATCAGAGTGAATGTAGGATAAATCTAGGGGCCTCATAAGTTTCTTCAGGGATGGAGTCAGTGAACCAAGTAACAATTGCACAACCTGTAATGTTGTTGTATATCAACCTAGGTTCACTAACTCATCCCTGAAAAAATCTGACACCAATGTGTCTGCCTCTCTTTTGGGACAAATTTGAATCATTGGCCACAATAAGAAATTGAAATGTAATCGTACAAAACATTATTCAGGGATATACATAGTCAGGTACAAAAACAAGCCTAAATATTGTAATTATAAATAAAAAACCAAACAAATTAATCTTCAGGTGCATGTTAAAAATACTTATGATCAAAACCATTCAAATACATATGCATCATACCAATCATTAAAAGATCAGAAACAATTCAAGGATCATATATGTAGTTCCATATGAGAATAAATCTAGTGCCTCATAATTTGTTTCAGAGATGGAGTTGGTGAACCAAAGTACCAATAGCACAACCTATATTGTTTGTGTGCATTGCTGCCTCAGGTTGACCAACACATCCCTAAAACGCGACACCGTCATATGTGTCTCCCCTTGAACTCTTTTGGGGCAAATTTCAATCATCGGCCTCGATGACAAACTAAAATGTAATTCTTATACACTGAATTCATGGAATAGATAATTCGAATATCATAGTTCTACGAATGTAGAATAAATATTAAGGCCTCATAAGTTTCTATAGGGACGGCATAAGTGAACCAAGTAACAATTGCACAGCCTATATTATTCTTGTACATCGCCCCAGGTTCACTAACTCGTCCCTAAAAAAATCTGACACCAATGTGTCTGCCTCTCTTATGGGGCAAATTTGAATCATTGCCCACAATAAGAAATTGAAATGTAATCGTACAAAACATTATTCAGGGATATACATAATCAGGTACAAAAACAAGCCTAAATATTGTAATTATAAATAAAAAACCAAACAATTAATCTTCAGGTACATGTTAAAAATACTTATGATTAAAACCATTCATATACATATGCATCATACCAATCATTAAAAGATCATAAACAATTCAAGGATCATATATGTAGTTCCATATGAGAATAAATCAAGGGCAACATAATTTGTTTTAGAGATGGAGTTGGAGAACCAAAGTACCAATAGCACAACCTATATTGTTTATGTGCAGTGCTGCCTCAGGTTCACCAACCCATCCCTAAAACACGACACCATCATACGTGTCTCCCCTTGAACTCTTTTGGGGCAAATTCCAATCATCAGCCTCGGTGACAAATTAAAATGTAATTCTTATACACTATGAATGCATGGAATAGATAATTCAAATATCATAGTTTTATGAATGTAGAATAAAGATTGCAGCCTCATAAGTTTCTTCAGGGATGGAGTCAGCAAACCAAGTAACAATTGCACAACCTGTAATGTTGTTGTACATCTCCCCAGGTTCACTAACTCATCACTGAAAAAATCTGACACCAATGTGTCTGCCTCTCTTTTGGGACAAATTTGAATCATTGGCCACAATAAGAAATTGAAATGTAATCGTACAAAACAATATTTAGGTATATAGATAGTCAGGTACAAAAAACAAGCCTAAATACTGTAATTATAAATAAAAACCCAAATAATTAATCTTCAGGTACATGTTAAAAATACTTATGCTCAAAACCATTCATATACATATGCATCATACCAATCATTAAAAGATCAGAAAAAATTCAAGGATTATATATGTAGTTCCATATGAGAATAAATCAAGGGCCTCATAATTTGTTTTAGAGATGGAGTTGGAGAACCAAAGTACCAACAACACAACCTATATTGTTTGTGTGCATTGCTGCCTCAGGTTCACCAACCCATCCCTAAAACACGACACCATCATACGTGTCCCCCCTTGAACTCTTTTGAGGCAATTTTCAATCATCGGCCTTGGTGACAAACTAAAATGTAATTCTTATACACTATGAATGCATGGAATAGATAATTCAAATAACATAGTTCTATGAATGTAGAATAAAGATTGCAGCCTCATAAGTTTCTACAGAGATGGCGTAAGCGAACCAAGTAACAATTGCACAGCTTATATTGACCTTGTACATGGCCCCAGGTTCGCTCACTCATCCCTAAAAAAATCTAACACCAATGTGTCTGCCTCTCTTTGGGGCAAATTTGAATCATTGGCCACAATAAGAAATTGAAATGTAATCGTATAAAACAATATTCAGGGATATACAAATGCATCATACAATGCATTCATAGTTCAAAAACAATACAAAGATTATATATTTAGGTTCCATATGAGAGAAAAATTAGGGCCTCATTTTTGTGGCGATGGAGTCGGAGAACCAAAATACCAACAGCGCAACCTATATTGTTTATGTGCATTGCTGCCTCAGGTTCACTAACCATCCCTAAGAAAACGACACCATCAGATGCCCTTGCACTATTTTGGGGCAAAATTGAATCATTGGGCTCAGTAAGGATTAGAAATGTAATGTTATAGGTCTGTTGTGTATCAAAATCAACACTCAACTAGCAAACTCAACTAGATGGCAGATGAGCAGATTGGGGTTTTGTGACTAGACGGATTGGGGTTTTGTGACTAGATGGCAGGTGCATCAATCAACCGATCGAATCATATATATATACTACCCTACTTCAAGAGAAAAAGAATCTGTACATGATTGAGCAAATCCTATGTATGAACAGTGAAAACTACGGCTGCGACTAGAGAAGCTAGCAATGTAGTACCTCGGACTCCTCATCAGGGACCTCCTCCTCGAACTCATCATTCTCTGTGATTGCATCAAAGATTTCTTGTACGGCGATGGGGTCGTTGATGTAGATCACCCTATTGCCTCCGCCTGTCGCCTGCCCCTCATCCAGATCTGCCGCTGGCACCACGACATTGTCGGCCACCTGCTGTTCAGCGGCGACGGCTACTACCTGCTGCTCGGTGGCGATGGCTACCACCTGCTGCTCGGCGGCGACAGCTACCACCTGCTGCTCGGTGGCGACGGCTACTGGCTGGGCGAATGAGCTAACACCCTCGACGGCGCGGCGATGAGCAGCGTTCGTGCCCGGAGAAGACGCCTCTGCCTGCTTGGCAACGACCGAGCCATCTGCTACTATGCCATCAACTGGCTTCACCTCCGGCTCGTCTCCACGCATACGCTTTATGGCGCACCAAGGGAAGGAGGTAGTGCAAGCGAGGGAGCTTCGGCGCGCGCGGCAGGTGTAGATTGGGGTCTTGGGACTAGACAGACTGGGGGGAAATGACACGAGCTCATGGAAGAAGAAGGTCAAGGGGGGTTATAAACACCGGACCGTTCGTAGTCCTCGAGTGGACACGTGTGGTGGGCGGGGGGCTACCACGATCTCCATCCTTTTTTCAGTTCCCTTTTTTTTTGGAACAACCACGATCTCCACTTTAGAGTTGCATTGAAAACAGGCTCATGGCAGACCTCGATTCCACTTCATGCAAGTGGCGTGGAACTAATTTCTAGCAACGTTAGATCTACTCGAGGGGGGCCCTTGACTCATGGAAGTTACTAGCGGTAGGGCCCAGTTGGAAGTGAGATTGAGAGTGCTGCGTAAAAATGGGATATGTATTATTAAAATCAAGTGGAAATAAATTGCAGCGTCCCGTCGACAACCGTGCACTCGATGACCCCGTTGCCCTGTGCATGTGTTGTAGTAGCAGTAGTAGGCTTTTCAGACTTGATTAAACTTGACATGAACGCTCGACGACTTCTTCCATGGACGGCATCGTGTTCCTTCCTGTAGAAGTCTCGTGGAGGGAGACGTCCGTGCTGTCTCACGCCGTACTGTGAAGGGCATGACGTGTGCAACGATCATCGTTGGATCGCACAGAATCAACGGTTGGTGCGCACGATCCGCATGACAACTATGACAACCAATCAGGGAGTAGCAAACATGGTGAGCACAGGTTTGGGCTTCTACAAAAGATAGAGAGAGGGGGGCAAAACTAAGTAGTACCACATAAAACCAAGGGCAAAAATGAGTAGTATAAAAATGGAAAGTGTCTTGTACAATGAAATACATCGTCGAATACATAAAATTAGGCCAAGATAGATCCACTAGAGTTCATTGGATGTGTGTTCTTATCACGAACCACACATGGATCCACCGGTGTCATTGCATGTCTGTTCCTCTAAACAAACCACAAAAGGATCCACCAGTGTTATTGCATGTTTGTTCTTTTCATGAACCACACCTAGTGTCATTGCACGTGTGTTCTTCTAAACAAACCACATAAGTCATTGCATGCCTGTTCTTTTCATGAACCACACCCGGAGTCATTGCATGTGTGTTCCTCTAGACAGACCACATAAGGATCCACCGGTGTCACTACATGTCTGTTCTTTTCATGAACCACATAAGGATCCACTAGTGTCATTACATGTCTGTTCTTTTCCTGAACCACACCTAGTGTCATTGCATGTGTGTTCTTATAAACAAACCACATAAGTCATTGCATGTCTGTTCTTTTCATAAACCACACCCGGTGTCATTGCATGCGTGTCCCTCTAGACAGACCACATAAGGATCCACAGGTGTCACTGCATGTCTGTTCTTTTCATGAACCACATAAGGAGCCACCAGTGTCATTGGATGTGTGTTCTTCTCATGAACCACACATGGATCCACCGGTGTCATTGCATGTCTGTTCCTCTAAACAAACCACATAAGGATCCACCAGTGTCACTGCATGTCTGTTCTTTTCATGAACCACACCCAGTGTCATTGCATATGTGTTCTTATAAACAAACCACATAAGGATCCACCAGTGTCATTGCATGTCTGTTCTTTTCATGAACCACACCCGGTGTCATTGCATGTCTTTTCTTTTCATGAACCACAGCTAGATTCATTGCATGTCTGTTACTTCCATAAACCACACATGGATCCACCAGTGTCATTGCATGTCTGTTCTTTTCATGAACCACACCCAGTGTCATTGCATGTCAGTTCTTTTCATGAACCACACCCAGTGTCATTGCATGTCAGTTCTTTTCATGAACCACATAAGGATCCACCAGTGTCATTGCATGTCTGTTCTTATCACAAACCACATAAGGATCCACCAGTGTCATTGCATGTCTGTTCTTTTCCTGAACCACACCCAGTCTCATTGCACATGTGTTCCTCTAGACAAACCACATAAGGATCCACCGGTGTCACTGCCTGTCAGTTCTTTTCTAGAACCACACATGGATCCACCGGTGTCATTGCATGTATGTTCTTTTCATGAACCACACCAAGTGTCATTGTATGTCAGTTCTTTTCATGAACCACATAAGGTTCCACCAGTGTCATTGCATATCTGTTCTTCTCACAAACCACATATGGATCCACCTAGCGTGGTTGCATGTCTGTTCTTTTCATGAACCACACCAAGTGTCATTGCATGCGTGTTCCTCTAGACAAACCACATAAGGATCCACCAGTGTCACTGCACGTTTGTTCTTTCATGAACCACATAAGGATCCACCGGTGTCATTGGATGTGTGTTCTTCCCATGAACCACACATGGATCCACTGGTGTCATTGCATGTATGTTCCTCTAAACAAACCACATAAGGATCCACCGGTGTCACTGCATGTCTGTTCTTTTCATGAACCACATAAATGTCCACTAGTGTCATTGGATGTGTGTTCTTCTCATGAACCACACATGGATCCACCGGTGTAATTGCATGTCTGTTCCTCTAAACAAACCACATAAGGATCCACTAGTGTCATTGCATGTCTGTTCTTTCCATGAACCACACCTAGTGTCATTACATGTGTGTTCTTGTAAACAAACCACATAAGGATCCACCAGTGTTATTGCATGTCTGTTCTTTTCATGAACCACACCCGGTGTCATTGCATGTCTGTTCTTTTCATGAACCACAGCTAGAGTCATTGCATGTCTGTTACTTCCATAAACCACACATGGATCAACCGGTGTCATTGCATGTCTGTTCTTTTCATGAACCACACCCAGTGTCATTGCATGTCAGTTCTTTTCATGAACCACACCCAGTGTCATTGCATGTCAGTTCTTTTCATGAACCACATAAGGTTCCACCAGTGTCATTGCATGTATGTTCTTCTCACAAACCACATAAGGATACACCAGTGTCATTGCATGTCTGTTCTTTTCATGAACCACACCTAGTGTCATTGCATGTGTGTTCTTGTAGACAAACCACATAAGGATCCACCGGTGTCACTGCATGTCTGTTCTTTTCATGAACGACACATGGATCCACCGGTGTCATTGCATGTCTGTTCTTTTCATGAACCACACCCAGTGTCATTGCATGTCAGTTCTTTTCATGAACCACATAAGGATCCGCCAGTGTCATTGCATGTCTGTTCTTCTCACAAACCACATATGGATCCACCTAGTGGGATTGCATGTCTGTTCTTTTCATGAACCACACCCAGTGTCATTGCATGTGTCTTCCTTTAGACAAACCACATAAGGATCCACCAGTGTCACTACATGTCTGTTCTCTTAATGAACCACATAAGGATCCACCGGTGTCATTGGATGTGTGTTCTTCTCATGAACCACACATGGATCGACCGGTGTCATTGCATGTCTGTTCCTCTAAACAAACCACATAAGGATCCACTAGTGTCATTACACGTCTGTTCTTTTCATACACCACACCCAGTGTCATTGCATGTGTGTTCTTCTAAACAAACCACATAAGTCATTGCATGTCTGTTGTTTTCATGAACCACACCCGGTGTCATTGCATGTGTGTTCCTCTAGACAGACCACATAAGGATCCAAGGGTGTCACTGCATGTCTGTTCTTTTCATGAACCACATAAGGATCCACCAGTGTCATTGGATGTGTGTTCTTCTCATGAACCACACATGGATGCACCGGTGTCATTGCATGTTTGTTCTTTTCATGAACCACACCCAGTGTCATTGCATGTCAGTTCTTTTCATGAACCACATAAGGATCCACCAGTGTCATTGCATGTTTGTTCTTCTCACAAACCACATATGGACCCACCTAGTGTGATTGCATGTCTGTTCTTTTCATGAACCACACCTAGTGTCATTGCATGTGTGTTCCTCTAGAAAACCACATAAGGATCCAACAGTGTCACTACATGTCTGTTCTTTTCATGAACCACATAAGGATCCACCGGTGTCATTGTATGTGTGTTCTTCTCATTAACCACACATGGATCCACCGGTGTCATTGCATGTCTGTTCCTCTAAACAAACCACATAAGGATCCACCAGTGTCATTGCATGTCTGTTCTTTTCATGAACCACACCCGGTGTCATTGCATGTCTGTTCCTCTAAACAAACCACATAAGGATCCACCAGTGTCATTGCATGTCTGTTCTTTTCATGAACCACACCCGGTGTCATTGCATGTGTGTTCTTATAAACAAACCACATAAGTCATTGCATGTTTGTTCTTTTCATGAACCACACCTGGTGTCATTGCATGTGTGTTCCTCTAGACTGACCACACAAGGATCCACCAGTGTCACTGCATGTCTGTTCTTTTCATGAACCACATAAGGATCCACCAGTGTCATTGGATGTGTGTTCTTCTCATGAACTACACATGGATCCACCGGTGTCATTGCATGTCTGTTCTTTTCATGAACCATAACTAGAGTCATTGCATGTCTGTTACTTCCATAAACTACACATGGATCCACCAGTGTCATTGCATGTCTGTTATTTTCATGAACCACAGCCAGTGTCATTGCATGTCAGTTCTTTTCATGAACCACACCAAGTGTCATTGCATGTCAGTTCTTTTCATGGACCACATAAGGATCCACTAGTGTCATTGCATGTCTGTTCTTCTCATAAACCACATAAGGATCCACCAGTGTCATTGCATGTTTGTTCTTTTCATGAACCACACCCAGTGTCATTGCATGTGTGTTCCTCTAGACAGACCACATAAGGATCCACCGGTGTCACTGCATGTCTGCTCTTTTCATGAACCACACATGGATCCACCGGTGTCATTGCATGTCTGTTCTTTTCACGAACCACACATGGATCCACCGGTGTCATTGCATGTCTGTTCCTCTAAACAAACCACATAAGGATCCAGCAGTGCCATTGCATGTCTGTTCTTTTCATGAACCACACCAAGTGTCATTGCATCTGTGTTCTTCTAAACAAACCACATAAGGATCCACCAGTGTCATTGCATGTCTGGTCTTTTCATGAACCACACCCGGTGTCATTGCATGTATGTTCTTTTCATGAACCACAGCTAGAGTCATTGCATGTCTGTTACTTCCATAAACCACACATGGATCCACCAGTGTGATTGCATGTCTGTTCTTTTCATGAACCACACCCAGTGTCATTGCATGTCAGTTCTTTTCATGAACCACACCTAGTGTCATTGCATGTCAGTTCTTTTCATGAACCACATAAGGATCCACCAGTGTCATTGCATGTCTGTTCTTATCACAAACCACATAAGGATCCACCAGTGTCATTGCATGTTTGTTCTTTTCATGAACCACATAAGGATCCACCAGTGTCATTGGATGTGTGTTCTTCTCATGAACCACACATGGATCCACCAGTGTCATTACATGTTTGTTCTTTTCATGAATCACACCCCGTGTCATTGCATGTCAGTTCTTTTCATGAACCACATAAGGATCCACCAATGTCATTGCATCTCTGTTCTTCTCACAAACCACATATGGATCCACCTAGTGTGATTGCATGTCTATTCTTTTCATGAACCACACCTAGTGTCATTGCATGTGTGTTCCTCTAGACAAACCACACAAGGATCCACCAGTGTCACTGCATGTCTGTTCTGTTCATGAACCACATAATGATCCATCAGTGTCATTGTATGTGTGTCCTTCTCATGAACCACACATGGATCGACCAGTGTCATTGCATGTCTGTTCCTCTAAACAAACCACATAAGGATCCACCAGTGTCATTGCATGTCTGTTCTTTTCATGAACCACACCCAGTGTCATTGCATGTGTGTTCTTATAAACAAACCACATAAGTCATTGCATGTCTGTTCTTTTCATAAACCACACCCGGTGTCATTGCATGCGTGTCCCTCTAGACAGACCACATAAGGATCCACAGGTGTCACTGCATTTCTGTTCTTCTCATGAACCACATAAGGATCCACCAGTGTCATTGGATGTGTGTTCTTCTCATGAACCACACATGGATCCACCGGTGTCATTGCATGTCTGTTCCTCTAAACAAACCACATAAGGATCCAGCAGTGCCATTGCATGTCTATTCTTTTCATGAACCACACCCAGTGTCATTGCATCTGTGTTCTTCTAAACAAACCACATAAGGATCCACCAGTGTCATTGCATGTCTGTTCTTTTCATGAACCACACTCGGTGTCATTGCATGTATGTTCTTTTCATGAACCACAGCTAGAGTCATTGCATGTCTGTTACTTCCATAAACCACACATGGATCCACCAGTGTCATTGCATGTCTATTCTTTTCATGAACCACACCCAGTGTCATTGCATGTCAGTTCTTTTCATGAACCACACCCAATGTCATTGCATGTCAGTTCTTTTCTTGAACCACATAAGGATCCACCAGTGTCATTGCATGTCTGTTCTTATCACAAACCACATAAGGATCCACCAGTGTCATTGCATGTTTGTTCTTTTCATGAACCACACCCAGTCTCATTGCACGTGTGTTCCTCTAGACAAACCACATAAGGATCCACCGGTGTCACTGCATGTCTGTTCTTTTCATGAACCACACATGGATCCACCGGTGTCATTGCATGTATGTTCTTTTCATGAACCACACCAAGTGTCATTGCAAGACAGTTCTTTTCATGAACCACATAAGGTTCCACCAGTGTCATTGCATGTCTGTTCTTATCACAAACCACATAAGGATCCACCAGTGTCATTGCATGTCTGTTCTTTTCATGAACCACACCCACTCTCATTGCACGTGTGTTCCTCTAGACAAACCACATAAGGATCCACCGGTGTCACTGCATGTCTATTCTTTTCATGAACCATATAAGGATCCACCGGTGTCATTGGATGTGTGTTCTTCTCATGAACCACACATGGATCCACCGGTGTCATTCATGTCTGTTCCTCTAAACAATCCACATAAGGATCCACCGGTGTCACTGCATGTCTTTTCTTCTCACAAACCACATAAGGATCCACCAGTGTCATTGCATGTCTATTCTTTTCATGAACTACACCCAGTGTCATTGCATGTGTGTTCTTCTAAACAAACCACATAAGTCATTGCATGTCTGTTGTTTTCATGAACCACACCCGGTGTCATTGCATGTGTGTTCCTCTAGACAGACCACATAAGGATCCACCGGTGTCATTGTATGTGTGTTCTTCTCATTAACCACACATGGATCCACCGGTGTCACTGCATGTCTGTTCCTCTAAACAAACCACATAAGGATCCACCAGTGTCATTGCATGTCTGTTCTTTTCATGAACCACACACGGTGTCATTGCATGTGTGTTCTTATAAACAAACCACATAAGTCATTGCATGTCTGTTCTTTTCATGAACCACACCTGGTGTCATTGCATGTGTGTTCCTCTAGACTGACCACACAAGAATCCACCGGTGTCACTACATGTCTGTTCTTTTCATGAACCACATAAGGATCCACCAGTGTCATTGGATGTGTGTTCTTCTCATGAACTACACATGGATCCACCGGTGTCATTGCATGTCTGTTACTTCCATAAACTACACATGGATCCACCAGTGTCATTGCATGTCTGTTATTTTCATGAACCACAGCCAGTGTCATTGCATGTAAGTTCTTTTCATGAACCACACCCAGTGTCATTGCATGTCAGTTCTTTTCATGGACCACATAAGGATCCACTAGTGTCATTGCATGTCTGTTCTTCTCATAAACCACATAAGGATCCACCAGTGTCATTGCATGTTTGTTCTTTTCATGAACCACACCCAGTGTCATTGCATGTGTGTTCCTCTAGACAAACCACATAAGGATCCACCGGTGTCACTGCATGTCTGTTCTTTTCCTGAACCACACATGGATCCACCGGTGTCATTGCATGTCTGTTCTTTTCACGAACCACACCCAGTGTCATTGCATGTCAGTTCTTTCATGAACCACATAAGGATCCACAAGTGTCATTGCATGTCTGTTCTTTTCATGAACCACACTCAGTGTCATTGCATGTGTGTTCTTCTCAACAAACCACATAAGTCATTGCATGTCTGTTCTTTTCATGAATGACACCCGGTGTCATTGCATGTCAGTTCTTTTCATGAACCACATAAGGATCCACCAGTGTCATTGCATGTCTGTTCTTATCACAAACCACATAAGGATCCACCAGTGTCATTGGATGTGTGTTCTTCTCATGAACCACACATGGATCCACCAGTGTCATTACATGTTTGTTCTTTTCATGAATCACACCCCGTGTCATTGCATTTCAGTTCTTTTCATGAACCACATAAGGATCCACCAATGTCATTGCATGTCTGTTCTTCTCACAAACCACATATGGATCCACCTAGTGTGATTGCATGTCTATTCTTTTCATGAACCACACCCAGTGTCATTGCATGTGTGTTCCTCTAGACAAACCACACAAGGATCCACCAGTGTCACTGCATGTCTGTTCTGTTCATGAACCACATAATGATCCATCGGTGTCATTGTATGTGTGTCCTTCTCATGAACCACACATGGATCGACCAGTGTCATTGCATGTATGTTCCTCTAAACAAACCACATAAGGATCCACCAGTGTCATTGCATGTCTGTTCTTTTCATGAACCACACCCAGTGTCATTGCATGTGTGTTCTTATAAACAAACCACATAAGTCATTGCATGTCTGTTCTTTTCATAAACCACACCCGGTGTCATTGCATGCGTGTCCCTCTAGACAGACCACATAAGGATCCACAGGTGTCACTGCATTTCTGTTCTTTTCATGAACCACATAAGGATCCACCAGTGTCATTGGATGTGTGTTCTTCTCATGAACCACACATGGATCCACCGGTGTCATTGCATGTCTGTTCCTCTAAACAAACCACATAAGGATCCAGCAGTGCCATTGCATGTCTGTTCTTTTCATGAACCACACCCAGTGTCATTGCATCTGTGTTCTTCTAAACAAACCACATAAGGATCCACCAGTGTCATTGCATGTCTGTTCTTTTCATGAACCACACCCGGTGTCATTGCATGTATGTTCTTTTCATGAACCACAGCTAGAGTCATTGCATGTCTGTTACTTCCATAAACCACACATGGATCCACCAGTGTCATTGCATGTCTGTTATTTTCATGAACCACACCCCGTGTCATTGCATGTCAGTTCTTTTCATGAACCACACCCAATGTCATTGCATGTCAGTTCTTTTCTTGAACCACATAAGGATCCACCAGTGTCATTGCATGTCTGTTCTTATCACAAACCACATAAGGATCCACCAGTGTCATTGCATGTTTGTTCTTTTCATGAACCACACCCAGTCTCATTGCACGTGTGTTCCTCTAGACAAACCACATAAGGATCCACCAGTGTCACTGCATGTCTGTTCTTTTCATGAACCACATAAGGATCCACCGGTGTCATTGGATGTGTGTTCTTCTCATGAACCACACATGGATCCACCGGTGTCATTCATGTCTGTTCCTCTAAACAAACCACATAAGGATCCACCGGTGTCACTTCATGTCTTTTCTTCTCACAAACCACATAAGGATCCACCAGTGTCATTGCATGTCTATTCTTTTCATGAACTACACCCAGTGTCATTGCATGTGTGTTCTTCTAAACAAACCACATAAGTCATTGCATGTCTGTTGTTTTCATGAACCACACCCTGTGTCATTGCATGTGTGTTCCTCTAGACAGACCACATAAGGATCCACCGGTGTCAATGGATGTCTGTTCTTTTCATGAACCACATAAGGATCCACCAGTGTCATTGGATGTGTGTTGTTCTCATGAACCACACATGGATCCACCAGTGTCATTGCATGTCTGTTCTTTTCATGAACCACACCCAGTGTTATTGCATGTCAGTTCTTTTCATGAACCACATAAGGATCCACCAGTGTCATTGCATGTTTGTTCTTCTCACAAACCACATATGGACCCACCTAGTGTGATTACATGTCTGTTATTTTCATGAACCACACCCAGTGTCATTGCATGTGTGTTCCTCTAGACAAACCACATAAGGATCCACTAGTGTCAGTGCATGTATGTTCTTTTCATGACCCACATAAGGATCCACCGGTTTCATTGGATGTGTGTTCTTCTCATTAACCACACATGGATCCACCGGTGTCATTGCATGTCTGTTCCTCTAAACAAACAACATAAGGATCCACCAGTGTCATTGCATATCTGTTCTTTTCATGAACCACACCCAGTGTCATTGCATGTGTGTTCTTCTAAACAAACCACATAAGTCATTGCATGTCTATTCTTTTCATGAACCACACCCGGTGTCATTGCATGTGTGTTCCTCTAGACAGACCACATAAGGATCCACCACTGTCATTGGATGTGTGTTCTTCTGATGAACCACACATGGATCCACCGATGTCATTGCATGTCTGTTCCTCTAAACAAACCACATAAGGATCCACTAGTGTCATTGCATGTCTGTTCTTTTCATGAACCACACCTAGTGTCATTGCATGTGTGTTCTTCTAAACAAACCACATAAGTCATTGCATGTATGTTCTTTTCATGAACCACACAAGGTGTCATTGCATGCGTGTTCCTCTAGACAGACCACATAAGGATCCACCGGTGTCACTACATGTATGTTCTTTTCATGAACCACGTAAGGATCCACCAGTGTCATTGGATGTGTGTTCTTCTCATGAACCACACATGGATCCACCGGTGTCATTGCATGTTTGTTCCTCTAAACAAACCACATAAGGATGCAACAGTGTCATTGCATGTCTATTCTTTTCATGAACCACACCTAGTGTCATTGCATGTGTGTTCTTCTAAACAAACCACATAAGGATCCACCAGTGTCATTGCATGTCTGTTCTTTTCATGAACCACACCCGGTGTCATTGCATGTCTGTTCTTTTCATGGACCACACCCGGTGTCATTGCATGTCTATTCTTTTTCATGAACCACAGCTAGAGTCATTGCATGTCTGTTACTTCCATAAACCACACATGGATCCACCGGTGTCATTGCATGTCTGTTCTTTTCATGAACCACACCCAGTGTCATTGGATGTTAGTTCTTTTCATGAACCACATAAGGATCCACCAGTGTCATTGCATGTAAGTTCTTCTCACAAACCATATAAGGATCCACCAGTGTCATTGCATTTCTGTTCTTTTGATGAACCACACCCAGTGTCATTTCATGTGTGTTCCTCTAGACAAACCACATAAGGATCCACCGGTGTCACTACATGTCTGTTCTTTTCATGAACCACACATGGATCCACCTGTGTCATTGCATGTGTGTTCTTTTCATGAACCACACCCTGTGTCATTGCATGTCAGTTCTTTTCATGAACCACATAAGGATTCACCAATGTCATTGCATGTCTGTTCTTCTCACAAACCACATATGGATCCACCTAGTGTTATTGCATGTGTGTTATTTTCATGAACCACACCCAGTGTCATTGCATGTGTGTTCCTCTAGACAAACCACATAAGGATCCACCAGTGTCACTGCATGTTTGTTCTTTTCATGAACCACATAAGGATCCACCGGTGTCATTGGAGGTGTGTTCTTCTCATGAACCACACATGGATCCACCGGTGTCATTGCATGTCTGTTCCTCTAAACAAACCACATAAGGATCCACCAGTGTCATTGCATGTCTGTTCTTTTCATGAACCACACCCAGTGTCATTGCATGTGTGTTCTTCTAAACAAACCACATAAGGATCCACTAATGTCATTGCATGTCTGTTCTTTTCATGAACCACAACCGGTGTCATTGCATGGCTGTTCTTTTCATGAACCACAGCTAGAGTCATTGCAAGTCTGTTAGTTCCATTAACCACACATGGTTCCACCGGTGTCATTGCATGTCTGTTATTTTCATGAACCACACCTAGTGTCATTGCATGTCAGTTCTTTTCATGAACCACACCCAGTGTCATTGCATGCTAGTTCTTTTCATGAACCACATGAGGATCCACCAGTGTCATTGCATGTCTGTTCTTCTCACAAACCACATAAGGATCCACCAGTGTCATTGCATGTCTCTTCTTTTCACGAACCACACCAGTGTCATTGCATGTGTGTTCCTCTAGACAAACCACATAGGTATCCACCGGTGTCACTGCATGTTTGTTCTTTTCATGAACCACACATGGATCCACCGTTGTCATTGCATGTCTGTTCTTTTCATGAACCACACCAAGTGTCATTGCATGTCAGTTCTTTTCATGAACCACATAAGGATCCACCAGTGGCATTCCATGTCTGTTTTTCCCACAAACCACATATGGATCCACCTAGTGTCATTGCATGTCTGTTACTTTCATAAACCACACATGGATCCACCAGTGTCATTGCATGTCTGTTCTTTTCATGAACCATACCAAGTGTCATTGCATGTGTGTTCCTCTAGACAAACCACATATGGATCCACCAATGTCATTGCATGCCAGTTCTTTTCATGAACCACAGCTAGAGTCCACCAGTGCCATTGGATGTGTGTTCTTCTCATGAACCACACATGGATCCACCAGTGTCATTGCATGTCTGTTACTTCCATAAACCACATATGGATCCACCTAGTGTGATTGCATGTCTGTTGTTTTCACTAACCACACATGGATACACCAGTGTCATTGCATGGGTAGCCGTTAGACCGAGTCTTCTAGAAGGCACGCCCTAACACAGTTGTTCTGCTTGACGATTGTTACATACCGTTCGATTGGGGCGCTTGCACGGTTGGGATGGTCTTCGTGAGAGTGATCCGCGAGTAGGCTGTTCTGCGGCATGATTGTCCACGCTTGCTCTGGACAAACTGGCAACACCGGGCGCTCCCCTGTCACATCCTAGTGGGCCACATCCTAGTGTCACGTCTCACGAGTTCAGTGGGCCACATCCTAGTGTCACGTCCCCATTACTTCTCTTCCTCCCCGTACTTCTCTTCCTTACCCTCGAAGCCACTTTCCCCACTTCACTCCCATCCTGCCGTAGCCGCAAGCCGACGGTGCCTCCATCCCAATCCCCTCTCCGGCAGCCACCCCCTCCCCTCTCGCCATGGGTTCAAGGGGAGACGGCGAGGAAACGCGTCGTGACGATAGGGACGATGATTTCGATGTGAGTCGTCTCATCTCTATTTCTATCATCTGTGGCCAGTTATCTATTTTTTGAGCTAGATCTAATCTGTTTACTCATGCGCGTATGATGTGTTAGGCCAACCAGACGATGTATGATTCCGACTATCACGGTTTAGCGGATGAAGACAGTCCTCTGGTATGTAAACATGGATATGTGCCGGCTAAATTTGTAGCGTTCGAAGGACGAAACACAGGCAGGAGGTTTCTACGGTGTCAACGACATCGTGCAATGATGCAAGGCGGAAGTTGCGGTGTTGTCAAATGGGTAGATCCAGAGTGGCCCAAATCGATGCAGAAAACGCTGGACAAACTATGGGAAATGACTATCGAGTTGAAAGAATCCGTATTCAGCTCAATTCTTGACAGTGTTAAGATGAAGCTATGGGAACCAGTTGACATGACCAAGCATAAGCGAGATCTCAGGTGGGTGCAAGACAAGGTTAGAAAAGTTGAGAAGGAGAGGGACGCGGCATTGGCCCTGAAGGCTAAAACAGAGCAAGAACTGACTCAAGCAAGGAATGATCTCCACCAGGCCAAAGTTCTGCAGTTCACAACTACGAGTACTGACAAGTGCATGAGGAAGAATGCAGAGAAACAATTGAAGCTGTGCAAGGAAGATGCTAAAAGGAAGGAGCAGACGATTCGATCCTTGCTCTCGCAGGAAGATGCGCATCGGGCTAAGATTAGGAAGATCAAGGAGATGTGTGATAACTAGTTCTATTTAGCTTAAGCTCCGTGCCTTTTTAAGTTGTAATAGTTGTACTTGTTGACCTACCAGTCTGAACTATTGGTCCCGGATTCCAGGGAGGAAAATAATTGCTCTGACCCTGCATTACTTCTTTTGTCTAACCCTGCATTACTTCTTTTGTCTAACCAATGCCCCTTGGATATTCCGCCCGTCGCATCATCGTCCTCGTGTACAAATAGGAGGTGCCACCGCGCCGTCGCTTCGTCGTCCATCCCCTTGCTCCCTCTCCAACCTCCACCGTGCCGCCATGGAGATGCCTGATCTGAACTTCTACGAGGCGGTGTTGTTCGCGAACTTGGACATCCTCGCGCCGCCAGCCGCGACGGTGCCCCACGGATGGCGCATTAGCTCTGCAGGGGTGCCGGTGGCTCCGCTCCCTGGCTGAGCCAAGATGGAAGGCGAAATGACGGCGCACCGCCGCCATATGCCTGCATGGAAGAGGGCGCTGCCCCGGTATGCGGCGGCCAGCCCGTACTGGTCGGCGCTGTTCAAGAAGGAGCGGAAGGCCAAGATTGGCAACCGCATCGTTGACGGGCGTGTGTTACACCGGGATCTCCGCAACCGAGAAGGGTGGGAGAGGTTCTGGTCCGTCCCTGGACGGACCAAGTACACCGTCATCGCTGCCGCTCGACGCGAAGAGGTGCTCCGTCTTGCGAACAATGCGGACATCATGGAGGTTCCGTCCGACAGTGACAAGGAAGCCGGTGGCTCAGAGGACAGTGACAGCGGAAGTGAAATTGTTGACTAGTGGTTGAATTAATGTAGGATGTGAAATCGCACCTTTGTTTAGAAGAATTTGTGGTTGAAGTAATGAAATGCCTCAATTTAGATCATTGTCTCGATTAATTTGTGGAAGAATTTTTGATTTAGATCAATTTCTGCCTCGATTTAGATCTCTGTCCCGGATTGGGAACATGACCGTGGACCAAAGACACTTTTTCTACTAGTGTATTTTGACATTGGTGGTTTGTTTAAACGTAATCTACGTGGATTGTGCCGCATGCAAATGGCACAACCACAATTTATAAAGTGGAAGCACGTACACCCGGTTACTGGAGATCCGGGATCTTTGCCAGATGCAGGGGATGCAGGAGCAGAGAGGCGGTGAGATAGACGGGTTCAAGATTAGGCCAGAAAGTGGTACCGATTTCCTCCTCATCTGGGCATTATCAGTGAGAACATTGATGTTTATGTTGGCACATCGTTGTGCAACATCTAAAATAAGTTGCTGCTTCGTGGAGTGTGGCAGCTTAAATTTTTTATTTCTGCGCCACTTACATTCCGTCGTATTTGGATACCTCCTGCCCCTCAGCAATCGTGGAACTGGTGGATCCTTGTTTTCAGATAGCAGTGGCACAATCACAGTTTCGGATTCAACTACTGACTCAAGCGTTTCCAAACCCTAAGTCGCGGTACATTTTAATCAGATAACATGGGTAGATTGTTTCGCCCAGCAACGTGCCACACACAGAGCGATCAGAATTTAACAGAATTACATATATAGGTTCAAGTTCAACACATTACTATGCATCTTCATTTCCAGCAGCCTTCTTCCGCAGCCTAGGTGCCAAGCCTTGACGTCCACTGGCTTCTTCATTTCCTGCCTTCTTCCTCTTCCTCGATGCCAATTTTCTTAGCTTCATGTACTCTGCATCGCCGGGACAATGGGCACCATAATCGTGTCCAACATCATCTTTGCACTCGTTTTTAATTTCTTCGGGCAGCAAAATGACATCTTTCCACTCATTTTTAATTTCTTCGGGCAGCAAAATGACTGACCCGGCAGTCATGTTTCTAACCTTGCGGCGCTTCCTTTCAAAGAAACAAGACTGTTTCATAACTACCCAATATCTACAGAGTAAATAAAACAAAAATTACAATTCAGCACAAACATGTGAACCCCAAGAGACCTTTGCTTACCAGGAGCTAATTGGGTTCGAGCAACCACCCTGTCCAAGAATAGAAGGGTGACTCCCAGTTGCAGCAGCTTCCACATCTAGTACATCACATTTCAGCTCAAACATGGCAGCCGAAGCATACCTTTTCATCAACCCAATTAGCTGACTGTCACACGTTATAGGAACCATGAAGCTGAACTTTGCAGTCAGCTTCGGCCATAATTCAACATGATTACACAGAGCAGCAACCATACCAGATATAGTGCAGATCTGCGCGGGCGCTTCTTCCATCGTGAAACAATGGTGTCCATACCTCTTGCCCTTAGAGTCGTACATGTAGAGGACTACAGTAACCAGGTAAGGGGGTCCGCACAGATCCCACTTGACAGAAAACTGTGGACAAAATATGTTTGTCAGCATTGGGCTAACAAACAATTTGAGGTTCAGTAGCCAGCTAGAAGTTGTAATTAGTGCGAATAGCAAAGAGAAGGGTAGCTCACCCGCTTGTAGACAGAACTTCTTCTTTCTTGATAGTAGGATCTGCCATCGTCCGAGCTGCTCGGCTCGTCGGCGGCGGAGGCTGGCTAGAGCCTCGCAACGGCAGCTACGACATGCGTCATTGGAGCTCGGGATCAACGACTGGGCGCAGCAACTTGGCGCCCGAAGTCAAATGTCCGAAGGGATCTTCCTTCCTGGAGGGTGGATTCCGACGCTGTCGGTGCTAGGGGAAAGCTGGGAATGGATTTGTCAAATTGGTCAACTCATCCAATCCACTTATCTTCTCGATTTGCCTAAGAGGTTGCCGCGTTGGTGCTCGCGTCACGGACAGATGACCGACATGAGGGTCCCGACCGTCTAATTCATGGGGCAGTTTAACGAAATGTTTGAATTTGGCAGGGGTGAGATGAGTTTTCCTCGAAATGGCCCCTCTCAATAGTTGGCGGCCCAACTTTTCGAAACCCAGTAATTTCAGGCAACTTAGGTACCGCCATGCGCTGGCCTGCGAACTTTGGTACCGCAGACGAACAGGCCCACATGAAACGCCATAGGTTGATCCATATTTGGTTTGTGGAAAGAACACACATGCAATGACATTTGTTGATATGTGGTTTGTGAAAAGAACACACATGCAATTACTTTGGTGGATACATATGTGGCTTGTGGAAAGAACACACATACAATGACATTGGTTTATCCATATGTGGTTTGTGGAAAAGAACACACATGCAATTACTCTAGTGGATAGATATGTGGTTTGTGGAAAGAACACACATGCAATGACATTGGTGGATCCATATGTGGTTCATGGAAAGAACACACATGCAATGACATTGGTGGATCCATATGTGTTTTGTGAAAAGAACACACATGCAATGACATTTGTTGATCCATATGTGGTTTGTGAAAAGAACACACATGCAATTACTCTGGTGGATCCATGTGTGGTTTGTGGAAAGAACACACATGCAATGACTGGTGGATCCATGTGTGGTTTGTGAAAAGATCACACATGCAATGACTCTAGTGTTGGTTTTAGTATAAGAACACACATGCAATGACTCTAGTGGGTCCATATGTGGTTTGTGAAAAGAACACACATGCAATGACTCTTGTGGATCCATATGTGTTTTGTGAAAAGAACACACATGCAATTACATTGGTTCATCCATATGTGGTTTGTGGAAAGAACACACATGCAATGACATTGGTTGATCCATATATGGTTTGTGACAATAACACACATGCAATACCATTGGTTGATCCATGTGGTTTGTGGAAAAAACAAACATGCAATGACTCTAGTGGATCCATATGTGGTTTGTGGAAAGAACACACATGCAATGACATTGGTTGATCTATATGTGGTTTGTGAAAAGAACACACATGCAATGCCATTGGTTGATCCATGTGTGGTTTGTGAAAAGAACACACATGCAATGCCATTAGTTGATCCATGTGGTTTGTGGAAAGAACACACATGCAATGACATTGGTGGATCCATATGTGGTTTGTGGAAATAACACACATGAAATGACATTGGTTGTTCCATGTTTGGTTTGTGAAAAGAACACACATGCAATTACTCTAGTGGATAGATACGTGGTTTGTGGAAAGAACACACATGCAATGAACACTGGTGGATCCACATGTGGTTCATGACAGGAACACACATGCAATGACATTGGTTTATCCATATGTGGTTTGTGACAATAACACAAATGCAATGCCATTGGTTGATCCATGTGGTTTGTGGAAAAGAACAACCAGACAATGAACTCTAGTGGATCCATATGTGGTTTCTGGAAAGAACAGACATGCAATGACATTGGTTGATCCATATGTGGGTTGTGAAAAGAACACACATGCAATGTCATTGGTTGATCCATGTGTGGTTTGTGAAAGGAACACACATGCAATGCCATTGGTTGATCCATATGTGGGTTGTGAAAAGAACACACATGCAATGCCATTGGTTGATAAAATGTGTGGTTTCTGAAAAGAACACACATGCAATGCCGTTGGTTAATCCATGTGGTTTGTGGAAAAGAACACACATGCAATTCCCCTGGTGGATCCATATGTGGTTTGTGGAAAGAACACACATACAATGACTCTAGTGGATCCATATGTGGTTTGTGGAAAATAACACACATGTAATTACTCTAGTGGGTACATATGTGGTCTGTGGAAAGAACACACATGCAATGGCATTGGTTGATCCATATGTGGTTTGTGAAAAGAACACACATGCAAAGACATTGGTTGATCCATATGTGGTTTGTGGAAAGAACACACATGCAATGCCATTGGTTGATCCATGTGGTTTGTGGAAAAACACACATGCAATGACTCTAGAGGATCCATATGTGGTTTGTGGAAAGAACACACATGCAATGACTCTAGTGGATACATACATGGTTTGTGAAAAGAACACACATGCAATGACATTGGTGGATCCATATTTGGTTCGTGGAAAGAAAACACATGCAATGACATTTGTTGATCCATATGTGGTTTGTGAAAAGAACACACATGCAATGGCATTGGTGGATCCATGTGTGATTCATGACAAGAACATACAGGTAATGTCATTGGTTGATCCATGTGGTTTGTGGAAAGAACACACATGCAATGGCATTGGTTGATCCATGTGTGATTCATGACAAGAACATACAGGTAATGTCATTGGTTGATCCTTATGTGGTTTGTGACAATAACACACATGCAATGCCATTAGTTGATCCATGTGGTTTGTGGAAAAGAACACACATGCAATGACTCTAGGGGATCCATAAGTGGTTTGTGGAAAAGAACACACATGCAATTACTCTAGTGGGTACATATGTGGTTTGTGGAAAGAACACACATGCAATGACATTCGTGGATCCATATGTGGTTTTTGAAAAGAACACACGTGCAATAAAATTTGTTGATCCATATGTGGTTTGTGAAAAGAACACACATGCAATACCATTGGTTGATCCATGTGGTTTGTGGAAAAGAACACACATGCAATGAAATTGGTGGATCCATATGTGGTTTGTGCAAAGAACACACATGCAATGACATTGGTTGATCCATGTCTGGTTTGTGAAAAGAACACACACGCAATTACTCTAGTGGATTCATATGTGGTTGGTGGAAAGAATACACATGCAATGACTCTAGTGGATCCATATGTGCTTTGTGGAAAAGAACACACATGGAATTACTCTAGTGGGTACATATGTGGTTTGTGGAAAGAACACACATGCAATGGCATTGGTTGATCCATACGTGGTTTGTGAAAAGAACATAGCTGCAATGACATTGGTTGATCCATATGTGGTTTGTGGAAAGAACACATATGCAATGCCATTGGTTGATCCACGTGGTTTGTGGAAAAAACAGACATGCAATGACTCTAGTGGATCCATATATGATTTGTGGAAAGAACACACATGCAATGACTCTAGTGGATACATACATGGTTTGTGAAAAGAAGACACATGCAATGACATTGGTGGGTCCATATTTGGTTTGTGGAAAGAAAACACATGCAATGACATTTGTTGATCTATATGTGATTTCTGAAAAGAACACACATGCAATTACTCTGGTGGATACATATGTGGTTTGTGGAAAGTACACACATGCAATGGCATTGGTGGATCCATGCGTGGTTCAGGACATGAACATACATGTTATGTCATTGGTTTATCCATATGTGGTTTGTGACAATAACACACATGCAATGCCACTGGTTGATCCATGTGGTTTGTGGAAAAGAACACACATGCAATGACTCTAGGGGATCCATAAGTAGTTTGTGGAAAAGAACACACATGCAATTACTCTAGTGGGTACATATGTGGTTTGTGGAAAGAACACACATGGAATGACATTGGTGGATCCATAGGTGGTTTGTGAAAATAACACACATGCAATTTCATTTGTTGATCCATATGTGGTTTGTGAAAAGAACACACATGCAATGCCATTGGTTGATCCATGTGGTTTGTGGAAAAAACACACATGTAGTGACATTGTTGGATCCATATGTGGTTTGTGGAAAGAACACACATGCAATCACATTGGTTGATCCATGTGTAGTTTGTGAAAAGAACACACATTCAATTACTCTAGTGGATTCATATATGGTTTGTGGAAATAACACACATGCAATGAACACTGGTGGATCCATATGTGGTTCATCATAGGAACACACATGCAATGACATTGGTTGATCCATATGTGGTTTGTGATAATAACACACATGCAATGCCATTGGTTGATCTATGTGGTTTGTGGAAAAGAACAAACATGCAATGAACTCTAGTGGATCCATATGTGGTTTCTGGAAAGAACACACATGCAATGCCAGTGGTTGATCCATGTGGTTTGTGGGAAAGAACACACATGGAATGACATTGGTGGATCCATGTGTGGTTTGTGGAAAGAACACACATGCAATGACATTGGTTGATCCATGTGTGGTTTGTGAAAAGAACACACATGCAATTACTCTAGTGGATTCATATGTGGTTTGTGGAAAGAAAACACATGAAATGACTCTAGTGGATCCATATGTGGTTTGTGGAAAAGAACACACATGGAATTACTCTAGTGGGTACATATGTGGTTTGTGGAAAGAACACACATGCAATGGCATTGGTTGATCCATATGCGGTTTGTGAAAAGAACAGACCTGCAATGATATTGGTTGATCCATGTGTGGTTTGTGGAAACAACACACATGTAATGCCATTGGTTGATCCATGTGGTTTGTGGAAATAACACATATGCAATGGCATTGGTGGATCCATGTGTGGTTCATGACAAGAACATACATGTAATGTCATTGGTTGATCCATATGTGGTTTGTGACAATAACACACATGCAATGCCATTGGTTGATCCATGTGGTTTGTGGAAAATAACACACATGCAATGACTCTAGGGGATCCATAAGTGGTTTGTGGAAAAGATGGCACATGCATTTACTCTAGTGGGTACATATGTGGTTTGTGGAAAGAACACACATGCAATGACATTGCTGGATCCATATGTGGTTTATGAAAAGAACACACATGCAATTACATTTGTTGATCCATATGTGGTTTGTGAAATGAACACACATGCAATGACATTGGTTGATCCATGTGGTTTGTGGAAAAGAACAGACATGCAATGACATTGGTGGATCCATATGTGGTTTGTGGAAAGAACACACATGCAATGACATTGGTTGATCCATGTGTGGTTTGTGAAAAGAACACACTTGCAATGACATTGGTTGATCCGTGTGGTTTGTGGAAAAAACACACATGCAATGACTCTAGTGGATCCATATGTGGTTTGTGGAAAGAACACACATGCAATGACTCTAGTGGATACATACATGCTTTGTGAAAAGAAGACACATGCAATGACATTGGTGGATCCATATTTTATTTGTGGAAAGAAAACACATGCAATGACATTTGTTGATCCATATTTGGTTTGTGAAAAGAACACATATGCAATTACTCTGGTGGATACATATGTGGTTTGTGGAAAGAACACACATGCAATGGCATTGGTGGATCCATGTGTGGTTCATGAAAAGAGCATACATGTAATGTCATTGGTTGATCCATGTGTGGTTTGTGAAAGGAACACACATGCAATGCCATTGGTTGATCCATATGTGGGTTGTGAAAAGAACACACATGCAATGCCATTGGTTGATAAAATGTGTGGTTTCTGAAAAGAACACACATGCAATGCCATTGGTTAATCCATGTGGTTTGTGGAAAAGAACACACATGCAATTCCCCTGGTGGATCCATATGTGGTTTGTGGAAAGAACACACATACAATGACTCTAGTGGATCCATATGTGGTTTGTGGAAAATAACACACATGTAATTACTCTAGTGGGTACATATGTGGTCTGTGGAAAGAACACACATGCAATGGCATTGGTTGATCCATATGTGGTTTATGAAAAGAACACACATGCAAAGACATTGGTTGATCCATATGTGGTTTGTGGAAAGAACACACATGCAATGCCATTGGTTGATCCATGTGGTTTGTGGAAAAACACACATGCAATGACTCTAGAGGATCCATATGTGGTTTGTGGAAAGAACACACATGCAATGACTCTAGTGGATACATACATGGTTTGTGAAAAGAACACACATGCAATGACATTGGTGGATCCATATTTGGTTCGTGGAAAGAAAACACATGCAATGACATTTGTTGATCCATATGTGGTTTGTGAAAAGAACACACATGCAATGGCATTGGTGGATCCATGTGTGATTCATGACAAGAACATACAGGTAATGTCACTGGTTGATCCATGTGGTTTGTGGAAAGAACACACATGCAATGGCATTGGTTGATCCATGTGTGATTCATGACAAGAACATATAGGTAATGTCATTGGTTGATCCTTATGTGGTTTGTGACAATAACACACATGCAATGCCATTAGTTGATCCATGTGGTTTGTGGAAAAGAACACACATGCAATGACTCTAGGGGATCCATAAGTGGTTTGTGGAAAAGAACACACATGCAATTACTCTAGTGGGTACATATGTGGTTTGTGGAAAGAACACACATGCAATGACATTCGTGGATCCATATGTGGTTTTTGAAAAGAACACACGTGCAATAAAATTTGTTGATCCATATGTGGTTTGTGAAAAGAACACACATGCAATACCATTGGTTGATCCATGTGGTTTGTGGAAAATAACACACATGCAATGAAATTGGTGGATCCATATGTGGTTTGTGCAAAGAACACACATGCAATGACATTGGTTGATCCATGTCTGGTTTGTGAAAAGAACACACACGCAATTACTCTAGTGGATTCATATGTGGTTGGTGGAAAGAATACACATGCAATGACTCTAGTGGATCCATATGTGCTTTGTGGAAAAGAACACACATGGAATTACTCTAGTGGGTACATATGTGGTTTGTGGAAAGAACACACATGCAATGGCATTGGTTGATCCATACGTGGTTTGTGAAAAGAACACAGCTGCAATGACATTGGTTGATCCATATGTGGTTTGTGGAAAGAACACATATGCAATGCCATTGGTTGATCCGCGTGGTTTGTGGAAAAAACAGACATGCAATGACTCTAGTGGATCCATATATGATTTGTGGAAAGAACACACATGCAATGACTCTAGTGGATACATACATGGTTTGTGAAAAGAAGACACATGCAATGACATTGGTGGGTCCATATTTGGTTGTGGAAAGAAAACACATGCAATGACATTTGTTGATCTATATGTGATTTGTGAAAAAACACACATGCAATTACTCTGGTGGATACATATGTGGTTTGTGGAAAGTACACACATGTAATGGCATTGGTGGATCCATGCGTGGTTCAGGACATGAACATACATGTTATGTCATTGGTTTATCCATATGTGGTTTGTGACAATAACACACATGCAATGCCACTGGTTGATCCATGTGGTTTGTGGAAAAGAACACACATGCAATGACTCTGGGGGATCCATAAGTAGTTTGTGGAAAAGAACAAACATGCAATTACTCTAGTGGGTACATATGTGGTTTGTGGAAAGAACACACATGGAATGACATTGGTGGATCCATAGGTGGTTTGTGAAAATAACACACATGCACTTTCATTTGTTGATCCATATGTGGTTTGTGAAAAGAACACACATGCAATGCCATTGGTTGATCCATGTGGTTTGTGGAAAAAACACACATGTAGTGACATTGCTGGATCCATATGTGGTTTGTGGAAAGAACACACATGCAATCACATTGGTTGATCCATGTGTAGTTTGTGAAAAGAACACACATTCAATTACTCTAGTGGATTCATATATGGTTTGTGGAAATAACACACATGCAATGAACACTGGTGGATCCATATGTGGTTCATCATAGGAACACACATGCAATGACATTGGTTGATCCATATGTGGTTTGTGATAATAACACACATGCAATGCCATTGGTTGATCTATGTGGTTTGTGGAAAAGAACAAACATGCAATGAACTCTAGTGGATCCATATGTGGTTTCTGGAAAGAACACACATGCAATGCCATTGGTTGATCCATGTGGTTTGTGGGAAAGAACACACATGGAATGACATTGGTGGATCCATGTGTGGTTTGTGGAAAGAACACACATGCAATGACATTGGTTGATCCATGTGTGGTTTGTGAAAAGAACACACATGCAATTACTCTAGTGGATTCATATGTGGTTTGTGGAAAGAAAAGACATGAAATGACTCTAGTGGATCCATATGTGGTTTGTGGAAAAGAACACACATGGAATTACTCTAGTGGGTACATATGTGGTTTGTGGAAAGAACACACATGCAATGGCATTGGTTGATCCATATGCGGTTTGTGAAAAGAACAGACCTGCAATGATATTGGTTGATCCATGTGTGGTTTGTGGAAACAACACACATGTAATGCCATTGGTTGATCCATGTGGTTTGTGGAAATAACACATATGCAATGGCATTGGTGGATCCATGTGTGGTTCATGACAAGAACATACATGTAATGTCATTGGTTGATCCATATGTGGTTTGTGACAATAACACACATGCAATGCCATTGGTTGATCCATGTGGTTTGTGGAAAATAACACACATGCAATGACTCTAGGGGATCCATAAGTGGTTTGTGGAAAAGATGGCACATGCATTTACTCTAGTGGGTACATATGTGGTTTGTGGAAAGGACACACATGCAATGACATTGCTGGATCCATATGTGGTTTATGAAAAGAACACACATGCAATTACATTTGTTGATCCATATGTGGTTTGTGAAATGAACACACATGCAATGACATTGGTTGATCCATGTGGTTTGTGGAAAAGAACAGACATGCAATGACATTGGTGGATCCATATGTGGTTTGTGGAAAGAACACACATGCAATGACATTGGTTGATCCATGTGTGGTTTGTGAAAAGAACACACTTGCAATGACATTGGTTGATCCGTGTGGTTTGTGGAAAAAACACACATGCAATGACTCTAGTGGATCCATATGTGGTTTGTGGAAAGAACACACATGCAATGACTCTAGTGGATACATACATGCTTTGTGAAAAGAAGACACATGCAATGACATTGGTGGATCCATATTTTATTTGTGGAAAGAAAACACATGCAATGACATTTGTTGATCCATATTTGGTTTGTGAAAAGAACACATATGCAATTACTCTGGTGGATACATATGTGGTTTGTGGAAAGAACACACATGCAATGGCATTGGTGGATCCATGTGTGGTTCATGAAAAGAACATACATGTAATGTCATTGGTTGATCCATGTGTGGTTTGTGAAAGGAACACACATGCAATGCCATTGGTTGATCCATATGTGGGTTGTGAAAAGAACACACATGCAATGCCATTGGTTGATAAAATGTGTGGTTTCTGAAAAGAACACACATGCAATGCCATTGGTTAATCCATGTGGTTTGTGGAAAAGAACACACATGCAATTCCCCTGGTGGATCCATATGTGGTTTGTGGAAAGAACACACATACAATGACTCTAGTGGATCCATATGTGGTTTGTGGAAAATAACACACATGTAATTACTCTAGTGGGTACATATGTGGTCTGTGGAAAGAACACACATGCAATGGCATTGGTTGATCCATATGTTGTTTGTGAAAAGAACACACATGCAAAGACATTGGTTGATCCATATGTGGTTTGTGGAAAGAACACACATGCAATGCCATTGGTTGATCCATGTGGTTTGTGGAAAAACACACATGCAATGACTCTAGAGGATCCATATGTGGTTTGTGGAAAGAACACACATGCAATGACTCTAGTGGATACATACATGGTTTGTGAAAAGAACACACATGCAATGACATTGGTGGATCCATATTTGGTTCGTGGAAAGAAAACACATGCAATGACATTTGTTGATCCATATGTGGTTTGTGAAAAGAACACACATGCAATGGCATTGGTGGATCCATGTGTGATTCATGACAAGAACATACAGGTAGTGTCATTGGTTGATCCATGTGGTTTGTGGAAAGAACACACATGCAATGGCATTGGTTGATCCATGTGTGATTCATGACAAGAACATACAGGTAACGTCATTGGTTGATCCTTATGTGGTTTGTGACAATAACACACATGCAATGCCATTAGTTGATCCATGTGGTTTGTGGAAAAGAACACACATGCAATGACTCTAGGGGATCCATAAGTGGTTTGTGGAAAAGAACACACACGCAATTACTCTAGTGGATTCATATGTGGTTGGTGGAAAGAATACACATGCAATGACTCTAGTGGATCCATATGTGCTTTGTGGAAAAGAACACACATGGAATTACTCTAGTGGGTACATATGTGGTTTGTGGAAAGAACACACATGCAATGGCATTGGTTGATCCATACGTGGTTTGTGAAAAGAACACAGCTGCAATGACATTGGTTGATCCATATGTGGTTTGTGGAAAGAACACATATGCAATGCCATTGGCTGATCCGCGTGGTTTGTGGAAAAAACAGACATGCAATGACTCTAGTGGATCCATATATGATTTGTGG
This sequence comes from Avena sativa, assembly GCA_916181665.1. Lineage (NCBI taxonomy): Eukaryota > Viridiplantae > Streptophyta > Magnoliopsida > Poales > Poaceae > Avena > Avena sativa. Next base: position 509,120,422 of record OV702289.1, read on the forward strand.
AAAGAACACACATGCAATGACTCTAGTGGATACATACATGGTTTGTGAAAAGAAGACACATGCAATGACATTGGTGGGTCCATATTTGGTTTGTGGAAAGAAAACACATGCAATGACATTTGTTGATCTATATGTGATTTGTTAAAAGAACACACATGCAATTACTCTGGTGGATACATATGTGGTTTGTGGAAAGTACACACATGTAATGGCATTGGTGGATCCATGCGTGGTTCAGGACATGAACATACATATTATGTCATTGGTTTATCCATATGTGGTTTGTGACAATAACACACATGCAATGACACTGGTTGATCCATGTGGTTTGTGGAAAAGAACACACATGCAATGACTCTAGGGGATCCATAAGTAGTTTGTGGAAAAGAACACACATGCAATTACTCTAGTGGGTACATATGTGGTTTGTGGAAAGAACACACATGGAATGACATTGGTGGATCCATAGGTGGTTTGTGAAAATAACACACATGCAATTTCATTTGTTGATCCATATGTGGTTTGTGAAAAGAACACACATGCAATGCCATTGGTTGATCCATGTGGTTTGTGGAAAAAACACACATGTAGTGACATTGCTGGATCCATATGTGGTTTGTGGAAAGAACACACATGCAATCACATTGGTTGATCCATGTGTAGTTTGTGAAAAGAACACACATTCAATTACTCTAGTGTATTCATATATGGTTTGTGGAAATAACACACATGCAATGAACACTGGTGGATCCATATGTGGTTCATCATAGGAACACACATGCAATGACATTGGTTGATCCATATGTGGTTTGTGATAATAACACACATGCAATGCCATTGGTTGATCTATGTGGTTTGTGGAAAAGAACAAACATGCAATGAACTCTAGTGGATCCATATGTGGTTTCTGGAAAGAACACACATGCAATGCCATTGGTTGATCCATGTGGTTTGTGGGAAAGAACACACATGGAATGACATTGGTGGATCCATGTGTGGTTTGTGGAAAGAACACACATGCAATGACATTGGTTGATCCATGTGTGGTTTGTGAAAAGAACACACATGCAATTACTCTAGTGGATTCATATGTGGTTTGTGGAAAGAAAACACATGAAATGACTCTAGTGGATCCATATGTGGTTTGTGGAAAAGAACACACATGGAATTACTCTAGTGGGTACATATGTGGTTTGTGGAAAGAACACACATGCAATGGCATTGGTTGATCCATATGCGGTTTGTGAAAAGAACAGACCTGCAATGATATTGGTTGATCCATGTGTGGTTTGTGGAAACAACACACATGTAATGCCATTGGTTGATCCATGTGGTTTGTGGAAATAACACATATGCAATGGCATTGGTGGATCCATGTGTGGTTCATGACAAGAACATACATGTAATGTCATTGGTTGATCCATATGTGGTTTGTGACAATAACACACATGCAATGCCATTGGTTGATCCATGTGGTTTGTGGAAAATAACACACATGCAATGACTCTAGGGGATCCATAAGTGGTTTGTGGAAAAGATGGCACATGCATTTACTCTAGTGGGTACATATGTGGTTTGTGGAAAGAACACACATGCAATGACATTGTTGGATCCATATGTGGTTTATGAAAAGAACACACATGCAATTACATTTGTTGATCCATATGTGGTTTGTGAAATGAACACACATGCAATGACATTGGTTGATCCATGTGGTTTGTGGAAAAGAACAGACATGCAATGACATTGGTGGATCCATATGTGGTTTGTGGAAAGAACACACATGCAATGACATTGGTTGATCCATGTGTGGTTTGTGAAAAGAACACACTTGCAATGACATTGGTTGATCCGTGTGGTTTGTGGAAAAAACACACATGCAATGACTCTAGTGGATCCATATGTGGTTTGTGGAAAGAACACACATGCAATGACTCTAGTGGATACATACATGCTTTGTGAAAAGAAGACACATGCAATGACATTGGTGGATCCATATTTTATTTGTGGAAAGAAAACACATGCAATGACATTTGTTGATCCATATTTGGTTTGTGAAAAGAACACATATGCAATTACTCTGGTGGATACATATGTGGTTTGTGGAAAGAACACACATGCAATGGCATTAGTGGATCCATGTGTGGTTCATGAAAAGAACATACATGTAATGTCATTGGTTGATCCATATGTGGTTTGTGACAATAACACACATGCAATGCCATTGGCTGATCCATGTGGTTTGTGGAAAAGAACACACATGCAATGACTCTAGGGGATCCATAAGTGGTTTGTGGAAAATAACACACATGCAATTACTCTAGTGGGTACATATGTGGTTTGTGGAAAGAACACACATGCAATGAAATTTGTGGATCCATATGTGGTTTGTGAAAAGAACACACATGCAATTACTTTTGTTGATCCATATGTGGTTTGTGAAAAGAACACACATGCAATGCCATTGGTTGATCCATGTGGTTTGAGGAAAAAAAACACATGCAATGACATTGGTGGATCCATATGTGGTTTGTGGAAAGAACACACATGCAATGACATTGGTTGATCCATGTGTAGTTTGTGGAAAAGAACACACATGCAATTACTCTGGTGGATACATATGTGGTTTGTGGAAAGAACACACATGCAATGGCATTGGTGGATCCATGTGTGGTTCATGACAAGAACATACATGTAATGTCATTGGTTGATCCATATGTGGGTTGTGACAATAACACACATGAAATGCCATTGGTTAATCCATGTGGTTTGTGGAAAAGAACACACATGCAATGACTCTAGGGGATCCAAAAGTGGTTTGTGGAAAATAACACACATGCAATTATTCTAGTCGGTACATATGTGGTTTGTGGAAAGAACACACATGCAATGACATTTGTGGATCCATATGTGGTTTGTGAAAAGACCATAAATGCAATTACTTTTGTTGATCCATATGTGGTTTGTGAAAAGAACACACATGCAATGCCATTGGTTGATCCATGTGGTTTGTGGAAAAAAACACATGCTATGACATTGGTGGATCCATATGTGGTTTGTGGAAAGAACACATATGCAATGACATTGGTTGATCCATGTGTAGTTTGTGAAAAGAATACACATTCAATTACTCTAGTGGATTCATATGTGGTTTGTGGAAAGAACACACATGCAATGAACACTGGTGGATCCATATGTGGTTCATCACAGGAACACACATGCAATGACATTGGTTGATCCATATGTGGTTTGTGATAATAACACACATGCAATGCCATTGGTTGATCCACATGGTTTGTGGAAAAGAACAAATAGGCAATGAACTCTAGTGGATCCATATGTGGTTTCTGGAAAGAACACACATGCAATGACATTGGTTGATCCAGATGTGGGTTGTGAAAATAACACACATGCAGTGCCATTGGTTGATCCATGTGTGGTTTGTGAAAAGAACACACATGTATTGCCATTGGTTGATCCATGTGGTTTGTGGAAAAGAACACACATGCAATGACTCTGGTTGATCCATATGTGGTTTGTGGAAAGAACACAAATGAAATGACTCTAGTGGATCCATATGTGGTTTGTGGAAAAGAACACACATGGAATTACTATAGTGGGTACATATGTGGTTTGTGGAAAGAACACACATGCAATGGCATTGGTTGATCCATATGTGGTTTGTGAAAAGAACACACATGCAATGACATTGGTTGAACCATATGAGGTTTGTGGAAAGAACACACATGCAATGCCATTGGTTGATCTATGTGGTTTGTGGAAAAACACAAATGCAATGACTCTAGTGGATCCATATGTGGTTTGTGGAAATAACACACATGTAATGACACTAGTGGATACATACATGGTTTGTGAAAAGAACACACATGCAATGACATTGGTAAATCCATATTTGGTTTGTGGAAAGAAAACACATGCAATGTCATTGGTTGATCCATGTGTGGTTTGTGAAAGGAACACACATGCAATGCCATTGGTTGATCCATATGTGGGTTGTGAAAAGAACACACATGCAATGCCATTGGTTGATAAAATGTGTGGTTTCTGAAAAGAACACACATGCAATGCCGTTGGTTAATCCATGTGGTTTGTGGAAAAGAACACACATGCAATTCCCCTGGTGGATCCATATGTGGTTTGTGGAAAGAACACACTTACAATGACTCTAGTGGATCCATATGTGGTTTGTGGAAAATAACACAGATGTAATTACTCTAGTGGGTACATATGTGGTCTGTGGAAAGAACACACATGCAATGGCATTGGTTGATCCATATGTGGTTTGTGAAAAGAACACACATGCAAAGACATTGGTTGATCCATATGTGGTTTGTGGAAAGAACACACATGCAATGCCATTGGTTGATCCATGTAGTTTGTGTTAAAACACACATGCAATGACTCTAGAGGATCCATATGTGTTTTGTGGAAAGAACACACATGCAATGACTCTAGTGGATACATACATGGTTTATGAAAAGAACACACATGCAATGACATTGGTGGATCCATATTTGGTTCGTGGAAAGAAAACACATGCAATGACATTTGTTGATCCATATGTGGTTTGTGAAAAGAACACACATGCAATGGCATTGGTGGAATCATGTGTGATTCATGACAAGAACATACAGGTAATGTCATTGGTTGATCCATGTGGTTTGTGGAAAGAACACACATGCAATGGCATTGGTTGATCCATGTGTGATTCATGACAAGAACATATAGGTAATGTCATTGGTTGATCCTTATGTGGTTTGTGACAATAACACACATGCAATGCCATTAGTTGATCCATGTGGTTTGTGGAAAAGAACACACATGCAATGACTCTAGGGGATCCATAAGTGGTTTGTGGAAAAGAACACACATGCAATTACTCTAGTGGGTACATATGTGGTTTGTGGAAAGAACACACATGCAATGACATTCGTGGATCCATATGTGGTTTTTGAAAAGAACACACGTGCAATAAAATTTGTTGATCCATATGTGGTTTGTGAAAAGAACACACATGCAATACCATTGGTTGATCCATGTGGTTTGTGGAAAAGAACACACATGCAATGAAATTGGTGGATCCATATGTGGTTTGTGCAAAGAACACACATGCAATTACATTGGTTGATCCATGTCTGGTTTGTGAAAAGAACACACACGCAATTACTCTAGTGGATTCGTATGTGGTTTGTGGAAAGAATACACATGCAATGACTCTAGTGGATCCATATGTGCTTTGTGGAAAAGAACACACATGGAATTACTCTAGTGGGTACATATGTGGTTTGTGGAAAGTACACACATGCAATGGCATTGGTTGATCCATATGTGGTTTGTGAAAAGAACACACCTGCAATGACATTGGTTGATCCATATGTGGTTTGTGGAAAGAACACATATGCAATGCCATTGGTTGATCCGCGTGGTTTGTGGAAAAAACAGACATGCAACGACTCTAGTGGATCCATATATGATTTGTGGAAAGAACACACATGCAATGACTCTAGTGGATACATACATGGTTTGTGAAAAGAAGACACATGCAATGACATTGGTGGGTCCATATTTGGTTTGTGGAAAGAAAACACATGCAATGACATTTGTTGATCTATATGTGGTTTGTAAAAAGAACACACATGCAATTACTCTGGTGGATACATATGTGGTTTGTGGAAAGTACACACATGCAATGGCATTGGTGGATCCATGCGTGGTTCAGGACATGAACATACATGTTATGTCATTGGTTTATCCATATGTGGTTAGTGACAATAACACACATGCAATGCCACTGGTTGATCCATGTGGTTTGTGGAAAAGAACACACATGCAATGACTCTAGGGGATCCATAAGTAGTTTGTGGAAAAGAACACACATGCAATTACTCTAGTGGGTACATATGTGGTTTGTGGAAAGAACACACATGGAATGACATTGGTGGATCCATAGGTGGTTTGTGAAAATAACACACATGCAATTACATTTGTTGATCCATATGTGGTTTGTGAAAAGAACACACATGCAATGCCATTGGTTGATCCATGTGGTTTGTGGAAAAAACACACATGCAGTGACATTGGTGGATCCATATGTGGTTTGTGGAAAGAACACACATGCAATCACATTGGTTGATCCATGTGTAGTTTGTGAAAAGAACACACATTCAATTACTCTAGTGGATTCATATGTGGTTTGTGGAAAGAACACACATGCAATGAACACTGGTGGATCCATATGTGGTTCATCATAGGAACACACATGCAATGACATTGGTTGATCCATATGTGGTTTGTGATAATAACACACATGAAATGCCATTGGTTGATCTATGTGGTTTGGGGAAAAGAACAAACAGGCAATGAACTCTAGTGGATCCATATGTGGTTTCTACAAAGAACACACATGCAATGCCATTGGTTGATCCATGTGGTTTGTGGGAAAGAACACACATGGAATGAAATTGGTGGATCCATGTGTGGTTTGTGGAAAGAACACACATGCAATGACATTGGTTGATCCATGTGTGGTTTGTGAAAAGAACACACATGCAATTACTCTGGTGGATACATATGTGGTTTGTGGAAAGAACACACGTGCAATGGCATTGGTTGATCCATATGCGGTTTGTGAAAAGAACAGACCTGCAATGATATTGGTTGATCCATGTGTGGTTTGTGGAAACAACACACATGTAATGCCATTGGTTGATCCATGTGGTTTGTGGAAATAACACATATGCAATGGCATTGGTGGATCCATGTGTGGTTCATGACAAGAACATACATGTAATGTCATTGGTTGATCCATATGTGGTTTGTGACAATAACACACATGCAATGCCATTGGTTGATCCATGTGGTTTGTGGAAAATAACACACATGCAATGACTCTAGGGGATCCATAAGTGGTTTGTGGAAAAGATGGCACATGGATTTACTCTAGTGGGTACATATGTGGTTTGTGGAAAGAACACACATGCAATGACATTGGTGGATCCATATGTGGTTTATGAAAAGAACACACATGCAATTACATTTGTTGATCCATATGTGGTTTGTGAAATGAACACACATGCAATGACATTGGTTGATACATGTGGTTTGTGGAAAAGAATAGACATGCAATGACATTGGTGGATCCATATGTGGTTTGTGTAAAGAACACACATGCAATGACATTGGTTGATCCATGTGTGGTTTGTGAAAAGAACACACTTGCAATGACATTGGTTGATCCATGTGTGGTTTGTGGAAAGAACACACATGTAATGCCATTGGTTGATCCGTGTGGTTTGTGGAAAAAACACACATGCAATGACTCTAGTGGATCCATATGTGGTTTGTGGAAAGTACACACATGCAATGACTCTAGTGGATACATACATGGTTTGTGAAAAGAAGACACATGCAATGACATTGGTGGATCCATATTTTATTTGTGGAAAGAAAACACATGCAATGACATTTGTTGATCCATATTTGGTTTGTGAAAAGAACACATATGCAATTACTCTGGTGGATACATATGTGGTTTGTGGAAAGAACACACATGCAATGGCATTGGTGGATCCATGTGTGGTTCATGAAAAGAACATACATGTAATGTCATTGGTTGATCCATATGTGGTTTGTGACAATAACACACATGCAATGCCATTGGCTGATCCATGTGGTTTGTGGAAAAGAACACACATGCAATGACTCTAGGGGATCCAAAAGTGGTTTGTGGAAAATAACACACATGCAATTATTCTAGTCGGTACATATGTGGTTTGTGGAAAGAACACACATGCAATGACATTTGTGGATCCATATGTGGTTTGTGAAAAGAACACATATGCAATTACTTTTGTTGATCCATATGTGGTTTGTGAAAAGAACACACATGCAATGCCATTGGTTGATCCATGTGGTTTGTGGAAAAAAACACATGCTATGACATTGGTGGATCCATATGTGGTGTGTGGAAAGAACACATATGCAATGACATTGGTTGATCCATGTGTAGTTTGTGAAAAGAATACACATTCAATTACTCTAGTGGATTCATATGTGGTTTGTGGAAAGAACACACATGCAATGAACACTGGTGGATCCATATGTGGTTCATCACAGGAACACACATGCAATGACATTGGTTGATCCATATGTGGTTTGTAATAATAACACACATGCAATGCCATTGGTTGATCCACATGGTTTGTGGAAAAGAACAAATAGGCAATGAACTCTAGTGGATCCATATGTGGTTTCTGGAAAGAACACACATGCAATGACATTGGTTGATCCATATGTGGGTTGTGAAAATAACACACATGCAGTGCCATTGGTTGATCCATGTGTGGTTTGTGAAAAGAACACACATTCAATGCCATTGGTTGATAAAATGTGTGGTTTGTGAAAAGAACACACATGTATTGCCATTGGTTGATCCATGTGGTTTGTGGAAAAGAACAAATGTGCAATGACTCTGGTTGATCCATATGTGGTTTGTGGAAAGAACACAAATGAAATGACTCTAGTGGATCCATATGTGGTTTGTGGAAAAGAACACAAATGGAATTACTATAGTGGGTACATATGTGGTTTGTGGAAAGAACACACATGCAATGGCATTGGTTGATCCATATGTGGTTTGTGAAAAGAACACACATGCAATGACATTGCTTGAACCATATGAGGTTTGTGGAAAGAACACACATGCAATGCCATTGGTTGATCTATGTGGTTTGTGGAAAAACACAATTGCAATGACTCTAGTGGATCCATATGTGGTTTGTGGAAAGAACACACATGTAATGACACTAGTGGATACATACATGGTTTGTGAAAAGAACACACATGCAATGACATTGGTGGATCCATATTTGGTTTGTGGAAAGAAAACACATGCAATGACATTTGTTGATCCATATGTGGTTTGTGAAAAGAACACACATGCAATTACTCTGGTGGATACATATGTGGTTTGTGGAAAGAACACACATGCAATGGCATTGGTGGATCCATGTGTGATTCATGACAAGAACATACATGTAATGTCATTGGTTGATCCATATGTGGTTTGTAACAATAACATACATGCTATGCCATTCGTTGATCCATGTGGTTTGTGGAAAAGAACACACATGCAATGACTCTAGGGGATCCATAAGTGGTTTATGGAATAGAACACACATGCAATTACTCTAGTGGGTAAATATGTGGTTTGTGGAAAGAACAAACATGCAATGACATTGGTGGATCCACATGTGGTTTGTGAAAAGAACACACATGCAATTAAATTTGTTGATCCATATGTGGTTTGTGAAAAGAACACACATGCAATGCCATTGGTTGATCCATATGGTTTGTGGAAAAGAGCACACATGCAATGACATTGGTGGATCCATATGTGGTTTGTGAAAAGAACACACATACAATGACATTGGTTGATCCATGTGTGGTTTGTGAAAAGAACACACATGCAATTACTCTAGTGGATTCATATGTGGTTTGTGGAAAGAACACACACGCAATGACTCTAGTGGATCCATATGTGGTTTGTGGAAAAGAACACACATGGAATTACTCTAGTGGGTACATATGTGGTTTGTGGAAAGAACACACATGCAATGGCATTGGTTGATCCATATGTGGTTTGTGAAAAGAACACACATGCAATGACTCTGGTGGGTCCATATGTGCTTTGTGGAAAGAATACACATGCAATGCCATTGGTTGATCCATGTGGTTTGTGGAAACAACACAAATGCAATGACTCTAGTGGATCCATATGTGGTTTGTGGAAAGAACACACATGTAATGACACTAGTGGATACATACATGGTTTGTGAAAAGAACACACATGCAATGACATTAGTGGATCCATATTTGGTTTGTGGAAAGAAAACACATGCAATGACATTTGTTGATCCATATGTGGTTTGTGAAAAGAACACACATGCAATTACTCTGGTGGATACATATGTGGTGTGTGGAAAGAACACACATGCAAAGGAATTGGTGGATCCATGTGTGATTCATGACAAGAACATACATGTAATGTCATTGGTTGATCCATATGTGGTTTGTAACAATAACATACATGCAATGCCATTCGTTGATCCATGTGGTTTGTGGAAAAGAACACACAAGCAACGACTCTAGGGGATCCATAAGTGGTTTGTGGAATAGAACGCACATGCAATTACTCTAGTGGGTAAATATGTGGTTTGTGGAAAGAACAAACATGCAATAACATTGGTGGATCCACATGTGGTTTGTGAAAAGAACACACATGCAATTAAATTTGTTGATCCATATGTGGTTTGTGAAAAGAACACACATGCAATGCCATTGGTTGATCCATGTGGTTTGTGGAAAAGAACACACATGCAATGACATTGGTGGATCCTTGTGTGGTTTGTGGAAAGAACACACATACAATGACTTTGGTTGATCCATGTGTGGTTTGTGAAAAGAACACACATGCAATTACTCTAGTGGATTCATATGTGGTTTGTGGAAAGAACACACATGCAATGACTCTAGTGGATCCATCTATGGTTTGTGGAAAAGAACACACATGGAATTACTCTAGTGGGTACATATGTGCTTTGTGGAAAGAACACACATGCAATGGCATTGGTTGATCCATATGTGGTTTGTGAAAAGAACACACCTGCAATGACATTGGTTGATCCATGTGTGGTTTGTGGAAAGAACACACATGTAATGCCATTGGTTGATTCATGTGGTTTGTGGAAAAAACACACATGCAATGACTCTAGTGGATTCATATGTGGTTTGTGGAAAGAACACACATGAAATGACTCTAGTGGATACATACATGGTTTGTGAAAAGAAGACACATGCAATGACATTGGTGGATCCATATTTTATTTGTGGAAATAAAACACATGTAATGACATTTGTTGATCCATATTTGGTTTGTGAAAAGAACACATATGCAATTACTCTGGTGGATACATATGTGGTTTGTGGAAAGAACACACATGCAATAGCATTGGCGGATCCATGTGTGGTTCATGACAAGAACATTCATGTAATGTGATTGGTGGATCCATATGTGGTTTGTGACAATAACACACATGCAATGCAATTGGTTGATCCATGTGGTTTGCGGAAAAGAACAGACATGCAATGACTCTAGGGGAACCATAAGTGGTTTGTGGAAAAGAACGCACATGCAATTACTCTAGTGGGTACATATCTGGTTTGTGGAAAGAACACACATGCAATGACATTGCTGGATCCATATGTGGTTTATGAAAAGAACACACATGAATTACATTTGTTGATCCATATGTGGTTTGTGAAATGAACACACATGCAATGCCATTGGTTAATCCATGTAGTTTGTGGAAAAGAACACACATGCAATGACATTGGTGGATCCATATGTGGTTTGTGGAAAGAACAACATGCAATGACATTGGTTGATCAATGTGTGGTTTGTGAAAACAACACACATGCAATTACTCTAGTTCATTCATATGTGGTTTGTGGAAAGAACACACATGCAATGAACATTGGTGGATCGATATGTGGTTCATCACAGGAACACACATGCAATGACATTGGTTGATCCATATGTGGTTTGTGATAATAACACACATGCAATGCCATTGGTTGATCCATGTGGTTTGTGGAAAAGAACACACATGCAATGACTCTAGGGGATCCATAAGTGGTTTGTGGAAAAGAACGCACATGCAATTACTCTAGTGGGTACATATGTGGTTTGTGGAAAGAACACACATGCAATGACATTGTTGGATCCATATGTGGTTTATGAAAAGAACACACATGAAATTACATTTGTTGATCCATATGTGGTTTGTGAAATGAACACACATGCAATGCCATTGGTTAATCCATGTAGTTTGTGGAAAAGAACACACATGCAACGACATTAGTGGATCCATATGTAGTTTGTGGAAAGAACAACATGCAATGACATTGGTTGATCAATGTGTGGTTTGTGAAAACAACACACATGCAATTACTCTAGTGGATTCATATGTGGTTTGTGGAAAGAACACACATGCAATGAACATTGGTGGATCGATATGTGGTTCATCACAGGAACACACATGCAATGACCTTGGTTGATCCATATGTGGTTTGTGATAATAACACACATGCAATGCCATTGGTTGATCCATGTGGTTTCTGGAAAAGAACAAACATGCAATGAACGCCCGTGGATCCATATGTGGATTGTGGAAAGAACACACATGCAATGCCATTGGTTGATCCATATGCGGGTTGTGAAAAGAACAGACATGCAATGACATTGGTGGATCCATATTTGGTTTGTGGAAAGAAAACACATGCAATGACATTTGTTGATCCATATGTGGTTTGTGAAAAGAACACACATGCAATTACTCTGGTGGATACATATGTGGTTTGTGAAAAGAACACACATGCAATGGAATTGGTGGATCCATGTGTGATTCATGACAATAACATACATGTAATGTCCTTAGTTGATCGATATGTGGTTTGTGACAATAACACACATGCAATGCCATTGGTTGATCCATGTGGTTTGTGTAAAAGAACACACACGCAATGACTCTAGGGGATCCATAAGTGGTTTGTGGAAAATAACACACGTGCAATTACTCTAGTGGGTACATATGTGGTTTGTGGAAAGAACACACATGCAATGACATTTGTGGATCCATATGTGGTTTGTTAAAACAACACACATGCAATTAAATTTGTTGATACATATGTGGTTTGTGAAAAGAACACACATGCAATGCCATTGGTTGATCCATGTGGTTTGTGGAAAAGAACACACATGCAATGACATTGGTGGATCCATATGTGGTTTTTGGAAAGAACACACATGCAATGACATTGGTTGATCCATGTGTGGTTTGTGAAAAGAACACACATGCAATTACTCTAGTGGATTCATATGTGGTTTGTGGAAAGAACACACATGCAATGGCTCTAGTGGATCCATATGTGGTTTGTGGAAAAGAACACACATGGAATTACTCTAGTGGTTACATATGTGGTTAATGAAAAGAACACACATGCAATTACATTTGTTGATCCATATGTGGTTTGTGAAAAGAACACACATGCAATGCCATTGGTTGATCCATGTGGTTTGTGGAAAGAACACACATGCAATGACATTGGTGGATCCATATGTGGTTTGTGAAAAGAACACACATGCAATTACATTTGTTGATCCATATGTGGTTTGTGAAAAGAACACACACGCAATTATTCTAGTGCATTCATATGTGGTTTATGGAAAGAACACAGATGCAACGAACACTGGTGGATCCATATGTGGTTCATCACAGGAACACACATGCAATGACATTGGTTGATCCATATGTGGTTTGTGATAAGAACACACATGCAATGCCATTGGTTGATCCCCGTGGTTTGTGGAAAAGAACAAACATCCAATGACATTGGTGGATCCATATGTGGTTTGTGAAAAGAACACACATGCAATTACATTTGTTGATCCATATGTGGTTTGTGAAAAGAACACACATGCAATTACTCTAGTGCATTCATATGTGGTTTGTGGAAAGAACACAGATGCAACGAACACTGGTGGATCCATATGTGGTTCATCACAGGAACACACATGCAATGACATTGGTTGATCCATATGTGGTTTGTGATAAGAAAACACATGCAATGCCATTGGTTGATCCCCGTGGTTTGTGGAAAAGAACAAACATCCAATGAATGCCCGGGGATCCATATGTGGTTTGTGGAAAGAACACACATGCAATGACATTGGTTGATCCATATGTGGGTTGTGAAAAGAACACAGATGTAATGCCGTTGGTTGATCCATGTGTGGTTTGTGAAAAGAACACACATGCAATGCCATTAGTTGATCCATATGTGGGTTGTGAAAAGAACACACATGCAATTCCATTGGTTGATCCATGTGTGGTTTGTGAAAATAACATACATGTAATGACATTGGTTGATCCATATGTGCTTTGTGAAAAGAACACACCTGCAATGACATTGGTTGCTCCATGTGTGGTTTGTGGAAAGAACACACATGTAATGCCTTTGGCTGATCCACGTGGTTTGTGGAAAAAACACACATGCAATGACTCTAGTGGATTCATATGTGGTTTGTGGAAAGAACACACATGCAATGACTCTAGTGGATACATACATGGTTTGTGAAAAGAAGACACATGCAATGACATTGGTGGATCCATATTTTATTAGTGAAAAGAACACATATGCAATTACTCTGGTGGATACATATGTGGTTTGTGGAAAGAACACACATGCAATGGCATTGGTGGATCCATGTGTGGTTCATGACAAGAACATTCATGTAATGTCATTGGTGGATCCATATGTGGTTTGTGACAATAACACACATGCAATGCCATTTGGTGATCCATGTGGTTTGTGGAAAAGAACACACATGGAATGACTCTAGGGGATCCATAAGTGGTTTGTGGAAAAGAACGCACATGCAATTACTCTAGTGGGTACATATGTGGTTTGTGGAAAGAACACACATGTAATGACATTGGTGGATCCATATGTGGTTTATGAATAGAACACACATGAAATTACATTTGTTGATCCATATGTGGTTTGTGAAATGAACACACATGCAATACCATTGGTTAATCCATGTAGTTTGTGGAAAAGAACACACATGCAATGACATTGGTGGATCCATATGTGGTTTGTGGAAAGAACAACATGCAATGATATTGGTTGATTAATGTGTGGTTTGTGAAAACAACACACATGCAATTACTCTAGTGGATTCATATGTGGTTTGTGAAATGAACACACATGCAATGAACATTGGTGGATCGATATGTGGTTCATCACAGGAACACACATGCAATGACATTGGTTGATCCATATGTGGTTTGTGATAATAACACACATGCAATGCCATTGGTTGATCCATGTGGTTTCTGGAAAAGAACAAACATGCAATGAACGCCCGTGGATCCATATGTGGATTGTGGAAAGAACACACATGCAATGCCATTGGTTGATCCATATGCGGGTTGTGAAAAGAACACACATGCAATTCCATTAGTTGATCCATGTGTGGTTTGTGAAAATAACATACATGCAATGACATTGGTTGATCCATATGTGGGTTGTGAAAAGAACACACATGCAATGCCATTGGTTGATCCATGTGGTTTGTGGAAAAAACACACATGGAATGACTCTAGAGGATCCATATGTGGTTTGTGGAAAGAACACACATGCAATGACTCTAGTGGATACATACATGGTTTGTGAAAAAAAAACATGCAATGACATTGGTGGATCCATATTTGGTTTGTGGAAAGAAAACACATGCAATGACATTTGTTGATCCATATGTGGTTTGTGAAAAGAACACACATGCAATTACTCTGGTGGATACATATGTGGTTTGTGGAAAGAACACACATGCAATGGCATTGGTGGATCCATGTGTGATTCATGACAAGAACATACATGTAATGTCATTAGTTGATCCATATGTGGTTTGTGACAATAACACACATGCAATGCCATTGGTTGATCCATGTGGTTTGTGTAAAAGAACACACACGCAATGACTCTAGGGGATCCATAAGTGGTTTGTGGAAAATAACACACATGCAATTACTCTACTGGGTACATATGTGGTTTGTGGAAAGAACACACATGCAATGACATTTGTGGATCCATATGTGGTTTGTAAAAACAACACACATGCAATTAAATTTGTTGATCCATATGTGGTTTGTGAAAAGAACACACATGCAATGCCATTGGTTGATCCATGTGGTTTGTGGAAAAGAACACACATGCAATGACATTGGTGGATCCATATGTGGTTTGTGGAAAGAACACACATGCAATGACATTGGTTGATCCATGTGTGGTTTGTGAAAAGAACACACATGCAATCACTCTAGTGGATTCATATGTGGTTTGTGGAAAGAACACACATGCAATGACTCTAGTGGATCCATATGTGGTTTGTGGAAAAGAACACACATGGAATTACTCTAGTGGTTACATATGTGGTTTATGAAAAGAACACACATGCAATTACATTTGTTGATCCATATGTGGTTTGTGAAAACAACACACATGCAATGCCATTGGTTGATCCATGTGGTTTGTGGAAAGAACACACATGCAATGACATTGGTGGATCCATATGTGGTTTGTGAAAAGAACACACATGCAATTACATTTGTTGATCCATATGTGGTTTCTGAAAAGAACACACACGCAATTACTCTAGTTCATTCAAATGTGGTTTGTGGAAAGAACACAGATGCAATGAACACTGGTGGATCCATATGTGGTTCATCACAGGAACACACATGCAATGACATTGGTTGATCCATATGTGGTTTGTGATAATAACACACATGCAATTCAATTGGTTGATCCCTGTGGTTTGTGGAAAAGAACAAACATGCAATGAACGCCCGTGGATCCATATGTGGTTTGTGGAAAGAACACACATGCAATGACATTGGTTGATCCATATGTGGGTTGTGAAAAGAACAAACATGCAATTCCATTGGTTGATCCATGTGTGGTTTGTGAAAAGGTCACACATCCAATGCCATTGGTTGATCCATATGTGGGTTGTGAAAAGAACACACATGCAATTCCATTGGTTGATTGATGTGTGGTTTGTGAAAATAATATACATGCAACGACATTGGTTGATCCATATGTGGGTTGTGAAAAGAACAGACATGCAATGCCATTGGTTGATCCATGTGGTTTGTGGAAAAAACACACATGCAATGACTCTAGAGGATCCATATGTGGTTTGTGGAAATAACACACATGCAATGACTCTAGTGGATACATACATGGTTTGTGAAAAGAACAGACATGCAATGACATTGGTGGATCCATATTTGGTTTGTGGAAAGAAAACACATGCAATGACATTTGTTGATCCATATGTGGTTTGTGAAAAGAACACACATGCAATTACTCTGGTGGATACATATGTGGTTTGTGGAAAGAACACACATGCAATGGCATTGGTGGATCCATATAATGTCATTGGTTGATCCATATGTGGTTTTTGACAATAACACACATTCAATGAAATTGGTTGATCCATGTGGTTTGTAGAAAAGAACTCACATGCAATAACTTTAGGGGAACCGTAAGTGGTTTGTGGAAAAGAACACACATGCAATTACTCAAGTGGGTACATATGTGGTTTGTGGAAAGAACACACATGCAATGACATTGGTGGATCCATATGTGCTTTGTAAAAAGAACACACATGCAATTACATTTGTTGATCGATATGTGGTTTGTGAAAAGTACACACATGCAATGCCATTGGTTGATCCATGTAGTTTGTGGAAAAGAACACACATGCAATGACATTGGTGGATCCATATGTGGTTTGTGGAAAGAACACACATGCAATGAAATTGGTTGATCAATGTGTGGTTTGTGAAAGGAACACACATGCAATTACTCTAGTGGATTCATATGTGGTTTGTGGAAAGAACACACATGCAATGAACACTAGTGGATCGATATGTGGTTCATCACAGGAACACACATGCAATGACATTTGTTGATCCATATGTGGTTTGTGATAATAACACACATGCAATGCCAT
The DNA here is from genome assembly GCA_916181665.1 of Avena sativa. Classification (NCBI taxonomy): domain Eukaryota; kingdom Viridiplantae; phylum Streptophyta; class Magnoliopsida; order Poales; family Poaceae; genus Avena; species Avena sativa. The sequence continues at coordinate 509,138,084 of OV702289.1, forward strand.
TGGTTGATCCCTATGGTTTGTGGAAAAGAACAAACATGCAATGAACGCCCGTGGATCCATATGTGGTTTGTGGAAAGAACACACATGCAATGACATTGGTTGATCCATATGTGGTTTGTGAGAAGAACACACATGCAATGCCATTGGTTGATCCATGTGTGGTTTGTGAAAAGAACACACATGCAATGCCATCGGTTGATCCATATGTGGGTTGTGAAAATAACACACATGCAATGCCATTGGATGATCCATGTGTGGTTTGTGAAAAGAACATACAAGCAATGACATTGGTTGATCCATATGTGGGTTGTGAAAAGAACACACATGCAATTCCATTGGTTGATACATGTGGTTTGTGGAAAAAACACACATGCAATGACTCTAGTGGATCCATATGTGGTTTGTGGAAAGAACACACATGCAATGACATTGGTTTATCCATATGTGGTTTGTGAAAAGAACACACATACAATGCCATTGGTTGATCCATGTGTGGTTTGTGAAAAGAACACACATGCAATGCCATTGGTTGATCCATATGTGGGTTGTGAAAAGAACACACATGCAATGCCATTGGTTGATCCATGTGTGGTTTGTGAAAAGAAAATACATGCAATGATCTTGGTTGATTAATGTGTGGTTTGTGAAAACAACACACATGCAATTACTCTAGTGGATTCATATGTGGTTTGTGGAATGAACACACATGCAATGAACATTGGTGGATCGATATGTGGTTCATCACAGGAACACACATGCAATGACATTGGTTGATCCATATGTGGTTTGTGATAATAACACACATGCAATGCCATTGGTTGATCCATGTGGTTTTCTGGAAAAGAACAAACATGCAATGAACGCCCGTGGATCCATATGTGGATTGTGGAAAGAACACACATGCAATGCCATTGGTTGATCCATATGCGGGTTGTGAAAAGAACACACATGCAATTCCATTAGTTGATCCATGTGTGGTTTGTGAAAATAACATACATGCAATGACATTGGTTGATCCATATGTGGGTTGTGAAAAGAACACACATGCAATGCCATTGGTTGATCCATGTGGTTTGTGGAAAAAACACACATGCAATGACTCTAGAGGATCCATATGTGGTTTGTGGAAAGAACACACATGCAATGACTCTAGTGGATACATACATGGTTTGTGAAAAGAACACACATGAAATGACATTGGTGGATCCATATTTGGTTTGTGGAAAGAAAATAAATGCAATGACATTTGTTGATCCATATGTGGTTTGTGAAAAGAACACACATGCAATTACTCTGGTGGATACATATGTGGTTTCTGGAAAGAACAGACATCCAATGGCATTGGTGCATCCATGTGTGATTCATGACAAGAACATACATGTAATGTCATTGGTTGATCCATATGTGGTTTGTGACAATAACACACATGTAATGCCATTGGTTGATCCATGTGGTTTCTGGAAAAGAACAAACATGCAATGACTCTAGGGGATCCATAAGTGGTTTGTGGAAAAGAACACACATGCAATTACTCTGGTGGATACATATGTGGTTTGTGGAAAGAACATACATGGAATGACATTGGTGGATACATACGTAGTTTCTGAAAAGAACACACATGCAATTAAATTTGTTGATCCATATGTGGTTTGTGAAAAGAACACACATGGAATGCCATTGGTTGATCTATGTGGTTTGTGGAAAAGAACACACATGCAATGAAATTGGTGGATCCATGTGGTTTGTGGAAAGAACACACATGCAATGACATTGGTTGATTCATATGTGGTTTGTGGAAAGAACACACATGAAATGACTCTAGTGGATCCATATGTGGTTTGTGGAAAAGAACACACATGGAATTACTCTAGTGGGTACATATGTGGTTTGTGGAAAGAACACACATGCAATGGCATTGGTTGATCCATATGTGGTTCGTGAAAAGAACACACCTACAATGACATTGGTTGATCCATATGTGGTTTGTGGAAAGAACACACATGCAATGCCATTGGTCGATCCATGTGGTTTGTGGAAAAAACACACATGCAATGACTCTAGTGGATCAATTTGTGGTTTGTGGAAAGAACACACATGCAATGACTCTAGTGGATACATACATGTTTTGTGAAAAGAAGACACATGCAATGACATTGGTGGATCCATATTTGGTTTGTGGAAAGAAAACACATGCAATGACATTTGTTGATCCATATGTGTTTTGTGAAAAAACACATATGCAATTACTCAGGTGGATACATATGTGGTTTGTGGAAAGAACACACATGCAATTTCATTGGTTGATCCATGTGTGGTTTGTGACAATAACACACATGCAATGCCATTGGTTGATCCATACGTGGTTTGTGACAATAACACAAATGCAATGCCATTGGTTGATCCATGTGGTTTGTGGAAAAGAACATACATGCAATGACTCTAGGGTATCCATAAGTGGTTTGTGGAAAAGAACACACATGCAATTACTCTAGTGGGTACATATGTGGTTTGTGGAAAGAACACACATGCAATGACATTGGTGGATCCATATGTGGTTTTTGAAACGAACACACATGCAATTACATTTGTTGATCCATATGTGGTTTGTGAAAAGAACACACATGCAATGCCACTGGTTGATCCATGTGGTTTGTGGAAAAGAACACACATGCAATGACATTGGTGGATCCATATGTGGTTTGTGGAAAGAACACACATGCAATGACATTGGTTGATCCATGTGTGGTTTCTGAAAAGAACACACATGCAATTACTCTAGTGGATTCATATGTGGTTTGTGGAAAGAACACACATGCAATGAACACTGGTGGATCCATATGTGGTTCATCACAGGAACACGCATGCAATGACATTGGTTGATCCATATGTGGTTTGTGATAATGACACACATGCAATGCCATTCGTTGATCCCCGTGGTTTGTGGAAAAGAACCAACATGCAATGAACACCCGTGGATCCATATGTGGTTTGTGGAAAGAACACACATGCAATGACATTGGTTGATCCATATGTGGGTTGTGAAAAGAACACACATGCAATCCCATTGGTTGATCCATGTGTGGTTTGTGAAAACAACAGACATGCAATGCCATTGGTTGATCCATATGTGGGTTGTGCAAAGAACACACATGCAATGCCATTGGTTGATCCATGTGTGGTTTGTGAAAAGACCATACATGCAATTACATTGGTTGATCCATATATGGGTTGTGAAAAGAACACACATGCAATGCCATTGGTTCATCCATGTGGTTTGTGGAAAAGAACACACATGCAATGACATTGGTGGATCCATATGTGGTTTGTGGAAAGAACACACATGCAATGACTCTAGTGGATACATACATGGTTTGTGAAAAGAACACACATGCAATGACATTGGTGGATCCATATGTGGTTTGTGGAAAGAACACAAATGCAATGAATCTAGTGGATACATACATGGTTTGTGAAAAGAAAACACATGCAATTACTCTAGTGGATTCATATGTGGTTTGTGGAAAAGAACACACATGGAATTACTCTAGTGGGTACATATGTGGTTTGTGGAAAGAACACACATGCAATGGCATTGGTTGATCCATATGTGGTTTTTGAAAAGAACACACCTGCAATGACATTGGTTGATCCATATATGGTTTGTGGAAAGAACACACATGCAATGCCATTGGTTGATCCATGTGGTTTGTGGAAAAAACACACATGCAATGACTCTACAGGATCGACATGTGGTTTGTGGAAAGAACACACATGCAATGACTCTAGTGGATACATACATGGTTTGTGAAAAGAAGACACATGCAATGACATTGGTGGATCCATATTTGGTATGTGGAAAGAAAACACATGCAATGACATTTGTTGATCCATATGTGGTTTGTGAAAAGAACACATATGCAATTACTCTCGTGGATACATATGTGGTTTGTGGAAAGAACACACATGCAATGGCATTGGTGGATCCATGTGTGGTTCATGACAAGAACATACATGTAATGTCATTGGTTGATCCATATGTGGTTTGTGACAACAACATACATGCAATGACATTGGTTGATCAATGTGGTTTGTGGAAAAGAACACACATGCAATGAATCTAGGGGATCCATAAGTGGTTTGTGGAAAAGAACACACATGCAATTACTCTAGTGGGTACATATGTGGTTTGTGGAAAGAACACACATGCAATGACATTGGTGGATCCATATGTGGTTTGTGAAAAGAACACACATGCAATACCATTGGTTGATCCATGTGGTATGTGGAAAAGAACACACATGCAATGACATTGGTGGATCCATATGTGGTTTGTGGAAAGAACACACATGCAATGACAAGTGTTGATCCATGTGTGGTTTGTGAAAAGAACACACATGCAATTACTCTAGTGGATTCATATGTAGTTTGTGGAAAGAACACAGATTCAATGAACACTAGTGGATCCATATGTGGTTCATCACAAGAACACACATGCAATGACATTGGTTGATCCATATGTGGTTTGGGAAAAGAACACATATGTAATTAATATAGTGGATACATATGTGGTTTGTGGCAATAACACACATGCAATGGCATTGGTGGATACATGTGTGGTTCATGACAAGAACATACACGTAATGTCATTGGTTGATCCATATGTGGTTTGTGACAATAACACACATGCAATGCCATTGGTTGATCCATATGGTTTGTGGAAAAGAACACACATGCAATGACTCTAGGGGAACCATAAGTGGTTTGTGCAAAAGAACACACATGCAATTACTCTAGTGGGTACATATCTGGTTTGTGGAAAGAACACACATGCAATGCCATTGGTTGATCCATGTGGTTTGTGGAAAAAACACACATGCAATGACTCTACAGGATCCACATGTGGTTTGTGGAAAGAACACACATGCAATGACTCTAGTGGATACATACATGGTTTGTGAAAAGAAGACACATGCAATGACATTGGTGGATCCATATTTGGTCTGTGGAAAGAAAACACACGCAATGAAATTTGTTGATCCATATGTGGTTTGTGAAAAGAACACATATGCAATTACTCTCGTGGATACATATGTGGTTTGTGGAAAGAACAAACATGCAATGGCATTGGTGGATCCATGTGTGGTTCATGACAAGAACATACATGTAATGTCATTGGTTGATCCATATGTGGTTTGTGACAACAACATACATGCAATGACATTGATTGATCAATGTGGTTCGTGGAAAAGAACACACATGCAATGAATCTAGGGGATCCATAAGTGGTTTGTGGAAAAGAACACACATGCAATTACTCTAGTGGGTACATATGTGGTTTGTGGAAAGAACACAAATGCAATGACATTGGTGGATCCATATGTGGTTTGTGAAAAGAGCACACATGCAATACCATTGGTTGATCCATGTGGTGTGTGGAAAAGAACACACATGCAATGACAAGTGTTGATCCATGTGTGGTTTGTGAAAAGAACACACATGCAATTACTCTAGTGGATTCATATCTAGTTTGTGGAAAGAACACACATTCAATGAACACTAGTGGATCCATATGTGGTTCATCACAGGAACACACATGCAATGACATTGGTTGATCCATATGTGGTTTGTGAAAAGAACACATATGTAATTAATATAGTGAATACATATGTGGTTTGTGGCAATAACACACATGCAATGGCATTGGTGGATACATGTGTGGTTCATGAAAAGAACATACACGTAATGTCATTGGTTGATCCATATGTGGTTTGTGACAATAACACACATGCAATGCCATTGGTTGATCCATATGGTTTGTGGAAAAGAACACACATGCAATGACTCTAGGGGAACCATAAGTGGTTTGTGGAAAAGAACACACATGCAATTACTCTAGTGGGTACATATCTGGTTTGTGGAAAGAACACACATGCAATGACATTGGTGGATCCATATGTGGTTTTTTTAAAGAACACACATGCAATTACATTTGTTGATCCATATGTGGTTTGTGAAAAGAACACACATGCAATTACTCTAGTGGATTCACATGTGGTTTGTGGAAATAACACACATGCAATGAACCCTGGTGGATCCATATGTGGTTCATCATAGGAACACACATGCAATGACATTGGTTGATCCATTTGTGGTTTGTGATAATAACACACATGGAATGCCATTGGTTGATCCCTGTGGTTTGTGGAAAAGAACGAACATGCAATGAACGCCCGTGGATCCCTATGTGGTTTGTCGAAAGAACACACATGCAATGACATGGGTTAATCCATATGTGGTTTGTGAAAAGAACACACATGCAATGCCTTTGGTTGAGCCATGTGTGGTTTGTGAAAAGAACACACATGCAATGCCATTGGTTGATCCATATGTGGGTTGTGAAAAGAACACACATGCAATACGATTGGTTGATCCATGTGTGGTTTGTGAAAAGAACATACATGCAATGACATTGGTTGATCCATATGTGGGTTGTGAAAACAACACGCATGAAATTCCATTGGTTGATCCACGTGGTTTGTGGAAAAACCACACATGCAATGACTCTAGTGGATCCATATGTGGTTTATGGAAATAACACACATGCAATGACTCTAGTGAATACATAGATGGTTTGTGAAAAGAACACACATGCAATGACATTTGTGGATCCATATTTGGTTTGTGGAAACAAAACACATGCAATGACATTTGTTGATCGATATGTGGTTTGTGAAAAGAACACACATGCAATTACTCTGGTGGATACATATGTGGTTTGTGGAAAGAACACACATGCAATGGCATTGGTGGATCCATGTGTGGTTCATGACAAGAACATACATGTAATGTCATTGGTTGATCCATATGTGGTTTGTGACAATAACACACATGCAATGCCATTGGTTGATACATGTGGTTTGTGGAAAAGAACACACATGCAATGACTCTGGGGGAACCATAAGTGGTTTGTGGAAAAGAACACACATGCAATTACTCTAGTGGGTACATGTGTGGTTTGTGGAAAGAACACACATGCAATGACATTGGTGGATCCATATGTGGTTTGTGAAAAGAACACACATGCAATTACATTGGTGGATCCATATGTGGTTTGTGAAAAGAACGCACATGCAATGACATTGGTGGATCCATATGTGGTCTGTGAAAAGAACTCACATGCAATTACATTTGTTGATCCATATGTGTATTGTGAAAAGAACACACATGCAATGCCATTGGTTGATCCATGTGGTTTGTGGAAAAGAACACACATGCAATGATATTGGTGGATCCATATGTGGTTTGTGGAACGAACACACATGCAATGACATTGGTTGATCCATGTGTGGTTTGTGAAAATAACACACATGCAATTACTCTAGTGGATTCATATGTGGTTTGTGGAAAGAACACACATGCAATGAAAACTGGTGGATCCATATGTGGTTCATCATAGGAACACACATGCAATGAAATTGGTTGATCCATATGTGGTTTGTGATAATAACACACATGCAATGCCATTGGTTGATCCCTGTGGTTTGTGGAAAAGAACAAACATGCAATGAACGCCCATGGATCCATATGTGGTTTGTGGAAAGAACACACATGCAATGACATTGGTTGATCCATATGTGGTTTGTGAAAAGAACACACATGCAATGACATTGGTGGATCCATATGTGGTTTGTGAAAAGAGCACACATGCAATACCATTGGTTGATCCATGTGGTGTGTGGAAAAGAACACACATGCAATGACAAGTGTTGATCCATGTGTGGTTTGTGAAAAGAACACACATGCAATTACTCTAGTGGATTCATATCTGGTTTGTGGAAAGAACACACATTCAATCAACACTAGTGGATCCATATGTGGTTCATCACAGGAACACACATGCAATGACATTGGTGGATCCATATGTGGTCTGTGAAAAGAACGCACATGCAATTACATTTGTTGATCCATATGTGGTTTGTGAAAAGAACACACATGCAATGCCATTGGTTGATCCATGTGGTTTGTGGAAAAGAACACACATGCAATGATATTGGTGGATCCATATGTGGTTTGTGGAACGAACACACATGCAATGACATTGGTTGATCCATGTGTGGTTTGTGAAAATAACACACATGCAATTACTCTAGTGGATTCATATGTGGTTTGTGGAAAGAACACACATGCAATGAAAACTGGTGGATCCATATGTGGTTCATCATAGGAACACACATGCAATGAAATTGGTTGATCCATATGTGGTTTGTGATAATAACACACATGCAATGCCATTGGTTGATCCCTGTGGTTTGTGGAAAAGAACAAACATGCAATGAACGCCCATGGATCCATATGTGGTTTGTGGAAAGAACACACATGCAATGACATTGGTTGATCCATATGTGGTTTGTGAAAAGAACACACATGCAATGACATTGGTGGATCCATATGTGGTTTGTGAAAAGAGCACACATGCAATACCATTGGTTGATCCATGTGGTGTGTGGAAAAGAACACACATGCAATGACAAGTGTTGATCCATGTGTGGTTTGTGAAAAGAACACACATGCAATTACTCTAGTGGATTCATATCTGGTTTGTGGAAAGAACACACATTCAATGAACACTAGTGGATCCATATGTGGTTCATCACAGGAACACACATGCAATGACATTGGTTGATCCATATGTGGTTTGTGAAAAGAACACATATGTAATTAATATAGTGAATACATATGTGGTTTGTGGCAATAACACACATGCAATGGCATTGGTGGATACATGTGTGGTTCATGAAAAGAACATACACGTAATGTCATTGGTTGATCCATATGTGGTTTGTGACAATAACACACATGCAATGCCATTGGTTGATCCATATGGTTTGTGGAAAAGAACACACATGCAATGACTCTAGGGGAACCATAAGTGGTTTGTGGAAAAGAACACACATGCAATTACTCTAGTGGGTACATATCTGGTTTGTGGAAAGAACACACATGCAATGACATTGGTGGATCCATATGTGGTTTTTTTAAAGAACACACATGCAATTACATTTGTTGATCCATATGTGGTTTGTGAAAAGAACACACATGCAATTACTCTAGTGGATTCACATGTGGTTTGTGGAAATAACACACATGCAATGAACCCTGGTGGATCCATATGTGGTTCATCACAGGAACACACATGCAATGACATTGGTTGATCCATTTGTGGTTTGTGATAATAACACACATGGAATGCCATTGGTTGATCCCTGTGGTTTGTGGAAAAGAACGAACATGCAATGAACGCCCGTGGATCCCTATGTGGTTTGTCGAAAGAACACACATGCAATGACATGGGTTAATCCATATGTGGTTTGTGAAAAGAACACACATGCAATGCCATTGGTTGAGCCATGTGTGGTTTGTGAAAAGAACACACATGCAATACCATTGGTTGATCCATATGTGGGTTGTGAAAAGAACACACATGCAATATGATTGGTTGATCCATGTGTGGTTTGTGAAAAGAACATACATGCAATGACATTGGTTGATCCATATGTGGGTTGTGAAAACAACACGCATGAAATTCCATTGGTTGATCCACGTGGTTTGTGGAAAAAACACACATGCAATGACTCTAGTGGATCCATATGTGGTTTATGGAAATAACACACATGCAATGACTCTAGTGAATACATAGATGGTTTGTGAAAAGAACACACATGCAATGACATTTGTGGATCCATATTTGGTTTGTGGAAAGAAAACACATGCAATGACATTTGTTGATCCATATGTGGTTTGTGAAAAGAACACACATGCAATTACTCTGGTGGATACATATGTGGTTTGTGGAAAGAACACACATGCAATGGCATTGGTGGATCCATGTGTGGTTCATGACAAGAACATACATGTAATGTCATTGGTTGATCCATATGTGGTTTGTGACAATAACACACATGCAATGCCATTGGTTGATACATGTGGTTTGTGGAAAAGAACACACATGCAATGACTCTGGGGAACCATAAGTGGTTTGTGGAAAATAACACACATGTAATTACTCTAGTGGGTACATGTGTGGTTTGTGGAAAGAACACACATGCAATGACATTGGTGGATCCATATGTGGTTTGTGAAAAGAACACACATGCAATTACATTGGTGGATCCATATGTGGTTTGTGAAAAGAACGCACATGCAATGACATTGGTGGATCCATATGTGGTCTGTGAAAAGAACGCACATGCAATTACATTTGTTGATCCATATGTGGTTTGTGAAAAGAACACACATGCAATGATATTGGTGGATCCATATGTGGTTTGTGGAACGAAGACACATGCAATGACATTGGTTGATCCATGTGTGGTTTGTGAAAATAACAAACATGCAATTACTCTAGTGGATTCATATGTGGTTTGTGGAAAGAACACACATGCAATGAAAACTGGTGGATCCATATGTGGTTCATCATAGGAACACACATGCAATGAAATTGGTTGATCCATATGTGGTTTGTGATAATAACACACATGCAATGCCATTGGTTGATCCCTGTGGTTTGTGGAAAAGAACAAACATGCAATGAACGCCCATGGATCCATATGTGGTTTGTGGAAAGAACACACATGCAATGACATTGGTTGATCCATATGTGGTTTGTGAAAAGAACACACATGCAATGCCATTGGTTGATCCATGTGTGGTTTGTGAAAACAACACACATGCTATGCCATTGGTTGATCCATATGTGGGTTGTGAAAAGAACACACATGCATTGCCATTGGTTGATCCATGTGTGATTTGTGAAAAGAACATACATGCAATGACATTGGTTGATCCATATGTGGGTTGTGAAAAGAACACACATGCAATTCCATTGGTTGATCGATGTGGTTTGTGGAAAAAACACACATGCAATGACTCTAGTGGATCCATATGTGGTTTGTGAAAAGAACACACATGCAATGCCATTGGTTGATCCATGTGGTTTGTGGAAAAGAACACACATGCAATGACATTGGTGGATCCATATGTGGTTTGTGGAAAGAACACACATGCAATGACAAGTGTTGATCCATGTGTGGTTTGTGAAAAGAACACACATGCAATTACTCTAGTGGATTCATATGTGGTTTGTGGAAAGATCACACATGCAATGAACACTAGTGGATCCATATGTGGTTCATCACAGGAACACACATGCAATGACATTGGTTGATCCATATGTGGTTTGTGAAAAGAACACATATGCAATTACTCTAGTGGATACATATGTGGTTTGTGGCAATAACACACATGCAATGGCATTGGTGGATCCATGTGTGGTTCATGACAAGAACATACATGTAATGTCATTGGTTGATGCATATGTGGTTTGTGACAATAACACACATGCAATGCAATTGGTTGATCCATGTGGTTTGTGGAAAAGAACACACATGCAATGACTCTAGGGGAACCATAAGTGGTTTGTGGAAAAGAACACACATGCAATTACTCTAGTGGGTACATATCTGGTTTGTGGAAAGAACACACATGCAATGACATTGGTGGATCCATATATGGTTTGTTTAAAGAACACACGTGAAATTACATTTGTTAATCCATATGTGGTTTGTGAAAAGAACACACATGCAATTACTCTAGTGGATTCATATGTGGTTTGTGGAAATAACACACATGCAATGAATACTGGTGGATCCATATGTGGTTCATCACAGGAACACACATGCAATGACATTGGTTGATCCATATGTGGTTTGTGATAATAACACACATGCAATGCCATTGGTTGATCCCTGTGGTTTGTGGAAAAGAACAAACATGCAATGAACGCTCGTGGATCCATATGTGGTTTGTGGAAAGAACACACATGCACTGCCATTAGTTGATCCATATGTGGTTTGTGAAAAGAACACACATGCAATGCCATTGGTTGATCCATGTGTGGTTTGTGGAAAGATCACACATGCAATGACATTGGTTGATCCATATGTGGTTTGTGAAAAGAACACACATGCAATGCCATTGGTTGATCCATGTGTGGTTTGTGAAAAGAAAACACATGCAATACCATTGGTTGATCCATATGTGGGTTGTGGAAAGAACACACATGCAATGCCATTGGTTGATCCATGTGTGGTTTGTGAAAAGAACATACATGCAATGACATTGGTTGATCCATATGTGGTTTGTGAAAATAACACACATGCAATTACTCTAGTGGATTCATATGTAGTTTGTGGAAAGAACACACATGCAATGAAAACTGGTGGATCCATATGTGGTTCATCACAGGAACACACATGCAATGAAATTGGTTGATCCATATGTGGTTTGTGATAATAACACACATGCAATGCCATTGGTTGATCCCTGTGGTTTGTGGAAACGAACAAACATGCAATGAACGCCCGTGGATCCATATGTGGTTTGTGGAAAGAACACACATGCAATGACATTGGTTGATCCATATGTGGTTTGTGAAAAGAACACACATGCAATGCCATTGGTTGATCCATGTGTGGTTTGTGAAAAGAACACACATGCAATGCCATTGGTTGATCCATATGTGGGTTGTGAAAAGAACACACATGCAATGCCATTGGTTGATCCATGTGTGATTTGTGAAAAGAACATACATGCAATGACATTGGTTGATCCATATGTGGTTTGTGAAAAGAACACACATGCAATGCCATTGGTTGATCCATGTGGTTTGTGGAAAAGAACACACATGCAATGACATTGGTGGGTCCATATGTGGTTTGTGGAAAGAACTCACATGAAATGACAAGTGTTGATCCATGTGTGGTTTGTGAAAAGAACACACATGCAATTACTCTAGTGGATTCATATGTGGTTTGTGGAAAGAACACACATGCAATGAACACTAGTGGATCCATATGTGGTTCATCACAGGAACACACATGCAATGACATTGGTTGATCCATATGTGGTTTGTGATAATAACACACATGCAATGCCATTGGTTGATCCCTGTGGTTTGTGGAAAAGAACAAACATGCAATGAACGCTCGTGGATCCATATGTGGTTTGTGGAAAGAACACACATGCACTGCCATTAGTTGATCCATATGTGGTTTGTGAAAAGAACACACATGCAATGCCATTGGTTGATCCATGTGTGGTTTGTGGAAAGATCACACATGCAATGACATTGGTTGATCCATATGTGGTTTGTGAAAAGAACACACATGCAATGCCATTGGTTGATCCATGTGTGGTTTGTGAAAAGAAAACACATGCAATACCATTGGTTGATCCATATGTGGGTTGTGGAAAGAACACACATGCAATGCCATTGGTTGATCCATGTGTGGTTTGTGAAAAGAACATACATGCAATGACATTGGTTGATCCATATGTGGTTTGTGAAAATAACACACATGCAATTACTCTAGTGGATTCATATGTAGTTTGTGGAAAGAACACACATGCAATGAAAACTGGTGGATCCATATGTGGTTCATCACAGGAACACACATGCAATGAAATTGGTTGATCCATATGTGGTTTGTGATAATAACACACATGCAATGCCATTGGTTGATCCCTGTGGTTTGTGGAAACGAACAAACATGCAATGAACGCCCGTGGATCCATATGTGGTTTGTGGAAAGAACACACATGCAATGACATTGGTTGATCCATATGTGGTTTGTGAAAAGAACACACATGCAATGCCATTGGTTGATCCATGTGTGGTTTGTGAAAAGAACACACATGCAATGCCATTGGTTGATCCATATGTGGGTTGTGAAAAGAACACACATGCAATGCCATTGGTTGATCCATGTGTGATTTGTGAAAAGAACATACATGCAATGACATTGGTTGATCCATATGTGGTTTGTGAAAAGAACACACATGCAATGCCATTGGTTGATCCATGTGGTTTGTGGAAAAGAACACACATGCAATGACATTGGTGGGTCCATATGTGGTTTGTGGAAAGAACTCACATGCAATGACAAGTGTTGATCCATGTGTGGTTTGCGAAAAGAACACACATGCAATTACTCTAGTGGATTCATATGTGGTTTGTGGAAAGAACACACATGCAATGAACACTAGTGGATCCATATGTGGTTCATCACAGGAACACACATGCAATGACATTGGTTGATCCATATGTGGTTTGTGAAAAGAACACATATGCAATTACTCTAGTGGATACATATGTGGTTTGTGGCAATAACACACATGCAATGGCATTGGTGGATCCATGTGTGGTTCATGACAAGAACAAACATGTAATGTCATTGGTTGATCCATATGTGGTTTGTGACAATAACACACATGCAATGCAATTGGTTGATCCATGTGGTTTGCGGAAAAGAACACACATGCAATGACTCTAGGGGAACCATAAGTGGTTTGTGGAAAAGAACACACATGCAATTACTCTAGTGGGTACATATCTGGTTTGTGGAAAGAACACACATGCAATGACATTGGTGGATCCATATATGGTTTGTTTAAAGAAAACACATGCAATTACATTTGTTGATCCATATGTGGTTTGTGAAAAGAACACACATGAAATTACTCTAGTGGATTCATATGTGGTTTGTGGAAATAACACACATGCAATGAACACTGGTGGATCCATATGTGGTTCATCACAGGAACACACATGCAATGACATTGGTTGATCCATATGTGGTTTGTGATAATAACACACATGCAATGCCATTGGTTGATCCCTGTGGTTTGTGGAAAAGAACAAACATGCAATGAACGCCCGTGGATCCATATGTGGTTTATGGAAAGAACACACATGCAATGACATTGGTTGATCCATATGTGGTTTGTGAAAAGAACACACATGCAATGCCATTGGTTGATCCATGTGTGGTTTGTGGAAAGAACACGCATGCAATGACATTGGTTGATCCATATGTGGTTTGTGAAAAGAACACACATGCAATGCCATTGGTTGATCCATGTGTGGTTTGTGAAAACAACACACATGCTATGCCATTGGTTGATCCATATGTGGGTTGTGAAAAGAACAAACATGCAATGCCATTGGTTGATCCATGTGTGATTTGTGAAAAGAACATACATGCAATGACATTGGTTGATCCATATGTGGGTTGTGAAAAGAACACACATGCAATTCCATTGGTTGATCCATGTGGTTTATGGAAAAACAACACATGCAATGACTCTAGTGGATCCATATGTGGTTTGTGAAAAGAACACACATGCAATGCCATTGGTTGATCCATGTGGTTTGTGGAAAAGAACACACATGCAATGACATTGGTGGATCCATATGTGGTTTGTGGAAAGAACACACATGCAATGACAAGTGTTGATCCATGTGTGGTTTGTGAAAAGAACACACATGCAATTACTCTAGTGGATTCATATGTGGTTTGTGGAAAGAACACACATGCAAGGAACATAGTGGATCCATATGTGGTTCATCACAGGAACACACATGCAATGACATTGGTTGATCCATATGTGGTTTGTGAAAAGAACACATATGCAATTACTCTAGTGGATACATATGTGGTTTGTGGCAATAACACACATGCAATGGCATTGGTGGATTCATGTGTGGTTCATGACAAGAACATACATGTAATGTCATTGGTTGATGCATATGTGGTTTGTGACAATAACACACATGCAATGCAATTGGTTGATCCATGTGGTTTGTGGAAAAGAACACACATGCAATGACTCTAGGGGAACCATAAGTGGTTTGTGGAAAAGAACACACATGCAATTACTCTAGTGGGTACATATCTGGTTTGTGGAAAGAACACACATGCAATGACATTGGTGGATCCATATATGGTTTGTTTAAAGAACACACATGCAATTACATTTGTTAATCCATATGTGGTTTGTGAAAAGAACACACATGCAATTACTCTAGTGGATTCATATGTGGTTTGTGGAAATAACACAAATGCAATGAACACTGGTGGATCCATATGTGGTTCATCACAGGAACACACATGCAATGACATTGGTTGATCCATATGTGGTTTGTGATAATAACACACATGCAATGCCATTGGTTGATCCCTGTGGTTTGTGGAAAAGAACAAACATGCAATGAACGCTCGTGGATCCATATGTGGTTTGTGGAAAGAACACACATGCAATGACATTAGTTGATCCATATGTGGTTTGTGAAAACAACACACATGCAATGCCATTGGTTGATCCATGTGTGGTTTGTGGAAAGAACACACATGCAATGACATTGGTTGATCCATATGCACACGTGCAATGCCATTGGTTGATCCATGTGTGGTTTGTGAAAAGAACACACATGCAATACCATTGGTTGATCCATATGTGGGTTGTGAAAAGAACACACATGCAATGCCATTGGTTGATCCATGTGTGGTTTGTGAAAAGAACATACATGCAATGACATTGGTTGATCCATATGTGGGTTGTGAAAACAACACACATGAAATTCCATCGGTTGATCCACGTGGTTTGTGGAAAAAACACACATGCAATGACTCTAGTGGATCCATATGTGGTTTGTGGAAATAACACACATGCAATGACTCTAGTGAATACATACATGGTTTGTGAAAAGAACACACATGCAATGACATTGGTGGATCCATATTTGGTTTGTGGAAAGAAAACACATGCAATGACATTTGTTGATCCATATGTGGTTTGTGAAAAGAACACACATGCAATTACTCTGGTGGATACATATCTGGTTTGTGGAAAGAACACACATGCAATGGCATTGGTGGATCCATGTGTGGTTCATGACAAGAACATAGATGTAATGTCATTGGTTGATCCATATGTGGTTTGTGACAATAACACGCATGCAATGCCATTGGTTGATCCATGTGATTTGTGGAAAAGAACACACATGCAATGACTCTAGGGGAACCATAAGTGGTTTGTGGAAAAGAACACACATGCAATTAATCTAGTGGGTACATATGTGGTTTGTGGAAAGAACACACATGCAATGACATTGGTGGATCCATATGTGGTTTGTGAATAGAACACACATGCAATTACATTTGTTGATCCATATGTGGTTTGTGAAAAGAACACACATGCAATGCCATTGGTTGATCCATGTGGTTTGTGGAAAAGAACACACATGCAATGATATTGGTTGATCCATATGTGGTTTGTGGAAAGAACACACATGCAATGACATTGGTTGATCCATGTGTGGTTTGTGAAAATAACACACATGCAATTACTCTAGTGGATTCATATGCAGTTTGTGGAAAGAACACACATGCAATGAAAACTGGTGGATCCATATGTGGTTCATCACAGGAACACACATGCAATGAAATTGGTTGATCCATATGTGGTTTGTGATAATAACACACATGCAATGCCATTGGTTGATCCCTGTGGTTTGTGGAAACGAACAAACATGCAATGAACGCCCGTGGATCCATATGTGGTTTGTGGAAAGAACACACATGCAATGACATTGGTTGATCCATATGTGGTTTGTGAAAATAACACACATGCAATGCCATTGGTTGATCCATGTGTGGTTTGTGAAAAGAACACACATGCAATGCCATTGGTTGATCCATATGTGGGTTGTGAAAAGAACACACATGCAATGCCATTGGTTGATCCATGTGTGATTTGTGAGAAGAACATACATGCAATGACATTGGTTGATCCATATGTGGTTTGTGAAAAGAACACACATGCAATGCCATTGGTTGATCCATGTGGTTTGTGGAAAAGAACACACATGCAATGACATTGGTGGGTCCATATGTGGTTTGTGGAAAGAACTCACATGCAATGACAAGTGTTGATCCATGTGTGGTTTGTGAAAAGAACACACATGCAATTACTCTAGTGGATTCATATGTGGTTTGTGGAAAAAACACACATGCAATGAACACTAGTGGATCCATATGTGGTTCATCACAGGAACACACATGCAATGACATTGGTTGATCCATATGTGGTTTGTGAAAATAACACATATGCAATTACTCTAGTGGATACATATGTGGTTTGTGGCAATAACACACATGCAATGGCATTGGTGGATCCATGTGTGGTTCATGACAAGAACATACATGTAATGTCATTGGTTGATCCATATATGGTTTGTGACAATAACACACATGCAATGCAATTGGTTGATCCATGTGGTTTGCGGAAAAGAACACACATGCAATGACTCTAGGGGAACCATAAATGGTTTGTGGAAAAGAACACACATGCAATTACTCTAGTGGGTACATATCTGGTTTGTGGAAAGAACACACATGCAATGACATTGGTGGATCCATATATGGTTTGTTTAAAGAAAACACATGCAATTACATTTGTTGATCCATATGTGGTTTGTGAAAAGAACACACATGAAATTACTC
The DNA here is from genome assembly GCA_916181665.1 of Avena sativa. Classification (NCBI taxonomy): domain Eukaryota; kingdom Viridiplantae; phylum Streptophyta; class Magnoliopsida; order Poales; family Poaceae; genus Avena; species Avena sativa. The sequence continues at coordinate 509,156,485 of OV702289.1, forward strand.
TAGTGGATTCATATGTGGTTTGTGGAAATAACACACATGCAATGAACACTGGTGGATCCATATGTGGTTCATCACAGGAACACACATGCAATGACATTGGTTGATCCATATGTGGTTTGTGATAATAACACACATGCAATGCCATTGGTTGATCCCTGTGGTTTGTGGAAACGAACAAACATGCAATGAACGCCCGTGGATCCATATCTGGTTTATGGAAAGAACACACATGCAATGACATTGGTTGATCCATATGTGGTTTGTGAAAAGAACACACATGCAATGCCATTGGTTGATCCATGTGTGGTTTGTGGAAAGAACACACATGCAATGACATTGGTTGATCCATATGTGGTTTGTGAAAAGAACACACATGCAATGCCATTGGTTGATCCATGTGTGGTTTGTGAAAAGAACACACATGCAATACCATTGGTTGATCCATATGTGGGTTGTGAAAAGAACACACATGCAATGCCATTGGTTGATCCATGTGTGGTTTGTGAAAAGAACATACATGCAATGACATTGGTTGATCCATATGTGGGTTGTGAAAACAACACACATGCAATGCCATTGGTGGATCCATGTGTGGTTCATGACAAGAACATACATGTAATGTCATTGGTTGATCCATATGTGGTTTGTGACAATAACACACATGCAATGCCATTGGTTGATACATGTGGTTTGTGGAAAAGAACACACATGCAATGACTCTGGGGGAACCATAAGTGGTTTGTGGAAAAGAACACACATGCAATTACTCTAGTGGGTACATATGTGGTTTGTGGAAAGAACACACATGCAATGACATTGGTGGATCCATATGTGGTTTGTGAAAATAACACACATGCAATGACATTGGTGGATCCATATTTGGTTTGTGGAAAGAAAACACATGCAATGACATTTGTTGATCCATATGTGGTTTGTGAAAAGAACACACATGCAATTACTCTGGTGGATACATATGTGGTTTGTGGAAAGAACACACATGCAATGGCATTGGTGGATCCATGTGTGGTTCATGACAAGAACATACATGTAATGTCATTGGTTGATCCATATGTGGTTTGTGACAATAACACACATGCAATTCCATTGGTTGATCCATTTGGTTTGTGGAAAAGAACACACATGCAATGACTCTAGGGGAACCATAAGTGGTTTGTGGAAAAGAACACACATGCAATTAATCTAGTGGGTACATATGTGGTTTGGGGAAAGAGCACACATGCAATGACATTGGTGGATCCATATGTGGTTTGTGAAAAGAACACACATGCAATTACATTTGTTGATCCATATGTGGTTTGTGAAAAGAACACACATGCAATGCCATTGGTTGATCCATGTGGTTTGTGGAAAAGAACACACATGCAATGATATTGGTGGATCCATATGTGGTTTATGGAAAGAACACACATGCAATGACATTGGTTGATCCATGTGTGGTTTGTGAAAATAACACACATGCAATTACTCTAGTGGATTCATATGTAGTTTGTGGAAAGAACACACATGCAATGAAAACTGGTGGATCCATATGTGGTTCATCACAGGAACACACATGCAATGAAATTGGTTGATCCATATGTGGTTTGTGATAATAACACACATGCAATGCCATTGGTTGATCCCTGTGGTTTGTGGAAACGAACAAACATGCAATGAACGCCCGTGGATCCATATGTGGTTTGTGGAAAGAACACACATGCAATGACATTGGTTGATCCATATGTGGTTTGTGAAAAGAACACACATGCAATGCCATTGGTTGATCCATGTGTGGTTTGTGAAAAGAACACACATGCAATGCCATTGGTTGATCCATATGTGGGTTGTGAAAAGAACACACATGCAATGCCATTGGTTGATCCATGTGTGATTTGTGAAAAGAACATACATGCAATGACATTGGTTGATCCATATGTGGTTTGTGAAAAGAACACACATGCAATGCCATTGGTTGATCCATGTGGTTTGTGGAAAAGAACACACATGCAATGACATTGGTGGGTCCATATGTGGTTTGTGGAAAGAACTCACATGCAATGACAAGTGTTGATCCATGTGTGGTTTGTGAAAAGAACACACATGCAATTACTCTAGTGGATTCATATGTGGTTTGTGGAAAGAACACACATGCAATGAACACTAGTGGATCCATATGTGGTTCATCACAGGAACACACATGCAATGACATTGGTTGATCCATATGTGGTTTGTGAAAAGAACACATATGCAATTACTCTAGTGGATACATATGTGGTTTGTGGCAATAACACACATGCAATGGCATTGGTGGATCCATGTGTGGTTCATGACAAGAACATACATGTAATGTCATTGGTTGATCCATATGTGGTTTGTGACAATAACACACATGCAATGCAATTGGTTGATCCATGTGGTTTGCGGAAAAGAACACACATGCAATGACTCTAGGGGAACCATAAGTGGTTTGTGGAAAAGAACACACATGCAATTACTCTAGTGGGTACATATCTGGTTTGTGGAAAGAACACACATGCAATGACATTGGTGGATCCATATATGGTTTGTTTAAAGAAAACACATGCAATTACATTTGTTGATCCATGTGTGGTTTGTGAAAAGAACACACATGCAATTACTCTAGTGGATTCATATGTGGTTTGTGGAAATAACACACATGCAATGAACACTGGTGGATCCATATGTGGTTCATCACAGGAACACACATGCAATGACATTGGTTGATCCATATGTGGTTTGTGATAATAACACACATGCAATGCCATTGGTTGATCCCTGTGGTTTGTGGAAACGAACAAACATGCAATGAACGCCCGTGGATCCATATCTGGTTTATGGAAAGAACACACATGCAATGACATTGGTTGATCCATATGTGGTTTGTGAAAAGAACACACATGCAATGCCATTGGTTGATCCATGTGTGGTTTGTGGAAAGAACACACATGCAATGACATTGGTTGATCCATATGTGGTTTGTGAAAAGAACACACATGCAATGCCATTGGTTGATCCATGTGTGGTTTGTGAAAAGAACACACATGCAATACCATTGGTTGATCCATATGTGGGTTGTGAAAAGAACACACATGCAATGCCATTGGTTGATCCATGTGTGGTTTGTGAAAAGAACATACATGCAATGACATTGGTTGATCCATATGTGGGTTGTGAAAACAACACACATGCAATGCCATTGGTGGATCCATGTGTGGTTCATGACAAGAACATACATGTAATGTCATTGGTTGATCCATATGTGGTTTGTGACAATAACACACATGCAATGCCATTGGTTGATACATGTGGTTTGTGGAAAAGAACACACATGCAATGACTCTGGGGGAACCATAAGTGGTTTGTGGAAAAGAACACACATGCAATTACTCTAGTGGGTACATATGTGGTTTGTGGAAAGAACACACATGCAATGACATTGGTGGATCCATATGTGGTTTGTGAAAATAACACACATGCAATGACATTGGTGGATCCATATTTGGTTTGTGGAAAGAAAACACATGCAATGACATTTGTTGATCCATATGTGGTTTGTGAAAAGAACACACATGCAATTACTCTGGTGGATACATATGTGGTTTGTGGAAAGAACACACATGCAATGGCATTGGTGGATCCATGTGTGGTTCATGACAAGAACATACATGTAATGTCATTGGTTGATCCATATGTGGTTTGTGACAATAACACGCATGCAATTCCATTGGTTGATCCATTTGGTTTGTGGAAAAGAACACACATGCAATGACTCTAGGGGAACCATAAGTGGTTTGTGGAAAAGAACACACATGCAATTAATCTAGTGGGTACATATGTGGTTTGGGGAAAGAGCACACATGCAATGACATTGGTGGATCCATATGTGGTTTGTGAAAAGAACACACATGCAATTACATTTGTTGATCCATATGTGGTTTGTGAAAAGAACACACATGCAATGCCATTGGTTGATCCATGTGGTTTGTGGAAAAGAACACACATGCAATGATATTGGTGGATCCATATGTGGTTTATGGAAAGAACACACATGCAATGACATTGGTTGATCCATGTGTGGTTTGTGAAAATAACACACATGCAATTACTCTAGTGGATTCATATGTAGTTTGTGGAAAGAACACACATGCAATGAAAACTGGTGGATCCATATGTGGTTCATCACAGGAACACACATGCAATGAAATTGGTTGATCCATATGTGGTTTGTGATAATAACACACATGCAATGCCATTGGTTGATCCCTGTGGTTTGTGGAAACGAACAAACATGCAATGAACGCCCGTGGATCCATATGTGGTTTGTGGAAAGAACACACATGCAATGACATTGGTTGATCCATATGTGGTTTGTGAAAAGAACACACATGCAATGCCATTGGTTGATCCATGTGTGGTTTGTGAAAAGAACACACATGCAATGCCATTGGTTGATCCATATGTGGGTTGTGAAAAGAACACACATGCAATGCCATTGGTTGATCCATGTGTGATTTGTGAAAAGAACATACATGCAATGACATTGGTTGATCCATATGTGGTTTGTGAAAAGAACACACATGCAATGCCATTGGTTGATCCATGTGGTTTGTGGAAAAGAACACACATGCAATGACATTGGTGGGTCCATATGTGGTTTGTGGAAAGAACTCACATGCAATGACAAGTGTTGATCCATGTGTGGTTTGTGAAAAGAACACACATGCAATTACTCTAGTGGATTCATATGTGGTTTGTGGAAAGAACACACATGCAATGAACACTAGTGGATCCATATGTGGTTCATCACAGGAACACACATGCAATGACATTGGTTGATCCATATGTGGTTTGTGAAAAGAACACATATGCAATTACTCTAGTGGATACATATGTGGTTTGTGGCAATAACACACATGCAATGGCATTGGTGGATCCATGTGTGGTTCATGACAAGAACATACATGTAATGTCATTGGTTGATCCATATGTGGTTTGTGACAATAACACACATGCAATGCAATTGGTTGATCCATGTGGTTTGCGGAAAAGAACACACATGCAATGACTCTAGGGGAACCATAAGTGGTTTGTGGAAAAGAACACACATGCAATTACTCTAGTGGGTACATATCTGGTTTGTGGAAAGAACACACATGCAATGACATTGGTGGATCCATATATGGTTTGTTTAAAGAAAACACATGCAATTACATTTGTTGATCCATGTGTGGTTTGTGAAAAGAACACACATGCAATTACTCTAGTGGATTCATATGTGGTTTGTGGAAATAACACACATGCAATGAACACTGGTGGATCCATATGTGGTTCATCACAGGAACACACATGCAATGACATTGGTTGATCCATATGTGGTTTGTGATAATAACACACATGCAATGCCATTGGTTGATCCCTGTGGTTTGTGGAAAAGAACAAACATGCAATGAACGCCCGTGGATCCATATGTGGTTTATGGAAAGAACACACATGCAATGACATTGGTTGATCCATATGTGGTTTGTGAAAAGAACACACATGCAATGCCATTGGTTGATCCATGTGTGGTTTGTGGAAAGAACACGCATGCAATGACATTGGTTGATCCATATGTGGTTTGTGAAAAGAACACACATGCAATGCCATTGGTTGATCCATGTGTGGTTTGTGAAAACAACACACATGCTATGCCATTGGTTGATCCATATGTGGGTTGTGAAAAGAACACACATGCAATGCCATTGGTTGATCCATGTGTGATTTGTGAAAAGAACATACATGCAATGACATTGGTTGATCCATATGTGGGTTGTGAAAAGAACACACATGCAATTCCATTGGTTGATCCATGTGGTTTATGGAAAAACAACACATGCAATGACTCTAGTGGATCCATATGTGGTTTGTGAAAAGAACACACATGCAATGCCATTGGTTGATCCATGTGGTTTGTGGAAAAGAACACACATGCAATGACATTGGTGGATCCATATGTGGTTTGTGGAAAGAACACACATGCAATGACAAGTGTTGATCCATGTGTGGTTTGTGAAAAGAACACACATGCAATTACTCTAGTGGATTCATATGTGGTTTGTGGAAAGAACACATATGCAAGGAACATAGTGGATCCATATGTGGTTCATCACAGGAACACACATGCAATGACATTGGTTGATCCATATGTGGTTTGTGAAAAGAACACATATGCAATTACTCTAGTGGATACATATGTGGTTTGTGGCAATAACACACATGCAATGGCATTGGTGGATTCATGTGTGGTTCATGACAAGAACATACATGTAATGTCATTGGTTGATGCATATGTGGTTTGTGACAATAACACACATGCAATGCAATTGGTTGATCCATGTGGTTTGTGGAAAAGAACACACATGCAATGACTCTAGGGGAACCATAAGTGGTTTGTGGAAAAGAACACACATGCAATTACTCTAGTGGGTACATATCTGGTTTGTGGAAAGAACACACATGAAATGACATTGGTGGATCCATATATGGTTTGTTTAAAGAACACACATGCAATTACATTTGTTAATCCATATGTGGTTTGTGAAAAGAACACACATGCAATTACTCTAGTGGATTCATATGTGGTTTGTGGAAATAACACACATGCAATGAACACTGGTGGATCCATATGTGGTTCATCATAGGAACACACATGCAATGACATTGGTTGATCCATATGTGGTTTGTGATAATAACACACATGCAATGCCATTGGTTGATCCCTGTGGTTTGTGGAAAAGAACAAACATGCAATGAACGCTCGTGGATCCATATGTGGTTTGTGGAAAGAACACACACGCAATGACATTAGTTGATCCATATGTGGTTTGTGAAAAGAACACACATGCAATGCCATTGGTTGATCCATGTGTGGTTTGTGGAAAGAACACACATGCAATGACATTGGTTGATCCATATGTGGTTTGTGAAAAGAACACACGTGCAATGCCATTGGTTGATCCATGTGTGGTTTGTGAAAAGAACACACATGCAATACCATTGGTTGATCCATATGTGGGTTGTGAAAAGAACACACATGCAATGCCATTGGTTGATCCATGTGTGGTTTGTGAAAAGAACATACATGCAATGACATTGGTTGATCGATATGTGGGTTGTGAAAACAACACACATGAAATTCCATTGGTTGATCCACGTGGTTTGTGGAAAAAACACACATGCAATGACTCTAGTGGATCCATATGTGGTTTGTGGAAATAACACACATGCAATGACTCTAGTGAATACATACATGGTTTGTGAAAAGAACACACATGCAATGACATTGGTGGTTCCATATTTGGTTTGTGGAAAGAAAACACATGCAATGACATATGTTGATCCATATGTGGTTTGTGAAAAGAACACACATGCAATTACTCTGGTGGATACATATCTGGTTTGTGGAAAGAACACACATGCAATGGCATTGGTGGATCCATGTGTGGTTCATGACAAGAACATACATGTAATGTCATTGGTTGATCCATATGTGGTTTGTGACAATAACACGCATGCAATGCCATTGGTTGATCCATGTGGTTTGTGGAAAAGAACACACATGCAATGACTCTAGGGGAACCATAAGTGGTTTGTGGAAAAGAACACACATGCAATTAATCTAGTGGGTACATATGTGGTTTGTGGAAAGAACACACATGCAATGACATTGGTGGATCCATATGTGGTTTGTGAAAAGAACACACATGCAATTACATTTGTTGATCCATATGTGGTTTGTGAAAAGAACACACATGCAATGCCATTGGTTGATCCATGTGGTTTGTGGAAAAGAACACACATGCAATGATATTGGTTGATCCATATGTGGTTTGTGGAAAGAACACACATGCAATGACATTGGTTGATCCATGTGTGGTTTGTGAAAATAACACACATGCAATTACTCTAGTGGATTCATATGTAGTTTGTGGATAGAACACACATGCAATGAAAACTGGTGGATCCATATGTGGTTCATCACAGGAACACACATGCAATGAAATTGGTTGATCCATATGTGGTTTGTGATAATAACACACATGCAATGCCATTGGTTGATCCCTGTGGTTTGTGGAAAGAACACACATGCAATGAACGCCCGTGGATCCATATATGGTTTGTGGAAAGAACACACATGCAATGACATTGGTTGATCCATATGTGGTTTGTGAAAAGAACACACATGCAATGCCATTGGTTGATCCATGTGTGGTTTGTGAAAAGAACACACATGCAATGCCATTGGTTGATCCATATGTGGGATGTGAAAAGAACACACATGCAATGCCATTGGTTGATCCATGTGTGATTTGTGAGAAGAACATACATGCAATGACATTGGTTGATCCATATGTGGTTTGTGAAAAGAACACACATGCAATGCCATTGGTTGATCCATGTGGTTTGTGGAAAAGAACACACATGCAATGACATTGGTGGGTCCATATGTGGTTTGTGGAAAGAACTCACATGCAATGACAAGTGTTGATCCATGTGTGGTTTGTGAAAAGAACACACATGCAATTACTCTAGTGGATTCATATGTGGTTTGTGGAAAGAACACACATGCAATGAACACTAGTGGATCCATATGTGGTTCATCCCAGGAACACACATGCAATGACATTAGTTGATCCATATGTGGTTTGTGAAAAGAACACATATGCAATTACTCTAGTGGATACATATGTGGTTTGTGGCAATAACACACATGCAATGGCATTGGTGGATACATGTGTGGTTCATGACAAGAACATACATGTAATGTCATTGGTTGATCGATATGTGGTTTGTGACAATAACACACATGCAATGCAATTGGTTGATCCATGTGGTTTGCGGAAAAGAACACACATGCAATGACTCTAGGGGAACCATAAATGGTTTGTGGAAAAGAACACACATGCAATTACTCTAGTGGGTACATATCTGGTTTGTGGAAAGAACACACATTCAATGACATTGGTGGATCCATATATGGTTTGTTTAAAGAAAACACATGCAATTACATTTGTTGATCCATATGTGGTTTGTGAAAAGAACACACATGAAATTACTCTAGTGGATTCATATGTGGTTTGTGGAAATAACACACATGCAATGAACACTGGTGGATCCATATGTGGTTCATCACAGGAACACACATGCAATGACATTGGGTGATCCATATGTGGTTTGTGATAATAACACACATGCAATGCCATTGGTTGATCCCTGTGGTTTGTGGAAAAGAACAAACATGCAATGAACGCCCGTGGATCCATATGTGGTTTATGGAAAGAACACACATGCAATGACATTGGTTGATCCATATGTGGTTTGTGAAAAGAACACACATGCCATGCCATTGGTTGATCCATGTGTGGTTTGTGGAAAGAACACACATGCAATGACATTGGTTGATCCATATGTGGTTTGTGAAAAGAACACACATGCAATGCCATTGGTTGATCCATGTGTGGTTTGTGAAAAGAACACACATGCAATACCATTGGTTGATCCATATGTGGGTTGTGAAAAGAACACACATGCAATGCCATTGGTTGATCCATGTGTGGTTTGTGAAAAGAACATACATGCAATGACATTGGTTGATCCATATGTGGGTTGTGAAAACAACACACATGCAATGCCATTGGTGGATCCATGTGTGGTTCATGACAAGAACATACATGTAATGTCATTGGTTGATCCATATGTGGTTTGTGACAATAACACACATGCAATGCCATTGGTTGATACATGTGGTTTGTGGAAAAGAACACACATGCAATGACTCTGGGGGAACCATAAGTGGTTTATGGAAAAGAACACACATGCAATTACTCTAGTGGGTACATATGTGGTTTGTGGAAAGAACACACATGCAATGACATTGGTGGATCCATATGTGGTTTGTGAAAAGAACACACCTGCAATTACATTGGTGGATCCATATGTGGTTTGTGAAAAGAACGCACATGCAATGACATTGGTTGATCCATATGTGGTCTGTGAAAAGAACGCACATGCAATTACATTGGTTGATCCATATGTGGTTTGTGAAAAGAACACACATGCAATGCCATTGGTTGATCCATGTGGTTTGTGGAAAAGAACACACATGCAATGATATTGGTGGATCCATATGTGGTTTGTGGAACGAACACACATGCAATGACATTGGTTGATCCATGTGTGGTTTGTGAAAATAACACACATGCAATTACTCTAGTGGATTCATATGTGGTTTGTGGAAAGAACACACATGCAATGAAAACTGGTGGATCCATATGTGGTTCATCATAGGAACACACATGCAATGAAATTGGTTGATCCATATGTGGTTTGTGATAATAACACACATGCAATGCCATTGGTTGATCCCTGTGGTTTGTGGAAAAGAACAAACATGCAATGAACGCCCATGGATCCATATGTGGTTTGTGGAAAGAACACACATGCAATGACATTGGTTGATCCATATGTGGTTTGTGAAAAGAACACACATGCAATGCCATTGGTTGATCCATGTGTGGTTTGTGAAAACAACACACATGCTATGCCATTGGTTGATCCATATGTGGGTTGTGAAAAGAACACACATGCAATGCCATTGGTTGATCCATGTGTGATTTGTGAAAAGAACATACATGCACTGACATTGATTGATCCATATGTGGGTTGTGAAAAGAACACACATGCAATTCCATTGGTTGATCCATGTGGTTTGTGGAAAAAACACACATGCAATGACTCTAGTGGATCCATATGTGGTTTGTGAAAAGAACACATGCAATGCCATTGGTTGATCCATGTGGTTTGTGGAAAAGAACACACATGCAATGACATTGGTGGATCCATATGTGGTTTGTGGAAAGAACACACATGCAATGACAAGTGTTGATCCATGTGTGGTTTGTGAAAAGAACACACATGCAATTACTCTAGTGGATTCATATGTGGTTTGTGGAAAGAACACACATGCAATGAACACTAGTGGATCCATATGTGGTTCATCACAGGAACACACATGCAATGACATTGGTTGATCCATATGTGGTTTGTGAAAAGAACACATATGCAATTACTCTAGTGGATACATATGTGGTTTGTGGCAATAACACACATGCAATGGCATTGGTGGATCCATGTGTGGTTCATGACAAGAACATACATGTAATGTCATTTGTTGATGCATATGTGGTTTGTGACAATAACACACATGCAATGCAATTGGTTGATCCATGTGGTTTGTGGAAAAGAACAGACATGCAATGACTCTAGGGGAACCATAAGTGGTTTGTGGAAAAGAACACACATGCAATTACTCTAGTGGGTACATATCTGGTTTGTGGAAAGAACACACATGCAATGACATTGGTGGATCCATATATGGTTTGTTTAAAGAACACATATGCAATTACATTTGTTAATCCATATGTGGTTTGTGAAAAGAACACACATGCAATTACTCTAGTAGATTCATATGTGGTTTGTGGAAATAACACACATGCAATGAACACTGGTGGATCCATATGTGGTTCATCACAGGAACACACATGCAATGACATTGGTTGATCCATATGTGGTTTGTGATAATAACACACATGCAATGCCATTGGTTGATCCCTATGGTTTGTGGAAAAGAACAAACATGCAATGAACGCTCGTGGATCCATATGTGGTTTCTGGAAAGAACACACATGCAATGACATTAGTTGATCCATATGTGGTTTGTGAAAAGAACACACATGCAATGCCATTGGTTGATCCATGTGTGGTTTGTGGAAAGAACACACATGCAATGACATTGGTTGATCGATATGTGGTTTGTGAAAAGAACACACATGCAATGCCATTGGTTGATCCATGTGTGGTTTGTGAAAAGAACACACATGCAATACCATTGGTTGATCCATATGTGGGTTGTGCAAAGAACACACATGCAATGCCATTGGTTGATCCATGTGTGGTTTGTGAAAATAACATACATGCAATGACATTGGTTTATCCATATGTGGGTTGTGAAAACAACACACATGAAATTCCATTGGTTGATCCACGTGGTTTGTGGAAAAAACACACATGCAATGACTCTAGTGGATCCATATGTGGTTTGTGGAAATAACACACATGCAATGACTCTAGTGAATACATACATGGTTTGTGAAAAGAACACACATGCAATGACATTGGTGGATCCATATTTGGTTTGTGGAAAGAAAACACATGCAATGACATTTGTTGATCCATATGTGGTTTGTGAAAAGAACACACATGCAATTACTCTGGTGGATACATATGTGGTTTGTGGAAAGAACACACATGCAATGGCATTGGTGGATCCATGTGTGGTTCATGACAAGAACATATATGTAATGCCATTGGTTGATCCATATGTGGTTTGTGACAATAACACACATGCAATGCCATTGGTTGATCCATGTGGTTTGTGGAAAAGAACACACATGCAATGACTCTAGGGGATCCATAAGTAGTTTGTGGAAAAGAACACACATGCAATTACTCTAGTGGGTACATATGTGGTTTGTGGAAAGAACACACATGGAATGACATTGCTGGATCCATAGGTGGTTTGTGAAAATAACACACATGCAATTTCATTTGTTGATCCATATGTGGTTTGTGAAAAGAACACACATGCAATGCCATTGGTTGATCCATGTGGTTTGTGGAAAAAACACACATGTAGTGACATTGCTGGATCCATATGTGGTTTGTGGAAAGAACACACATGCAATCACATTGGTTGATCCATGTGTAGTTTGTGAAAAGAACACACATTCAATTACTCTAGTGGATTCATATATGGTTTGTGGAAATAACACACATGCAATGAACACTGGTGGATCCATATGTGGTTCATCACAGGAACACACATGCAATGAAATTGGTGGATCCATATGTGGTTTGTGGAAAGAACACACATGCAATGACATTGGTTGATCCATGTGTGGTTTGTGAAAATAACTCACATGCAATTACTCTAGTGGATTCATATGTAGTTTGTGGAAAGAACACACATGCAATGAAAACTGGTGGATCCATATGTGGTTCATCACAGGAACACACATGCAATGAAATTGGTTGATCCATATGTGGTTTGTGATAATAACACACATGCAATGCCATTGGTTGATCCCTGTGGTTTGTGGAAACGAACAAACATGCAATGAACGCCCGTGGATCCATATGTGGTTTGTGGAAAGAACACACATGCAATGCCATTGGTTGATCCATGTGTGGTTTGTGAAAAGAACACACATGCAATGCCATTGGTTGATCCATATGTGGGTTGTCAAAAGAACACACATGCAATGCCATTGATTGATCCATGTGTGATTTGTGAAAAGAACATACATGCAATGACATTGGTTGATCCATATGTGGTTTGTGAAAAGAACACACATGCAATGCCATTGGTTGATCCATGTGGTTTGTGGAAAAGAACACACATGCAATGACATTGGTGGGTCCATATGTGGTTTGTGGAAAGAACTCACATGCAATTACTCTAGTGGATTCATATGTGGTTTGTGGAAAGAACACACATGCAATTACTCTAGTGGATTCATATGTGGTTTGTGGAAAGAACACACATGCAATGAACACTAGAGGATCCATATGTGGTTCATCACAGGAACACACATGCAATGACATTGGTTGATCCATATGTGGTTTGTGAAAAGAACACATATGCAATTACTCTAGTGGATACATATGTGGTTTGTGGCAATAACACACATGCAATGGCATTAGTGGATCCATGTGTGGTTCATGACAAGAACATACATGTAATGTCATTGGTTGATCCATATGTGGTTTGTGACAATAACACACATGCAATGCAATTGGTTGATCCATGTGGTTTGCGGAAAAGAACACACATGCAATGACTCTAGGGGAACCATAAGTGGTTTGTGGAAAAGAACACACATGCAATTACTCTAGTGGGTACATATCTGGTTTGTGGAAAGAACACACATGCAATGACATTGGTGGATCCATAGGTGGTTTGTTTAAAGAAAACACATGCAATTACATTTTTTGATCCATATGTGGTTTGTGAAAAGAACACACATGAAATTACTCTAGTGGATTCATATGTGGTTTGTGGAAATAACACACATGCAATGAACACTGGTGGATCCATATGTGGTTCATCACAGGAACACACATGCAATGACATTGGTTGATCCATATGTGGTTTGTGATAATAACACACATGCAATGCCATTGGTTGATCCCTGTGGTTTGTGGAAACGAACAAACATGCAATGAACGCCCGTGGATCCATATGTGGTTTGTGGAAAGAACACACATGCAATGCCATTGGTTGATCCATGTGTGGTTTGTGAAAAGAACACACATGCAATGCCATTGGTTGATCCATATGTGGGTTGTCAAAAGAACACACATGCAATGCCATTGATTGATCCATGTGTGATTTGTGAAAAGAACATACATGCAATGACATTGGTTGATCCATATGTGGTTTGTGAAAAGAACACACATGCAATGCCATTGGTTGATCCATGTGGTTTGTGGAAAAGAACACACATGCAATGACATTGGTGGGTCCATATGTGGTTTGTGGAAAGAACTCACATGCAATTACTCTAGTGGATTCATATGTGGTTTGTGGAAAGAACACACATGCAATTACTCTAGTGGATTCATATGTGGTTTGTGGAAAGAACACACATGCAATGAACACTAGAGGATCCATATGTGGTTCATCACAGGAACACACATGCAATGACATTGGTTGATCCATATGTGGTTTGTGAAAAGAACACATATGCAATTACTCTAGTGGATACATATGTGGTTTGTGGCAATAACACACATGCAATGGCATTAGTGGATCCATGTGTGGTTCATGACAAGAACATACATGTAATGTCATTGGTTGATCCATATGTGGTTTGTGACAATAACACACATGCAATGCAATTGGTTGATCCATGTGGTTTGCGGAAAAGAACACACATGCAATGACTCTAGGGGAACCATAAGTGGTTTGTGGAAAAGAACACACATGCAATTACTCTAGTGGGTACATATCTGGTTTGTGGAAAGAACACACATGCAATGACATTGGTGGATCCATAGGTGGTTTGTTTAAAGAAAACACATGCAATTACATTTTTTGATCCATATGTGGTTTGTGAAAATAACACACATGAAATTACTCTAGTGGATTCATATGTGGTTTGTGGAAATAACACACATGCAATGAACACTGGTGGATCCATATGTGGTTCATCACAGGAACACACATGCAATGACATTGGTTGATCCATATGTGGTTTGTGATAATAACACACATGCAATGCCATTGGTTGATCCCTGTGGTTTGTGGAAAAGAACAAACATGCAATGACATTGCTGGATCCATAGGTGGTTTGTGGAAAGAACACACATGCAATTTCATTTGTTGATCCATATGTGGTTTGTGAAAAGAACACACATGCAATGCCATTGGTTGATCCATGTGGTTTGTGGAAAAAACACACATGTAGTGACATTGCTGGATCCATATGTGGTTTGTGGAAAGAACACACATGCAATCACATTGGTTGATCCATGTGTAGTTTGTGAAAAGAACACACATTCAATTACTCTAGTGGATTCATATATGGTTTGTGGAAATAACACACATGCAATGAACACTGGTGGATCCATATGTGGTTCATCACAGGAACACACATGCAATGAAATTGGTGGATCCATATGTGGTTTGTGGAAAGAACACACATGCAATGACATTGGTTGATCCATGTGTGGTTTGTGAAAATAACTCACATGCAATTACTCTAGTGGATTCATATGTAGTTTGTGGAAAGAACACACATGCAATGAAAACTGGTGGATCCATATGTGGTTCATCACAGGAACACACATGCAATGAAATTGGTTGATCCATATGTGGTTTGTGATAATAACACACATGCAATGCCATTGGTTGATCCCTGTGGTTTGTGGAAACGAACAAACATGCAATGAACGCCCGTGGATCCATATGTGGTTTGTGGAAAGAACACACATGCAATGACATTGGTTGATCCATATGTGGTTTGTGAAAAGAACAGACATGCAATGCCATTGGTTGATCCATGTGTGGTTTGTGAAAAGAACACACATGCAATGCCATTGGTTGATCCATATGTGGGTTGTCAAAAGAACACACATGCAATGCCATTGATTGATCCATGTGTGATTTGTGAAAAGAACATACATGCAATGACATTGGTTGATCCATATGTGGTTTGTGAAAAGAACACACATGCAATGCCATTGGTTGATCCATGTGGTTTGTGGAAAAGAACACACATGCAATGACATTGGTGGGTCCATATGTGGTTTGTGGAAAGAACTCACATGCAATTACTCTAGTGGATTCATATGTGGTTTGTGGAAAGAACACACATGCAATTACTCTAGTGGATTCATATGTGGTTTGTGGAAAGAACACACATGCAATGAACACTAGAGGATCCATATGTGGTTCATCACAGGAACACACATGCAATGACATTGGTTGATCCATATGTGGTTTGTGATAATAACACACATGCAATGCCATTGGTTGATCCCTATGGTTTGTGGAAAAGAACAAACATGCAATGAACGCTCGTGGATCCATATGTGGTTTCTGGAAAGAACACACATGCAATGACATTAGTTGATCCATATGTGGTTTGTGAAAAGAACACACATGCAATGCCATTGGTTGATCCATGTGTGGTTTGTGGAAAGAACACACATGCAATGACATTGGTTGATCGATATGTGGTTTGTGAAAAGAACACACATGCAATGCCATTGGTTGATCCATGTGTGGTTTGTGAAAAGAACACACATGCAATACCATTGGTTGATCCATATGTGGGTTGTGCAAAGAACACACATGCAATGCCATTGGTTGATCCATGTGTGGTTTGTGAAAATAACATACATGCAATGACATTGGTTTATCCATATGTGGGTTGTGAAAACAACACACATGAAATTCCATTGGTTGATCCACGTGGTTTGTGGAAAAAACACACATGCAATGACTCTAGTGGATCCATATGTGGTTTGTGGAAATAACACACATGCAATGACTCTAGTGAATACATACATGGTTTGTGAAAAGAACACACATGCAATGACATTGGTGGATCCATATTTGGTTTGTGGAAAGAAAACACATGCAATGACATTTGTTGATCCATATGTGGTTTGTGAAAAGAACACACATGCAATTACTCTGGTGGATACATATGTGGTTTGTGGAAAGAACACACATGCAATGGCATTGGTGGATCCATGTGTGGTTCATGACAAGAACATATATGTAATGCCATTGGTTGATCCATATGTGGTTTGTGACAATAACACACATGCAATGCCATTGGTTGATCCATGTGGTTTGTGGAAAAGAACACACATGCAATGACTCTAGGGGATCCATAAGTAGTTTGTGGAAAAGAACACACATGCATTTACTCTAGTGGGTACATATGTGGTTTGTGGAAAGAACACACATGGAATGACATTGCTGGATCCATAGGTGGTTTGTGAAAATAACACACATGCAATTTCATTTGTTGATCCATATGTGGTTTGTGAAAAGAACACACATGCAATGCCATTGGTTGATCCATGTGGTTTGTGGAAAAAACACACATGTAGTGACATTGCTGGATCCATATGTGGTTTGTGGAAAGAACACACATGCAATCACATTGGTTGATCCATGTGTAGTTTGTGAAAAGAACACACATTCAATTACTCTAGTGGATTCATATATGGTTTGTGGAAATAACACACATGCAATGAACACTGGTGGATCCATATGTGGTTCATCACAGGAACACACATGCAATGAAATTGGTGGATCCATATGTGGTTTGTGGAAAGAACACACATGCAATGACATTGGTTGATCCATGTGTGGTTTGTGAAAATAACTCACATGCAATTACTCTAGTGGATTCATATGTAGTTTGTGGAAAGAACACACATGCAATGAAAACTGGTGGATCCATATGTGGTTCATCACAGGAACACACATGCAATGAAATTGGTTGATCCATATGTGGTTTGTGATAATAACACACATGCAATGCCATTGGTTGATCCCTGTGGTTTGTGGAAACGAACAAACATGCAATGAACGCCCGTGGATCCATATGTGGTTTGTGGAAAGAACACACATGCAATGCCATTGGTTGATCCATGTGTGGTTTGTGAAAAGAACACACATGCAATGCCATTGGTTGATCCATATGTGGGTTGTCAAAAGAACACACATGCAATGCCATTGATTGATCCATGTGTGATTTGTGAAAAGAACATACATGCAATGACATTGGTTGATCCATATGTGGTTTGTGAAAAGAACACACATGCAATGCCATTGGTTGATCCATGTGGTTTGTGGAAAAGAACACACATGCAATGACATTGGTGGGTCCATATGTGGTTTGTGGAAAGAACTCACATGCAATTACTCTAGTGGATTCATATGTGGTTTGTGGAAAGAACACACATGCAATTACTCTAGTGGATTCATATGTGGTTTGTGGAAAGAACACACATGCAATGAACACTAGAGGATCCATATGTGGTTCATCACAGGAACACACATGCAATGACATTGGTTGATCCATATGTGGTTTGTGAAAAGAACACATATGCAATTACTCTAGTGGATACATATGTGGTTTGTGGCAATAACACACATGCAATGGCATTAGTGGATCCATGTGTGGTTCATGACAAGAACATACATGTAATGTCATTGGTTGATCCATATGTGGTTTGTGACAATAACACACATGCAATGCAATTGGTTGATCCATGTGGTTTGCGGAAAAGAACACACATGCAATGACTCTAGGGGAACCATAAGTGGTTTGTGGAAAAGAACACACATGCAATTACTCTAGTGGGTACATATCTGGTTTGTGGAAAGAACACACATGCAATGACATTGGTGGATCCATAGGTGGTTTGTTTAAAGAAAACACATGCAATTACATTTTTTGATCCATATGTGGTTTGTGAAAAGAACACACATGAAATTACTCTAGTGGATTCATATGTGGTTTGTGGAAATAACACACATGCAATGAACACTGGTGGATCCATATGTGGTTCATCACAGGAACACACATGCAATGACATTGGTTGATCCATATGTGGTTTGTGATAATAACACACATGCAATGCCATTGGTTGATCCCTGTGGTTTGTGGAAAAGAACAAACATGCAATGACATTGCTGGATCCATAGGTGGTTTGTGGAAAGAACACACATGCAATTTCATTTGTTGATCCATATGTGGTTTGTGAAAAGAACACACATGCAATGCCATTGGTTGATCCATGTGGTTTGTGGAAAAAACACACATGTAGTGACATTGCTGGATCCATATGTGGTTTGTGGAAAGAACACACATGCAATCACATTGGTTGATCCATGTGTAGTTTGTGAAAAGAACACACATTCAATTACTCTAGTGGATTCATATATGGTTTGTGGAAATAACACACATGCAATGAACACTGGTGGATCCATATGTGGTTCATCACAGGAACACACATGCAATGAAATTGGTGGATCCATATGTGGTTTGTGGAAAGAACACACATGCAATGACATTGGTTGATCCATGTGTGGTTTGTGAAAATAACTCACATGCAATTACTCTAGTGGATTCATATGTAGTTTGTGGAAAGAACACACATGCAATGAAAACTGGTGGATCCATATGTGGTTCATCACAGGAACACACATGCAATGAAATTGGTTGATCCATATGTGGTTTGTGATAATAACACACATGCAATGCCATTGGTTGATCCCTGTGGTTTGTGGAAACGAACAAACATGCAATGAACGCCCGTGGATCCATATGTGGTTTGTGGAAAGAACACACATGCAATGACATTGGTTGATCCATATGTGGTTTGTGAAAAGAACAGACATGCAATGCCATTGGTTGATCCATGTGTGGTTTGTGAAAAGAACACACATGCAATGCCATTGGTTGATCCATATGTGGGTTGTCAAAAGAACACACATGCAATGCCATTGATTGATCCATGTGTGATTTGTGAAAAGAACATACATGCAATGACATTGGTTGATCCATATGTGGTTTGTGAAAAGAACACACATGCAATGCCATTGGTTGATCCATGTGGTTTGTGGAAAAGAACACACATGCAATGACATTGGTGGGTCCATATGTGGTTTGTGGAAAGAACTCACATGCAATTACTCTAGTGGATTCATATGTGGTTTGTGGAAAGAACACACATGCAATTACTCTAGTGGATTCATATGTGGTTTGTGGAAAGAACACACATGCAATGAACACTAGAGGATCCATATGTGGTTCATCACAGGAACACACATGCAATGACATTGGTTGATCCATATGTGGTTTGTGAAAAGAACACATATGCAATTACTCTAGTGGATACATATGTGGTTTGTGGGAATAACACACATGCAATGGCATTAGTGGATCCATGTGTGGTTCATGACAAGAACATACATGTAATGTCATTGGTTGATCCATATGTGGTTTGTGACAATAACACACATGCAATGCAATTGGTTGATCCATGTGGTTTGCGGAAAAGAACACACATGCAATGACTCTAGGGGAACCATAAGTGGTTTGTGGAAAAGAACACACATGCAATTACTCTAGTGGGTACATATCTGGTTTGTGGAAAGAACACACATGCAATGACATTGGTGGATCCATAGGTGGTTTGTTTAAAGAAAACACATGCAATTACATTTTTTGATCCATATGTGGTTTGTGAAAAGAACACACATGAAATTACTCTAGTGGATTCATATGTGGTTTGTGGAAATAACACACATGCAATGAACACTGGTGGATCCATATGTGGTTCATCACAGGAACACACATGCAATGACATTGGTTGATCCATATGTGGTTTGTGATAATAACACACATGCAATGCCATTGGTTGATCCCTGTGGTTTGTGGAAAAGAACAAACATGCAATGACATTGCTGGATCCATAGGTGGTTTGTGGAAAGAACACACATGCAATTTCATTTGTTGATCCATATGTGGTTTGTGAAAAGAACACACATGCAATGCCATTGGTTGATCCATGTGGTTTGTGGAAAAAACACACATGTAGTGACATTGCTGGATCCATATGTGGTTTGTGGAAAGAACACACATGCAATCACATTGGTTGATCCATGTGTAGTTTGTGAAAAGAACACACATTCAATTACTCTAGTGGATTCATATATGGTTTGTGGAAATAACACACATGCAATGAACACTGGTGGATCCATATGTGGTTCATCACAGGAACACACATGCAATGAAATTGGTGGATCCATATGTGGTTTGTGGAAAGAACACACATGCAATGACATTGGTTGATCCATGTGTGGTTTGTGAAAATAACTCACATGCAATTACTCTAGTGGATTCATATGTAGTTTGTGGAAAGAACACACATGCAATGAAAACTGGTGGATCCATATGTGGTTCATCACAGGAACACACATGCAATGAAATTGGTTGATCCATATGTGGTTTGTGATAATAACACACATGCAATGCCATTGGTTGATCCCTGTGGTTTGTGGAAACGAACAAACATGCAATGAACGCCCGTGGATCCATATGTGGTTTGTGGAAAGAACACACATGCAATGACATTGGTTGATCCATATGTGGTTTGTGAAAAGAACAGACATGCAATGCCATTGGTTGATCCATGTGTGGTTTGTGAAAAGAACACACATGCAATGCCATTGGTTGATCCATATGTGGGTTGTCAAAAGAACACACATGCAATGCCATTGATTGATCCATGTGTGATTTGTGAAAAGAACATACATGCAATGACATTGGTTGATCCATATGTGGTTTGTGAAAAGAACACACATGCAATGCCATTGGTTGATCCATGTGGTTTGTGGAAAAGAACACACATGCAATGACATTGGTGGGTCCATATGTGGTTTGTGGAAAGAACTCACATGCAATTACTCTAGTGGATTCATATGTGGTTTGTGGAAAGAACACACATGCAATTACTCTAGTGGATTCATATGTGGTTTGTGGAAAGAACACACATGCAATGAACACTAGAGGATCCATATGTGGTTCATCACAGGAACACACATGCAATGACATTGGTTGATCCATATGTGGTTTGTGAAAAGAACACATATGCAATTACTCTAGTGGATACATATGTGGTTTGTGGGAATAACACACATGCAATGGCATTAGTGGATCCATGTGTGGTTCATGACAAGAACATACATGTAATGTCATTGGTTGATCCATATGTGGTTTGTGACAATAACACACATGCAATGCAATTGGTTGATCCATGTGGTTTGCGGAAAAGAACACACATGCAATGACTCTAGGGGAACCATAAGTGGTTTGTGGAAAAGAACACACATGCAATTACTCTAGTGGGTACATATCTGGTTTGTGGAAAGAACACACATGCAATGACATTGGTGGATCCATAGGTGGTTTGTTTAAAGAAAACACATGCAATTACATTTTTTGATCCATATGTGGTTTGTGAAAAGAACACACATGAAATTACTCTAGTGGATTCATATGTGGTTTGTGGAAATAACACACATGCAATGAACACTGGTGGATCCATATGTGGTTCATCACAGGAACACACATGCAATGACATTGGTTGATCCATATGTGGTTTGTGATAATAACACACATGCAATGCCATTGGTTGATCCCTGTGGTTTGTGGAAAAGAACAAACATGCAATGAACGCCCGTGGATCCATATGTGGTTTATGGAAAGAACACACATGCAATGACATTGGTTGATCCATATGTGGTTTGTGAAAAGAACACACATGCAATGCCATTGGTTGATCCATGTGTGGTTTGTGGAAAGAACACGCATGCAATGACATTGGTTGATCTATATGTGGTTTGTGAAAAGAACACACATGCAATGCCATTGGTTGATCCATGTGTGGTTTGTGAAAAGAACACACATGCAATACCATTGGTTGATCCATATGTGGGTTGTGAAAAGAACACACATGCAATGCCATTGGTTGATCCATGTGTGGTTTGTGAAAAGAACATACATGCAATGACATTGGTTGATCCATATGTGGGTTGTGAAAACAACACACATGAAATTCCATTGGTTGATCCACGTGGTTTGTGGAAAATACACACATGCAATGACTCTAGTGGATCCATATGTGGTTTGTGGAAATAACACACATGCAATGACTCTAGTGAATACATACATGATTTGTGAAAAGAACACACATGCAATGACATTGGTGGATCCATATTTGGTTTGTTGAAAGAACACACATGCAATGGCATTGGTGGATCCATGTGTGGTTCATGACAAGAACATACATGTAATGTCATTGGTTGATCCATATGTGGTTTGTGACAATAACACACATGCAATGCCATTGGTTCATCCATGTGGTTTGTGGAAAAGAACACACATGTAATGACTCTAGGGGAACCGTAAGTGGTTTGTGGAAAAGAACACACATGCAATTACTCTAGTGGGTACATATGTGGTTTGTGGAAAGAACACACATGCAATGACATTGGTGGATCCATATGTGGTTTATGAAAAGAACAAACATGCAATTACATTTGTTGATCCATATGTGGTTTGTGAAAAGAACACACATGCAATGCCATTGGTTGATCCATGTGGTTTGTGGAAAAGAACACACATGCAATGATATTGGTGGATCCATATGTGGTTTGTGGAAAGAACACACATGCAATGACATTGGTTGATCCATGTGTGGTTTGTGAAAAGAACACACATGCAATTACTCTAGTGGATTCATATGTGGTTTGTGTAAAGAACACACACGCAATGAACACTGGTGGATCCATATGTGGTTCATCACAGGAACACACATGCAATGACATTGGTTGATCCATATGTGGTTTATGATAATAACACACATGCAATGCCATTGGTTGATCCCTGGGGTTTGTGGAAAAGAACAAATATTCAATGAACGCCCGTGGATCCATAAGTGGTTTGTGGAAAGAACACACATGCAATGACATTGGTTGACCCATATGTGGGTTGTGAAAAGAACACACATGCAATGCCATTGGTTGATCCATGTGGTTTTTGTGAAAACAACACACATGCAATGCCATTGGTTGATCCATATGTGGGTTGTGAAAATAACACACATGCAATGCCATTGGTTGATCTATGTGTGGTTTGTGAAAAGAACATACATGCAATGACATTGGTTGATCCATATGTGGGTTGTGAAAAGAACACACATGCAATGCCATTGGTTGATCCACATGGTTTGTGGAAAAAACACACATGCGATGACTCTAGTGGATCCATATGTGGTTTGTGGAAAGAACACACATGCAATGACTCTAGTGGATACATACATGGTTTGTGAAAAGAACGCACATGCAATGACATTGGTATATCCATATTTGGTTTGTGGAAAGAAAACACATGCAATGACATTTGTTGATCCATATGTGGTTCATCACAGGAACACACATATAATGAAATTGGTTAATCCATATGTGGTTTGTCATAATATGTCACATCCCAAGATTTTCCAAATCTTGAAATATGAAAAATAAAATAAACAAAATAAATTTTGTTGAAAATCAGGGTGAAAAGAAACTTTTGTTTCAAAAAGGAAACTTAAAATCCCATCTTGAACAAACTTTGGTAGAAGTTTGAATTCAACAAATCCAAATCAAGGGAAATGCATTCCTCAATGAATGTATCTGGAAAATTGAACACTAGGAAAGTAAATCCAAAACCCTAAGCCCTAATGGAAGGAAATCAGTTTCCAAAGTATCTCCAAATCTATGGATTTGATCCATACCAAATCTGATCAACAAATAATCCTAAAGGGATTTATAAGGATAAAAGGAAAATAAATTGTTTTGGAAACACTAATTTAGATCTTTTAATAAAAGACTTTGTTTTCAAATGAAAAGGTGAGCCAAATTAATTTTGGCCAAACTTTTGTAATAAAATATTTTTGTTTTGATAAAATGAGTAAAGGTTTATTTAAATAAAATAATAAGGATTTAAATATCCAATTTTATTTAAGTAAAGGCTTTTCCCATTTTAAATGAACACCAAGTATTTTATTACTACTTTGAAATCTTTTATTAAAAGGTTTTGATTAAAATTAGTAAAGAATTATTTAAATAAAATAATAAGGATTTAAATATCCAATTTTATTTAAGTAAAGGCTTTCCCATTTTAATTAAACACCAAAACTTATTTATTTATTTAAATAAGTTTCCAAGTATTCTTTTATTTTTTCAAATAAAACCTTCTGGTTTGGTTTTGAAAATAATTGGATATCAAATGGAAATTTTATTAAATAAATCAAACACTAATAAATAACTAAAGATCCATTTTATTTAATTAATAAATGGATCCTAAATTAAATAAAATTATTATTTCATTTTGGATTTGGATTATGTTAATAAACAAAACCAAATTCAAAATACCAAGTTGAGTGTTTGTTTGAATTGTTTGAATGGTTTGATTGTTTGAAATATTGTTTGAATTGCAAAACAGAAAAATAGATTTAGAAAAAGGAAAATAAAGCAGACCGAAAAAATAGGAAAAGGCAGACCCAACCTAATAGGCCCAGCAGCAGCCACCTAGCCCACCTGCTCACTTCCCCGAAGAAATCTTTTCACACCCAGTTTCTAACCCACTCAGTCACAGACAAACGGGACCCACTCCTCCTCTCTCACTCACTCGCTGACGAGATGACCCCACCTCCTCTTATTTTTCCCCCGAACCGTTTTCTTCACCGCGAAAGGAACCCGCTAAGTAGATGACAAGTGGACCCCGTTCCCTCATCCTTTCCCACTGACCAGAGGACCCCACCGCCACCTCCTTCTTCTTCCCCGCGTGACCCTGTCTCCCCAGACTCCGCTACCGTTGCTGCCTTCAATCCGCGTGTTCAATTCGCATTGATGCTGCGTTAATCTCTCGCCACGACCACGCAGGATAAATCGCCTCTCCCTCCTCATCATTTTCCCCCAGACCACTCCCCCAAGCTCGCCCCCAGGCCGCTCCAATTCCTCCCCAAGCACCCTCTGCTCCGACGAGCTGTCGCAGCAATTCCGGCCAAGACTCGCCGCCCCTCTCCTCCCCGAACAAGCTCGCAGCTACCCCACTCCCAGACGCACCTCCCAGCACTTTTAGTTCGACCGCGGGCGCCCCCGAGCAACGTCTGCAACGAGCTCTGAACAGCGCTGCCGTCTGTCTGTCTCCGACGAGTTTTTCCTGGTAAGAGCTGACCACCCCGAGCCCTCTCGTTCACGCTCACAGCCCCGCCATGATCTCCTGCGTCTAACCCTGCCCTCGGTCTGTCTTCTCGTGACCTGTAGCGACGTCTCCGACCACGACTGAGACCACCACGTTTACTGCAAACTCCGGTGACCTTCCCAGGTAAACCTCGTTCACCCCCGCAGCTCCTGTTAATGCTCCCATCTTTCCCAGATCAATACGCGCCTGACCACATCCTTGTTTTGCTTCGGCACAAATCGCAGCCTCGCCTTCGACCGTGGACAGAGCCGTCCGACGCCGCCACGAACTCCGGCGAGCAATTACACCTGACCCCGAGCGCCCCTCGCCCGACCAACACCTCCCCGAGCATCACCATGATCCCCTGAGCCCGGTAAGCACCCCCTCCTTCTCCCTCACCCCCTGTAGCACCAGCACCTTCGTCGACCGACCGCTCCGCTGCCGGTAGCCACCGCAGCGCCACCAGCTTCTTGTCAATGCGATGACAGCCGTTCGATCTCGATCCACTGGTTAGGATAGATCCACTTAGTCGCGAAGAGGTATGTCCTCAGACCGCACGATTTAACTTAGATCCAACGCTCCACAGCCACGATCCGGCCGAACTGGTATCGACCAATGATATCACGCCGCGTGTCACCTATTAGGTTTAAAAACAGTTTTGAAAACAGAAACTTTTGCAAACTCCAAAAATTACAAATTTTATGTCGTTGGAATCAGCAAGTCAAGCCCTAACCAACCCTGCCCTTAGTTTAGCAAATAGTATTTGTTAGATTGGTTGATTATGCAAAAACATTTGTGTGCTTTCTAAGACTAGAAAAATTGTTTAAAAATGTTTTTAAGGTTAAAACCTTTGCAAATTGGTTTGTTGTGACCTTACTGACCCTAGAGACCAACCCTTGTCTTGGAAAATGATTTTTGTAAAGGTTAGAATGGATTAATTAGTTTAGTCCATTTCTAGCCAAACAAAACTATTGTTTTGTTTACAAAAATGTTTTTGTAAAGAAAAACTTTGAGAAAATGGTTTAGACCAAACCTACTGACCCAAACACCAAGTTTTGCAATAGCAACTCATTTGGTGAACCCTATAGGTTAGCGCCTTAGTAAAAATATTTCTACACCACATAGAATGACACTTTGTTTTGGAAAATGGTTTTATAGTGAAACCTTTTGCAAATAACTTAGCCACTTTACAAAATGACCATTAGGTGTACTCCAATGTCTATGACCCACTAGGAACCACTTTTCAAACAAAACAAAGCTTGGCATGCTTGCATGCATTACTTTGACTTTGTCATTTTGTGTAATTGTTTTGCTTGATTGGTAGATTGAGTTTGTGCCTTGCTTGATTGAATTGTAGTGACTTAAAGAGTGTGATTGTTGCAAGGACAAGGAGTGAACTTATACCCTCTACCAAAAAGGCAAGTGATATCATCATGAATATTCCATTCCTATATTTTATTTATGCATTAGTGTTATTTTTCTAAGTATAGGACTTGCATGGAGTTTTGCTATGTATAAACTATGCTTTGGGAAAACCTACTAGGTGGAACCTTAGTGAAAATTACCTAAGTCAAGATTCCTATTACTATCATGCTTAGCCTAGCTACTAGAAAACAAGGGTGGTTTATATATTCACACTATGGAAAAATATTCTAAGTCTAAGGACTTGTGTTTTATTTAACAAAACAACTAAGTTAATGAATCACCTGGGTGGAAAGGAAGGAATGGTTTATGTTGAGTGGTTCACAAGGCCATGGACTTGGCTTGTGTATCTCACTTGTGGATGGCCACCCAGGAAACAAAGAGATTTGAGATGTCAAATGTTGAGAAGCTTCAAGTGCAACCACTTGGCAATATGGGCTCTGCCATGATCATATAGGTTGCAAGAACTTAGCCATATGGACAGTTGGTGGTAGTGTTTGATAGGATGGAACGCGTCCATGATGGTCTAAGGAAAAGCTTCTGAAAGATCTTGTCTTGGGAAACCAAGTCTTGTGGGAAAAGTGCACCACCTCTGCAGAGTGTAAATCTAAGTACTTAGCCATGTCCCTGGTAAAGGACAATTTGAGCATCAAGACATGGAAGCAATCAAGAATCTCATCATTCCAATTTCTAAATTAAAACTTGTGGGTGAACAAGGGTTGTGTGAATTCCTCAATCTTTGATGGAGAGATGGCTTGGTACAAGGATCTTGAAATCTTAGATTGGGAAAAAAATGATTTTGCCAAGCACTTCAGTCTTTGATTGGTAGATGCCCTGAGTGGATCTTCAGTCTTTGATTGGTAGATGCCTTGGGAAAGTTTTTGCCAAACAAAAACTTAGTATTTTCAAAATGATAGGGAAAAATCTATTTTGAGCAATGCAAGCCTCAACTCCACTTAGCCAATTGCATATAGATGTTAGACTCCACTATACTACCAAAGTATCACTTGCCAATACAATTCAAATGTATTGACCCTTGTGGCTGTAACTTGTAATGTTGCAGGTTTGATTGATTTTAGTGAAGATTGATTGATTAGGATTACAAAGTCTACAACCAACATCTGCCTGTGGCACTTTGAAGATGAAGGACCCATGACTATAGTTATTCCGCTGCAATGTAATGTAAATAGCAAATGGGCTATGTTTGATGTAATAAAATTATTTTATTCCTGGTTATAAAGTTGTATTATGACCTTTGTTTCTTGATATTACATCTGAACTGTGGATGCTAGCTATTGATCCAGGGACTAGCATTGTAAACACAGGGGACTCAATCTTATTAAAGGTTGGGGACCTTACAGAATGGTATCAGAGCATTGTGTTTCCTGTAGGATTTGTAACCCTAGGATTGGACAAAACCCCTTTAGAAAAATAGGAGTTGTCTTATTCCAAAAACTTATTTCCAAAAACAATCTTGTAAACTCTTTCCTCAATCATTTTGGTTTCAATTCTACATCTCTTCTATTTCAACTTGATGGAAAAGCCTACCCTTTGACCAAAGACTTCACCATGTGCAAAGGACTTCTTCAACTTCATCAACTCTAATGACTTCAACACCTTCAACTCTAATGACTTCAACATCTTCAACATGTTCACCAAAGACTTCAACCTTGGATATCACTAAAGACTACAAATGAGACAAGAAATGTTGCTCAAGATTTGAAGATTAAAGAAACACAACTTAGAAGGAGCCATCATCACCTTTGAAGTTTTGTGACCAAGACACAAGAATTCTTCAAGGATACAAAGATCTCATTCAAGAAGAACCAAGAAGAATGGGAAGATCACAAGTGAACCATATAGATGGACCACCATATATAGTTTAAGTCAAAACCCACCAACTTATGTGGTGTAACAAAAAATATTTTTGGTTGCCTACAAATGTGCTTGAAACTTGTTGTTTGAGTAGAGTGTTTGTTTGTGATTGCTTACACATTGCTTGTGTGAATTGTGATGTGTGTGATTAGGATTGATTCCCTTAGAAATCTTTTGCCTATTCTAATCTCCTCCAACCCCAAACAGATGACTTCTCCAAGAGGCTCCAACATCAAGGATGGTGACAACAGCAACAATCAAGAGGACAACATGAGAGAGCTCATAGCAACTCAAAACCAATTGAACCAACTAACAACTCAGTTCATAGCCAGCAATAGTGATAAAGATCCAGCACTGCAAAAGTTTTTGGAGGAACAATCCCAACTGATGCTTAAGGTGACTAATCAAATGATCAGCATGGAAGAAAACTATCCCAAAAGAGTGTATGACAACAAGGATGACAAGAATGTTATTCTAGATGGAGACCCAGCTTGCATTATTTGTGGAGACAAGGACCATACTTCCAAGGAGCATGAAGACCAATGCCCCAATTGTGAAAAGGAACATCCAGTTGGACAATGTCCTACCTCTCAAGCTACTTGTTACCTATGTGAAGGAAACGACCATGTCCCTACCCAATGCCCCATCTATGCCATTGTTGAACAAAGGAAACAAGAAGGATCCAAGTATGCCAAAAATGTTGATGGCAAAGGAAAAGGACCACTCATACCTCCAAACAAGACAACCCAATTCAAAGGATCAAAGAAATCCAAGAAACCAAAGCAGGACATGAGCCTTGTGCAATGTCGTAAATGTAAGGAAATGGGACACTACCCCAGTGGATGCCCAGAGAACCCGAAGAATAAAGAGATCGGCCAAGTAGTGTGCAACAACTGCAAAGAGCCAGGCCACTATGTAGCCACTTGTCCACAGGAACTACGCAAGGAACTTGAAGACATCCACTGTTTCAACTGCAAGAACCCAGGACACTATGCAAGCAATTGTCCAGAAAAGATGAAGAACAAGTTGAACAAGCCTATGGAGAAACTCAACCTTGGCCCATGAGTCAAGTGTGGAAATAAAGGCCACTATGCAGAAGTTTTCCAAGAAGGAGTTTTCCAAGAATCCAAGCAAGCCAAGATGTAATTAGTTGGAAAATTTTTAAGGGTGGTAGTACCCTAGATGCTTTTGAGCCAACTTGTAACCCCTAGCTTTCCCAAATCTCGGGACGAGATTTATTTTAAGGGTGGTAGCCTGTCACATCCCAAGATTTTCCAAATCTTGAAATATGAAAAATAAAATAAACAAAATAAATTTTGTTGAATATCAGGGTGAAAAGAAACTTTTGTTTCAAAAAGGAAACTTAAAATCCCATCTTGAACAAACTTTGGTAGAAGTTTGAATTCAACAAATCCAAATCAAGGGAAATGCATTCCTCAATGAATGTATCTGGAAAATTGAACACTAGGAAAGTAAATCCAAAACCCTAAGCCCTAATGGAAGGAAATCAGTTTCCAAAGTATCTCCAAATCTATGGATTTGATCCATACCAAATCTGATCAACAAATAATCCTAAAGGGATTTATAAGGATAAAAGGAAAATAAATTGTTTTGGAAACACTAATTTAGATCTTTTAATAAAAGACTTTGTTTTCAAATGAAAAGGTGAGCCAAATTAATTTTGGCCAAACTTTTGTAATAAAATATTTTTGTTTTGATAAAATGAGTAAAGGTTTATTTAAATAAAATAATAAGGATTTAAATATCCAATTTTATTTAAGTAAAGGCTTTTCCCATTTTAAATGAACACCAAGTATTTTATTACTACTTTGAAATCTTTTATTAAAAGGTTTTGATTAAAATGAGTAAAGAATTATTTAAATAAAATAATAAGGATTTAAATATCCAATTTTATTTAAGTAAAGGCTTTCCCATTTTAATTAAACACCAAAACTTATTTATTTATTTAAATAAGTTTCCAAGTATTCTTTTATTTTTTCAAATAAAACCTTCTGGTTTGGTTTTGAAAATAATTGGATATCAAATGGAAATTTTATTAAATAAATCAAACACTAATAAATAACTAAAGATCCATTTTATTTAATTAATAAATGGATCCTAAATTAAATAAAATTATTATTTCATTTTGGATTTGGATTATGTTCATAAACAGAACCAAATTCAAAATACCAAGTTGAGTGTTTGTTTGAATGGTTTGATTGTTTGAAATATTGTTTGAATTGCAAAACAAAAAAATAGATTTAGAAAAAGGAAAATAAAGCAGACAGAAAAAAATAGGAAAAGGCAGACCCAGCCCAATAGGCCCAGCAGCAGCCACCTATCCCACCTGCTCACTTCCCCGAAGAAATCTTTTCACACCCAGTTTCTAACCCACTCAGTCATAGACAAACGGGACCCACTCCTCCTCTCTCACTCACTCGCTGACGAGATGACCCCACCTCCTCTTATTTTTCCCCCGAACCGTTTTCTTCACCGTGAAAGGAACCCGCAAAGCAGATGACAAGTGGACCCCGTTCCCTCATCCTTTCCCACTGACCAGAGGACCCCACCGCCACCTCCTTCTTCTTCCCCGCGCGACCCTGTCTCCCCAGACTCCGCTACCGTTGCTGCCTTCAATCCGCGCGTTCAATTCGCATTGATGCTGCGTTAATCTCTCGCCACGACCACGCAGGATAAATAGCCTCTCCCTCCTCGTCATTTTCCCCCAGACCACTCCCCCAAGCTCGCCCCCAGGCCGCTCCAATTCCTCCCCAAGCACCCTCTGCTCCGACGAGCTGTCGCAGCAATTCCGGCCAAGACTCGCCGCCCCTCTCCTCCCCGAACAAGCTCACAGCTACCCCACTCCCAGACGCACCTCCCAGCACTTTTAGTTCGACCGCGGGCGCCCCCGAGCAACGTCTGCAACGAGCTCTGAACAGCGCCGCCGTCTGTCTGTCTCCGACGAGTTTTTCCTGGTAAGAGCTGACCACCCCGAGCCCTCTCGTTCACGCTCACAGCCCCGCCATGATCTCCTGCGTCTAACCCTGCCCTCGGTCTGTCTTCTCGTGACCTGTAGCGACGTCTCCGACCACGACTGAGACCACCGCGTTTACTGCAAACTCCGGTGACCTTCCCAGGTAAACCCCGTTCACCCCCGCAGCTCCTGTTAATGCTCCCATCTTTCCCAGATCAATACGCGCCTGACCACATCCTTGTTTTGCTTCGGCACAAATCGCAGCCTCGCCTTCGACCGTGGACAGAGCCGTCCGACGCTGCCACGAACTCCGGCGAGCAATTACACCTGACCTCGAGCGCCCCTCGCCCGACCAACACCTCCCCGAGCATCACCGTGATCCCCTGAGCCCGGTAAGCAACCCCTCCTTCTCCCTCACCCCCTGTAGCACCAGCACCGTCGTCGACCGACCGCTCCGCCGCCGGTAGCCACCGCAACGCCGCCAGCTTCTTGTCAATGCGATGACGGCCGTTCGATCTCGATCCACTGGTTAGGATAGATCCACTTAGTCGCGAAGAGGTATGTCCTCTGGACCGCACGATTTAACTTAGATCCAACGCTCCACAGCCACGATCCGGCCGAACCGGTATCAACCAATGATATCACGCCGCGTGTCGCCTATTAGGTTTAAAAACAGTTTTGAAAACATAAACTTTTGCAAACTTCAAACCCTTGTAATTTTGGATCCACACATCCAAAAATTACAAATTTTATGTCGTTGGAATCAGCAAGTCAAGCCCTAACCAACCCTGCCCTTAGTTTAGCAAATAGTATTTGTTAGATTGGTTGATTATGCAGAAACATTTGTGTGCTTTCTAAGACTAGAAAAATTGTTTAAAAATGTTTTTAAGGTTAAAACCTTTGCAAATTGGTTTGTTGTGACCTTACTGACCCTAGAGACCAACCCTTGTCTTGGAAAATGATTTTTGTAAAGGTTAGAATGGATTAATTAGTTTAGTCCATTTCTAGCCAAACAAAACTATTGTTTTGTTTACAAAAATGTTTTTGTAAAGAAAAACTTTGAGAAAATGGTTTAGACCAAACCTACTGACCCAAACACCAAGTTTTGCAATAGCAACTCATTTGGTGAACCCTATAGGTTAGCGCCTTGGTAAAAATATTTCTACACCACATAGAATGACACTTTGTTTTGGAAAATGGTTTTATAGTGAAACCTTTTGCAAATAACTTAGCCACTTTACAAAATGACCATTAGGTGTACTCCAATGTCTATGACCCACTAGGAACCACTTTTCAAACAAAACAAAGCTTGGCATGCTTGCATGCATTACTTTGACTTTGTCATTTTGTGTAATTGTTTTGCTTGATTGGTAGATTGAGTTTGTGCCTTGCTTGATTGAATTGTAGTGACTTGAAGAGTGTGATTGTTGCAAGGACAAGGAGTGAACTTATACCCTCTACCAAAAAGGCAAGTGATATCATCATGAATATTCCATTCCTATATTTTATTTATGCATTAGTGTTATTTTTCTAAGTATAGGACTTGCATGGAGTTTTGCTATGTATAAACTATGCTTTGGGAAAACCTACTAGGTGGAACCTTAGTGAAAATTACCTAAGTCAAGATTCCTATTACTATCATTATTAGCCTAGCTACTAGAAAACAAGGGTGGTTTATATATTCACACTATGGAAAAATATTCTAGGTCTGAGGACTTGTGTTTTATTTAACAAAACAACTAAGTTAATGAATCACCTGGGTGGAAAGGAAGGAATGGTTTATGTTGAGTGGTTCACAAGGCCATGGACTTGGCTTGTGTATC
This sequence comes from Avena sativa, assembly GCA_916181665.1. Lineage (NCBI taxonomy): Eukaryota > Viridiplantae > Streptophyta > Magnoliopsida > Poales > Poaceae > Avena > Avena sativa. The sequence continues at coordinate 509,191,017 of OV702289.1, forward strand.
TCACTTGTGGATGGCCACCCAGGAAACAAAGAGATTTGAGATGTCAAATGTTGAGAAGCTTCAAGTGCAACCACTTGGCAATATGGGCTCTGCCATGATCATATAGGTTGCAAGAACTTAGCCATATGGACAGTTGGTGGTAGTGTTTGATAGGATGGAACGCATCCATGATGGTCTAAGGAAAAGCTTCTGAAAGATCTTGTCTTGGGAAACCAAGTCTTGTGGTAAAAGTGCACCACCTCTGTAGAGTGTAAATCTAAGTACTTAGCCATGTCCCTGGTAAAGGACAATTTGAGCATCAAGACATGGAAGCAATCAAGAATCTCATCATTCCAATTTCTAAATTAAAACTTGTGGGTGAACAAGGGTTGTGTGAATTCCTCAATCTTTGATGGAGAGATGGCTTGGTACAAGGATCTTGAAATCTTAGATTGGGAAAAAAATGATTTTGCCAAGCACTTCAGTCTTTGATTGGTAGATGCCCTGAGTGGATCTTCAGTCTTTGATTGGTAGATGCCTTGGGAAAGTTTTTGCAATAATTGTTGCCAAGCAAATCTTCAGTCTTTGATTGGTAGATGCCCTGAGTGGATCTTTAGTCTTTGATTGGTAGATGCCTTGGGAAAGTTTTTGCCAAACAAAAACTTAGTATTTTCAAAATGATAGGGAAAAATCTATTTTGAGCAATGCAAGCTTCAACTCCACTTAGCCAATTGCATATAGATGTTAGACTCCACTATACTACCAAAGTATCACTTGCCAATACAATTCAAATGTATTGACCCTTGTGGCTGTAACTTGTAATGTTGCAGGTTTGATTGCTTTTAGTGAAGATTGATTGATTAGGATTACAAAGTCTACAACCAACATCTGCCTGTGGCACTTTGAAGATGAAGGACCCATGACTATAGTTATTCCGCTGCAATGTAATGTAAATAGCAAATGAGCTATGTTTGATGTAATAAAATTATTTTATTCCTAGTTATAAAGTTGTATTATGACCTTTGTTTCTTGATATTACATCTGAACTGTGGATGCTAGCTATTGATCCAGGGACTAGCATTGTAAACACAGGGGACTCAATCTTATTAAAGGTTGGGGATCTTACATAATAACACACATGCAATGCCATTGGTTGATCCCTGTAGTTTGTGGAAAAGAACAAACATGCAATGAACGCCCGTGGATCCATATGTGGTTTGTGGAAAGAACACACATGCAATGACATTGGTTTATCCATATGTGGTTTGTGAAAAGAACACACATGCAATGCCATTGGTTGATCCATGTGTGGTTTGTGAAAAGAACACACATGCAATGCCATTGGTTGATCCATATGTGGTTTGTGAAAAGAACATACATGCCATGACATTGGTTGATCCATATGTGGGTTGTGAAAAGAACACACATGCAATTCCATTGGTTGATCCATGTGGTTTGTGGAAAAAACACACATGCAATGACATTGGTGGGTCCATATGTGATCTGTGGAAAGAACACACATGCAATGAATCTAGTGGATACATAGATGGTTTGTGAAAAGAACACACATGCAATGACATTGGTGGATCCATATTTGGTTTGTGGAAAGGAAACAAATGCAATGACATTTGTTGATCCATATGTGGTTTGTGAAAAGAACACACATGCAATTACTCTGGTGGATACATATGTGGTTTGTGGAAAGAACACACATGCAATGGCATTGGTGGATCCATGTGTGATTCATGACAAGAACATACATGTAATGTCATTGGTTGATCCATATGTGGTTTGTGACAATAACACACATGCAATTCCATTGGTTGATCCATGTGGTTTGTGGAAAAGAACACACATGCAATGACTCTAGGGGATCCATAAGTGGTTTGTGGAAAAGAACACACATGCAATTACTCTAGTGGGTACATATGTGGTTTGAGGAAAGAACACACATGCAATGATATTGGTGGATCCATATGTGGTGTGTGAAAAGAACACACATTCAATTAAATTTGTTGATCCATATGTGGTTTGTGAAAAGAACACACATGTAATGCCATTGGTTGATCCATGTGGTTTGTGGAAAAGAACAAACATGCAATGACATTGGTGGATCCATGTGGTGTGTGGAAAGAACACACATGCAATGACATTGGTTGATCCATGTGTGGTTTGTGAAAAGAACACACATGTAATTACTCTAGTGGATTCATATGTGGTTTGTGGAAAGAACACACATGCAATGACTCTAGTGGATCCATATGTGGTTTGTGGAAAAGAACACACATGGAATTACTCTAGTGGGTACGTATGTGTTTTGTGGAAAGAACACACATGCAATGGCATTGGATGATCCATATGTGGTTCGTGAAAAGAACACACCTACAATGACATTGGTTGATCCATATGTGGTTTGTGGAAAGAACACACATGCAATGCCATTGGTTGATCCATGTGGTTTGTGGAAAAAACACACATGCAACGACTCTAGTGGATCAATTTGTGGTTTGTCGAAAGAACACACATGCAATGATCTAGTGGATACATACATGGTTTGTGAAAAGAAGACACATGTTGGTGGATCCATATTTGGTTTGTGGAAAGAAAACACATGCAATGACATTTGTTGATCCATATGTGGTTTCGGAAAAGAAATCATATGCAATTACTCTGGTGGATACATATGTAGTTTGTGGAAAGAACACACATGCAATGTCATTGGTTGATCCATGTGTGGTTGGTGACAATAACACACATGCAAAGCCATTGGTTGATCCATACGTGGTTTGTGACAATAACACACATGCAATGCCATTGGTTGATCCATGTGGTTTGTGGAAAAGAACACACATGTAACGACTCTAGGGGATCCATAAGTGGTTTGTGGAAAAGAACACACATGCAATTACTCTAGTGGGTACATATGTGGTTTGTGGAAAGAACACACATGCAATGACATTGGTGGATCCATATGTGGTTTGTGAAAAGAACACACATGCAATTACATTTGTTGATCCATATGTGGTTTGTGAAAAGAACACACAAGCAATGCCATTGGTTGCAATGACATTGGTGGATCCATATGTGGTTTGTTGAAAGAACACACATGCAATGACATTGGTTGATCCATGTGTGGTTTGTGAAAACAACACACATGCAATTACTCTAGTGAATTCATATGTGGTTTGTGGAAAGAACACACATGCAATGAACACTGGTGGATCCATATGTTGTTCATCATAGGAACACACATGCAATGACATTGGTTGATCCATATGTGGTTTGTGATAATAACACACATGCAACGCCATTCGTTGATCCCTGTGGTTTGTGGAAAATAACAAATATGCAATGAACACCCGTGGATCCATATGTGGTTTGTGGAAGGAACACACATGCAATGACATTGGTTGCTCCATATGTGGGCTGTGAAAAGAACACACATGCAATTCCGTTGGTTGATCCATGTGTGGTTTGTGAAAAGAACACACATGCAATGCCATTGGTTGATCCATATGTGGGTTGTGCAAAGAACACACATGCAATGCCATTGGTTGATCCATGTGTGGTTTGTGAAAAGAACATACATGCAATGACATTGGTTGATCCATATGTGGGTTGTGAAAAGAACACACATGTAATGCCATTGGTTGATCCATGTGGTTTGTGGAAAAGAACACACATGCAATGACATTGGTGGATCCATATGTGGTTCGTGGAAAGAACACACATGCAATGACTGTAGTGGATACATACATGGTTTGTGAAAAGAACACACATGCAATGACATTGGTGGATCCATATGTGGTTTGTGGAAAGAACACACATGCAATGACTCTAGTGGATACATATATGGTTTGTGAAAAGAACACACATGCAATTACTCTAGTGGATTCATATGTTGTTTGTGGAAAGAACACACATGCAATGACTCTAGTGGATCCATATGTGGTTTGTGGAAAAGAACACACATGGAATTACTCTAGTGAGTACATATGTGGTTTGTGGAAAGAACACACATGCAGTGGCATTGGTTGATCCATATGTGGTTTGTGAAAACAACACACCTGCAATGACATTGGTTGATCCATATGTGGTTTGTGGAAAGAACACACATGCAATGGCATTGGTTGATCCATGTGGTTTGTGGAAAAAACACACATGGAATGACTCTAGTGGATCCATATGTGGTTTGTGGAAAGAACACACATGCAATGACTCTAGTGGATACATACATGGTTTGTGAAAAGAAGACACATGCAATGAGATTGGTGGATCCATATTTGGTCCGTGGAAAGAAAACACATGCAATGACATTTGTTGAACCATATGTGGTTTGTGAAAAGAACACATATGCAATTACTCTGGTGGATACATATGTGGTATGTGGAAAGAACACACATGCAATGGCATTGGTGGATCCATGTGTGGTTCATGACAAGAACATACATGTAATGTCATTGGTTGATCCATATGTGGTTTGTGAAAATAACACACATGCAATGCCATTGGTTGATCAATGTGGTTTGTGAAAAAGAACACACATGCAATGACTCTAGGGGATCCATATGTGGTTTGTGGAAAAGAACACACATGTAATTAGTCTAGTGGGTACATATGTGGTTTGTGGAAAGAACACACATGCAATTACTCTAGTGGGTACATATGTGGTTTGTTAAAAGAACACACATGCAATTACATTTGTTGATCCATATGTGGTTTGTGAAAAGAACACACATGCAATGCCATTGGTTGATCCATGTGGTTTGTGGAAAATAACACACATCCAATGACATTGGTGGATCCACATGTGGTTTGTGGAAAGAACACACATGCAATGACATTGGTTGATCCATGTGTGGTTTGTGAAAAGAACACACATGCAATTACTCTAGTGGATTCATATATGGTTTGTGGAAAGAACACACATGCAATGAAAACTGGTGGATCCATATGTGGTTCATCACAGGAACACACATGCAATGACATTGGTTGATCCATATGTGGTTTATGATAATAACACACATGCAATGCCATTGGTTGATCCCTGGGGTTTGTGGAAAAGAACAAACATGCAATGAACGCCCGTGGATCCATAAGTGGTTTGTGGAAAGAACACACATGCAATGACATTGGTTGCCCCATATGTGGGTTGTGAAAAGAACACACATGCAATACCATTGGTTGATCCATGTGGTTTTTGTGAAAACAACACACATGCAATGCCATGGTTGATCCATATGTGGGTTGTGAAAATAACACACATGCAATGCCATTGGTTGATCTATGTGTGGTTTGTGAAAAGAACATACATGCAATGACATTGGTTGATCCATATGTGGGTTGCGAAAAGAACACACATGCAATGCCATTGGTTGATCCGCGTGGTTTGTGGAAAAAACACACATGCAATGACTCTAGTGGATCCATATGTGGTTTGTGGAAAGAACACACATGCAATGACTCTAGTGGATACATACATGGTTTGTGAAAAGAACGCACATGCAATGACATTGGTATATCCATATTTGGTTTGTGGAAAGAAAACACATGCAATGACATTTGTTGATCCATATGTGGTTTGTGAAAAGAACACACATGCAATTACTCTGGTGGATACATATCTGGTTTGTGGAAAGAACACACTTGTAATTACTCTAGTGGGTACACATGTGGTTTGTGGAAAGAACACATATGCAATGACATTGGTGGATCCATATGTGGTTTTTGAAAAGAACACACATGCAACTACATTTGTTGATCCATATGTGGTTTGTGAAAAGAACACACATGTAATGCCATTGGTTGATCCATGTAGTTTGTGGAAAAGAACACACATGCAATGACATTGGTGGATTCATATGTGGTTTGTGGAAAGAACACACATGCAATTACATTGGTTGATCCATGTGTGGTTTGTGAAAATAACACACATGCAATTACTCTAGTGGATTCATACATGGTTTGTGGAAAGAACACACATGCAATGACTCTAGTGGATCCATATGTGGTTTGTGGAAAAGAACACACATGGAATTACTCTAGTGGGTACATATGTGGTTTGTGGAAAGAACACACATGCAATGGCATTGGTTGATCCATATGTGGTTTGTGAAAAGAACACACCTGCAATTTCATTGGTTGATCCATGTGTGGTTTGTGGAAAGAACACACATGCAATGACATTGGTTGATCCATGTGGTTTGTGGAAAACAACACACATGCAATGACTCTAGTGGATCCATAAGTGGTTTGTGGAAAAGAACACACATGCAATTACTCTCGTGGGTACATATGTGGTTTGTGGAAAGAACACACATGAAATGACATTGGTGCATCCATATGTGGTTTGTGAAAAGAACACACATGCAATTAAATTTGTTGATCCATATGTGGTTTGTGAAAAGAACAGACATGCAGTGACATTGGTTGATCCATGTGGTTTGTGGAAAAGAACACACAGCAATGACATTGGTGGATCCATATGTGGTTTGTGGAAAGAACACACATGCAATGACATTGGTTGATCCATGTGAGGTTTGTGAAAAGAACACACATGCAATTACTCTAGTGGATTCATATGTGGTTTGTGGAAAGAACACACATGCAATGACTCTAGTGGATCCATATGTGGTTTGTGGAAAAGAACACACATGGAATGCCATTGGTTGATCCATGTGGTTTGTGGAAAAGAACACACATGCAATGACATTGGTGGATCCATATGTGGTTTGTGGAAAGAACACACATGCAATGACTGTAGTGGATACATACATGGTTTGTGAAAAGAACACACATGAAATGACATTGGTGGATCCATATGTGGTTTGTGGAAAGAACACACATGCAATGACTCTAGTGGATACATACATGGTTTGTGAAAAGAACACACATGCAATTACTCTAGTGGATTCATATGTTGTTTGTGGAAAGAACACACATGCAATGACTCTAGTGGATCCATATGTGGTTTGTGGAAAAGAACACACATGGAATTACTCTAGTGGGTACATATGTGGTTTGTGGAAAGAACACACATGCAATGGCATTGGTTGATCCATATGTGGTTTGTGAAAAGAACACACCTGCAATGACATTGGTTGATCCATATGTGGTTTGTGGAAAGAACACACATGCAATGGCATTGGTTGATACATGTGGTTTGTGGAAAAAACACACATGGAATGACTCTAGTGGATCCATATGTGGTTTGTGGAAAGAACACACATGCAATGACTCTAGTGGATACATACATGGTTTGTGAAAAGAAGACACATGCAATGAGATTGGTGGATCCATATTTGGTCTGTGGAAAGAAAACACATGCAATGACATTTGTTGATCCGTATGTGGTTTGTGAAAAGAACACATATGCAATTACTCTGGTGGATACATATGTGGTTTGTGGAAAGAACACACATGCAATGGCATTGGTGGATCCATGTGTGGTTCATGACAAGAACATACATGTAATGTCATTGGTTGATCCATATGTGGTTTGTGAAAATAACACACATGCAATGCCATTGGTTGATCAATGTGGTTTGTGAAAAAGAACACACATGCAATGACTCTAGGGGATCCATATGTGGTTTGTGGAAAAGAACACACATGCAATTACTCTAGTGGGTACATATGTGGTTTGTGGAAAGAACACACATGCAATTACTCTAGTGGGTACATATGTGGTTTGTTAAAAAAACACACATGCAATTACATTTGTTGATCCATATGTGGTTTGTGAAAAGAACACACATGCAATGCCATTGGTTGATCCATGTGGTTTGTGGAAAAGAACACACATGCAATGACATTGGTGGATCCATATGTGGTTTGTGGAAAGAACACACATGCAATGACATTGGTTGATCCATGTGTGGTTTGTGAAAAGAACACACATCCAATTACTCTAGTGGATTCATATGTGGTTTGTGGAAAGGATACACACGCAATGAACACTGGTGGATCCATATGTGGTTCATCACAGGAACACACATGCAATGACACTGGTTGATCCATATGTGGTTTATGATAATAACACACATGCAATGCCATTGGTTGATCCCTGGGGTTTGTGGAAAAGAACAAACATGCAATGAACGCCCGTGGATCCATAAGTGGTTTGTGGAAAGAACACACATGCAATGACATTGGTTGACCCATATGTGGGTTGTGAAAAGAACACACATGCAATGCCATTGGTTGATCCATGTGGTTTTTGTGAAAACAACACACATGCAATGCCATGGTTGATCCATATGTGGGTTGTGAAAATAACACACATGCAATGCCATTGGTTGATCTATGTGTGGTTTGTGAAAAGAACATACATGCAATGACATTGGTTGATCCATATGTGGGTTGTGAAAAGAACACACATGCAATGCCATTGGTTGATCCACGTGGTTTGTGGAAAAACACACATGCAATGACTCTAGTGGATCCATATGTGGTTTCTGGAAAGAACACACATGCAATGACTCTAGTGGATACATACATGGTTTGTGAAAAGAACGCACATGCAATGACATTGGTATATCCATATTTGGTTTGTGGAAAGAAAACACATGCAATGACATTTGTTGATCCATATGTGGTTTGTGAAAAGAACACACATGCAATTACTCTGGTGGATACATATCTGGTTTGTGGAAAGAACACACTTGTAATTACTCTAGTGGGTACACATGTGGTTTGTGGAAAGAACACATATGCAATGACATTGGTGGATCCATATGTGGTTTTTGAAAAGAACACACATGCAACTACATTTGTTGATCCATATGTGGTTTCTGAAAAGAACACACATGTAATGCCATTGGTTGATCCATGTAGTTTGTGGAAAAGAACACACATGCAATGACATTGGTGGATTCATATGTGGTTTGTGGAAAGAACACACATGCAATTACATTGGTTGATCCATGTGTGGTTTATGAAAATAACACACATGCAATTACTCTAGTGGATTCATACGTTGTTTGTGGAAAGAACACACATGCAATGACTCTAGTGGATCCATATGTGGTTTGTGGAAAAGAACACACATGGAATTACTCTAGTGGGTACATATGTGGTTTGTGGAAAGAACACACATGCAATGGCATTGGTTTATCCATATGTGGTTTGTGAAAAGAACACACCTGCAATTTCATTGGTTGATCCATGTGTGGTTTGTGGAAAGAACACACATGCAATGACATTGGTTGATCCATGTGGTTTGTGGAAAATAACACACATGCAATGACTCTAGTGGATCCATAAGTGGTTTGTGGAAAAGAACACACATGCAATTACTCTAGTGGGTACATATGTGGTTTGTGGAAAGAACACACATGAAATGACATTGGTGGATCCATATGTGGTTTTTGAAAAGAACACACATGCAATTAAATTTGTTGATCCATATGTGGTTTGTGAAAAGAATAGACATGCAGTGACATTGGTTGATCCATGTGGTTTGTGGAAAAGAACACACAGCAATGACATTGGTGGATCCATATGTGGTTTGTGGAAAGAACGCACATGCAATGACATTGGTTGATCCATGTGAGGTTTGTGAAAAGAACACACATGCAATTACTCTAGTGGATTCATATGTGGTTTGTGGAAAGAACACACATGCAATGACTCTAGTGGATCCATATGTGGTTTGTGGAAAAGAACACACATGGAATGCCATTGGTTGATCCATGTGGTTTGTGGAAAAGAACACACATGCAATGACATTGGTGGATCCATATGTGGTTTGTGGAAAGAACACACATGCAATGACTGTAGTGGATACATACATGGTTTGTGAAAAGAGCACACATGCAATGACATTGGTGGATCCATATGTGGTTTGTGGAAAGAACACACATGCAATGACTCTAGTGGATACATACATGGTTTGTGAAAAGAACACACATGCAATTACTCTAGTGGATTCATATGTTGTTTGTGGAAAGAACACACATGCAATGACTCTAGTGGATCCATATGTGGTTTGTGGAAAAGAACACACATGGAATTACTCTAGTGGGTACATATGTGGTTTGTGGAAAGAACACACATGCAATGGCATTGGTTGATCCATATGTGGTTTTTGAAAAGAACACACCTGCAATGACATTGGTTGATCCATATGTGGTTTGTGGAAAGAACACACATGCAATGGCATTGGTTGATACATGTGGTTTGTGGAAAAAACACACATGGAATGACTCTAGTGGATCCATATGTGGTTTGTGGAAAGAACACACATGCAATGACTCTAGTGGATACATACATGGTTTGTGAAAAGAAGACACATGCAATGAGATTGGTGGATCCATATTTGGTCTGTGGAAAGAAAACACATGCAATGACATTTGTTGATCAATATGTGGTTTGTGAAAAGAACACATATGCAATTACTCTGGTGGATACATATATGGTTTGTGGAAAGAACACACATGCAATGGCATTGGTGGATCCATGTGTGGTTCATGACAAGAACATACATGTAATGTTATTGGTTGATCCATATGTGGTTTGTGAAAATAACACACATGCAATGCCATTGGTTGATCAATGTGGTTTGTGAAAAAGAACACACATGCAATGACTCTAGGGGATCCATATGTGGTTTGTGGAAAAGAACACACATGCAATTACTCTAGTGGGTACATATGTGGTTTGTGGAAAGAACACACATGCAATTACTCTAGTGGGTACATATGTGGTTTGTTAAAAAAACACACATGCAATTACATTTGTTGATCCATATGTGGTTTGTGAAAAGAACACACATGCAATGCCATTGGTTTATCCATGTGGTTTGTGGAAAAGAACACACATGCAATGACATTGGTGGATCCATATGTGGTTTGTGGAAAGAACACACATGCAATGACATTGGTTGATCCATGTGTGGTTTGTGAAAAGAACACACATCCAATTACTCTAGTGGATTCATATGTGGTTTGTGGAAAGGATACACACGCAATGAACACTGGTGGATCCATATGTGGTTCATCACAGGAACACACATGCAATGACATTGGTTGATCCATATGTGGTTTATGATAATAACACACATGCAATGCCATTGGTTGATCCCTGGGGTTTGTGGAAAAGAACAAACATGCAATGAACGCCCGTGGATCCATAAGTGGTTTGTGGAAAGAACACACATGCAATGACATTGGTTGACCCATATGTGGGTTGTGAAAAGAACACACATGCAATGCCATTGGTTGATCCATGTGGTTTTTGTGAAAACAACACACATGCAATGCCATGGTTGATCCATATGTGGGTTGTGAAAATAACACACATGCAATGTCATTGGTTGATCTATGTGTGGTTTGTGAAAAGAACATACATGCAATGACATTGGTTGATCCATATGTGGGTTGTAAAAAGAACACACATGCAATGCCATTGGTTGATCCACGTGGTTTGTGGAAAAAACACACATGCAATGACTCTAGTGGATCCATATGTGGTTTGTGGAAAGAACACACATGCAATGACTCTAGTGGATACATACATGGTTTGTGAAAAGAACGCACATGCAATGACATTGGTATATCCATATTTGGTTTGTGGAAAGAAAACACATGCAATAACATTTGTTGATCCATATGTGGTTTGTGAAAAGAACACACATGCAATTACTATGGTGGATACATATGTGGTTTGTGGAAAGAACACACTTGTAATTACTCTAGTGGGTACACATGTGGTTTGTGGAAAGAACACATATGCAATGACATTGGTGGATCCATATGTGGTTTTTGAAAAGAACACACATGCAATTACATTTGTTGATCCATATGTGGTTTGTGAAAAGAACACACATGCAATGCCATTGGTTGATCCATGTAGTTTGTGGAAAAGAACACACATGCAATGACATTGGTGGATCCATGTAGTTTGTGGAAAAAAACACACATGCAATGACATTGGTGGATCCATATGTGGTTTGTGGAAAGAACACACATGCAATTACATTGGTTGATCCATGTGTGGTTTGTGAAAAGAACACACATGCAATTACTCTAGTGGATTCATACGTGGTTTGTGGAAAGAACACACATGCAATGACTCTAGTGGATCCATATGTGGTTTGTGGAAAAGAACACACATGGAATTACTCTAGTGGGTACATATGTGGTTTGTGGAAAGAACACACATGCAATGGCATTGGTTGATCCATATGTGGTTTGTGAAAAGAACACACCTGCAATTTCATTGGTTGATCCATGTGTGGTTTGTGGAAAGAACACACATGCAATGCCATTGGTTGATCCATGTGGTTTGTGGAAAACAACACACATGCAATGACTAGTGGATCCATAAGAGGTTTTTGGAAAAGAACACACATGCAATTACTCTAGTGGGTACATATGTGGTTTGTGGAAAGAACACACATGAAATGACATTGGTGGATCCATATGTGGTTTGTGAAAAGAACACACATGCAATTAAATTTGTTGATCCATATGTGGTTTGTGAAAAGAACAGACATGCAGTGCCACTGGTTGATCCATGTGGTTTGTGGAAAAGAACACACAACAATGACATTGGTGGATCCATATGTGGTTTGTGGAAAGAACACACATGCAATGACATTGGTTGATCCATGTGTGGTTTGTGAAAAGAACACACATGCAATTATTCTAGTGGATTCATATGTGGTTTGTGGAAAGAACACACATGCAATGACTCTAGTGGATCCATATGTGGTTTGTGGAAAAGAACACACATGGAATTACTCTAGTGGGTACATATGTGGTTTGTGGAAAGAACACACATGCAATGGAATTGGTTGATCCATATATGGTTTGTGAAAAGAACACACCTGCAATGACATTGGTTGATCCATATGTGGTTTGTGGAAAGAACACATATGCAATGCCATTGGTTGATCCATGTGGTTTGTGGAAAAAACACACATGCAATGACTCTAGTTGATCCATATGTGGTTTTGAACACACATGCAATGACTCTAGTGGATACATACATCGTTTGTGAAAAGAAGACACATGCAATGACATTGGTGGATCCATATTTGGTTTTTGGAAATAAAACACATGCAATGATATTTGTTGATCCATATGTGGTTTGTGAAAAGAACACACATGCAATTACTCTGGTGGATACATATGTGGTTTGGGGAAAGGACACATATGCAATGGCATTGGTGGATCCATGTGGGGTTCATGACAAGAACATAGATGTAATTTCATTGGTTGATCCATATGTGGTTTCTGACAATAACACACATGCAATGCCATTGGTTGATCCATGTGGTTTGTGGAAAAGAACACAGATGCAATGACTCTAGGGGATCCATAAGTGGTTTGTGGAAAAGAACACACATGCAATTACTCTAGTGGGTACATATGTGGTTTGTGGAAAGAACACACATGCAATGACATTGGTGGATCCATATGTGGTTTTTGAAAAGAACACACATGCAATTACATTTGTTGATCCATATGTGGTTTGTGAAAAGAACACACATGCAATGCCATTTGTTGATCCATGTGGTTTGTGGAAAAGAACACACATGCAATGACATTGGTGGATCCATATGTGGTTTGTAGAAAGAACACACATGCAATGACATTGGTTGATCCATGTGTGGTTTGTGAAAAAAAAACACATGCAATTACTCTAGTGGATTCATATGTTGTTTGTGGAAAGAACACAGGTGCAATGACTCTAGTGGATCCATATGTGGTTTGTGGAACGGAACACACATGGAATTACTCTAGTGGGTACATATGTGGTTTGTGGAAAGAACACACATGCAATGGCATTGGTTGATCCATATGTGGTTTGTGAAAAGAACACACCTACAATTTCATTGGTTGATCCATATGTGGTTTGTGGGAAGAACACACATGCAATGCCATTGGTTGATCCATGTGGTTTGTGGAAAAAACACACATGCTATGACTCTAGTGGATCCATATGTGGTTTGTGGAAAGTACACACATGCAATGACTCTAGTGGATACATACATGGTTTGTGAAAAGAACACACATACAATGACATTGGTGGATCCATATTTGTTTTATGGAAAGAATAGACATGCAACGACATTTGTTGATCCATATGTGGTTTGTGAAAAGAACACACATGCAATTACTCTGGTGGATACATATGTGGTTTGTGGAAAGAACACACATGCAATGGCATTGGTGGATCAATGTGTGGTTCATGACAAGAACATACATGTAATGTCATTGGTTGATCCATATGTGGTTTGTGACAATAACACACATGCAATGCCATTGGTTGATCAATGTGGTTTGTGGAAAAAACACACATGCAATGACTCTAGGGGATCCATAAGTGGTTTGTGCAAAAAGAACACACATGCAATTACTCTAGTGGGTACATATGTGGTTTGTGGAAAGAACACACATGCAATGACATTGGTGGATCCATATGTGGTTTGTGAAAAGAACACACATGCAATTACATTTGTTGATCCATATGTGGTTTGTGAAAAGAACACACATGCAATGCCATTGGTTGATCCATGTGGTTTGTGGAAAAGAACACACATGCAATGATATTGGTGGATCCATATGTGGTTTGTGGAAAGAACACACATGCAATGACATTGGTTGATCCATGTGTGGTTTGTGAAAAGAACACAAATGCAATTACTCTAGTGGATTCATATGTAGTTTGTGGAAAGAACACACATGCAAAGAACAATGGTGGATCCATATGTGGTTCATCACAGGAACACACATGCAATGACATTGGTTGATCCATATGTGGTTTGTGATAATAACACACATGCAATGACATTGGTTGATCCCTGTGGTTTGTGGAAAAGAACAAACATGCAATGAACGCCCGTGAATCCATATGTGGTTTGTGGAAAGAACACACATGCAATGACATTGGTTGATCCATATGTGGGTTGTGAAAAGAACACACATGCAATGCCATTGGTTGATCCATGTGTGATTTGTGAAAAGAACACACATGCAAAGCCATTGGTTGATCCATATGTCGGTTGTGAAAATAACACACATGAAATGCCAATGGTTGATCCATGTGTGGTTTGTGAAAAGAACACACATGCAATTACTCTGGTGGATACATATGTGGTTTGTGGAAAGAACACACATGCAATGGCCTTGGTGGAACCATGTGTTGTTCATGACAACAACATAGATGTAATTTCATTGGTTGATCCATATGTGGTTTGTGACAATAACACACATGCAATGACATTGGTTGATCCATGTGTTTTGTGGAAAAGAACACACATGCAGTGACTATAGGGGATCCATAAGTGGTTTGTGGAAAAGAACACACGTGCAATTACTCTAGTGGGTACATATGTGGTTTGTGGAAAGAACACACATGCAATGACATTGGTGGATCCATATGTGGTTTGTGAAAAGAACACACATGCAATTACATTTATTGATCCATATGTGGTTTGTGAAAAGAACACACATGCAATGCCATTTGTTGATCCATGTGGTTTGTGGAAAAGAACACACATGCAATGACATTGGTGGATCCATATGTGGTTTGTAGAAAGAACACACATGCAATGACATTTGTTGATCCATGTGTGGTTTGTGAAAAGAACACACATGCAATTACTCTAGTGGATTCATATGTTGTTTTTGGAAAGAACACACGTGCAATGACTCTAGTGGATCCATATGTGGCTTGTGGAAAAGAAAACACATGGAATTAGTCTAGTGGGTACATATGTGGTTTGTGGAAAGAACACACATGCAATGGCATTGGTTGATCCATATGTTGTTTGTGAAAAGAACACACCTGCAATTTCATTGGTTGATCCATATGTGGTTTGTGGAAAGAACACACATGCAATGCCATTGGCCGATCCATGTGGTTTGTGGAAAAAACACACATGCTATGACTCTAGTGGATCCATATGTGGTTTATGGAAAGAACACACATGCAATGAATCTAGTGGATACATACATGGTTTGTGAAAATAACACACATGCAATGACATTGGTGGATCCATATTTGTTTTGTGGAAAGAAAACACATGCAACAACATTAATGATCCATATGTGGTTTGTGGAAAGAACACACATGCAATGGCACTGGTGGATCCATGTGTGGTTCATGACAAGAACATACAAGTAATGTCATTGGTTGATCCATATCTCGTTTGTGACAATAACACACATCCAATGCCATTGGTTGATCAATGTGGTTTGTGGAAAAGAACACACATGCAATGACTCTAGGGGATCCATAAGTGGTTTGTGGAAAAGAACACACATGCAATTACTCTATTGGGTACATATGTGGTTTGTGGAAAGAACACACATGCAATGACATTGGTGGATCCATATGTGGTTTGTGAAAAGAACACACATGCAATTACATTTGTTGATCCATATGTGGTTTGTGAAAAGAACACATATGCAATGCCATTGGTTGATCCATGTGGTTCGTGGAAAAGAACACACATGCAATGACATTGGTGGATCCATATGTGGTTTGTGGAAAGAACACACATGCAATGACATTGGTTGATCCATGTGTGGTTTGTGAAAAGAACACAAATGCAATTACTCTAGTGGATTCATATGTGGTTTGTGGAAAGAACACACATGCAAAGAACACTGGTGGATCCATATGTGGTTCATCACAGGAACACACATGCAATGACATTGGTTGATCCATATGTGGTTTGTGGAAAAGAACAAACATGCAATGAACGCCCGTGGATCCATATGTGGTTTGTGGAAAGAACACACATGCAATGACATTGGTTGATCAATATGTGGGTTGTGAAAAGAACACACATGGAATGCCATTGGTTGATCCATGTGTGATTTGTGAAAAGAACACGCATGCAATGCCATTGGTTGATCCATATGTCGGTTGTGAAAAGAACACACATGCAATGCCATTGGTTGATCCATGTGTGGTTTGTGAAATGAACACACATGCAATGCCATTGGTTGATCCATGTGGTTTGTGGAAAAGAACACACATGCAAGTTCGGCCAGTACAACAACTTCTTTGTCGGTGATGTGTATAGGTGCCCCTTCTGCCCCACTAGGAGGCTCCGTACCACGGACTTTCTCCCTTGTGAAGCATGTCGAGGACGTGAGGACCTACGACGAGTCTGTGAACGTCCACAGTTTCGTAGCCAAGCACCAGGCGCTCGGTCTTCACCTCCGCCACCTCCAGAAGGTGGCTATCGAGGAGGGTCGCATGCCCCCGATCAAACCCAAGGCGCCCAAGGTCAAGGGACTGGGCAGCAAGAAGTGGAGGAGGAGCCCGAGGGAGGACGCGGAGGCCCTCCTAGAAGAGGCCACGAGGGTCCACTGATCAGCTACTGCTGCTGCTGTAAATCAGCTTCTTTTGTCTTGTCTATGTTGAACCTGTCAGCTGCTGCTGCTGAGCAGCCTAATTATCGAACCTCGTTATGTACCGTACTATATAACCTATATTAGCTGCTTTATCTAAATCTGCTCTGTTTACTGAATTTATTTATGGTGCTGGTTAGTTTTGCTGCTCTAGATTTGCTACAGATTGGGGAAAAACGAGGGCAAAAGGAACAATGAATGAAGAGAGAAGCTGCTCTAGATTTGCTACCTTTTTGGGCAAAAAACCAAAACTGTTAGCGAGAGAGGGGAAAATGCGCTCTTAAAAATGCCAAATAACAAAAAAAACTTCCAATTTAGGCGTCAGGGCGCACGTAACGGCCAAGCCTTTGACCAGACGGCACCCCCCTCCGAGCGCATGTGAGGCCTTCAGAATAGAGGGAGGAAAAAAGTGAGGACAAACGAGACAGAATGTTGCTAAAGCTAAATCTGACAAAAAGCTGAATTTGGCTTTACCATGCAATTTGGCTAGAGCTCCACAATGTAGCTATTCTGAATTCCTACACCATGCGGTCCCATCGCTAACAAGAATAGCCTTATTTTTTGTCTAAAGATATGAGAGCAGAGGACACATGTCACACACAGGTTGGCTAATAAATTTGGAACCACATTTGCCATCGGAGCACCCTCTTGCTCCGGTTCCCTCTTTTGCTCAATTTGGAACCACCTCCACAGTGTAGGGAACTAGTTCCAAAAGCCAAAAAGTAAATATGGAACCACTTTTGCTAGGGAAAATAGAAAGGAAAATTGTGGACAAAATCACCAAATTAAAGAAAGGAAATTGCAAGCTTTGTGCAATCGCAGGCCTGAGCGGCTGGGCGGCTGCCCTGGGGTGCAGCGATGCTAGGTCCATGTCTATGCTTACACTTCTTAAACTTGTTATGAATAATAGTTGTACACTTCCTTCTATCCTAGCACGTTACGTCGTGTCAGCACCGTGCACCCGCTGTGGATCGGCAACGGGACGGTGGTCTATGTGACCGGTCTCTGCCATGCCAAAGACACGTCGCACACCTGTCCCATCGCCTACCGGGATGGACGTCGAATTTAATCGCTAGGGATTGGAAACCAACGGTGCTTGCCCTGTCAAACTTGCTTCCGCTTGGGTATGACCAGAATATTGGTAAACACAATTTAAGCATCACCTTCTGTCTCCTCAGCACATCACTGTGCAAAAATCACCAACTCCTTCCTTCCGCTGCTGCCGCAGCCACCGCAAGAACCATCGACGCTGCCGCGGGCACCGCCTTCGCCGGGCCATACCACCGCAACAGATCACTCCACTGCCACGCCCAGTCCCAGCCACCGCTACCGACCCTAGGCCACCTCCTCCGCATTAGCTGCTGCCATGGACGCAGAGTACATGTTCAGCGACGGGAGCGACTTCACCGACGAGTACACCATCACCGCCCATGGTACCACCAAGCTGACAGTCGTCCACACAAATGCGTCAGTGGAGGTCGCCAAGGTCATCGCAATGTACGAGCGGTGGCTAAAGGAGCCGATGGACAGGTACAAGATCGTCGGCCTTGACCTCGAGTATACCGGAGATAGGAAGAGTGTGGCGCTTTTGCAGCTATCCATGCGCAACCACTGCCTCCTATACCACGTATGTAGGGACAAATCTGTATGCCCGGAGCTTCACGAGTTCCTACACAGGAGGGAGATCTACTTCACCAGCGTTGACATCAAGAATGACACTCTGAAGCTAGAGAGGGATCTCCTCGTTCATGTCGGCAATCATGTCGATCTCCAACGTTTGTGGAGGTACCCGGATGGCGATACGGGGAAAACTGGCATGACTAGACTCACTGCCGACATCATCGACCGTGAGTACACCGGCATGAAAGTCGAGTTCCCGAAGCACCTGCATGAGCGATCGGAGTGGAGGCACCTGGATTACGATGCGATCAAGTATGCAGACAGGGACGCGTATGTCTGCTACGAGATGCTCAACAGGATCTGGCGGGTGGGTGAGTGTGTTGTTTACCTCTACTAGTTTTGCATTTTGTTCCTAGTTTTATCTCGCCTGTATTTTATCTCGCATGTATTTTCTAAGCATTATGTGTGTAAGAACCAAGCTCGTATGATTCCTGTGCTATTAGGTAGTTAACCTGTATGAATTACATTTCCCCCTTTTGTATGCTCAACATTCATTCTTACAAATTCTGTCTGTGCCATTTGCATGCGGTAGAATCCATGACTGACATGCATAAGGTGTGATACAGTCATAAGTCAAAAGCAAACCCAGATTATAGCGAAGGATAATGTGATAACCAAAGCCAGATTATAGTTCGACAAAGGTAATACACAACAGTTCGTAATTGCTCACATAGTGTACTTCTGAAATAACATGTTTTCATAAACATAACAAGCCCCATACAAACACAACAATCATGGACTAAAAGTCTACATCCCAGCCTGTTAGAGAAGGCAACCGATCCCAGGATGCCTTCGGTCGCTTGCCCCGGTTTGTAGATTCATCTACACTCCGGCATCTGGGGAAAACAAGCTGCCTTGGTGGTGGTTCAATGATGCAATGCCTGGAACGAGATTTTACAATCTGGCGGTACATCTCGTGGCTAACATACCCGTCAATTGCAGCATACATCAGATTAGGTTTAGAAAGAGGCGTATCCTCCCAGTAATCGTGCCCTAAACGCCTCCACGAACATCTCGGAAATTTGCCCTTCATGTCAGCGTACCACGGGTCGATGAGTTCAGAGGCAAGATCGGCCATCCTGGTGCTGCCGCCCTTCGTCCCTGGGATCTAGTAAATTTCCTGGATGTCCACTCTGCACTCCTTTGGGATTCTAATGCTGACAGTCGAGCTTTCAAGCAGATTAGTGTCATTCGTGATGTCAACACTAGTAAATGTTATGTGCTGGTTCACGAGAAAGTCATGAAACAGATCCCTAATCCTTCCGCCCCACCTACATGAAAATGCATTCAGACAAATAATATAGCAATAACTTTTGCAAACAGACGGTTCAGGAACAAAAAGACAGCAAACTCTACCAGATCCTATCAGCCCCCTTCTCGCAAAAAGGCTGCTATACGAGGACGTGCCCCTTCATGGAGAGTTGCACCACGACGATCCTATGGTGAACGCCCTTGTACTCGAGGTCGAGACCTACAAACCTGTTTTCTTCGAACTGCAGCCAACTCGTGTAATTACTCAGAGTGTTCCTTACCATCCAATGGTCGGTGGTGTAGACGACATTGATCTTCTTCCCGCCATGTACTTCTATGTCAAAGTACGTAGTCGCTTGCCTGTCGTCGTTTCAGGCATCTGAAAAGTCCATGACTACATGCAAGAGGGAAAGGATACGGAGGAAGAGGGTGATGCCATGGGGAAGGAAATGGATGAGGCCGTGGAGGAGAAAGATTATGAGGCCGCGGAGGAGGAAATGAGACGGAGAAGTGAAAGATTGGAACTGCCCTTACCAATATATGGAATGGTGCACGACTGTTCGTAGTAGGGTGAAGGTCGAGAAAAATGGCGGTTTTACACGTCGACACTAGCGCTGCCTAAAATTTGTTCTGCACCACTTGCATGCGGTGGAATCGAGGTCTGTCATGCACGATCCAAGTCAAACGTAGTCACATTTACATGTGCCGACCTTCACTCACTGACAAGCGGGCCGCACATTTCTCTCTCTTATGATTTATTTGTTCACTTCCTCTAGATGGTTCCGGTGCGTGCCCTCAATAATTACGCCCCCCTTCCTTGTCTTCCACGTGGACAAGAACCGGTGGCGACGGTTGTTCCTCACCGGGTCACTCCCTACTCGAACAACTGCCCACATCCCTGATTCCACCCCCTCTCGAATCCATCCGCCTCCTTATCACAATGCCTCCATTAATCTACCGGATTCCAGAGTCCATTTGCCGCTATGGGTAGAGCTTGGGGTAGCAGCAGGCTGAAGCGAAAGGCATGCAACAACGACGCGGATGGCCCGGGCGACCGCCACTGCGAGGATTGGGGATGGCCGAACCTCAACGCCGCGAACATGCACAGGATCGCCACGGGGTTGGACATCATCTCTGTCGACCGCCTCGCTCGCTGCATCCCTGGCTACCGCTTCACGATGTGGGACATGGACGAACAACCGTTCGGCACGACAAGCCTTCTTTACCCCGATACCAGCAAATGGCCAAACGACCGCGATGGCAACGTAAGTTCTAGTATCTTGCTTATTGGTTTAGTCATATCATTGATTCATATGTGCTGAACTCTCATCGGAATCCTATGTTCCTTTCATCGAACGTGTTGTGTGCTCGCACGGTTTGAACAAATTGAACCATTTAAGACTATTCTGTACAGCGGAAGCTCTGCTCGTACCTGATATTCTGGTATTTTCGTAGTGACATCGTCTTACTTTAGGTGATAGACGAGTTGTCAATTTCGATTTGCAATGGAATGCCTGCTAGGTGATATTCTTTTTCCTAAAATAAAAACAAACATATTAGACGATTTGAGGCTATTATGCCCCGAGCTATTTATGATCATCGTCAGGAGTTTGTTCTGGGGGGGGGGGGCTCTGCTCCTACTCCATATATTGGGTATCTTCATCGTGACACATGCATAATTTAGGCGATATCTGAGGAGACACTCGTATTTAGGCAATATTTTGTGTACTTTAATCTGAAGGTCCAGTTGTCAAATTGTATTTGCAATGGAATCCATGCTAGGTGATTCTACCAACTGACAACAAACTCTGCAGAATATTCATTCAAAACTAATGCTACTGGATAAGTGGTCGGAATCAGTAGTGGTGAATATCAAGGAAGAAGAAGAGACAGAAATGGGAGATGACCATAACTTGGTGGGTGGCAATGGCGAGTGGCTGGTCCTTTTATCCCAGGATGGGAGTACTTGGACTATAGAAAATGGCTACAGATCGTTGAGATTTACATTGCCATCTTTGGAGGGTGTCGGCATTACTGCATGCAACAACGGGTGGCTGCCGCCCATTTCCGAATTCTCTTACAGGTTCAACATGGCAGAACTTGAGCTCCTGAAGGTACAACTCCCACATAGACCATGGGATGTGTGGAAGACCTGGGAGTAGGACCTCTTAGCGGTGTTCGACAGGGCAATCACATTCATTAGATTCCTATAAGACAAGGAATGGTTAGTCTTGCGCAACGACTTCCTGCGGCCGGAGAAGTATGTCGACATCGTCTTCATCTCCAGCTACCATTCGAACAAACCGAAACGCATTTATGCGGTCACTAAACCTAGCGGCGACGTGCGTGTTTGGGAGCCGTCCATTTGGGTGAGTCATGGTGTCATATAGCATGTAAAATCCCATTCGAAATTCTGCTTACTGAATGTAAGTAACACGCAGGTACCCACACAGCACCGCGCATCATTCCAGCTCTAGTGATCGAAGATGAAGTAGCAGATGCTGAACTTGGGACACGGCGCTGGTTCCTGGCACCTCTCCGAGGCGACACGATGTTGAACTCATGTGGATTCATATCAGGGGAGTACTAAACAGCGTTGGTGATACAATAGAACATATGGGGACACAACTTTCTTCATACCCATCGCTGCGGAGTCACATTTTCTCGAGGTCCGCATGCCCATCCAAAGACCTAGTAGAGAAAGTCTGGAGCAGAGTTGACAATCTAAAGGGATAATATGGGTGTCTTGGGATCAACTACCGTTTCTTTGACGGAGCCCCTGGAGCTGTTGAACCTGTAATTGCTCAGGCAGCCCTGGCTCCTGATGCTGCTGCTGCTGCTGGTGGTGGAGGTGGTGGTGGTGGATCTTACGAAGAACTAGCTGCTGCTGCTCCTGGTGAAGCTGATGAAATACTTGGTGATGCTGCTGCTGGTGAAGCTAATGAAATACTTGCTAATGCTGCTGCTGGTGAAGCTAACAAAATACCTACTAAGGCTGCTGCCGGAGTCCAGGAAGAACATGCTGGTGTTGTTGCTGAGGTGCCAGCACTTCCATTGTTTATAGCAGACTGTGTGTTTGTTGCACACTCACACGCCTATCATGTTCACACTCCAGATCTGACCTAGAGCCAAATCCACGTCGGGGGTAGGGGGCCTACAAATGTCTCATCAGTGGGGTCGTACGATTTGATGGAGAATGACAGACGGCCAAACACAGCATTCTGGTTCGTTCCAACGATACCACCAGCTCCAGAGACCCAGTGATCATACTGGCAGATCTGATGAACCATTTGTCTTTATCTTTATCTCTAGTTATGCTCATTTGTATAAAGACTAAGCTGTACTTATTTGTGTAAGACTAAGTTAGGCCTAACTGCGTAATATTTAGTGAAGCCTAGTTTTCTTTCCACGCCCATAATAGCAGAATTGCAGCATAGAACAGACAAAGGTAATGTGCATACTAGGCATTTTTGCTCAGGATAACATCCACTTCAAGTAAATGATACATGGTGTACGCATTTGAACACATCACTAGAATGTGCCACCTATTGATGATTGATGACATGGATCTAGATTTTCTGCATGTATTTGCATTGAATCGCTCATTGATTTGTTCACATATTTTTTGGTAATGGCTTATGAACTCCACTCTCTTGGTAACATGCTTTCTCAGCGAGCACTTATTGATGCAATGCAAAGTACAGAACATGGTAGTCATCGTCATTCCATTTAGGTTCTCTATGTTTCATCATCACGGAGCTACTAATTTCAAATGAAAATCTAGTAAACAACATATGTGTACATTGTTAGAGTATGCTACGGACACGGTACATACATGTTTTTCTACAATCACAAGAAGAAAACTTGATGCATTTTCACCTTGTTGGCGTTGTGCCGAACTAGGTGGATGTGGCTTTGGGGTTTGGAGAGGAAGGCACCATGGCTGGTGCGTGTGCGACCACGGCGACGGCGAGCTTGGATTCTAGAGGAGGCCAACAGGACCGAGCATGGTCGACATGGTGACAGATCTCACCCGGGAATGAATTCCCGTCCCTGCGCCGTGCCATAGGTGTGTCCATGGTGAGGGCGAGCTCCGATTCAGGATGGGGAGGAGAGCGGGACCGAGCAGGTTTGTCCAAGTCCTAGCTCCGCGCCATGGCCTTGACCATAGATTGCTGCCCCGGAGGAAGAAGAAGACGCGTAAAGGATGCAAGCCTACATGGCAGCCACGACGGTAGCGACATAACGGCGAAAGCTGACAGGGGGGCCCAACTTGACGAGCGTTAGCCTGATATTTTGAATTGAAACATAAAGTTGAATTCGTGCCGAAAAAAACCATCTGAGTATTTGGCACGCCAACTTTGGGCAACACAGCTGATTGTAAGCAACTTGGGTACCACGTTGCCTGGGTGCCCCATCTTTCGGGCCACAAAATGATATCCTCGCTGGTACGACCTCTATTTATACACCGGCGAGAGGGACATAGCGGCATGGCTCGGGCTTGTCGGTGACGTCATTACAGAGGGCTATCGGCATGGCTGAGGGTAGGGGTCGACGCGGTTCTTCAGGGTGTTGTCATGCGAGTGATGGCGCGGCAAGGGGTGGTCGAGAACGGTCGGGAGCGGTCCATGCTCTATACAGGAATGGCGGCGTTTGATACGGCGCACAGTGGCTACGGTTCGTGCGGCAGCGAACGGGCGTGTCTAGGGGGTAGCTGGGGTCACGATGAGTGTGTGCACGCGTGGAGAGGGCTAGGCGTGGCATGTGTGCACGGTTGCAGTGCTCTGGCGTGCTCTCGGCATTGCAGACAGAGAGGTGGGCATGGCGATCACGGCTGGTCCATGGTGTGTCTCTGGTCGAGGGGTGGACAGAGGGTGACGGTGGTGTGGCGCCTGTTTCCTGGACATCATTGGAGAGGGCGGCGCGGTCTGTGGCGAGCGGGGCTTGGTCGACCGACATGGTGAGCTCGGGCAGCGCTACACTGGTGCAAAAAGCAAAGGGGAGAGAAATGGGGCACTAGTGGCGATTGATCAGTGCTCAGAACAGTAGAAGTTAGGCAGTGTTTAAATGTGTATGCCAGGAGCTCGACCAAATGGCCGCATGAATTCAAATTTTGAATTTTTGGATGAAATTTGGTGAGTGGTCTGAGTACTTGCTTGGGTGTCTATGGTTGCTTGGGTTTGCCAAGGTGAATTGATTTGAGTGGTTTTTGGAAAGTGGTGATCTATGCATATGAACTTGATTCAATTTTGCAATGTCCTTTAAAATGATTTGGAATTTGTTTTTGTTTGTTTGTAAACTGGGCTTGGGTTCACTTTTACTTGGTCTAGCAACGGGTGAAATTAATTGGGAAAGTTTCTATTAGAAATCTTTGACAAGAAACACTCAAAGTGGTCTAGTGGATAACTTTGGTCAAAATGACCATTTGCTTATATGATTCATATTTGATTTTCTTTTCTTTTGATTTTGTTTGTAAATGGCCTAGATGACGTAGTATTAATCTTTAAACCATTCCTTATCATTTGTAGCAATCAAACATGGCAATTGCACTCATTCATACACTAATGCAATTCACACATACACTCATATTAAATTTAACCATAAAAGTTTTTGTTAACCCTAAACTTGGGTGATTTGAACTTGATAATCTTGATTAATATTTTTGGGGTGTTACAAACCTTCCCTCCTTAAAGAAAATCTCGTCCTGAGATTTAAGAAAAACTAGGAACTAAAGAGATTTGGAAACTCAGTTCTAATGTAATCTTCTCGCTCCCAAGTAGCTTCTTCTTTAGTATGGTTACTCCACTGGATCTTGAGAAACTTGATACTCTGGGTCCTGGTGGTTCTAAAGGCTTCTTCCAAAATATGAATGGGCACTTCAAGATAAGTTAGATCCTTGTTGATATCTATGGCTCGGTGATCGATGTTCTTGAACACTTTGGTCTTCTCCGGAACTTCTAGGCATTTGCGAAGTAACGAGATATGGAACACATCATGTATGGATGACATCTCCTCTGGCAGTTCCAGTTGAGATGATACTTCTCCTCGGCGATTCAAAATCTTGAAGCTCCAATATATCTAGGGGCTAACTTCACTTTTAGTTGAAAACGCTGCATTCCTTTCAAGGGTGATACTTTGAGATACATTGAAGGTCGGGTCTCGACGTGTTTTGTCAGCATAACTCTTCTGTCTGGCATGGGCGGTCTTGAGGTGTTCACAGACTTTGTGAACCTTCTCTTCTGCTTCTCGTAGGATGTCGGTTCTGAAGATCTAACTCTCTCCTACTTGCGACCAATTCAGAGGCGTACGACACTTCCTTCCATACAGAAATTCAAATGGGGCCATTTGCAAACTGGCTTGATAACTATTGTTGTATGAGAATTCTGCGAAAGGCAGACAATCTTCCCATTTTGATCCATATTCTAGCACACAAGCTCTCAACATATCTTCTAAAATTTGTTGACTCTTTCAGTTTGTCCATCGGTCTGCAGGTGGTAAGCTGTGCTTAAGTTCAGCTTGGTTCCTAATCCTTCTTGGACTTTCTACCAAAATCTTGAGGTAAACTAGGTTCCTCTATCCGACACTATGGTCTTAGGGGTTCCATGCAAACTGACTATTCTAGCAATGTACAACTCTGCTAGCTTCGAACTCTGGTAGGTGGTCTTGACAGGTATAAAATGGGCTACCTTGGACAGTCTATCCACGCTGACCCAAATATAGTCATTTCCCCTACTAGAAGTAGGCAAACTGGTGATGAAATCCATTCTAACAGAATCCCATTTCCATTCTAGAATCTGTAATGGTTGCAAAAGTCCTGCGGGTCGGTGATGTTCCACTTTGACTCTCTGACAGATATCACACTTGGCTATGTAGCATCCGATTTCTCTCTTCATCTTGTGCCACCAAAATTGCTCCTTTAAATCCTCATACATCTTCATTCCTCTAGGATGGATAGAATAAAGAGTATCATGAGCTTCGTGCATGATGACTTGTTTCAACTCGGAATCTGTTGGTACATAGATACATCCTTTGTACCACAAAACTCCTTCTTCATCTTCGGTAAATCCGGGTACCTTCCCTGTACCGATACGACGCTTGATTCCATTGATACATGCATTTCCTTTTTGTGCTTCCTTGATCTGACTGATCAAAGTGGGTTGAAGTTCTATGCTAGCTAAAAATCCTTCGCTAACTAGCTCCATTCTAAACTGCTCCAACTCTTCATGAAAACTTGGCTAGGCTTCTTTAATCATGGTGTTCAATCTACACGGCAATCTACTAAGAGCATCCGCTACCACATTGGCTTTCCCGGGGTGATAGTGAATGTCAAGGTCATAATACTTGATTAACTCTATCCATCTCCTTTGCCTCCTATTCAGATCCTTCTGGGTGAAAATATACTTCAGACTCTTGTGATCCGAATAAATCTCACAGCGGTTACCCATAAGGTAATGACGCCATGTCTTCAAACCTAAAACTACTACTGCTAGTTCTAAGTGATGGGTAGGGTAGTTTTGCTCATGTTACTTCAGTTGCCTAGACATGTATGATATGACTTTGCCTTCTTGCATCAACATACATCCGAGACCAATCTTGGATGCAATCACAATACACATCAAAAGGCTTCTTGATATCCGTCTGAAATTAGATCTCTTCTGGAGCTCTTGAAAAGTTGCTTTACATTTGTCCGTCCATTCAAACTTCTGATCTTTCCTCAACAACTGGGTCAATGGTCTTGCGATGCTTGAAAATCCTTCAACAAACTTGCGGTAATATCCCGCTAATCCAAGAAATGCGCGAACTTGGGTTTGAGTGGTTGGGGTTTTCCATTCTTCAACATCCTTAATCTTGGTGGGATCGACATCAATTCCTCTTGCCGACACGATATGTCCTAGGAATCCTACTTCCTTCAACCAAAACTCACATTTGCTAAAACTTGGTATACAACTTATGTTCTCTAAGGGTTTCAAGGATGGTTCTCAGGTGTAGCTCATGGTCTTCTTCTGACATGGAATAGATCAGAATATCATTGATAGACGAACGACAAACTTATCCAAGAAGTTCATAAAAATCTTATTCATGAGATTCTTGAAATAATCGGGGTCATTGGTTAATCCAAAAGACATGACCATGTACTCATACAATCCATATCTGGTGGTAAATGCGTTCTATGGGATATCCGTTGCACGAATCTTGAGTTGATGATAACCAGTTCTAAGATCAATCTTAGAAAACACTCTAGCACCAGTCAACTGGTCAAACATATCCTCTATCTTTGGTAGTGGGTACTTGTTCTTTATGGTGATATCATTCAGCTTCTGGTAACCCGTACACAAACAGGTGATCTCCATGGCGATGCTTGGTTAAATCAGACCTTTCTCCAGCATAGCATCAAGATGCTTCTTCATCTCCACTAATTCAGATGGGTTCATACTATAAGGTCTCTGAGCTATGGGTCTAGTTCCAGGAACTAGTTCAATGATGAACTCGATATCCCAATCTAGGGGCATACCGAGCAATTCATCTAGGAACACGTCATGGTATTCACAGACTACACTGACTTGGTCTAGGGTTGGTTGGACTAGACTCTTGTTGCATTTGAATTGACGGGGAGCATCTTAGATACATGCTCCACTGATACTCTAGTGCTACTGGTCATGGTTATGGCTTTCTTGGCATAGTTGATTAATCCTTTATGTTTCGACATCTAATCCATTCCTAGTACTACTTCCAAACCTTTGGTTCCAAGTAATATTAGACTAGCATAAGAATCTATTCCATGGATTCTGATAGGTACCGCCTTGCAAATTTTTCTAGCTTTGGTAGTTGAACCAGGTATTTGAACTATCATAACATGCTTCAATTTTGTTGGTTGAACATTACTAGTGCATGCAAATTCTTCTGTAACAAATGAATGCGATGCTCCAGAATCAAACAACACTCTAGCAAGTACTAAGTTAATAGAAAACATACCCAACATGACATCTGGCGCTTCTTGGGCTTCTTCAGCATTCATGTGGAACAGACGGCCGTTGCGGTTGAGCGAGTTCCTTGGGGCAAATATCATTCCAGGCTGAGCACGGTGTTGCTACTGAGTGGGTGCATTCATATTGGTGGCTGCTACAAGCTTCTTGGGGCACTCATTGGAGTAGTGACCCTTGACTCTGCATTCAAAGGAAGTAATCAGGGACTTGTCTTTTCCTGTAATAGGCACAACATTGCTTCCAGTCCTTGGGGCAGCATTGTTGTTGTTGTTGGACTTGGGCGGTGCACGGTTGAAATTATTGGAGTTCCCCGGGTTATTGTTGTGGTTTCCTCTAGACCTCAAGTTTCCTCCGCCACGATTGGGATAGTTTGGATGGGACATAGGGGGTCTGTTGTTTCTTGGGGCATATCATGCAGACGGGTTGGGGCGATACTTCTGGGTATGGTGGGATCTAGGATGGTGCATCATGCGACGCTTGCAGTTGTCATTGGCTTGGTTTATCTTCCCCTCCATATAGATAGAAGAGTCCACTAAAGCTTCAAGATCATTAAAGGGAATGTTGACTAAGACGGTTTGCACCTCATCATGCAGTCCGCTCAGGAATCTCTCTTTCTTCTTTGCTTTTGTGTCAATCTCATTAGGGGCATATCTAGCTAAAGATAATAATTTGTCACGGTATTCCACCACAGTCATCCTTCCTTGTTTCAAATCTCTGAACTCATCCCTCATCCTCTTACTCAGACATGGGGGCACATGAGTCCGACTGAACTTGATTCTGAACTCATCCCAAGTCATCATATGACCTCCGTTCATGGTACGGGTGCTATTCCACCAGGCTCTTGCATCACCTGCTAGATAATGGGTGGCAAACAGTACTTTTTTATTGTCCTCAACTCCTGCGACCTCTAAGTTGTTCTCCATGGTTTGCAGCCAGTAATTAGCATCTAAGGGCTCTTCAGACTTATTAAATATAGGGGGATTGGTGTTTTAAAAGTTTTTGAGCTTGGATCCATGGTTATCCTGGTTTCCGTGGCCTTGATTATTATGGGCCATCTGAGCTATCTGTTGAAGAGTGGATAAGTTGGCTTTTTTTGCGGGTAGTGGCTAAGTTGGCTTGACGTTCGGCTCTACTAGCTTCACGGTCAGAAACTAAAATTTGCAGAATCTGCAGCATTGGGTCCTAAGATGAACTGCTTCCTCCGGGATTTCCGTGAGTCATCTAAAGATTGAGATAAATAATGAGATAAGAGGGAAATCTCTAAGGTTCATGGGTTTGTTTTTAGAAACTTTAAACTTTGAGTTTTGACTCAGGTTTTGCAAACTAACAACTTCCTCTGATTCATTCATTAAAAGCACACAATACAAACATACACCACAACACAAATAGAAAATAGATTGTTTTAAGAACCATTCTGTGAAACTACGATATAGTGGGACCCGGTACAACTCACTCCTATGGTAGTGCTCAAGTGCATCTAATCATCATCAATGAAGGCAGAATCATCATCATAAGTGTGGAAATCCATGGCCTCGTCCTCTAGGTAGTCGTCATCATCACTGAGGTAAGAGTAGAGATCTCCACGGATATCTACACCTTCCTCCTACTTCGCTTCAAGCTGGATCTCCTGTTCACGAATTGTCTTCTCGAGAGTGGCCACCTTCTTGCGAAGACGATCGATGATGCGATCCTTCTTGTCATGCTGACGACAAAGTGAATGCCGCTCCTTGGCGAGGATGGTGACGGTCTGGTCCTTCTTGACTGTAATGGCATGGTTGTGGTTGGCGTAGGCATGGGCATTTTCCAACTCCTGCTGTCTATCATACAACATGAAGTCAAGATTATCCACCTGGTGCTTCAGCTCCTGGTGTCCTGGCATATCCAAGGGCATTCCCATAGAATCATGCCTTGTGTAGTGAGCAAAGCGAGTTCCAATGATCTGGTTGATGTTTTGTCCACATCGACGGGCAAGAGCTTCCTGCATAGCCTTGGCTAATCCATCTAGCCATTTGTTCTCCCAAACACTGAATTGGATCTTCTCCAAGGTGGGTGCTTCCATCTTGCCTCTGAGATCTGCAACTATCAGCCACTTTAGCTCTCCTCCTACGTGATCGTTGAGTTGGGCCCCGAAGAACTCCGGGTGCGGGCGCTCAAGATACTCTACCAGTGCATCTAGATCCCTCTCAAAGATCAGGTGGCATCTGTTGCCCAGTTGGTAGAACTTGCTATACTTTACCTCCATCTATAAGAATTTAGGGTGAGAAAGTTAGTGGGGTGATCAAGTTTGTCAAATTTTATGTAGGATTGCAAGAATTTTTGAGGAACATGAATTTTTTAGAAAGAATCTCAAGGGTAAGAGTGGGAATATGTTTTCATAAATACTCACTTCTTTTGTTTTGAAACTTAAGTTTTTGGGTCAAGCGTCCATTCTAAGTAGGGTCTCCTATGGTCAGGATGGCTTTGATACCAACTTGTCAACACCCGGATTTTTAATCCCAGATGCCTGTTATGCCATACATCGCAATCCCAAGATTACCATTTTTGTGAGACATAACAAAATTGGTACCACAGTACATCATCCATTAGAAACTATAGTAAAGGTCTTACAAATAAAGGATATCATGATCCATTCTTAATACAAGCAAAGCAACAGAAAATAAACATAGTAGGGGTTCCATCTTCAGGGTCACAGGCAATGTTGACGATGGGGAATGATCCTAGTTGTCATAGACCTCCTGCTGTCCATCTTCCTGGTAGTCCTCCTCATAGTCTGGCCACGAGAATAGCCAAGGACAAAGCTAGGAGTACTCTTCAAGTACTCCCAAACTAGCACTAACAAGTAAGGTAGTTCTAGTAGGAATCTTAATCTCTAGGTTTATTTGCAAAAAGGCAGGTTTATTTCATAAGAGTTCAAAAGCAAAGAATCTAATTTAATCACTTGAGTGGGAACCTAGTTTTCAAATCCACAACCCTGTTGTGGTCAAGTCAAAGTCATAGTTTAATTCACAAGTCATTTTGAAAACATCTGACAATGGAACAGTATGGCCACTCCAACTATCCATGACAGTGGACGCGGCTATTCGAATAGTTTGACACTCTACAGAGGTGGTACACTTTCACCACAAAATTCTATACATCCGTAAGGGATAGCCCTGAATCATCATACTTAGTATGGGGATAATCAATCATAATCTTTCAATTACACACTCTAGTATATAGGCACCTCCCCTATGAGCTTGGCCTCCCAGCCATGGCCATCTGCCATCCTGGGCACTGCATAGGTGGACATTCACATTCACGAGGTAGCCTCATCTCAACCTCTTTCCACGAGGGAACCCATACTAAGGCATATAAACTTCCAGTTAAGCCCTACCCAATTCGGGTATTGTGGTTGTACGGTAAAATTGGAATGGTATCGCATCCGAACCCAACCATTAGTTTTTATAAAGGGCCAAGGCTCATGCCTCAACATTTTCGTCATCAACCATTGTGTTTCTCAACACATGTCAAAACATTTCAATAGAATGAATCATCATTCCAAGGTTTTCATAATCATTTTCACCAAGTATTCCCATCTAAAGTGATCAACTTTTATGCTTAGCACTAGCCACTAAAGTTGAGGGTATTCACTAATGAGGGGTGCTAATCAAGTGTAACTATCCAAATATAGTTTTAAGCTTTTGATGGCATCTAAGTATAACTACTTAGGCCTAGTTTTATACTCTCTATCCTATTTTTCCAATACTCACAAATCACTAACTAAAGGAAAAGAACTTTGGTAAAAGTAAAAGAATAAAGCTTGCAAGTAAAACTTGGGATTGGTATAATCAAGGTTGCATAACCAAAGCATGCCTAATGCATCGTGCATAGGTTATCTTGCAAGGATGGCTTGCATAGTTAAGTAGTTTGCAAGTGTTAGCTTGAAGTGTTATGCTTCCCTTGAGTAGTGTAGTGGTTGAAGTTCTCTTCTTCTTCGTAGTAGTACTCCTCCTCCTCGTAGCCCGGGTCGGTACTAGCGTCTAGAAATGAATATGAGGTACACAATCACCAAACAATACTTAACTACTTCTATGTGCTCACACTTTATGATCTATCATCATCACAATCATCACATGAAATAAAGACCTAGTTTTATTTATCTTATTTTGGAAAAGTAATTTCTACTCATTGACAATACTTAATATTTAATATTCTCCAATTAAAATATAGGATCATGTTGACACCTGTCATCACCACATATTCTAATACTTGGGATGTGATTTAAAGTGGTGGTCATATTTTATAAAGTTTAAAATTACTATTTAATACAATTAAAGTGACTAGAAATGCCTATATAGCATTCTTTTGGTACTAGTCCAAGATCACTGCATGTAAACCTAAATATTTTTACATATTCAGATAGATCTTGTCAAATGTGATTTTTGAGAGTGGGAATCAACTCAAAAGCATTTATGGTTGATTTTTTAAAAATGTTTGAAGTTGGAAAAGTCTCTGCCTCGTTATTTTTACTATAGGTGATCTATAATTTCAAATGGTTTGAATCCAACGAGCTTGGATAGCTATTTTGAATACCTTTCTAACAAAATTGGAATCATGCAATTTGGTTCAGTGAATTGATTTGAATTGATTTTTGAATCTACTGAAAGAATCTAGTTTTAACTAAAATGGAAAAAGTTTATTTGAATCGACGGGCTCTGGGCGGGAAACTAACTGGGCCGGCCCAGCTACACGGCGCGCGCGCGGCGGGCTACTGACAGGCGGGTCCTACTCGTCAGCGACTAATCTAACACGAAGCGGTAAGTTTCAATCTGGGTCGTGCGATTAGAGCGCGATCGACGGCTGAGCATCGTCGTCTCTATCGCACAGCTCCAGCGAGACTGAACCCTAATCGCAATGGTGGGGGTACGTGGGGTCTCACCTGGGCTCCAGCTAGGGTCGGCGATGGGGGCGAATGAGGTTGTCATCGATGGCAGTTTGAATGGTGGTCGTGGAGGCTCCTGGGGTGGCTCCTAGCTCTGGTTCCTCTTCTCCTCTGTAGCGGTGGGCTCCGGTGAAATTCCGGAGATGTGGTTCTCCCCTTGCTCCGAGGAGAGGTGTGGAAGGTGTCTGAGAGAGAGGGGAGTGAGCTTGTGTGGCGAATTTGGGCTGGGGCGGCCTCTATTTATACACCGGCGAGAGGGATAGAGCGTCATGGCTCAGGCACGTCGAAAATGTCATTACAGAGGGATATCGGCATGGCTGAGGGTAGGGGTCGACGTGGTGCTTCAGGGCGGTTGTCATGCGAGCGATGGCACAGCAAGGGGCGTTCGAGAATGATCGAGAGTGGTCCGTGCTCTGTGTGGGAACGACAATGTTCGATACGGCGCACAGTGGCTACGGTCCGCGCAGCAGCGAACGGACGTGTTTGGGGGGTAGCTGGGGTCACGGTGAGTGTGTGCACGCGCGGAGAGGGCTAGGACCGGCGTGTGTGCGCGTGTCGGCTGCGGCGCTCTGGCGCACTCTTGGCTTGGCAGACAAAGAGGTGGGCGCGGAGATCACGGCTGGTCCACTGTGTGTCTTTGTTCGAGGGGTGGACAAAGGGTGGCAGTGGTGTGGCGCCTGTCTCCTGGACAGAGGGTGACTAGTGCGAATGGCAAAGGGGGAGTGTGTTCACTATGCTGCTAGGTGCTAGGGGAGACCAGGGGACAGAAATCGGGCACTAGTGGCGATTGATCACTGCTCAAAACAGTAGAAGTTAGGCAGTGTTTAAATGTGTCTGCCAGGTGCTCGACAAAATGGCCGCATGAATTCAAATTTTGAATTTTTGGATGAAATTTGGTGAGTGTTCTGAGTACTTGGTTGGTGTCTATGGTTGCTTGGGTTTTCCAAGGTGAATTGATTTGAGTGGTTTTTGAAAAGTGGTGATCTCTTCATATGAACTTGATTCAATTTTGCAATGTCCTTTAAAAATGATTTGGAATTTGTTTTTGTTTGTTTGTAAAGTGGGCTTGGGTTCAGTTTTACTTGGTCTAGGAAGGGGTGAAAAGAATTGGGAAAGTTTCTATTAGAAATCTTTGACTAGAAACACTCAAAGTGGTCTAGTGGATAACTTTGGTCAAAATGACCATTTGCTTATATGATTCGTATTTTATTTTATTTTCTTTTGATTTTGTTTGTAAATGGCCTAGATGATGTAGTATTCATCTTTAAACCATTCCTTATCATTTGTAGCAATCAAACATGGCAATTGCACCCATTCATACACTAATCCAATTCACACATACACTCATATTAAATTTAATCATAAAAGTTTTTGTTAACCCTAAACATGGGTGATTTGAACTTGATAATATTGATTAATATTTTTGGGGTGTTACACCAAGTTACTTCCATCAACATGGTACAACTATTTCATTAGCTTCTTAGCAACATCACCTATTTTGAGTGAACTTATGTCCATTCCTTCATGTTGCTCTCCACCTTTTTCTGCACTAATAATCCTTATTACTGCTGGCTAATAATCAGTTGGGATTTACCCATCCTTCAAAATCGCGTTGATACTCCTTATATTTGGCTTCCTTCTTCCTGCAAGTCTTCATCTTGATGTCTAGAACTCGTCACACGAATTCCCTTATCTATCTAGGTCTATAACATCAAGTAATAACTTGATGATGCAACATGCATTTGCACATCAAGTCAAACTTCATGCACAGATCTAGTCAATCAAGGAGGTCCAAGAAAAAACCAAGAAATCCAAATGTGGTACATATAACACACATAATTCTAATCCCAAAATATAGTTGTTGAGTATAATACCTCTAGAATTTAGGCTTATGTCGTGGTGGTGTCACGGCATATGCCATGGATAGGCTAAAGGTGGGGACTAAATGCACTAGGGGAATCCAGGGAGGGATAGTGTGGTGATTCCACACACAGTAGCTTTGTATTTGATTCACTTTCATAGATTACAAGTGCTCCTTGAGCTGTATTGGAGAGAGGAGGAAGAAGGAACTCTCTTACTCTCACCACTAGCTCGCTCTCAGTAACTTGCTAGTAGAACATAACCTCTAAAAAACTAACCCCCTTCTACAGAGTCCCTAGCCCTCCTTATATAGGGTTGGCTAGGTCTCCAATTAGGGCATACATGGAGGCATATTCCAGGGAATATGCCTCTTCCCAAAATAGTAAGCTGACTGGGTCACTTTTCCCCCGCGTCATCCATGCAGAGGCTACGTGAGCCTCTGTGGTGCCTGCGTCATCCGACATAGGCGTCGTCACCTTTCTCGGCCACGCCTCGGTGGTCCTGCCTCTGTCTGCTTCGCTCATGCTCTGCGTACAGTGGTCACCTTTGACTAGCGAGATACCTTCCTTCTCCTACAAGCTTGATATAACCCGGATCGTACATAGTTGATCCGGCCACGCCTGTTCCTGCATACAAGTAAGATATATCTCACTGACTTACGATATAAGTCGGCTGGGACCTAGTTAGGTGGACATCCCCTAGTCTGGGTTACCCCGAGATTCGGCCTGCCTTGAGGTGACTCGGCCAGCATCTGCTTTGACCTTGTCGTACCTCGGCTAACTCGGCCTTTATACCTCAGCGTGACCCTACCCGGGGTATCCCCCCAACATTAGTCTCCGAAGCTGGTGCGGTCTTAGCTGCCTTAGCCGTTAAGGCCACAACTGGTTCAATTTTATCAAGCCTCTGATTTTCTTTCCGAGTTACCTCATAGTCCGGATTTTCCAGGTTTACTTTCCCTTGGCACATTTCGAGTTTTCACTCGCTGGCCGGGTCACCTCATACTCATCCGGATCACTCTTCCTTCTCTTGTACGCTTCCCCACGTGGAGGCTAATCATCACGTTTGCCTCATTTTAAGGGCTAGCAACAGTAACCGCCGCAGTAATTGTCAGAAGTTACTGTTGCCCATGTCGCATCGTGCTTGCCTCCTCGTTAACTGCACCATAACGTCACGTCATGGGATCCGCTGCGCCCTGTGGTCCTTCGTGTGGCTCGCTGCTGATTGGTTAATCCGGTTTGTACACGGCCACAACGTGTGGCCCGCCCGCACAATGCGATCCCACTACCCCATCATGGGAGTGGTTAAATAGGGGAGGGGTGCGCCCCCTGGGGTCTTTCCCCACTTCCGCGCCCTCTGCCTCTGCCTCTACTTCTTCCTCTTCCTCTCCAGCGACAGCGCCGCCGCCACCGCACCTGAGCAGCTGCGCCGCCGCTGCACTGCTTCCACGCGCACCAGTGCCGCCACCACCTCTACGCATCTCCTCTGCCACGGGTCCTCGCCTATCCAAGCCTCTGTCACCCACCGCTGCCAGCGCCAGCGAGGGCAGTGATCTGGAGATGAAAGAGGAGGAGCTCGCCGTCGCCGAGCAGGAGATGGAGGAAGATGCGGCGACCTCCCACCGCGACGCGTGGGCAGGCTCCTGGGTTTGGCAGGATGACCTAGACTGGCTGTATCGCACCAGGTGCATCCTAGAGGGCATCATCGCACGCCTGGCTGCCCCCGAGCTTGCCCCCTCACCCAATCCGGGTGAGTATGTGGTGTTTCTATCCCACTTCCAGCGGGGGTTTGGTCTGCCAGTTAGCGATTTTTTCATGACTGGCTCAATATGTATGAGCTCCAGCTGCACCACCTTCTGGCGAATGCCATCACGTCTCTCTCCGCTTTTGCCTCCACCATCGAAGGTTACGCCAGACTATGGCCCACGAAGGAGCTCTGGATTCAGTTCTTTGGCCTCCGCCGGAACGTGATTCCGAACATCCAGCTTGACCCAGAGGACAAGCAGCTCACGCAGTTCAACGTTGCGTTAATCTCTCCCTGGAAACAGTCCATCTTCCCCCGAGTCACGGGGCTTGACTCTTGCAAGGGATGGGCCCAGACCTTCTTCTATGTCCGGAACAGCACCACTAAGGATCAAATCCGGCTGCGCCCTTACGCTCCGGGTCCTCCCAATCCGGATTTGTGGGAAGTGGTCCCCAAGAAACCCACCGTCCTGGCGAACCAGGTCAACAAGAGGTTCCAGGAGTTGAAGGATCTTGGATTGCGCAATGAGGATGCCATGATTACGTTTGTTCGCAACCGGATCTCCCCCTCCAGAAACGCACGCACAAAGTCTGTCATATGAGCTGGGGCCGCGACCCCAACCGGACCTCCTCTTTTGAGTTGAGCAACACCGAGATCTTTCACCGGGTCAAGTCCCTCTTCACCACTAAGAAGGATTTCTCTGCTAAGTGGACGTGGGTAATTGAACACTATTGCCGAGATAGGCTTCCTCCTGTGGTAAGTATCATGCCCCCAACTTTTTCCAAATTGAATCATATGTCGGTCTTTATTGTAGGTTCTAATCCTATTTCCTTTTCTTTCCCTTAGACGTTTCTTCAGCAAACCATCGAGGATGGCACCGAGCCTTCCCTAAAATGGGAACCTGACCGGGATACCTCGGACGAGGAGGAACCGGATCCAGAGATGTTCCTTCCGAAGGCCGACGCGACCAAGCGACCCAACGGTAAACTCTCTTCCATTAGAGATTGGCTCGATGATGAAGATGAATCGGATGTTGAGGTGATGGAAGCATTTGACGTTATCCCCCTTTCTTATGCTTTTCCGGCATCAGCTAACCCCGGTGGGCAGATCCATGAAGACCCTCCCCTTGCCGTGGGTGAGCCTGTCCCGGTTGCGCCGAAGAAGAGAAGGGGAGCTGCCTCTGCATCCTCCTCCGGGCCTTCTCAGCTAGCCAAGAGGCGAAAGAAGTCAGTGGACAAAGCCGCCACCAAGGCCACCACTAAGGCTATGGCCCGCAGAGCTCGCAAGCCGAAGGAGCCCCTGACTTCGGATGAGTAAGTCGTTTCTCCCTTTGCTTATTCACTTGCCCTTCCTTTATAGTTTCTCATCATACATTATTTGATTCGGCAGGGCCGTGGTGGAGGTCCCACAAAGTGGATCCGGCATTGCCTTGCCGCTCCGACACAGCCCTTCTCCCCTCGTGGCGACGATTCATGCCCGCTGAGCCCCATTCCGGAGGGTTCAGCGGCTGCTCCGGGTTCCAGCCCACCTCGTCAAGAGGAGGGCAACCTCGGCGCGGGGGAGGCTGGCTCTATCGAGGTAGAAACAACCACCGCTTTGGCTCCGCCGCAACCAACTACCACCAAGGTTCCCTCAGCACCTCCGCCGAAGCAGAAAACAGCACCAGCACCAGCACCAACTCCAGCCCCAGCAGCAACAGCAAAAGCAACAGCAGCAGCATCAAGCCCTTCCGCCTCGTCCGAGTCTTCCAAGGCTCGGCGAGAAAGCACCAAGGCAGCTCCCAAGGGTAAATCTGCTGCAACAACTTCCACTTCTCAGCAGCAACCTAAGGGCAAAAAGGCTCCTGACGCCACCAGGGCAGCGTCCATCGAGGCTGGACAGCACACACTCACGTCCATGCTTTCGAAGAGGACTCCACCACCGAAGGACGCCCCTGCCGAGCCAGTTGACGCACAACTTGTTTTGCACACCAGCCCCGCCCTTGCCCAGGTTGAGAGGAGGGAAGCTCATGTTAAGGGTCTAGTTTCCCCCACATGCTCAGCGGCGAGCGATACCCTCCGACCTTTATCGAGTTGGTGAACAACTGGAACAAGGCGGAGTTCATCCACAACGATGATCTCCCGGAGAAGTTCGGTCCCGCCGAATTTGGTGCGCAGATGAATACTGCTGCCAAGGCAATTAACCTTGCGGGTCGGATGATGGAGGTACGTTATCTCGTCTTTCCTTAACATGTTGTAGATATTAGTGATATAACCATTAGTCCCCGAGCCTCCGGGGGAGTAACTTGTTACTCGGCCGGATGCTCGTTAGAAAACTAACGTAGCTCCTTGATAACTTCGAACATGCACACACCTAGATCCGGGTTAAGTTCCACTTGGCCCGGATCTTGTACACTTCGAATATGCACACACCTAGAGACGGGTTAAGTTCCACTTGGCCCAGATCTTGTACACTTTGAATATGCACACAACTAGAGCCGGGTTAAGTTCCAGTTGGCCCGGATCTTGTACACTTTGAATATGCACACACCTAGAGCCAGGTTAAGTTCCCTTTGGCCCGGATCTTGTACACTTCGAATATGCACACACCTAGAGCCGGGTTAAGTTCCACTTGGCCCGGATCTTGTACACTTCGAATATGCACACACCTAGAGCCGGGTTAAGTTCCACTTGGCCCGGATTTTGTACACTTCGAATATGCACAAGACTAAGCTATCTTTTTGTACTCTTTTCAGGTGACCACCAGCCGCCGGAGCGCTGAGTTTCTGCGTCTCCTGGACACTCACAAGATGCTGCGCGCAAAACATAATACACTTCTCGCTGAATACGAGAAAAGGGGTAAGTTTTCTCCCTTGGCATTTTTCTGTTTTTCTTCATCTTCTTTCGCTAAACTAATCCATCATTCGGGTTTTGCAGCTGAGGTGGAAGCTGAGACACCATCATGAGGAAAACCTAGACCAGATCAAGGGTAAGTCGTTTTGGCTCAACCTTGCTATGCTCACTATCTCCTTTTCTCCGTGGCTCAGCAAACATTCATACCTCGGCTTTGCTAGGTCAACAAACTATTTCAGCATCTCTTGAAGATAGTGTGCCCGTGCCTGATATGATGCTGCATTTTCTCGAACAAGGAGGGAAGCATCAGGCCGAGCTCAAAAATAAAGATGATGAGCTTGTCTCCTCCGAGCCAAAGATGATGAGATTGCCAAACTCAAGGCAGATATGAAGAAGCCGAAAGCACAGCATCAAACCGAACTTCAAAAGGATGGCCAAGACTTTACTGAAGAGCGCGAGTTCCTCAACCTCTAGATTGCTAAGGACCAGGAATTGCTAAAGGATGCCAACGTCAAGCTTGAGTCGGAGAACACTGAGCTTGTGCAGCTCCGGGAGAGGCACGACAACTACATCACAGAGCTGACCCGGGTTCACAGCCATATTGCTGGTAAGTTCTTTTCCTTCAATAGACACTGACCTTTCCGGGTTTGCTTCATTTACTTACTCCACCTGTCTTATTTTTTCAGGCAAATTCCCAGAGAGCGATGTCATCGCATCCAAAGCTGTTGCCAAGTTCTGCAAGCAGAGGGGAACTCCATCTGGTCTTAGCAGCATTCCTTTTGACCTCGAGGACTTGATAGTCAGCCTGTCCTCCCGAGTCGAGACCGTGAGGAACTACGGCAAGGACGTGTTGGACGTAGTAATCCGGATCTTCAACGCCTTTTGGCATGAGGAAGATACTCCAGGGAATATGTCTGTTCTTTTTGCCAGGCTTATGGAATGCGAGACTCAGCTCGATCTCTGGAGAGAATCTGCTGGACGCGCCGGAAGTGGAATCGTTCTCCACTACGTGCTTACGTGGTGTGAGAAGATTGACCTCAATCTCCTTGCGCGCATGCACACTGGATCAAAGTGGTCTACTGACCCGGATTGGGTAGCTCGGCGCAAGGCTTGCGCTCACAACTTCATCCAATACGCCCCCATTCATCAATGGAACGAGGGACCGAGCTTCCTAGATGCCGCCGATGATGAAAATGTTGAAAATGTTGAAGATGAGTCGGTTGAGGACGAAGAGGACGAAGCCTCAGACATCGAGGAAGACGCGGATGATTCTGAAGCTAAGGCCGAGGCTGCCCCTGTTGGCGCCAAATTACCTCCTCTTGCTGCTCCTTAATAAACACTTTAAATTTCATCATATCCCCGGTATGCCGGGTGGAATTGTATCAAGCACACAAGTGATATTTTGCTACTAAGTTTTTATGCCAGATTAACTTGGGAGTAGTCCCCGAGTTTCATTTTCTTGTTCATCCAATCTTTTGGCTCGGCTCGTGTCTACCTTGATTCGGTTTTATGACTTACGAGTCCGAGCTTCAAAAATTGTCTTAACAATACTTGGAAACTTTAGGCTTAGCTCAAAATAATTCAGCATAATAAATCGAAAGTAAGCACAAGGTTAGTCCGAAAAACAAACGTCGGCTCGATTAAGTTCCTTTCCTTAGTCGTTTTTCATGTGCTACGCAATTCCAAACTTGTTCTCTTGCTTGCCATTAAGCCAAATCTTGTTGGACAGCAGCAAGTCGAAGAGTTGGGTTCTTGGTGCTCACACACTACTAATCGAGATTAAGTAGAAAAACTTACGCCAACCGACATATAAATGAGAAATACAGAAGACAACAAATATTATTAAGGCAGTCCCCGAGTTACTGCTCGAGGTGCCAACATTTCATTGATAAGCTCATTGCCGGCATACATACCGGCATATGAGAGACTCGGATTCATACACTTCTCTACTAAGTGTAGAAAGGACGAAGTAGAGCTACGTTCCATGGACACTTAGATTCCTCGTCGGACCTGTCCGCCTTGTTCTTTTCCTGTGGTTTCACATCGATAAGATAATACGAATCATTGTGCAATGCTTTGCTCATAATGAATGGCCCTTCCCATGGGGGGATAACTTATGCATGCCGACAGTATGTTGTACCAACCAGAGTACCATATCATCTTCCCGGAAGACTCAGAGGTTTACTTTCCGGCTATGATAGCGTCAGAGATTTTGCTGATATATGGCGGATCTGGACAATGCCAATTCTCTCGCTTCTTCCAGCAGATCAACATCATTTTGCCAGGCTTCTTCCACTTCAGCTTCTGTGTATTGGGTGACCCTAGGCGAGTCATGCTCTATGTCGGCTGGTAATACAGCTTCTGCCCCATATACCAGAAAGAATGGCGTATAGCGTGTTGATCGATTCGGAGTTGTTCTTGAACTCCATAGTACCGCTGGTAGTTCTTCTATCCAGCAACCCACTGATCTTTGAAGCAGCTCCATGAGCCGGGGTTTTATCCCGGATAATACTAATCCGTTGGATGTTTCCACTTGTCTGTTCGATGCAGGGTGGGCTACCGAGGCAACGTCCAGCCGAATCTTCTTATCTCGGTAGAATCACGCAAATGCTCCTTCAGCAAAATTTGTGCCATTATCAGTTATGATACTGTGAGGATAACCGTATCTCAAGATGATGTCTTTGAGAAATGTCACGGCCGTAGCTCCATCACATTTTCCTATTGGCTTTACTTCAATCCACTTTGTAAACTTATCCACCATGACCAAAATGTGAGTCATATTTCCCCTTGCTGGTTTGAACAGGCCAAACATGTCCAAACACCATACTGCAAATGGCCACGTGATTGGTATGGTCTTGAGCTCCGACATAGGCATATGTGTCTTGGTAGCATACCTCTGATAACCATTGCATTTTCTTACCAAGTCCTCTGCTTGCTCTAAGGCACTTGGCCAGTAGAAACCTTGCCGGAAAGCTTTTGCTACCAAGGCCCTGGACGAGGCATGATGCCCACATTCCCCTTGATGTATATCTCGGAGGATGTCAAGCCCTTCTTCCGGGTCAACACATCACTGGAGGACATTGGTCACACTCCTTTTCTATAGCTCAGAATTGATGATCATGTATGCCTTTGCTCTCCTCTGAGTTTGCCTGGATAGCACCTCCTCAGCGGGTAAAGTTCCATCTTTCAGGAATTGAAATATAGGTAGTGCCCAAGCTGGTACAGCTTGCACTGGGAACACATCTTCATCAATTTCCATCTGATCCACTGGCATGACCTCAACCGGATCATGCTGAGCAGTCCCCGGGTTTGCCGAGGCAGTCCCCGGGTTTGCTGAGGCAGTCCTCGGGTTTCGCGTACCACTTCCCATGTCAATATCCATGG
This sequence comes from Avena sativa, assembly GCA_916181665.1. Classification (NCBI taxonomy): domain Eukaryota; kingdom Viridiplantae; phylum Streptophyta; class Magnoliopsida; order Poales; family Poaceae; genus Avena; species Avena sativa. The sequence goes on from OV702289.1 coordinate 509,235,019, forward strand.
GTACGACTCCGGACTCTGAATCCTCCGGGACGTAAATTGAGTCAGTTTCTGGGGACGGCCTGATAGATGGTTTTCGGAGGTGTTCTAGTGCTACACCCGGTGGAATTGCTTGTCGGGTTGATCCGAGCTTCGACAATACGTCGGCAGCCTCGTTTTCCACCCGGGGTACATGGCGAAATTCGCATCCCTCAAAGTAACCAGATATCTTCTGCACATGGAATCTGTACAGTGCCATGTTTGGATCAAGAGCGTCCCACAACCCCGACATTTGCTGAACTACCAAATCCGAGTCGCCAAAGCATTGGATCCAACGTATCCCAATTTCTTTTGCCACTTTGAGCCCATGCACAAGTGCTTCATATTCAGCGACATTGTTTGACGCTGCGAAATGGATCTGTAGCACATACTTTAACTGGTCATTCTTTGGCGAGGTGAGCACAACTCCGGCACCTAACCCAGTTTTTGTTTGTGACCCGTCAAAGTGCATTCTACAGTAGTTCGGATCTGGCGGCGGTGGTTCATATTGCACCTCAGCCCAGTCCACCAAAAAGTCGGCCACGGCCTGATACTTGATTGCTTCTCTTCTCTCATATTGTGGCGCATAAGGAGCTAGCTCAATTACCCATTTCGCAATCCTGCCACTTGCATCCTTGTTACTCATTATCTCGGATATGGGAGCTTCACATATTACTTTGATGGGGTGCTCCTCAAAATAATGTTTTAGCTTCTTTGCCGACATATACACACCATACGCCACTTTCTAATAGTGCGGATAATTTTGTTTCGAGGCTGATAATACCTTGCTTAGATAATACACTGGCCTTTGCACTAACTTACCCTCTTTGTCGCGCTCTACCACAATTACTGCACTTACAACTCAGTTGGTTGCGGCTATATAGAGCAACATTGGCTCCTTTGACAGTGGAGAGGCTAACACTGGTGCAGTGGCTAACATTTTCTTTAATTGAATAAAGGCTTCATTGGCCTGTGGTGTCCAAATGAACTTGTCTGACTTTTTCATGAGTTGATAGAGAGGCAATGCCTTTTCTCCCAACCGACATACAAACCGACTTAACGATGCCAGGCAACCAGTGAACTTCTGGACATCGTTAAGACACTTCGGCAGTTCCATTTGCTCTATGGCCCGGATTTTAGTTTGATTGACTTCGATACCTCGGCTAGAGACAAGGAATCCGAGTAATTTTCCAGCCAGGACACCGAAGGTACATTTTTCCGGGTTAAGCTTCATCCGGAACCTCCTTAGGTTCGCGAATGTCTGCCTGATATCGTCAAGGAGCGTTTTGCTTTCCTTGGTCTTGATAACAACATCATCCACATATACATGCACATTTTGACCAATTTGGTCGTGTAAACATTTCTGCATACATCTTTGGTACGTTGCCCCTACATTACGTAAACCAAATGGCATGGTGCGATAGCAATAAGCCCCATACGGGGTGATAAATGCAGTTTTTATTTGATCATCCGGATTCAGAGGTATCTGGTGGAAACCAGAATATGAATCAATGAATGACAACAGTTCACACCCAGCAGTTGAATCTATGACCTGATCTATCCTTGGCAGTGGAAATGGATCTTTTGGACACGCCTTATTCAGGTTCGTGTAATCGATACACATACGCCAAACCACTGCCACATTCGGATCATCCTTCTTCTTCTCCACCAGCACCGGATTAGATAGCCAATCCGGGTAAAGAACTTCCATGATAAATCCAGCTGCTAGTAACCGAGCTATCTCATCTCCAATGACTTTTCTCCTATCTTCGACGAAGCGGCGGAGACGTTGCTTCACCGGCCTTGCTCCGGGTCTCACATTCAAAGAGTGCTCGGCCAACTCCCTTGGAACACCTTGCAAGTCCTGTGTGGACCATGCAAAAATATCACGATTCTCACGGAGGAAGTTGACGAGCTCGCTTTCCTATTTATCGTTTAACCCGGCACCAATTGTTACGGTGCGCTCTGGGAACATGTCATCAACAGGCACTTTCTTGGTATCCTTTGTCGCTAGGAACGAAACACTACCATGCGGGTTACTCAGTGCTGGCATATACTGCTGTGCGGACTGAGCCAATGCGGCCACTTCCTGTATCTTTCTTTTCTCTTGCGCAATCACGAGTGACTCGGCTAGGTTAGACCCAGCTGACACACACTCAATGGAACGTCGGAAATCTCCAGCAATGGTAATCACTCCATTTGGCCCAGGCAACTTCATCTTCAGATAACTGATGTGGCAGCTTGCCATGAACTTGTTCAGTGCTGGTCTTCCGAGTAACGCGTGATACGCACTTTCCAAGTTCACCACTTCAACCTCCAAATTCTCAGTTCGGCAGTTATCCCGTGTGCCGAACAACACATCAACCCGGACTTTGCCTATGGGCTCACAAGAAATGCCTGGCACAATGCCATGGAAAGTTGTCCTTGTAGCTTGGAGCATGTTCTCCGAGATACCCAACTTGCGCATTGTATCCACATACATGATGTTGATGCTACTGCCATTATCTATCAGCACCTTGGAGAATCTCACATTGATGTTAGGCCCAATGAATGTCGGATCTAGCACTAGCGCATACGAACCAGGACTTAGGATAAGCTTCGGATGATCTTTGATGCTCTAGGTAATTTCCTGGTCCGACCAAGGCATGTACCTCGTCACTGCTGGCATTACCGCATTCACCTCCATGTGTCGGCGCTGCAAGCTCTGTCTGTCTGTTTCCTCTATGGTAAACACACAGTAACTCTGATGATGCTGTATGTACTCATTCCTCCCCTCATTTCCGGGGTACCTCTGATCCGGCTGATGCTGGTCTTCCACTTGATGCACTGCATCCCTTCTCTCATGGTTGTCATACCTCGGCAGAGGGGAAGGCAACATTAGCTGTTGCGTGTTCGCTCCAGAGAGCAATTGCTACCAGGGTAACCCCTGCCGAGGTTGATCATTCCGAGGTGCCTGAGCATTCCCCGAATCATCTTGTTCTATCTTACGCATCCACTCACACTACCTTGTTGTATGACCCGCTGGGTTACTCGGATTTGGCGTGTGAAATTTACACGGCTGATCCAGCATTGACTCGTAAGTATACCTCAGACGGTCCTTCTTTTCCTGCCACTGTTTCTTCTGCTCTCGTGTCCAATTTTTCTTGCCATCATTTCTTAGTGTCCATTGTTGCCCTCCAGTTTTGTGACGTTGATTGCCCCCTGCTCCGGGTTGATCTTGATTCACCGCAACAACTTGTTGCGAACTGTACCGGTAATCCGGTTTGTCATCTCTTCTTTTACCCCGGTAGTCATTCCCCCGGGATGACCTGGCTCCATCTCTTTGGTAGTATTCCTCATTTGACTCATTTGACATGAGCCTGGGTTGAGTCGGGTCACCCAAAGCATACGAATCAGCAATCTAGATTGTCTCTGCCAATGTAGTTGGCATATCCCTTTGTAATCTTTGCCACAACATGCTTGCATATCTACACCCTTGCGCAAACCAAGCTATGGCCTGTGACTCAATCACACCCTCACATGAGTTTCGCACGGTACACCACCAGGTTAAGAACTCCCGGTCCGTCTCATTCGGTTTCTGCTTGCACATTGCTAGGGTCTGTGGCCTATTCGGCCTCTGATACGTACTTGAGAAATTGTTGATAAACATTTCCTCAAAATTGATCCAACAGTTAATACTTTCGGGAGGCAAATTGTTTAGCCATACCCTCGCTGGCCCCTCCAACGTCTGGGGTACATATCTCATAGCCCATCTCAAGTTGCCTGTAGCAATTTTTACAGCTGTAGCATAGTTAATCAACCAATCCTCCGACTTTGTGCTTCCATCATATGTCTTAGTGCCCCTAGGTAGCTGGAAGTTAGGTACCGGAGGTTCCTTCATGATCCAGGGCCCAAAACACGCAGGGCCCGGGGGACCTTGACATTCAATCTGCTCCGACCTAAATAGCCGATCCAGTTTTAATCTGGCATCGTCAGGCATCAAATCCATGCTTTCCAATCTTGACCCTATCACATGATAGTCCGGCCTTGGGTATCCTGCGTTCACCATTTCCGAATCACCATCATTATATCGGTATTGCTCTCGTGGAGCACCCCTCTGTTGCATACCTCGGCCGGCACATTGCTCTTACCTTGGTATATTCCGCTGCTACGGTTGTCCTGCTCCTTCCGAGTTACGCTGTCCGGTATTGCCATTTACAGCATTTCCTTGACCAGCATTGCCTTGGTCGTGGTTAACTCGGCCAGCTTCACCTCGGCTCACACTTCGTGTTTCCTCATTTCTCTGCACTTCTTTTCCTTTCCCTGCCCTTTCCGGGTCATACGGTATTATATGTTTGTTCCTCCTGGTCGAGGTTACTACCTCTTCTCTCCTAGGACCACCATGTGGAGACGATGCAGCTCCAGCAGATTTCTCCGGGTTACCCACCGCTGAATGAACGATCTTGGAGGCCCCAGCTCTCTCCGGGTTAGCCCTGAGCAATTCCTCGTTTTGCCTGTTCGCGATCCGAACCAACTCATTGACCCTATCTTGTTGTCTCTGACGGGCTTCACCCGTTAGACCCTCTAACTCGGACGCAGCTGCATCTGCTGCTCCGAGGTTTTTTGCCGGGGTACTATACTTCGGCAGCCCCACGGATAAATAGTTCTCTGACTCCTCAATCCTAGTATCACCCTCTTTGTTCATCTCACTCATGAGGTTTCTCCCTTTTACTTTTACATCATCTACTTTATTTGCCTTTGCATACTCACGCAGTGTCATGTTCAACGACTGCTGAGCCACAACTATCTTTTTCGCACCCTCTAGTATTTTTTGCCTAGTTTCCTCTAGCTCGGCCTGTGCCTGAGCCGGATGTACCACTGCTGCTACTAGGTTTGCCAAGCTATCCATCGCTTGTTGCAGCACATTCTCTAGCCTCTCTAGTGGAGGGCCTCTACTTTTCCTTGGTGCCTTAGGCGTTACCTCCGGATCTGGTGCCGGATCCTTGCTTGCGCCAGCGCCAGGCACAGTCATCATCACCTCAGCACGGTCCGGGGAGCGAGTGATACATGCCCCGTGAATCACGCTAAGGGGTGGCTCGCCTCCTTCAGCGACGTGCCGCGGATGAACGCACGACACATCGACATCAACGTAGACCTTGTGCGCGCCGAGCTTGACGAAGAGGCCATTGCGCGGAAGTGGATGCTTGCCGAAGCAGCCAGCGTTGTCGCTGACAAAATCCAGCGCTCCAAAGCACTGAACGAGCCCGGAGACGATGTGCTCGCCGGTGCCGATGAGGTTTCTCGTCCGGATCTTCACCCCTGCTAGCGCTGCTAGCCCCACGGTGGGCGCCAACTATCGTGGTGGTGTCACGGCAGATGCCATGGATAGGCTAAAGGTGGGGACTAAATGCACTAGGGGAATCCAGGGAGGGATAGTGTGGTGATTCCACACACAGTAGCTTTGTATTTGATTCACTTTCACAGATTACATGTGCTCCTTGAGCTGTATTGGAGAGAGGAGGAAGAAGGAACTCTCTTACTCTCACCACTAGCTCGCTCTCAGTAACTTGCTAGTAGAACATAACCTCTAAAAAACTAACCCCCTTCTACAGAGTCCCTAGCCCTCCTTATATAGGGGTGGCTAGGTCTCCAATTAGGGCATACATGGAGGCATATTCCAGGGAATATGCCTCTTCCCAAAATAGTAAGCCGACCGGGTCACTTTTCCCCCGCGTCATCCATGCAGAGGCTACGTGAGCCTCTGCGGCGCCTGCATCATCCGACATAGGCGACGTCACCTTTGTCGGCCACGCCTCAGTGGTCTTGCCTCTGTCTGCTCCGCTCATGCTCTGTGTACAGTGGTCACCTTTGACCAGCGAGATACCTTCCTTCTCCTACAAGCATGATATAACCCGGATCGTACATAGTTGATCCGGCCACACCTATTCCTGCATACAAGTTAGATATATCTCACTGACTTACGATATAAGTCCGCTGAGACCCAGTTAGGTGGACATCCCCTGGTCCGGGTTACCCCGAGATTCGGCCTGCCTTGAGGTGACTCGGCCAACATCTGCTTTGACCTTGCCGTACCTCGGCTAACTCGGCCTTTATACCCCGGCGTGACCCTACCCGGGGTATCCCCCCAACAGCTTAGCTGTGTAGTATATGACCCCTCCTAGTATAGGTTTACCTCGTGATACTTAGCACTTAGGAGTTAAATTATTTACTACTCTTTTTCTCAATATTTACCCAAATTTCTTAGTTGCAATAGGATAATTTTGAGCAAAGTGGTCTCACTTTGGTTCTTGACTTACCTATTACTTTCCCCGTTAGGATTACTAAAGACTACATATTTTCCATTATATCATAAACTATCCTCACATGATCTCTGAAAACTACTAACAAAATTGTAGTTACTACCTTAATCCAACAAAAATTATCGTAATGTTATAACACCTATGACTTCTATCATAGACTTGCACTGTTCTTAACTTCCTGTTATTACAAGATTTGTTATTGAGTATTTATCCTAAATACATACTTATCATGGTCTCGCAGCTATTCTCACCACGAACTTGTTAAGATTTACCTAGTCGATTCAAGAGCTAATCTCACCATAACAACTCTTCTTCTTAGGTTACTATTGTCGATTCAGAACAAAATTCTACTTCCTCACATTGAATTCTCAAGTGAATCTCACATGATTTCTTCTCATTACATCTACACATGTTCTAATGGTCTTCATCATGTATCCTATCATTACCATCTAATGAAAATATTTTGCTACCTTACATGGATCCTATGGATAGACTACACCATTTAAACTACTCCACCTGATATCTATTCTTAGTCCTAATCTTCTTTGATATTTTACTTACTTAAGACATCTTAGTGGTGTTATACCTATTCAGATCTACACTAAAATGACACTTCTCTAGAGAAGACGTATAAATAATCCTTAAGAAAGATGATAAAAACATCCACCTTAAGTGTGACAAGGTTTATCCTCAAATGGATACCCATCACAAGTCTCGAGATAAGATGGCTCCTATATTCACTATCCAACCTACAGATCTTCCTGAAAGGGTTTTAATCCTAAGGTCAAAGCATATGCTCTGATACCAGCTGTGGTGACCCAGCATACCACTGCATGATGTAGTACACTATAGTCATTGACATAACACCAATGAAACACCATTCACTAGTATTACATCCCTCAGAGTGGTGCAACAGAAGTAAGTTCCTAAGGTCCAAGACATGACTATAGATTACAACTCGACTCTTTACAAAAGATCTAGAGAACACTCTCGGTTAAAGAGGAAGAAAACACTTCTTACAAAGAAGAACCACAAATAATAACTCAGAACTATCTGGCCTGCAATTGCTACTAATGCAATGCTCTACAGAAGTAAGTTTTATGGCTAGAGTGTCTACTCCTATCTAATCAAGATCTTTGCATTTGCTTCGGTTGATGTATATGTTGACTTCATTGACTTTATTTAAGAACTTGAGCTGCTGATGATGGTTTCTTGAGTAGAAATTGATGTTGACGTCATCCTCAATGGCTTAGAACCTAGCAAGGGTTAAGAAGGTATGGTTGAGTACGATCGTACTTAGTAAGTTCACTAAAAAGTAGTGTTTTATGCACTATATTTATAGCCACAGACCAAAGGTCGTAGGCAATGCAGTTTTTCGTGCACATTTCTTCAAAGGTTGCTTTTATTCTGAAAACTATGTCCGACAACCTTCACAGGTCGACTAGAACTTTCATGGAGTTCCTTTTTTTCCGTGTTTGTAGCTTCTTCCCAGAACAGGGAGTAGCAAGTTATAGTTCTTACACTCTGTAGAGGTGCGTTACTTTACCCATGAGATACCTTAGCCTTGTTGCACATCCAAGTCGTGAGCTCGTCCACACTTCCTTGGTATGGGGTCCAGTCTCAGATCCAAGCCAATCCCTACCCTTCTCCACGACCCTGCATGAAGACACTACCCCCCAAGCAGATATACCTCAGTTAACCCCCATAAAGGCAGATATAACCCTAGCAACCCCTTGGAGACTCCAATGAGCAGATAATGTCCCTGGCAACCCCCACATAGGCAGATATACCTCCGACAGCCCCTCACGGATAGTCTAGACACCAATATCGTGGGGAACTAGGGGTCCCACCCGTTTGCTGGATTCTCCACGAGAAATATACAGCCTCACGATAACGTCATCTGTCCATGCGAAAGGAATAAGATCCAGTTGACTTCTCCGTCCCATTCGAAATCTCATGGTTAACGCATAATATACGGCACTAGAATCACTGGTGACATTGGTTGATTAAGTCCTAAATATTTTGTTCCTTTACCACTATAACTGTATAAATAGATTATTACCATTTGGTAACTAATCCATTATCATATTATTATAAAAATAGTATTTTCTGACCTTTTTGAAATGCAGGTGATGACAATATTTAAGTTACAAGCATTTGATAGAAAATAATCAAAGGACATGAGCAAGTGTGAACTTGCCTTTTGTGATTGCAAGATTATGCAATCACGGTCTTCAAGACAATAGAATATCCAAATTATGTAAACAGAATTATTGGTACGGTAAGGACAAATGTTTAAAGAAGCAAGATACAGTCATGCATAAGTAATGTAATGCAGTTTGATAAACGTGAATCCCCGGACTAATCGTATCTGATCTAGGGTTTGAAGCTTGTGATGAGTTCTTTGGAATGTGTTGCACTTTTATACCAATTTCACACTTGTGCTTCTTATTAAGGCTTGTGAGAGTGTGTGTGAAACAATATTAAATACAACAAGTAGCATGTAATACTAAACTACTCAAATGTGGAATGGCACACAAGAACTGCTTGAATGGTATTAGTAGTTCATTAGAGTTTTCACAGATTTATTTTAAGGATTACATTTAATATTTCTTAAAAGAATAACCTTTGTGAAAAATATTACTTTACAAAGTAAAAGCATTTAATCTTAAATTTAACACTCTTAGGGTTCCTTTCTAATTATAGTTACTAAAAAGGAAAGCATCACTAGATCATAACACTTGTAGTGGAGACTTATATGTATTGAATATAACATGACATTATATGTTGTTTTATTTTGTAATGCTTCCTAAAGGTGAAACTATTGTCCTTGTTGGAGTAGTGTTTTCTTAATACTATACGTGAATAGAATCACTTATCTATTTTAGAAGTAATGCTTATATTTTATAAACATGGGATAAAGCATTACTTTAATTAATTAAAACTTTGTTTAGATTTTTAAGTGAATTCTCAAATTGGTTCAAGAACTGGATAAATATTACCTAGATGATTTTATAAATAAACAAAATCCTCCTAGCAAACCATACACTATTTTTAATGATTTTATACTTGATGAAATCTTTTTAGGAACGAAATATGATCACTTTGGATGAGAACTTTAGGAACTACACTTTAAAATCGTTGGAACCATATTGGGTTTCATAAAAACCTTATTTGAGCTTGTTCTTATACTTTTAGACTTTAATTAAATAATGATAAAGGCAATACTAAAGATTTATATATTTTTAATGGGTTAAAATAAAAGAAAGGATTTAAATAAGATTTATTAGAGATTTACCTTTTATTTTACTTAAATTATGAAATATAATATTTTTAAAGTATATATTTTATTTTTGTTATAATTTTGGTGTATTATAAATATTTTTATGATTTATAAATAATAAGATGTGATTTTTATAAGTTTTATCACTTTATAAATACTTAATAAATAATAATATTTAGTTATAGATCACAGAAATGTATGGGATAAGTTTAGAAATGTTTATTTTGTTTTTCTAAGAATTTTGATATATAATATTTATTTTTAAGAGTTTTCAAATAATAAAATATGTTTATTTAAGATTTATATTTAACATGTTATTTACTAATTAATAATAGTTATTTTATTTAAGTTGGGAAATAAAGTATAATAATAGGTTTAAATTATACAGTTTATTTTTATGAACATTTTGATATATAATAAATATTTTTCTGAATTATAAAACAAAAGATATTGATTTAACAAGATTTAATCATTTTCTTAAATTCCTAGAAATCATTTATATTTGAATTTATATTGATTTATTTATTTACTAAACAGGGGATACCTTTTATACCCAGGCTACCTCTACCCACAGCCGTTGACAGATGGGCCCGAAGGCACCTCGAGTTCCATGTGGGCGTGGACCAAGTCAAAATCGGCTGACTAGGCGAGGATGACGCTGGTCTGTCGTCACCACGACGTCAGCCCAGCCTCCACCGCCAGGGAATGGTCACCGGCGGTGATGTGGGGCACCCTCGTGGCTGAGGTTTGGCGCGTTGGAACCAGGATCTTAGGTGAACCGAACATTGGTTGTGCCGCCCGTTTTTGGTCACCGAAGAGTAGTGCACGATGGTGACTGGCGGTGGCGCTTGGTGGTCTACGACGCTAGAGTGATGCAGGGCAGGAGAAGGCGAGTGAAGTGCACCGGGAGACTCGTAATCTTACCCTAGACATGATGGTGGGATCAGTGATGTGGATGGCGACCAGAGATGAGCGTAGAATCGCGGATTCCGGAGAACTTCGACGAAATGAAATGGGAAAATTCACCCTATTCCGAGCTCCCCCTTGACCTTGAACTTCTCCCAGATGATCAACACACGAGGGCGCTCCTCCTAGACCACTCCTTGGACCTCGAGGTGGTCTAAATGAATGGGTAGGTGAAGCTCACCGGCGGCAGCTTCAGTGAGTTTGAGGGGGATTGATAGTGAGAGAGAGGAATGGAGATGATGAGGATCGACCAGGAGCTTGAGGCGGTCGTAGGCGGATATTTTATACGGCTTGGCAGGCTCGGACACCTCGGCACGATGCCGAGGACCAACGAGATGCGGCGGTGGTGACGTGCTCGATTTGGGCATGATTATTGACACAATATTTCCAGTGGACACGGAGAGGATAGGAATGTCGACGTGGTGGTCAGCTGTGAGTGTTGTCAAGGAAAACAGCGGCCTGGGACGTGGCATCATCGACGTGGTGGCGGCCGTGCACGGAGAGGAAGATGGCGATGTCTCTCCCATGTGGGCCCTGCTCGTCAGCGAGAGATCAAAACGGTAAGTGGGTGTTGACATGGTTATACCCTACGGGTACGTAACTTCAGCATACCTGGTCCAGCCCAAGGAAGGCCCACGGCCAATATACGCCAGCCCATGAAGATTTTCGGGTGGCCCAGGCCCATGACGCCTTCGGATTCTTGAAGAACAAGACTAGAGTTTCAATACAACTTGTAACCTACTCGTATCGGTACCCGAGACCTAGCCTCCCCATATATAAAGGCTAGGAGGGTCCAACGAGGAGGACACCCAACAACGATTACACCCTGCGATTACGGCATACACACCTCCACGCCAGATCGAATCTGCGCACCCTGTAACTTTCGGTTCCGCCGCAATAAAAGTGCAGACAAGCAGGAGTAGGGTTTTCCCTCCGGGGGCTTGAACCTGGGTAAATCCCGTGTCCCCTGGTTGCTTGTCTGTTAACCGTGCCACGATCTCCAGCATCCCCATCTTCTCCAAAACCCAAGTCCATAACAATGGGCATTGACGAGTTGAAACCTCGTCAATTGGCGCCGTCTGTGGGAATTGGGGCTGCTGATTGTGCGGTCGTGACGGTTCCGACCCGATCGATCTACAACTCCTCGGTGATGGAGAATCACCTCCTCTTCGGTGCTTTCGACTTCACCGCCCACTCGCCGGCCACCATGAAGGATTTCGAGCCCGTAGGCGACGGACTTGAAATTCTGTTCGGGAGCTTCTGCTTCCAGGTGGGACAAGCTGGCACCCTCCGCCTCCCCGAGCGGATGCCCGTGCCGCCGATCAGGCCCGCTTCGTGGGCTCCACACCCCGTGCTACGCACGTCACCATCAACAGATGAATTCTACAGCAGCAGCTGCTACAACTCCGATCTGTGCGATCCACCTTCGGATGAAGGGACCTACGGTTCCGAATCCGAAAGCTGCGGCAGCAGCCAACCAATCTGCAGGCGCTATCTGTGCGCCGCAATCATCCAAACCGACGAAGACACGCCTAACCCGCCGCCCAACCCCAACCCGCAGGGCGGAAATGGCGAAAACAGGGAAAACAGGGGCCACCTCATCCAACTTAGCAAAGAAGGATGGGCCGAAGCACGCCGCGCCGTCGTAGGCGAAATAGTCCTACCTCTGGACTCCCCACGTGACCTGCTGATGGCATACCACTACCTCCTCATCGAGGAGCACAAGAAGCAAGTCAAGATGCAGGAGACGCTCGATAAACGCAAGGAAGCAGCCTCTGAGTCCAGTGCGCGACAAGCTGCGCTCTCCGCCATGGGACCCGACTCCAGCACAAACGGAAATCAGGGAAACAAGCACCACTCTCGGGTGGAAAACATGGACCCGAAGGAGCGGCGTGACGTGACCCGAACCCTCCACACATCGTTCATGGATATGGACGCCGACGACAACATCACCCCGAAGACGCCACAAGCCGCGATCATGGCAGCCACTGCGTATCTTGCGGCTCACCCACCTCTGGAGGGGGAGCCGAAAAGGGCCATGCATAGGTCCGCACTCACCGGACTAGGACTAATCGGAGCTGCGCTCCACGAAGATGCTCCTACGGAGCCGAAGAAGAAAGCTCCGGCCAGGCGCGACCGGAGCCCACTCCCTCATCTGAAGATGAAGAAGAACACGACCTTCCTCGAAGGAAGAAGAGCTCGCACCGCCACAAACACGACTACGACGCCAGAGACAAGCTTACACAGCGCAAGATCGACAAAGCACGCGCCAAACGCGCATGCTCATCCAAATCTGAGATGGATGAAGACGAAGGAGAACTCTGCGGGGCCCAATGCTTCAGCAGATCCGTCCGACGAACACAGATGCCACGCAACTTTAAGCTTCCTTCGGATACTCCGAAGTTCAACGGCACGCAAGATCCAAAGTCCTGGCTCAGCGACCATCTGTCATCCGTCAAGCTTCACGGAGGCAACAAAGAAACCGCCATGCAATGCCTTCAGCTGCAGCTAACAGGCGCGGCGCGGGTCTGGCTCAGCAGCCTATCATCAGGATCCATCCGAAGCTGGGAGGAGCTCGCTTATAGCTTCATCCGAAACTTCAAAGGCACCAGCAAAAGGCCCGCCTCAATCGAAGAGATGCGAGCCTGCACTCAGAGAACGGGTGAATCTATTCGCTCGTACATACTACGCTGGTCTACGACCAAGAACTCCGCAGCACACATCTCCGAAGAGCGGGCCATCGACGCCTTCAGGGACGGCGTCAAACGCCCAGACTTCAAGGAGAAACTTGGACGCGTAAAGCCCAAGACACTCGACCAGCTCATGGAAATCGCCAACAGTTGGGCAGATGGCGAAGATTGCATCCAGCGGGCGCAATCAGATGAAGAAGACGACTACGGCCGAAGACGCGAACGCCGCAGCAAGAGGACACCGCGCGTCTACGAGGACTGCGACGGACCCGACATGGTCGCAGCCGGCTACGCCGACCGCCGTAACGACAACAGCCGCAGCAGCGGAGGATATCAACGCCGCGACCGCGACAACGGACCTTCAGCACTCGACAAACTTTCGGGTCCATGCACCATCCACTTCTACATCGACAAACAAGATGGCAAAAAGAAAGCTAGCCACATGCTCAAGGACTGCCGCGAGTTCCAGGAACTCAGCGAAAGCATGGTACAGATGAGGCAACAAGCTCCAATTCTTGCGTTCGGAAACGCACTTGCGCCAGGCGAAATAGCACACGGAGCTCCTCCACCGCCGCCTATTGGAGGCCCACATCAACCAGTCGCACCAGCGCAAAACAACGCCGGGGTCGCTTACCCCCCACCAAAAGGAGCACTCAATATGATACAGAAGGGATGTCCCACAAACAGGGTGCAGAAGAAAATCACCCGACAAATCAACATGGCCGTGACAACTCCGCCTGCAATCCCTGAGTACCTTAACGGATCGGAGTCCTGCATCACATTCACCCGCGCGGATCACCCTTGCCAGATCCCTCGCCCAGGTCATACTGCCCTGGTGCTGGAGGCGCAGATCGGAGGCTTCGAGATGAGTCGCGTCTTCATAGACGGCGGCAGCGGCATCAACCTAATATTCGCAAGCACTCTAGCAGCTATGCGGATCCTGCAATGCAGCCTGGAACAATCAGACACAACGTTCCACGGCATTGTCCCAGGGAAGGGCATCTTCCCCCTGGGCAAAATAGGGCTCGACGTCATCTTCGGGACACCGGACAACTTTTGGCAGGAGCGCCTAGAATTCGAAGTGGTGGACTGGCCGTCGCAATACCACGCCATCCTGGGACGCGTAGCATTCGCAAGGTTCCTGGCCGTCCCACACTACGCATACCTACTACTCAAGATGCCAGGACCAAGGGGCGTCATCACAGTCCACGGGAGCTTCACCCGATCGGACCAATGCGACAGGGATTTCAACAAAATCTCCTAGTCCTTCGGCATGCAAGACGAGCTTGTAAGGCTCCGCGAAGCGGCAGACAATGGGCTACCCCTAGTCACCAAGCAGAACGCACCTGATATGTCTTTCGACTCCACCATCAACACCAAAAAAGTACAGGTCCATCCAACGGATGCCTCCAAGACAGCGCTAATCGCCAACGACCTCAACACCGCATAGGAAAGCGCGCTCGTCGAATTCCTCCGTGAGCACTGGGAAATCTTCGCTTGGTGTCCTGCGGACATGCCAGGAGTTCCCAGGGAATTCGCCGAGCACGCACTCAATGTCTTCCCAGACACCAAGCCAGTCAAACAGTCCATCCGAAGACTGTCGGAGCCACGAGCCGAAGCTATCGGCAAAGAGATCAACAGATTACTCACAGCAGACTTCATCTGGGAAATCAAGGAAAGCAAGTGGCTGGCAAACACAGTGATGGTCCTGAAGAAGGACACGGACATCCTGCGGATGTGCGTAGACTTCACGTCACTGAACAAACACTGCCCTAAGGACCACTTCCCTCTCCCTCGGATCGACCAGATCATCGATTCGACTGCAGGTTGTGAGAAACTCTCCTTCCTCGACGCCTACTCAGGCAATAACCAGATTCGACTCAAGGTCGAAGATCAAGAGAAAACGGCGTTCATCACACCGTTCGGAGTATACTGCTACAACACAATGCCCTTCGGGCTAAAGAACGCGGGTGCCACGTACCAGCGATGCATGCAGGCCTGCCTCAAGGACCAGATCGGTCGCAACGTCCAAGTCTATGTCGACGACATAGTCATCAAACCAAGAAGGCAAGAACACTTATCGACGATCTCCGCGAGACGTTCGACAACCTTGATCGCTACAGGATCAAGCTCAATCCAGAAAAGTGCGCCTTCGGCGTCCCCTCAGGTCAGCTGCTCGGATACTTCATCTCTCAACGAGGGATCGAAGCGAACCCGAAGAAAATCAAAGCTATCATGACAATGGAGAAGCTGAAAAACCTCAAGGGCGTTCAGCAGCTCGCAGGGCGAGTAGCGGCACTAAGCAAGTTCATCAGCCTCATGGGCGAGAAGGCCCTACCATTTTACCAAGTACTGCGCAAAGCAGACAAGTTCGAGTGGACACCAGAAGCCAACGACGCATTCGAAAACCTCAAGCGGCTCCTCTCCACCTCGCCCGTTTTGGTCACGCCAAAAGAGCGCGAGCCCCTGTTGCTGTACGTAGCAGCCACACACCAGGTGGTCAGCACAGTACTCGTGGTCGAACGACCCGAAGAAGGCAAGACCCATGGGGTACAACGCCCAATTTACTACCTCAGCGAGGTTCTCACTCCAACAAAACAGCGGTACCCGCACTACCAGAAGCTGGCCTACGGCGTGTTCATGACGGCTCGACGACTGAGCCACAACTTCCAGGAGCATCAGGTGATGGTCGTCAACGAGGCACCCCTAAACAGCATCCTGAACAATCCAGAGGCCACAGGATGCGTGGCCCTATGGGGCATCGAACTATCACCACTGGACATCATCTACGAGAAGCGACACGCAATCAAATCTCAAGTCCTTCCAGACTTCCTGGTGCACTGGATGGAGCTGTAGCTGCCTGACACCCCAGACATGTTGCAATCCTGGACAATGCATTTTGACGGCTCCAAACGCGAAGCTGGAGCAGGGGCAGGAGTCATACTGACCTCCCCGCAAGGTGACAAGATGAAGTACGTCCTTCGGATGAAATTCAGAGCCTCCAACAACGAGGCCGAATACGAGGCCCTCATCCATGGCATGCGGATGGCAAAAATATGCGGCGCAACGCGCCTGGTCATCTACGGTGACTCCAACCTTGTCGTCCAGCAGACGATGAATGAGTGTGACGCACACGCCGAAAACATGATCGCGTACCGCGCACTATACAACGCACTCGAAGGAGAATTCGACGGCTGCGAACTTCGGCACGTCGGAAGAGAGAGCAACGAGGAGGCCGATAGACTCGCCAACATCGGCTCCACTTGTGCAAAAGTACCACCAGGTGTGTTCCTCGAACAGATCTGCGTGCCATCCATCAAGCGGAACTTCCCCAAGGGATCACCCGAAGAAGCAGAACACTCGGGGGCTACGCTACCCGAAGGTCAAGAAGGACCCGAAAAGTTGGATACCGAAGTCGCCATGGTCAACCTGATGCAGGTCATGGCAGTCGAAGAAACCTGGACACGTCCATACCTCCAGTTCCTGCTAAACGGAAACTTACCAGACAACCCGACAGATGCCCGACGCATATCTCGTCGGTCAAAATCCTTCACCATCATCAATGGAGAACTGTACAAACGCAGCATTACAGGCGTCCTACAACGGTGCGTCACCATCAGCGATGGCAAGACCATACTCCAAGATATCCACGAGGGCATCTGCGGCCACCACGCAGGCAGCCGCTCCCTTGTCGCCAAAGCTCTACGAGCAGGATTCTATTGGCCAACGGCCATGAGCGACGCAAAGGACATCGTCCGAAGATGCAACGGGTGCCAACGGTTCGCCGACAAACCGCACGCACCTGGGTCCGAACTCCAACCCATACCCATAGCTTGGCCTTTTGCTCAATGGGGCCTTGACATGATCGGCAAACTGCCAAAATCTTCGAAGGGAGGACACGTCTTCCTCTTGGTCGCAGTCGACAAATTCACCAAGTGGATCGAGGCCATGCCAGTCACCAACCAGAAGGGCAAAACCGCCGTCAAGTTCTTCGAATCCATAGTCTACAGGTTCGGCGTACCGCACAGCATCATCACCGATAACGGATCAAATTTCATCTCCGAAGAATTCCAGGACTTCTGCGAAGGCCTCGGGATCAATATCACGTACGCCTCAGTGGCGCACCCGCAAACAAACGGGCAAGTGAAAAAGGCCAACGGCCTAATCGGCACTGGCATCAAGAAACGCCTCATGAGCTCACTCGAGCACAAAGCTGGCAACTGGACGAAAGAGCTACCGTCTGTCCTGTGGAGCTTACGAACTACGCCAAACAGCTCCATCGGCTACACACCGTTCTTCATGGTACACGGAGCTGAGGCTGTGCTACCAGCCGAAGTACGTCACCAGGCTCCACGAGTCGTCGCTTACAGCGAGGCCGAATCCACGGCTGCAATCGAAGACATCGTCGACACACTCGACGAAGCACGGGATATAGCAGCAGCTAGATCCGCGGTGTACCAGCAAAGTCTCCGCAACTATCACAGCCGCCGGCTGCGCCCTAGGTCCTTCGTCGAAGGAGACCTCGTCTTGCGACTCAAGCAAAAGCGACCGAACAAACCCGATTCGCCATGGGAAGGACCCTATGTCATCACCGAAGTCATCCCAGGTGGCGCCTATCGCCTCAAGCACGTGGAGTCTGGAGTCGCATACTCCAACCCATGGAACATCTCGCACCTGCGACGATTCTACCCATAGCAATGGGCAATGTACCCCTTTTACTTTCAATAAGGCTTACGGCCAAGGCTACTCAGCCGAACCATGTACCTCCTCCATTACGCTACAAATAAAGCTAAGTGTCTCGCTCCCAACCTTCGGTTGACTATTTCTCTGCAAGTTTGTTACATGCTACTAACGCACTCGGGGGCTCCCCCCACCTCACGATTTCATCGACTGAGGACAAAACGCGCTCGGGGGCTCCCCCCACCTCACGATTTCATCGACTGAGCACAAAACGCGCTCGGGGGCTCCCCCCACCTCACGATTTCATCGACTGAGGACAACACATGTACACCTGAGTAGCTGACCACGTCAGGCTAATGAAAAGGGCACGTACTAAATCAAAGCACTGCGTGCTCGCTAACAAGCAAACCTTTACAACAAAGGGCACATACACGCCCAGCCGCAATATACAAATTTTACATCTATCTGTTTATTTTCAGGTTCTACCTATTCTGCAGAATAGCTTGAGCACGCTGCTCAAACAAATCTACAATCTGTTCGGCATACTGCCTTACAGCCGCGTAATGCGGACGCATATTCCACTCGCACCATCTGGCCGAGGAGGTGGCCCAGTCGCCACAGCAGCCAAATCTACATCAAGGCGATGCACCCTCACAAGAGACAAGGCAGCCTTCACCCCTGCGACAAGCTGCTGCCGCACCAGCTCCTTGACATTGCTGGCACTCCGAAACTTCGCCAGAAGACCTGCAAGGGTCGTCGGCGCGCCATCCAACGGAAACATGACGTGCAACACCGAGGACAGTGATGTCTGCACCTGGCGGAGCACCCGCGAAACCTGGAAGACGCGATCCTGCACCGTCGCCAGAACCATGGCACGATCGCGATCCACCCAAAAGAAGCCACCGGCTTCCATGTCCTGTTGAGTCAAACAATTGACTCGAACAACAATGCGCTCCTTTTCTTCCTTCGGAGCGAGATTCGCACCTGCGACAACAGCATAGAACAAGAGTAAGGCCAGCAGGCTCACCCGAAGAACTAAGCTACGGCCCGAAAGAAGGATCAACTTACACTGCAGCTGCTCGGACAGCCGACCCAGCTCCGCCATCAAGTATTCCTCTCTGGCTGCACTACGGTCTGCTTTGGACTTCCAAATGTCAGCACGACCGCGTAGCCCAAGCAAATCCCTCTCCAAGCTGCGCACGCGATCCCGCAGAAAAGCGAGCTGCGAGGAATCATCCAACGATGCTTGCAAGGGCCTTTCGGATGAAGTACCAACTAGGTCAACACCCGAAGGAACCTAAAGCAGAAGAAAAAGAAGGCACACAGACACTCAGCCAAAGATAAAGCCCAACTCGGAGGAATTCATTAAATAAGGCCACTGCGTGGCTCAAGAATGGTGCTACAAAAGATATTTACAGCAAAAGTAAACTACATACTACCCTACATCTCCTATGCCTAAGGCGTAGGACACCGAGTCGCCTCAGAGCCAGACTGCCTAGCTTTGGCCTCGCCCTGCTGCCGCAGCGCGTACTCAGACAACAAGTCAATGAGCTTGGGCCCATATCGTCTGCAGCGAGCGGAGTAAGCAGCGAAGGCTACCTCTGATCCATCCGCAGCCGTCGGCATCCGAGAAGTGATCTGGGGCAAGTCCAGCTCCGCCCCAGCCGCCATGGCCATCGCCAGCCCGACGGACGCGCCAATGCCCTTCTTCTTGCGCTTGTACGCTGCAGGCGCTTCGGCTGACAGAGCCTCTGCCAGAGCACCCACATCTTCAAGGGTTGCGCCCTTCGGGAAGAGCTCCTGGTAGAATCGACCAAGGACCTCCTTTGCCTTGGCAAGGGAGTTGACGACGGTGCTGCAGCGGTCTTCGACCGCCACAGTGGCATCATCCAGAGCACTCTCGTGCTCCAGAGCACCACGGTCAAACTCGATGCCTGCGGCATCTGAGACAAAACAGAAGAAAACATGAAGAATAGCAACATAGAAGAGGACCCGAAGAAAAAGAAGCAAGTACAAAAGCTAGCACTCACCCGAAATAGCCTTGGCAGCAGCCATGAGCTTCTCCGCTACTCCTACCTCACGACCTGCGGCTTCCTGCTGCAGACACTCTTTCGCTTCGGCTGCCTTTGACAGCTCCAGCTCAAGGCGCTCTTTTGCCTCAGCGGCAGCTTCGGCCTTCTGCTCCAATTGTCCAAGGCTCTTCTTCAGAGCATCAACCTCACGAAGAGAGTCATTATGCTCCTCTGCATTCACAACAAGCCAGTGTCAACAAACAGGACAAGGATAAACAAAAAAGTACTACAAGGCAGACGAATACCTTGCAGCTGCTGCAGTTTCACCTCCAGCGTCAGGTGCTCCTCCACCAGCCGCTTGGCCTCTCGGACACAAGGCTGCAGGAAAAAGCAAATAGCAGTAAGAGCATGACTTGGGGGCTTCGCCCAAAACAAAGAAGAAAACACAACATCAGCACACGAAGACGCCCGAGGGCTCCCGCCGTGACATGAAGCAGAAAAACTTACGTGCTCCGAAGGCGAACCCGCAGGCCCGCCTGCGAAATTCTGAGGCGCAACCACCAGCCTCTCCTGCACAAGAGGAACTGGTGCAGCACCACCCGACGTCACCACCGTCTGCGGAGGCGGCGACGCAATGTTTGAGTCCCCCATCATCTCGCGCGCTCCATCACTAGAGCCGTCGGAGGATTGCCTACATACGAACCAATCAACACAGGCGCAAAAATAACAAGTGAGCAAAAGACAACAGTGGCAACAAGCACACTTACGAGCCCAACACGCTCAGGTCAAAGATAGGAGAAGCCCTCCGGGCCCTCTTCTCCTCCTTCTTCTCCTCCTTCTTCTCTTCCTTCTTTCGCTTTGCTGGCGGATGCGGAGCAACAACTCGCACAGGAACGGCAGGAATAGAAGACGAACCCCCCTGAACATCATCATGACGCTCAAGACCCCGAGGATTCCTGGGAGTCGGAGGAGTCGAGGCATCCGAAGACTCGCTCGAGCTCCGTGATCGCTTACTCGAATGGTCTTCACTCGATTCATCGGCATCCTCCGCCGGAGATCGCGCCGAAGGAAGCTCGGACATGGAGTCCACCACTTCATTATCCGGGGCATTCGGATACCTTTCGGGCAATGGTGGCGCCATGCCTGGCACTTTGAAGCTCTACAAGATGAGAAGAAACTTTGTTAGCAAACAAAGGACACAAGTACACAACTGACAAAAACATAAGGGAAGCACTACGTGCGCAAATCTACACCTTTGGCACGGCCAACGTCGACGAAAAGGGAGCAGTCAGCGACTTCCCCGGGATTTTTTCATCAGCCTTGAACTTCAACAGCACGCGAAGATCCTTGTCAAGGTCCACCTCGGAGACCCTCTCACTCGAAACCCTCGTCGGATCACGGCGCCCAGAGTACAGGAACATCGGGTGCGCTCTAGCCTAGAGCGGCTGCACCCGACTCTCAAGAAACACCCGGATAATGTCGACACCGTTCACCTCCTTCTCAGGAATCAATTGGAGCTCCTCCACCCGACGGTACAAGGCCTCTATCTCCGCCACCTCACCGTCTAGGATCTGATTTTTCCAGGACCTCTTCTTCACAATTAACTGGGAGGGGTCAAAAGGAACGAGACCAAAATCTTGCCCAGGCAGCACGGAGTCACGGATGTAAAACCATTTCCTCCGCCAGTACTGGACAGATTCGGACATGGAGAAGGAAAAGAATTGGACATCGGGACTAAGAGAGATGATGAAACCCCCAATGGGATACACACCATCCGAACCAGACTGCCTCCTCACGGAATACAGCTTCCGAAAGAGGCAAAAGTGCGGCTCAATGCCAAGCCAACACTCGCAAAGCGTGATAAAACACGCAATGTGGAGAAGGGAGTTGGGAGACAGATGATGGAGTTGAACCCCATAGAAAAAGAGCAGTCCACGAAGGAAGTCATGGACTGGATACGCAAACCCACGCAAAACGAAGGCGACAAACATAACCCGATACCCAGATGGGGGACGGGGGATTACCTCACTACCGGGGAGTCTCACGGCCGTCGTGTCCTGCGGAATCAGGCTCCGCTCGCGCAGCTTGCAGAGATCGCTCTCCCGCGTCTCTGATCGCTGCCAGCCACCATCGGTGACACGAGCAGCGGCGGCGCCCTTCTTGCCTCCGGCGGCGCTGGTTCCCACTGCAGGCGAAGAATTCTTTGGCTTCCCCATGGCGCTACAGCGGTGGTGTCGTTGCCAACGACGGAGACAAAGGAAATGCGAAAGGAACTCTCAGCACGCAGCAAGAATTGCTCGAGCACAAGGAGGCAGTTAAACGCAAGAACTGGTGCGGTGAAAACAAACCACGATTTTCACCATGGATTATAACAGCAAAGACGACGCACGCTGACCGTCCATCAAGAAGACCTAACGCCAACGGCAGATCTGGCCGTACACGTGTCAGCACCAAAACGAACCATCGTTCCCACGACGTCCACTACGCACAGAAATTGAGGAAACGCCGTAATCATCTCCACGCCGCGCGTGACCGGTCAATTCAAAGTCAGGAAGTGGGACCCACGCATCGTCCAGTCAAGTCATCTCTGGCGCAGCAGACGCTTGAGGTCATTGATCGTCAGCACTGACGTCATCAACAGCTATACTAGCAATAACTTCGGCTCCACAGCTAAAAGTACTCACTCGAATCTACGATTCGACTAAATACTTGGGGGCTACTCCTATCAGGAGCGCTGGTCGCGCACCCAATGTACTTCCGGGTCAGCGGTACGCCCACGAGATTTTCCTACTACCGTTGCATGATACAAGACTCGAGTCTCTGCCCGAGTCTACGACTCCGCCAGACACTCGGGGGCTACTCCAAACTGGAGCGATGGCCGTTCACACACAAGAGCTTCGAGTCCTACGTCGAGTCCACGACTCCACTACGGACTCGGGGGCTACTCCCATAGGGAGGAAGGATTTCAGCATCCGAAAATTTTCGAGTCCTACGGACTAAACAACTGAGCAATGCTTGCACTAAAAGTCTTCGCTCGAGTCTACGACTCGAACAGACACTCGGGGGCTACTCCCATAGGGAGCGCTGGTCGCGCACCCTATGAAATCTTCGACTGCGATCTTCCGGATCCGCATGCAAAAACTTTTCGTCAACTCTGCCCCAATTAATGCTAAGTGAGTAACATCCTCCTTGGCCACCCGAAACACCTCCGCGGTGATAAACATTCGGATGCTGCGTCTGCGACGCAAAGATAAGACCTACAGATATCATCTGATGGCCTGACAACGCACCTGACTGCGCTCTGCTAGTATGAATCCGTACCAGCAGGTACGATGAAAAATCCCGACGGACGCGTTGGGTACATCATTTAAAAACACTGGAATTCCACTCCTGTGAGTCCTCCGTGGCCTGAGTCGAATTACGCCAGCATATGTTCCGGGTTTGAGTCGAGGGACTCGCACATGAAGAAGATCGTGTTGTTTTGTCCTAAGACGATTAACTGACCCTGATCCGTCGGGTGAGTCAGGCACACGCATCAACAATCCCTACACATTCTCTTGAAAGACAGAGTTACACCCGAAGGATTGAAGAGTCCTCAGCCGAATCTACGATTCGACTAAACACTCGGGGGCTACTGACATGGTTATACCCTACGGGTACGTAACTTCAGCATACCTGGTCCAGCCCAAGGAAGGCCCACGGCCAATATACGCCAGCCCATGAAGATTTTCGGGTGGCCCAGGCCCATGAAGCCTTCGGATTCTTGAAGAACAAGACTAGAGTTTCAATACAACTTGTAACCTACTCGTATCGGTACCCGAGACCTAGCCTCCCCATATATAAAGGCTAGGAGGGTCCAACGAGGAGGACACCCAACAACGATTACACCCTGCAATTACGGCATACACACCTCCACGCCAGATCGAATCTGCGCACCCTGTAACTTTCGGTTCCGCCGAAATAAAAGAGCAGACAAGCAGGAGTAGGGTTTTCCCTCCGGGGGCCTGAACCTGGGTAAATCCCGTGTCCCCTGGTTGCTTGTCTGTTAACCGTGCCACGATCTCCAGCATCCCCATCTTCTCCAAAACCCAAGTCCATAACATCCCAAAACTTCAATCCAAGCTTATCAAAGATCAAATCATCCAAATTTAGGATTAACAAGAACTTTTCCATATTTAAAATGAAAGCATTCATATATGTGTGCATTTAAAATAGGAGTTGTTGTGAAGTGCCATGATTGTGTGATCCTTTGCTTCTAAAATGTTTCTTAGGGAATTTAAACATCATCTACATCATTCCCAAACTTTTCCTAAAAGAAATCATTATCAAAAAGATTAAAATAAAGGAATGGTCATTTTGACAAAATTAGATCTCATGCCTACTTTGGCTATTCCTAGTACTCAATTCTTAACAGAAACAATTCTGGATCTTTACACCCCTTGCTAGTACACATAATGAGGTACCAAGGCCCACCTTTTGATCTTCTAAAAACATTCTGGAAACTATTTTAAATGGCAGTTCAAAATTGAATCTAATGCATATGCATAGATCACCCCTATTTCAATAACCATGTATTTGAGCTCCATTTTCAAAACCCTTGCAACCAGAGCCTACCTAGCACTAGTGGAGATCACCCAAAAATTTTGAACTCAAAATTCAAAACTTTTTTTCTTGCGGCCATTTCATTAAACACTTGGCAGGCAGAATCCTAACTCTAATCCTAGCTCACTGTTTTGAACAGGGTTTTGCCCCCATTTGATCTCCAATTAATCCCTCTGTCCCCCTTTGATCAAACCATGCCCATTGCATCCCATCCCCTATGCCCTAGTGGCCATGCCGAGCCATGCCGAGCACCACCCTGGCCGGCCAACCTTGCAACCGCCGTAGCAGACCACTCCCCCTTCCCTCGCCATGTCTAGGAGGTAGCCAACGCCGCACCACCCCTCTCTGTCCCTTGCCCGAGCCAAGAGCAGCCGTGGACCACCGAGGAGAAGCCGCGTCCAGTGCCACCAGACCATGCCGACACCGCCCGCAGAGCGCGCCCTGTCCCCGCGTGCACAAGCCACCACTCGACACCAGCCCGCGCCCACCGCTTCGCCTCGACCTGGAGAACACCCCAGACACCCTCGTTCGCCGCCCAAAGCCCCACAACCACCGCTCGCCGTGGACACCGCCGCCTCTGCCTCTCAGAGCGCCACCTCACCCCGACCGCATACCACCGCCCCTACGGCCGCATTTAAGCGCTAGAGCACCACCAGGGGACCGCCCATCGATCGCCATCCCCAGCCATGCCGCTAGCTCGCCGTAGCCATGTCGCCACCGTCGACCGCCCATCCCGCTCGGTCTCACCGTCGAGCCTATAAACGGAGCACTCCCTAGCACCAAAGACTCACACCATTCCACTCCCCTCACCTCTCTGAACCTCAACCACCCCTCGCCGGAGCAAGTGGAGCAGCAACTCGCCGGAATTGCAGCCGAAGCCGCCGCCTCTAGAGAAGAAGGGTGTCGTTGATTCCGGCCACCCCAAGCTCCGCCGCGACCACGCCTCGCCTCGCCGTCGTCTTCCACTTTGTTCGCCCGCATCGTCGACCCGCTGGAGCCCTGGTACGCCCCTAGTAGACCCCCACCGAGCCGCTAGGGTTCGAGCTCGCCGGCGACCCGTTAGTCGTCGATGACGACCCTCAGCCGTAGATCTAGCCTCTAATCGCACGGCCCACAGCGCGCATACCCTTTCGCGTTTTAAGTGCCGCTGACCAGTGGGACCCCCCTGTCAGCTGAGCCCTGTGCCGCGTAGCGCCACTGGGCCGGCCCATTTCCTTTCCCGCGCAAGCCCGTAGATTCAAATCTAGATTTTTCTTTTTAGTTAGAATATAGTTTCTGTCCAGTGTTTCAAAATTCAATTCTGTCAGTTTGACAAATCCAAATTGCATGAAACTAATTTCGTCTGGAAGGTATGGAAATGCTCTATCCATGCCCGTTGGATTTAAGTCATTTAGAGTTATAGATTTCTCCTAATAAAAATAAGAATACAGAAGCTTTTACAACTTGAAACATTTTTATAAAATCAACCAAGTTAGCTTTTGAGTTGATTCCAACTCTCAAAAATCACATTTCATCATATCTATCCAAATATGTAATAATATTAAGGTTTACAGGCAGTGACTTTGGACTAGTACCAAAATAATGCTATATAGGCATTTCTAGTCACTTTAAATCATTAAATAATAAACTTAATCCAAAGTAATATTGATCCAACCTTTAAATCTCATTCCCACATGTTAAAATATGTGGTGAGGACATGTGTCCACATGATCCCATAGTTTAGTGGTGAATATTAAATCTTAGTTATTATTTCAATGAGTAGAAATTACTTTTCCAAAATAAAAAGGTTGAAACTATTGAATTAGACTTGTGATGCTTGGGATGATAATAGATCATCACTTGTGTGGTTTAGAATACTTCTTAGCCTAAATTAAGTATTGCTTGGTGATTGTGCACTCCCTATGTATTTCTAGACGCTAGTACCGACCAAGCCTTAGAGGAGGAGGAGTTCTACCAAGAAAAAGAAGAAGACAACTTCAACCACTGCACCAACCAAGGCAAGCTATTAGTGGCAAGCTAACCCTTGCAAACATGCTTTAGTAAGCTATTGTACCAAGCTAGAATAAAACTAGATAGTTTAGTAAAGATGCCTTAAGCATACTTTGCTCACACCCCCTTAGTTTACACAAAGACCTTTAACTAATCTTGAAGGTAGCATAAAGAGTATAAAACTTGACCTACCTAGAAAACCTTAGATGTCATTCTATGGCTTGAGATTGATCCCACCTTTCCACCATAGTGAACACTCTTAACCTAGTGTTTTAGAATAGATCAAACTTGAGTCATTTTAGATGGGAACACTTGATGAAAATGAGTTATGAAAACCTTGGAATGATGAGTCATTCTATTGAGATGTTTTGACATGTGTTGAGAAACACAATTAGTTTATGATGATGAAAATGATGAGGCATGAGCCTTAACCCTTTTTATAAAACAGATGGTTGGATTCGGATGCGATACCATTCCAAATTTACCGTACAACCACATTACCTGAATTGGGTAAGGCTTAGCTGGAAATTTATATGCCTTAGTATTAGTTCCCTCACGGGAGAGGTTTGAGCTGAGGCTACCTCTCAATGTTGTCCACCTATGCAGTGCCCAAGATGACTGATGGTCATGGTTGGGAGGCCATGCTCATAGGAGAGGTGCTTGTACTAGGGTGTGTAAAGGGAAGGTTATGTTTGATTATCTGCATACTAAGTATGATGATTCAGGGTTATCCCTGGCAGATGTATCGAATCTTGTGGTGAAAGTGTACCACCTCTGCAGAGTGTCAAACTATTCGAATAGCCGCGTCCGCGGTTATGGACAGTTGGAATGGCCATACTGTTTCGTTGTCAGATGTTTTCTAAATAACTTGAAATGAATGATGAACCTTGACTTGACCACAACAGGGTTGTGTAGATAAAAATAGCTTCCCAACTTAAGTGATTCTAGACTTTTATTTTATCTTTTCTTGTTTCAGAACTCAGCTTAGGTTTCAAACTTAACTTGATAGTTATTCTTTCAATTCCGTACTTTAACTTAGAATCATAACCCTTGCTAGTAGTAGTTTGCGAGTACTTAAAGAGTACTCATGGCTTTTGTCCCTGGCTATTATCATGGCCAGACTATGAAGGAGATTATCAAGATGATGGTCAGCAGGATGGCTATGATAACTAGGACTATCTGCCTTCGTCAGCATTGCCTGTGCCCCTGAAGATGGACCCCACCGCTACGCTATCGTTTATTTCCGCTGCTTGTTGTAGTAAAGACTGGATCATGAGATCCTTATTTGTGTAAAACCTTATGTATGGTTTGTAATGGATGATGTACTATGATATCCAATCCATTAAGTCTCGCAAAAATGGTAATCCTAGGATTGCGAGGTATGGCATAACAGGCATCTAGGATTAAAAATCCGGGTGTTGACAGTGGGCTTGGGCCGGTATTGGGCTGTGGCAAAGTGAGCGTGACGCTGCAGAGTTCGCACACAAGCGATGGATAGTGCTGGAGGTTCTAGGCTATGGGCCGAATTCATCTGCTTCAGATTTTTCCTTCCCTTTTTTTTCTTTTTTGTTTAGATAAAACCATTTCCAAATATGAATTTTCCTAAGGATTTAATCCAGAGTTTTCATGGAACACATTAAATACTACAAGAATCTTGGGGACTAAGTGGTGCTTGTACTCTTCATGGTTTTTCATAAATTTAAACCATTAAGAAACTATTTTATTTATGGCAACATTTTGTCAACACCCGAATTTTTAATCCTAGATGCCCGTTATGCCATAACTCGCAATCCCAGGATTACCATTTTTGCGAGACATAACGTATTGGATATCATAGTACATCATCCATTACAAACCATACATAAGGTCTTACACAAATAAGGATCTCACGATCTTGTCTTAATACAACAAGAAGCAGAATAAATATAAAGCGTAGCGGTGGGGTCTATCTTCAGGGGCACAGGCAATGCTGACGAAGGCAGATAGTCCTAGTTATCATAGCCGTCCTACTGGCCATCATCTTGATAGTCTCCTTCATAGTCTGGCCATGAGAATAGCCAGGGACAAAAGCCATGAGTACTCTTTAAGTACTCACAAACTACCACTAACAAGTAATATAGTGCTAAGTTAAAGTGCTAAATCTAAGTTTAACTATAAAGTTAAGTTTGAAACATAAGCTGAGTTCTGAAGCAAATAAAGATAAAACAAAGTTCTAGAATCACTTAAGTTGGGAAGCTATTGTCATAAACACAATCCTGTTGTCGTCAAGTCAAGATTCATCATTCCTTTCATAAGTTGTTTTGAAAACATCTGACAACGAAACAGTATGGCCATTCCAACTGTCCATAACCGCGGACGCGGCTATTTGAATAGTTTGACACTCTGCAGAGGTGGTACACTTTCACCACAAGATTCGATACATCTGTCAGGGATAACCCTGAATCATCATACTTAGTATGCAGATAATCAAACATAACCTTCCCTTTACACACCCTACTATAAGCACCTCTCCTATGAGCATGGCCTCCCAACCATGACCATCAGTCATCTTGGGCACTGCAAAGGTGGATAACATTGAGAGGTAGCCTCAGCTCAAACCTCTCCCGCGAGGGAAGTAATACTAATGCATATAAATTTCCAGCTAAGCCTTACCCAATTCAGGTAGTGTGGTTGTACGGTAATTTTGGAATGGTATCGCATCCGAATCCAACCATCAGTTTTATAAAAGGGTTAAGGCTCATGCCTCAACATTTTCATCATCATAAACCATTTGTTTTTCTCAACACATGTCAAATCATCTCAATAGAATGACTCATCATCCCAAGGTTTTCACAATTCATTTTCACCAATTGTTCCCATCTATAGTGACTCAAGTTTTTTATCTACTCTAAACTACTAAGTTAAGAGTGTTCACTAAGGTGGAAATGATGGGTTCAATCTCATGCCATAGAATGACATCTAAAGGTTTATATATAGGTCAAGTTTTATACTTTTTATGCTACCTTCAAAACAAGTAAAGAACTTTGGGTAAAGTAAAGGTAGTAAAGCTTGTAAATAAGACTTGGGGTAACTAATAGTCCAAATGGTATAATCAAAGCATGCCTAAAGCATCTTTGCTAAACCATCTAGTTTAATCCTAGCCTGCTAAGCATTATACTTGCAAGTGTTAGCTTGCATTGCTAATGGTGGCTTGCAAGTACAACTTGCAAGGGTTAACTTGGATAGTGCTAGCTTGCCTTGGTTGGTGCAATGGTTGAAGTTTTCTTCTTCTTCTTCCTGGTAGCACTCCTCCTCCTCGTAAGCTTGGTCGGTACTATCTTCTATAAATACATACAAGTAAACAATCACCAAACCATACTTAAATAGTCTAATTAGTATTCTAAGGCACACAATTGATGATCTATTATCATCACAAGCATCACAAGGGTAATTCAATAGTTTCACTATTTTAATTTAGAAAAGTAATTTCTACTCATTGAAAAATTAACTAAGATTTAATATTCACCACTTAAAATATGGGATCATGTGGACACATGTCACCACCACATATTCTAACATGTGGGAATGGGATTTAAGGGTTGGATCATAATTACTTTGATTTAAGTTCATTATTTAATGATTTAAAGTGACTAGAAATGCCTATATGGCAATATTTTGGTACTAGTCCAAAGTCACTGCATGTAAACCTTAATATTATTACATATTTATATAGATATGATGAAATGTGATTTTTGAGATTTGGAATCAACTCAAAACCTATCTTAGTTGATTTTATAAAAATGTTGCAAGGTGCAAATGGTTCTGTTTTGTTAATTTTACTAGGAGAGATATATAACTCTAATTGAATTAAATCCAACGGGCTTGGATAGATCTTTTCAATACCTTTCAGGAAAAATTGGTTTCACGCAATTTGGATTTGTCAAACTCCCAGAATTGATTTTTAAACTAGTGGACAGAAACTAGATTAACTCCAAATAGAAAAAACTAAATTTGAAACTTTAACTCGTGCGGGAACTAACTGCGCCAGCCCATCTACGCACAGTGCACGCAGTGGGCTGCCTGACATGCGGGCTCCACTGGTCAGCGGCACAAAATCACCGAAACGGTATCTAGCATCCTGGGCCACACGATCTAAAGGGGATCCAACGGTGGGAGGTCATCATCAACGGCGGATTACTCTGGCGAGAACCTGAGCTAGATGCGGCGGTGGGGGTCGATTGGGGGCATACCAGGGCTCCAGCAAGGTCGGTGAGGTGGGCCAACAGGCTGGTAGACGACGGCGAGGCGAGGCACGGTTGCGGCGGAGCTTGGGGTGCCCTAAATCGCAGACGCCCTTCTCCTCCTGTTGCGGCGGCCTCGGCTCCAATTCCGGCGAGACAGAGCTCGAGCGGCTTCGGCTAGAGGTGGGTAAGATTCAGAGAGAGGTGGGGAGTGAGTGAGTGTGCAGAATTGAGGCTGGGGTGGCCGCTTTATACAGGGTGGACGGGAGGGCAGAGAGGGCGCCGGTGAGGTCATCGGTGACGATGATGCGGGGCTCTCTCGGGATAGGCGAGGGCGACGATGGATATTCTTCTCCCCGGTGATCCTCTAGGGCTTAAAGGCGCGGTAAGGCGGAGTCTCTATTGGTCGGGAGCATGCGGTGAACTGCACGTGGACGACGGTGTTCGACGCGGTTCCTCCGGGCTGTTGGTCACTAGGCGGCGAAAGACGATGTCTGGGCGGTTGCTGGGCCTGCTGCGGGTTCTGCCATGCAAGGCTAGGGCTAGGTGAGGTCGATGCTGCTCTGGCGGGCGCAACGCTCCGGGGTGATCGGCATGGCGGACAGAGGCATGGGCGTGAGCAAATGCGGCTTGTCCTCTGCTCGATTTTGGTCAGGGGCTGGTCGAGGCGAAGCGGTGTGATGGCGCTTGTCTGCCAGCGAGCGAAGGAGAGCGCGGGACGGGCTGGGGCGAGCTGTCCGTGGTTGACCTGGCGCATGGCGTCGGGCGGCTTGGTACTGGAGCAGACAGGGGAGAGGGAGAGAGAGTTAGGGCCGGGGTTTTAGCTAGGGGGACAAGGGGACCAGGTTAGGCCCCAATGGTGGCCAAGCTACTACTCACTATAGTGTTTTAGGATTTTGCAAGAGTTGTGTCTGCCACCTGTTTGATGAAATGGCCGCAAGAAGCAAAAGTTTGAATTTTGGTTTCAAAAATTTTGAGTGATCTCCACTAGTACTAGGTAGTCTCTGGTTGCAAGGGTTTTGAAAATGGAGTTCAATTGGATGGTTTTTTAAATAGGGGTGATCTAGGCATATGCATTGAAATCCATTTTCACATGCCATTTAAAATAAGTATTTGAATGTTTTTAGCAGATCAAAAAGTGGGCCTTGGTACCTCATTATGTGTACTAGCAAGGGGGGAAAGATCTAGAATTATTTCTGTTGAGAAATGAGTGCTAGGAACACTCAAAGTAGTGTAGTGGATTAAAATGGCCAAAATGACCATTCCTCATTTTTAATTGTTTATTTGATTTTCTTTGGGATTTGCTTGGGAAAGGTTTAGATGATGTTTAATTTATCAAACAAACATTTTACAACCAAAGGATGACAGAACCATGGCAATTCAATTCAATTCCTAAATTAAATGCACATAGACATGAATGCTTTCATTTTAAATTTGAAAAAGTTTTTGTTAACCCTAATTTTGATTATTTGGATCTTGATAAGCTTGGATTGAAGTTTTGGGATGTTACACATTTATTCCTTAGGGTTTAGTATTTTGTTTATTATCAAAAAGCCTTACAAAAATGATTTTGTTTTCACTATGATAAAGATTTAAAATGGTTAATGTCATCCATAAGATCTTAGCATGCTTATGAGCATAAAGAAATTAATATATAAAGTGGTTTAAATTTTAAGGTTCTTTAAAGTTTGGAATTTCTTTTATTCCAAGACCATTACAATTTCTTCATAACCATTTTACTTATTTCTAAAGTAGGCCTAGATCACTTCTTGAACTAGTTTTTCATCACTTTCTTAAGTGTGGTTAATGTTTTGATAGAAGTTTAATATATAATGGGGAAGATCCATGACCATTCATGTGGCTCAAGTGATCTCAATGCCCAACAACATCTATTTAGGGTTTCTAATACCACACTTACTATGGACCCTAGAGGATAAACTACCCTCAAATTTCTTAATGAATGTTGCTAGGGATCAAGGTTTAAGGATTGATCCAGAATCTATAATCTTGAATGATATCTCAACTCAGAGTGAGCTATAAAGATTACTTCTTAACATGGTCTTAATGGTTCATGGGTCTATGTTTCTATTAAGGTTCAATACAATAAGGTGGACTAGGCTTCCATCCATAAACACTCATCTAGTTTTCTAATTATCTCCTAGAAGCTTTATTTGTCCAAGAGGTATTGTTCAATAGTTACCTAGGAATAAGAAATGGTTCGACTATCAATTTGATTTTTAGGGTTTTGAACAAGGAGATAGACATGGGTCTGCCATGGCTTGATATACTATTAGTTAAAGGTTTCTCAAGCACTCCTACCTTAATACCTCACTAAGCTTATCTTTGGATAAGGAATTCCTTTCCTAAATATACTCTATAAATTTCTCTATGTTCACCCTACATCTACTTCCAAGGCTTGCAAGATTACAATTCTCTCTATATCACATCTGATATCAATCCTCTAGAATAGGTATGGTACTACTCTCCATAATACAAGTGTTTCTTGTATTAACTTGTTAAACTACTATGCCTCCAACTACTCCATACAACTCATATTATATACTTCATCAAACTCTAACTTGACTTCTAATGATCAAGCTAGATGATTCAACTTACTAATGTTTTACCTAATTTGGTATACTCACAACTCTTCTTTACCAGCAGATCTTCTATTCTCAATGACTTGAGAATAATTACCACCAACCTTTGATCAAGCAAAGCTTAGGCTTCTAATTGTCTGATCAAGATCCATCAGCAACAAGTAGTAGACTTGTACTACTGTCTCTATAAGCTTATCTTGTTAAGGAACATTACTTTAAGTTTATACCCACTTGGCTTAACAAGATTATTATTTGATACTCTAATACAACTAACTTTCTCATAGCTCCACAAATACTAAGTTAACTCTTGGGTTTAGTAGCTTCTTCTAGTTTAGTCATGAATGAGCTATCTCCTCCAACATCAGATGGTATGATTTCCACTAAGGATCACATTCCATTGATGATGACACATCCTACCAAAACTAGTTTCTTCTTCTCATTAATTTACTTAAAGTCTTTGGAAGGTTAATATAATAGGTCAAAGATAAGAGTCAATAAGTGCTAGGTCAAGAATTGATCACTCAACATTGATGATCAACTTGACACTAGGAGTTGGTTAAATAGGAATGTCACATACTAATATGGCAACAAAGATATGAGATGAATGGCCTTGGCTCAACTTCCTTTTCTACTCTATTTGTGATAAGAGTTAATGTTGAAGAACTACCATGATACCCATGGGAGGAATAACTAAGGAAAGCAAGTGTATTCAGGGTTTGTTGTAGATAATACCTTGATATAATCTTTAGAAGATTACATATTGATCCTTGAGTTGTTGTATGGAATACCATGTAAGGATCTCTAGAAGATCTAGTACTCCTTATTAAAGAGTGTGTTGTGACTTAGTTTTATTTCATTTGATCTACCCTTAGATCAAATTATATTACCGAAAGGTAAGGTTTTAGCAAAGGTCATATTGAAACTTAGCGCAGTCAAGTTGATGATCTACTTTAGTTCCACCAAGTTAAGAGAAGCTTCAATCACTTTGACAGGTTTTATTTAAATGGGCAGAAATTATAAAAATATTCTATGCATGAATGCAATGAACACACCTGATCTCAGCTCATTTCTAAGCTCTAATGCTCGGATGTTACAGACTCTCCCCCTTAAAATAAACTTCGTCCCCGAAGTTCGTACTCTCTTACGTTTCGAAATAAGGTGTTAACTTGTATTGATCACGACATTTCTTAACTCCATTGTGATCATAACTGGTGATAATTGTGGTATCCCGTCTCCAGATCTTTTTCCTTGAATTCTCTTCATATTTGACAATATCCACTATAGCTTCTAATTTATCCTATGTTTCTTTTACTATAATCACTTGGATTATGTCCTTACATTCCTATTTAGAATTGGTTGTGGACACATTTTATCCATTCCCATCCGGTTTCCTATTACACTACTCTAGTCTATTTTGGAATACTTTCTTTACTCTAAAGGACAACTTAACAGTCATTCCCTTTTAAACTAGTCCACTGGGTTTAAGATGTTATGTCTACTTCGATCATTCATCCGGACATAATTTCGGAAATACTTTATAATGATGACTTCTTATAACCTTATGAGAATAAGACTTAATCTTATCATCGTTTAGTACTTCTTCTCCAACCTTTAGTCAGAAGGTCAAATAACAACACTTGAGTGTTTATTGTTTACTCTCCCCCTTGGGGTTTCCTAATGGTCAATAAACTACATTTATAATAGCCATTAACTCAATATGAACGATATTGATCTCTGTCCAGCTTATACTTTACCTCTACAAGGTCTCACGAAAGAATCTACGGTACACCCACATAGTTGTGGATATCCCAAATTAATCTTCCGACATTACTTGTCTTACTTTTATCTTCTTAGACGTTATTTCTCACTGATAAACCCGATTTCGTGAAACGTCTCGAAGGTTGTTCGCTTTTAATTTTATACTTCTTTATGTATTTCTTAACTTAGGCCAAGTTTTATGCTCTTTAAATCATACAAAGATGACCTAATTAGCTAAACCAATAGGGTACCAGCTACGAATACTAGGTGCGGATCATCCTAGGTGTATCGATTATCCTACAGATTTTCGAATTACCACTGGTATTCTCTCTGATTTGACATAGCTTGAATACAACTTTTGTTACAAGACTTCTTCTTTGCGCCATTCCAAGTTACTTCCATGAACTTGGTACAACTATTTCATTAGCTTCTTAGCAACATCACCTATTTTGAGTGAACTTAAGTCCATTCCTTCATGTTGCTCTCCACCTTTTTCTGCACTAATAATCCTTCTTACTGCCGGCTAATAATGAGTTGGTATTTACCCATCCTCCAAAATCGTGTTGATACTCCTTATATTTGGCTTCCTTCTTCCTGCAAGTCTTCATCTTGATCTTTGGAACTCGTCACTCCCTTACACGAATTCCCTTATCTATCTAGGTCTACAACATCAAGTAATAACTTGATGATGCAACATGCATTTGCACGTCAAGTCAAACTTCATGCACAGATCTAGTCAATCAAGGATGTCCAAGAAAAAACAAAGAAATCCAAATGTGGTACATATAACACACATCATTCTAAGACCAGAATATAGTAGTTGAGTATAATACCTCTAGAATTCAGGCTTAGCTGTGTAGTATATGACACCTCCTAGTATAGGTTTACCTTGTGATACTTAGCACTTAGGAATTAGTCTATTTACTACTCTTTGTCTCAATATTTACCCAAATTGCTCAATTGCAACAGGATAATTTTGAGCAAAGTGGTCTCACTTTGGTTCTTGACTAACCTTCCTGTTAGGACTACTAAAGACTACCAATTTTCCATTCTATCATAAACTATCCGCACATGATCTCTCAAAACTACTAACAAAATTGTAGTTACTACCTTAATGCAACAAAAATTATCGTAATGTTATAACACCTATGACTTCTATCATAGACCTACACGGTTCTTAACTTACTGTTATTACAAGATTTGTGTCAACACCCGGATTTTTAATCCCAGATGCCTGTTATGCCATACATCGCAATCCTAGGATTACCATTTTTGCGAGACATTACAGAATTGGTACCACAGTACATCATCCATTACAAACCATAATAAAGGTCTTACAAATAAAGGATCTCATGATCCAGTCTTAATACAAGCAAAGCAGCGGAAAGTAAACGTTTTTACATTCAAACATTTTTCAAAAATCAACCATAATAGCTTTTGAGTTGTTTCCAACTCTCAAAAATCACATTTGATAATACCTATCTTAATATGTAATAATATGTAGGTTTGCATGAATTGACTTTGGACTAGTACCAAAATAATGCTATATAGGCATTTCTAGTCACTTTAAATCATTTAAATATGAATCCTAAACTTTATAAAATGTGATCCAACATTTAAATCACATTCCCATGTATTAGAATATGTGGTGATGACATGTGTCCACATGATCCCATATTCTAATTGGAGAATATTAAATCTTAAATAAGTTCAATGAGTAGAAATTACTTTTCTCAAATAAAATAAATGAAACTAGTTCATCAAAATCTTGTGATGAGTGTGATGATATTAGATCATCAAATATGTGCCTTAGTGTGCTAAATAGACTAGTTAAGTATTGTTTGGTAATTGTGTATTCCGTATGTATTTATAGAAGATAGTACCGACCAAGTCTATGAGGAGGAGGAGTTCTACCCCGAAGAAGACGCGGAGAATTTCAACCACTGCACCAATCAAGGCAAGCTAGAAGTAAGCAAGTTAACACTTGCCCCCTTAACTTGAGCAAATGCATTAGGCATGCTTTGATTATACCTTTTGATTTATACCCATCCCAAGTTTTACTACAAGTTTTAGCTTTTACTTTACCAAAGTTTTCTTTACTTCTAGTAATGCTTAGTGAGATTTTAGAAAGTAGTTTAGATAGCACAAAGAGTATAAACTTGGCCTATACTAGATGTCATTCTATGGCATGAGATTGAGATTAGCATCCCACCTTAGTGAACGCTCTTAACTTAGTAGTTGGAACTAAACCAAAAATTTGATCACTCTAGATGGGAATACTTGGTCAAAATGCTTATGAAAACCTTGGAATGATGAGTCATTATATTGAGATGTTTTGACATGTGTTGAGAAACACAATGGTTTATGATGATGAAAATGTTGAGGCATGTTCCTTAGCCCTTTATAAAAACTGATGGTTGGGTTCGGATGCGATACCGTTCCAATTTTACTGTACAACCACAATACCTGAATTGGGTAAGGCTTAGCCGGAAGTTTATATGCATTAGTATGAGTTCCCTCACGGGAGAGGTTTGAGCTGAGGCTACCTCTCAATGTTGTCCACGTATGCAGTGCCCAGGATGGCAGATGGCCATGGCTAGGAGGCCAAGCTCATAGGAGAGGTGCTTATACTAGAGTGTGTAAAGGAAAGGTTATGTTTGATTATCTGCATACTAAGTATGATGGTTCAGGGTTATCTTTGACATATGTATATAATTTTGTGGTGAAAGTGTACCACCTCTACAGAGTGTCAAACTATTCGAATAGCCGCGTCCGTGGTTATGGACAGTTGGAGTAGCCATACTGTTCCATTATCAGATGTTTTCAAAATGACTTATGAAATGAATTGTGACATGACTTGACCACAACATGGTTGTGACTATGACAACTAAGGTCCCACTTAGGTGATTTAGAACTTTATTTTATCTTTCTTTGTTTCTGAACTCAGCTTAGGTTTCAAACTTAACTTTACAAATAAACTTAGAACTTAGCATTCCTACTAGAACTACCTTACTTGTTAGTGATAGTTTGCGAGTACTTAAAGAGTACTCAAGGCTTGTCCCTGGCTATTCCCATGGCCAGACTATGAGGAGTACTATCCGGAAGAAGGACAACAGGATGGCTACGACAACTAGGATCATCTCCCATCGTCAGCATTGCATGTGACACTGAAGATGGAGCTCACCACAATGCTATTTATTCTGCTACTTGTTTGTACTAAGACTAGATCATGAGATCCTTTATTTGTGTAAGACCTTATTATGGTTTGTAATGGATGATGTACTATGTTATCCAATCTGTTATGTCTCGCAAAAATGCTAATCTTGGGATTGCGATGTATGGCATAACAGGCATCTGGGATTAAAAATCCGGGTGTTGACAAGTTGGTATCAGATCCATCCTGACCATAGGAGACCCTAGTTAGAATGGACGTACGAACAAAAACTTAGTTTCAAATTAAAAGAAGAGAGTATTTATGAAAAACTATTTCCCCTCTTACCCTTGAGATTCTTTCAAAAAGATGCATGTTCCTCGAAATTCTTACATTACCCCATAAAATTTGACACACTTGATCACATCACTAACTTTCTCATCCTAAATTCTTATAGATGGAAGTTCAGTACTGCAAGTTCTACCAGTTGGGCAACAGAGGCCAACTGATCTTCGAGAGGGATCTTGATGCACTGGCTGAGTACCTTGAGCATCCGCATCCGGAATTCTTCGGAGCTCAACTCAATGATCAGCCAGGAGGAGATTTACAATGGCTGATAGTTGCGCACAGAATGTCAACTTGATCTAGGGAACTCGCTTTGCTCACTATGCAAGGCGTGATTCGATGGGAATGCCTCTAGAGATGCCAAGTCACCCGGAGTTGAAGTGCCAAGTGGAGAACCTTGACTTCCTGCTGTATGATAGACAGAAGGAATTGGACAATGCTCGAGAGTACGCCAACCACAACCTTGCCATTGCTGCCTAGAAGGCCCAGACTTTCTCACTGCCCGTCAAGGATCGTCAATCACTTCATCATCAACACGCAAAGAGGGATCACACCATCGATCGTCTTTGAAAGAAGGTGGCCGACCTCGAGAAGACCATCAATGAGCAAGAAGCTCAGCTTGGAGCAAAAGAGGAAGAGGAAGAAGGTGAAGACATCCAGGGGGATATTCACTCGTACCTCAGTAATGATGGTGACTACCTGGAGGATGATGCCATGGACTTCTACACAGACAATCATGACTCCGACTTCATCGATGATGAGTAGATGCACTAGAGCACTATCGTAGGAAGGAGTTGTATCGGTTCCATTGTATCTTAGCTTATAGAATGGTTCTTAAAATCATCTATTTTCCTTTTGTTGTGGTGTGTGTGTTTGTATCGTGTGCTTTGCTTGAATGAATGAAAAGAAGTTAGTTTGCCAAACCTGAGTCAAACTCAAAGTTTTAGCTTTGAAAACAAAACCATGAATCTTAGAACTTTCCCTCTTACCCCATTATCTATCTCAATCTTCAGATGACTCGTGGAAACCAAGGAGCGAACAGCTCATCGCATGACCTGATGCTACAGATTTGCAGACGCTAATTGCGGACCGCGAATCTAGTAGTGCAGAGCGCCAAGCAAATCTAGCCACCCTGCAGCAGATCGACCAAATGGCCCACAATAATCAAGGCCATGGAAATCAGGATCATCATGGATCCAAGCTCAAAAACTTCTAAAACCAATCCCCCTATCTTTAGCAAGTCTGAAGACCCGCTGGATACTGATGATTGGTTACAGACCATGGAAAATAACTTAGAAGTTGCGGGAGTGGATGCCAACAAGAAAGTTCTATTTTCCACCCACTATCTGGTAGGAGATGCAAGAGAAAGGTGGAACATTACCCGCACAATGAACCACGGTCAAGTGATGACGTGGGAAGCCTTCAAAGTCTAGTTCAGCCACACCCATGTGCCGCAGGGTTTAGTCACTAGAATGAGAGATGAATTCAGAAAGCAAGGCAGAATGACTGTAGTGGAGTACCGTGACAGATTCTTGTCCCTCGCCAGGTATGCACCTGATGAGATCAACACTGAAGTCAAGAAGAAGGAGAGTATCCTGAATGGACTGCATGATGAGATGCAGACGGTGCTAGTCAACATCCATTTTGATGATCTCGAAGAGCTAGTCGACTCTGCCATTCAGATGGAAGGGAAGATCAATCAAGCGTATGATAATCGCAAATGTCGGATGATGCACCAAGCTGGGTCCCATAGTGCCCAGAAGTATCGCCCCAACCAGTCTGCCGGATATGCCCCGCGGAACAATAGACCCCCAATGTCTCGCCCAAGCTACCCCAACCGTAGCGGAGGAAATGTGAAGACCGGAGGGAACAACAATAACCACCCCGTCAACTCCAACTGTGCACCGCCCAAGTCCAACAACAACAATATTGCCCCAAGGACTGGAAGCAATGCTATGCGTGTTGCAGCCAAAGACAAGTCCCAGATTACTTGTTTTGAGTGTGGAGTGAAGGGTCACTACACCAATGAGTGTCCCAAGAAGATTGCCGCCACTGCCAATGTGAATGCCCCAACTCAGCAGCAGCACCATGTTCAGCCCGAAAGAAGATTCGCCCCAGGGAACCCGCACAACCGCAACAGCCGTCTCTTGCAGATGAACACCGAAGAAGCCTAAGAAGCGCCATATGTTGTGCTGGGTATGTTTTATTTTAACTCATTATTAGCAAGAGTGTTGTTTGATTCTGGAGCATCGCACTCGTTTGTTACCGAAGAATTTTCATGCACTAGTAAGATTCACCCAACCAACTTGAAGCATGTTATGATAGTTCAAATACCTGGTTCAACCAATAAAGCTAGAATTTTTTTCAAAGTTGTGCCTATCAGAATACATGGGATAGATTTTTATGCCAATCTAATAGTAATTGGAACCAAAGGTTTGGAAGTAGTACTAGGAATGGATTGGATGTCGAAGCATAAAGGATTGATCGACTATGCCAAGAAATCCATCACCATGACTAGTAGCTCTGGAGTTCAGTAGAGCATATATCTGAAACCTTGCCCCGTCAATTCAAATGCAACAAGAGTCTAGCCCTACCTACCATAGACAAAGTCAGAGTAGTCTGTGAATACCCCGACGTATTCCCAGATGAATTGCCCGGTATGCCCCCGGAACGGGATATTGAGTTCATTATCAAACTAATTCCTAGAACAAGACCCATAGCTCAGAGACCGTATAGCATGAACCCATCAGAGTTAGTAGAGCTGAACAAGCAACTGGATGCTATGCTGGAGAAAGGCTTGATTCAACCAAGCGCATCGCCATGGAGATCGCCCGTGTTGTTTGTTGACAAGAAGGATGGAGGAAACCGTTTGTGCACAGATTACAGGAAGCTGAATGATGTCACCATCAAAAACAAGTACCCATTGCCAAAGATAGAGGATCTGTTTGATCAGTTGACTGGTGCCAGAGTGTTCTCTAAGATTGATCTTAGGACTGGTTATCACCAACTTAAGATTTGTGCAACGGATATTCCAAAGACCGCCTTTACCACCATATAAGGATTATATGAGTATACAGTCATGTCTTTTGGATTAATCAATGCTCCCGCTTATTTCATGAATAAGATCTTTATGAACTTTCAGGATAAGTTTGTCGTTGTTTTTATCGATGATATTCTTATCTACTCCAAGTCATAAGAATACCATAAGCAATGTCAACACCCGGATTTTTAATCCCAGATGCCTGTTATGTCATACATCGCAATCCCAGGATTACCATTTTTGCGAGACATAACATATTGGATATCACAGTACATCATCCATTACAAACCATAAATAAGGTCTTACACAAATAAGGATCTCATGATCCAGTCTTAATATAACAAGCAGCAGAATAAATAATAAGCATAGCGGTGGGGTCCATCTTCAGGGGCACAGGCAATGCTGACGAAGGCAGATAGTTCTAGTTATCATAGCCGTCCTGTTGTCCGTCATCTTGGTATTCTCCTTCGTAGTCTGGCCATGAGAGTAGTCAGGGACAAAAGCCATGAGTACTCTTTAAGTACTCGCAAACTACCACTAATAAGTAGTATAGTTCCATTGTAAATGCTAATTCTAAGTTTAACTATAAAGTTAAGTTTGAAACCTAAGCTGAGTT
Source organism: Avena sativa (assembly GCA_916181665.1). Lineage (NCBI taxonomy): Eukaryota > Viridiplantae > Streptophyta > Magnoliopsida > Poales > Poaceae > Avena > Avena sativa. The sequence continues at coordinate 509,277,285 of OV702289.1, forward strand.
TAGAAACAAAGAAAGATAAAATAAGGTTCTAGAATCACTTAAGTTGGGAAGCTCGTGTCATAGTCACAACCCTGTTGTGGTCAAGTCAAGATTCATCATTCATTTCATAAGTCATTTTGAAAATATCTGACAATGAAACAGTATGGCCACTCCAACTGTCCATAACCCCGGACGCGGCTATTCGAATAGTTTGACACTCTGCAGAGGTGGTACACTTTCACCACAAGATTCGATACATCTGTCAGGGATAACCCTGAATCGTCATACTTAGTATGCAGATAATCAAACATAAACTTTCCTTTACACACCCTAGTATAAGCACCTCTCCTATGAGCATGGCCTCCCAACCATGACCATCTGTCATCTTGGGCACTACATAGGTGGACAACATTGAGAGGTCGCCTCAGCTCAAGCCTCTCCCGCGAGGGAACTAATACTAATGCATATAAACTTCCAGCTAAGTCTTACCCAATTCAGGTATCAACACATGTCAAAACATCTCAATAGAATGAATCATCATTCCAAGGTTTTCAAAATTCATTTTCACCAAGTATTCCCATCTAAAGTGACTCAAGTTTTAGTTTAGCTCTAAACTACTAAGTTAAGAGTGTTCACTAATGGGGGATGCTAAGATCAATCTCTTGCCATAGAATGACATCTAAGGTTATCTAGATAGGTCAAGTTTTATACTCTTTATGCTACCTTAAAAACAAGTAAAGGACTTGGTAAAGTAAAGAAAGTAAAACTTGGAAATAAAACTAGTGGTAGGTAATAGTCAAGGTGGTATAACCATAGTATGTATAATGTCTTTGCTTGGGTTATCTAGCTTAATCCTAGCTTGCTAAGTATTATATTTGCAAGTGTTAGCTTTCCTTGGTTGGTGCAGTGGTTGAAGTTTTCTTCCTCCTCCTCTTGGTAGAACTCCTCCTCCTTGAAAGCTTAGTCAGTACTATCGTCTCTAAATACATACGGAGTACACAATTACCAAACAATAATTAACTAGTCTACTTAGAACTCTAAGGCACACATTTTATGATCTAATATCATCAAAAGCATCACAAGGTTTTATTAACTAGTTTCATTCTTTTTATTTAAGAAAAGTAATTTCTACTCATTGTGAATAACTAACATTTAATATTCTCCACATAGAATATGGGATCATGTTGACACATCCCATCACCCCATATTCTAACATATGGGAATGTGATTTAAATGTTGGATCATATTTAATTAAGTTTAAAATTTAATATTTAATGATTTAAAGTAACTAGAAATGCCTATATAGCATTATTTTTGTACTAGTCCAAAGTCACTGCATGCAAACCTTAATATTATTACGTATTCAGATAGGTATGGTTAAATGTGATTTTTGAGAGTTGGAATCAACTCAAAAGCTATTACGGTTGATTTTACAAAAATGTTTGAATGTGCAAAAGCTTCTGTCTTGTTATTTTTACTAGGCGATATCTCTAACTCTAAATGAATTAAATCCAACGGGCTTGGATATATCTTTTCAGTAGCTTTCTAGCAAAATTTGAATCACTCAATTTGGTTCAGTAAATCTTCCTGAATTGAATTTTCAACTAAGAGACATAAGTGAGTTCAAACTAAAATAGAAAAACCTATATTTGAATTCGTGGGCTAGCACGGGAAAGAAAACGGGCCGGCCCAGTGGCGCTCCACGGGGCGAATGACAACTGAAAGGGGGTCCCGCAGGTCAGCAACACATCAAACGCGAAGCGGTACGGTGCAATCTGGGCGCTACGATTAAAAAGAAGATCTACGACTGAGGATCGTCGTCCCCGGCGAACAGGTCGCCAGCGAGAGCTAACCCTAGCGGCTCGGTGGGGGTGCAATGGAGGCATACTAGGGCTCTAGCTACTGCGGCGAGGCGGGCAGACGAACTGGTGGACGACGACGAGCTCAGGCGAGGTCGCGGCAGCTCCTGGGGTGGACGAGATCGACAGCGCCTCTCCTCCTCTACTGCGGCAAGCTTCGGCTAAATTCCGGCGAACAGCGGCTCGCCTTGATCCTGTGATGGGGTGGAAGGATCAGTGGAGAGAGGGGAGTGAGATGGTGTGAGGAGTTTGTGCTAGGGTGGCCTCTATTTATAGCTCGACGAGGCGACCGAACGGGATGGGCTGGCGACTCCGGCGAGGGCTGCACAACGTACTAGCAGCGTGGCTGAAGGTAGGGGACGGTGGCCTGCCTCCTGGTGGTGATCTACGACCTAAATGCGTGGCTAGGGCCGGTGGCGTTTGGTCGGGAGCGTCCCGCGCTCTGGGAGACAGAGGTGGTGCTCGACGCGGCGCACGGCCGTGTTTGGCGGGGTGCTGGGGTCGAGGCGGAGCGGTGTGCGCGGTATTGGGTCGAGGGGCGGTTTGTGGCGTGCTGGCGGTGAAGGTGCTCTAGCGCGCTCTAGCGAGCTCGCAGAGAGAATGGGCGGTGGTGCTGGGGTGTGGTCCAGGGGTTGTGGGTGATCGAGGGGTGGATAGGGAGGTGCGGTAGGGTTAGGCGGAGCTAGTGGTGGTGCTAGAACGGCACGGCGTTGTCTTTGGCGCTTTGCCCACTTTTGGCCAGCGGTGACCAAAATGTGGTGGCGCTCCACTTCTGCTGCAGCTTAGGGCTAGGCCGCTGAGGTGTTGGTTGGTCTCAGGGGGACAAGGGAGAGTAGAGAGGGTGCAATGGGGGACAATGGTTTAAGTATAAACAGTAATAGTTAGGCATTTTAATTTCTGTCTGCAAGGTGTTCGACACAATGCCCACATGAACTAAAATTTTGAATTTTGAGCTGAATTTTGGTGGAGTTGATGATCACATGCTTGAGCATCTCTGGTTTCTTGGGATTTAAAAATGGAGTTCATTTGAGTGGTTTTTGAATAAGTGGGATCTTCTCATATGAACTACATTCAATTTTCAAATGGCATTTAAAATTAGTGTTTGAAAGTTTTTGGTAGATCACAAAGTGGGCCTTGATACATCACTACTTATACTAGCAAGGGGTGCAAAGATCCACATTTATTTCTGTTAAGTTTTGAGTTCTATGAATAGCTAAAGTAGGCATGGTGATTAAAATGGCACAAATGACCATTTGCTTCTTTTATTCATTTTGATTTGTTTTTCTTTGGGATTTGTTTGGGAATGATCTAGATGATGTTCATTTCACCTAAGAATCATTTTACAATCAATGGATCACTTAAACATGGCAATTCAAATCAACTCCTAAACTATATGCACACACATATGAATGCTTTAATATTTTTAATTGGAAAAGTTTTTGTTAACTCTAAATTTGCTGATTTGGATCTTGATCTCTTGGATTAAAGTTTTGGGATGTTACAAACCTTCCCCCTTAAACAAAATCTCGTCCCGAGATTTACGAAAGAAAACTAGGAACTAAAGAGATCTGGGAACTCTGTCCTCATGTAATCTTCTCGCTCCCAAGTGGCTTCCTCTTAGGTATGGTTGCTCCATTGAATGTTGAGAAATTTGATACTTCTGGTCCTAGTGGTTCTGTATGCTTCTTCCAAGATATGGATGGGCACTTCATGATACGTCAGGTCCTTGTTGATCTCCACAGCTCTGTGATCGATGTTCTTGAAAACTTCAGTCTTCTCCGGCACTTCTAGGCATTTGCGAAGTAACGAGATATGGAACATGTTGTGGATGGCTGACATCTCTTCAGGCAGTTCCAGTTGATACGATACTTCTCCTCGACGGTTCAGAATTTTGAAGGGCCCGATATATCTAGGGGCTAACTTTCCTTTCAGACTAAAGCGTTGCATTCCCTTCAATGGAGAAACCTTGAGATATACAGACATTGAAAGTCAGGTCTCTTCTTCTCTTTTCAGCATAACTCTTCTGTCTGGGTTGGGCGGTCTTGAGGTGCTCACGGACTTTGTGAACCTTCTCTTCAGCTTCTCGGAGAATGTCGGGTCCAAAGATCTGACTCTCTCCTACTTGCAACTAATTCAAAGGGGTGCGACACTTTCTTCTGTATAGGAAATATAATGGTGCCATCTGTAAACTAGCTTCATAACTGTTGTTATATGAGAATTATGCGCAAGGTAGGCAATCTTCCCATTTTGATCTGTACTCCAACACACAAGCCCTTAGCATATCCTCTAAGATTTGGTTGACTCTCTCAGTCTGTCCATCAGTTTGCGGGTGATAAGCGGTGCTGAAATTCAACTTGGTGCCTAATCCTTCCTAGACTTTCTGCCAGAATCTCGAGGTAAACTGGGTTCCTTGATCTGATACTATGGTCTTAGGGGTTCCATGCAGGCTAACAATCCTAGCAATATACAGCTCTGCTAGTTTCGAACTTTGGTAGGTTGTTTTGACAGGTATAAAGTGAGCTATCCTGGATAGTCTATCAACGATGACCCCGATTGAGTCATTTCCCCTACTAGAAGTAGGTAAACCGGTGATAAAGTCCATTCCGACGGAATCCCATTTCCATTCCGGAATCTGCAAAGGTTGTAACACTCCTTCGGGCATCTGATGCTCTGCTTTGACTGTTTGACAGATGTCACACTTGGTGATGCAGCTTCCGATTTCTCTCTTCATCTTGTGCCACCAAAATTGCTCTTTCAAATCTTTCAAATCTTCGTTCCTCCGGGGTGGATAGAATAAAGAGTATCATGAGCTTCCTGCATGACAACCTGCTTCAGCTCCGAATCTGCTATCACACAGATACAGCCTTTCTACCACAAAATTCCTTCTTCGTCTTTAGTGAATCCAGGTACCTTTCCTGTACCAATACGATGTTTGATTCTGTCGATACGTTCATTTCCCTTCAGGGCTTCCTTGATTTGGCTGATCAAAGTGGGTTGAAGTTCAATGCTAGCTAAGAATCCTTTGCTAACTAGCTCAGTCCTGAACTGATCCAACTCTTCATACAAACTGGGTTGCTTCTCCTTGATCATGGTATTTAGCCTACACGGCAATCTTGTAAGAGCATCCGCTACCACGTTGGCTTTGCCGGGGTGATAGTGAATATCAAGGTCATAATCCTTGATTAACTCTATCCATCTTCTTTGAATCATATTCAGCTCCTTCTGAGTGAAAATATACTTCAAGCTTTTGTGATCTAAGTAAATCTCACAGCAATTACCCATCAGATAATGACGCCATGTCTTTAATGCCAAAACTATCGCTGCTAACTCAAGATCATGGGTCAGATAGTTCTGCTCATGCAGCTCCAGTTGTCCAGACAAATAGGCGATAACTTTTCCTTCTTGCATTAATACACATCCGAGACAAATCTTGGATGCATCACAATACACATCAAACGGCTTCTTGATATCTGGCATGATCAATATTGGGGCTGAAATCAATCTCTTCTTCAGTTCTTGGAAACTGGCTTCACATTTGTTGGTCCATTCAAACTTCTTGTCCTTCTTCAACAATTGGGTCATGGATCTAGCGATGCTCGATAATCCATCTACGAACTTGCGGTAATATCCTGCTAATCCGAGAAATGCACGGACTTGGGTTTGAGTGGTTGGGGCTTCCCATTCTTCGACATCTTTGATCTTGGCAGGATCAACAGAGACTCCTCCGACAGACACAATATGTCCAAGGAATCCTACTTCTTTCACCCAAAACTCACACTTGCTAAACTTGGCATACAACCGATGCTCTCTCAGGATTTCTAGGATGGTTCTCAGATGTTGTTCATGCTCTTCTTCTGACTTGGAGTAGATAAGGATATCATCGATAAACACAACGACAAACTTATCTAGGAAATTCATAAAGATCTTATTCATGAGATTCATGAAATAAGCAGGGGCATTGGTTAATCCAAAAGACGTAACCGTATACTCGTATAAACCATAGCGAGTAGTAAAGGTGGTCTTCGGAATATCCGTTGCACGAATCTTAAGTTGGTGATAACCAGTCCTAAGATCAATCTTTGAGAATACCTGGGCACCAGTCAACTGATCAAATAGATCCTCTATCTTTGGCAAGGAGTACTTGTTTTTGATGGTGACATCATTCAGTTTTATGTAGTCTGTGCACAGACGGTTGCCTCCATCTTTCTTGTCGACAAATAACACTGGTGATCTCCATGGCGAAGCGCTTGGTTGAATCAAGCCTATTGCCAACATAGCATCCAACTCCTTCTTCAGTTCCACTAACTCTGAGGGGTTCATGCTATAGGGTCTCTGGGCTATGGGTCCCGTTCCGGGGATTAGTTCGATAAAGAACTCAATATCCCTATCCGGGGGCATACCTGGAAATTCATCTAGGAATACGTCGGGGTATTCACAGACTACTCGAACTTGGTATATGGTGGGCAGGGCTAGACTCTTGTTGCACTTGAATTGACGAGGTAAGGTTTCAGATATATGCTCTGCTGTTACTCCAGAGCTACTGGTCATGGTGATGGCTTTCTTAGCACAGTCTATCAGTCCTTTATGCCTTGACATCCAGTCCATACCCAGTACTACTTCCAATCCTTTGGTTCCAAGTACTATAAGGTTGGCATAAAAATCTATCCCATGTATTCTGATAGGCACAACTTTGCAAATTTTTCTAGCTTTGTAGTTGATCCAGGAATTTGAACTATCATGACATGCTTCAAGTTGGTTTGGTGGATCTTAATAGTGCATGCAAATTCTTCGGTGACAAATGAATGCGATGCTCCCGAATCAAACAATACTCTTGCTAAAACTGAGTTGACAGAAAACATACCCAGCACTACATCTGGCGCTTCTTGGGCTTCTTCGGCGTTCATGTGGAAGAGACGGCCATTGCGGTTGTGATGGTTCCCTGGGGCAAATCTTCTCCCTGGTTGAACACGATGCTATTGTTGAGCTGGGGCATTCACATTGGCAGTGGCGGAAGTCTTCTTGGGACACTCATTGGAATAGTGACCCTTCACTGCACACTCAAAACAGGTGATCTGAGACTTGTCATTTGCTGCCACGGGCACAACATTGCTTCCAGTTCTGGTTGTAGTGTTGTTGTTGTTGCTCTTGGAAGGGGCAGGGTTGAAATTGCTGGTGTTGCCAGAGTGATTGTTGTTTCCTTCGGACTTCACATTGCCTCCGTTACGGTTGTGGTAGCTTGGGCGAGACATTGGGGGTCGGTTGTTCCTCGGTGCATATCCTAGTGAGGGGTTGGGACGGTACTTCTGGTGGCTGATGGGTCTAGTTTGCTGCATCATACGATGTTGGCGGTTGTCATTCGCCTGGTTAATCTTTCCTTCCATATGAATTGCAGAGTCGACTAGCTCTTCGAGATCCTGGAAACGGATGTTGACGAGAATAGTCTGCATCTCATCATGCAGTCCGTTCAGGAATCTCTCCTTCTTCTTGGCCTCCGTGTTGACCTGATCAGGTGCATATCTGGCAAGCGACAGGAATCAATCACGGTACTCCACCACATTCATTCCGCCTTTCTTCAACTCTATGAATTCATCTCTCATTATGGTGACTAAGCCCTGTGGCACGTGGGTGCGGTTGAACTTGATTTTGAAGGCTTCCCATGTCATCACTTGACCATGGTTCATCAGGCGGATGTTGTTCCACCATGCTCTTGCATCTCCTGCCAAGTAGTGGGTGGCAAAGAGAACCTTCTCGTTGTCATCGAGTCTGGCTACTTCTAGATTGTTCTCCATCGTCTACAACCAGTCATCTGCATCTAATGGGTTCTCTGAAGTGCTAAAGATTGGGGGATTAGTATTCTAGAAGTTTTTCAGCTTGGATCCTTGATGATCCTGATTTCCATGGTTCTGGTTGTTGAGAGCCATCTGGGCGATCTATTGCCGTGTTGCGAGATTAGCTTGGCGCTCTGCTCTGCTTGCTTCTCTATCTGCGATGAGATTCTGCAGGATCTGCAGCATTGGGTCTTGCGACGAGCTGCTCCCTCCTTGGTTTCCACGAGTCATCTGAAGATTGAGGTAGATAAAGGGGTAAGAGGGAAAATTCTATGGTTCAGGGTTTTGATTTCAAAGCTAAAACTTTGAGTTTGACTCAGGTTTTGCAACTAATTCCATTTCATTCATTCAAACAAGCACACGATACAAACACACACACCACAACAACAAAGGAAAACAAATGTTTTAAGAACCATTCGACAAGCTACGATACATTGGGACCGATACATCTCATGCTACGACAGTGCTCTAGTGCATCTACTCATTGTCGATGAAGTCGGAGTCCTCATCGTCAATGTAGAAGTCCACGACGTCCTCCTCCAGAAAGTCATCATCATTGCTGAGGTAAGAATCCATGTCTCCCTGGATGTCTTCACCCTCCTCTTCTTCCTCCTTTGCTGCAAGCTGAGCTTCTTGCTCCTTGATGGTCTTCTCGAGGTCGGCCACCTTCTTGCGAAGATGGACGATGGTGCGATCCTTTTTTCGCGCTCGAGGCGAAGAGACTGACGGTCCTTGACAAGCAGTGAGAAAGTCTGGGCCTTCTGGTCGGCAATGGAACGGTTGTGGTTGGCAAACTCCCTAGCATTGTCCAATTTCTTCTAGCGATCGTAAAGTAGGAAGTCAAGGTTCTCCACTTGAATCTTCAACTCCGGGTGACTTGGCATCTCCATCGGCATTCCCATGAAGTCACGCCTGGCATAGTGCGCAAAGCGGGTTCCTTGGACTTGGTTGACACTAAGGGCACATAGACATGCGAGAGCTTCATGCATTGCCCTGGCTAATCCATCTAGCCAGTTGTTCTCTCGGACGGAGAACTGGATTCTCCCGGACGTTCGTGCTTCTATGCTTCCTCGAAGATCAGCGGTGACTAGCCACTATAAATCTCCTCCTGGGGGTCCTGGAAGTTGAGCTCCAAGAAACTCCGGAAGCGGGCGTCCCAATAACTCAGACAGTGAATCTAGATCCCTCTCGAAGATCAGCTGGCCTCCATTTCCCAACTGGTAGAACTTGTTGAACTGAGTCTCCATCTACAAGAATTAAGTATGAGGAAATTAGTGAAGTGATCAAGTGTGTCAAATTTTATGTAGTAATGTAAGAATTGGAGGAACATGAATTTTTGAGAAAGAATGAATTCCCAAGGGTAAGAGAGGAAATAGGTTTTCATAAATACTCACTTTAGTTTTGAAATTAAGTTTTTGTTTGGACGTCCATTCTAACTAGGGTCTCCTATGGTCAGGATGGCTCTGATACCAACTTCTCAACACCCAGATTTTTAATCCCAGATGCCTGTTATGTCATACATCGCAATCCTAGGATTACCATTTTTGCGAGACATAACAGATTGGATATCACAGTCCATCATCCATTACAAACCATAAATAAGGTCTTACACAAATAAGGATCTCATGATCCAGTCTTAATACAACAAGTAGCGGAATAAATAATAAGCATAGCGGTGGGGTCCATCTTCATGGGCATAGGCAATGCTGACGAAGACAGATAGTCCTAGTTATCATAGCCGTCCTGTTGTCCGTCATCTTGGTAGTCTCCTTCATAGTCTGGCCATGAGAGTATCCAGGGACAAAAGCCATGAGTACTCTTTAAGTACTCGCAAACTACCACTAATAAGTAGTATAGTTCCATTGTAAATGCTAATTCTAAGTTTAACTATAAAGTTAAGTTTGAAACCTAAGTTGAGTTCAGAAACAAAGAAAGATAAAATAAGGTTCTAGAATCACTTAACTTGGGAAGCTAGTGTCATAGTCACACCCCTGTTGTGGTCAAGTCAAGATTCATCATTCATTTCATAAGTCATTTTGAAAATATCTGAAAACGAAACAATATGGCCACTCCAACTCTCCATAACCGCGGACGCGGCTATTCGAATAGTTTGACACTCTGCAGAGGTGGTACACTTTCACCACAAGATTGGATACATCTGCTAGGGATAACCCTGAATCATCATACTTAGTATGTAGATAATCAAACATAACCTTTCCTTTACACACCCTAGTATAATCACCTCTCCTATGAGCATGGCCTCCCAACCATGACCATCTGTCATCTTGGGCACTGCATAGGTGGACAACATTGAGAGGTAGCCTCAGCTCAAGCCTCTCCTGCGAGGGAACTAATACTAATGCATATAAACTTCTAGCTAAGCCTTACCCAATTCAGGTATTGTGGTTGTACGGTAAATTTGGAATGTTATCGCATCTAAATCCAACCATAAGTTTTTGTAAAAGGGCTAAGTCTCGTGACTCAACATTTTCATCATCATAAACCATTTGTGTTTATCAACACATGTCAAAACATCTCAATAGAATGAATCATCTTTCCAAGGTTTTCACAATTCATTTTCACCAAGTATTCCCATCTAAAGTGACTCAAGTTTTAGTTTATCTCTAAACTACTAAGTTAAGAGTGTTCACTAATGGGGGATGCTAAGATCAATCTCATGCCATAGAATTACATCTAAGGTTATCTAGATAGGTCAAGTTTTATACTCCTTATTCTACCTTCAAAACAAGTAAAGGACTTGGTAAAGTAAAGAAAGTAAAACTTGGAAATAAAACTTGTGGTAGGTAATAGTCAAGGTGGTATAACCAGAGTATGTCTAATGTCTTTGCTTGGGTTATCTAGCTTAATCCTATCTTGCTAAGTATTATACTTGCAAGTGTTAGCTTGCCTTGGTTGGTGCAGTGGTTGAAGTTTTCTTCCTCCTCCTCTTGGTAGAACTCCTCCTCCTCGAAGCTTGGTCGGTACTATCGTCTATAAATACATACGGAATACACAATCACCAAACAATACTTAACTAGTCTACTTAGCACTCTAAGGCACACATTTGATGATCTAATATCATCACAAGCATCACAAGGTTTTATTAAATAGTTTCATTCTTTTTATTTAAGGAAAGTAATTTCTACTCATGAGAATAACTAAGATGTAATATTCTCCACTTAGAATATGGGATCATGTTAACACATTCCATCACCACATATTCTAACATATGGGAATGTGATTTAAATGTTTGATCACATTTAATTAAGTTTAAGTTTAATATTTAATGATTTAAAGTGACTAGAAATGCCTATATAGCATTATTTTGGTACTAGTCCAAAGTCACTGCATGCAAACCTTAATATCATTATATATTTAGATATGTATGGTTAAATATGATTTTTGAGAGTTGGAATCAACTCAAAAGCTATTATGGTTGATTTTATAAAAAATGTTTGAATGTGCAAAAGCTTCTGTCTTGTTATTTTTACTAGGAGATATCTCTAACTCTAAATGAATAAAATCCAACGGGCTTGGATAGATCTTTTCAGTACCTTTCTAACAAAATTTGAATCACTCAATTTGGTTCAGTAAATCTTCCTGAATTGAATTTTGAACTAAGGGACATAAGTGAGTTCAAACTAAAATAGAAAAACCTATATTGAATTCGTGGGCTAGCGCGGCAAAAGAAAATGGGCCGGCCCAGTGGCGCTCCGCGGGGCGAATGACAACTGACAGGGGGTCCAACAGGTCAGTGGCACAACAAACGCGAAGTGGTACAGGGCAATCTTGGCGCTACGATTAAAAAGAAGATCTACGGCTGAGGATCGTCGTCCCCGGCGAACAGGTCGCCGGCGAGAGCTAACCCTAGCGGCTTGGTGGGGGTGCAATGGGGGCATACCAGGGCTCCAGCTACTGCAGCGAGGCGGGCAAACCAATTGGTGGAAGACGGCGAGCTCAGGCGAGGTCGCGGTAGCTCCTGGGGTGGACAAGATCGACGACGCCTCTCCTCCTTTGCTACGGCAAGCTCCGACTAAATTCCGGCGAACAGCAGCTCGCGTTGCTCCTGGGATGGGGTGGAAGGATCAGTGGAGAGAGGGGAGTGATATGGTGTGAGGAGTTTGTGTTGGGGTGGCCTCTATTTATAGCTCGACGAGGCGAGCGAACGGGATGGGCTAGCGACTCCGGCGAGGGCTGCACAACATGTTAGCGGCGTGGCTAGACGTAGGGGACGGTGGCCTGCCTCCTGGCGGTGCTCTACGGCTTAAATGCATGGTTAGGGGTGGTGTCGTTTGGTAGGGAGCGTCCCGCGCTCTGGGAGACAGAGGCGATGCTCGACATGGCGCACGGCGACTATGGGTCGTGCAGCAGCGCACGGCCGTGTCTGACGGGGTGCTGGGGTCGAGGCGGAGCGCCGTGCGCGGTATTGGGTCGAGGGGCGGTCTATGGCATGCTAGTGGTGAAGGTGCTCTGGCGAGCTTGTAGAGAGAATGGGCGGCATTGCTGGGGTGTGGTCCAGGGGCTGTGGGTGATCGAGGGGTGGACAGGGAGGTGCGGTATGGTTAGGCGGAGCTAGTGGTGGTGCTGGAGCGGCGCGGTGTTGTCTGTGGCGCTTTGCCCACTTTCGGCCGGCAGTGACCAAAATGTGGCGGCGCTCCACTGTTGTTGCGGCTTAGGGGTAGGCCGGTGAGGTGTTGGTTGGTCTCAGGGGGGACAATGGAGAGTAGAGAGGGTGCAATGGGGGACAATGGTTTAAGTATAAACAGTAATAGTTAGGCAGTTTAATTTCTGTCTGCAAGGTGTTCGACACAATGGCTGCATGAACTAAATTTTTGAATTTTGGTGGAGTTGATGATCACATGCTTGAGCGTCTCTGGTTGCTTTGGATTTAAAAATGGAGTTCATTTGTGTGGTTTTTGAATAAGTGGGATCTTCTCATTTGAACTACATTCAATTTTCAAATGTCATTTAAAATTAGTGTTTGAAAGTTTTTGGTAGATCACAAAGTGGTCCTTGTTACATCACTACTTGTACTAGCAAGGGGTGCAAAGATACACATTTCTTTCTGTTAAGTTTTGAGTTGTAGGAATAGCTAAAGTAGGCATGGTGATTAAAATGGCACAAATGACCATTTGCTTCTTTTATTCATTTTGATTTTTTCTTTGGGATTTGTTTTGGAATGATCTAGATGATGTTTATTTCACCTAAGAATCATTTTACAATCAATGGATCACTTAAACATGGCAATTCAAATCAACTCCTAAACTATATGCACACACATATGAATGCTCTAATATTTTTAATTGGAATAGTTTTTGTTAACTCTAAATTTGATGATTTGGATCTTGATCACTTGGATTAAAGTTTTGGGATGTAACAAGCAACATCTGAGAATCATCCTTGAAACCCTTAGAGAGCATCAGTTGTATGCCAAGTTTAGAAAATGTGAGTTTTGGCTGAAAGAAGTAGGATTCCTCGGACATATTGTGTCTACCGGAGGAGTCGTTGTTGATCCCCCCAAGATCAAAGATCTCGAAGAATGGGAAGCCCCAACCACTCAAACCCAAGTCCGTGCATTTCTCGGATTAGCGGGATATTACCGCAAGTTCGTAGAATGATTTTCGAGCATCGCAAGACCAATGACCCAATTGTTGAGGAAGGACAAGAAGTTTGAATGGACTGACAAATGCGAAGCAAGTTTCCAAGATCTCAAGAAGAGATTGATTTCAGCCCCAATATTGATTATGCCAGATATCAAGAAGCCGTTTGATGTGTATTGTGATGCATCCAAGATTGGTATCGGATGTGTATTAATGCAAGAAGGCAAAGTCATCGCATATATGTCTCGACAACTGAAGCAGCATGAGCAGAACTACCCTACACATGATCTTGAATTAGTAGCTGTAGTTTTAGCATTGAAGACATTGCGTCATTATCTTATGGGTAATCGCTGTGAGATTTACTCAGATCACAAGAGCTTGAAGTATATTTTCACTCAGAAAGAGCTGAATACGAGGCAAAGGAGATGGATAGAGTTAATCAAGGATTATGACCTTGACATTCACTATCACCCCGGCAAAGCCAATGTGGTAGCGGATGATCTTAGCAGATTGTCGTGTAGGTTAAACACCATGATCAAGGAGAACCAACCAAGTTTGCATGAGGGGTTGGAGAAGTTTAGAACTGAGCTTGTTAGCAAAGGATTTTTAGCTAGCATTGAACTTAAACCCACTTTGATCAGTCAGATCAAGGAAGCCCAGAAGGGAAATGCAAGTATCGACGGAATCGAGCGTCATATTAGTACAGGACAGGTACCTGGATTCACCGAAGACGAAGAAGGAGTTCTATGGTACAAAGGACGTATCTGTGTGCCAGTAGATTCGGAACTGAAGCAAGTTATCATGCAAGAAGCTCATGATACTCTTTATTCTATCCACCCCAGAGGAACAAAGATATATCAGGATTTGAAGGAGCAATTTTGGTGGCACAAGATGAAGAGAGAAATCGGAAGCTACATCGCCAAGTGTGATATCTGTCAGAGAGTCAAAGCGGAACATCAGAGACCCGCAGGACTGTTGCAACCATTGCAGATTCCGGAATGGAAGTGGGATTCCGTCGGAATGGACTTTATCACCGGTTTGCCTACTTCTAGTAGGGGAAATGACTCAATTTGGGTCATAGTTGATAGACTGTCCAAGGTAGCCCATTTTATACCTGTCAAGAGAACCTACCAGAGTTCGAAGCTAGGAGAGTTATACATTGCTAGAATCATCAGTTTGCATGGAACCCCCAAGACCATAGTGTTGGATCGAGGAACCCAATTTACCTCAAGATTTTGGCAAAAAGTCCAAGAAGGATTAAGAACCAAGTTGAATTTCAACACAGCTTATCACCCTCAGACCGACGGACAGACTGAGAGAATCAACCAAATCTTAGAAGATATGCTGAGAGCTTGTGTGTTAGAGTACGGATCAAAATGGGAAGATTGTCTACCTTTCGCAGAATTCTCATACAACAACATTTCCCAAGCCAGTTTGCAAATGGCTCCATGTGAGTTCTTATATGGAAGAAAGTGTCGTACCCCTTTGAATTGGTTGCAAGTAGGAGAGAGTCAGATTTTCGGACCCGACATCCTGCGAGAAGCTGAAGAGAAGGTTCACAAAGTCCGTGAGTACCTCAAGACCGCCCAATCTAGACAGAAGAGTTATGCTGACAAGAGACGTAGAGACCTGACTTTCAATATCAGAGATTTTGTGTATCTCAAAGTTTCACCATTGAAGGGAACGCAACGTTTTAGTCTGAAAGGAAAGTTAGCCCATAGATATATCAGACCCTTCAAGATTTTGAATCATCGAGGAGAAGTATCGTATCAACTGGAACTTCCTGAGGAGATGTCAGCCACCCATAATGTGTACCATATCTCGCTACTTCACAAATGCTTGGAAGTGCCGGAGAAGACCGAAGTGTTCAAGAACATCGATCATCGAGCTGTTGATATCAACAAGGATCTGACGTATCGTGAAGTAACAATCCGTATCTTGGAAGAAGCTTACAGAACCACCAGGACCCAGAGTATCAAATTTCTCAAGATCCAATGGAGCAACCACACCGAAGAAGAAGCCACTTGGGAGCGAGAAGATCACATTAGGACTGAGTTTCCAGATCTCTTTAGTTCATAGTTTTCTTTCTTAAATTTCGGGACGAGATTTTGTTTAAGGGGGGAAGGTTTGTAACATCCCAAAACTTTAATCAAGGTTATCAAGATCCAAATCACCCAATTTAAAATAATTAAGAATGCCTATGTGTTGCATTAAAATAGAATTGTTTGGAATTGCCATGTTTGTTTGTTCTAGAGACTATAAAATGATTCAAAGGTGAATGCCACATCATCTAGATCTTTCAAAAAAAATCCTGAGAAAAAGAAATCAAATGGAATTAATAAAGGCAAATCGTCACTTTTGCCATTTTAATCCACTAGGCCACTTTAGGTGTTCCTAGAAGTCAAATTCAAATAGAAACAATTCTAACTCTTTGCACCCCTTGCTAGTACAAGTAAAGATTTACCGAGGCCCACTTTAAGATCTTACAAAAACATTTAAACACTAATTTTAAATGGAATTTGAAAATGGAATCCATTTCATATGCATGGATCCACTTTTTCAAAAACCACTCAAATGAGTTCACCTTGACAATCCCAAGCAAACACAGACTACCAAGCATGAGATCAAGTCACATACCAAAAATCATTTCAAAATTCAAATAAAAGTTTCTTGCGGCCATTGTGTCGAACACCTTGTGATCACAGAAAAACCTGCCTAAATAACACTATTTTGATCAATGTTTTGTCGAGCCAATTAACCTCAATTCACTCCTCTTGTCTCCCTAGTCCCAACCAAGTCATAAACAGGCTACCCCTTAGCCTCTAGCAACATTAGCGCGCCGCCCGTTTTTGGTCGCCACTGGCCAAACGTGGGAAACGTGCCAGAGACAGCGCCACGCCAAACCAGCACATCCCCTGGCTCTGCCGAACCCTACCACGACCCCCTGTCGACCCCGCGGACATAGCCGAGCACTGGACCACCGTAGACAGCCAGCGCACCAAGCCTCTGCGCCATGCACGAAGCACGCCAAAGGACCATCCCCGATAGGCCAGCACAAGCCGCGCCTTGCCCTCAGCTTGCACGCGCCTCTCCGCCATAACCCCAGCATGCTCCAGGACATGATCTTTTCCCTCCGCCTGACCAACAGCCACCGCACAAAGTGTCGAGCATCGCCTCTGCCGCGCAGAGCATTGACCTTGCCCGACCAAAAGCCACCACCCCTAGCTGCGCCATTGTGCCGTAGCTGACCGCCAGGAGGCAAGCCGCCGTCCGCCTACACCTCCCATGCCTCTATCCCTCTGTACCACCATCACCGACGAGCCACAACCGTCGATCGTAATTCTAATCGCATGGTCAAATATAGGTTTTTCTATTTTAGACTTCAAATCAATTCTGTCCACTAGTTTAAAAATCAATTCAGAGAGTTGTACCAAACCAAATTGAATGATTCCAATTTTGTTAGAAAGATAATTAAAATCTCTATCCAAGCCTGTTGGATTTAAATAAAGTGGAGTTATAGATCACATATAGCAAAAATAACAAAACAGAGACTCTTCTACATTCAAACATTTTTCAAAAATCAACCATAATAGCTTTTGAGTTGTTTCCAACTCTCAAAAATCACATTTTATAATACCTATCTAAATATGGAATAATATGTAGGTTTGCATGTAGTGACTTTGGACTAGTACCAAAATAATTCTATATAGGCATTTCTAGTCACTTGAAATCATTTAAATATGAATCCTAAACTTTATAAAATGTGATCCAAGATTTAAATCACATTCCCATGTATTATAATATGTGGTGATGATATGTGTCCACATGATCCCATATTTTAATTGGATAATATTAAATCTTAAATAAGTTCAATGAGTAGAAATTACTTTTCTCAAATAAAATAAATGAAACTAGTTCATTAAAATCTTGTGATGAGTGTGATGATATTATATCATAAAATATGTGCCTTAGTGTGCTAAATAGACTAGTTAAGTATTGTTTGGTGATTGTGTATTTCGTATGTATTTATAGAAGATAGTACCGACCAAGTATACAAGGAGGAGGAGTTCTACCCCGAAGAAGACGAGTAGAATTTCAACCACTGCACCAATCAAGGCAACCTAGAACTAAGCAAGTTAACACTTGCCCCCTTAACTTGAGCAAATGCATTAGGCATGCTTTGGTTATACCTTTTGATTTATACCCATCCAAAGTTTTACCTACAAGTTTTTCCTTTGACTTTACCAAAGTTTTCTTTACTTCTAGTAATGCTTTGTGATATTTTAGAAAGTAGTTTAGATAGCACAAAGAGTATAAACTTGGCCTACACTAGATGTCATTCTATGGCATGAGATTGAGATTAGCATCCCACCTTAGTGAACACTCTTAACTTTGTAGTTGGAACTAAACCAAAAACTTGATCACTCTAGATGGGAATACTTGATGAAAATGCTTATGAAAACCTTGGAATGATGAGTCATTCTATTGAGATGTTTTGACATGTGTTGAGAAACACAATGGTTTATGATGATGAAAATGTTGAGGCATGAGCCTTAGCCCTTTATAAAAAACTGATGGTTGGGTTCGGATGCGATACCATTCCAATTTTACCGTACAACCGCAATACCTGAATTGGGTAAGGCTTAGCTGGAAGTTTATATGCATTAGTATGAGTTCCCTCATGGGAGAGGTTTGAGCTGAGGCTACCTCTCAATGTTGTCCACCTATGTAGTGCCCAGGATGGCAGATGGCCATGGCTAGAGGCCAAGCTCATAGGAGAAGTGCTTATACTAGAGTGTGTAAAGGAAAGGTTATGTTTGATTATCTGCATACTAAGTATGATGATTCATGGTTATCCCTGATAGATGTATCGAATTTTGTGGTGAAAGTGTACCACCTCTGCAAAGTTTCAAACTATTCGAATAGCCGCGTCCATGGTTATGGATAGTTGGAGTGTCCATACTGTTCCGTTATCAGATCTTTTCAAAATAACTTATGAAATGAATTGTGAAATGACTTGACACAACATGGTTGTGACTATGACAACTAAGTTCCCACTTAGGCGATTTAGAACTTTATTTTATCTTTCTTTGTTTCTGAACTCACCTTAGGTTTCAAACTTAACTTTACAAATAAACTTAGAACTTAGCATTCCTACTAGAAATACCTTACTTGTTAGTGATAGTTTACGAGTACTTAAAGAGTACTCCTGGATTGTCCCTAGCTATTCCTGTGGCCAGACTATGAGGAGGACTATCCGGAAGAAGGACAGCAGGACGGCTACGACAACTAGGATCATCTCCCATCACCAGCATTGCCTGTGACACTGAAGATGGAGCCCACCACTACGCTATTTATTCCGCTACTTGTTTGTACTAAGACTGGATCATGAGATACTTTATTTGTGTAAGACCTTATTATGGTTTGTAATGGATGATGCACTGTGATATCCAATCTGTTATGTCTCGCAAAAATGGTAATCCTGGGATTGCGATGTATGGCATAACAGGCATCTGGGATAAAAAATATGGGTGTTGACAATCAGCCATCCGAGGCACTGCATAGGTGGACATTCACTATCACGAGGTAGCCTCAGCTCAACCTCTTTCCGCGAGGGAACCCATACTAAGGCATATAAACTTCCAGTTAAGCCCTACCCAATTCGGGTATTGTGGTTGTACGATAAAATTGGAATGGTATCGCATCCGAACCCAACCATCAGCTTTTATAAAGGGCCAAGGCTCATGCCTCAACATTTTCATCATCAACCATTGTGTTCTCAACACATGTCAAAACATTTCAATAGAATGAATCATCATTCCAAGGTTTTCATAATCATTTTCACCAAGTATTCCCATCTAATGTGATCAACTTTTATGCTTAGCACTAGCCACTAAAGTTGAGGGTATTTACTAATGCGGGGTGCTAATAAAGTGTAACTATCCAAATCTAGTTTTAAGCTTTTGATGGCATCTAAGTATAACTACTTAGGCCTAGTTTTATACTCTTTATGGCATCTATCCTATTTTTCCAAGACTGACAAATCACTAACTAAAGGTAAAGAACTTGGGTAAAAGTAAAAGAATAAAGCTTGCTACTAAAACTTGGGATTGGTATAATCAAGGTTGCATAACCAAAGCATGCCTAATGCATCTTGCATAGGTTATCTTGCAAGGATGGCTTGCATAGTTAAGTAGTTTGCAAGTGTTAGCTTGTAGTGTTAGGCTTGCCTTTAGTAGTGGAGTGGTTGAAGTTATCTTCTTCTTCTTCGTAGTACTCCTCCTCCTCGTAGACCGGGTCGGTACTAGCATTTATAAATGAATACGAGGTACACAATCACCAAACAATACTTAACTACTTCTATGTAGCACACAAAGGCTCACACTTGATGATCTAGCATCATCACAATCATCACATGAAATAAAGACCTAGTTTTATTTATCTTATTTTGGAAAAGTAATTTCTACTCATTGACAATACTTAAGATTTAATATTCTCCAATTAAAATATGGGATCATGTTGACACATGTCATCACCACATATTCTTATACTTGGGAATGTGATTTAAGTGGTGGTCATATTTTAAAGTTTAAAATTACTATTTAATACAATTAAAGTGACTAGAAATGCCTATATAGCATTATTTTGGTAGTAGTCCAAGATCACCGCGTGTAAACCTAACTATTTTTACATATTCAGATAGATCTTGTCAAATGTGATTTTTGAGAGTTGGAATCAACTCAAAAGCATTTATGGTTGATTTTTGAAAAATGTTTGAAGTTGGAAAAGTATCTGCCTCGTTAGTTTTACTATAGGTGATCTATAATTTAAAATGGTTTGAATCCAACGGGCTTGGATAGATATTTTGAATACCTTTCTAAAAAAATTGGAATCATGCAATTTGGTTGAGTGAATTGCTTTGAATTGATTTTTGAATCTACTGACAGAATCTAGTTTTAACTAAAATGGAAAAAGTTTATTTGAATCGACGGGCTCTGCGCGGGAAACTAACTGGGCCAGCCCAGCTACACGGCGCGCGCACAGCGGGCTACTGACAGGCGGGTCCTACTCATCACCGACTAATCTAACGCAAAGCGGTAAGTTTCAATCTAGGCCATGCGATTAGAGCATGATGGACGACTGAGCATCGTCGTCTCCGTCGCACAGCTCCAGCGAGACTGAACCCTAATCGCGACTGTGGGGGTACGTGGGGGTCACCTGGGCTCCATCTAGGGTCGGCGATGGGGGAGAATGAGGTTGTCGTCGATGGCTATTCGAATGGTGGTCGCGGCGGCTCCTTGCTCCGGTTCCTCTTCTCCTCTACAGCGGCGGGCTCCGGTGAAATTCTGGCGATGTGGTGCTCGCCTTGCTCCGGGGAGAGGTGTGGGAGGTGTCTGAGAGAGAGGGGACTGAGTTGGTTTGGTGAATTGGGGCTGGGCCAGCCTCTATTTATACACCGGCGTGATGGAGAAAGTGTCATGGCTTGGGCTCATCGACGACGTCGTTACAGAGGGATATCGGCATGGCTAAGGGTAGGGGTCGATGCGGTGCTTCACGGCGGTTGTCATGCGAGTGATGACACGGCAAGGGGCGGTCGAGAACGGCCGGGAGCAGGCCGTGCTCTATGCGGGAACAACAACGTTCGATACGGCGCACAGTGGCTACGGTCCGCGCGGCAGCGAACGGGCGTGTCTGGGGGGTAGTGATGGCCTAAAATATATCGAGCTCATTGTGGAACCCCAAGAGGAAGGTATGATGAGCACAACAACAAGTTTTCCCATAGTTATGAAACCAAGGTTATCGAACTAGTAGGAGCAAGGAAACACCTCCAAGGTGTTGTTTCCAACTTGCAATCCTACACAACACAACCACGGAACTTTGCCCACAACTTACAGTGAGGTTGTCAATCTCACCGGTTTTGCTGAAAACAAAGGATTAAACGTATTGTGTGGAAGATAGTAATAGCTTGAAGAAAGTAAACATAAAACATTAAATAGATTGTAGATTGGTGGTAAAAGAAAGGACCGGTGTCCATAGTTCACTAGTGGTGATTCTCCTTAAGATATATGACATGTTGGGTGAACAAATTACAACGGGGCAATTGACAAACATCGAGAAAGCATACATGCATATAATAAGCATCTTGACTCCTATGAGATTTGATTGGGCATTACAACATTATACATAGACCGTAATCCAACTACATCTATGACTAATAATCCACCTTCAGGTTATCATCTAAACCCCATCCAGTATTAAGTTGCAAGCAACAGATAATTGCATTAAGCATTGCATGTAAAGTAAACAATACGATTGTTCTATGAACAAAGGATTGCTGTTTTCTCCCTAGTAGAAACAACACATCTAGTACCTTAGGGATTTCTGTCACTTCCCCAGATTACTAGAGGCATGAACCCACTATCGAGCATAAATACTCCCTCTTGGAGTTGCTAGAATCTACTCAGCCAAGATATCTAGTAACAACGAAGAGCATGCAAGATAGCAAATAACAAAGACATGATAAAATCAATAATCAATCTGAAATAGCATCTCAATATCCATTGGATCCCCGCAAACACAACATATAGGATTACAAATAGATGATCTTGATCATGAACGGAGCTCACAAGATCTAGACATGGTAGCACAAAGGAGAAGAACCAACCATCGAGCTACTACATGGACCCATAGTCCAAGGATGAACTAATCACGCATCAGACCGCAGGCTTGCATGGTGATGAAGAAGGCCTCCATGGTGAATTCTCCCCTCCGATAGGGTGTCGGTAAGAGCTTCAGATCCCTCCTGATCTAGGGATGGAGATGACGGTAGCTATAGACTCTTTAGTGGAATTTTGATCGGGTACTTAGGGTTTATGTACCGGAGGCATCTTAGAGGTGAAAGGGGAGGCTGGGGGGGTGCCCTAGGCGGCCACACCTCCCACTGGCGTGGGCCAGGCCTGGCCGCGTGGCCAGGTTGTGTGGCCGGTCTCTGGCCCCTCCCCGTCTCGTCTTCTAGCTCCGTGTCCCCCTCGGTGAAATACTGACTTTGGCTTTTGACCCGCCCAATTCCGAGAATATTCATTTTCTGACCTTCCTAGAACCAAAAAAGCAGAAAACAGGCAGCTGGCACTATGTCATCTTGTTAATAAGTTAGTCCAAGAAAGTGTATAAAAATACTCCAAAGTGTGGACAAAACATAAGAAAGTAGATATAAAATAAGCAAGGAACATCAAAAATTATAGATACGTTTTCAACGTATCAACATCCCCAAGCTTAACTCCTGCTCGTCCTCGAGTAGGTATGTGATAAAAAGAAAGAATAATTTTTTAGGTGACATTCACCATCATAAACTTGATCAAAGTATTTGTAAAACATTGATAGCTGGGATCATAGTACTTCAACATAGCATGAAGGATATAGTTCTAACCATAAGACATAATAACTATGTTGTAACATGAAAAGGCACAAACAAAAGATTCATGAATAACAATGCTTTGCAAGACGTTTGTTTGTTTCACATAAAGAAAACATAATGAGAATGGTATTCAGCTTGTCCCTCATAGAGTAGCAAAACATAAATGCATAGGACACCTTCAAAGTTCATAAGGGTGACTAGATACAAATAGTTTAAGAACAAGCAATATCAAAGTTATGCATCAATCAACAAGTCTTGGGGACAATGCACATTAAACTAAGAATGGCCACTATGATCTCTCAATAGGTGCATAAAGATACAAGATGGAGACTCAACATAAAAGTAAAAGAAAGGCCTTCATAGAAGGAAGTAGGGATTCAAGTCTCATAAAGAGCTTCCAAAAATTATGGTACTTATTAGCTTTGAGCTCTCATTGCCCCTATCATAAGCATCTTGTAGTGATTAAGGTTAAAGTGAACAAACCATGGAGTATATGCTTGACAAAGTATAAGTTGGAAATCTCATGTCCCTTGAATACGAGGGCCGCTCCTCATGCTACTCAAGTTTAGTTACCGGTAAGTTCTTGTCATAGTAAGTACATGTGTATCATAGAGAACCGCCAACGGGGTACCCCTTGCCCGATGATACGGAAGAATCCCCATGTCAAAATGACAAGGCAAGCAGACATCAAGCATTTCAGCAATCTTCTTATTTACCATGGGAAATGGTGCTTTTTCTCTCTTTCCTCTTTTCTCATCTCTTTTTTTTCTCTTTTTCTCAATCTCTATCTTTTTTTATAAGAAGAATGCTTCATAGATTGCTCATTCTGGTTACGCTGCAGGTTTCCACCATGATTAGGCATGAATTAGACCAGCGGCCCAGGCGGTTCTCTAACACACATACATAACTCCATGGACTTACAAGCTCCCCTTTCATTTCACACCGACGACATCCATACACAAAAGAGCATTATATCAATTAGGCACAATGTACAAGTGCAATGTTGAAAGTGTTCCCCATGACAACATGGTTCTGCTAATCCCCAACATATAAGTGCAAGCATATACAACATAGATGACACAATGGTTCAAGTTTATTAGGGTCAAGAAAAGTAAAGTGTACCATCAAGTTTGTGAGAGATTTAATCACTATTTTTCTCATAACAAGTTTAATTCGGAAGGTAGATAAAAACCTGAATATACTTGGAATAGCATGTGCTAATAGGTAGGTATGGTGTACTCTTTGGAATAAATTGGTTTTATTTGGAGTTGGATGCATCAGTGGAACTCACACTTGGTTATGGAGGCTAGCAAAAGACTGGGAGCGACCAACTAAGAGAGCAATAATGGCCATAATCATGCAAACCAACAAAACATCATTAATTAAAGCATCAGGTGATATTACAAGTCGAAAACTAAAGGATCATCGAGGCTATGGTGACTTGGGCTAGTCATAACATGGTGTGAGCATGCGCCAAGTCAATCCAAATAAAGCATCAAAGGAGAATACCACAATACTATGTTTTAATATGCTAAAACAACTCATGATTCTTTCAAGGCACATTAAGCAATCTCAATTGTTTATAAAATGTCATGCTACCGCAAAAATCACTAAGCATAAAGCCAAAACAATATCAAGCATGACATGACAAAGCATAGGCCATAGTAAAAAACAAGCTCCTTTTTACCACTTAAGCATGAACTTTTCCTACTCTTTTCCAATCCAAACGAACCTATTTTAAAACTAATGTATGAAAGAGGGGAGTACAAACAATTTATTCAAGCAAACTAAGCAAACCAATAAAATGAAAACCAAAAACAAAAACGAAGACGCTCCAAGAACAACACAACTGTGCATGAAATAATAAAAACGAAGTGTTTGGAAGAAACCTGAGATTTTTATTGATGAAGAAGGGGATGCCTTGAGAATCGCCAAGCTATGATGCTTGTACTTCTTGGATATTTCTTGGGGTGACCCGGGTGGCATCCCAAAGCTTGAGCTTTAGTCCATTCTTCATCTCATTACATCATTCTTTCCTTACACCTGAAATTTTTCCTTCATACAAAACTTCACACAATCTTTATTAGCAACATTAGTGTACTCAAGATAATAAGTCTTTGGGTTCAGTTCCAACACCAATAAAAATTCCATTAAAACACAAGCTACTGTAGCACTTCCCTCAAAAATCTCAATTCCCCAAAAAGAACCCAAAAAGAAGCAAATGCAAATAATGGCAGAAATCTGTCAAAACAGACCAGCAGGTAAAAACCAATTTTTTCCAAGACCTTCTGTTTCTCAAATCGAAAAGTTTTGACCTAACTAAAGTTGTATAACAACCTGCAGCAGAGGGACAAAAAATCACAGCTCAACCCGACGTACAGAGATTTTACACGATTTTTTACAGCTAAGCACAAAAATCTGTTTCAGGACGACAACTTTCCCAAGCATTACTTTTCTCTCATTAGAGGTTACTCTTGGCACAAAAATCAAATAAAATTGATAAGGAGCGGTTATTACAGAGGTAATAACTTCCAAGACTCATCTAAATCTTTTGGGTTATCTCCCAATAACTACTTTTCTTTAACGCCTTTAAATTAGGCATAAGAAGCAAGAAAAAGGATCAAGTATTCTCAAATGAAGAAGCATTAAGATTAATACTAGACATATCTTTAACAAGGCAAGGTATATCATCCAAATAAGTTCTAAAGGATCCTCTCTCATTGCTCTTGGGTTCACTATTTTCATCAAACGGGTTTCAGGAACAATCCAATCAAGATTCTTTTCTATGGCTTCATGCATTGCTACAAGATTAAAAGGTATTGGTATCTTAATTTCCTCCCCATTAGGTTCGGTTTTGTTCATCTTTTATCGTGTACCAATAACATCTACACATGAGCCTAGCATATTAAAACGTTCAAAGACTTTTCTGGCTTCCTTGGCAACATCATAGAATTCTTTAAGCAAAGTTCTAGAATAAAATCTCTCTTTTTGGGGTCCTCAATTTCTTTAAGTTTAAGAAACATTACTTGCATTAAGGGGTTAAGGTTAACAAACCTAGCTTCCAACATGTGAATTAAAGAAGGTGCAGCAATTTCTTAATTTGGAGCAAGTTCTGCAAGGGATCTATCCTCAATATCCTCATGCTTACTAATATGATTAAAGAATTCTTCAATATTATATTTTCCAATTATAGAGCCACTACCTATTGAAAGGTCTTTCAGGGTGAACTTAGGGATCAACCTGGTGAGCGAAGAAAGAGGTAGCAACTATAGAAAGACATAAAAAATTGTTTTTTTTTTGTGTTTTTAATAAAGAAAGCAAAGTAGTACAACTAATTTTCTTGTGTTTTTCATACAGAAACAAGCAAACAAAGCAAAAATAAACTAAGCAAAACAAATAAAAAAAGTAAAGAGATTGGTTATGAGGGACTCCCCTTGTGAAGATGTCCTTGACTCCCTGGCAACGGCGCCAGAAAAATAGCTTGATGGCCCAAAATATATCGATCTCGTTGGTGAACCCCAAGAGGTAGGTATGATGAGCACAACAGCAAGTTTTCCCTCAGTTATGAAACCAAGGTTATCGAACCAGTAGGAGCAACGAAACACCTCCAAGGTGTTGTTTCCAACTTGGAATCCTGCACAACACAACCATAGAACTTTGCCCCCAACTTACAGTGAGGTTGTCAATCTCACCGGTTTTGCTGAAAACAAAGGATTAAACGTATTGTGTGGAAGATAGTAATAGCTTGCAGAAAGTAAACAAAAAATAGTAAATAAATTGTAGATTGATGGTAAAATAAAGGACCGGGGTCCATAGTTTACTAGTGGTGATTCTCCTTAAGATAGATGACATGTTGGGTGAACAAATTACAGTGGGGCAATTGACAAACATCGAGAAAGCATACATGCATATACTAATCATCTTGACTCCTATGAGATTTGATTGGGCATTACAACATTATACATAGAACGTAATCCAACTGCATCTATGACTAATAATCCAGCTTCAGGTTATCATCCGAACCCCCTCCAATATTAAGTTGCAAGCAACAGATAATTGCATTAAGCATTGCATGTAAAGTAAACAATATGATTGTTCTATGAACAAAGGATTGTAGTTTTCTCCCTAGTAGCAACAACACATCTAGTACCTTAGAGATTCCTGTAACTTCCCCATATTCCTAGAGGCATGAACCCACTATCGAGCATAAATACTCCCTCTTGGAGTTGCTAGCATCTACTCAGCCAAGATATCTACTAACAACGAAGAGCATGCAAGATCACAAATAACAAAGACATGATAGAATCAATAATCAATCTGAAATAGCATCTCAATATCCATCGGATCCCCGCAAACACAACATGTAGGATTACAAATAGATGATCTTGATCATGAACGGAGCTCACAAGATCTAGACATGGTAGCACAAAGGAGAAGAACTAACCATCTAGCTACTACATAGACCCGTAGTCCAGGGATGAACTAATCACGCATCATACCGGAGGCTTGCATGGTGATGAAGAAGGCCTTCAGGGTGAATTCTCCCCTACGACAGGGTGCCGCGAAGAGCTTTAGATCCCTCCTGATCTAGGGATGGAGATGACGGCGTCTACAGACTCTTTCGTGGAATTTTTATCGGGTACTTAGGGTTTCTGTATCAAAGGCATCTTATAGGCGAAAGGGGAGGCCGAGGGGGTGCCCTAGGCGGCCACACCACCCCCTAGCATGGGCCAGGCCTGGCCGTGCGGCCAGTTGGTGTGGCCGGCCTCTGGTCCCTCTCTGTCTCGTCTTCTGGCTCCGTGTCCCCCTCGGTGAAATAATGACTTTGGGATTTGTCCCGTCCAATTCCGAGAATATTCATTTTCTGACTTTCCTGGAACCAAAAACAGTAGAAAACAGGCAGCTGGCACTGTGGCATCTTTTTAATAGGTTAGTCCAAGAAAGTGTATAAAAATACTCCAAAGTGTGGATAAAACATAAGAAAGTAGATATAAAACAAGCATGGAACATCAAAAATTATAGATACGTTTTCAACGTATTAGGTAGCAAGGGTCATCGTGAGTGTGTGCACGCACGGAGAGGGCTAGGCGCGGTGTGTGTGCGCCTGTCAGCTACGGTGCTCTGGCGTGCTCTCGGCATGGTAAACAGAGAGGTGGGTGCAGCGATCACGGCTGGTCCATGGTGTGTCTCTGGTCGAGGGGTGGACAGAGGGTGGCGGTGGTGTGGCGCCTGTCTCTTGGATGTCGTGGGAGAGGGCGGCACGGTCTGTGGCGAGCGGGGCTTGGTCGACCAGCGTGGCGAGCTCGGGCGGCGCCACACTGGTGTGAACGGCAAAGGGGGAGTGTGTTCACTGCGCTGCTAGGTGCTAGGGGAGACCAGGGGAGAGAAATGGGACACTAGTGGCGATTGAACACTGCTCAGAACAGAAGTTAGGCAGTGTTTAAATGTGTCTGCTAGGTGCTCGACCAAATGGCCGCATGAATTCAAATTTTGAATTTTTGGATGAAATTTGGTGAGTGTTCTGAGTACTTGCTTGGGTGTCTATGGTTGCTTGGGTTTGCCAAGGTGAATTGATTTGAGTGGTTTTTGAGAAGTGGTGATCTATGCATATGAACTTGATTCAATTTTGCAATGTCCTTTAAAATGATTTGGAATTTGTTTCTGTTTGTTTGTAAAGTGGGCCTGGGTTCACTTTTACTTGGTCTAGCAAGGGGTGAAAAGAATTGGGATCGTTTCTATTAGAAATCTTTGACTAGAAACACTCAAAGTGGTCTAGTGGATAACTTTGGTCAAAATAACCATTTGCTTATATGATTCATATTTGATTTTCTTTTCTTTTGATTTTGTTTGTAAATGGCCTAGATGATGTAGTATTCATCTTTAAACCATTCCTTATCATTCGTAGCAATCAAACATGGCAAATGCACTCATTCATACACTAATGCAATTCACACATACACTCATATTAAATTAATCATAAAAGTTTTTGTTAACCCTAAACTTGGGTGATTTGAACTTGATAATCTTGATTAATATTTTTGGGGCGTTACACCAAGTTACTTCCATGAACTTGGTACAACTATTTCATTAGCTTCTTAGCAACATCACCTATTTTGAGTGAACTTAAGACCATTCCTTCATGTTGCTCTCCACCTTTTTGTGCACTAATAATTCTTCTTACTGTCGACTAATAATGAGTTGGGATTTACCCATCCTTCAAAATCGTGTTGATACTCCTTATATTTGGCTTCCTTCTTCCTGTAAGTCTTCATCTTGATCTTCGGAACTCGTCACTCCCTTACACGAATTCCCTTATCTATCTAGGTCTATAACATCAAGTAATAACTTGATGATGCAACATGCATTTGCACATCAAGTCAAACTTCATGCACAGATCTAGTCAATCAAGGAGGTCCAAGAAAAAACCAAGAAATCCAAATGTGGTACATATAACACCTCTAGAATTTAGGCTTAGTTGTGTAGTATATGACACCTCTTAGTATAGGTTTACCTCGTGATACTTAGCACTTAGGGGTTAAACTATTTACTACTCTTTTTCTCAATATTTACCCAAATTGATTGGTTGCAACAGGATAATTTTGAGCAAAGTGGTCTCACTTTGGTTCTTGACTAACCTCTTACTTTCCTGTTAGGATTAATAAAGACTACCAATTTTCCATTCTATCATAAACTATCCTCACATGATCTCTCAAAACTACTAACAAAATTGTAGTTACTACCTTAATCCAAAAAAATATCGTAATGTTATAAAACCTATGACATCTATCATAGACCTACACTGTTCTTAACTTACTGTTATTACAAGATTTGTTATTGAGTAGTTATCCTAAATACAGACTTATCATGGTCTCGGAGCTATTATCACCACGAACTTGTTAAGATTTACCTAGTCATCATGATTGAAGAGCTAATCTCACCATGACGACTCTTTTTCTTAGCTTACTATTGTTGATTCAGAACAAAATTCTACTTCCTTACGTAGAATTCTCAAGTGAATCCCACAAGATTTCTTCCCATTACATCTACACATGTTCTAATGGTCTTCATCACACTACAAGAAAAGTTTCATTCCGCAACGAATTGGCTCGACGGTCATCGTAGAAGGCGCGTCTTTCGCGATGAAATTATCGGCTTGGCCGTGGCTGATGGGAAACTTTTTTTTCGGTCTCGCGGCCCTCTACTATGACAGATCTGCAAAAAACATGGAGGAAGATTGGCTGGCACGTGGCAGAAGCAAGATTTTCGTTTCCTCGCGCGATGTTGACTCGCTGAAGTCTTTTGAGGCGTGTGGGTCCTGGACGTTAGTGTCTCTAGCGGACCATACTTTTCGGTCGCACCTCCCTGATTTGAACTCGATAACATTGCTCGAGGAGCCTACCATTTAGTCAGGCTGCTAGGTCCCACATGTCAGCCTCTCATTAGAAGGATCGTGTGCATGATGGAATTTTTTCCTTGGCTTGCCCTACCCTGTTCTGAACTTGATAGCGTTGTTCGATGCATCTCCAGTTTAACCACGATGCTGGGCCCCACATGTCATCCTCTCATTAGAAGAAACATGTTTATGATGGAATTTTTTCCTTCGCTGGCGCTACCCTGTTCCGAGTTGATAACACTGCTCGACGCATCTACCGTTTAACCAACCTCCTGAGCCCCACATGTCATCCTCTCATTAGAAGAAACGTGTGTATGATGGATTTTTTTCCTTGGCTCGTGCTACCCAGTTCCGAACTTGATAGTGTTGTTCGATGCGTCTACCGTTTAATCACGATGCTGGGCCCCACATGTCATCCTCTCATTAGAAGAAACGTGTGTATGATGGATTTTTACCCTTTGTCGCGCCTTCGTGTTCTGAACTTGATAGTGTTGCTTGCTGCATCAGCCGTTTATTCAGGTTGGTGTGTCCCTTATGTCAGCCTCATATTAGAAGAATTGTCGGTATGATGGAAAAAATTTCATCTCTAGTGCTACCCTGTTTCGAACTAGATAGCGTTGCTCGACGAATCTACTGTTTTCTCATGCTGATGGGTCCCCCATTTCAGCCTCTCATTACAAGAAATGCGTGCATACTGAAAGTTTTTCTCGCTCGCGCCTCTCTATTTCGAACTGGCAATGTTGCTCGATACAGCATCTGTATAAGGTTGCGCTGCTGGGTCCCCCATTTCAGCCTCTCATTACAAGAAACGTCTGCATGCTGAACATTTTTCTCGCTCGCGCCTCCCTGTTTCGAACTGGCAATGTTGCTCGATGCAGCATCTGTATAAGGTCGCGCTGCTGGGTCCCACATATCAGCCTCTCTGGAAATGAAACATTGATTACTCGATGCAACATTTGTATAAGGTCTCTGCTGGGTCCAACATGTCAGCGTCTCTGCAAATGCAAAGTGTGTATGATGCACTCCGCTGTTTTGACCTTGGCAACGTTGCTGGGTCCCATATGTCAGCCTTGTATGTGTAAGAAACGTGTGTATGCTAGAAAACTGTAAAATAATGATATAGATTATACTATATATTTATATTAAAAAACTAGGAATCAAACTCAAGACTTCAACAAATGGGAACTGTGTGTGCTTCCACTACGCCAGAACCATCTATGCCACTACTGGAAAAGATTACATTTAGAAATGTTGAAATAACTTAAAATGAAAAGGCAGCGACCCTGACGACTTGCCATAAAAAAATGCTAAATGCTCTGTACAAATACAACATGGGTAGGATAAGCTTGTCCTATACTTTATTAGAATGGCACGGAAATACTAAATTAAGACGATTTTGGGCGATAAAAAAATAACTTGGGTCCAATCTTGTGAACCAATGGGCTTCTTATCGTGGGCTCCTTACCGGAACTTCTTTAGTGTGGTTTAAGCTTAAAAAACCAAGTAATAATGTATTGAGGGTTGGCGGCCCACAGCCAACCTGAACCCGGAAGGATAAATTAGCTCGGTTTTGGGCCACAGTTGGGTAGAATGTAGTACTATTTTCTAATAACCTCCTCACTAAAAATTCAATGTACTCAATATGTCACGGGTCGGCAGTCCACCTGACCCAGCAAGATAAATTTGCAAGGTTTTGGGCCAGTGTTGGGTCGAATGTGTAATCTTTTCGCTAGGTCCTTAGTGAAAATTCAACGTAGTTCGTACCCCATCCTCCAAAAAAAATGCAGTTGGTACCCTAAAGGCTAATTAAGGGTTTTTCTTTTGAAACAAGATTATGGGAAGTTTTTTCTCCGAAGTGGGGTTAAAATATTCGTTTTCATAGGCTGAGTAGTAAAAATATATTGTACTGAAGGTCGATGGTCCACCTGACTTGGCTGTACCTACGCCGAATCCGAAAGAATGAAGTTGGAAATGGAGAAAAGTGACCATTATTGCGCTTTATTATACATAGCGAACATAGTGAGGAACTTGGGCAGCGCAGGATTCGAACCTGGAAAGTACTAGAGGGAGTTTGACTAATTGACATAAAATCGTGTCATATCAAGTCTTACAGCATGCAATCATCTTTTCAGCAAACGATATATTTCGAGATGGTTTGGGTGGTTTTGTATCGGCCTAAGTGCCCAATCGATTTGATGTACTCAAAACCTTGTAATCATGCCATATAAACTGTTGGCAATAGACACACGGTGGCTTTGACTTGCCCAGCCGCAGACAGCTCGGGTAAGCACCAGCTTAAAATGATCACTCGAAGTTGTATGCTTCCGTACGATGAAATTAGTACATGCCGCAATTTGCGCCAACATGTGGCATTGTCATCATGCAAAAAGGCTCAGAATTCGTACATTTAGTTCACAGTTTCGAACACAATAATACAATCAGTTTGTACACTAGCACAAACAGTATAATGTCAGCACATCAGAGGTTGACTTGTTCATGTCACATCAGATCTTGAGTTGTTCATTTCACATACAGAAGAATGAGCAAGGATACATACTATATTGAACAAGTAATTTCACGGTAGCGCCAAAACTATGCCATGTATCAGAGACAATATGGGGTCTGCGTAAACAATTTTTCTTTTTTGGAAGGGTGTGCATTAACTCTTTTTTTAGAATATCGGCATAAACATTTGCGGCTATCATCCTAGGGCGTCTCGGCCTGCTTTGGCGTACCGAGCCAAGATCAATTACGGCCCAATTAAGGCCTGTTTTGTGGCCCTATAAGAAGCAGTGACCTACTTTTCCCTGTTCTTTAATAGGAAAGAAGGAATATTCCTCTCAAAACACAAAGCTGCACGAGGTGCGATGGTTCAAAAAAATGCGCGATTCGCGTATATACTATAAGCCAGTAACAGAACTGAAAACTATAGTACAGAAATCACGCTACGAAATAAGCACGGCTACATGGATTATACCGTGGAAGGCAATACTAAATACAAAAGCACGGCAGGGCTCATATAAACTGATTCAAGCTGGCCACTAAAACCAGTGTACTAACAGTCAACTGTTGAACCACGATGCAAAAAAAGATGACACAATGATACACCACAAAGATCCACAGCTCAGTCTAGGGACGGCACAAAGAGCATACCAAACCTAAACTAGGCCTAAAACAAATTAACGCCTATCGCACAGAGTTCCAACCATCTTTGGGAAGGCTGATAACTGCCGCAGGCTCACCTTCAGTTGGCTCTAGGTTGCAGCGTTTAGTCTGGGGGAATTGTATTCCGCGAAATCTGTTGTATGTTATGTACACACAGTTTTTCGTCATGAATGGGAACAATGTGCCATCAACAGCCTTTCATCCGTGTTTCTTCATCATCTTGGCAATGATTGGATAATTGTGACCAAGAAATAGAGAGTTGCCCCCAGGATGTTAACCTGCCTCCAAACGATGAACCTTGGAGGTCCAGCAGAGCTAGGATCCTCTTCAAAAATGTAGACACGAGAGGCAGGATATAGGCGTAGCTTAGTCCTATTTTGAGCATGATGAATGATTTCACCATCTTTGCCATGGGCAACCCCCATGCCATTCGTTGTAATTATGATCATCAAGCGTTCACCATGAGACTATCGAGCGAGGAACCATATTCCTGGCCAATCATTCAGAATAGGTGCTGGGATTACAAACGGAAGCTCCTTGTTTCCTGCAACATCCGAATTTGAGACAAAAAGTGCATTGCGGGCATACATATTCTAACACCAGCATTCTTCATTGTTCATGCTAACAGTGTGAATAGGCAAATCCTGACAATAATATTACTCAATAAATTAACAACATTAGGAATTGCTTTTCTTAGTCTGCTATTCCAAACATTTGGATTTCTTGCATATCTTAGTTTCCTAGTTGTCGTAAGTTTCAAAAGAGGAAGCGCCACTTTTTTTATATAGAGGCATGTCCACTTGAATCCTATAGGATTAGATGCCTGCAGTATTTTGGATCAACTGGTGTTTGATTGCACAGAAGACCAAAGGAATTGTACAAAGAGGTTGGAGTGGATGGAAATTTTCCTCCAAAACAGAGTGCAAAGGAATCCTTTGAAAGAATTCCTAAGGATTATACTCTTTCGTATCAAACAACATTTTATAGAAGAAATTTTTTCTAAGGATCAAAATCCTACAAAAATCCTACACAATTCCTCTGAATCCCAAGGCAAAATCCAAAAAGGAAAGATTGGTGTCCTACAAAAATCCTATGTGATTCCTACAATCCGAGGAAGGCCTGAAAGTACAAACAGCTAAAGAAACCTGACTTCACTATCTTGCGCTCACAATTGAGATGCTGGTTAATAATACCTTTCAAATTTTGACAATGAACAAACTTAGTAGTGCAGGGACGCCGTCATACACTATATTTTTGGAAGGCATATTACTGGTACTAATTCATTATTGGCAATGGTTCATTCATTTTTTAGGACATAAAGCATGTGCTCATTCAGTCATACGAAAGGTAAAACATAAACAAGGTAGTTAAATAACAACTTCACTAGATCATTCACAATGTATCATCATGGAACTAGAATTACCTTCTGATCTGGAATCCCGGCAGTAGGTGTAGCCTTGACTTGTGACCACAAAAATGAGGCCACCGTGTTCAATGGCATCATAGTACTGTCGTCTTCCAAGACCTGAATGCTCCAGACATCTCCAAACTTGGCTACTGCCTTCTAGGTAGGCGATTTCACCATTGAACAACGCGAGGAGCTTATAATCTGCATAACCCCCAGCTTCTGTGGGCACTTTGCAGATTACGACCTTCAACAGCTCAAGAGATCCATCCCATGACTTATTGAACTTTTCTCCATACCTGCGGATTCACCAAAAAAAACTTTTGAAATGTGAATGAGTTCAGAAATGACTACATATAACTAGGGGAACCCTGGCTAGCTAGTAGCATTACAGATTATATTGTGGATGTGAGGCGGCCATATCTCTCTTTCTCTCTTTCCAATAGCAAAAGACAAGGGGAGGGCAGATGCTACAGTGCCACGCCGACCAGAGGAGAGTTGGGGTGCTATGGAAACTTGATTGACCCGGTTTGAGATGGTTTTGATAAGATTTATCTCTATGTTTTGAATAAGTTCAAAACATGACCAAAGTAGTGATTATTAAGGAAGTCCTCATTTGTGATCTTGGAAAAAATGAAGAAATGGTTCTAGTGGAAGGGATATAGTCCATATATACCTCCTCTATTTATTTGGGATTTTTAAGATGATTTTTAGTTCACCAAAAATCACTTAGTCAAAAAGTGTAGAAATGGTTTATAGAATCTCATTTGATAAATTTACATTGGACATAGTTTTTTTTGATGTGAGATAGTCCTAAATACATTATCTCATATTGGAGAATTTTCTTGGAATTTATTTGGAAGTAAAAGTATTTTTAAGGATTTATTTCTTGTTTCTGCCATTTAAGAAAATGGGTAGAAATAATTATTAAAACTCTTCAAAAATAATTATTTTTGAATTGGGAATATAGGGTATGCTATATGGGCATCAAAAGTGCTTAGAGTTGGGGAAGTTCTTTGTCAAAAACCAAACCTTCCTTTATAGATGGAGTTTCTGAGATTTTTCCCATTAAACGAGTTAAATAGTTTTTGAGCCATAATAATTATGGATAATATTTGGTAAATCCTTATAATTAAGGTAGATGATGTTCAGAAGGTATATCTAGCATTTTCAACCTTGGGTGTCGAGAATCAAACTTGAATTTGGTAGGAACAAGGAATAAGGGATCTAGGTTGATGTTATTTTCATACCATCAAAACCTTGTTGGGTGTTGGAGCTCAGATCTCCCCTTGGGGAATGGAATATACGGATGGATATACCAAGTGATGTAGATCACCATGGTATAGAGGTTTGAGCTTGGTAATGCTT
Organism: Avena sativa; assembly: GCA_916181665.1. Taxonomy (NCBI): domain Eukaryota; kingdom Viridiplantae; phylum Streptophyta; class Magnoliopsida; order Poales; family Poaceae; genus Avena; species Avena sativa. The sequence goes on from OV702289.1 coordinate 509,313,297, forward strand.
GAGCTCACCCAGGATTGCTTCCAAACTTTGGATAAAATAAGCTTGCCAAAGCAGATTATCAGATAGCCTTCAAAACCATCTGGGTTTAAGAAGTACCAAGATCTAATTGGAACAAGTTAAGTAGGTATTGGTAGACCTATATGAGTAGATCACAACCATGCAAAGAGTTGGTCAGTAGAAGGTTGGATGATGGTGTGAGCTTCTGTCAAAGTAGGCATGATGATCAGATTTGCAGGAAAAGTTATTTTCTTGCCTGCAAAACCATCAGTAACAAGTGGCTTAGAAGATGATCTAACCAAGGGAAAGAGTGGTCCTTGGTAGTCCTTAGGATGTTTGACAACATGGTTCAAATAAATTTTCAAAAATGCACAAGGGTTGAGAAAAGGAGGTATTCAAAAAGGTAATGTTGGAACAGATTCTAGACTTAGCCAAATTTGGCAAATTTAAGGTTTTTGACTATAATGAGGGTGGTGATGATGATTTTGATGGGTTGCAAGGTACCAAATCATCATCAAGTGGATGAGGTTGAAGAGTAGATTGAGTAGAAAAGATCCATGCTTGATATTGGTCTTCATTGACTTGGAAGCTTCTGGAATTAGGTCACTTCAGAGCTGATCTGGTTAAGGGTTTTATATGATTACTTAGTAGCCAGGGATCAGATCCAGATTGTATTCTTGTTTAGGGTTTGGTGAGTTTAAAGTATATTGATCCCAGTGATGAGCTCCTAGAGTGGGTCATACTACTTCCTAAGCAAGCAAGTCAAACAGCAGATCAAGGCAACTCATCTTACAAACAATTCAACTACTACGAGGGTCACCATCAAGCTTAGCTTGAGGTAAGTAAGGGAAATTTTGAAAGGTTGGAGTTTGAATAAGGTAAGAGTCCTTGATATCTCTACCAAGAGTAGAATTCAAAGGCTTAATAAATGTGTTTTGAGAAACCTAGAGAGAAGAGTAGTTGAAGGTTCTGTCTTGAAAACATAAGGAGATAGTATTCTATAGCTCTCCATAGTTTGATCAATAGAAGGTACTAAAATAGTTGGTTTGCAAAGGCTTCTTGGCTCAGGTTTTGAAATGCCAGAACATTTGAGAATATGGAGATTAAGCCAAGACAGTTTTGAGAAATAGCTTTTGTCAACTGGTGTTAAGGTAAGGCGTATATCATCTAATACACATTCATATGCATAAGCATATCCAAACAACAAGCAAACACTTCAGCATTAAACAAGAAAAAAAGATTTTGTTCCCCCTGATTTTTTCATTTTGGACAACTAATCAGGGTTGCTGAAATTGGGATGTTACAGACCTATCCCCCTTAAAAGAATCTCGTCCCGAGATTCAGGAGAGTAGGGTTAGGGGATTTTGAGTCAAGGTTAGCGCTACTGGTTTCAAGCGTGCTATATTATGGTACCTGTCCTTGGAAGTGGTTACTACATCGATGAAGTTGAGCTTTAGTCTTCCGGGATGTATGAAGAGTTGACGAGAGTCCAGTCCTGATTGCGAGGGATGACCTTCGGTTCCCTCCGGATTCGCTATCCCGAGGGTTTATGTTGAGAGGACTACCTCAGTTCTGAGATTCACGGGGTACTCTTTGGAGGGTAGAATCTACGGCTGGGTGTACCTTTCTCTAAGGATCCACGACTCTACCCTAGGGGCGTAGCGTATCCTATTTAACGATTTTAGGGTCCAAACTCTTGAGTTTGCTTCTGGTGAAGAGTTACTCTATTTTTGTGGGAAAGACGCAGTCTTTCCCCCTTAGGATTAAAATGGGGTAGATCGGAGTGTTGACATAGTACTTCCTTCTTGGAGCCATCAGATCATGTTTTGAGGAGTATCACCAATTCTTCCGTCGGGGTTGAAACCTTTAGATGAAGTCCACAAACTATGTCCTACGAGGCTCATATACTACTGTTATTCGTACTTAGCCTGTTTGAATCTATTGAAGTCACAAGTCCTCTAAATGGGTTGGAACTGAGGGGTTAGTGATCTGGTGAACCTTCAGGAGGGTCTTAAACTTGAATAGCCTGGGAGGATCTCCATGGAATCTTCTTAGATTTAAACTCCTTAGTCTTCTTTGAACCCTTGAGAGGATAGTTTGGTCGTCTTCCGTAGTTTGGTTGACTTCAGGTATTCAGGTTGTCCTGGTTAGGGCTTCTTGGGTACTGAGAGATTGAGGAGTCTTTTGACGGATGTTGACGAGGTTTATCTTCTGAGGTTTGGACGGTTCTCGAGATGATTCCTGGAGAAGACTAAGGAGTTTAAATTGAGTAGAAAAGTTATTAAACAAGGAAAAAGTTTTTGTTCCCCCTAATTTTTATATTCTAGACAACAAATCAGGGTTGCTGAAATTGGGATGTTACAGGTAGAGTGTGCGTTCATGCGTTCATAGGGGTGAGCGTGGGTATGCATTTGTGAGTGTGTGCATTTTGTAGTGGAATTTTGCAAAAATGAGAGAGATGGGCCTTTCATTTGTATTAACTTTTGCTCAGTTTTCCCAAAGTAATTGTAATGGTCACTGGTGTCTAGGGTCTATGGGCTTACTACTGAGGGCCACATTATTAGTGGTTCAATTACATCCCATAGCAGCCAATGAATATGATCTCCAACCCCCAAGCACTTCCTTCGCCACGAAGCATCGGCGCTCGACTTTGAAGGATGGTTATGAGGGTAGTGAGAGGCGACGTTCCCGTCAATATATAGTGAGGTGCCTATGGTAACTTCGTCAAGCTGAAGCCCCATAGGATTAGTGTCAATATCCAGTCTTTCTAAAGTGCTCATAGGTGTAGGGTGTGCCTACCTGCATTCATAGTGGTGAGTGTGTGTACGCATTTGTGAGCGTCTCCGTTTTGTAATGGGCTTTCACAAAAAGAGAGGGGGGCCTTTGGTTTATTTACTTATTGAGTTTTGATATGTTTTCCAAAAGTACCCCATGTAATGCAAGTCAAACTAGGTGAGTGATGTTTGGGGGCCCACGGGATCTCTAGCGTGGGCCGCAGTTATCAGTGGTCTAGTTAAATCCAATACATAGTAGTAGCCAGCGAATGTGAGGACCGGCTCCCCTACCCCTTCCTTATCCATGAAGCCTCAGCGCTAGGCTTTGAAGGCGTGCTCTTTTTTCGAGCAATGTCGGCGGATTTGAGTCATGCTGGTCCCGTGAACGACGGGGTATCTTGATGCGCAAGGCGGATGGGTTAGGGTAAGTATGCCAGAGTTCACGGTCTCAGTTTATTTTCTCAAATTTAGTTGATGGGTTCTCTCCTTTTGGGGTTTTTGTCTATTCTGCCCATCTCGATCGATGATGTTTCCTAGGTTCAGATGCCGGTAGGGATGGTAGACACGGAGTGGTATGGCATCATTACCGATGCGGATCTCTGGCTCTGATGCGACTGCGCCTTGGCACCCCGTCGCCGCGTCGCGTTCGAGGGAACGAACTTTGGCCGCAGGTTGTTGGGTTGAAACTACGAATGTGAGCGCTGCACGTTCGTCCACTGGGTAGATCTACCACAATCACTTTCGCTGCAGCGCACATTGATGTCGTTGTGGTTACAGCTCGAGATCCGCGATGACCTCAAAGAGGAGGAGCAGGAGCGCCATCATATGCATGCCGAGGAGATGGCTGCAGAGTTAACGGATGTCTCCAACTCACTGCACTTAGTTGTAAATAGGATAGATGCTCTTAGATTTGGGTAATTAGAGCTAGATATTAGGTTCTTAACCAAGTATGGTTTGCAATCTAGATATTTAGCATGCTCATGATGCTTTTGGTGGCTGGCTGTAGATTCCACTAATAATTAAGTAATCCCCTTTTGTTTACTAGTACTCACCATCTCATAGTACTGCCTCATTAAATTACACTAGGTTAATTAATATGGGAGTAGTTGACAGTTTGCTTACAGCCCTTCTGGAGTTTGTGGTTACTACTAATTATTCTGGTTTATGTGTTACTGGTATCTCTATCTATATACGAGTATCACTACATTTTTTGCACATTTGTGCACCTCCCCCATCGTGCACCTTCTTTACCCAGCAGCGTCCACCTTTCCATCGCATCAGTGCAATCTCCGGTGAGTCCGTAACCATCCGGATGGTTGTTTAGGTGATTGCTATTTGAAATAGTAGATCTGTATGCCACATTAGGAACTGGGATCACCATGGATGTAGAAATGCTATTAGTTATAAGGTCCACTGAAAATAGTTAAGTATATGCTGCCAAGAAGAGTCTTTTGAGGATGGGAAGCTTGCCCCTGGATTTATTTCACAGAACGGTCCTCAGATGAACAATGCAGATGTAATTTCTTGCATATCGTTCAAAAAATATTGTTGTTTGTCGGTGTCCTACGTTGCTGAGTTCTTTAAATTATATTTTTTGTTAAAGGGAAACACGCCCAATCCTTAGCATCAGATTAATGCACGTATCCTTCTTTGCATTACAAAGTTGATGTGTTCTTTCCTAAAATTTACTGGTTTCGCTGCATTTCATTTAGCATAATGTGCATGTCCCACCCGTGGAGGAGGCATTATCGAGTGACAAGTGTTTTTATGTATCAAGCTGCTTTGCTGGAATTTCAGTAACCTATGCTTTGTCCCTGAAAACATTTTTTTCGATAAAGAGCGCTTTATTACTTAAAATGTCCCTAAAATATACTGATCATTTTTGTTGCATCATGATTTGCAGAAACAAACTGATCTGTTGCCACTTATTACTAAGGCCATGACTGCTCATGTGCCAGCTAAGAAGGCAAACCCTAAAGTACAGCCCTTCTCATGTCGGTTCTGTTTCCCATGTTTGGGAAATATGCCTCTATGGTTCTTTGCCAATTGCGGTACCATAGTGGAGTTTGCACGATGTGTGCAGCTGAATTTGGATTGTGAAACGAGAATTTGGTTTATTTTTTTTGAAATGAGAATCTGGTTTAATTTTGGATTTGTTATCTGCAGTTTCCACCTTACTCATATTGCTCATGGCGTAATGGTGCTGGTCACTACAAGGATTTGACAATTGCCCGTCTCCAAGAGAAATATAAAACTCATAGACACATGATTTCGTGCCTTCAAGAGAAAGTGAAACACCAGGACGAAAAGATTAGGCGCCTGAAGGAAGAAGTGTCCACATCCACTAAGCGGATAGCTGATTTGACTACAAAATGGAATACATCAATTTCAGTTGCTCATGAAGCTGATATTGATTTTCAAAAGTTCGTTGGTGACAACTTAGTCCCCAAGTTGCCTGATGTGGATGGCGACGAGCTGATTGGCTAGGTGCACGACCGCATCTTGGAACAGGTGGGAATGCGAGCTGACAATCTTTTCAATTCGGCTAGAAGCAGATGAGACCCTGACAGAAATTCGAGATTCTCCATGCCCATACAGTCTTGATCCTGCAAAAGATGAGGAAATTTGTAAACCATATTGACCACTCTACTTTCATTTTTGAAGGGTTTGGGTCTCTTGTGAGGATGACTGTTTGTTAAGTCAGGTACTATAACTGGTTTTTTGCTCTGCTGGTGTGTGGTGTCCACGAATCTATATATTTGATGTATTATTATGACATATATATTGGACCTAGATTTATGTGACTATATTTGGCAACAATAGTCATCTTATTCGAACTTGCGGTGTTTTTTTATCTTTCAATTTTTTTCCTTTTGAGATCTGTTAATGCAAGTTGCGAGTGATTTTTTAGCATGTTTCTGGTAGTAAACCAAAACTTGTAGTTGTAGATTGTCGAATTTCATGTCGATGTTTGAACTCTAGATCTTGATGTCATAGAAAGGGCAGGCTTCTACCACCTGGAATATTTTACCCAGCAATTGATTGTATCACACGAATAAGTGCACAAACTTGATGTCTGTAGGCAGAAAACTGAGCAACGCAAGTGCACAAACTTGTATCGGTCGTGTGGTTGCTACTATTATGACAGCCATGGTTTCCCCTAAAAAAGGCGGGGTATCAAAAAAATAAAAAAATAGTGGGGCGAAAAATAGTTTCGAGTTTGAGGTAGCTTAGTCGTGTGCCCCTCAACCCCATCGTCATCTTCTCCGCCTGGCCGCCCTCCCTCGACCGGACCGTCCCCGTCGCTCCACCATTGAACACCACCACACCGCCGTTCGCTGGTATGTATGTCCCCAACCTCCAGCCATTACAGGCTTTCTGAAGAATAGAATGCATTTATTTTTGGGCATTGCAAGCTAAATAAGCTCGTGGCGTTTAAAGGAAATGGAATCGGTGTTGGCGGATGCATTTGCTGCGTCGGCGGATGGTTGTGAAGCAGAGGTGGATGCTGAAGCAGCACCAGCGGATACATGTGAAGCAAATGCGGAGGCCGATTCTTGGGCAGTGTTGAGTGATGCTTGGAAAGCGGTGGAGGCACAGTCAAAATCCTCGTCGGCTGCTACTGGAACAAATTCGGCTATGTTGGCTACCACTGCCAAAGCGACGGCTGCGTGGGATGCTAGGAATACGTCAGCTCGTGGTCGTGCTTCTTCAGCGTCAACGGCTTTGGCTCATCATTCGTCGGCGGTGCCTCCTCCATCTGCTCAGAACTCGTCGACCCCATTGTAAGTCCTGCATTGGATTTTGTCTCCCTGACTTCCTCCCTCTTTTTTGTATTTTGCTCTGGGGGTTTTTCTGGACGCAGTGGATATTAGTTTAAACTAGTAGTACTGGGAACATAAAAATCTATTTAATCACAAACTAGTGATCTGAATGGGATGAAACTTCCACAGGAGTCAAACCTAGGCACCGATGATTAACTGATTTTTTGTCAATTTTTTTGAATAGTTTTACTTTTTAGTTCAAAATCTGAACTACTGTCATACGTTTGATCTAAGATGGAAGGTGGATCCTAGGGCAAGTCACCATGAGACTTGGGTTCACCAAGTCACTAAAGTTGTGTCCGTTTTTTCTCCTCTTCTTTATGATAAAACCAGAAAATTCAGGTGGGGGCCTTTCTGTCCTCCCCGGTGACCTAAAAAAAGTTCTTTATTCCCTTTTCCCAGTTCCGACATGCTGAAGCATTTTGCGGTGCGTTCGTACTACTCTGGTTGATTGCTTGTGCTGTTTAGGTTATTTTGTTGACAGACTCTGCTTTTTAGGTAGTTTTTCAGATAGGTGCAGTTTAGGAAATTTCGATGATAAATTTTCCTGTCAAAATGTATGATGCTTTGTGGGGTTTACTTAATTCTTTTTTTAGGGTTGTGCATTGTGATGTTTACTTAATTCTGATGATGCACTTGTGCTATTTGCATCATCCTACCAGCTTCGGTGGAAGAACATATGCAACAATCAATGACTTGCTAGGCGATGTATTTGGTCAGATTCTTGTCAGGCTTCCTCCGCACCCATCCTGCATACTGAGGGCATCAGTCACCCAAAATTGTTGGATGGACTTCATGGGAAGCAACGATTTCAAAAGGCTAACCCTGTCACACAACAGAGGAATACCGTTACTTGGGTTTTTCACCAACAGCTCCGAGGACGCTCGATTCTTGACTGATCATAATCTTGATCAATCCATGTTCCAGAATATGAACAAGCTGGTGGAAGTACATAAAGCCTACAAACCATATGTACTCGGATGTCGCAATGGTAGGGTGCTACTTCATTATCTGCAAGGGTCTAACATGATTAAGGCATGGGATCCAATCAGTGGAAGTGAAACAGTGATACCAGAACCACCAATTTGGCGGAGACGTGGGTATGATAGCGGCACAATTCTCTGTTCGAGAAATCATGGGCAATTTTCTTCACACTGTTGCAGCAATTTCTGGGTTGTTTGGATAGTAACCAAAGGTAACCATGCACTGGTGCAGAGGTACTCATCAGAGTTGGGAAAATGGGAGGACTAGATTGAACCTGCTGAGATGCTGGCTAAGATTGATCATAGGCTGTCAACTCTCATAGGGGACATTTTGTACTGGCCAACAATGAACTCTAGATATATAATTGCCTTCGATAACGTGACAAGAAAACTGCGTTATATTGAGTGTCCCATGAGACACATGATATTTCCAGAAGCAATTTTGTCATCGCTAAGGGGCATAATGGAGATGTTGCCCTTGCGGTTATAAGAAACTTCAGTCTAAACACGTGGTCAGTGCAAGATCATCAACAAGCAAATGGGAAGCTTGGGTGCCTCATATAAAGGTTGAGTTGGATACTCTCCTTGGCCTTGATAAATAATGGGCATATGGTGGGAAAGATGCAGTAAGGTTACTCTACGCATTTGAGGATAGAGAAATGGTGGTTATATGGGCGAAGGAAGGAGTATTCGAATTAGATCTCAGCAGCATGAAGTCTAAGAAGTTCAGATCTCGTAAACATTGGTGTACTTTACATCCCTACATTATGACACCTAGTTAGTGTCGTCATTCATGTGCAACCCTTGCATTTTTGAACACCTATGATTTTTCTGATCATTTTGTTCATTTCCTTCAGTAACCGACGTGATTCAGAGTGCTAAATCAAAGAAACGAAAAGGAAGTCTTGTCAACAACACAGCTGATTCAGACTTCAACATCAAGGAGATGAAAATAACACTCGGATGAACAAGCAAGGCTTGTTTGGGAAAGCATGTGTTTGCCCAGGTTGTGTTATTTGGAGCTACAACCTGGTATTTGTTTGTTTTGGTAGCTGATGGAACTGTGGCGGCACCTTTGTTTGTGTTGTAGTCACAGCGGCAGGGGCTGGAATATTAGAGTTGTCTGTTCGTTTTGGGGGCCTATGTGTGTCTGATAAAACATTATTTTATATGATGAAATGGTGTTCTCCATATAGTAGTGTATGCGTGATGAAATCTTGTTTTATTTGTTCTACATATTACATTAGCTGGTCTTTGTGTTTTGATAGTATGCTATAGTAGGAGTATTTTTTTCACAGCAGGCTTTTTTATTTGATCTGAATTAGTACTACCATTTAGTTAGTGCTTCCTGTAGAAGAGTCTGTGCCGACACCTAAATAATTACTAGACCTTGGTTGCACACCATTTTCACATGCTTGAATCAGAGATAATTCAGACATTTGTTTGTTGTTATGTTAAACAAACATTCTTGTATCGGAGATCTGCACTTTCATATGCGTGGTAGATAATCACTCTCCCTGACTTGGATCCCTGAAATAGAGGGAGAACGACCTATTTTTTTAATTATTCTTTGGACAATCTCTAAATTCAAAATCACTATCGACCCCCAAAACCTACCGCCTACCTTGTTTGAATCAGAGGCATGAGTTTATGTGAGTCTCACCTTAAATTCCTGACCAGATGGCGTTCAAACTACATAACCTTTTTTCTAGTAATAAAAACTTGGTCGCCAGCCAAATTCAACATCGAAATCTAGCGGGAAAATAACCCACCGACCCCAAAGCATTTTGCACCCCTCTGTTTCAAACATTTTCAGGCAAAATCACCCATCGAGGTAGTACCATTTTTATAATATTACATGGACCCTAGACAAATTTAAAATCTGAGTCAAGCGGCACAATTTACCGCCTATGCTGTGTGAATGGAAGGTATCCAAGTTTCTGCGGAAAAAAATGTTTATGGATGATCAGTTGATGTGGCTCTCGGCCTTGAATTCCTAGACAGATAGCGTACGGTCTACTACCTTTTTTCTATTAGTAGATGGAGGCTAGCCAAATTCAAAATCTCAATTGAGCGGCAAAATTACCCACCTACCAAGCATTTCCCGCCCAACTGTTTCAAAAACTTTGAGCCAAAATATCCCACCGACCGGCGGAGTACCATTTTTCAATTATAATTATTAGATGGGCGCAAGCCAAATTCAAATTCTCAATCGAGCGGCAAAACCACACACCGACCTTGAAGCATTTCGCGCCCTTCCATTTCAAAAACTTTAGAATTTAAAATTCCAAATCTACCCATTGTTTAGACGACAAATGGGCATGCTAAAGTCGGTAGCTCGGGGGCATAATCGTAATTATTTGTTCTGCTCACCTCTATGGTCCCTATTCCCCCAGTTTTTCCCGCCGGCCCTCCCAAAAATCCCAAGCTCATTTGTCCCCTCCACGACCACTGCGCGCACCGGCTTGAGCTGCAGTCTAGTGCATCGCCGTGCAGCCGCTTCACCGACGCTCACCCACCAGATCTAGGATCTGCGGTGTCGTTCACCACGTCGATGGCGTCATCGACCGCCCAAGGTCTGCTTCCTTGCCGCCGAAACCTACCCACGTATCGGATCCGCTTCACCGGTGTCCACCAGGCGTGATCTAGTTCAAAGAGTTCCATGTCCACCGCTCCAGATCAGTTGCAAGGCCGTCGCCCTTCACTGCACCGGATCTGCCTCAGCGACACTCTCGTCCACCGCTTTCAAGCCGGCATCGACCCCCCAATATCTGCTTCCTCGACGCCAACATCCACCACAACCACAGCACCCTTGGTGACCTAGACGTCACTCGCATGGTAACCAAATATCCAACCCATTTTTGTTTTGTCAGCGATATAGCAGGTTCAAGCATGTCGCAGTGAACTGCATTTTTTTAATCGTGGTAGTACATACAAGTCACTGGCACACCTGTTCTTCGTGCTAGTACATACAATGTCATTAGACATGTTGGTTTGCATTCGCTGCTCTACAAATATCAAGTCATGCACATGTCTGTTATTTTTTCATGCACATGTTTTTATCTTAGCTGCTCTGTACACTAGTAAATGCCTGCTATTATGTAGTTCTTGCAAAATCTAATGTCAGTGGAAAATATTAGTGTGGATTCCCTGCTACACAGTTACTAACTCTATCTGGTTATTCCTGAGCTAAGTTCCTATTATTATTTCCTCCCTGGCATCGTTATGCTATCGTATGGTACCCGTTCAAACTCTTCGTACTAGTTCGATTATAATTTTGTTGTTGCCATTTGGTTCTTCAAAAGCTGCAACACTGACTATTTTCGTTTTCTTTGCGTAGAGCTCAAAAAGGCAACACTAAACATGTTGGTTTGCACAGCCTACAGGTCCACCAGCGGTGCCATTATATATTTTCTGCATCTGGTGCTGGTTCGTCCTAATCAACGACATAATTATTCTTTATTGTATAGTTCATTCGTGTTTTCCATTCCTGCTAAACAAGTTCTGGTATGATGCGGTCATAATTTCTATGTGGTTCATTCTTAGCTGTGACAGTAACTGCATGCCATTGTGTAGCTTACCGCAAATTCCGAGTCACCCAATGTCTCTTGTGTTCTAGGATATACCACCGCTTCCATATATATTTGCTGAAATGACCTGGCTAGTTTATATTGAAATTCTATGAAACACTTTGTTTGATTTCCACAAGCCACACCATTATATCTCGTATCTGGTTCTGATTCGTCCTAGGCAACGACATAACTATCCTCTACTATATAGTTCATTCATGGTTTGCATTCCTGCTCTACAAGTTTGTATTATGCAGTTATAATTCCTATCTGGCTCATTCTTAGCTATGAGTAGTTTGTCTTCTTTGCTGTATTAACTTGTTATTAGTTAGTTTCATACTACAATTATTGCTATTGTCACCAAAGAGGGGAATGCAAGATCATATCTCAAGGTGGTTTTCCAATGTAGCTGTCACACTCAAAGGGAGATGCAGTTGATGGATTGAGAAAGCAAATTGAGGACTCTTCTATCAACTTGATTCACAACTGAAGTGCTGAATTTTCTTTCCCTTTTGTTCATATTTTGTAATATTTTTAAGAAGTTTGAAGCTGATGTAAAATCTAGATAACTCGCATAGGCCATGTAGGAATTTAGTTGACGCCATCCATGCAAGGTTGTACCATAATTGTGCCAGCCAGGTCGATCAGGTTTTAGACTTACCGAAATAGTAACAGTAACTGGCCAAAATAGTAATATGACAAAATAGTGACAGAACAAAACAGCAATGGTAACTAGCTAAAACAACAACGTGACAAAACAGTAATAAACCGGAAAAGTAACAAGCTGAAACAGTAACAAGCCGAAACAGTAACATGCCGAAAGATTTCTAGGTCGAAATAGTAATAGGCCAAAACAGTAACTGGCCAAACCAATAACAGGACAAAACAGTAATAGGCTTAAATAGTAACAGGCCAAACAAAAGCAGGCCAAAACACGAGCAGACCAGAACAGTGGCAATCTAGCACAATAACATGCCTAAATACTAATAGGCCAGAAAGTAACATGCCTGAAATAGTAACAGGCCTGAGGAAGGAAAACCACCACAGTAACGGGCCAGAACAGTAAAGGGCCACAACAGTAAAGGACATGAATAGTAAACGACCATAATAGTAACGAGCCAGAATAGTAAAAGGCCAGAACAGTAAAGGGCCTTCTCAAAAGTGGGTCGTTCATAGGCGGCCCATGACAAGCTGGGAGAACAGTGACGGGCTAACCATGGGCTTCAACAGTATCGGGCCTACTTGACACAGCCTGTTAACGGGCCGCATAGTATTCGAAAAGTGTGCGCTTTTGTAGGCCGAAACAGTAACGGGCCTGACATTCGCGGGCCGCTGCTGGCCACATCTTTTGGCCCATTTCAAACATTGTCAGGCAAAACAGTAACATGCCATAATCTTATTGGGCTTTCTTGATGGGCCGGCCCACTTAATTATGAGCAGGCCTTGGCTGGTCCTGGCTTCTACCATGGTATTCGTGGCCATTAACGGTGGTGCCATGTGGCATTTTGCATGACGTCAGCAGTCAACGCGGTTGGCAAATAGATTTACGATGGAACAAGTTTTCGTGGCTAAAGGGTGCGATCCGCCACAGTCAGGAAAAAAACATGGTAGATTCTTTTGTGATGGGGCTTTTACCACGATGGGCATCCGTCGTAGAAGACTTTCTAGCAACGAAAAACGGGCCTTCAACCACGAAAATCATCCATTGTAAAAGCCAATTTTTATTGTAGTGTCATGTAGCCTATCATTACCATCTAATGAAAAGATTTATCTACCTTACATGGATCCTATGGATAGACTACACCATTTACTACTCCACCTGATATATATTCTTAGTCCTAATCTTCTTTGATATTTTACTTACTTAAGACATCTTAGTGGTGTTATACCTATTCAGATCTGCACTAAAATGACATTTCACTAGAGAAGACGTATAAATAATCGTTAAGAAAGATGATAAAAACATCCAACTTAAGTATGACAAGTTTTATCCTCAAATGGATACCCATCACAAGTCTTGAGATAAGATGGCTCCTATAGTGACTATCCAACCTACAGATCTTCCTAAAAGGGTTCTAATCCTAAGGTCAAAGCATATGCTCTGATACCAGCTGTGGTGACCCAGCATACCACTGCATGATGTAGTACACTATAGTCATTGACATAACACCAATGAAACAACGTTCACTAGTATTACATCCCTCAGAGTGGTAAAATAGAAACACAGCAGGTCCAAGACATGACTATAGATTACAACTCGACTCTTTACAAATGATCTAGAGAACACTCTATATTAAAGAGGAAGAAAACACTCCTTACAATGAAGAACCATAAATAATAACTCAGAACTATCTGGCCTGCAATTGCTACTAATGCAATGCTCTACAGAAGTAGGTTTTGTGGCTAGAGTGTCTACTCCTATCTAATCAAGATCTTTGCATTTTCTTTGGTTGATGTATATGTTGACTTCATTGACTTTATTGAAGAACTTGAGCTGCCGATGATGGTTTCTTGAGTAGAAATTGATGTTGACGTCGTCCTCAATGGCTTAGAACCTAACAAGGGTTAAGAAGGTATGGTTGAGTACGAGCGTACTTAGTAAGTTCACTAAAAAGTAGTGTTTGATGCACTATATCTATAGCCACAAACCAAAGGTCGTAGGTAATGCAGTTTTTCGTAAACATTTCTTCAAAGGTTGCTTTTATTCTGCAAACTATGTCCGACAGCCTTCACAGGTTGACCAGAACTTTCATGGAGTTCCTTTCCTGTCGCATTCGTAGCTCCTTCCCAGAATAGGGAGTAACAAGTTACAGTTCTTACATTCTGGAGAGGTGTGTTACTTTACCCATGAGAGACCTTAGCCTTGTTGCACATCTAAGTCATGAGCTTGTCCACACTTCCTTGGTATGGGGCCCAGTCTAAGATCCAAGCCAATCCATGCCCTTCTCCACGACTCTGCATGAAGACACGACCCCCCAAGCAAATATACCTTAGTTAACCCCCATGGAGACTCCAATGAGAAGATCATGCTCCTGGCAACCCCTTGGAGACTCCAATGAGCAGATCATGTCCCTGGCAATCCCCATATAGGCAGATATACCTCCGACAGCCCCTCACAGATAGTCTAGACACCAATATCACGAGGAACTAGGGGTCCCACCCATCTGCAGGATTCTCCACGAGAAATATACAGGGTCACGATAAGATCATCTGTCCATGCGAAAGGAATAAGATCTAGCTGACTTCTCCATCCCATTCCAAATCTCATGGTTAACGCGTAATATATGGCACTAGAATCACTGGCGACATTGGTGGATTAAGTCCTAGATATTTTGTTCCTATACCACTGGAACTGTATCAATAGATTATTACCATTTGGTAACTAATCTATAATCATATTATTATAAAAATAGTATTTTCTGACCTTTTTGAAATGCAGTTGATGACAACATTTCAGTTACAAGCATTTGATAGAAAATAATCAAAGGACATGAGCAAGTGTGAACTTTCCTTTTGTGATTGCTAGACTATGCAATCACGGTCTTCAAGACATTAGAAGATCCAAATTATGTAAATAGAATCATTGGTCTGGTAAGGACAAATGTTTAAAGAAGCAAGATGCAGTCATGCATAAGTAATGTAATGAAGTTTGATAAACACGAATCCCTGGACTAATCGTATCTGATCTTGGGTTTGAAGCTTCTGATGAGTTCTTTGGAATGTGTTGCACTTTTATACGAATTTCACACTTGTGCTTCTTATTAAGGCTTGTGAGAGTGTGTGTGAAACAATATGTAAATACAACAAGTAGCATGCAATACTAAACTACTCAGATGTGGAATGGCACATAAGAACTACTTGAATGGGATTAGTAGTTCATTAGAGTTTTCACAGATTTATTTTAAGGATTACATTTAATATTTCTTAAAAGAATAACCTTTGAGGAAAATATTAATTTACAAAGTAAAAGCATTTAATCTTAAAGTTAACACTCTTAGGGTTCCTTTCTAATTATAGTTACTAAAAAGGAAAGCATCACGAGATCATAACACTTGTAGTGGAGACTTATATGTATTGAATACAACATGACATTATATGTTGTTTTATTTCATAATGCTTCCTAAAGGTGAAATTATTGTCCTTGTTGGAGTAGTGTTTTCTTAATACTATACGTAAATAGAATGAATTACCTATTTTAGAAGTAATGCTTAAATTTTATAAACATGGGATAAAGCATTACTTTAATTAATTAAAACTTTGTTTAGATTTTCAAGTGAATTCTCAAATTGGTTCAAGAACTGGATAAATATTACCTCGACGATTTTATAAATAAATAAAATCCTCCTAGCAAACCATACACTATTTTTAATGGTTTTATACTTGATGAAATCTTTTGAGGAACGAAATATAATTACTTTGGATGACAACTTTAGGAACTACACATTAAAATCATTGGAACCATATTAGGTTTCATAAAAACATTATTTCAGCTTGTTCTTATACTTTTAGACTTTAATTAATTAATGATGAAGGCAATAGTAAAGATTTATATATTTTTAATGCGTTGAAATAAAAGAAAAGGATTTAAATAAGATTTATTATAGATTTACCTTTTATTTTACTTAAATTATGAAATATGATATTTTTAAAGTATATATTTTATTTTTGTCATGATTTTGGTATATTATAAATATTTTTATGATTTATAAATAATAAGATGTGATTTTTATAAGTTTTATCACTTTATAAATACTTAATAAATAATAATATTTAGTTAAGGGTCACAAAAATGTATGGGATAAGTTTATAAATGTTTATTTTGTTTTTCTAAGAATTTTGATATATAATATTTATTTTTAAGAGTTTTCAAATAATAAAATATGTTTATTCAAGATTTATACTTAGTAGGTTATTTACTAATTGATAATAGTTATTTTATTTAAGTTGGGAAATAAAGTATAATAATAATAGGTTTAAATTATAGAGTTTATTTTTCTAAACATTTTGATATAAAATATATATTTTTCTGAATTATAAAACAAAAGATATTGATTTAACAAGATTTAATCATTTTCTTAAATTCCTGGAAATCATTTATATTTGAATTTATATTGATTTACTTATTTACTAAATAGGGGATACCATTTATACCCAGGCTACCTCTACCCATAGCCGCTGACAGATGGGCCCGGAGCCACCTCGACTTCCATGTGGGCGTGGAGCAAGTCAAAATCGGCTGACTGGGCGAGGATGACGCGTGTCTATCGTCACGACGACGTCAGCCCGGCCTCCATCGCCAGGGAATGGTCACCGACGGTGATGTGGGGCAACCCCGTGGCTGAGGTTTGGCGTGTTTGTACCAGTAGCTTACGGCGAACCTAACAGTGGTTGTGCCGCCTGTTTTGGGTCACCGGAGAGTAGTGCATGACGGTGACTGGCGGGGGCGCTTGGTGGTCTACGGTGCTACAGTGATGAAGGGCGAGAGAAGGCGAGTGAAGGGCACCAGGAGACTCGTAAGCTTACCCTGGACAGGATAGTGGGCTCAGTGATGTGGATGGCGACCGGAGATGAGCACAGAATCACGGATTCCGGCGAACTTTGATGAAAGGAAATGGCAAAATTCCCCCTATTCCGAGCTCCCCCTTGACCTTGAACTTCTCCCAGATGATCAACACGTGAGGGCGCTCCTCCTAGACCATTCCATGGACCTCGATGTGGTCAAAATCAATGGGTAGGTGAAGCTCACTAGCGGCGGCTTTGGTGATTTTGAGGGGGATTGATAGCGAGAGAGAGGAATGGAGATGATGAGGATCGACCAGGAGCTCGAGGCGGTCGTAGGCGGCTATTTTATATGTCTCGGCAGGCTCGGACACCTCGGCACGATGGTGAGGACCAACAAGATGCGGCAGCGGTGATGTGCTCGATTTGGGCATGAATCTTGACACAATCTTGCCATTGGACACGGAGAGGATAGGAACGTCGACGTGGTGGTCAGCTGTGGCAAAAACCCTCCCAATGCCTCCCAATGAAAAACCCACCGACTTTGTATCTTCGCCTATAAGATGCCTCCCAATGCAAAAACCCTAAGTCGACAAGCCTCCAGCCACGAAAAGTTCCGTAGCGCCGCCACCACCGAAGGGGAGATTCGGGGACAAAATGTCTCTGTTCCGGCACCCTGCCGGCACGGGGAAGTGCCCCCTATCCATCTCCATCGATCTCCACCGCCATATCCATGGGCGTTGCTGATTCCCATGATGAGGATGGAGTAGTTCTCTCTCGAGGCTAAGGGTTCTACCGGTAGCTATGTGTTCATCTCTCTCTATGCATGATCTTATTGAGATCATGAGCTTGTAATCTATAGATCTACCTTGCTACTCAAGTGCTTTAATAGATCTCTGCTCTCCCCATGTGTGTGAAGTTGACAGTGTGCACACCATGGTGGCACTTAGGCTAGAGATTTGAAATACTTGCTATGAGTTATATTTGGAGTTGGATGTCTTTATGAAATTGTGGTATTTGTTGGAACCATCTAGTGCTCAAGGTGACAGTGTGGGGTTATCTAGATGGGAAAGGCTTACTTTGAGGTGTGTTGTTATAGCCCTACCATGGATTAGATTGTCCAACCGGAGAGTAGTTCAGAGTAGTATCATAAATAGAAGATATTTATATGAGAGTGATCACTAGTGAAAGTATGATCCCTAGGACTTGTTTCTAAGCATTGAAACACCGTTTGCAATTAGATCTGTTACATGTTTTCTTGCTTCCATCTTTATTTCAGTTTTACTTTAGTCTTTTCCACGCCATCAAGCTATTTTCTATCACCATTACCACTTATAATTATCTATACCACTTGTATTTCACTATCTCTTCACTGAACTAGTGCACCTATACACCTGACAAGTGTATTGGGTGTGTTGGGGACACAAGAGACTACTTGTATCTTGATTGTAGGGTTGCTTGAGAGGGGATACCTTTGACCACTTCCTCCCTGAGTTCGATAAACCTTGGGTGATCCACTTAAGGGAAAACTTGCAGCTGTTCTACAAACCTCTGCACTTGGAGGCCCAACAACTGTCTACAAGAATAAAGTGCATAGACATCAAGCTATTTTCTAGCGTCGTTGCCGGGGACTAAAAGAAGAAGAAGCTACCACGTCAACCACGTGCCAGCAACTATTTTCTAGCGCCGTTGCCGGGGAGGTAAGGTAAAAGGTACTCACATCCTCCGGTGTGAGTGCTCGAAGTTATTTCCTTTAGATTCTGCAATTTTGTCTTTTTGTTTCTTGTTTTCACTAGTTAGGCTTAATGGAAAACAACAACAAAATTTGAGAGCTTTATAGTATTTATCTTGAGTTAGGGCACGAAGTGTTTGAAGAGAAAATTAAAAAACCTATGGAACTTTATTTGCATGCTAATAGCAATGTTGTTAGTATGAATTATTTGGACACCATAATTTTAATGCTATGGAAAAGTCTAAGCTTGGGGAAGTTAGTTTTTATGAAAATGACCTTTTTAGTCCCCCAAGCACGGAGGAGAAAATTTACTTTGATGATACTATGCCTCCAATATATGATGATTACAATGATGAATATGATATTTTTAGTCCACCTACTATTGAGGAGAAAATTAAATATGATTACAATATGCCTCCTATATGTGATGATTGTGGTGATGAGAATAATAATGATAGCTATTTTCTTGAATTTGCTCCCACTATAATTAATAAGAATGACTATGTTTGTGTGGGGAGTATTAATTCTCTTATGCATGTGGCTCATGATAAGAATGTTTCATGTGATAGTTATATTGTTAATTTTATTCATGTTGCTACTGAAAGTTATTATGAGAGAGGGAAACATGGGCTTATGTATCTCAACATTATTAAGCTTCCCCTCTTTATGTTGAAAGTCTTGAAGTTGCACTTGTTTTGCTTTCCTATGATTGTTTCTTTGTGCTTTCATGACTTGTTTCTTTACAAGATTCCTATGCATAGGAAGTGGGTTAGACTTAAATGTGTTTTGAATTTGCTTCTCGATACTCTCTTTTACTTCAATTCATATTTCTTATGTGAGCATCTTCTCAAACTATCAAGCCTAACTTAAAGGCATTAAAGAAAAGTACTTATTGGGAGATAACCCAAAAGTTTTAGATGAGCCTTGGAAGTTATTACCTCAGTAATAACTGCTCCTTATCGTTTTTATTTTCTTTTTGTGCCAAGAGTAACCTCTAATGAGAGAGAAGTAATGATTGGGAAAGTTGCTGTCCCAAAACAGATTTGTGTGCTTCACCGTAAAAATTCGTGTAAAATATCTGTATGTCCTTTTGAGGCGTCAATTTTTGTGCTTCTGCCCCATGTTGTTATCTAACTTTATTTAGTTCAAAACTTCTCGATTTGAGCAATAGAAGGTCTTCGAAACAATTCGTCTTTACCTGCTGGTCTGTTTTGACAGATTTCTGCCATTATTTGCATTTGCTTCTTGTTGGTTCCTTTTTGAGTTCTTTTGGGAATTGAGCTTTTTGAGGGAAGTGCTACAGTATATTGTGTTCTAATGGAAGTTTTATTGGTGTTGGAACTGAACCTAAAGACCTATTATCTTGAGTTCACTAATGTTGCTAACAAAGACCGTCTGAAGTTTTGTATGAAGGAAAAATTTCTGGTGTATGGAAGGAATGAGTAATGAGATGGAGGATGGACTAAATCTCAAGCTTGGGGATGCCACGCGTGTCACCCCAAGAAATATACAAGAAGTACAAGCGTCAAAGCTTGGGATTCCCAAGGCATCCCCTTCTTCATCAATAAAAATTCCAGGTTTCTTCCAAACACTTCATTTTTATTGTTTCATGCACAGTTGTGTTGTTCTTGGAGCGTATTCTTTCTCGTTTCTGTTTTGGTTTTTCGTTTGCTTTGTTTTATTAGTTTTCTGAATAAATTGGTTGGACCCCCTCTTTCATGCATTGGTTTTCAAATAGTTTGGTTTTGGTTGGAAAAGAGTAGGAAAGTTCATGCTTAAGTGGTAAAGAGAGCTTGTTTTTGACTGTGGCCTATGCTTTGTCATGCCATGCTTGATATTTTTTTGGCTTTATGCTTAGTATTCTTTGCTGTATCATGACTTGTTATAAACAATTGATATTGCTTAATGTGCCTTGCAAGAACCATGCGTCGTTTTAGCATATTAAAGCATAGTATTGTGGTATTCTCTTTTGATGCTTTATTTGAGTTGACTTGGCACATGCTCACACCATGACTATCCCAAGTCACCATAGCCTTTATGATCCTTTAGTTTTCAACTTGTAATATCACTTTATTATTTGATTAATGATGATTTGTCGCTCTGCGTGATTATGGCCATTATTGCTCTCTTAGTTGGTCGCTCCCAGTTTTTTGCTAGCCTCCATAACCAAGTATGAGTTCCACTCATGCATCCAACTCCTAAAACCAATTTATTCGAAAGAGTCCACCATACCTACCTATTAGCATTTGGTATTCCAAGTATATTCATGTTTTTATCTACCTTCTAAATTAAACTTGTTATGAGAATACTAGTGATTAAAGCTCTCATGAACTTGATGGCACACTTTACTTTCTTGCACTTAATAAACATGAACCATTGCGTCCATCTTTGTTGCATATATGCTTGGTCTTTATAAATTGAAGTTAGAAGAACCATGTATCATGGGGAACGCTTTCAACATTACACTTGTACATTGTACCTAGTTGATATCATGTTTTTTTGCTTATGGATCCCGGCGGTGTGAAATAAAAGGGGAACTTGTAAGATCATGGAGTTTGTATGTGTGTTAGAGAAACGCCTGGGCCGCTAGCCTAAGCCATGCCTAATCATGGTGGAACCTTGCAGCATAACCATAATGAGAACTCTATGAATCATCCTCAATAAAAACCTATGCAAATAGCAAATAAAAAGATCGCTGAGATGCTCATTGTCTGCTTGCCTTGTCATTTTGATTATGGGATAGCTCCTGTATCATGTGCAAGGGGTACCCCGTTGGCGGTACTCTATGATACATATGTACTTACAATGACAAGAGCTTACTTGTGACTAAAGTTGAGTAGCATGCGGTTCGGTCTTCGTAAGTAAGGGGCATGAGATTTTGGCTTATAACTTGTCAAGCATATCCTCTTAGTTGTGTCACTTTAACCTTAATCACCTTCAATATGCTTCTGATAGGGGCTATGAGAGCTAAAAGCTAATAAGCACCATAATTTTTGGAAGCTGTTAATGAGACTTGAATCCCTACTTCCTTCTATGAAGGCCTTTCTTTTACTTTTATGTTGAGTCTCCACCTTCTATCTTTATGCACCTACTTTGAGAGCATAGTGGCAATTCTTAGTTCTATGTGCATTGTCCCAAGACTTGTTGATTGATGCATAGCTTTGATATTGCTTATTTCGAACTATTTGTATCTAGTCACTCTTATGAACTTTGAAGGTGTCCTATGCATTTATGTTTGCTACTCTTATGACAAGATGAATGCCACTATGCTATGTTTTCTTTATGTGAGACAAACAAATGTATTGCAAAGCATTGTTATTCATGAATCTTTTGTTTGTGCCTTTTCATGTTGCAACATAGTTGCTTTGTCTTATTGTTAGAACTTTATCTTTCATGTTATGATTGAAGTACTATGATCCCAACTATCAATGTTTTACAAATACTTTGATCAAGTTTATGATGGTGCATGTCACCTCAAAAATTATTCTTTCTTTTTATCACTTACCTACTCGAGGACGAGCAGGAGTTAAGCTTGGGGATGTTGATACGTTGCTAACGTATCTATAATTTTTTATGTTCCATGCTTGGTTTATATCTACTTTCTTATGTTTTGTCCACACTTTGGAGTACTTTCTACACACTTTCTTGGACTAAGCTATTAACAAGATGCCACAGTGCCAGTTGCCTGTTTTCTACTGTTTTTGGTTCCAGAAAGTCAGAAAATGAATATTCTCGGAATTAGACCAGACAAAAGCCAAAGTTGCTATTTTCCCAGAAGATTCACGGAGCCAGAAGGAGAGTCGAAGGGGGGCCACAGGGTGGCCAAACCACCCCTAGGCGTGGGTCCCCCCTGGCCGCGCCAGGGCATGGTGTTGGCCCCCTGGCTGCCCACCGACCTTGCCTCTTCGCCTATAAGATGCCTCCCGATGCAAAAACCCTAAGTTGACAAGCCTCCAGCCACGAAAAGTTCCACAGCGCCTCCGCCACCGAAGTGGAGATTCGGAGGACAGAAAGTCTCTGTTTTGGCACCCTGCCGGGACGGGGAAGTGCCCTCGGAGCCATATCCATCGATCTCCACCACCATCTCTCGAGGAGGGAGTAGTTCTCTCTCCAGGCTAAGGGTTCTACCGGTATCTATGTGTTCATCTCTCTCTATGCATGATCTTATTGAGATCATGAGCTTGTAATCTATAGATCTACCTTGCTACTCAAGTGCTTTAATAGATCTCTGCTCTCCCCATGTGTGTGAAGTTGACAGTGTGCACACCATGGTGGCACTTAGGCTAGAGATTTGAAATACTTTCTATGAGTTATATTTGGAGTTGGATGTCTTTATGAAATTGTGGTATTTGTTGGAACCATCTAGTGCTCAAGGTGATAGTGTGGGGTTATCTAGATGGGAAAGGCTTACTTTGAGGTGTGCTGTTATAGCCCTACCATGGATTAGAGTGTCCAACCGGAGAGTAGTTCAGAGTAATATCACAAAGAGAATATATTTATATGAGAGTGTTCACTAGTGAAAAGTATGATCCCTAGGCCTTGTTTCTAAGCACTGAAACACCGTTTGCAATTAGATATGTTACAGATTTGCTTGCTTCCATCTTTATTTCAGTTTTACTTTATCCTTTTCCACGCCATCAAGCTATTTTCTATCACCATTACCACTTATAATTATCTATACCACTTGTATTTCACTATCTCTTCACCGAACTAGTGCACCTATACACCTGACAAGTGTATTGGGTGTGTTGGGGACACAAGAGACTTCTTGTATCTTGATTGCAGGTTTGCTTGAGAGGGGATACCTTTGACCACTTCCTCCCTGAGTTCGATAAACCTTGGGTGATCCACTTAAGGGAAACCTTGCTGCTGTTCTACAAACCTCTGCACATGGAGGCCCAGCAACTGTCTACAAGAATTGAAGTGCGTAGACATCAGTCAACATAACTCTTCTGTCCGAATAGGGCGGTCTTGAGGTGTTCACGGACTTTGTGAACCTTCTCTTATGCTTCTTGTAGGATGTCGGGTCCGAAGATCTGACTCTCTGCTACTTGCGACCAATTCAAGGGGGTACGACACTTCCTTCCATACAGAAATTCAAATGGGGACATTTGCAAACTGGCTTGATAACTATTGTTGTATGAGAATTCTGCGAAAGGCAGATAATCTTCCCATTTTCATCCATATTCTAGCACACAAGCTCTCAACATTTCTTCTAAAATTTGGTTGACTCTTTCAGTTTGTCCATCGGTCTGCGGGTGGTAAGTTGTGCTGAAGTTTAGCTTCGTTCCTAATCCTTCTTGGAATTTCTGCCAAAATCTTGAGGTAAACTAGGTTCCTCGATCCTACACTATGGTCTTAGGGGTTCCATGCAAACTGACTATTCTAGCAATGTACAGCTCTGCTAGCTTCGAACTCTGGTAGGTGGTCTTGATAGGTATAAAATGGGCTACCTTGGATAGTCTATCCACTATGACCCAAATAGAGTCATTTCCCTACTAGAAGTAGGCAAACCAGTGATGAAATCCATTCCGACAGAATCCCATTTCCATTCTAGAATCTACAATGGTTGCAAAAGTCCTGCGGGTCGCTGATGTTCCACTTTGACTCTCTGACAGATATCACACTTGGCTATGTAGCTTCTGATTTCTCTCTTCATCTTGTGCAACCAAAATTACTCCTTAAAATCCTGATACATCTTCGTTCCTCCGGGATGGATAGAATAAAGAGTATCATGAGCTTCCTGCATGATGACTTGTTTCAACTTGGAATCTGCTGGTACACGGATACATCCTTTGTACCACAAAACTCCTTCTTCATCTTCAGTAAATCCGGGTACCTTCCCTTTACCGATACGACGCTTGATTCCATCAATACTTGCATTTCCTTTCTGCGCTTCCTTGATCTGACTGATCAAAGTGGGTTGAAGTTCTATGCTAGCTAAAAATCCTTCACTAACTAGCTCCGTTCTAAATTGCTCCAACTCTTCATGCAAAATTGGCTGGGCTTCTTTAATCATGGTGTTCAATCTACGCGACAATCTACTAAGAGCATCCGCTACGACATTGGCTTTGTCGGGGTGATAGTGAATGTCAAGGTCATAATCCTTGATTAAGTCTATCCATCTCCTTTGCCTCATATTCAGATCCTTCTAGGAGAAAATATACTTCAGACTCTTGTGATCCGAATAAATCTCACAGCGGTTACCCATAAGGTAATGACGCCATGTCTTCAAAGCTAAAACTATTGCTGCTAGTTCTAAGTCATGGATAGGGTAGTTTTGCTCATGTTGCTTCAGTTTCCTAGACAAATATGATATGACTTTGCCTTCTTGCATCAACACACATCCGAGACCAATCTTGGATGCATCACAATACACATCAAAAGGCTTCTTGATATCTGGCATAATCAGAATTGGGGCTGAAATCAATCTCTTCTTGAGCTCTTGAAAACTTGCTCCACAGTTGTCCGTCCAATCAAACTTCTGATCTTTCTTCAACATCTGGGTCATTGGTCTTGCGATGCTCAAAAATCCTTCAACAAACTTGCGGTAATATCCCGCTAATCCGAGAAATGCGCGAACTTGGGTTTGAGTGGTTGGGGTTTTCCATTCTTCAACATCCTTAATCTTGGTGGGATCGACAGCAATTCCTCCTGCCGACGTGATATGTCCTAGGAATCCTACTTCCTTCAACTGATGTTCTCTAAGGGTTTCAATGATGGTTCTCAGGTGTAGCTCATGGTCTTCGTCTGACTTGGAATAGATCAGAATATCATCGATAAAAACAACAACAAAATTATCCAGGAAGTTCATAAAAATCTTATTCATGAGATTCATGAAATAAGCGGGGGCATTGGTTAATCCAAAAGACATGACCGTGTACTCATACAATCCATATCTGGTGGTAAAGGCGGTCTTTGGCATATCCGTTGCACGAATCTTGAGTTGATGATAACCAGTTCTAAGATCAATCTTAGAAAACACTCTAACACCAGTCAATTGGTCAAACAGATCCTCTATCTTCGGTAGTGGGTACTTGTTCTGGATGGTGACATCATTCTGCTTCCGGTAATCTATACACAAACAGTTACCTCCATCTTTCTTATCCATAAACAAAACACATGATCTCCATGGCGATGCACTTGGTTGAATCAGACCTTTCTCTAGCATAGTATCAAGTTGCTTCTTCAGCTCCACTAATTCAGATGGGTTCATACTATAAGGTCTCTGAGCTATGGGTCCAGTTCCAGGAACTAGTTCAATGATGAACTCGATATCCCGATCTAGGGGCATACCGGGCAATTCATCTGGGAACACGTCAGGGTATTCACAGACTACTCTGACTTGGTCTAGGGTTGGTTGGGCTAAACTCTTGTTGCATTTGAATTGATGGGGTAGCGTCTCAGATACATGCTCCACTGATACTCCAGTGCTACTGGTCATGGTTATGGGTTTCTTGGCACAGTCGATTAATCCTTTATGTTTCGACATCCAATCCATTCCTAGTACTACTTCCAAACCTTTGGTTCCAAGTACTATTAGATTAGCATAAAAATCTATTCAATGGATTCTGATAGGTACCGCCTTGCAAATTTTTCTAGCTTTGGTGGTTGAACCGGGTATTTGAACTATCATAACATGCTTTAAGTTTTTTGGTTAAACCTTACTGGTGCCTCCAAATTCTTCTATAACAAACGAGTGTGATGCTCCAGAATCAAACAACACTCTAGCAAGTACTGAGTTAACAGAAAACATACCCAGCACGACATATGGCGCTTCTTGGGCTTCGTCAGCATTCATGTGGAACATACAACTGTTGCAGTTTAGAATGCTTCCCTAGGGCAAATCTCCTTCCAGGCTGAACAAGGCATTGCTGCTGAGCGGGTGCATTCACACTGGTGGTTGCTGCAAGCTTCTTGGGGCACTCGTTGGAGTAGTGACCCTTGACTCTGCATTCAAAGCAAGTAATCAGGGACTTGTCTTTTCCTGCAATAGGGACAACATTGCTTCCAGTCCTTGGGGCAGTATTGTTGTTTTTGGTGGACTTGGGCGATGCACAGTTGAAATTATTGGAGTTGCCGAGGTTATTGTTGTGGTTTCCTCCAGACCTCAAGTTTCCTCCGGCACGATTGGTATAGTTTGGACGGGACATAGGGGGTATGTTGTTTCTTTAGGCATATCCTGTAGACGGGTCGGGGCGATACTTCTGGGTATGGTGGGATCTAGTCTTGAGCATCATGTGACGCTTACGGTTGTCATTAGCTTGGTTTATCTTCCCTTCCATCTAGATAGCAGAGTCCACTAAAGCTTCAAGATCATCAAAGGGAATGTTGACTAGCATGGTTTGCATCTCATCATGCAGTCTGTTCAGGAATCTCTCTTTCTTCTTTGCTTCTGTGTCAATCTCATTAGGGGCATATCTAGCTAAAGGTAAGAATTTGTCACGTATTCCACCAAAGTCATCCTTCCTTGTTTCAAATCTCTGAACTCATCCCTCGTCCTCTTAATCAGACCCGGGGGCACATGAGTCCGACTGAACTTGATTTTGAACTCATCCCAAGTCATCATCTAACCTCCATTCATTGTACGGATGATATTCCACCAGCCTCTTGCATCACTTGCCAGATAATGGGTGGCAAACAGTACTTTTTCATTGGCCTCAACTCCTACGACCTCTAAGTTGTTCTCCATGGTTTGCAGCCAATCATCAGCATCTAAGGGCTCTTCAGACTTATTAAATATAGGGGGATTGGTGTTTTGAAAGTTCTTGAGCTTGGATCCATGATTATCCTGGTTTCTGTGGCCTTGATTATTGTGGGCCATCTGAGCTATCTGTTGAAGAGTGGCTAAGTTGGCTGGAGGTTCGGCTCTACTAGCTTCACGGCCAGAAAATAATGATGGGTTCCTAGCATGGAAAACAAAAAAATTCTACTGCAAGAACAAACAAAACCCAGATCTAATCTAGATAAAAGCCAAGATCTAATCTATTAGACATGTGCAACGAGATAGATCTGTACTAACCCTCGTAGATCCGAAAGAGTTACGAGATTGGATCTCGTGGTTGATGTAGTCGATCACTTGCCGATCTCAAGATCGTGTGGACGATCCTTCCGGCGCCGCATTCCGGCAGCGCGTCCGCAGTCGGTCACACGTGCGGAGTCGAAGCAGACCTTCCTCTCCCCGTTCCAGCGAGTAGCGGAGGTAGTAGATCTTGTCCACGGAATCCCAGCTGCACGACGGTGTGGTGGTGGTGGTGGAGTAGAGAATTCTGTAGGGCTTCCCCTAAGCCTGAGCAGAGGGAAGGAGGAGGAGAGAGGCGGCGGCTAGGGTTTGAAGTGGAGGGGGCAAGGGGGTGGCGCCCCCACCCCTCTATTTAAAGGAGGGAGGCGCCATGGGAGGGGGAGTCCTAGTAGGACTCCCCTCCCTTCCTTGGCCGACGGATTGGGAGGGGGGAGGAGTCCTCCTCCCCCACGACTCCTTATCTTGCCCCACAAGGACTCCTTGATCCTTTCTTGGTTTTCAAGCAAACTCCAAGAAATCTCCTAGAACCTTCCGGAACATTCCGAAACCTTCTAGAATCCCCATACAATACTTCGGAACATTTCCTAACTTAGAAAATGATCCCCAATATATGAATCTCATTCTCCGGACAATTCCGAATCTCCTCGTGATGTCCCGGATCCAATCCGAGACTCTGAACAACATTCGGTCTCCAACGCACATTCCATATCTACTTAAAACAACTTTGAACCTTAAGTGTGTCACCCTACGGTTCGTGAATATGCAGACATGATGAAGACACCTCTCAATCAATAACCATCAGCGGGATCTGGAGATCCATAATGGCTCCCACATACTCAACGATGACTTTGTGATCGATAGAACCATTAACATACGAAACCAATTCCCTTTGTCACGTGATATTCTACTTATCCGAGGTTTGATCGTCGGTATCTCCATACCTAGTTCTACCTCGTTACTAATAAGTACTCTTTACTCGTTCCATGTTATGTCATCCCTTGGGACCCACTCACATGCTTGCAAGCTAACTAGATGACATTCCACCGAGAGGGCCCTGAGCATATCTATCCGTCATATGGATGGACAAATCCCAATCTTGGTCCATGCGCTTCAACACATACTTTCAGAATACCCAATGACACCTTTATAACCACCCAGTTACGAAGCGGTGTTTGATGTCATCAAAGTACCCATCCGGCGATGGTGATTAACATAACCTCATGGTCGAAGGATTAGGTTACTATGCATTTGAAAGCTTATAGCAATACGAACTTAATGACTTGATCTTATGCTATGCTTACTATGGGTATGTGTCCATCACATCATTTTCCTAATGATATAACCTTGTTACTAATGACATCCAATGTCCATGATCAGGAAACCATGATCATCAATTAATCAACAAGCTAGTTCCACAAGAGGCTTACTAGGGACTCTTTTATGTTTAAAAAACACACATGTATCAGTGTTTCCTTATAATACATTTATAGCATGGGATGTAAACATTCATCATAAACACAAAGATATAATAATAACCACTTTTATTATTGCCTCTTGGGCATATCTCCAACAGTCTCCCACTTGCACTAGAGTCAATAATCTAGATTACATGGTAATATACCTAACACCCATGGCGTTCTGGTGTTGGTCATGCTTTGCTCTAGAGAGAGGTTTAGTCAACGGATCTGCCACATTCAGATCAGTGTGTACTTTGCAAATCATTATGTCACCATCTCAGACATATTCGCGAATAGCATGGAAACGTAGCTTGATGTGCTTCAGCTTGCTATGTGACCTTGGCTCCTGTGCATTAGCTATGGCACCTGTGTTGTCACAGTAGATGGCCATCGGTTCCAACGCACTGGGAACCACGCCAAGTTCAGTAATGAACTCCTTCATCCATATGGCTTCTTGTGCAGCCTCCAAAGCAGCTATGTATTCCGATTCAGTTGAAGGTTTCGCCACAATGCTTTGCTTCGCACTCCTCCAGCTCACTACAGCACCATTCAAAATAAATACGTATCCAGACTGTGACTTCGAGTCATCTGGATCGGTGTTCCAACTAGCATCAGTGTAACCATTTACAACAAGCTGTTCATCACCTCCATAAGAAAGAACCATATCCTTAGTCCTATTCAGGTACTTTAGGTTATTCTTGACTGCTGTCCAGTGCTCCATTCCAGGATCACTTTGATATCTGCTAGTCAAACTAACAGCATGTGCTATATCTGGTCTTGTACACAACATGGCATACATGATAGAACCTATGGCCGAGGCATAGGGAATATTATTCATCTTTTCTCTATCTTCTGCCGTAGATGGACTTTGAGTCTTACTCAAGGTCTTACCTGACAACATGGGCACAAACCCTTTCTTGCTCTCTTCCATTCTAAACTTCTTTAGAACTTTGTCTAAGTATGTACTTTGTGAAAACGCTATTAGGCGTCTTGATCTATCTCTATAAATCTTGATGCCTAGAATATATGCCGCTTCGCCAAGATCCTTCATTGAAAAACTATTATTCAAATAGGTTTTGACGCTATTAAGAAGTTCTATATCATTCCCAATCAACAATATGTCATCTACATATAGTACTAGGAATGCTATAGAGCTCCCACTAACTTTCTTGTAAATACAAGCTTCTCCATAAGTTTGTATAAATCCAAAGTTTTTGATTACTTTATCAAAACATTGATTCCAACTCCGGGATGCTTGCTTCAGTCCATAAATGGAGCGCTGAAGTTTTCATACCTTGTCAGCATCTTTAGGATCGACAAAACTTTTGGGTTGTACCATATACAACTCTTCCTCGATGTCTCCATTAAGGAACGCCGTTTTGACATCCATCTGCCAAATCTCATAATCGAAATATACAGCGATTGCTAACAAAATCCTCACAGACTTTAGATTCGCTACTGGTGAGAAAGTCTCATCGTAGTCAACACCTTGAATTTGTAGGAACCCTTTCGCGACAAGTCGAGCTTTATAGACAGTAACATTACCATCAGCATCTGTTTTTCTTTTGAAAATCCATTTGTTCTCGACAGCCTTATGGCCATCTGGTAAGTCCACCAAAGTCCATACTTGGTTTTCGTACATGGATCCCATTTCGGATTTCATGGCTTCTAGCTATTTGTCGTAATCTGGGCTCACCATAGCTCCTTCATATGTCGCAGGGTCATCAGTGTTGTCCACCAACATGACGTTCAAGGTAGAGTCATACCAATCAGGAGTGGTACGAACCCTCGTTGACCTGCGAGGTTCAGTAGTAACTTTGTTCGAAGTTTCATGATCACCATCATGAGCTTCCTCTCCAATTGGTGCAGGCGACACAAAAACATCTTCCGGTGCTGCGCTACTCTCAACTCCGAGAGAAGGTTCAATAACCTCGTCGAGTTCTACTTTCCTTCCAGTCACTTCCTTCGAGAGAAACTCCTTCTCAAGGAAGGATCCATTCTTGGCAACGAAAACTTTGCCTTCGGATCTATGATAGAAGATATACCCAATTGTTTCTTTAGGGTATCTTATGAAGACACATTTCTCCACTTTGGGTTCAAGCTTATCAGGTTGTAACTTCTTTACATACGCTTCGCAACCCCAAACTTTAAGGAACGACAACTTAGGTTTCTTACCAAACCACAATTCGTACGGTGTCATTTCAACGGATTTAGATGGCGCCGTATTTAAAGTGAATGCGGCTGTCTCTAATGCATAGCCCCAAAACAATAGCGGTAAATCTGTAAGAGACATCATAGACCCAACCATATCTAAGAGAGTTCGATTACGACGTTCGGACACACCATTACGCTGTGGTGTTCCCGGCGGTGTCAACTGCGAAAGTATTCCACATTTCTTTAAATGCATGCCGAACTCATAACTTAGATATTCACCTCCGCGGTCAGAACGCAGAAACTTAATCTTCTTGTTACGAAGATTTTCCACTTCACTTTGAAATTCCTTAAACTTCTCGAAAGTTTCGGACTTATGTTTCATAAAGTAGATATACCCATATGTACTTAAGTCATCCGTGAAAGTGAGAACATAACGATATCCACCACACGATGCTACACTCATTGGACCGCACACATCAGTATGTATTATTTCCAATAAGTCTGTAGCTCGCTCCATTATTCCAGAGAATGGAGTCTTAGTCATTTTTCCCATTAGACATGCTTCGCATCTTTCAAGTGATTCAAAATCAAGTGATTCAAGAAGTCCATCAGAATGGAGTTTCTTCATACGCTTCACTCCAATGTGATCAAGACGACAGTGCCACATGTATGTAGAATTATCATTCAATTTTATTCGTTTAGCATCTATGTTGTGAACATGTGTATCACTACTATCGAGATTCAATAAGAATAAACCATTCATCTCAGGTGCATTACCATAAAAGATATTACTCATATAAATCGAACAACCTTTATTCTCAGACTTAAAAGAGTAACCGTCTCACAATAAACAAGATCCAGATATAATGTTCATGCTTAACACAGGCACCAAATAACAATTATTTAAATTTAAAACTAATCCCGAAGGTAGATGTAGAGGGAGCGTGCCGACGGCGATCACACCAACCTTGGAGCCATTTCCAACGCGCATCGTCACCTCGTCTCTCGCCAGTCTTCGTTTATTCCGCAGCTCCTGTTTCGAGTTACAAATATGAGCAACCGAACCAGTATCAAATACCCACGCACTACTACGATTACTAGTAAGATACACATCAATAACATGTATATCGAATATACCTTTCTTCTTGATGTTGCTGTTCTTCAGATCCGCCACGTACTTGGGGCAGTTATGCTTCCAGTGACCAGCACCCTTGCAGTAGAAGCATTCAGTTTCAGGCTTAGGACCATCCTTGGGCTTCTTAGCAGGTGCGGCAGCTTTCTTGCCGTCCTTCTTGAAGTTGCCCTTTTTCTTAGGCTTGCCCTGTTTCTTGAAATTGGTGGTCTTATTGACCATCAACACTTGGTGCTCCTTCTTGATCTCCACTTTAGCAGTTTTCAGCATGGACGATAGTTCAGGCAACGTCTTGTTCATACAGTGCATATTGTAGTTCATCACAAAGTTCTTATAACTCGGTGGTAGTGATTGGAGGACATGGTGAATCCCTAAATCATTAGGAATCGTTATCCCAAACTCTTGGAGCTTGTTTGCGTGTCCAGACATGGTGAGCACGTGCTCGCTAACGGAGCTTCCCTCTTCCATCTTACAGGTAAAGAACTTTTTGGAGGCCTCATAGCTCTCCACGGCCGCGTGAGTCTCAAAAATGAGCTTGAGCTCCTTAATGATCTCGAACGGTTCGTGGTGCTCAAAACGCTTCTGGAGCTCCGTTTCTAAACCGTACAGGATGGCACACTGAACTGTGGAGTAATGATTTTTCCGAGTGGCATAAACATTCTTTACGTCATCGGTGGCATCTTCTGCAGGTGGGTCACCTAGCGGTGCTTCGAGCACATAGGTCATCTGACCAGCCCTGAGGACAATCTTCAGACCACGGAGCCAGTCCGTGAAGTTGCTTCCATTGTTCTTAAGCTTTTCTTTCTCTAGGAATGCATTGAAATTGATGGAGAGATTCGCCATAATCTACAACAAATTTGCAAGTAGTTTAGACTAAGTTTATGATAAATTGAGTTCAATTTTAATTCTTAAATTAACTAGGTGAACTCCCACTCAAAACAACATCCCTCACATTGTCTTAGTGATTACACGAACCAAGTCCACTACGCCAAGTCCGATCTTCACGAGAGAGGATGTAGTTTCATCGGCGAACAATCTTCATGTTCATCATATCACTCATATGATTCATGCTCTACCTTTCGGTATTCCGTGTTCCGAGACCATGTCTGTACATGCTAGGCTCGTCAAGATTAACCTTAGTTTCCGCATGTGCAAATCTGGCTTGCACCCGTTGTATGCACACGTATAATCTATCACATCCGATCATCACGAGATGCTTCGAGACGACGAGTCTTAGCAACGGTGCCAACTAAGGACGAACACTTTTATTACTTGATATTTAGTGAGAGGGATCATCTTATAATGCTACCGTCGCGATCTAGGCAATACAAGATGCATAAAGGATTAACATCACAGGCAATTCATAATTAGTGTGATATGATATGGCCCTTTCTTCTTATGCTTTTGATCTCCATCTCCAAAGCACGACATGATCTCCATCATCACCAGCATTGCGTCAAGGTCAGTGGCGCCGCTCCATGGTTGTTCATCATCACTAGCAATTATTACAACTACTTGGAATAAAGCTATTACAAGATGAATAGACACGCAGGTCTTAACAGAATTAAAGACAACCATTAGGCTCCTGCCGGTTGCCATATTACAACAAGGATCATTGCATACATCAAATATAATCACAATCACATGATGGCCATATCACATCACAAAAACCCTGCAAAAACAAGTTAGACGCCTCTAATTTTCTTTGCATGTTTTACGTGGTTTGGGGCTTTCGAATAAGAACGGATCTTACCTACGAAACTGAACCACAACGTTGATACAAGTGCTATCAAGTGCAAAGTGTAGATTGGATCTATACTATGATGGGAGAGACAGACACCCGCAAAGCCACTTGTGCAAAGCAAGTTACACGTCAAGCGTGGAGCAAGTCTCATGTGCGATGACATGTAAGGTTAGCCCGAGCCGCTTCATCCCACCATACCGCAAGATGCAAAGTACACAAAGCGAAAGACGGCACGAGCACCAACGCCCACAAAACCATTGTGTTCTACTCGTCCAACAGATCTACGCATAGATACAGCTCTGATACCACTGATGGGTTTGTAGCATGGAAAACAAAAAATTTCTACCGCAAGAACGAACAAAACCCAAATCTAATCTAGATAAAAGACAAGATCTAATCTATTAGACATGTGCAACGAGATAGATCTGTACTAACCCTCGTATATCCGAAAGCGTTACGAGATTGGATCTCGTGGTTGATGTAGTCAATCACTTGCTGATCTCAAGATCGTGTGGACAATCCTTCCGGCGCCGCGTTCCAGCAGCGCTTCCGCAGTCGGTCACACGTGCGGAGTCGAAGCCGACCTTCCTCTCCCTGTTCCAGCGAGCAGCGGAGGTAGTAGATCTTCTCCACGGAATCCCAGCAGCACGACGGTGTGGTTGTGGTGGTGGAGTAGAGAATTCTGCAGGGCTTTGCCTAAGCCTGAGCAGAGGGAAGGAGGAGGAGAGAGGCGACGCCTAGGGTTTGAAGTGGAGGGGGCAAGGGGGTGGCGCCCCCACCCCTCTATTTAAAGGAGGGAGGCGCCATGGGAGGGGGAGTCCTAGTAGGACTCCTCTCCCTTCCTTGGCCGGCGGATTGGGAGGGGGGGAGGAGTCCTCCTCCCCCACGACTCCTTGTCTTGCCCCACAAGGACTCCTTGATCCTTTCTTGGTTTTCAAGCAAACTCCAAGAAATCTCCTAGAACCTTCCGGAACATTCCGAGACCTTCTAGAATCCCCATACAAATACTCCGGAACATTTCCTAACTTAGAAAATGATCCCTAATATATGAATCTCATTCTCCGGACAATTCTGGATCTCCTCGTGATGTCCCGGATCCAATCCGACACTCCGAACAACATTCGGTCTCCAACGCACATTCCATATCTACTTAAAACAACTTCGAACCTTAAGTGTGTCACCCTACGGTTCGTGAATATGCAGACATGATGAAGACACCTCTCCGATCAATAACCATCAGCAGGATCTAGAGATCCATAATGGCTCCCACATACTCAACGATGACTTCGTGATCGATAGAACCATTAACATACGAAACCAATTCCCTTTGTCACGCGATATTCTACTTATCTGAGGTTTGATCGTCGGTATCTCCATACCTAGTTCTACCTCGTTACTGATAAGTACTCTTTACTCCTTCCATGTTATGTCATCCCTTGTGACCCAGTCACATGCTTGCAAGCTAACTAGATGACATTCCACCGAGAGGGCCCAGAGCATATCTATCCGTCATATGGATGGACAAATCCCAATCTTGGTCCATGCGCTTCAACACATACTTTCAGAATACCCAATGACACCTTTATAACCACCCAGTTACAAAGCGGTGTTTGATGTCATCAAAGTACCCATCCGGTGATGGTGATTAACATAACCTCATGGTCGAAGGATTAGGTTACTATGCATTTGAAAGCTTATAGCAATACGAACTTAATGACTTGATCTTATGCTACGCTTACTGTGGGTGTGTGTCCATCACATCATTTTCCTAATGATATAACCTTGTTATTAATGACATCCAATGTCCATGATCAGGAAACCATGATCATCAATTAATCAACAAGCTAGTTCCACAAGAGGCTTACTAGGGACTCTTTTATGTTTACAAAACACACATGTATCAGTGTTTCCTTATAATACAATTATAGCATGGGATGTAAACATTCATCATAAACACAAAGATATAATAATAACCACTTTTATTATTGCCTCTTGGGCATATCTCCAACAAATAACATTTGCAGAATCTGCAGCATTGGGTCCTGAGATGAACTGCTTCCACCGGGATTTCCACGAGTCATCTGAAGATTGAGATAGATAATGAGATAAGAGGGAAATATCTAAGGTTCATGGTTTTGTTTTTAGAAACTTTAAACTTTGAGTTTTGACTCAGGTTTTGCAAACTAACAACTTCCTCTGATTCATTCATTGAAAGCACACAGTACAAACACACACCACAACACAAATAGAAAACAAATGGTTTTAAGAACCATTCTATGAAACTATGATACAGTGGGACCGGGTACAACTCACTCCTACGGTAATGCTCAAGTGCGTCTAATCATCATCAATGAAGGCGGAATCATCATCATTAGTGTGGAAATCCA
Source organism: Avena sativa (assembly GCA_916181665.1). NCBI lineage: Eukaryota > Viridiplantae > Streptophyta > Magnoliopsida > Poales > Poaceae > Avena > Avena sativa. The sequence goes on from OV702289.1 coordinate 509,349,571, forward strand.
TGGCCTCATCCTCCAGGTAGTCGTCATCATCACTTAGGTAAGAGTAGAGATCTCCACGTATATCTTCACCTTCCTCCTTCGCTTCAAGCTGGATCTCCTGTTCACATATGGTCTTCTCGAGAGTGGCCACCTTATTACAAAGACGATCGATGATGCGATCCTTCTTGTCATGCTGACGATGAAGTGAATGGTTCTTCTTGGCGAGGATGGCGAGGGTCTGGTCCTTCTTGACTGCAATGGCATGGTTGTGGTTGGTGTAGGCACGGGCGTTGTCCAACTCCTGTTGTCTATCATACAACATGAAGTCGAGATTATCCACCTAGTGCTTCAGCTCCTGGTGTCTTGGCATCTCCAAGGGCTTTTCCATAGAATCACGCCTTGCATAGTGAGCAAAGCAAGTTCCAATGATCTGGTTGATGTTTTGTCCACACAGACAGGCAAGAGCTTCCTGCATAGCCCTGGCTAATCCATCTAGCCAGTTGTTCTCCTAAACGCTGAATTGGATCTTCTCCGAGGTGGGTGCTTCCATCTTGCCTCTGAGATCTGCAACTATCAGCCACTATGGCTCTCCTCCTATGTGATTGTTGAGTTGGGCCCCGAAGAACTCTAGGTGCGGGCGCTAAAGATACTCTGCGAGTTCATCTAGATCCCTCTCAAAGATCAGGTGGCCTCCGTTGCCTAGCTGGTAGAACTTGCTATACTTTACATACATCTATAAGAATTTAGTGTGAGCAAGTTGGTGGGGTGATCAAGTATGTCAAATTTTATGTAGGATTGCAAGAATATTTTAGGAACATGAATTTTTTGGAAAGAATCTCAAGGGTAAGAGTGGGAATAGGTTTTCATAAATACTCACTTCTTTTGTTTTGAAACTTAAGTTTTTGGGTCAAACGTCCATTCTAACTAGGGTCTTCTATGGTCAGGATGGCTCTGATACCAACTTGTCAACACCCGGATTTTTAATCCCAGATGCTTGTTATGCCATACATCGCAATCCCAAGATTACCATTTTTGCGAGACATAACAGAATTGGTACCACGGTACATCATACATTACAAACCATAATAAAGGACTTACAAATAAAGGATCTCATGATCCAGTCTTAATACAAGCAAAGCAGCGGAAAGTAAACGTAGTAGGGGCTCCATCTTCAGAGTCACAGGCAAGACTGACGATGGGAGATGATCCTAGTTGTCATAAACCTCCTGATGTCCATCTTCCTGGTAGTCCTCCTCATAGTCTGGCCACGGGAATAGCCAGGGACAAAGCCATGAGTACTCTTTATGTACTCGCAAACTAGCACTAACAAGTAAGGTAGTTCTAGTAGGAATCTTAATCTCTAGGTTTATTTGCAAAAATCTAGGTTTATTTCATTAGAGTTCAAAAGCAAAGAATCTAATTTAATCACTTGAGTGGGAACCTAGTTTTAATATCCACAACCCTGTTGTGGTCAAGTCAAAGTAATAGTTCAATTCACAAGTCATTTTGTAAACATCTGACAACGGAACAGTATGGCGACTCCAATTGTCCATTATCGCGGACGCGGCTATCCGAATAGTTTGACACTCTTCAGAGGTGGTACACTTTCACCACAAAATTCGATACATCTGTTAGGGATAGCCCTGAATCATCATACTTAGTATGCGGATAATCAATCATAATCTTTCAATTACACACTCTAGTATAGGCACCTCCCCTATGAGCTTGGTGTCCCAGCCATGTCCATCTACCATCATGGGCACTGCATAGGTGGACATTCACATTCACGAGGTAGCCTCAGCGCAACCTCTTTCCACGAGGGAACCCATACTAAGGCATATAAACTTCCAGTTAAGCCCTACCCAATTTGGGTATTATGGTTGTACGGTAAAATTTGAATGGTATCGCATCCGAACCCAACCATCAATTTTTTATAAAGGGCCAAGGCTCATGCCTCAAGATTTTCATCATCAACAATTGTTTTTCACAACACATTTCAAAACATTTCAATAGAATGAATCATCATTCCAAGGTTTTCATAATCATATTCACCAAGTATTCCCATCTAAAGTGATCAACTTTTATGCTTACCACTAGCCACTAAAGTTGAGGGTATTCACTAATGAGGGGTGCTAATCAAGTGTAACTATCCAAATCTAGTTTTAAGCTTTTGATGGCATCTAAGTATAACTATTTGGCCTAGTTTTATATCTTTATGGCATCTATCCTATTTTTCCAATACTCACAAATCACTAACTAAAGGTAAAGAACTTTGGTAAAAGTAAAAGAATAAAGCTTGCTAGTAAAACATGGGATTAGTATAATTAAGGTTGCATAACCAAAACATGCCTAATGCATCTTGAAAGGATGGCTTGCATAGTTAAGTAGTTTGCAAGTGTTAGCTTGAATTGTTAGGCTTGCCTTGAGTAGTGTAGTGGTTGAAGTTCTCTTCTTCTTCGTAGTACTCCTCCTCCTCGTATCTTGGGTCGGTACTAGCGTTTATAAATGAATACGAGGTACACAATCACCAAATAATACTTAACTACTTCTATGTAGCACACAAAGGCTCACACTTGATGATCTAGCATCATCACAATCATCACATGAAATAAAGACCTAGTTTTATTTATCTTATTTTGGAAAAGTAATTTCTACTCATTGACAATACTTAAGATTTAATATTCTCCAATTAAAATATGGGATCATGTTGACACATGTCATCACCACATATTCTAATACTTGGGAATGTGATTTAAGTGGTGGTCATATTTTATAAAGTTTAAAATTACTATTTAATACAATTAAAGTGACTAGAAATGCCTATATATCATTCTTTTGGTACTAGTCCAAGATCACTGCATGTAACCTAAATATTTTTACATATTAAGATAGATCTTGTCAAATGTAATTTTTGAGAGTTGGAATCAACTCAAAAGCATTTATGGTTGATTTTTGAAAAATGTTTGAATTTGGAAAAGTATTTGCCTCGTTATTTTTACTATAGGTGATCTATAATTTCAAATGGTTTGAATCCAATGGGCTTAAATAGATATTTTGTACACCTTTCTAACAAAATTGGAATCATGCAATTTGGTTTAGTGAATTGCTTTGAATTGATTTTCGAATCTACTAACAGAATCTAGTTTTAACTAAAATGGAAAAAGTTTATTTTAATCGACGGGCTCTGTGCGGGAAATTCACTGGGCCGACCCAGCTACGCGGCGCGCCACAGCGGGCTACTGACAAGCGGGTCCTACTCGTCAACGACTAATTTAACGCGAAGTGGTAAGTTTCAAACTGGGCCGTGCGATTAGAGCGCGATCGACGGTTGAGCATCGTCGTCTCCGTCGCACAGCTCCGGCGAGACTAAACCCTAATCGTTATTGTGGGGGTACGTGGGGGCTCACCTGGGCTCCAGCAAGGGTCGGCGATAGGGCGAACGAGGTTGTCGTTGATGGCGGTTTGAATGATGGTCATGGCGGCTCCTATGGCGGCTCCTAGCTCCGGTTACTCTTCTCCTCTGCAGCGGCGGGATCCGATGAATTTCCGGCGATGTGGTGCTCGCCTTGCTCTGGGGAGATGTGTGGGAGGTGTCTAAGAGAGAGGGGAGTGAGCTGGTGTGGCGAGTTGGGGTTGGGCGGCCTCTATTTATACACCGGCGAGAGGGACAGAGCGACATGGCTCGGGCTCGTCGGCGATGTCGTTACAGAGGGCTATCAGCATGGCTAAGGGTAGGGTTCGACGCGGTGCTTCAGGGCGGATTTCATGCGAGTGATGGCATGGCAAGGAGCGGTCGAGAATGGCCGGCAGCGGTCTGTGCGGGAACAGCGGCGTTCGATACGGCTAACAGTGGCTACGGTCCACGCAGCGGCGAACGGACGTGTCTGGGGGTAGCTGGGGTCACGGTAAGTGTGTGCACGTGCGGAGAGGGCTACGCGCGGCGTGTGTGCATGTGTCAGCTGCAGCGCTCTGGCGCGCTTTCGGCATGGCAGACAGATAGGTGGGCGCGGCGATCACGGCTGGTCCATGGTGTGTCTCTGGTCGAGGTGGACAGAGGGTGGCGGTGGTGTGGCGCCTATCTCCTGGACATCGTGGGAGAGGACGGTGCGGTCTGTGGTGAGCGGGGCTTGGTCGACCGGCACGGAAAGCTCGGGTGGTGCTACACTGGTGCGAATGGCAAAGGGGGAGTGTGTTCACTGTGCTGCTAGGTGTTGGGGAGACCAGGGGAGAGAAATGGGGCACTAGTGGCAATTGATCACTGCTCAGAACAGTAGAAGTTAGGAAGTGTTTAAATGTGTCTGCCAGGTGCTCGACCAAATTTCCGCATGAATTCAAATTTTGAATTTTTGGATGAAATTTGGTGAGTGTTCTGAGTACTTGCTTGGGTGTCTATGGTTGCTTTGGTTTGCCAAGGTGAATTGATTTGAGTGGTTTTTGAAAAGTGGTGATCTATGCATATGAACTTGATTCAATTTTGTTATGTCCTTTAAAATGATTTGGAATTTGTTTCTGTTTGTTTGTAAAGTGGGTTTGGGTTCACTTTTACTTTGTCTAGCAAGGGGTGAAAAGATTTGGGAAAGTTTCTATTAGAAATCTTTGACTAGAAACACTCAAAGTGGTCTAGTGGATAACTTTGGTCAAAATGACCATTTGCTTATATGATTCATATTTGATTTTATTTTCTTTTGATTTTGTTTGTAAATGGCCTAGATGATGTAGTATTCATGTTGAAACCATTCCTTATCATTTGTAGCAATCAAACATGGCAATTTCACTCATTGGTGCTCAGGTGGCGTGGTACTGCTTCAAACGGCTATGGGATAGCTTCTTGATGGTTGGGTTGGGTCTGGGGGAGACAAGGGTATCTACTATGGTTCAAATGGTTTGACAAAAATCGATCAAAAACATTATAAGTTAGGCCAGTTTGATTCTGTCTGCAAGGTGTTCGACACAATGGCCACAAGAGAACAATATTTGAATTTTTAGTTGAATTTTGGTGGAGTTGTTGATCACATGCTTGAGAATCTATGGTTGCTTGGGATTTGAAAATGGAATTCATTTGAGTGGTTTTTGAATAAGTGTGATCTTCTCATATGAACTACATTCAATTTTCAAATGCCATTTAAATTTAGTGCTTGTAAGTTTTTGGTAGATCACAAAGTGGGCCTTGGTACATCACTACATGTACTAGCAAGGGGTGCAAAGATACACATTTGTTTCTGTTAGGTTTTGAGTTCTAGGAATAGCCAAAGTAGGCATGGTGATTAAAATGGCACAAATGACCATTTGCTTCTTTTATTAATTTTCATTTGTTTATCTTTGGGATTTGTTTGGGAATGATCTAGATGATGTTTATTTCACCTAAGGATCATTTTACCAGCAATGGATCACTTAATCATGGCAATTCAAAACAACTCCTATTTAAATGCACACACATATGAATGCTTTAATATTTTTAAATGGAAAAGTTTTTTGTTAACTCTAAATTTGATGATTTGGATCTTAATAACCTTGGATTAGAGTTTTGGGATGTTACAAATTCTTTATCTTGATCTTCGAAACTCATCACTCCCTTGCACGATTTCCCTTTACTATCTAGGTTTATAACATCAAGTAATAACTTGATGATGCAACATGCATTTGCACACCAAATCAAAATTCATGTACAGAGCTAGTCAATCAAGAAAAACCAATAAAACCAAGCAATACTTAAATATATACCATGTATTAAACATATGTCTTTGAAACATTACAACTCCCAACCACGGCAAGACACTCTCTTCGTACACTACCTCCTTATATTACAATAGTTTCCTTGCCCATGTGAGCATGTTCTCACTTATTTCAGCAAGCTTCCCAAACGCTACAATACACATTACCCATTAACATTATTCAAGCACTCTACTTTATAGATCACTTCTTATTCTTACTTTCCTCTCACACTTCAGTACTTCTTGGATTTTCGTCCATGATGGCGTGAGGTTCAACGACTGCCTTCTGGTGCATCAGAACATCCAGTAGGTGCGTAATATTGAGTAGAAGTAACAATATGGAGATTAGCCAGTGAAAAATGACTAACATACTCATGATCTTTTTCAGGATTCTTCTTTCCTCTTTCGAGCGCATCTTCAAAGTAAGAAGTATTCTTTGCCTTTTTCACAATCCAGTCGTACATATTGGTATAGTAACTACCAGGACACTCTTCCAGCTCAATTGGATTGTTACCACCCCCATATGGTTCATAAGACTCTATGGCCCCCTTCTTTTCAGCTTCTTGGGCAGCTTCTCCCAAAAGCTATCCTCCACCAGCTTCTCTCAAAATCTCATCTTCAAAATTCGTTCAAACTTCCCAACTAGTAGTTTCAACATCAATTTAAAAGTATAAACGATTTTGACAGATGCGATTCTAGGAGAAGCTGGTCGAGGGTAGCTTTTGGGAGAAGCTGCCCAAGAAGCTTAAAAGAAGGGGGTCTATAGGGTTGTAACTAGTTTCCACTCCATTACCAGACCCACCAGGTATAGGTTTTCCCACGGTTTCATCATAAGATTGGTCTTCCCATCCGATATTACCTCTAACGACATCATTGGGGTTGGGTGCATTTCGAATTTTCCGTTCCTCCTCGTATTTGGTCCACGGGTCTACTAGTTTCTGAGGTTCAACTTGATAATAGGCATAGACTTCAGAGTGTGGGTCATTAAACTCCGTTCCTTCAAACACTTCCCCTGAAAAGACTAGTTTTGGGTGCTTTGCTTCTTTAGCTAACTTCTTTCTACGTGTCGTTGCCTTTGCAGGATTAGTAAAATCCTCAATGACAGTGTCCAACTCTTGAACTAGCACTTGATGAGTGTTATGGAATGTGTTCAGTAAAGACTTGTAACAATCCATATACTCTACTGCAAGAGTAGGTTTAGTCCTTACAAGAGCAGAATGATCTAACTCTAGATCAGAAATAAGGGTTTCGTGAGGTATAGCAGTATAGGTAGTACCTACCAGTGCCTTGGAATGTTGTTCCCTTATCCTAGTTATGGATGCTATACTGCAATCTGATAGGTTGTTGCCATACATCTTGCTTCTCCTGATGGCATTTATCCATGTACTCCCAACTTCTTGGGTAATATGATCAGCATACGTTACTTGGCCAATATCCGCCCATCATAGAAACTATAAACCTTGACCAGAAGTTGAGACTCACAATCCAGACTCCATAGAAGTTGTCTTAGAGTGACTGTCCAGTCATCTTCATAATCATCTAAGGTCTTGTTCAATACTTTAACATTCTTAGGTGGATACCTGGGTGCCATTCTTGTACTGTAGATAAGAAATTATCATTAGTCAAATTGAGTTAAAACTCATGGTATTTATTTAAAATTGCATCATAATAAAGAATCATCGCACTAGCATCATGACAGGATTATTCTCAATTGAATATCCATCATATTTCTAGAGATCTCTTTATTGTTGCTGACATCCTTCCTATAGGTTCTACCCATTTACTAGGTTTACCAACCTAAGGTCAAAGCATATGCTCTAATACCAGCTGCGATGACCCAGCATACCACTGCATGATGTAGTACACTATAGTCTTTGACATAACACCAATGAAACACCGTTCACTAGTATTACATCCCTCAGAGTGGTACAACAGAAACACAGCAGGTCCAAGACATGACTATACATTACATCTCGACTCTTTACAAAAGATCTAGAGAACACTCTAGGTTAAATAGGAAGAAAACAACTTTGTACAAAGAAGAACTAGAAATAATTACTCAGAACTATCTAGTTAATAAGACTAGCATCTAAACTATCTGACTTGCAATTGCTGCTAATGCAACGCTCTACATAAGTAGGTTTTATGGCTAGAGTATCTACTCCTATCTAATCAGAACTTTTTCTTCACTTCGATTGATGAATATGTTGCATTTATTGACTACCTTGAAGAACTTGAGCTGTCGATGATGGTTTCTTGAGCAGAAATTGATATTGACGTTGTCTTCAACGGCTTCAGGATCTAGCAAGGGTTAAGAAGGTTCGATTGACTATGAGCATACTCACTAAGTTCACTAAAAAGAAGTGTATGATGCACTATCTCTACAACCACAGACCAAAGGTTGTAGGCAATGTAGGTTTTCATAACCATTTCTTCAAAGGTTGCTTTTATTCTAAAAACTATGTCGGACAGCCTTCACAGGTTAACTAGAGCATTCGTGGGGTTCCTTTCCTGCCGCGTTCCTAGCTCCTTCCCGCAACAGGGAGTAACATGTCACAATTCTTACACTCTATAGAGGTGTGTTGCTTTACCCATGAGATACCAAATCCTTGTTGCACAACCGGGCAAATCTTTCCCGTCCACAATTCTGTGATGTGGGGCCCACTAGATGATCCAAGCCAATCACTGCCCCTCTTCGCGACCCTGCATAAAGACATGACCTCCCCAAGCAGATATACCTCCGTTAACCCCCATATAGGTATATATAACCCTAGCAACCCCTTGGAGACTCCAGTGAGTAAATCATGTGCCATGGCAACCCCCATGTAGGCAGATCTACCTCCGACAGCCCCTCATGGAAAGTCTAGAAACCAATATTCTGGGGAACTAGGAGTCCCACACATCTACTGGATTCTCCATGAGAAATCTACAACCTCACGATAAGGTCATCCGTCCATGCGAAAGGAAGAAGATCCAGCTGACTTCTCCGTCCCATTCCAAATCTCATGGTTAACGCGTAATATACGATGCTAGAATCACTGGCGACATGGGTTATTAAGTCCTAGATATTATGTTCCTTTACCACTGGAATTTTATCAGTACATTATTACCATTTGGTAAATAATCCATAATCATATTATTATGAAAATAGTGTTTTCTGAACTTTTTGAAATGCAGGTGATGACAACATTTGAGTTACAAGCATTTGATAGAAAATAATCAAAGTACATGAGCAACTTGCGAACTTGCCTTTTGTGATTGCAAGATTATGCACTCACGGTCTTCAAGATACTAGAGGATCCAAATTCTGTAAACAACATAGCTGGTCAGGTAAGGACTAATGTTTCTAGAAGCAGGATGCGATTATGCATAAGTAATGTAACGCGGTTTGATAAACGCGAATCCCTGAAATAATCGTATCTAATCTAGGTTTGGAAACTGGGAATGGTTTCTTTAGAATGTGTTTCACTTTTGTGCTTCACATTTGTGCTTCTTATTAAGGCTTTTGAGAATGTGTGAAACAATATGTAAATATAACAAGTGGCATGTAATACTAAAGCACTCAAATGGGGCATGGTAATTAAAATATTTTTGAACCAAGATTAATAATCAATTAGAGCTTTTAAAGAAGTGTTTAAGAATTACCTTTAATGTTTCTTAAAAGAGTAACTTTTTAGGAAAAGATTACTTTATAAGGAAAATGCATTTAAGGGTTTAACATGCAAAGTATAAAAGTGAAGTATAATAATATTCTAAGATTGAGGGGAATTGTTATCTGGTAATTATGATGAGATTTATTATGTTAAGTTGTTAAGAGTTAAGGGACTTATTATAAGGTTGTTGTTTAAAGTGAAAAACGAATAACTTTTGAAGAAAAGAGTTCTTTGTTGAAGTTTAAACATTCTTTATGGTTAATCAAATGTGATTGATGTCCTTTGCCTTTATCCGATAAGCTTGGACTTGAAATGCTTTACGACTTAATCTAGAACACACAAAAGTTAACTATAAAAACATAAATATTCTTTAGGCATTATGCATGACTTGGTGTACCAAAGTGAACTTTAAAACATAAGTAGATCTAGGGTGTGATATGTTTACAAGTATTAATAAGCTTTAAACCTTGCAACAAGCATGTTTTAAAAAATGGTTCAACTTAGGTGAATGATGAGTTTAAATGTGATTTGTTATTATGAATATAGGAAAGTAAAATTAAACGGTTTTGATAATCTATTATGGTTTGAAATCATGTTTAAGGATAGTTAACAGATAAACAACATTCACTTTTCTCATAAGTGAATGATGTTTAAAATTTACTTAAATTGTTGGTTTAGTTTCGATTTAAGATTTAAAAAGAGTTTTACAAAGTTAATAAGTTATAGTTAAGTTTTATTATAGATCCAAGTTATGGTTTTGGACTTAGTATAGAATTGTGATCACTTCTTACAAAATAGGTATTTATGAAATGGTGAAGGATTAATTATTTTAAAATCTTATAAACCTATAGAATAATCTTTTTAGCATTTTTCTAGTGAAATTTATTTATTCAAGACCTCAAAAGTGAATTTTATTTAATTTTAGGTATTATTCTTATTTTATAAAATTCCACAAAGGATTATATATATTTAAATATTTGCTTCAAGATTTATTTGTAAACAAATTGAGTTAGTATTTTTATAAAATAGTAGCTTTATTTCCATAGGCAAAGATGATTTTTATTCATTTTTAGGTCTTTTTTTATTTTATGAAATGTCAATTTGTATTTAATAGTGTTAATATTTATTTACATTTTATCTAACCTTAGTATGTAAATTTGTATTTTTATGAGGTAGAGATTATTTTTGTGATCATTTTGATATATTACATGTATTTTTAGGATTTTTCGGTATTTTTGTGGAATTAAAATAAGTTCAGGGGTATATTTGTAATTAAACATTTTTACTAGGGTTTTCTTTCTAAGACATGGGCCTGGCCCGGCCCGATCCAGTCCACTGGGTTGGTCAAGCCAACCTAGGGTCATTGCCCCCCACCGTCCTAGTCACTCCTCTCTCTCACCTTCTCGATATTAGCTCTAGCGACGCCGATGGTGCCGCCCATCTCGGTCTCTATTCCGGCAACCTCCGGGCGCCGTGACCGCTGCCACGATGCAAGACTATATGGATGATGCTGCTTCTTGGTGCTACCCGCTCGATTTGGCGATGGCACTCTCTGTTGGCCGCGCTAACCTCTACCCTGTGGCTAGGGTTTGAGGTCCGCCGGTTCTGGCGCTCCCTCGATGACGCTATGGTGCTCGTGGCGCCACTTTACCATGGTTGCCACCATCGTGTGCTCGCACGGGTTGCAGCGCCCCTTCGGGGTGCTCCTCGTGCCACCACTTCTCTCTGCCGTTGGCCATCTCTCTTCTTCCTCTTCGGTACACTTGCTAGGATCTTGACTAAGTCTCCTTGTACTACCCCGTCTATGCTCCTCTCGATGCTCTTCCTGCCCAAGCTATGTGTGATTACTGTGGTTACCCCCTATTAGGGTTCATCTCTGAACCTAGTGTCCATACCCCCTACGGTGATGCTTAGTTAGGCATCTTCATTCATCTTGGTTGTGGTAACCTTCTACATGATGTATTACTGTGGTGTAGTATCACACCCTTGTTGATCTTTAGCTTGCTACTTTGATTTCTTTCAGTTAGCACTCTGTTGATTGCATTTAGTTACTTTGTTCTCTGTCAGAGAACACTATGTGGATGCATAGTTTATTTACTATGGAATCCTAAATGGTTATAGTTAGTAGCTTAACTCACATGGAGTTGTGGTGCCTTACTGCTAAGCTTTTTTGCTTGGCTTGGTACCTACTGTAACAACTTTTGAGTTCAGTCTCAGGATTCCATCCTGGTACTTGGTAAAATTAAGATTACTAGAGCTTAGTCTCTTGTCTGTGATGTACTAGGAGATGATACATAACTGGATGATTCCTATTTTTTATATGAAGTGATTTTATTAAGGGTCTCTGTCTAGTGTGGCCTGGAGATAGATAGTGTTGACATTCACTATCTTCTCAAATCAAAATGTCTCTTATGATTCCTAATTCATTTAGGACAATGATTATGTGTTTTTGGACAGATACTGCTTAGGCTTATTCTTAGCAAGTGACGACCTTGCTGGTACAGAGGTGTTACCCAGTTGGGAATATACCCTATACAAGTAGTGGTGATGTGTATTAATCTAGTTAAAACAAGACCTACTGGTCTATAATGCTGTTCTGAGACCATTACTTGCGAAATTAGTATGTTCTTTACAAGTGGCTGTCTTAAGACATTAATTTGTGATTCTTCTCTATTGGCTTTTGCTGCCATGGGATGCTACTGTGGTACCTCCTTCTTGGAGTGTGCATAGTAATAGCCTAGGTAACATGATCTACTGCTATGCCCCTGCCACTGATGCATATACTGAGGCTTTAGAAGTGTATGTTGGCTTATGAAAGATCAAATGATTTTACAAATGATTCCTAGTCTACTAGATTAGGAAAATGGTTGAATCTATGGTGTTGGGATTTATTGTTCATATGTTTGACTCAAGTAGCATCAGATGTATTGAGTTGCTACTATGGTGCCTCCATTTCTTGGTGTGTGCATAGTAGTAGCCAGTCAGCATGATCTGCTACTGTGTTCTTTCTACTTGGAATTGAATCCCAAGCCTGAAAAGTGAAAGCTAAAGCCAGACTTTAAACAAGAACATATCCTATTTGTTGCCTCTCTGCTTTATGATGACTAGCATAGCCTTTATGCGAACCTAAGAGTATTCCCCACCAAAAGCTTAATTTTCTTATATGATAAGAACAGATATGCTACTAGATCTAGCTAGTGGTCTCGTGAGTTTCTATCTTGATGCATGAGGTTGCTTGTTTATCTTGGTCAGCTCAACCCACACTACAAGAATCTGGGTGGTTCATGATGATCTGATATCGTCGTGGATGAGGGCCAAAACGTCGTAGATGGCCATCCACGACGAATTCTGTGATGAAAAAATAGGTCACGGACCTCACGTCATAATTAATTCTGCAACGTTTTTTCTATCTGAAAGCGCCACGCCCGATCGTGACATTCCTGTATTTTCGCCGCGGTGAACTAGACCGGCCCAGCCTAGGCCCGGTCATTCATGATGGTTTTATTTCGTCATGGTTGATGCCATGTGGCAGATGGCACCACGGGTGGCCTTCGGCGACGTTTGCTGACGTCATGTTCGTCGTCTACGACGTCATCGAGTTCCTGATGTTTTTTTACGTCACGGCTTGATTCTGTTGTCTACATGTTTGTGACGTTATCCAACCCGTTCACGACGCCATACATCCCGTTTATGATGTCACACACACCGTGACGAATTTTGTTTATCGCCGGCTTTCGACGCCATGCTGGCACGTGGACGGTTGGCACGGACAAGCTTGCACCAATCGGACGAGGCCACGTGGGCAACCCGCAGAATGCCACATTGACAAATCAAAATGGGACACGTATCACCTATCGACGACAAATTCTATGTGATTACGTTATCATTGGTCGTGACATTTCGGTTTCCTCTAGATAGTTGGCCAATGAGAGGCGGCCACGTCGGTGTTTACCTGTGACCGAAATGTTTCGTCAAGAACAATTGAGATGATTTCGTTTTCATCACGGATGCAGGATGGCGTCACCGTGAGATCAGGGGGCCATTTGTGCACATAAATTTCTACTAGCCCTAATCGTTTGTGACACATTTCACACCACATGCATCAAATAACAGATTTTGACAATGAATTTCAGGACAAGTTTCCACATAAATTTCCACAGCAGTTTCTGAGCCAAAAGCCTCACAGGCTTCCACAACCAAAAAATTTCCATAGTAGTTTAAGAGCCAAAAGCCTCACAAGTTTCCCTACCCAAAAGACTCACAAGTTTCCACACCAGTTAACTTTCCTAACCCAAGAACTCACAAGTGTCAACCACGAGTTCACTTACCTTGCGACAGCTGAAGTTGTTGCTGCTGTTGCTTCTGCTGAGTCATCTGAGACAACACTTGCTAAAGTAAGTTGTTTGTATGGTTTTGTTTATCTTGCATATCTTCTTGCTTCTTCTCCATTTCTCTCATGTCTTTAGCATACTGCAGCCTCTCTGCCTCGGCAGCTTCTTTCGCTCTCTATAATTCCTCTATGGTATAGTGTAGATTGTCACTCCCTGCTCTCTCAGCCAAAAAATTCTCTTTAAGGCCAGACCTGCTTTGACTTGATGTACTTGGATGGAGGCCGATGTTCTTCAAGAACGTTGGCTTTCTGCTGTCCAACGAGAGTGTAAAGTGCACAGCCTCAGTGGAAGAAAGTGGTTCTTCCCCCTTGACATCTGGAGCCATCTTCTTTTTCATGATTTTCTACAGTATTAGGAATAGAAGCGAACCTTAGAAAAATAGCAAGCAAACTACAATCATATCGTATACAATTAAGAGATGAAGATAACATTGAATTTTATGAAGATGAAAAGTATTCAAGAGGACTTACCATTGCTTTCTTCACATTCAGAGTGAAGCCATTTATCGGGCTGCAATGCGTCTTTTTGAAGAGTTTGAAGGCATCGTCCTCACCATTGCACACAACCTAATAGCTACGAGAACCTATGGCAGCAGGGTACAAGACTTTGCTCCTGTTGTTCTTGTTTATTACACAAGTACTCTACACAAGCAGAAACCATATAGTATAAGAGGCAGTTCCAATCAAACAATTCAAACACGTGTAGTAATAGTAAAAGAGTAAACAAAAAGTGAAATGTTTCCTGGGGTCATACCAAGTATCAACAACCTTACACCACTGCTCGTCGGTCATGTGTTTCACTTCATCAGGATATTTCCTTGTAACTTGGTTCAGAGGGTAGGCATCAAAATACTTCTTCATCAGAATATACCGCTGATTCCTTGAATGCCTCATAAATTGATTTGCGCAAGTATTCTACACGTCATTGTGATTTGTGTCCATGGCAAACTTTTGCTGAAATAAAACATGGAGCATCAGCATTTGCATGAACATTGAAATGGGAAGGTAAAGGACAGCTAAGTCACAGAACATAAAGAAACTTTGCATATGAAGTCTGATTCGACATCAACCCTCTTCTTGTACTCATTCCAGTGGGGTAAGATAGGCATGCTAGTCCTTACTGTGACTGCACACTCACTGACAAACCTGGCAGCAACACCCGGCTCATCTGGTCTAGTTCATCTTGGAAGAAGTGAATACCTCACTCCTTTGGACAACTTGTCAAGCCTCTTCCCCATATTTTCCCCCTCACCACCCGAGCTTGACCAATATGCGGAACTATATCTTCAGAATTCTGCGTTTCAGCGTCTTCAGAACAAGGTGCATCAAAGTCTTGAGACATCTGGTAGCCATCATCATATACAGGAATACAATGTGTTGATTTAGTGTTCCACATTAATATGATGGGATTCAACTGATTATAAGTGAGCAGGCAGTCGGTTTAACGCATTACCACGTTGAGACCAGTCACTCCAGTCTTGGTACGGTACTTCATGACTAGGATCAGATTCCCCATATTTGGTAGCTGACTCATCGTATTGGGTAGCTGACCCCTGACCCTCAAACTGGGTACTAGAGTCCTCGCTGTTGGTAGCTGAACACAGATGTTGGGTAGCTGACGTAGCGCCTTGGGTACTTAACCCATCGGTTTGGGACGGTGCATGGTCGCTTCGGCAAGGTGCCCGCAGACAGTTGGGAGGTGGCTTCTGGATTTGGAGTGGTAGCAAGTCACATTTGGGGGATACCCGTGGGTAGAAGGATGCGGACATCGTCACCTAGGAAGGTGGCTTCTTGATATTTGGAGGTGGCAGGTTGTATTTGGTGGGTGCTAGAGGACGGTAGGATGCGGGTTGGGGTTCCACACCTTGGGTAAGTGGCTGCTGGCTTTGGGGATGTGGCTGCTGGATTTGAGGGGGTTGCTGTTGGCTTTGGGGGGTGGATGTTGGCTTTGGGGGGGTGGCTGTTGGCTTTGGGGGGTGGATGCTGGCTTTGGGGGTGTCTGCTAGCTTTGGGGAGGTGCCAGACAACATACTAGCGGGTCGGAGGGAGTGGGCAGGTCACCTTGGACAGAGTGCTACTCATGTTGGACAGCTACCAGCTCGCCTTGGGCAGCTAGTTGCTTGCCCTGGGATGCTGCCTTCTTGGCTTGGGTGGGTGGTAGATTGACGGCAGCTAGCTTCTCGCCTTGGTGGGCATCAGGAACTACAGCTTTAGCCACTTGGCCGACATCAGGAACTGCATCTTTGGCCACTTGGATGGCATTAAAAACTGCAGCTTTAGCTAGTTGGCCGGCATTAGGAACTGCAAATTTGGCCACTTGGCCGACATCAGGAACTGAAGGTTCAGCTACTTGCCAAGCATCGGGAACTGCAGATTTAGCCACTAGGTTGGCATCAGGAACTGCATCATCGGTGACCAGCAGGGAATATAAATACACTACAAATTTCTACTTCAAAAAATAGACCTGAAAATGCTAGCAAATAATCTAGGATGAATATAGGATTCATTCTCCCCTATATTTTTTGTCATCGTCGGCTCCTGCGTGTTACAACACATGTTTAGAGAACTCTCTCTATCTGCAATGTGCTGCCAGTATCTCATCCAGAGGGTAAGGCCTCGGTGTATGTTCCAGACTTAAGCCATACGCTACGATTGTTGGTTCCTCTTCCCAGGCTTGAACCTCATGATCGTACAGTCTGATATAATTACTATAGTATATGCAACTGGGTTTGACTGTGCGGTGTAACCTAGTGCCAATGGAGATAGACCGATGGTAATCAACAAAGAGGGCACGACTTCCAATGTCACCGATGGCCTCGAGAGAGAGCGGTTCTCTGCGTCCACCTGGTACAACACCGGTTACCCTTTGGCAAAACCCCGTTCAACACAAGAAGCATATCACCATCTGACTCCACTAGGTAAAATCAATAGCTCAGTGATGAACAGTAACAGTGCATCTCACTGTTAATTCTAAGAGCACTAATATTAATCCATAACCCTATTTCTCTTTTGTTTCTTTCTGTCTTTGCTTGCAGGTATCAAACTTAGAAAGAGAATCTTCAGAATTTGAAGATTTAGATTAGGACCTTTCTATTTTCAAGTTGGTGTAATCTTTTTTTATTCTTTTGTAATTTATTCATTATTTTATTTATTTGTAAATACAATGTATTATTAATGGTCTGATATAATAAAGTTTAATTTCCTTCTTATAGTTCAACTTCATATTTTTCTATTACTTATGTTATTCTGATTGTAATTTTATTTTTATTTATAAATTGTAAAGGAACAATGGAGTATTACATTCCATATTTAATAAAGCTTGATTTTCCCTCTTTTTATAGTCTAAGACTTGTTATTATTTGTACTTATAGTATCTTGAATTCTCATTTATTAAAGTAATCTTTAATTTTTCTTGAATTATAACATAATACAACTATTATTATATTATAAGAATTCATTTCTTTAGTTATATTTGAGGTTCCATTTCATTTTTACTAACTCCTTTCAAATTCTATTCATATTCATATACATGTTAGAATCACTTCCCCCCCTTAACCAAAGAGTTCTGCAAAGGTCATGTCGAAATCTATCGCACCTTTCCTGATGTTTCCATCAGAACAAGAGAAATCTCAATCCCTCTATAGATTCTTTAGTTTTGCGCGAAAATTCGCCAGATTTTCTTATGCATGAATGCAATGCACAAACATGTGTCCTATTTATTTCGAGGTGCTAATCCTGGGATGTTGTAGGTACCAAGTAGTCAAATATTGGATAGCCACCAAGAGTTTCGTAGGAGTTGACTTTTTGATATGAATGGTAATGACACTAAATTTCAACCATTTTTAAAAAAATACAAAGAAACAAAATATAAAACAAAATATAACCATTCTTTTATCTCTTGGTGTGTCACTATGTGCACTAGCTAGTTTCCATGGAAAATATAATCTTAAAATTTGATAACTTTTGAAAAAAAATTGTATCACAATATATGGAGTACCATGTATGAATATGCATGGCTTTCAAACTAGATGTCCAAGCTCATGGCCATATCTTTTCTATAGTTTGTAATAACCTGCCCATATTTGGCAGTTAGTGCGTATTGACATTTAAAATATTATTTACAATGGAAGCTTCCAAATTCGAAGTTATTTCAATTTTCTAAGGCACAACAATGGCTTTTTTCATGAAGCAACTACAAAATGTGGCTCAAAATCCCACTGCCCTAGTTTTCACACAAAGTATATATACCCTAGGGTTTAGCGCTCAGGGTTTATTTTGGGTTGAGGGTTTAGGAGTTCATGGTTTAGGGTTTAGGCTTTAGGCATTAGGGTTTAGGGGTTTAGGGTTCATGTTTGACGATTTAGGGTTATTTAGGGTTTTAGGGTTTATGATTGTTTAGGTTTCAGGGTTGAGGGAATTTTCAATAATAATGTTCAAGCTTTACATATATGCTTATATTCATGGAATAGAATGGCGTTATCGCAATTTAATGAAAGTATCTCAAATTTTGATCTATAAGTGCATTATACCTGCTTGGTAAGGGTTTAGTGTTCTAGGGTTAGGAGGTTAGGGTTTAGGGTTAAGGGTTTTTAATTTTCAATAATGTTCAAGCTTTATGCTTATATTCATGAAATAGAATGGTGTTACTGGAATTTAATGGAAGTATCTCAAATTTTGATCTGTAAGTGCATGGTACCTGCTTGGTTTAGGGTTTATGGGTCGAGGATTTACGGTTTTACGGTTTAGGTTTTATGGGTTGTTTAGGTTTTATGGTTTAGCGAATTTTCTATAATGCTCAAAGATTTATGCTTATATTCGTCAAATAGAATGGCGTTACCTGATTTAATGAAAGTACCTCAAATTTTTATCTATAAGTGCATGATACGTGCTTGGTTAAGCTTTATGGGTTAAGGGTATTGGGTTTTACGATTTAAGTTTTATGGTTGTATGGGGTTTAGGGTTTAGCAAATTTTCAATAATGCTCAAGCTTTATTCTTATATTCGTCAAATAGAATGGCGTTACCTAATTTATTGAAAGTATCTCAAATTTTGATCTATAAGTGCATGATAGCTTCTTGGTTAGGGTTTATGGGTTGAGGGTTTGGGGTTTTAGGGTTTATTAGGGTTTAGGTTTTAGGGTTTGTTTAGGGTTTAGGGTTTAGGCAATTTTCGATAATGCTAAAGATTTATGCTTATATTCATCCAAGAGAATGGTGTTACTAATTAAACGAAATTATATCAAATTTTGATCTATAAGTGCATGCTACGTGCTTGGTAAGGGTTTAGGGGTTTAGGGTTTAGGGTTTCAGAAATTTTCAATAATGTTCAAGCTTTATGCTTATATTCATGGAATAGAATGGCGTTACATAAATTTATTGAAAGTATCTCAAATTTTGATCTATAAGTGCATGGTACCTGCTTGGTTAGGGTTTATGGGTCGAGGATTTAGGGTTTTATATTAGGGTTTTATGGTTTAGTTTTATGGGTTGTCTAGGGCTTATGGTTTAGCGAATTTTCAATAATGCTCAAGATTTATGCTTATATTCGTCGAATAGAATGGCATTAGCTGATTTAATGAAAGTATCACAAATTTTGATCTATGAGTGCATGATACCTTCTTAGTTAGGATTTATGGGTGAGGGTTTAGGGTTTAGGTTTTAGGGGTTGTTTAGTGTCTACGGTTTAGGTAATTTTCGATAATACTCAGGATTTATGCTTATATTTGTTAAATAGAATGGCATTACCCAATTTAACGAAATTATCTCAAATTTTGATCTATAAGTGCATCCTACGTGCTAGGTCAGGGTTAGGGTTTATGGATTTACGATTTGGGTTTTAGGGGTTTAGGGTTTCGAGAATTTTCAATAGTGTTCAAGCTTTATGCTTATATTTGTGGAATAGAATGGTGTTACCCAATTTAATAAATGTATCTCAAATTTTAATATATAAGTGCCCGATATCAACTTGGTCAGGGTTTAGGGGTTTAGAGTTTATGGTTTAGGATTCCATGAATTATCAATAATATGTTCAAACTTTATGGTAATATTCATGGAATAGAATGGTGTTACCACAATTTAATGAAAGTATCTCAAAATTTGATCTACAAGTCGATGATACCTTGCTTGATCATATTTTTTGTTAAATACAATTCAAGGTACCCAAGTACTAAAACAAGGGAGAAACACCAAGAGTTCTGTTAGATTTAGGCGCTATTTGGTAAGGCTCTAATTCTAGCTTTTGATTTTTGGCTTATAAATCCAGGAACATGTTTTGGCATTGTTTTTTAGCTTTTACTATAACATAGCTAAATGATGGTAAAAGCGATAGATAAGCTTAAACAAACAACCCCTCACCTTCTCGATATGAATGCAAATGCAGACAATTTGGGACATTTTGTAAGAAAAATCACAATAATATATATATAAATTGAAGCAATGTCTTATCCAGGAACATGTTTTGGCATTGTTTTTTAGCTTTTACTATAACATAGCTAAATGATGGTAAAAGCGATAGATAAGCTTAAACAAATAACCCCTCACCTTCTCGATATGAATGCAAATGCAGACAATTTGGGACATTTTGAAAGAAAAATCCAAATAATATATATATAAATTGAAGCAATGTCTTTCTTTTGTAGAGTATTTTGTTATGTGCACTGCCTAGTTTCCAT
Source organism: Avena sativa (assembly GCA_916181665.1). Taxonomy (NCBI): domain Eukaryota; kingdom Viridiplantae; phylum Streptophyta; class Magnoliopsida; order Poales; family Poaceae; genus Avena; species Avena sativa. Next base: position 509,369,974 of record OV702289.1, read on the forward strand.
AAAAAAGTATGCTAAAACTTGACAACTTTCAAAGAAACCTGACAAGGGGTTAACTCATTAATGCCCATCGTAGATGGACTTAGGTTCGAGGAAGTGGGGCGCGCTTGATGCATCGATCGGCTAGCAAACAAACACACACAGGGGACGCGAGGTTTACCCAGGTCCAGGCGTCATAGAGGACCCAACACCTGCTTGTCTACTCTTGGAATTATCGAGGAGTCAAAAGTTACAGGAGGTGAGCAGATGCAATCTGGCAATGGTGTGGAAACTACGGTTGTGGATTGTCCTCCTCGCCGGCCCCTCCTAGCCTTTATATAGATAGGCTAGGTCTCGGGATAGCAGGCCGAGTCGGTTACATATTAGGATTTTCCCTTTAAACTTCTATCTTGAGTTTGCCGTGTGCCGCAAGCAGTCGAAGTCTCCTTGGTCACCTGAATCTTGACTGGGCCTTAGCAACGTCGTGGGATTCTCCTAGGCTGGACCGTATATGCCAAGCTCGAGTACATGTAAGGTATGCCCATGTCAGTAGCCCCTGAGTGTCCTGTTAAATTGCAAATTTGAGTGGAGACTTATGAAGCTTTCGAGTGTACAGTTGAGCATGTTTTCGAATTCTCTTGTTTATATCATAGGAATTGTCGATATACGTGCCTGATTCATGCGATGTATCGGGATAAGTTAACTGCCTTAGGTCAAAACAACGCAATCTACTCAAACTCGAGTCCCTGGACTCAAATTCAGAAAAGTGCTGGTGTGATTTGACTCATGCCACGGAGGTCTTATAGAGTCGAATCCCAGTGTATAAGTGTGAGCACTTAACGTGTCCGTCAAGTCTTATCTCATCATACCTGGAGGCACGGGTCATTTCTGGTAGAATGCAGTAGATGCGTTGCAAGGCCTTCTTCTGCTCTTATCTTTACGTTGCAAGCGTGGCATCCAAATTTTTTCATCGCGAAGATGATTCGGGTGGCCCAGGAGATGCGGTCTCTTTGCAGGGAAAATGTGAGGCGGATTCGCCAATGCTTTCAAGTGTGGACGTAGTCAACACACATTTATTTAAAAGGGAAAATCATAGGGTGTGCGACCAGCGCTCCCTATGGGAGTAGCCCCCGAGTTCCTATTCGAGTCGTAGACTCAAGTGGGGACTATGAGTGTTTGCGACTACTGTTGTGTTCTGCTTGTTTCAGTCAAATGTGATTCCAGCACTCCCTACGGGAATAACCCTGAGTCCATAGTCAAATCGCTGATCAAGTGAAAGGTTCAAGTGCAATTTCATTGTCAAAATGTTAGTAAGTCTATTAAGTTTATCGAGTGTGTGGCCAGTGCTCCTGTTAGGACAAGCCCCCGAGTGCTTGGTCGAGTCGAAGACTCGAGTAAGGACTAGAGTAGTCCGAAGATGCTCTTGTTGGAGTAAATGATGTCAGTGCTGACAATGAGATGATCTCACTTGCCCGCGTGAGCGGTTTTGACGGGACGTGACGAAAGTGGGCCCCGTTTCTGACTTGGATTTAACCAGACGTGCATAATCTTCGATTTTAACTGCATATCCTTGATTCTCGTGCGTAATGGGAGGAGTGGACCGACGGTTTGCTGATTTGCACTTCCACACATCGATATCGATTTGCGCCACGCGTATGACTGGTGCACTTCTGGTCGTTGGATTGCATCTGCGGTGAGGACAAGTAGGGATTTTCGTGCGGTAATTTTCCCCACAACTCATCTTCTTCCTTGTGCACTGACTCCATTGCTGCTCCTCGCTGTTCCATTGCTTGCACTTCCTTGTTGCGCTAGCCGGGCTCCGACATTTTCCCAGCTACTTTCTGCACTCCCACCACAAGCGGAAGATAGGGAAAAATAAGGGTGCTTCTGCTGCTAGATCTGCGGCTGCCACTGTGGTGACCAAGAAGAAGGGCACTGCCGCTATGGGCACTGGCACTGCTGCTATAGCTGCCAAGAAGAAGGGTGCGGGCTCGCGCTTCACGAATGGGTCGTGGCGGCAAACCGCCAACAAGGAGACCGAGTTCTTCACCTGGCGTCAAGATGGCGCTCTCCTAGCCACCGAGGATGACTACCGGATTCCTGGCGACGAGATAATCCCCCCGCCGGATTTCGGGTGATGTTCCTCGCGTTTGTCATTCGTGGTCTTTCTCTTCCCCTTCACAAGTTTGCGAGGGGGTTACTCTGCTTTTACGGGCTCTAGCTCCATCAGCTGACCCCCAACTCCATCCTTCATATTGCTTGTTACATCACCCTGTGCGAGTGATGGCTCGGAATCAAGCCACACTTTAGCCTTTTCAAAAAACTCTTCAAACTTAGATGCCAGTCGGGCTCTGGGTCGGTAGTCTAGGACATAGGAGGCTGCGGGATCCATGTGGACCCTAACGCCAAATATTCCGCCATCAACTCCAATGCATCTGTCCAAGGGTGGAGGGAGAAGTGGTTCTCTATTCACGGCTAGAAGGTCGATGAAGAAAACTTTAGGCTCGCTCCTTTTGACTCGAAGGCAGAATACAAGAGGAGGAGGTCGTGGAAGAACATGGTCATGCTTGGCAAAGCCGAGGAAATTGAGGCTCTGTACAAGTGTGTTTGTGACTTTGAGCTCCGTATGGGGAAGGAAGTAGGTGGCGAAGATCTCATTCGCACCTGTATGCGTCATCAAGTGCAGCCGCTGCAGGCTAGGGCGCACCCAATCTGATGCTGGACAGGTGTTGACGATGTCACTTGCGTCTCTCGAGAGGACATCTCTTTAGGTGAAGTAGACAGGAGGTTTCGACTGTTGACCAGGCACACTGGCAAGGAGAAACTCCCTGGTGACTCAGCCGTACCTCCCTTCTGCGCGAGTCATCCTCTACTTGAGGTGGCTTTCTTGTTAGCTCTTCCTATTTTTCCATTGCCTGCTAGGTTTTCTTTTATATTGATGCTGCCTCTTATTCCAAGACAGGAGGGTGGCCACTGTGTTGCCTCCTCATTCGGAGGGAGTGATCCCTCGCAAAGTGGAAGAGGAGGACGAGTCGGGTTCCACCGTCCCCATTGAGGAAGAGCAGGAAGCCCTCGAGTCCAGCAGGAACAGAGCTTGCAAGCGCTCCTGAAGCGAGGATTCAGATGCATCTTCGCCGAGAATGCCGGAGGGTCCCTCGACTGTGGTAGAGGAGCCAATTCCTGCTATGCCTACGAGCGCCATGGCTCCTTCTCTACGGAAGAAACTGAGGATACCGAAGGAGGTGTCTGATGACCTCTTTGACCTTAATGACTTTTACTCGTGAGTTTATGCTTCCACTAACTTGTCTTTGTGTCTTGGAAAAATTCCTCTGAGGTTGTGTCTTTATGCCTATGTTGTAGCAAAACCGCATCGTCGTCGTCCGATGACTGCCGCTTTGTGAAGGAGTTTGGGTTCATGGACCCCAAAGAAAAAGATGTGGCGGAGCAGTCGCATTCTCCCTAGGTGGCGGCCAACTCCGGTGCCAGCTCTTTGAGTTCTCCCATGCTGAGGGCACCAGATGGTGTCCCAGACTCCTATGCAGAAGGAATCTTCGGAGTCCCTGGAGGAGCACGCAAGTTCGCTTGACTTCGTCAGTCGAATTTAGATTGATGCTAATGCATATCTTCTTGTAGACTGTCGTGAAGGAATTTGTTCGCCCTACCAAGAAGATTATACTGATTGGCCGTCAACATGCCTTACTAGAGACCCAGCATCACGCATTTGAGGGTGAGCTTGCGTTTCGTATATCTGTGTTGTTGTAGAAAATCACCAATCGTAAATGCTTGCTATTGTTTTCTACAGGTGAAAACAATGAGCTCCTCCGCAGCGTCAACACCCTCGAGAAGGGTCTTGCCACCATAGAGAACAAACGTGACGAGGCGCTCCAAACTCTTGAGGAGTCCAAGAAACGTGAGGAATACTTGGGTTCCACCGCAGCTGACAGAGAGAAAGTGTTCGTAGAATAGCTTTTCTCTATTGCTAAGGCACTCTCAGGTACGTCGTGCGTCATTTTGCTTATGAATATACGTTTCTTGCATGTTGTTGTGCTCATATGTATCTTCTGCAGATGCTGCTGGTGTGGACTACGATGCCCAAGCTCTAGGCCGTCCAGATGGCTTGGCCGGTGTTGTGGCTGCAGTCGAAGACCACAGCGTCTCAGTCAAGGACTCCATCGAAAAGGCCAAGGGTGTACTTGGGCATCTACGAGAGGAGATGATCCCCAAGGCCAAACTGATCGAGAATCTTGATGGCATGGTGGAATCCTTCGCAGGAGGAGTGCCCATGGACTTCAAGAATACTCAGAGGAGGGTTGGGGTGACCATGAGACTCGCAATGGCGCAAGCTAACGGTGTTGACCTGAACCCCAATAGAGTCTTCTCGGCAATGCCGGTCACTACGGATGGCCAGCAGGTAGTGTTTGCTCCCTTTGCCACTGCTTGTCATAAATATGGGCCTCGGCTCATCGAGACACTCGCCAAGTACTCGGGGGAGCTGAGGCGGCTGAAGACGACGAAAGCCACAACGTTAGAGGCTGTGAACGAGAAGGCGATGGCGTCGGAGACTGCCACAGACTCGATGAAGCACCCAAGTGCTCCTACGTAGATATAGGTTATCCCTCTATTGACCTTTTGTAATATGTTAGCTTCTCCAGACGTCTTTATGATTTGCATCTTGTCTGTTCGGGGTGCTACCTTTGCAAACTTGCTGAACTCGATGTTTTTATTATGTTGGAATTTTTTTGAGTGGTTGGTCTTATCCATCTCTTCCTATGTCTGGATAGGGTACTTCGAGTGGTCCATCTGACGCACCTCCCACCGATGAACCCGTGGCGCAACCACGTTCAAGGGTGGAGGAGCTGTCGCTGCTTTCCCGATTGCGTGATTGCATAAAACACTTGGAGTGGGAGATGCCTATTATCTGTGGCAGTGCAGATGTGTGGAAGTCCAAGGCCGAAAAATCTAGTGAACGAGAAAAGTATCTTTTGGGCGAGGTGGCTCATTTGAATGAGCAACTGGAGTGTTAGTTTCCTTAGCTTCTTCTCGTTTTCTCGACAGTCAGGTCGGCAAATTATCCTTATACTTTTTGCTGCCCTTTGCAGTTGTTAGTGCTAGCCGTTCGCAGGAGGAGAGGGACCGACTCACCATTCGGCTGAACAACTTGACCCAGGAGCAATTGGAAGCTAGCTGCTACTTTTGGGTTGATCAGGATTGCGCAGTCGCATTGGCAACGATGGAAGATCGTGTGTCGCAGGTGCTTCTGTACTTGAAGAAAGCGCAGTCGTGCCTGAAGCACATCTTTCGGGCAATGTTTCCATTGGACGCAGTTCCTTCAAGCTTGCTAGCTTTACTGAAGAAGTTCCAGGATGCCAACACAGTTCGCGAGTGCGTGCGTCAGCAGTTAGTCGCAGGTGCTAAGGCTGCATTGGCGCTTGTTCGCTTGCATCGACCTGATCTGGATCTCGCAGTTGTTGCTGCTAGACCGCCACCCCGCTAGAAGGGATGGCATGGAACATGGTGCCACATTATCGAGCGGTTGATCAGCCAGCCGAAGATATTATCGAGTTGTTCGAAGAACGTACCAATGTTCTCCTTTTTCGGCAGTAGAGTAGTTTTGAACCTGCACATAGTTGCATAGGTGTTGTAAAGTTCGTATAAGTATGTCGGGTGTTTTGTTACCTATTTATATGTAAAAGCTTGCTAGCTTGTATATTTTCCGAGTAGCTTGTACTCTGCAGTTCCTTTTCGTTAGGCTGACGCATATTTGTCTTAGCACCTTGTCAACCTGTCAGGTGCGTTACATCTGGGTTGGTTTTACCAAGGGTTCAATTGATAGTACATCAGCTACTCAGGCTACTGCGTTTCTTCGTGTAACGAGATGGAAAGGGTGGCGTAGCTCCCCGATTGATGTAATTGCGAGTGAAAAATAGAAAACATAGAGTTGGGGGCACTTAGCTTTATTTATTCACAGAATATTAGGAGATACAATATGTGTGGCTAAGTAGCCTGGCTGAATAGCCTTATTTGTAAACTAAAACATCTAAGGGTAGAAACGACGCAGTTGCGCGATGTTCCAGGGGTTGGAGTATGCGACTCCACTTTCTACGTCTTTAAGGCGGTAGGCACCACCTGCGATTACTTCGATAATCACATAAGGTCCCTCCCAAGGGGACTCGAGCTTGAGGTGCCCTTGCTACTTCAGTCGCAGGACCAGGTCTCCTTTGATGAAGGACCTTGGGCGTAGCCTTCAGCTGTGGTAGTTGCGGAGGTTTTGCTGGTAGATCATAGATCGCTCTGCTGCTAGCTCGCGTGCTTCATCGAGGAGATCGACAAAAATTTTGAGTGTGAGAGTTGATTCTACCTTGCTGTATGCTACGACCCGTGGGGTTTTGTAGCATACTTCTACAGGTAGTACTGCCTCGGCACCGTGTACCATGAAGAATGGAGTATAGCCTATGGCGCTGTTTGTAGTTGTGCATAGGCTACATAATACTGACTATAGCTCCTCGGACCAGCACCTAGCAGCTCTTTCGAGTGGCTAGAGGAGCCTTTTCTTGATGCCGCCGCATACGAGGCCGTTGGCCTTTTCAACTTGACCGTTGGTCTTAGGGTGCGCCACTGGGGCGTAGCTGATGTTGATTCCCAGGTTTTCACAGAAATTTTGATATATAAGTGCCCAATATCAGCTTGGTCAGGGTTTAGGGGTTTAGAGTTTATGGTTTAGGATTCCATGAATTATCAATAATATGTTCAAACTTTATGGTAATATTCATGGAATAGAATGGTGTTACCACAATTTAATGAAAGTATCTCAAAATTTGATCTAGAAGTCGATGATACCTTGCTTGATCATATTTTTTGTTAAATACAATTCAAGGTACCCAAGTACTAAAACAAGGGAGAAACACCAAGAGTTCTGTTAGATTTAGGCGCTATTTGGTAAGGCTCTAATTCTGGCTTTTAATTTTTGGCTTATAAAGCTAGGAACATGTTTTGGCATTGTTTTTTAGCTTTTACTATAACATAGCTGAATGATGGTAAAAGCGATAGATAAGCTTAAACAAACAACCCCTCACCTTCTCGATATGAATGCAAATGCAGACAATTTGGGACATTTTGAAAGAAAAATCCAAATAATATATATATAAATTGAAGCAATGTCTTTCTTTTGTAGAGTATTTTGTTATGTGCACTTCCTAGTTTCCATAAAAAAGTATGCTAAAACTTGACAACTTTCAAAGAAACCTGACGAGGGGTTAACTCATTAATGCCCATCGTAGATGGACTTAGGTTCGAGGAAGTGGGGCGCGCTTGATGCGTCGATCGGCTAGCAAACAAGCACACAGGGGACGCGAGGTTTACCCAGGTCCAGGCGTCATAGAGGACCCAACACCTGCTTGTCTACTCTTGGAATTATCGAGGAGTCAAAAGTTACAGGAGGTGAGCAGATGCAATCTGGCGATGGTGTGGAAAGTACGGTTGCGGATTGTCCTCCTCGCTGGCCCCTCCTAGCCTTTATATAGATAGGCTAGGTCTCGGGATAGCAGGCCGAGTCGGTTACGTATTACGATTTTCCCTTTAAACTTCTATCTTGAGTTTGCCGTGTGTCGCAAGCAGTCGAAGAATCCTTGGTCACCTGAATCTTGACTGGGCCTTAGCAACGTTGTGGGATTCTCCTAGGCTGGACCGTATATGCCAAGCTCGAGTACATGTAAGGTATGCCCATGTCAGTAGCCCCTGAGTGTCCGGTTGAATTGCAGATTTGAGTGGAGACTTATGAAGCTTTCGAGTGTACAGTTGAGCATGTTTTCAAATTCTCTTGTTTATATCATAGGGATTGTCGATATATGTGCCTGATTCATGCGATGTATCAGGATCAGTTAACTGCCTTAGGGCAAAACAACACAATCTACTCAAACTCGAGTCCCTGGACTCAAATTCAGAAAAGTGCTGGTGTGATTCGACTCATGCCGTGGAGGTCTTATAGAGTCGAATCCCAGTGTATAAGTGTGAGCACTTAACGTGTCCGTCAAGTCTTATCTCATCATACCTGGAGGCACGGGTCATTTCTGGTAGAATGCAGTAGATGCGTTGCAAGGCCTTCTTCTGGTCTTATCTTCACGTTGCAAGCGTGGCATCCAAATTTTTTCATCGCGAAGATGATTCGGGTGGCCCAGGAGATGCGGTCTCTTTGCAGGTTAAATGTGAGGCGGATTCGCTAATGCTTTCAAGTGTGGACGTAGTCAACACACATTTATTTAAAAGGAAAAATCATAGGGTGTGCTACCAACGCTCCCTATGGGAGTAGCTCTCGAGTTCCTATTCGAGTCGTAGACTCAAGTGGGGACTATGAGTGTTTGCGACTGCTGTTGTGTTCTGCTTGTTTCAGTCAAATGTGATTCCACCACTCCCTACGGGAATAACCCTGAGTCCATAGTCAAATCGCTGATCAAGTGAAGGGTTCAAGTGCAATTTCATTGTCAAAATGTTAGTAAGTCTATGAAGTTTATCGAGTGCGTGGCCAGCGCTCCTGTTAGCAGTAGCCCCCGAGTGCTTGATCGAGTCGAAGAATCGAGTAAGGACTATAGTAGTCAGAAGTTGCTCTTGTTGGAGTAAATGATGTCAGTGCTGACAATGAGATGATCTCACTTGCCCGTGTTGAGCGGTTTTGATGGGACGTGACGAAAGTGGGCCCCGTTTTTGACTTGGATTTAACCAGACGTGCATAATCTTCGATTTTAACTACATATCCTCGATTCTCGCGTGTAATGGGAGGAGTGGACCGACGGTTTGCTGATTTGCACTTCCATACATCGATATCGATTTGCGCCACGCGTATGACTGGTGCACTTCTGGCCGTTGGATTGCATCTGCGGTGAGGTCAAGTAGGGATTGTCGTGCGGTAATTTTCCCCACAACTCATCTTCTTCCTTGCGCACTAAGTCCATTGCTGCTCCTCGCTGTTCCATTGCTCGCACTTCCTTGTTGCGCTAGACGGGCTCTGACATTTTCCCAGCTACTTTCTGCACTCCCACCACAAGCTCAAGATAGGGAAAAATAAGGGTGCTTCTGCTGCTAGATCTGCGGCTGCCACTGTGGTGACCAAGAAGAAGGGCACTGCCGCCCTGGGCACTGGCACTGCTGCTACAGCTGCCAAGATGAAGGGTGCGGGCTCGCGCGTCACGAATGGGTCGTGGGGGCAAACCGCCATCAAGGAGACCGAGTTCTTCACCTGGCGTCAAGATGGCGCTCTCCCAGCCACCGAGGATGACTGCCGGATTCCTGGCGACTAGATAATCCCCCCGACGGATTTCGGGTGATGTTCCTCGCGTTTGTCATTCGTGGTCTTTCTCTCCCCCTTCACAAGTTTGCGAGGGGGTTACTCTGCTTTTACGGGCTCTAGCTCCATCAGCTGACCCCCAACTCCATCCTTCATATTGTTTGTTACATCACCCTGTGCGAGTGATGGCTCGGAATCAAGCCACACTTTAGCCTTTTCAAAAAACTCTTGAAACTTAGATGCCAGTCGGGCTCTAGGTTGGTAGTCTACGACATAGGAGGCTGCGGGATCCATGTGGACCCTAACGCCAAATATTCTGCCATCAACTCCAATGCATCTGTCCAAGGGTGGAGGTATAAGTGGTTTTCTATTCACGACTAGAAGGTCGATGAAGAAAACTTTAGGCTCGCTCCTTTTGACTCGAAGGCAGAATACAAGAGGAGGAGGTCGTGGAAGAACACGGTGATGCCTGGCAAAGCCGAGGAAACTGAGGCTCTGTACAAGTGTGTCTGTGACCTTGAGCTTTGTATGGGGAAGGAAGTAGGTGGCGAAGATCTCATTCGCACCTGTATGCGTCATCAAGTGCAGCCGCTGCAGGCTAGGGCGCACCCAATGTGATGCTGGACAGGTGTTGACGATGTCACTTGCGTCTCTCGAGAGGACATCTCTTAAGGTGAAGTAGACAGGAGGTTTCGACTACTGACCAAGTACACTGCCAGGGAGAAACTCCCTGGTGACTCAGCCGTGCCTCCCTTCTGCGCGAGTCATCCTCTACCTGAGGTGGCTTTCTTGTTAGCTCTTCCTATTTTTCCATTGCCTGATAGGTTTTCTTTTATATTGATGCTGCCTCTTATTCCAAGATAGGAGGGTGGCCACCGTGTTCCCTCCTCAGTCGGAGGGAGTGATCCCTCGCAAAGTGGAAGAGGAGGACGAGTCGGGTTCCACCGTCCCCATTGAGGAAGAGCAGGAAGCTCTCGAGTCCAGCAGGAACAGAGCTCGCAAGCGCTCCTGAAACAAGGATTCAGATGCATCTTCGCCGACAATGCCGGAGGGTCCCTCGACTGTGGTAGAGGAGCCAATTCCTGCTATGCCTATGAGTGCCATGGCTCCTCCTCTACGGAAGAAACTGAGGATACCGAAGGAGGTGTCTGATGACCTCTTCGACCTTGATGACTTTTACTCGTGAGTTTATGCTTCCACTAACTTGTCTTTGTGTCTTGGAAAAATTTCTCTGAGGTTGTGTCTTTATGCCTATGTTGTAGCAAAACCGCATCATCGTCGTCCGATGACTGCCGCTTTGTGAAGGAGTTTGGGTTCATGGACCCCAAAAAAAAGATGTGGCGGAGCAGTCGCATTCTCCCTTGGTGGCGGCCAACTCCGGTGCCAGCTCTGTGAGTTCTCCCATGCTGAGGGCACCAGATGGTGGCCCAGACTCCTATGCAGAAGGAATCTTCGGAGTCCCTGGAGGAGCACGCAAGTTTGCTTGACTTCGTCAGTCGAATTTAGATTGATGCTAATGCATATCTTCTTGTAGACTGTCGTGAAGGAATTTGTTCGCCCTGCCAAGAAGATTATACTGATTGGCCGTCAACATGCCTTACTAGAGACCCAGCATCACATATTTGAGGGTGAGCTTGCGTTTCGTATATCTGTGTTATTGTAGAAAATCACCAATCGTAAATGCTTGCTATTGTTTTTTACAGGTGAAAACAATGAGCTCCTCCGCAGCGTCAACACCCTCGAGAAGGGTCTTCCCACCATAGAGAACAAACGTGACGAGGCGCTCCAAACTCTTGAGGAGTCCAAGAAACGCGAGGAATCCTTGGGTTCCACCGCAGCTGACAGAGAGAAAGTGTTCGTAGAACAACTTTTCTCTATTGCTAAGGCACTCTCAGGTACGTCCTGCGTCATTTTGCTTATGAATATACGTTTCTTGCATGTTGTTGTGCTCATATGTATCTTCTCCAGATGCTGCTAGTGTGGACTTCGATGCCCAAGCTCTAGGCCGTCCAGATGGCTTGGCCGGTGCGGTGGCTGCAGTCGAAGACCACAGCGTCTCAGTCAAGGACTCACTCGAAAAGGCCAAGGGTGTACTTGGGCATCTTCGAGAGGAGATGATCCCCAAGGCCAAACTGATCGAGAATATTGATGGCATGGTGGAATCCTTCGCAGGAGGCGTGCCCATGGACTTCAAGAATACTCAGAGGAGTGTTGGAGTGACCATGGGACTCGCAATGGCGCAAGCTAACGGTGTTGACCTGAACCCCAATAGAGTCTTCTCGGCAATGTCGGTCACTACGGATGGCCAGCAGGTAGTGTTTGCTCCCTTTGCCACTGCTTGTCATAAATATGGGCCTCGGCTCATCGAGACACTCGCCAAGTACTCGGGGGAGCTGAGGCGGCTGAAGACGACGAAAGCCACAACGTTAGAGGCTGTGAACGAGAAGGCGATGGCGTCGGAGACTGCCACAGACTCGATGAAGCACCCAAGTGCTCCTACGTAGATATAGGTTATCCCTCTATTGACCTTTTGTAATATGTTAGCTTCTCCAGACGTCTTTATGATTTGCATCTTGTCTGTTCGGGGTGCTACCTTTGCAAACTTGCTGAACTCGATGTTTTTATTATGTTGGAATTTTTTTGAGTGGTTGGTCTTATCCATCTCTTCCTATGTCTGGATAGGGTACTTCGAGTGGTCCATCTGACGCACCTCCCACCGATGAACCCGTGGCGCAGCTACGTTAAAGGGTGGAGGAGCTGTCGCTGCTTTCCCGATTGCGTGATTGCGTAAAACACTTGGAGCGGGAGATGCCTATTATCTGTGGCAGCGCAGATGTGTGGAAGTCCAAGGCCGAAAAATCTTGTGAACAAGAAAAGTATCTTCTGGGCGAGGTGGCTCATTTGAATGAGCAACTGGAGTGTTAGTTTCCTTAGCTTCTTCTCCTTTTCTCGACAGTCATGTCGGCAAATTATCCTTATACTTTTTGCTGCCGTTTGCAGTTGTTAGTGCTAGCCATTCGCAGGAGGAGAGGGACTGAGTCACCATTAGGCTAAACAACTTGACCCAGGAGCAATTGGAAGCTAGCTGGTACTTTTGGGTTGATCAGGATTGCATAGTCGCATTGGCAACGATGCAAGATCGTGTGTCGCAGGTGCTTCTGTACTTTAAGAAAGCGCAGTTGTGCCTGAAGCACATCTTTCGGGCAATGTTTCCATTGGACGCGGTTCCTTCAAGCTTGCTAGCTTTACTGAAGAAGTTACAGGATGCCAGCACAGTTCGCGAGTGCGTGCGTCAGTAGTTAGTCCCAGGTGCTAAGGCTGCATTGGCGCTTGTTCGCTTGCATCGACCTGATCTGGATCTCGCAGTTGTTGCTGCTGGACCGCCACCCCTCCAGAAGGGATGGCATGGAACATGGTGCCACATTATCGAGCGGTTGATCAGCCAGCCGAAGATATTATCGAGTTGTTCGAAGAACGTACCAATGTTCTCCTTTTCCGGCAGTAGAGTAGTTTTGAACCTGCACATAGTTGCATAGGTGTTGTAAAGTTCGTATAAGTACGTCGGGTGTTTTGTTACCTATTTATATGTAAAAGCTTGCTAGCTTGTATATTTTCCGAGTATCTTGTACTCTGCAGTTCCTTTTTGTTAGGCTGACGCATATTTGTCTTAGCATCTTGTCAACCTGTCAGGTGCGTTACATCTGGGTTGGTTTTACCAAGGGTTCGATTGATAGTACGTCAGCTACTCAGGCTACTGCGTTTATTCGTGTAACGAGATGGAAAGGGTGGTGTAGCCCCCCGAGTGATGTAATTGCGAGTGAAAAATAGAAAACATAGAGTTGGGGGCACTTAGCTTTATTTATTCACAGAATATCAGGAGATACAATATGTGTGGCTAAGTAGCCTGTTTGAATAGCCTTATTTGTAAACTAAAACATCTAAGGGTAGAAACGACGCAGTTGCACGATGTTCCAGGGGTTGGAGTATGCGACTCCACTTTCTACATCTTTAAGGCGGTAGGCGCCACCTGGGATTACTTCGATAATCACATAAGGTCCCTCCCAAGGGGACTCGAGCTTGAGGTTCCCTTGCTACTTCAGTCGCAGGACCAGGTCTCCTTTGATGAAGGACCTTGGGCGTAGCCTTCTGTTGTGGTAGTTGCGGAGGTTTTGCTGGTAGATCATAGATCGCTCTGCTGCTAGCTCGCGTGCTTCATCGAGGAGATCGACAAAAAATTTGAGTGTGAGAGTTGATTCTACCTCGCTGTATGCTACGACCCATGGGGTTTTGTAGCATACTTGTACAGGTAGTACTGCCTCGGCACCGTGTACCATGAAGAATGGAGTATAGCCTGTGGCGCTGTTTGGAGTTGTGCGTAGGCTACATAGTACTAACTATAGCTCCTCGGGCCAGCACCTAGCAGCTCTTTCGAGTGGCTAGAGGATCCTTTTCTTGATGCCGCCGCAGATGAGGCCGTTGGCCTTTTCAACTTGACCGTTGGTCTTAGGGTGCGCCATTGGGGCGTAGCTGATGTTGATTCCCAGGTTGTTGCCCCTGATTGATTTGTTACCTACATGGCCTCGATCCACTTCGTAAATTTCTCGACTACGACGAGGAGGTAGACGTATCCTCCAGGTGAAGATTTGTGCAGCTTGCCGACCATGTCGAGTCCCCATTGGACGAAGGCCAGGCCATAGGTATTGTCCTGAGTTCTGCGCTAGGTGTGTGCGGTTTATCTGCGAATCGTTGGCAAGCATTACATCGCTAGACATTGTCCTTAGCATCATGCATTGCCATTGGGCAGTAGAATCCAGCTCGTAGAGCTTTGCGATGAGGGCGTGACTGAGCATGATGGCTGCAAGTGCATTCATGTATATCGAGGAGGATGGCTCTTCCGTCTCCGTTGTAGACACATCATTGAAGAACTCCTGTGATGTTGCGCTTGTACAATTCGCCGTTGATGAGGGCGAAAGCCTTGGATCGTTGCGCTATATGACGCGCATCTGTCGGGTCATCTGGCAACCTATTGCTGAGTAGATATGTGATGTATGGTTCTGTCCAGGATGGCTCGATCATCATGACCTCCATGGGACATTCGTGTCCTATATCTTTCTCGATGTCCTCGAGTGCGTCGGTTGGCGTAGCCCATGAGTCCTTTGACATGCTAGCTTTCTGTTCTTAAGCCTTTGGCTTGATGGAGCGCTCGCAGATTTGCTCTAGAAATACTCCAGGTGGCACTGGGACACAAGTGGAGCCAATGTTGGTGAGTGTATCTACTTCCTCGTTGCTCTTGCAGCCAACGTGCCGCAGTTCGCAGCCATCAAAGTCTCCTTCGAGTGTGTCATATAGGTCACAGTAGGCGATCATGTTGTTGATTAGAGCGTCACACTAGTTCATGGTTTGATTGACTACCAGTTTGGAGTCGCCGTAGATGACGAGTCACGTCGCGCCACAAGCTTTGGCCATCCACATCCCGTGGAGTAGGGCTTCGTATTCGGCTTCGTTGTTGGAGGTGCGGAACTGCATTCGCCAAACGTACCTCATCTTGTCGCCTTGTGGCGATGTTAGGATGACGCCCACGCTAGCTCCTTCTTTACGTCTGGATCCGTCGAAGTGCATTGTCCAAAGATAGGACATGTCTAGTTTGTCGGGGAGCTGGTTCTCCATTTAGTGGACGAGGAAGTACGGGAGTACTTGCGACTTGATCGCATCTCGCTTCTCGTATGTGATGTCTCGTGGAGACAGTTCAATCCCCAAAAGTGTGACTCGTCCGGTGGCGTCGGGGTTGTTGAGGATGTGCCCTAGCAGAGTGTCGCTCACCACAATGATGGGGTGCTCCTAGAAGTAGTGGTGCAGTCGCCTGGCTATCATGAAGACGCCATATGCCAGCTTCTAATAATGCGGGTACTGCTGTTTTGTCGGTGTGAGCACCTCGCTGATGTAGTAGACTGGGCGTTGTACCCCATGGACTTTGTTTTCTTCGGCTCGTTCCACTACGAGCATGGTACTAACCACCTGGTTGGTGGCGGAGATGTATAACAACAGCGGCTCCTTTTCTTGAGGCATTACCAACACCGGCGAAGTGGATAGTAGACGCTTGAGGTCTTCGAATGCTTCTTGTGCTTCGTCTGTCCACTCGAATTTATTAGCCTTGCGAAGGAGTTGGTAGAAAGGTAGCGCCATTTCTCCCATCCGACTGATGAATCGACTGAGCACCACGATTCCCCCAGCTAGCTGTTGGACGCCTTTTACATTCTTCGTCTTGTCCATGGCCAGTATGGCCTTTATTTTCTTCGGGTTGGCTTCGATCCCTCTCGCGGAGATGAGGTATCCAAGCAATTACCCAGATGGTACGCCGAAGGCGCATTTTTCCGGATTCAGTTTGATCCGGTAGCGGTCGAGGTTATCGAAGGTCTCGCGAAGATCTTCGAGTAACGAGGCTTCCTCCATGGTTTTGACGATGATGTCGTTGATGTAGACTTGAATGTTAAGACCAAGCTGGTTCTTGAGGTAGGCCTGCATACACCACTGGTAGGTGGCCCCTGCGTTTTTCAGCCCAAAAGGCATCGTTGTGTAGCGGAAGACGCCAAAGGACGTGATGAAGGCTGTTTTCTCCTGGTCTTCCTCATTCATTCGAATCTGGTGGTAGCCTTAGTAGGCATCAAGGAAGGAGAGGCACTCGCATCCTGCGGTGGAGTCGATTATCTGGTCGATCCGCAATAACAGGAAGTGATCCTTTGGGAAATGTTTTTTCAGGGAGGTAAAGTCCATGCACATCCGCAGGATATCCGTGTCCTTTTTAGGATCCAGCAAGAGGTTTGCTACCCAGGTGCTTTCCTTGATATCGCCTATGAAGTTAGAGTCGAGGAGTCTATTGACTTCCATACTGACCGCTTTTGCCCGTGGCTCAGATAGTCGATGTATTGTTTGTTTCACTGGTCTTGCTTCAGGAGTCACATTGAGTGAGTGCTCGGCGAATTCCCTGGGAACTCCTGGCATATCCGCTAGACACCAGGTGAAGATTTCCCAGCGCTCACGAAGGAATTTGACGAGTGCGAGTTCCTATGCAGGACTCAAGTTGTTGGCGATGAGGGTTGTCTTGGTCGGGTCCGTTGGGTGGACCTGGACTGCCTTGGTGTGGATCGATGTGTCGAAGGATTGGTCAGGTGATCTTGGCAGCTGTCGGACCTCTCGCAGCTTCCATTGACTGTGATAATACCATTGGGGCCCGGCATATTCATCTATAGGTAGGCATAGTGTGGCACCACCAAGAACCTCGCAAACGTGACACGTCCGAGGATGCAGTGGTATTACGAGGGCCAGTCAACAACTTTGAATTTGATGCGCTCTCGCCAGAAGTTTGCCGGTGTTCCGAAGATGACATCCAAGCTGATTTTGCCTAGGGGGTATACGCCCTTCTCTGGGACGATGCCGTGGAATGTTGTGTCTAAAGTTTCCAGGCATCACAGGGGGATTCGCATGGCACACAAGGTGCTTGCAAACATGAGGTTGATGCCGCTGCCACCATCCATGAAGATACGACTCATCTCGAAGCCTTCGATTTGCGCCTCGAGCACCAGGGAACAGTGACCTGGGCAGGGTACTTGATGCCGATGGTCGTGCTTGTCGAAAGTAATGCAGGACAAGCTCCCAGTGAGGTACACAGTGGTGGAGATTGGCGAGTTCATCGCCAAATTAACTTGGCGAGTGATTGATTTTTTCACCCCATTTGATGGGCATCCGTTTTCGATCATTCCCCGTGGGTATGGCTCGCCTGCATTGTTTTGGACTGGCGCAGCTGCAGGAGGTGGTGGCTTGGGTGGTGGTGGTGGCGCTCCATGAGCTACAACACTCGGGGCAGCTCCATAGCCCTAGTTTATCGCGTCGCGATTCATCTGGGCTAGGCCTTCATGGAGCCTGAGGAACTCACGTCAGTCCTTTAGAAGGTGGCTGGATTTTTTGTTGCCGTCGTGCTTGTCGATGTAGAAGTGTACATTGCACGGTCCAAATAGTTTATCCTGGATAGATGTTCCAGGTGCCTCATCGCGAGTGCGGAGTTGCCACACTCGCGTGGTTTTCCTGTTGTCGTGGTATCCACCACTGCAGTATCCGTTGTTGTAGTTGCTGTCATTGCATTTGTTGGCGTAGCCATCCGCGACCATGTCAACTTCCTCACGGTCCTCGTAACCGCGCATCCGACGATTTCCTCAGCAATCGCGTCTGCAAATGAGGTCATCATCATCATCTAAGTGGACCCGGTTTTTCATCAAGTCCTCTCCATCGTCCCACCTATCCGTGATCTCAATCAGGTGGTCGATTGTTTTGGGATTTGAGCGGCCCCACTCCTCTCTGAGCTCTCTGCGGCGCAGACCGCCATTGAATGTCGATTGCGCGGTCCTCAGAGATGTCTTTTGTAGAGTTTTTGATGATGGATCATCTCTAGATGTATGAGCGCAGCGACTCGCCGGTCTTTTTTTAGCAGCCTCTTAATTCTTCGATTTGTGTGGGCCTTTTGTAAGTTCCCTTGATGTTTCGCACGAAGCTGTAAACCAGCTCATCCCAGCTGTGAATCGATCCGCGCGGGAGGTTGTTGAGCCGCACACACGAGCGACACCTTGCAGCAGTAGCTAGAGGCATTGCATTTCTGTGCTCGTGGTTCCGCCGTGCAGCCTAATGGAGGAAATGTGATCCTCCAGCCAGATCTTCGGGTCTTGGAGGCCGTCGAATTTCGGGTTCTTTGATGGGAGTTTGAACCCTTTTGGCATTCGCTTTTGTCGAATGGCTCTGCTGAAGCAGCTGGCTCCGTAGAGCTCTATCTCATCATCCTCCGAGTCAGTCGAGTGGGCACGCCTCACGCGCATCTTTTCGACTTTGCACTGTGTGATGTCATCGCACACGTCATAGTCGTAGTTGTGTCACCGTGAGCAGCGTTGTCGCAACGAGTCATGACTATCATCGCTGGAGGAGGGGTAAGAGTAGCGCTTGACTAGAGCCTTTCTTTTCTTCGGCTCCGACGTTGGATCTTTGACGAGGGCAGCTTCGACTAGTCCCAGGCCAGCGATCGTAGATCGGTGCATGGAGGACCTGGGTCCCCAGGTGCCGGCTGGTTGTTTAGCAGGTACATAGTGGCTTCCGTCACCGCTGCTTGTGGTGTTTTGGGGAGCACATTGTCCCGCGTGTCCACTATCATGGACGAGAAGTCGAGGATTCCCGTGGCTTCCACTTGCTCCTTCTCGGTGAGGTGAGCGAGTCGAGAACGTCTTCTAGAAGCGTATGATCGTTGCCTTCAGAGGAGGATCCTCCGATGGAGGAGAGTTGAGCCTGATGGAGGCTCGACTCATCCGCCACCCTTCTGCGCTTATCGAGCTGGGCGATTACTTGTTGCTAGCGCTTGAATTCTTCATTGAGCAGCAAGTGATAACCCATCAACATGCCTTGCGACGAGTTGAGTGGTAGGGGATTGCCTCGTAAGGCCTCCCAGCAACGAGCTTACTCAGCATCATTGAGCTTGATCAGCACGTGCTCCCGGGTTTGCTCATTCGCCGAGAGGTTTGGCTGATCTTCTGGGGTGGGCCCTTCTGGCCCGATGTTAGTGGGGGCGCCATTGGAGGGGCCACCGTTCGTGACAGGGATACCGCCGCCAGTGCCGGTGTTATCCCGAGTGCCACCATTGTTGCCCATGTTGATGACGGAGCACATGTAATGGCTGGGGAAGTTGTTGCTCCCGCAGCTTTCAGATCCAGAGCCGTATGCTCCATCCTCTGTCGCCAGATCGCTTAGATCAGAATCGCAACTACTGTCGCTGTCCATTTTCCCGACTAATGTCGCGGCGTTAAGATCACTTAGGGTGCCAATCGGCGGCGGAAACCACGATGTAGGAGCAATCGCGGGAACCATCGGCTGGTCAGGGAGGCGAAGTGTGCCTAGCCGACCAATTGGAAGCGTAAGCTCCCGATCACCAGGTCGATTCCATCGCCCACGGACTCGAAATCCGGGTGAGTGGGCAGCGTGTGGATGGTGAAGTCGAAGGCAACAAAAGAGGAGGCGAGTCTCCACTGCCGCGAAGTCGTAGATCATGGTTGATGGGGCCGAGGAAGCCGCAACATCAGCACTCCCTATTCCCACAGACGGCGCCAATTGACGAGGGGTTAACTGATCAATGCCCATCGCATATGGACTTAGGTTCGAGGAAGTGGGGAGCACTGGAGGCATCGATCGGCTAGCAAACAAGCACACAGGGGATGCAAGGTTTACCCAGGTTCAGGCCTCGTAGAGGACCCTAATCTTGCTTGTCTGCTCTTAAAATTATCGAGGAGTCAAAAGTTACAGGAGGTGCGCAGATGCAATCTAGCGATGGTGTGGAAACTAGGGTTGCAGATTGTCCTCCTCGCCGCCCCTCTTAGCCTTTATATAGATAGGTTAGCTCTCGGGATAGCATGCCGAGTCAGTTACATATTAGGGCTTTCCCTTTAAACTTCTATCTTGAGTTTGTGGTGTGCCGCAAGTAGTTGGCGTCTCCTTGGTCACCCGAATCTTAACTGGGCCTTAGCAACGTCATGGGCTTCTCCTAGGCTGGACCGTATATGCCAAACTCGAGTACCTGTAAGGTATGCCCATGTAAAAACCCGTTTCACAATATGGCGTACCATGTATGAGCATTCATGGCTTTCAAACAAGATGACCAAGGTCATGGAAATATGTTTGCCATAGTTTTGATAATGTGTCCATGTTTGGTAGATCGGTGCATAACTTCATATTAGTATTTCAAATAATGTTTACAAAGGGTGCATCCAAATTCAAAGTTATTTTAAATTTTCCAAGTGACAATAATGGCTTCCGTTGTGAAGCAACTACAAAGACTATATGTGGTTCAAAATCTCACCGCACCAATTTTCTCACAAAGTATAAAAACTTTGATGGGTAATGCCCAAGTTTCATGAATTTTCAAGCTTCCAAGCCAAGTTCGCTGATTAACGATTTTATCCCGGTTTAGCGAAAAATGTTCGTATTTTGAACAACAAGCAATGGGAATATCTACTTCCCGTAATTCTGGCTCACTAACATGTGGGTCACTTACATGGTGGGTCCAAAATGTTAGTGTAGGTCGGAGTGGGCGGGGAGGTAAATATTGAAGAAGGGCAGGGAAACATCGATGGGGTGATGCACTTGGGAGAACCCAAATTTACCACCTATATCCCTCTGTTTTTGCAGTGCTCCTCGGATTCTTGTTTCTGGAGCAGGGATAGAAGAGGATTTTTGCATTCTAAAAAGAGGTGAACCATGTTTGAATGGATGAGTGGGATATTTTAATGGATGGTGCAATGTTTGGGCGCGGTACAAAATTTTTGAGGTCGAAGCTTCTAGCATACTCTACTCCGGCGTGGGGGCAATTAAATGCACTGTCACCGTTTAGACCCACGTGCGAGCGAGAGTTTCTTTCCAGCATTTAATTGAGTTTCTAGGGATTTGCTCAAATTTTTGAACAATTCAAGGCTTTCAAGAAGATGACCATCGTAAAAAAAAGGTGACCAAGGTAATGGAAATAGTTTATGATGACATGTCCGCATTTGGTAGATCGGTGCATCTTGGCAAATCAACCAATATGTCTAGTTCCAAATGTGAAGTTTATTTTCGAATTTCCAATTAACAACAATGTGTTTTGTTGTGGAGCAACTACAAAGATGATGACTCAAAATTCCACTGCCCCAATTTTTCACACAATGTATAATGCCATTTCAAGCTTCCAGTCTAAACTTGTGCAATAAAATAATTTTTGGGGCTAGATGGTTGAACGGATGGGCGGGATATTTCAGTGCTCTGCAGAAAATTTTAAGTTGAAGCTTCTAAGGTAAGCTAATCCCACTTGGGATGTTGTCCCCGTAAGATAGACCCATAGGCATGTATGTGATACATCCAAAACGTATCTACTTTCCTAAACAATTTTGCTATTGTTTTTCCTCTAAACTTGTGTGCTTTGGGTACAACTAAAACGGACTGGCGCTATTTTCAGCAGAATTACCTTGGTGTCTAGTTTTTTTTGCAGAAAATCAACTATCAAGAAAAATCTCGGAAAATATGCCAAAAATCCTATTTCATCAGAAGACTCACGGAGCCAGAAGACGAGATGGAGTAGGGCCACAAGGGGCCCACACCACCTGGCCTCGTGGGCCATGCTAGGCTACGCCTGGGGGTGGTGTGGCTGCCTCGGCTGCCCCCTCAGCCTCCCTCTTCGCTTATAAGTTGCCTCTTGACCTAAAAACCGAGGGTGGTTTGATGTTTATCTAGAAAGAGTTTCGTTGCACCGCGACCACCAGATTCCGTGATTCAGAAACAGAAACTCTGTTCTGGCACACTGCCGGGACGGGGAATTGGAGGAGATCATCGCCATCATCATCACCATTGCTTCTCCATCGACCATCCATGTTTCTCCCATCCATGAGTGAGTAATCCCCCGCTATAGGCTATGGGGATGGTTGGGATTGGATGAGATCGTTCATGTAATGGCATCAGATTGTTAGGGCATTGTGCCTAGTATCTACTATTAGTGCTTTTTGACTTTGTTGCAACTTGTTATGCTTAATGCTGTCACTAGGGCCCGAGTTCCATGATTTCAGATATGAACATGTTATTGATTCATTATGATAGTATTGTTTATGGTCTTACCTGCAAGTTGTATACACATATTGTTGTCCGGAACCAAAGGCCCTGAAGTGATAGCAATTGGGATAACCAGAGGGAATGGCTTTGATGTGAGGATCACATGTGTTCATGGAGTGTTAATGCTTTGCTCCGGTGCTCTATTAAAAGGAGCACCTTAATTGCCAGTAGTTCCCTTGAGGCCCCGTTGCAAACGGGTTGGCCGGACAAAAGATGTTGTGCAAGTTCTCATTGTGAGCACGTGTGAATATATATGGAACACATGCCTATGATTATTTAGTACTTGGATGCTTTATCTTATTTATCTGCAAATGCCCTATGTCTTGATTTCCATGTGAATTGTCTTGTCCATGCAACACCCGTCCACCCATCCCTATGCCTACCGCGCTCTAATCCTACTGTTTACTACAATTGTTACTATTGTCTTTACTTTTACTACTGCTATTACTTTACTATTGCTACTACAAAACTGTTGCTACTTCTAAACTGTTGTGAGCAAGATTGTTTCCAAGTGTAGCTGAATTGACAACTTAGTTGTTAAGGCTTATAAATATTCTTTCGCTCCCCTTGTGTCGAATCAATAAATTGGGTTTCACTTCCCTCGAAAATACTGCGATACACCCCCTATACTTGTGGGCCATCAAGACTATTTTTTGGCGCTGTTGCCGGGGAGCATAGCTTTATTTATCAAGTTCACTTGGAATCAATATTGTTCACTACCCTCCATCCATCATGGGTAAGTCTCGTGATGGCAAGGTTCCTATTTTACCATCCACTACAAGAAGAGGTATGGTTCTGAACACCTCTGTTGCTCTTGATTCACCATCTGTTATGAGTAAGCTCCTTACACCACCACATACACATGCTACACACACTGCTACTACTGCTGAATCTGAAACTTCTGATACTTATGATGTTGCTTCTACTGTGCTTGATAAGAGTGGTTCATTAGGTCCTTTCCTAGATGCTATGATTGCTAGAACTATAGCTGGAAATAATGAAACTCCTAATGAAGACACTACTACACCTATCAGTTCACCTGAGTCTAGAGAGAGCTATGATATTGAAGATGGCTAATGAATTTATTAAAGAATGTCAAAACACCCATGATAGGAGTGTTATTAAGAGTCTCCTTGAGAGGCGTACTATAAAACCCAAATTGTCTCCTAATGCTAAGTTTGCTGCATCTCCCATAAACATTAAAGATAAGGATTATGATTTCTCTCTTGATCTATCTTACATAGCTATTGTTGAGAAAGAACCTTTTTGTGGGACTAAGAATAAAAGTGCGGTAGCACATATGACTGAGCTTTCTACCATGAGTAGCCTGTTTTCTGATGATATTAAGATGCACACCTACTTTGTTGCTAAAATTTTCCCTTTTTCACTGAAAGGAGAAGCTAAAACTTGGTTTCATAATTTACCTCCTGGATCTATTGATAGCCCTGATTTCTTCATTAGTACTTTCCTGCAGAAATATTTTCCTCCTAGTGCTAGACATGCTATTTTGCAGGAACTTTTTGATTTTAAACAAGGAGAAAAAGAGATATTGCCTGAATCATGGGCAAGGTTTTGTGCTTTGATTCATGCACAGGCTGGATGTCCATTACCTAAGAATGAGCTTCTTGATATATTTTATAATGGACTAACTGAAGAATCTAGGACATACCTAGATAGATGTGCTGATTGTGTTTTCAGGAATAGGACTCCCAAGGAAGCTGAAGAATTAATGGCTAAAATAAGCAAGAATTATAAAGACTGGACTCCTCCTGAACTAGCTATACCCAAAACAATTATAGCTGAACCAGCTATACCTGCGCCTATACCATCATCTAAGAAGAGGGGAGTTATTGAACTAAATGGTGAAGTGATGAAGGAAGTTAAGAAATGTCTTAAGGAGAAGGGAATTAAAGCTGCAAATGTGAAGAATTTACCTCCTATAGAAGAATTATGTAAGCCAATCTCCCACTCATCCACTATTGAGGTATACTCTCTCCAACATTTTGATGAAGGTGATATCCCTTACTCTAAACCTCCTGATCAATGCTTAGAAGAATTCAATATTTTTATTATTATGCATGATAATTTTAATAAAAGGGTGCAAAATCATTTAATGGAAAACTCTAGAGCTATTGTTGAGTTAAAATATATTATGGAAAGAACATCTAATGATGTTAAAATGCTTGTTAAACATTTTCAAATGGTTCAAACTCAAATTAATCGGCTTATTAAGGTACAAAAAGACTTGCTAGTTAATGCTGCTAAAGAAAAACATGCTTATGAAATTAGAACTAGAAGTGGTGCTGCTACCCAGGATCCTCTATATCGTAAGGGGCATCCTAAAAGAATTGATCAGGATTCTCAACAAGCTAAAAATAATGGTACTACTCCTAAGAAAAGAAAGAAGAAACATAAAACTATTGTAGAACCCTCTGAACCTGCTAAAGATCCTAATAGTATATCTGTCTCTGATGCTAAAACTGAAAGTGGTAATGAAGACAATGATGTTCCTGATAAAGAAAAAGTTGAAGAAGAACCTGAAAAGCACACTAAGAAAACTAAATACACTAAAGAAGATTTTGTTGCTAAGAAACATGGTAGTGAAAGAGAACCTTGGGTCCAAAAACCTATGCCTTTCCCTGATAAGAAACACAAGTCAAAGGAAGATGAACACTATAATAAGTTTTGTGAGTGGATGAAACCTTTATTCTTGCAAATTCCTTTGGCTGATGCTATTAAATTGCCTCCTTATTCAAACTATATGAAGGATATTGTCTCGACTAAAAGGAAGATCCCTAATGAAGAAATCTCTACTTTGCTTGCTAATTATTCCTTTAATGGTAAGGTTCCAAATAAACTTGGAGACCCAGGGATTCCAACTATCTCGTGCTCTGTTAAAAATAGTTATGTTAGAACTGCTTTGTGTGATTTGGGAGCAGGAGTTAGTGTTATGCCTTTTTCTCTGTATAAGAGACTTCAACTGGAAAAACTAATACCAACTAATATATCTTTGCAAATGGTTGATACATCTATTACTATTCTTGTTGGTATATGTGAGGATGTACCTGTTCAAGAGGCTCATAATTCGTTGATATTAACTAATTTTGTTGTGCTTGAAATGCCTGAAGATGATAATATGTCTATTATTCTTGGGAGACCTTTTCTTAATACTACAGGAGCTATTATTAATTGTAATCAAGGAAAGGTGACTTTCAATGTTAATGAAAAGGAGCATACTGTCTATTTCCCCAAGAAGATTGATAGGACTTATCACTACAACAAATGTGATTATCTGTGACGCACATTCAGTGACAATTCAGTAAAAAAAACGTCATGTTTTATGAAAAAACGTCACAATTTGGATGAATCACTGACGTTTTTCCCTGAATCGTCACAGAATGAGCGTCATATATAATCACATATGTTGTAGTGTATGGTTTAAATTCAATTGAACATGTTGAGGGCATTCAAGTTGGAGAAATATATTGTCCATACCAAGAGAAAAATATGAAACTATTATGATTGGGACCATTGCTATCAAGGTTGAGGTAACATAATCATTAGTGGAATACAAAGTCTTGTTTCATATAAAATTGTTTTGGTAACAAGATGTGATCAACCTTGTTAACAAAGGGATTTTAATGAACAAAATAATGTTTTCACCATGATTATCTTTGTTTACTTTTATTTTATCCATTTTTGTTTTTGCTTTCGTTTAGTTTACTTTTCTATTGTTAGTTGCTTCCATTTTAGAGTGTCTTAGAACTTCTGAAGTTTTAGTTTTGTTTTGTCATTGCATCTTTCCAAAAACCTTTTTTCTATTAGAAAATCATTCATCTTTACCTGAAAATTGCTCAAAAAATCCCAGAAAATTCATATTAAATTTTTATGTGAAAAAAGCAGCACAGAAGTGCCTGGAGAGTATCAGGGGGGCCCACCAGGCAGGCACACCCCCTGGTGGCGCGGCCAGCCCAGGGGCATGCCTGGCCATGGTGTGGGCCACCCCTGGCCCTCCACTCACTCTCTCACTTCCCACTTTGTTCTCTCTCGCGAGAAAACATCAGTTCTTTGCTCGAAATCGCGTTCTTGCTGTTCTTGCCGATGTTTTTCGATCTCCTTGCTCAGCCCATCTTTGCTGCTGAAATTTGGAGCATCTGTTCTCCGGTATGTGACTCCTCCACTTATCCAAGTAGAGCTGTGTTTAGTGGTTTATATCTTGAGTATTTTGCTACTATAGGTGACAGGTTATAGGAGCTTGTAAGCTTGTTCAATGCTTAGAGATATTGTTTTGATTCATGTTTAGGTCTCTTACAAGTCCCTATGAGTAGTGCCCTTCATTATATATTCACTTTGTAATAACTTGTGTAATTGATGTTTAAATTTCAGAATATCAAAGATGAACAACCACACCTTTGGAGAAATATTTGAGAGGGACACACCTAGGAGGTCAAGGCCCTCAAGATCAGCCTCTCAGTTTAGGCCTTCATACAATGAAGATCTCATTGCACCACACTTTGGCATTGAAGGAGATGAGGGGGATGCTCACCCATCTACTTTTCCTTGTTACACCTTTTTGCAAGCTGCAGGGATCCTCGATGATTTCTTACTACTGATTCAGAGGGTCGGTTTGACCACATCATGGAAGATGAGAGTGAGAAATATGCCAAGCTCACCAAAACTATCGTTGAGAGTTTTGTTTTCACTAACACCCCCTTTCAGTCTATGTTTCTTTCAGAATTTATAATCTGCCATTTACCATGCCATTGGAAAGATTTTGCAGCATTATAGGTATAGGCGTGATGGGGACCGTGAAGAAGATCCAAGGGCGACCCGCTGATTTGCTGGAGCTCTATCGAAGCGTGACCAATGACGATGACCGCCTAGCTCAGCGCGGGAAGATAAGAAACATCCAACTCCCAGCTCTTAGATATTTTGCCTATTATCTTGCTATTAGCATTCTTCGTAGGGAGAATACGAGTAATATCTCTAATTACCATTTAGCCTTCCTCGTTCCTGCACTTAATAATGATACTCGGTACAATCTTGGCTCTCTCATTGCTCCCCGCCTAGCTGCTAGCGGACCTATTTATGGGCGCATTATTGCTTCATGTATGGTTACTGCGTTAGAGCTGTTTGTGGATCCTAATGATACTATATTGGCACCACAAAGGCTTGATCTTGCTGCCATGAAAACACATCACTTCATCACTGCTGACTCTGATATGGAAAGTTTAGTATACAGGATGTTGTTTACTTACGGGGATGAAAGGGAGATTCCTTTGCCGCAATCTACTTTGTTCAGTGTTCACAGGAGGCCATGGTCGCGCTCCAAGAGGAGGTGGACCAGCAGCTCCGCTTGCTCGGTTTCCACAGGCAGCACCAGGAGGATGTGCCCTCCTACGATTACTCTGCACACTACGCTGGAGCATCTTTGAGCTCACACCAGGACGATGGTACCTCCTCACCATACTATGGAGGCACTCCATCTTGGCCAGCTTGCGATTGATACCCACTTAGGCAAAAGCCTAAGCTTGGGGGGAGGTACACCGACATCACGCTCATCTACATATCATGTTTAGTCGGTACTTTGTATATTCTTGTTTCGTTCTCTTTTTAGTTTTCGTTCTTTCTTTACTTTTGCTTTCTAAAACAAAAAAGGACCAAAAATATTTTTGTTTTTTCTCTTTGTTTGCTTCTTCTTCTTTTTGCCTTGGTTTGCTTTTCCCTTTTTTCTTTGTTTGAACTATTAGAAAAACCCAAAAAGATTTTGCTTTGCTTGTTCTTCCTTTTTGGTTCTTGCTTTTAAAAATCGAAAACACCAAAAATATTTGTTCTTCTTCTTTGGTTTTGTGTGTTTGTTGCAGGGTTCAGGAGTCCTCAGTGGAATTTGGTTTCATGTTATTATTCAAGCCACACAAGTGAAGGGCAATAATGAGGATTAATGACAACTTGAGGTTTGGTAAGAGGTTGTTAACGAACTCTATTTGTTTTCATTTTTGTACATATACTCATCATTGTGGGCATGCTTAGTCTGCTCATGTAGGGTATATGTTATTTATGGATGTGATGACCCACAAGTATTGGGGGTGTATCGTAGTATTTTCGAGGGAAGTGAAACCCAATTTATTGATTCGACACAAGGGGAGCCAAAGAATATTTATAAGCCTTAACAACTGAGTTGTCAATTCAGCTACACCTGGAAACAATCTTGCTCACAGCAGTTTAGTAGTAGCAACAGTTTTGTAGTAGGAATAGTAAAGTAGCAGAAGTAGTAAAGTAAAGACAGAAGTAACAATAGCAGTAAACAATAGGATTCGAGTGCGGTAGGCATAGGGACGGATGGACGGGCGTTGCATGGACAAGAAAATTCACATAGCAATCAGAACATAGGGTAATTGCAGATAAATAAGATAAAGCATCCAAGTACTAGATAATCCTAGGCATGTGTTCCATATATAGTTATACGTGCTCGCAATGAGAACTTGCACAACATCTTTTGTCCTGCCAACCCGTTTGCAGCGGGGCCTCAAGGGAACTACTAGGAATTAAGGTGCTCCTTTTAATAGAGCACCGGAGCAAAGCATTAACACTCCGTGAACACATGTGATCCTCACATCAAAGCCATTCCCTCCGGTTATCCCGATTTCTGTCACTTCGGGGCCATTGGTTCTGGATAACAACGTGTGTATACAACTTGCAGATAAGACCATAAACAATACTATCATAATGAATCAATAACATGTTCAGATCTGAAATCATCGCACTCGGGCCTAGTGACAAGCATTAAGCATAACAAGTTGCAACAAAGTCATAAAGCACTAATAAAAGATACTAGGCACCATGCCCTAACAATCTGATGCCATTACATGAACAATCTCAACCAATCCCTACCATCCCCATAGCCTACAGCGAGGGATTACTCACTCATAGATGGGGGAAACATGGATGGTTGATGGAGAGGCGATGGTGATGATGATGTCGATGATCTCCTCCAATTCCCTGTCCTGGCAGGGTGCCAGAACGGAGTTTCTGGTGCTGTTTCGTGGAATCTGGTGGTGGCGGCGGAGCGGAACTCCTTCTAGAAAAACGTCGAACCCCCCGGAGTTTTTAGGCGAGAATGCTTCTTATAGGCGAAGAGGGAGACCGAGGGGGTGCCTAGGGTGCCCACACCACCCCCTGGCGCGGCCTGGCCTGGCCCGCGCCACCAGGTGGGGTGGCCACCCCTGGCTCTTCTCCGTCTCGTATTCTGGCTCCTGGAGTCTTCGGGTGAAATAGGATTTTTGGCATATTTTCCGGGATTTTTCCTGATAGTTGATTTTCTGCACAAAAAGTAGACACCAAGGCAATTCTGCTGAAAACAACGTTAGTCCGTGTTAGTTGCATCCGAATCACACAAGTTTAGAGGAGAAACAATAGCAAAAGTGTTCAGTAAAGTAGATACGTTTTGGACGTATCAACTCCCCCAAGCTTAGCTTATTGCTTGTCCTCAAGCAATTCAGTTGAAAACTGAGTGCGATAAAAGAACTTTCACGAACACATTTGCTTCATATGATGTAAATATTCCCAACAATGTGATCAACTACTTAGATAATTCATAATAAAGAGTATGCACTAAGTTTACTCAATAGGCATTGCAAGCTATGAAGAGATTCCAACTCAAAAATAATAAGTAGCATGAAGCATAAACATAAGAAACATTACAATGCTCATAAAAAGGTATGATAGAGTGGTATCTCGCTTGCCTTTGATTATGAATATCAAGGCACCTCTGAAGTTCAAGTGATGACTAGAAGTAAAGATATCAAAGATACAAGCAGCAAAGTCATAACACAAATAATCAAGTAATGGGACAAGCACAAAGAATGACAACTATGCTCTCAAGAAAATGTTGGGAGAATGTGTGGAGACTCAACAAGAAAAGGTTTTCAATAATTTGAAAGGCTTCCAAATGCTGAAAGTATGGCACTCGTTAGCTTTGAGCTCTCATTGCCCCTATCATAAGCATCTTTAAATGGTTAAGGTTAAAGTGACACAACTAAGAGGATATGCTTGACAAGTTATAAATCGAAGTCTCATGCCCCTTACTTACGAAGACCGATCCTCATGCTACTCAACTTCAGTCACAAGTAAGATCTTGTCATTGTAAGTATATACGTATCATAGAGAACCGCCAACGGGGTACCCCTTGCACATGACACGGGAGCTATCCCATAATCAAAATGACAAGGAAAGCAGACAATGAACATCTCAGCGATCTTTTTATTTACTATGTGCATAGATTTTTATTGAGGATGCTTCATAGAATGCTCATTATGGTTATGCTGCAAGTTTCCCCCATGATTAGGCATGGCTTAGGCTAGCGGCCTAGGCATTTATCTAACATACATACAAACTCCATGATCTTACAAGTTCCACTTTTATTTCACACCATCGGGATCCATAAGTAAAAGAACATGATATCAACAGGGTACTAAGTACCAACGAAATGTTGAAAACGTTCCCCATGAAACATGGTTCTGCTAACTTCAACTTATAAAGCGCAAGCATATATGCAACAAAGAAGGAAGCAATGGTTCAGGTTTATTAAGTGCAAGAAAATAAAGTGTGCCATCAAGTTCGTGAGAGCTTTACTAACTAACTTTCTCATAACAACCAAACATTTTATTCGGAAGAAAACAAGGCATAATGAATATGCACGGAAGTAGAAAATGATGCTAATGGGTAGGTATGGTGGACACTTTGGAAATATTTGGTTTTGGGAGTTGGAAACTTGAGTAAAACATACTCAGTGTGAGTGAAGGCTAGCAATAGTAAGGGAGCGACCAACGAGAGAGCAATAGCTGTCATAATCATGTTTGCAACAAAACAGGACTATTCATGGCATGAAAGTGATTCAAGATCCTCAAGGCAAAATAATTCATCAAGGCTTAACTGATTATCACAGTCATGTGCATGTGTGAGCATGTGCCAAGTAAATTCAAATGAAACATTCAGAGGAGGATACCACGGTGTCATACCAAGTTATGAATAGAATAATGCAAGCAAACATTCATAAAACATGCTACAAACTATTAGCGAGCTAGAGCTAATCATAAGAAAGCAAAAACTACTAAGCATCCAAAGATAACATACACCCTACACGAACAGGCTAAGCAAAACCACAATGATGAGTGTATGTACAAAAATGAAAACAAATAGAGTTCGTTACCAGCCTCTTACCACGCCTCAAGTTGTCATTAATCCTCATTATTGCTCTTCACTTGTGTGGCTTGAAAAATAATATGAAACAAAATCCCACTGAGGACTGCCGAACCCTGCAACAAACTCACAAAGCCAAAGAAGAACGACAAATAATTTTGTTGTTTTCGATTTTTTAAAAGCAAGAACCAAAAAGGAAAACAAGCAAAGCAAAATCTTTTTGGGTTTTTCGAATAGTTTAAACAAAGCAAAAGGGAAAAACAAACCAAAGCAAAGAGGAAAAGAGGCAAACCAAAGAGAAACAACGGAAATATTTTTGGTCTTTTTGTGTTTTAGAAAGCGAAAGCAAAGAAAAATGAAAACTAAAAAGAGAACGAAACATGAATATACAAAGTACCAACGCAACATGATATGGAGATGAGTGCGGTGTCGGCGTACCTCCCCCCAAGCTTAGGCTTTTGGCCTAAGTGGGTATCAATCCCAAGCTGGCCAGGATGAAGTGTCATCGTGGTACGACGAGGAGGTACCCTCGTCCTGGTGCGAGCTCGAGTACGTCCCTCCGTAATGTGTGGAGTAATCATAGGAGGGCACATCCCCCTGATGCTGCTCGTGGAAACCCAGGAAGCGAAGCTGCTCGTCCACCTCCTCCTTGGAGCGTGACCACGGTCTCATGTGAACACTAAACAAAGAAGGCTGTGGCAAAAGGATCTCCCTTTCATCCCCATCAGTGAAAAGCATCCTATATACTAGACTATTCAAATCAGAAGTAGCAGTGACAAAGTGATGAGTTTTCATAGCAACAAGGTCAAGCCTCTGTGGTGTCAGTATAGCATCATTGGGATCCACTAAAAGACCTAATGCATTGACTATACGTGAGGCAATGATGCCCCCATAGATAGGCTCCTAGCAGCTAGGCGGCGAGCAATAAGAGAACCAAGATTGTACCGAGTATCATTGTTAAGCGCAGCAGCAAGGAATGCCAAATGATAGTTGGAGATATTACTTGTGTTCTCCCTACCGAGTAAACTAGTAGCAAGATAATATGCAAAGTATCTAAGAGCGGGGAGTTGGATATTTCTTATCTTTCCGCGTTGTGCCACGCGGTCATCCTCATTGGTCACCCCTCAGTAAAGCTCCAACAAATCAGCGGGTCATCCTTGAATTTTCTTCACAGTTCCTATCATGCGTACACCTACAATACTGCAAAATCTCTCCAAAGGCATGGTGAAGGGCAGATTATAAATTTTGAAAGAGACAGTCGACTGATAGGATATGTTAGTAAACATGAATCTCTCAACAAAGGTTTTAGTGAGCATAGCGTATTGCTCACTCTCATTTTGCATATATGAGGTCAAACCAACCCTCTCAATCAGTAGCAAGAAATCATCAATAATACCTGCAGCTTGTAAGAAAGTAAAACAAGGAAAAGTGGATGGGTGAGCATCCCCATCATCCCTTTCATTACCAATACGAGTTGCAATGAGATCTTTGTTGTATGATGGCCTAAACTGAGAGGCCGATCTTGAGGGCCTCGACCTCCTAGGTGCATCACTCTCAAATATCTCTCCAAAGGTATGGTTGTTCATGCTTGGTATTCAGAAATTTAAACACCCATTAAACAAGTGATTGCAAAGTAAATATAATGAAGGATTTTACTCATAGCGACTTGTAAGACGACTAAACATGCATCAAAACTATATCTCTAAGCATCAAACAAGCTTACAAGCTCTCATAACTAGAAACCTACAACAGCAAAATACTCAAGATATAATCCACTAAACTCAAATCTACCTGAACAAGGAGATGAGTCACATACCAGGGAACAAATGCTCCAAATTTCAGCAAGAAAGATGGGCTGAGCAAGGGGATCGAAAAAATCGAGAGCAAGCATAGCAAGAATGCGATTTTGAGCAATGATCTGGAGCTTACTTGGGAGAGAGAAGAAAGTGGCAGGTGAGAGAGTTAGTGGGGGGCCAGGGGTGGCCCGCACCAGGGCATGGCGCCACCCAGGGCAAGTCGTGCCACCAGGTGGTGTGCCTGCCTGGTGGGTCCCCCTGGTACTTCCCAGGTACTCCTCTGCCCTTTTTTTCACGTAAAAATTTAATATGAATTTTTAGGAATTTTTCGAGACACTTTATTTTTGGGCATTTTTAGGCATAGAAGAATGATTTTCTAACAGACAGGTTTTTTTGGAAACATGATGCAAGGACAAACCAAAGCTAGAACTAGAGAAGTTCTAAGACACTCTAACATGCAAGCAACTAACAACAAAAAGAAAACTAAACTAAAACAAAAACTAAAATGGATAGAATAAAAGTAAATGAAGATAGTCATAGTGAAAACATTGTTTTGTTCAATGAAATCCTTTTGTTAACAAGGTTGATCAGGTCTTGCTACCAAAACAATTCCATATGAGACAAAACTTGGTATTCCACTAATGATTATGTTACCTCAACCTTGATAGCAATAGTCCCAATCATAATAGTTTCAAATTTTTTTCTTAGTATGGGACAATATATTTCCCCAACTTGAATGCCCTCAACAAGTTCAATTGAACTCAAACCATAAGTTCTTTCAACCTTCTTGGGGAAATAGATAGTATGTTCCTTGTCATTCACATTGAAAGTCACCTTTCCCTGATTACAATTAATAACGGCTCCTGCAGTATTAAGAAAAGGTCTCCCAACAATAATAGACATATTATCATCTTCAGGCATTTCAAGCACAACAAAATCAGTTAATATCAAGCAATTATGAGCCACTTGAATAGGTACATCCTCACATATACCCATAGTAATAGTGGTAGATTTATCAGCCATTTGCAAAGATATATCAGTTGATATTAATTTTTCTAGTTGAAGCCTCTTATGGAGAGAGAAAGGCATAACACTAACTCCAACTCCCAAATCACACAAAGCAGTTCTAACATAACTATTCTTTATAGAGCAAGGGATAGTTGGAATCCTAGGGTCTCCAAGTTTCTTAGGAACCTTACATTGAAGGAATAATTAGCAAGCAAAGTAGAAATTTCATCATTAGGGATCTTTATTTTATTCGAGACAATATCCTTCATATACTTTGAGTAAGGAGGCAATTTAATAGCATCAGTCAAAGGAATTTGCAGGAATAAAGGTTTCATCCTCTCACAAAACTTATTATAATGTTCATCCTCCTTTGACTTGTGTTTCTTATCAGGGAAAGGCATAGGTTTTTGGACCCAAGGTTCTCTTTCACTACCATGTTTCTTAGCAATAAAATCCTCTTTAGTGTATTTGGTATTCTTAGTCTGGTTTCCAGGTTCTTCCTCAACTTTCTCTTCATTAGGAGATTCATTTTCTTCATTACCACTTTTAGTTTCAGCTTCAGAGATAGATATACTATTAGGATCTATAGCAGGTTCAGAGGGTTCTACAACAATTTTATGTTTCTTTTTCCTTTTCTTACGAGTAGAACCACTATTTTTCAGCTTGTTGAGAATCTTGCTCAATTCTTTTGGGATACCCCTCAGGATATAGAGGATCCTAGGTAGCAGCTCCACTTCTAGTTCTAATTTCATAAGCATATTTTTCTTTAGCAGCATTAACTAGCAAGTCATTTTGCACTTTAACGAGTTGATCTATTTGAGTTTGAACCATTTGAAAGTGTTTAACAATCATTTTAACATCATTAGAGGTTCTTTCCACAATATCTTTCAACTCAACAATAGCTCTAGTGTTTTCCATTAGATGATTTTGCACCCTTTTATTAAACTTATCTTGCTTCACAATAAAGATATCGAAATCTTCTAAGCATTGATCAGGATGTTTAGAGTAAGGGATATCACCTTCATCAAAGTGTTGGAGAGAGTGTACCTCAATAGTGGGTGAGTAGGGAATAGGCTTACATAATTCTTCTATAAGAGGTAAATTCTTGACATCTGCAGCTTTAATTCCCTTCTCCTTAAGACATTTCTTAGCTTCCTTCATCACTTCATCATTTAATTCAATAACTCCCCCCTTCTTTGATATTGGAATAGGCACCGAAATAGTAGGTTCAGGTACAATTACTTCAGGTGTAGCTTGTTTAGGAGGAGTCCAATTTTCATAATTCTTACTTATTTTAGCCATTAATTCTTTAGCTTCCTTAGGAGTCCTATTCCTAAAAATACAATCAGCACAACTATCTAGGTATGTCCTAGATTCCTCGGTTAGTCCACTATAAAATATATCAAGAAGCTCATTCTTAGGTAATGGACTTCCAGCCTGTGCATGAATCAAAGCACAAAACCTTTCCCAAGATTCCGGCAATACATCTTTTTCTCCCTGTTTAAAATCAAAACTGCAAAATAGCATGTCTAGCACTAGGAGGAAAATATTTCTGCAGGAAAGTACCAATCAAACAATCAGGGCTATCAATAGATCTAGGTGGTAAATTACTAAACCAAGTTCTACCTTCACCTTTCACTAAAAAGGGGAAATCTTAGCAACAAAGTAAGTACGCATCTTAATATCATCAGAAAACAAGCCACTCATGGTAGAAAGTTCACTCATATGTGCTACCGCACTTTCATTCTTAGTCCCACAAAAAGGTTATTTCTCAACAATAGCTATGTAAGATAGATCGGGAGAGAAATCATAATCTTTATATATAATGTTTATGGGAGAAGCAGCAAACTTAGCAATAGGAGACAATTTGGGTCTAATAGTACGCCTCTCAAGGAGACTCTTAGCAGCGCTCCTATCACGGGTGTTTTTACATTCTTTAATAAATTCATCGGTCATCTCAACATAACCATCTTCAATATCATAACTCTCACTAGACTCAGGTGAACTAACAGGTGTGGTAGTGTCTTCATTAGGAGTTTCGGTATTTCCAGCTATAGTTCTAGCAATCGTAGCATCTAGGAAAGGACCTAATGAACCACTCTTATCAAGCACAGTAGAAGCAACATCATAAGCATCAGAAGTTTCAGATTCAGCAGTATTAGCAGTGTGTGTAACATGTGTATGTGGTGGTGTAACGAGCTTACTTATAACAGATGGTGAATCAAGAGCAGCAGAGGTGTTCAGAACTGTACCTCTTCTTATAGTGGATGGTAAAATAGGAAACTTGCCATCACGAGACTTACCCATGATGGATGGATAGCAGCGAACAATACAGAATCCAAGTGAACTTGATAAATAAAGCTATGCTCCCCAGCAACGGCGCCAGAAAATAGTCTTGATGACCCACAGGTATAGGGGGTGTATCGCAGTATTTTCGAGGGAAGTGAAACCCAATTTGTTGATTCGACACAAGGGGAGCCAAAGAATATTTATAAGCCTTAACAACTGAGTTGTCAATTCAGCTGCACCTGGAAACAATCTTGCTCACAGCAGTTTATCAGTAGCAATAGTTTTGTAGTAGGAATAGTAAAGTAGTAGCAGTAGTAAAGTAAAGACAGCAGTAACAATAGCAGTAAACAATAGGATTCGAGTGCGGTAGGCATAGGGATGGATGGACGGGTGTTGCATGGACAAGACAACTCACATAGCAATCATAACATAGGGCAATTATAGATGAATAAGATAAAGCATCCAAGTACTAGATAATCCTAGGCATGTGTTCCATATATAGTCATACGTGCTCGCAATGAGAACTTGCACAACATCTTTTGTCCTGCCAGCCCGTTTGTAGTGGGGCCTCAAGGGAACTACTGGCAATTAAGGTGCTCCTTTTAATAGAGCACCGGAGCAAAGCATTAACACTCCATGAACACAAGTGATCCTCACATCAAAACCATTTCCTCCGGTTATCCCGATTTCTGTCACTTTGAGGCCATTGGTTCCGGACAACAACGTGTGTATACAACTTGCAGACAAGACCATAAACAATACTGTCATAATGAATCAATAACATGTTTAGATCTGAAATCATGGCACTCGGGACCTAGTGACAATCATTAAGCATAACAAGTTGCAACAAAGTCATAAAGCACTAATAAAAGATACTAGGCACCATGCCCTAAGAATCTGATACCATTACATGAACGATCTCATCCAATCCCTACCATCCCCATAGCCTACAGCGGGGGATTACTCACTCATAGATGGAGGAAACATGGATGGTTGATGGAGAAGAGGTGGTGATGATGATGGCGATGATCTCCTCCAATTCCCCGTCCCGACAGTGTGCCAGAACGGAGTTTATGGTGCTGTTTCATGGAATCTGATGGTGGCGGCGGAGTAGAACTCCTTCTGGAAAAACGTCGACCCCCCTGGAGTTTTTAGGTCAGAAGGCTTCTTATAGGCGAAGAGGGAGACCGAGGGGTGCCTGGGGGCCCACACCAACCCCTGGCGCGACCTGGCCAAGCCCGCGCCACCAGGTGGTGTGTCCACCCCCTGGCTCTTCTGCATCTCGTATTCTGGATCCTAGAGTCTTCGGGTGAAATAGGATTTTGGCATATTTTCCGGGATTTTTCCTGATAGTTGATTTTCTACACAAAAAGTAGACACCAAGGCAATTCTGCTGAAAACAACGCCAGTCTGCATTAGTTGCATCCAAATCACACAAGTTTAGAGGAGAAACAATAGCAAAAGTGTTCGGGAAAGTAGATACATTTTGGACGTATCAGGATGCTTAGTAGGTCTTGCTTTCTTATGATTAACTCCAGCTTGCTAATAGTTTGTAGCATGTCATATGAATGTTTGCTTGCATTGCTCTATTCATAACTTGGTACGACACTATGGTATCCTCCTCTGAATGTTTCACTTGAATCGACTTGGCACATGCTAATGCATGCATATGACTGAAACAAAAATCAGTTAACCCTCGATGAATTATTTTGCCTTAGGGGTCTTGAATCAATTTCATGCCATGATTAGTCCTGTTTTGTTGCAAGCATGATTATGACAGTTATTGCTCTCTCATTTGTCGCTCCCTTACTATTTCTAGCCTTCACCTGCACTAAGTATGAGCTCTACTCGTGTTTCCCATTCCCCAAAACCAATATTGCCGAAAGTGTCCACCATACCTACCTATTAGCATCATTTGCTATTGCCATGCATATTCAATATGCCTTGTTTCTTCCGAATAAAATGTTTGCTTGTTATGAGAAAGTTAGTTAGTAAAGCTCTCCCGAACTTGATGGCACACTTTATTTCTTGCACTTAATAAACCTGAACCATTGTGACTGTCCATGAAAGTTATATGATTGCAAATTATAGGCCAGGGATTAGCAGAACCGTGCTGTCATGGGGAACGCTTTCAACACCTATAAATATATACCAAGTTGATATCATGTTGTTTTGTTTACGGATGTCATCAGTGTGAAATCAAAGGGGAGCTTGTAAGTCCATGGACTTATGTATCTGTGTTAGAGAAACGCCTGGGTCGCTGGTCTAATCCATGCCTAATGATGGTGGAAACCTGACCATAATGAGTATCTATGAAGCATTCTTCTTATAAAAAAAAGAGAGACAGCTATTGAGAAAAAGAAAAAAAGGAGATATGAGAAAAGAGGAAAGAGAGAAAAAAAGCACCATTTTCCCATG
The DNA here is from genome assembly GCA_916181665.1 of Avena sativa. Classification (NCBI taxonomy): domain Eukaryota; kingdom Viridiplantae; phylum Streptophyta; class Magnoliopsida; order Poales; family Poaceae; genus Avena; species Avena sativa. The sequence goes on from OV702289.1 coordinate 509,408,593, forward strand.
GTAAATAAGGAGATTGCTGAGATACTCGTTGTCTGCTTGCCTTGTCATTTTGATATGGGGATTCTTCCGTATCATCGGGCAAGGGGTATCCCGTTGGTGGTTCTCTATGATACGCACGTATTTACTATGACAAGAACTTACCGGTAACTAAAGTTGAGTAGCATGAGGAGCGCCCCTCGTACTCAAGGGACATGAGATTTCCAGTTTATAGTATGTCAAGCATATAACTCAGATTGGACCTCACTTTCACCTTAACCATTTAAAGATGCTTATGATAGGGGCAATGAGAGCTCAAAGCTAATGAGTACCGTACTTTCAGCATTTGGAAGTCTTTCAAACTTTTCAAAACATTTTCATTTCCTTGTTGAGTCTCCACACATTCTATCAGCACTTTCTTGAGAGCATAATTGTCATTTTTAGTGTAATGTGCTTGTCTCAAAACTTGATTAATTGTGTTATGACTTTGATGCTTGTATCTTTGATATCTTTACTTCTAGTCTTCACTTGAACTTCAGAGGTGCCTTGGCATTTATGTTTGCTCTACAATCAAAAGCAAGCGAGAGACCACTCTATCATACATTTTTATGAGCATTGCAATGTTGCTTATGTTTATGTTTCATGCCACTTACTATTTTTGAGTTAGAAGCTCTTCATAGCTTGCAATGACTATTAAGTCAACTTAGTTGCATACTCTTTATTATGATTGGCCTGAGTAGTTGATCATATGCTGAGAATATATACATCTTATGACGCAAATTTTTTCGTGAAAGTTTCTTTTATCGCACTTAGTTTTCAACTGAATTGCTTGAGGACAAGCAATAAGCTAAGCTTGGGGGGAGTTGATATGTCCAAAACGTATCTACTTTCCCGAACACTTTTGCTATTGTTTTTCCTCTAAACTTGTGTGATTTGGGTACAACTAACACGGACTAACGCTGTTTTCAGCAGAATTACCTTGGTGTCTAGTTTTTGTGCAGAAAATCAACTATCAGGAAATATCTTGGAAAATATGCCAAAAATCCTATTTCACCAGAAGACTCACGGAACCAGAAGATGAGACGGAGTAGGGCCACAAGGGGCCAACACCACCTGGCCACGCGGGCCAGGTCAGCCCGCGCCTGGGGGGTGGTGTGGCCGCCTCGGCTGCCCCCTCGGCCTCCCTCTTCGCCTATAAGTTGCCTCTTGACCTAAAAACCAAGGGGGGTTCGATGTTTTTCTAGAAAGAGTTCCGTAGCGCCGCCACCACCATATTTCGCGATTCGGAACCAGAAACTCCATTCTGGCATCCTACCGGGACGGGGAATTGGAGGAGATCATCGCCATCATCATCACCATCACTTCTCCATCGGCCATCCATGTTTCGCCCATCCATGAGTGAGTAATCCCCCGCTGTAGGCTATGGGGATTGTTGGGATTGGATGAGATCATTCATGCAATGGCATCAGATTGTTAGGGCATGGTGCCTAGTATCTACTATTAGTGCTTTTTGACTTTGTTGCAACTTGTTATGCTTAATGGTTGTCACTAGGGCCCGAGTGCCATGATTTCAGATCTAGGTGGTAAATTACTAAACCAAGTTCTACCTTCACCTTTCAGTGAAAAGGGGAAATCTTAGCAACAAAGTAAGTACGCATCTTAATATCATCAGAAAACAAGCCACTCATGGTAGAAAGTTCATTCATATGTGCTACCGCACTTTCATTCTTAGTCCCACAATAAGGTTATTTCTCAACAATAGCTATGTAAGATAGATCGGGAGAGAAATCATAATCTTTATATATAATGTTTATGGGAGAAGCAGCAAACTTAGCAATAGGAGACAATTTGGGTCTAATAGTACGCCTCTCAAGGAGACTCTTAGCAGCGCTCCTATCACGGGTGTTTTTACATTCTTTAATAAATTCATCGGTCATCTCAACATAACCATCTTCAATATCATAACTCTCACTAGACTCAGGTGAACTAACAGGTGTGGTAGTGTCTTCATTAGGAGTTTCGGTATTTCCAGCTATAGTTCTAGCAATCGTAGCATCTAGGAAAGGACCTAATGAACCACTCTTATCAAGCACAGTAGAAGCAACATCATAAGCATCAGAAGTTTCAGATTCAGCAGTATTAGCAGTGTGTGTAACATGTGTATGTGGTGGTGTAACGAGCTTACTTATAACAGATGGTGAATCAAGAGCAGCAGAGGTGTTCAGAACTGTACCTCTTCTTGTAGTGGATGGTAAAATAGGAAACTTGCCATCACGAGACTTACCCATGATGGATGGATAGCAGCGAACAATACAGAATCCAAGTGAACTTGATAAATAAAGCTATGCTCCCCAGCAACGGCGCCAGAAAATAGTCTTGATGACCCACAGGTATAGGGGGTGTATCGCAGTATTTTCGAGGGAAGTGAAACCCAATTTGTTGATTCGACACAAGGGGAGCCAAAGAATATTTATAAGCCTTAACAACTGAGTTGTCAATTTAGCTGCACCTGGAAACAATCTTGCTCACAGCAGTTTATCAGTAGCAATAGTTTTGTAGTAGGAATAGTAAAGTAGTAGCAGTAGTAAAGTAAAGACAGCAGTAACAATAGCAGTAAACAATAGGATTCGAGTGCGGTAGGCATAGGGATGGATGGACGGGTGTTGCATGGACAAGACAACTCACATAGCAATCATAACATAGGGCAATTATAGATGAATAAGATAAAGCATCCAAGTACTAGATAATCCTAGGCATGTGTTCCATATATAGTCATACGTGCTCGCAATGAGAACTTGCACAACATCTTTTGTCCTGCCAGCCCGTTTGTAGTGGGGCCTCAAGGGAACTACTGGCAATTAAGGTCCTCCTTTTAATAGAGCACCAGAGCAAAGCATTAACACTCCATGAACACAAGTGATCCTCACATCAAAACCATTTCCTCCGGTTATCCCGATTTCTGTCACTTCGAGGCCATTGGTTCCGGACAACAACGTGTGTATACAACTTGCAGACAAGACCATAAACAATACTGTCATAATGAATCAATAACATGTTTAGATCTGAAATCATGGCACTAGGGATCTAGTGACAATCATTAAGCATAACAAGTTGCAACAAAGTCATAAAGCACTAATAAAAGATACTAGGCACCATGCCCTAAGAATCTGATACCATTACATGAACGATCTCATCCAATCCCTACCATCCCCATAGCCTACAGCGGGGGATTACTCACTCATAGATGGAGGAAACATGGATGGTTGATGGAGAAGAGATGGTGATGATGATGGCGATGATCTCCTCCAATTCCCCGTCCCGGCAGTGTGCCAGAACGGAGTTTCTGGTGCTGTTTCATGGAATCTGATGGTGGCGGCGGAGTAGAACTCCTTCTGGAAAAACGTCGACCCCCCTGGAGTTTTTAGGTCAGAAGGCTTCTTATAGGCGAAGAGGGAGACCGAGGGGTGCCTGGGGGCCCACACCAACCCCTGGCGCGACCTGGCCTAGCCCGCGCCACCAAGTGGTGAGTCCACCCCCTGGCTCTTCTGCATCTCGTATTCTGGATCCTAGAGTCTTCGGGTGAAATAGGATTTTTGGCATATTTTCCGGGATTTTTCCTGATAGTTGATTTTCTACACAAAAAGTAGACACCAAGGCAATTCTGCTAAAAACAACGTCAGTCCGCATTAGTTGCATCCAAATCACACAAGTTTAGAGGAGAAACAATAGCAAAAGTGTTCGGGAAAGTAGATACGTTTTGGACGTATCAGGATGCTTAGTAGGTCTTGCTTTCTTATGATTAACTCCAGCTTGCTAATAGTTTGTAGCATGTCATATGAATGTTTGCTTGCATTGCTCTATTCATAACTTGGTATGACACTATGGTATCCTCCTCTGAATGTTTCACTTGAATCGACTTGGCACATGCTAATGCATGCATATGACTGAAACAAAAATCAGTTAACCCTCGATGAATTATTTTGCCTTAGGGGTCTTGAATCAATTTCATGCCATGATTAGTCCTGTTTTTGTTGCAAGCATGATTATGACAGTTATTGCTCTCTCATTTGTCGCTCCCTTACTATTTCTAGCCTTCACCTGCACTAAGTATGAGCTCTACTCGTGTTTCCCATTCCCCAAAACCAATATTGCCAAAAGTGTCCACCATACCTACCTATTAGCATCATTTTCTATTGCCATGCATATTCAATATGCCTTGTTTCTTCCGAATAAAATGTTTGCTTGTTATGAGAAAGTTAGTTAGTAAAGCTCTCCCGAACTTGATGGCACACTTTATTTCTTGCACTTAATAAACCTGAACCATTGTGACTGTCCATGAAAGTTATATGATTGCAAATTATAGGCTAGGGATTAGCAGAACCGTGCTGTCATGGGGAACGCTTTCAACACCTATAAATATATACCAAGTTGATATCATGCTGTTTTGTTTACGGATGTCATCAGTGTGAAATCAAAGGGGAGCTTGTAAGTCCATGGACTTATGTATCTGTGTTAGAGAAACGCCTGGGTCGCTGGTCTAATCCATGCCTAATGATGGTGGAAACCTGACCATAATGAGTATCTATGAAGCATTCTTCTTATAAAAAAAAGAGAGACATCTATTGAGAAAAAGAAAAAAAGGAGATATGAGAAAAGAGGAAAGAGAGAAAAAAAGCACCATTTTCCCATGGTAAATAAGGAGATTGCTGAGATACTCGTTGTCTGCTTGCCTTGTCATTTTGATATGGGGATTCTTCCATATCATCGGGCAAGGGGTATCCCGTTGGTGGTTCTCTATGATACGCACGTATTTACTATGACAAGAATTTACCGGTAACTAAAGTTGAGTAGCATGAGGAGCGCCCTCGTACTCAAGGGACATGAGATTTCCAGTTTATAGTATGTCAAGCATATAACTCAGATTGGACCTCACTTTCACCTTAACCATTTAAAGATGCTTATGATAGGGGCAATGAGAGCTCAAAGCTAATGAGTACCGTACTTTCAGCATTTGGAAGTCTTTCAAACTTTTCAAAACATTTTCATTTCCTTGTTGAGTCTCCACACATTCTATCAGCACTTTCTTGAGAGCATAATTGTCATTTTTAGTGTAATGTGCTTGTCTCAAAACTTGATTAATTGTGTTATGACTTTGATGCTTGTATCTTTGATATCTTTACTTCTAGTCTTCACTTGAACTTCAGAGGTGCCTTGGCATTTATGTTTGCTCTACAATCAAAAGCAAGCGAGAGACCACTCTATCATACATTTTTATGAGCATTGCAATGTTGCTTATGTTTATGTTTCATGCCACTTACTATTTTTGAGTTAGAAGCTCTTCATAGCTTGTAATGACTATTAAGTCAACTTAGTTGCATACTCTTTATTATGATTGGCCTGAGTAGTTGATCATATGCTGAGAATATATACATCTTATGACGCAAAATTTTTCGTGAAAGTTTCTTTTATCGCACTTAGTTTTCAACTGAATTGCTTGAGGACAAGCAATAAGCTAAGCTTGGGGGGAGTTGATACGTCCAAAACGTATCTACTTTCGCGAACACTTTTGCTATTGTTTTTCCTCTAAACTTGTGTGATTTGGGTACAACTAACATGGACTGACGCTGTTTTCAGCAGAATTACCTTGGTGTCTAGTTTTTGTGCAGAAAATCAACTATCAGGAAATATCCTGGAAAATATGCCAAAAATCCTATTTCACCAGAAGACTCACGGAACCAGAAGATGAGACGGAGTAGGGCCACAAGGGGCCAACACCACCTGGCCACGCGGGCCAGGTCAGCCCGCGCCTGGGGGGTGGTGTGGCCGCCTCGGCTGCCCCCTCGGCCTCCCTCTTCGCCTATAAGTTGCCTCTTGACCTAAAAACCAAGGGGGGTTCGACGTTTTTCTAGAAAGAGTTCCGCAGCGCCGCCACCACCAGATTTCGTGATTCGGGACCAGAAACTCCATTCTGGCATCCTACCGGGACGGGGAATTGGAGGAGATCATCGCCATCATCATCACCATCACTTCTCCATCGGCCATCCATGTTTCGCCCATCCATGAGTGAGTAATCCCCCGCTGTAGGCTATGGGGATTGTTGGGATTGGATGAGATCATTCATGCAATGGCATCAGATTGTTAGGGCATGGTGCCTAGTATCTACTATTAGTGCTTTTTGACTTTGTTGCAACTTGTTATGCTTAATGCTTGTCACTAGGGCCCGAGTGCCATGATTTCAGATCTGAACATGTTATTGATTCATTATGATAGTATTGTTTATGGTCTTACCTGCAAGTTGTATACACATATTGTCGTTCGGAACCAAAGGCCTCGAAGTGACAGCAATCGGGATAACTGGAGGGAATGGCTTTGATGTGAGGATCACATGTGTTCACCGAGTGTTAATGCTTTGCTTCGGTGCTCGATTAAAAGGAGCAACTTAATTGCCAGTAGTTCCCTTGAGACCCCGCTACAAACGGGCTGGCAGGACAAAAGATGTTGTGCAAGTTCTCATTGCAAACACGTATGACTATATATGGAACACATTCCTATGATTATTTAGTACTTGGATGCTTTATCTTATTTATCTACAAATGCCCTATGTCTTTATTGCCATGTGAATTGTCTTGTCCATGCAACGCCCGTCCAACCATCCCTATGCCTACCGCGCTCTAATCCTACTGTTTACTACAATTGTTACTATTGTGTTTACTTTTACTACTTCTATTACTTTACTATTTCTACTACAAAACTGTTGCTACTGATAAACTGCTGTGAGCAAGATTGTTTCCAGGTGCAGCTGAATTGACAACTCAGTTGTGAAGGCTTATAAATATTCTTTGGCTCCCCTTGTGTCGAATCAATAAATTGTGTTTCACTTCCCTCGAAAATACTGCGATACATCCCCTATACTTGTGGGTCATCAGTATGCTTTCTAGCATTTAATGAGTTTATATACATCTGCCAAAATTATTGAACATTAATTCAAGGCTTTCAAACGAGATGACCAAGGTCATAGCCATTGTTTCTGTACCATGTTAATGTTTTGTACTACTCCATACATTGAAGCATCTTCACCAATCAAGATTACAAACGTGTCCATATTTAGTAGATCGGTGCATCTTGGCATTTCAAGCAATTTTTTACAAAAGGAGATTCCAGATTTGATGGATAATGCCTTATTTTGATGAATTTCCAAGCTTCCTAGCTAAAGATGTGTAATCAAATGACCTTTTGACAATTTAAAGGAAGTATGTCTAATTATGAACTACAAAGAGTGTGATATAGCTTGCTCGTGACTCCATAAAAATAATTTAAAATTACCAAATTAGTCAAATATTGGAGAACCACCAAGAGTTTTGCAAGATTTCAACTTTTTGATATGATTGGTAATGACACCAAATTTGGGCCATTTTTAAAAAAGTAGTGAAACAAAAGATAAAATGAAATACAACCATTCTTTTCTTTGTTGGTGTCTCATAGTGTGGATTAGCTAATTTTCATGAAAAATATATAAAATTTGATAACTCTTGAAAAAACTCGTCTCATAATATGGCGTACCATGTTTGAACATTCATAGCTTTCAAAAAGTAGATGACCAATGTCAAGGTCATATGTGTTACCATACTTTATGATAATGTAACCACGTTTGGTAGATTGATGCCTATTGGCGTCTAATCATTGTTTACAAAAAGATCTTCCATATTTGTAGTTATTTTAAAAGCCCCAATCGATAATAATGGCTTTAACTTTTTCATACAATATATGGCATACCATGTATGAATATGCATGGCTTTCAAACCAGATGACCAAGGTCATGGCCATATCTTTGCTATAGTTCATAACAACATGTCCGTATTTGGTAGATTGGTGCATATTATTGATATTTAAAATATTATTTACAAAGGAAGCTTCGGAATTTGATGTTATATTCAATTTTTCAAGCGATGATAGTGGCTTTTGTCGTGAAGAAACAACAAATAAGTATGGCTCAAAATCCTACTGCCCTAGTTTTCACACAAGATATATATAGCCAAGGGTTTAGGGTCTAGGGTTTTTGGGTTGAGGGTTTAGGGGTTTAGGGTTTATGGTATATGGTTTAGGATTTTAGGGTTTATAGTTTAGGGTTCAGGATTGAGGGTTTAGGGTTTTAGTGTTTAGGGTTGTCTAGGTTTTAGGGTTTAGGTAATTTTCAATAATATAATGTTCAAGCTTTATATATATGCTTATATATATTCATGGAATAGAATGCTTTTATTGGAATTTAATGAAAGTATCTCGGATTTTGATGTATAAGTCCATGATACCTCATTTGCTAGGGTCGTTTAGGGGTTGAGGGTTTAGGATTTTAGGGTTTAGGGATTTTTCTATAATGTTCAAGCTTTATGGTTATATTCGTGGAATAGAATGGCGTTACCACAATTTAATGAAAGTATCTCAGATTTTGATCTATAAGTGCATGATACCTACTTGGGTAGAGTTTATGAGTCGAGGCTTTGGGGTTTTAGGGATTTACGGTTTAGGTTTTATGGGTTGTATAGGGTTTAGGGGGTTTAGCAAATTTTCAATAATGCTCAAGCTTTATGCTTATATTCGTCGAATAGAATGGTGTTACCTAATTCATTGAAAGTATCTCAAATTTTGATCTATAAGTGCACGATACCTGCTTGGTTAGGGTTTAGGGTTTCAGGGTTTATTAGGGTTTAGGTTTTAGGGGTTGTTTAGGGTTTAGGGAATTTTCGATAATGTTTAAGATTTATGCTTATATTCATCGAATAGAATGGCGCTTCCAATTTAACGAAAGTATATCAAATTTTGATCTATAAGTGTAGGCTACGTGCTTGGTAAGGGTTTAAGGTTTATGATTTGGGTTTTGGGATTTCTATTTTCATGCCACCGGTTTCTTAGTTGTACTTAGTTTTCCCCAGCCGCTTAACTTTTCCTCACGTTTGGCCATCTCCTTCTCGGAAACTCATCTAAGAGCTCGAACGGCAGCGGGCGTCAGGTTGACCATTGGCTGACATGTGGGGCCGTGCGGTCTGGGACCACGTGGGGCTGTTTGGTCGGGAACGTGTTATGCTGACGTGTGGGGCCGTGCCATGTGGAACAATGTGGGGCCGGTTTATTGGGAACGCGTTATGGGGCACATGGTGTGGGACCATGTGGAGCGTGTTTGGTGGTTACGTGCATCCTGTCGCCTAAATTGGAAGTTTTCTTTTTTGTTATTTTTATGATTAGCCTTTTTAAGAGCGCCTTTTCCCCTCTCTCTCGCTAACAATTGTGTTTTTTCCCAAAAAGGTAGCGAATCTAGAGCAGCTTCTCTCTTCATTCATTGTTCTTTTGGCCCTCGTTTTTTCCCCAATCTAGTAGCAAATCTAGAGCAGCAAATCTAACCAGCAGCATAAATAAATTCAGTAAACAAAGCAGTTGATATAGGATATATAGTATGGTACTTAACGAGGTTCGACAATTAGGCTACTCAGCAGCAGCGGACAAGTTTAACACAGACAAGACAAAAGAAGCTGCTTTATAGCAGCAGCAGCATCACAGGATCAGTGGCCCCTCATGGCCTCCGCCAGGAGGGCCTCCTCCTCCTCCCTCTAGCGCCTCCTCCACTTCTTGCTGCCCAGTCCCTTTACCTTGGGCGCCTTGGGCTTGATCGGGGGCATGCGACCCTCCTCGATGGACACCTTCTGGAGGTAGCGGAGGTGAAGACCGAGCGCCTGGTGCTTGGCTCTGAAGCCGTGGACGTTCACAGACTCGCCGTGGGTTCTCATGTCCTTGGCATGCTTCATGAGGGAGTTGAAGTCAGTGGCGCGAAGCCTCCTGGTGGTGCAGAAGGGGCACCTATAGACGTCGTCGGCGAAGAAGTTGTCGAACTGGCCGAACTTCAGCCTCCTCAGCACCTAACGAGTCTTGGTGTCCTTGGACTCGTCATCGCTGCAGACGTCGCTGCTATCCTCCTTTTGGAAAAAACTGTAGAGTGCAATAAGGACATGCTTGAGATGCCTTGATTATCAGGATTGATTATTTGCATAAATTAACTGATTGAGATCCCCTGTTTATTTCGCAATCCCCATATCTCAAACCAAATCAAATACTGGTCCCAACTACAGATCGACACTAGTACTAACTAGGGAATCCCTTAACTACAAATCAGAGGACAAATAAAATAGGATTGAAATACGAATAGGGGGATTCATCGAAATACGAGATCTAACACAAGAGGATTAGCTACTACAAAAGTACGAACAGACGAACCGTAATAACATATGATCTAGCATCCAATGATGGGAATGGGGGGAGAACAAGGGAAAGGGAGAAAACCCTAGTTACCACCGACCATGGGTCGGCGATGCTGGTGTCGTAGGGTTCTCCGGCCTGATGTAATCATCCTCCTCGTAGGCATCCCAGCCGAGCGGGATCTGCCCAAGACCAGCGAGGGACTCCTCACCGGCAGCTAAAGTGGAAGCAGGGACGGGGCTCTGGACGGGGATGGCGGCTGCCTTCGATGGCTCGACAGGGGACTCCTCGTCAGCGTCCTTGGAGGAAACGATGGCCACCGCACCGTTTCTTCTCCATCCACGACTTCATTGGGGTTTTCTTGGGGGTTTGAAGAACATGATGGGATAGTGGAGACGGTCGCGTGAGGAGCGAGTGAGTGATGAGTGAGAGTGAGGATCCCTCTATAAAGGAGAAGGGAAGGGATGTTTCGTTCCACCACCGTGCACCGTGTAACCGCGTACGCTACCATAGCGTGCACGACCACACGGGTCCGCTACCGTCCCGTGCACCGCAACACGCGTACCATGAGTCACGTTTTTTCCCTCGTGTATAACCCTGGTAACTTAGTTGTGCTCAGTTATACCCTGGAGTGTAACACTGGCAATTTGGTTGTACTTAGTTTTACCCTCCAATACTAACACTATCATGTGCAATATACTCCGTTTTGCCCTTCGGTGGCTGGTCAACAGAGAGTTAATGAATGGGTTTCAGCTAGCTAATTGAGTCATTTTATGCACAACAAATTCAAAAAGATCAAAACATAGTGGCATCTACCCAGGGAGTCTTATTATGTGACCTGCCACCATAAGAAATGTATAGAAATCAAGTTTTAACCTAAATCACCACTTCTCAAATCACCTACTATCAAAGAAGGTTCATGGCTTTCTACTCAAGCCTCTTCCCAAAACATCCCTCCCCAAAACATAGTTTGTCTAAATGAGACAATAATTGTCAAACTAGTGTATATTTGACCTGCAAATAGTTTAATGTATGGAAAGATGTTTTAATTGTATAAAAGAAGCATTTTCCATTTTTTAAATCTCTTTCAATTTTCTATTTGAATCCCTTTGTCAGTTTTGCCCTTAGTTTTTAAGTTGTACTCAGTTTTGCCCTTGGTTTTTAAGTTATACTCAGTTTCCCCTCTCTCTTGGTCACAAACTCTCACACATTTGCTTATCTTGGCTGCTACTCTCACAAACTCTCTCTTGGTCACTAATCTCTTGGTCACAAGTAGTTAGTTGAGATAGTTGTCACGATCGTGCCCACCAACCATTGATCCTCTATGATCTAGCAAATAGGATAAACCCTATAGTTGTCCGTGGGCACACCTCTATCCATACAAAATAATGATTTTGCCACCTGTACTTTAACTCCATAAAGAAATGATTTTGAATATAATTTGAAGGGACAGTGTTCAAAGTTGTATAATTTTCGTATATGCGAGTTTGTGCATTACATTCCACTCTATGAAATGATAATCTCTCAAGATTTTCTTAGCACATCATTATCACGTATTAAGTGCGATTTCAAAGAGTTCAAATGTGTATAATTTTCGTATACGCAAGTTTATACATTACATTCCACTCTATGAAAATGGGGAAGAAAATGATAACCTCTCAAAACTTTGTTAGCACATCATTGTCATGTATTAAGTGCGATTTCATAGTGTTCAAAGGTTTATAATTTTCATATACGCAAGTTTATGCATTATATTTCACTCCATGGAAATGATAATGATCACGATTTTATGAGCACAACATTATCATGCCCTAAGTGCAATTTCAAAGAGTTCAAAGGTGTATAATATTCGTATATGCAAGTTTATGAATTACATTTCACTATATGAAAACGATAATCTCTCAAGATTTTGTTAGCACATCATGATCATGTATTAAGTGCAATTTCAGAGTGATCAAAGGTGTATAATTCTCGTGTATCCAAGTTTATGCATAATATTTCACTCCACGAAAATGATAAACTTTCAAGATTTTCTTAGCACAACATTATCATGTCCTAAGTGCGATTTTACAGTGTTCAAAGGTGTATAATTTTCGTATATGCATGAGGCATAAAGATTTTAGTTTAGGTATCACTTTTCATGCTCTAAAATGGTAAACTCTCAAGATTTTCCTAGGAAAACATTATCATGTCCAAATTGTAATTTGAAAGTGTCCAAGAGTTATGTCAATTATAAATACTCTTTTACATTAAGAGTTGTATTTTTTTAATTTGAAAGTGTTCAATAGTTGTGTCATTCTCTTATTTCTTATACATCCATCTCCCTAGATCTCAAAGTTTGACTTTCACCTCATAGATTCACTTGATTGCAGCTGAGACATTAACTTGATAAACCAATTAAATCATCGTAACGGCTCGCCGCCCGCATTCTCCATAGCAAGCGCGCGCCCAATTGAGATATCGAGTTGCGCCAATTGATTTTGCACAGGAAGCACATGGTTTCCATTGTCATCCTTCATACAGGTCAATAGGACGGCACAAAACTTCGGCCAGGAGGAATGGGAGGCCGAAATGAAGCTAGTTAAAGGTCCACCATCACCAGAGAAGAAGAGGAAAGGGGAGGCAACAGCACAGGCGCGCGGGCAGGGCTGGCTCGGGGTCCCATCTTGCAACGCCAACCTGGGTAAGCTATGGGTCCGGCGCTCACGTGGATAAGATGTGGGTCCCATGCTGATCTGGATAAGTGGAGAGAGGTGTCCACTACGGGAACCGACTGAACGCAGCCCCACTTGTCAGCATGTAATGGCAAGGGACTACTACGGGACCCAACAAAATGCAGCCCCACTTGTCAGCACATAACGGTGAGGGTCCACTATGGGACCCGACTGAACGCAACCCCACTTATTAGAACGTAACGACAAGGCATACGGACGACGAGTTTCAGACCACGTGAGAGTTTCGTACAAGGAGATGGGTGTAACACCCCAGCTTTAGTTAATCATATTTAGGGATTTGTTAATGCATTCATGAGCATCATTTTTGAAAAGCGCATGCAAAAGGAAATAAAGTTAAGCCCTAAACCCTAGGTATTTTCCCTCTCTCTTCAAGCAATTCAAAAGGGTTTTGTGTTTCGAAAACTACAAAATGTGTGGAGGCTAAATGGATTATAAGGGCCCCATAATCCTTTCCATATTTCCATAAAGACTCTGGCATTTTTAAAATACCCCAAATAGTTTTGTATTTGAAATTACAAAAGACAGAATAGAAAAATAGATTTGAAAAAGGTTTTCAGAAAAAAAGAGCATAGCAGCCGCAGCCCAGCCGGCCCATCTTCCCTTTTCCCTCTTTGCCACCCACGTGCGCCCGTAGCTGGCCCAACCAGGCCAACCTAGGTCCAATACCCCTTGGCCTAAATCCCCCTTGTCGTCTTCCTCATCGGCGGGCAAGCAGCTACCTGGCAACACCGATGCCATCCAACGCCCGTCGCGCCAAGATGCTCGCCTCGCTGCTATTTTGGAGGAAGATAAGACCGCGTAGAGCTGTGCTTATCTTCTCCTTGGCCTCTCACTCTTCCCCGGCCTCTCTCTCTCTCTTGTTCCCCTTCGAGGCCAAACCCTAGCCTACCACCATTTTGAATTGCCGCTGTTAGACACTGCCCCGAGCTCCACTCAATATCACCATAGCTCCGCCTCCTTCCCTTATACCTCTCCACCGATGCAAAAGAAGGGATGCCCATGTCTGACCAGAATTGAGCTCGACTCCCCTGACGACCGTTGCTGTTGTTTCATCAATCACCATCGTTCCAAAAATTCTCCTGCCTCACTACCGCCATCGTCGTGCTCAGGGTAAGCATGCGGTGCTCAAGAACCACCTGGCGCCTCCCCTTCTTCTCTGGTTCGCTCTGGTCTCAAACACCGTCATGCGTCGCTACCGGACATGGTTGCACGGGCTGGTACAGCAACCAATATTGGGTGGCGCCGCCAGCATAGGGTTCGTCCTGCTGCACTGATTCGGATAGGCCCGCTCGTATAGCCCCGCATCACCTCCTGTGTCGTCCCTGTCGACCACCTGAGAGCTCCCTGCTGGGATGAGATCATGTTGACGTCATCTTGACGCCAGCACGCTAGGTTCTGACCCGGTCAAATAGGACGCTGGTTCCACTTGCCCGCGCGGCAGGTGAGGTGGCCCATGGCCCTTCTCTCAACAACTCTGGGTAAGCGCTGCCCCGGTGAAAAATGCCCCTTGGCCCTAAATGACGTCATCAGTATGCAATAAAGGTTTTATATTGTTTTTATAATTTTAGAAATTGTTTAAATCTTATAAATTCAATAAGTAATTATTTATAAGTCAGAAAATATGTATAATATATCAAAATGTTTTTAAAAATGAGATCTATCTCATAGCATCAAAATCATGCATTGTTCAACAACTTTTAATACAAGTTTCATTACAAGAACAAACTACCCCCTCATAGGTGATTTCGGGGTTCCTCCTTTATTAGGGTTTGCAACCTCGAACCCTGTTTAAAATGGTCGAGCATGTCTTAGGGTTATATTTAAATACAAATTAACTTGTCATATCATCATCCGTTCTTGAGCATTGCATAGATGCCATGTTTTGATTGTTCTTCTTTCTTTCCTGTGTTTTTGCTTCTTCCCGGTAGAATACGATATCGAGATCGAGATCGAAGACCGAGATCAAAACCATCGAAGATTGAAGAACAACACTTGACCAGTTGTAATAAAGTCAAGCACAAGGGTTCCGAAGATCTGCTTATTTGTTATCCACAGGCAAAGGCAAACATAGCCCCACCATTATACAATCCTATGGTCTCAAAAGCATTTCAATTCTTGACATGATGCATACGATTCTACTGTGGTATTTTATCAATAGATTGAGTATTCTATCTGTTGCATTACTCCCTTGAGCTTATATTACATGATCCACTTCTCCTAGCATAACTAGGTTTGGCTTGTGTGCACTGCTAGGGCTTATATGTGTGTCTTGATTAGCCATGCATAGCTGTCAGTTCTGGTTCATCTAGATGATGTATTAGATGCAAATAATCTAGTATAATAGGAGAACGAGGTATACTGATGAGGTAAGATCAGTGGTAAAGGTTAAACATGCTAAGGCTTGTATGGGAGGCCATGGTGGGATGTGGTTTTTGTAGTCCCATGCTTGCCACCACTAGGACCCGAGTTCTTGCCTTTGGAACCGAGATGAGCGTACACCCACACGGGGCCTGGAAGACCTCACGAGTAACTAAATTTCCTAGTAGATTCCATGTGTCACATAGTTCGGCGTTCCATTCGACATATACATAGAAAATGTTTTGAAAGATTTGGCGGGTGAAGGTGCATCATAACAGGTAGGTAAGCGTGGCCGGGGTTGCTTGGGTTCAATGGACTCCCTGGTAAACCAACCTCGCCTCACATCCCTAGAGACCGGCTTCAGGATTTGACTCGTTAAAGCAGAACCCTCATTAGGGCATGACTCATGGTCTCGGCGAAAGCAAGGTAAAGGTCGTGTCCAACAACCCTCTGCCGGCCTTCCAAGGAAGAGGGCTATTACTAGTGGCATTAAGAGTCGGTTTGGTATGTGTGGGTAAAGTTGTACACCCCTGCAGGGTTATATGTTTTCAAAAAGCCGTGTTCACGGTTATGAATGCTTGGTGACCGAATTCTAAGATCATGGAGAATGTTAACCTAATCATAAAACTTGGCAGATCAACGTGTTCTTAAGGATGCTTCCTCATTGGTACGAGGGGGTGATCCTAGTTGTGAGATGAGGGTTACTTTGGTGGATATCGAAAGATGATGATCAATTCTTTGGAGATGTCGCTCTCTTATCCCCTTTTAAAATATTCTGATTAGACGAGCTTCTCCTCCCTCTTGTTTTACAAACAAAGATGACTTTATGCAAAATAACCACACCAACCATAAGTCTTGCAGAGTACACCCTATACTCACCCTTGCTTTGTTGATACTTTTGTAGCAGAATAAGTGTTCCCCTGAAGACGAGTTCCGTACGACATCAACACCGACGAGTAGCTTGGGGTTCCTTGTCGGTAGCCTGGAATCTATGGGCTGAGACGTCATCATTATGCTTCAGGCCTCTTAGGCCATTTGTTAAGCTTGCTGTACTTAATAGAATAATTTTCCTTCTATTGTTTGATGTTTGTGGTCAGTGACCTCTGCTTGTAATACATTGGTCCTTCGCTCAGTTATGAGCTTGCGGTAATAATTTTTGTGTCGCGGGGTTACTGTTGTGTTACCGATTTCTCACTAGATATCCTCGAGCTCTAGTTTAAGCTTATATCAGGCTAAGGTCATGGATTTGTTTAATCCTGATCCCGGGTGTGTCACAATGGGCAAAAGGGAGGAAAAATTAAGCGGCTGGGTAATACTGAGTATAACTAAGGAACTGAGGGCACAAAAATAGAAATCCCTTGGGTTTTATGAGTTTAGGGTTTCGGGAATTTTCAATAATATTCAAGCTTTATGCCTATATTCGTGGAATAGAATGGCGTTACAGCAATTTAATGAAAGTATCTCAAATTTTGATCTATAAGTGCATGATACCTGCTTGGTTTGGGTTTATGGGTCGAGGGTTTAGGGTTTTAGGGTTTAGTTTTATGGGTTGTTTAGGGTTTAGGGTTTAGCGAATTTTTGGTAATGCTCATGATTTATGCTTATATTCATCGAATAGAATGGCGTTCGTTGATTTAATGAAAGTATCTCAAAGTTTGAGCTATGAGTGCATGACACCTGCTTGGTTAGGGTTTTGGGGCTGAGGGTTTAGGTTTTAGGGGTTTAGGGTTTAGGGTTTAGGGAATTTTTGATAATGCTCACTATTTATGCTTATATTCGTCAAATGTAATGGTGTTACCCAATTTAACGAAAGTATCTCCAATTTTGATTTATAAGTGCATGCTACATGCTTGGTCAGGTTTTAGGGTATAGGGTTTTAGGGTTTGGGTTTAGGGTTTGGGTTTTAGGGGTTTATTATCTAGGGTTTAGGGTTTAGGGAATTTTCAATAATGTTCAAGATTTATGCTTATATTCGTGGAATAGAATGGTGTTACCCAATTTAATGAAAATATCTCAAATTTTGATCTATAAGTGCATGATACCTGCTTGGTCAGGGTTTAGGGGTTTAGAGTTTATGGTTTAGGATTTCGTGAATTATCAATAATATGTTCAAACGTTATGGTTATATTCGTGGAATAGAATGGTGTTATTGCAATTTAATGAAAGTATATCCAAATTTGATCTTGAAGTTGATGATACCCTGCTTAGTCATATATTTTGTTAAATACAATTGAAGGTACCCAAGTACTAAAACAACGGAGAAACACCAAAAGTTCTGTGAGATTTAGGCACTGTTTGGTTGGACTCTAATTCTGACTTTCGATTTTTGGCTTATAATGCCAGGAACGTGTTTTTGGCTTTGCTGAAGGGAATATGCCCTCAGAGGCAATAATAAAGTTGTTATTATGTGTATTACAAGTATATGACAAATGTTTATTTTGCATGCTATAATTGTATTAATATGGAAATGTTAATACATGTGTGTTTAATAAACAAATGGAAAGTTCCTAGTTATTCCTCTCTTTAAACTAGCTCGTTGATTAACAATATGATCAAAGTTTCCTGATCATGGACATTGGATGTCGTTAATAACGAGGTCACATCATTTGTGAAATGGTGTGATGAATATTCATCCGAAGTATAGCATTACGATCAAAGTCATTGAGTTTATATTGCTATAACATCATACGAAGTAATCCTAGTCCTTAAACCATGAGATCATGTTAATCACTAACACCGGAAGAGTATCTTGATCACATCAAAGGTCACACCGTAAAAGGGTGACTATAAAGGTGGGTTCAGTGCTACGAAGGTGTTATGTAGAGGCTCATGGATCAAGCGTGGGATTTGTCCATCCCGATGATGGATAGATATACTCTGGGCCCCTTGGTGATATAATATTGAGAATAGATTGCAAGCAAGTGATGTGATCACTAGAATGTTATATCATGGGAACGAGAAAAGAGTGCATGTCAATACAAGATCAAACTAGGTATTTGGATACCAATGGTCGAATCTCGGACATGTAATATATCGCGAGACAAAGGGATTAAGTTACTAGCGTTAAAGGTTCTCACGATCATATAAGTCATCGTTGAATGTGTAGGAGTCAGAATGGATCTCTAGGTCCCGCTTCTGATTATTGATCTGATAGGAGTCTCGATCATGTCTGCATTATTCGCGAACCATAGGGTGACACACTTAAGGGTTTCCAAACACTATTTTGAGCATACATGTTTCCAACGAAAGAATTGCAAAGCGCTGGAATTATTTCAATGGACACCGGAATTGTTTCCGGTGAAATTGCTGAAATTGGTTATGCATGTGATATTGAAATATTGCAGGGGTTTTATGTGAATGTTTGTTAATTAAATTAATTAACAAAAATTCTGAATAAAATAAATAAAAGGGTTTTATTAAATGAGAGTTGCATTAAATTTGGTGGAAATTTAATGCATGTGAGTGGATGTGTGAGTGGAGGCATGTTTATGTGAGTGGAGCTTCCAACACATGAACGAGGAAGAGGTGGGGGCACCCCCCCTTGGGCACCAGCCCCCCTCTCCTATAAAAGGCCCTCTCTCCCCCTCACAAAGCACACCTCCTCGTGAAGGATCTCTCTCCCACTCAAGATATATTCCCCATGGTCTCGGATTAGCGAGATACATGTTCCGGTGGCATTTGGATTAGGAGGTGGAGGTTGTTTGGTGGCCTGAACGTGTGTGCGAGGACGGATGCGCTGCTGATTTGCAGCGCTAGGACTTCCACACAATCTTGAGATCGGCAAGCGTTCGACTACATCATCCACGAGTTCCAAATTGTTAACAAAGCTTTGTTGTCTTCGAGGGTAAGTTCTCTGTGGATGTATATCCACCCATTACTTGTATCTAGTAGATAGATATTGGCGTATAGTTCCCATCGTAGGAAATTTTTTGTTTTCTATGTTGCGAACCCAACAGTGGTATCAGAGCGTGATCTATGTGTAGGTGCTTTACACGGGTAGTACACATATGTTTATATGTGGGTGATGATGATCATTTTATTTCTTCTTTCATGTATACTGGATATTGGTGGCATAGTGGGATGAAGCGGCCTAGACCAACTTTACATGTCCTCGCACATGAGACTGGTTCCACGACTGACATGCCACTAGTTTTGCATAAGTGGCTGGCGGGTGTCTGTCTCTCCTACTATAGTCAATGTTTGATTTACAATGAGTTCCTAATAACATAGTTATCATTGTTGTGGTTCCATGTTCGTAGGTAAGACCGGTTCTATCTCCGAAAGCCCTAAGCCACGTAAAACTTGCAATGGATAAGTTAGTGGCATCTAGTTTAGATTGTGATTGGGCTAGTGTCATGATATGTAATGTTGTAAGTTGATGTATAGTAGATACCATTACAACACACTTAACGTGTAAGTTCCATAGACCTTGGCCTTACACACAAAGGAATGATAGAGATCATACCACGATGCACATGATGGTGATCAAATGCATGGACCATATCATTCCACTTTACACATATGATGTTTGCATCTTATATTGCTAGTTTGGCATTTTTAGTACCATTATAGGATGAACCCTCATTTAGATATCAAGATAAAAATGTGTTCTTCCTTAAGTACACATCGTTTATGTTTCGCCACTTCAATACATCATGTGATGATCAAGTGTACTTGAATACACGATCATATTTCGGGTGTAAGACAGTTTTACACACACGAGTACTAAGGTTCTTACTTGGCGAGCCTATCATGTACAAACATGGCCTCAGAACACGAACCAAAAGGTTAAGCATGAGTCATATAGTTGATATGATGCCCATATTGATGCTCGCCTTTGAAACTACACCGACTCACGTGATGATTGGACTTGGTGTAGTGGATTTGGTTCATGTAATCACCAAAAAGACACGAGGGATGTTGTTTTTGAGTGGGAGTTCATTTGTAATTTGGATTAGTTGAACTCGATCTATCATAAACTTAGTCTAAACTTTCCAATTTCTATTGTTGATGGCACCACCTGCTTTTCATTTCAATGTGTTCATGGAGAAAGAGAAACTTGCAACGAATGGTAGTGTGGGCTCCCTGGATTAACCATTTGAGATATCCCTGTTATGCATACATCCATGTTCCCATGATCAGTGAGCCGTGGAACATAACCGACAGGTATCATTACATCATCCGAAACAGAAATACAAGACTTACAAGAATGCCAATATGGCTACAACATTATTAACAACGGAACATCATCACGCGCAGAGCCCAATCATGCCTCAACCTACAGGCAACTGACTGGGAAGATGGCCTAGCTCGTCGGACGTCACCTGAACCTTCCGAAGTCGAACCTCTGAAAATCTGGTCAAGTAAATGACTAGGGACAAAGCCATGAGTACTTTTGAATGTACTCGCAAACCACCAAGATAAGTAGAATAAGGAAATGCAAATTTTGGATGTGGCGAGATAGCTCTATCTTGGGTTGTTTTTGAAATAACTAGACTATCTCTTATAGTATGACATCTCCATATCTTTGTTGAAAAAGAGTTTTGAAACATGCCTTTGTTTTATAAGTCAAGATATCTCCATATCTTTGCTGAAAAAGGGATTTGAAAACAGTTTTGGAGTAGAAACCCCTTTTAAACCTCTTTGACCACCTCTGGTCAAAACAAAGCTTTCGCACTCAGGTTCCCCCAGAACCTTCATACTTTCATTCGTCTTTCCAAACAAACACCATTTGGGTCCTCCTAGCCATCACCTTTCCAACCGTCCTTGACCGTGGACATGGCTATTCGAATAGATTATACTCTGCAGAGTTTGCGCACTTTCTCCACAAGAATCAATACATCCGCCGGGATAAAACCACAGCCCACTACCACTGTAGATGGGGGTCCGGATAATCAAACCTAACCTTTCGCTTGTTGACCCTAGCAAAGGCTGCTTTTCCTTTTGGGTTCGTTCTCCCCGGCAACGAGTATGTGGCTCCCAGCCATAGTCTTGCCTTTCGTACACGCGTATACCCAAGCCGCAACTTGTCGTATACCTTAACTTGGTGACTCCACTTCCTTCCATACCGCCTAAGTCATACCGTCCACGGGAGACCCAATTGTTGCACCGGCACTACTGCCAAGACAGGTTCACTCTTACCGAAGCAAGCTACAGGTTTCAGATTCGAGATCTGGTAGCGCCTTCTCGGAATTCAAGGGATCTCTCCCTATAAGCATTGTACAACCTGCCTCGGCTAATGAAGACAAACTACGAGAAGCCCCAGCACCTAGGGTAATGTTGCTGCACGGATAAAAATTGTTCCGGTAAAGGCGTAGAACATCGCTACACATTCTCTTTTCTCATTATCACCATTTCTTTTGTTAAAACCTCCACTGGGAACGATGCCTCCTCCCAAGGGTTTTACAAAGCCATTTTGAAACGTTTGTAATAGGGTAAATCCCAAAACAGTTTAATTTCTCAAAGCCGGGGGTTTTCAACAAGGTAGGATGCTAACCATCGTACTCTCAATCTAAAGGGGTGAACTGGTGGGTACATCAGGGGGGTGCCATGAGGGACACAAATGCATAACTTGGAGGAGCCAAGTTATAAGCGCAGTATTTGTAAAACAAGACATGCAGGTAATAATGCAATTTATAAAGAGGATACAAAATAGGTAAAAGAGATTAGGAAAAGTGTCAGAGTTCAGGAATGGTGGCTTGCCTGTGATCAGCAATAAGTCCCTGGACTTCTTTAGATAACCAAGAATACCCAATAATTAATAATCAGAAGTCCCTTCCTTCTTGTCGTCAAACACTCACACTATCGCCGTCATCGAGTATACATGCAAGCAGACAATACCACAATCAATACAAGGCATACAAGCATCAAACCATTCAGAAAACAAACATAAGGAGTACTACTGAACTTGGTAGGTTTTGGAGAAGTTGGATTCTAGTAGTAGAATTACTAAATTGCCATTGAGGTGTTTTTCCCGGGGAAGATAGTTGTCAAGGCTAAATACCATGAACTTGGATTGGGGTTCTGAGGTCATTAGGATACCAATGTGCAACAATGATATCCTCGTATAGGTCTTGATAACAAAAAACCAACACAATTGGTTTCACTAGATTATCAATTACCTAGATTTAATTATCCCCTTTATAGTGGACTAAATTCTAGTTTGAGGAAATAATTCACCAGAATTTATCTGGAGGCCCAAAAATTATTTCCTTGGGTGGTTAGGTAGTGCTTGATGTACTGAACCACCTAGAGTTGGAATCTTGCCAAAATAATTACGAGAATGCCCTCAGGAAATTCCCAAAGGCAGTTCTATAAGGTTTTTCTCTTTTTCACCAGATTAATTCTACATAAGCTCTTGAGTTGATACCAAGGGCATGTCGTATGCATTTAGAATACCTTTCTGTAGAAATTTGATTCACTCTTATTGGAGTTGTCAAACTCCTGGAGTGAATTATTTAGTGAAAATATCACTTACAGAAGTAATTAAATGACTAAACCTCAACCAGAGCTCAATAAGTTATGAGCTGCTGCGGTTTGATAGATATTGAATCTAGGGTGTACTGGGAGGTGGAATATTGTCAATACCACATTTGGTTTGTCCTAGAGAAATTTTCTAAGACAGATAAAGGATATTTTTGTTATTTTTGCTAAGGGCAAGTTACTACTCACCTTGGCATAAGACCTATGCTAGATGACAGGTATATCAACTACCTTCCAGCAAAGCTTGGATTTTCCCCAATTTGAGATGTAAAACTCCCTGAGGAAAATATTTAGTGTAAAGGACAAACTCTAGTGGATTAATTTCCAATAAATAATAAAGATTTTTTTTGGCAAGAGACTGGTTCTACATGTTGCACAAAACTCCCAGGAATAGGATGATGTTTTTCTCTGGGTGGAATATCCCAGTTTTCATTTTTAAAACGATTTGATTCTAACAGCTATAATCAGAACAGATCTGAGCAGATTTAATAAAAAAGAAAAAAGGAAAACCGGGGCTACTGGGCTGGATCTGGGTGAGGGGATGGGCCGAGGAGGCGGTTTTGGCCCACGGCAGAGTGGCGCGGCACGCGGGAGCCTGCGGCTTGAACCTGACTGGCGGGGCCCGCCGGTCAGTGGGAGGGGGCGGTCTAGGGGGTATCGGCCAGATCTAGCCATCGGTTTTAAGGGGATCGAACGGTGCCCGGTCGTCTTCGGCCTCAGGACAGACCGGGAGAGGAGGAAACCCTAGGGGGCACCGGCAGCGGCGCGGAGGCTCACCTGAGGGCTCGTCGATGACCGAGGAGGTGACACGGCGACAGAGCACTCTCGGGCGAGTCCGTGGAGGGGCGGCACGGCGGGGTTGGCCTCCGAAAAGTAGCCCGCACGCCGGAGGCTGAGGGTCACCTCGTCAGAGCTCAGCAGCGACGACGGAGGAGACGTTCCTGCGAAAGGAAAAGGGCACTGTTAAATGGAGGGGGAGGAGCTGGTCACGGCAAGGTGACATGCAGAGGGAGAAGGAGGGAGATGAGGGAGCCTTGCTCGATTTTTGTAAAATGCCCGAGGCTCCTTCTTCTTCTTCCTTCGGGCAGCACAGGGCAGAGGAGAGGGAGTGGAGCCTGGTGAGAGTGAGTGGAGGGGAGAGGGAGTAAATGAGGGGCAGGGGCATGCTAGGCTGGCCTCTGGCCTTTATACCAAGGAGGGGAGCTAGATGATGTAACTGTCCAATTTGGACATGGGGGAGGGGTGGTGCTGGCCAGGGATTAGCCTAGAGGGAGGTGGAGAGGGGTAAGAAGGGTATTTGGTCGGGCAGAGAGGAGTAGGGCTGCTGTGGTAATTAAATGTGACAAATCTTGTAAGATTTGCTCGTCTCTCTCTTTCTACTAATACAAGGGTAAAATGGGCAAGGGCGGGGGTGGAGCTAAAGTGCTCACGACCAGGGGAGTGTTGGGTGTTGTGGGGGAGTGCTTGACAAGCTTTGGTGGTGATTTGGTCCTAGTTTGGTTCAAGTTTGCTTGGTTTGCAAAATTTTGATCATGAGAGGGCTTGCGAAGGAAGTTCTAAATTTTGCAATGGACATAGTGGGGAGATGGTACTGGTAGGTAGATGAGGTCAAGGTAGACTCCTAGGATTTATTTGGGATTTCTATAAGGGGTTTTAGTCCTCATAAATCCATATATTCAAAAAGGGCAGAAGTGGTTTCTAGAAGATCATCTGATATTTCTACATTGGACAAGGTGAGTTTTTGGTGTGGGTGGGTTCCAAATGGGAATACATACTTAGGGGAATTTTCCCAAGATATATTGTGGCTTAGAAGTATTTAAGACAATTATTATTCCAATTAAACCATTTAAGAAAATGGGCAAAACGAAATAATAAAGCTCTTCAAAAATATTTATTTTTGAGATGGGAAGATAGGGTATTATATATGGATCTCACATGAGCCAAAAGTTGGGGAAGTGTTTTGACGAAAACCAAACTTTCCATTGGGAAAGGGGTTTTCATATTTTGTCTAATAAAGGAATTAAATAGATTTGGAGCCATAATAAATATGTATAATTGTTGATAAATTTTTAATGATCCAGGTAGATGATGTAGACAAGGTTATCAACCATTTGAAACCTTGGGATTGGAGAATCCAAGTTGGTTTTGGTGGAGTACCCTAGATTAGGGATCTAGGGTGGTGTTAATTTCATACCATCAAAACATGGTTGTATCATGGAGTTCAGAGTTCACCTTGGTGCAAGGGATAGATGGTTAGTTAGACCAGGTCATATAGATTATCATGGCATAAGGAGTTTGGATTAATTACATTTGAGGTGATCTAGAAGTGATGTAAAACTTTGTTGAAAATAAGGCTGCCATACCAGATGAGTCATGATGCCTTATAAACCATGTGGGTTTAATAAGATCAAGGATCCACTTGGAATAAGTGAAGTAGATTTTGATAGACCTATATGAGTAGATAAAAACCATGCAAAGAGTTGGTCCATAGAAGGTTGGATGATGGTGTGAGCTTCTGCCAAAGTAGGCACGATGACTAGATTTGCAGGAAAAGTTATTTTCTTGCCTGCAAAACCATCAAGAACATGTGGGTTGGAGGATGATCTAACCAAGGGAAAATGTGGGACATGGTATTCCTTATGATGGTTAACAATATGGTTCAGGTGCATTTCCAAAAATGCACAAGGGTTGAGAAAGGGAGACATTCCAAAAGGTGATGTTGGAAATAGTTTTCCAGACTTAGCCAAATTTGGCAGATTTATGGTTGTTGACTAGAAGGTGGGTGGTGATGATTTTGATGGGTTGCAAGGTACCAAAGCATCATCAAGTGGATGATGTTGAAGTGTAGGTTGAGTAGAAGGTATCCATGCTTGATATTGGTCCTTGTTGACTTGGAAGCTTCTAGAATGGATCACTGCAAAAGTGATCTGGCTAAGGGTTTTAGATGATCACCTGGTATCTAGTGATTTGATCTTGCTTTGCTTCCTTGCTTGGTTTGTGGGGATTTGGGAAGACAACTTGACCCTAGTGATGAGCTCCTAGAGTAGCTCATACTACTTCCTAGGCAAACAAGTCAAACAGCAGATCAAGGCAACTCATCGGACAGCAGATCAAGGCAACTCATCTTATAAACTAAGAAACTCAACTATTAGGGTTACCATCAAGCCTAGATTGAGGTAAGGTTGGGGAATTTTGAAATGTTGGAGTTTGAGTAAGATGAGAGTCCTTGGTACCTCTACCAAGGGTAGAATTCAAAAGCTTAACATAGGTGTTTTGGGAAGACTAGAGATAAGATTAGTTGAGGGTTCTGTCTTGAAAACATAAGGAGGTTATATTATATATCTCTCCATAGTTTTGTCAATAGAAGCTACTAAAATAGTTTTGGTTATATAAGCATCTTGGCTCAGGTTTTTGGAATGCCAGAACATTTGAGAATATGAAAAATGAGCCAGGATAGTTTTGTTAAATAGCTTTTGTCATCTGAGGGTGAAGTAAGGAGTATCATAAGGTATACACTCATATGCACAAGTACAAACAAACAACAAGCAAACACTACACCAAGTACAATAAAAAGTTTTTGTTCCCCCTGATTTTTGCATTCTGGACAACTAATCAGGGTTGCTGAAATTGGGATGTTACAGGTAGCAACTTTACTGACTGGGCCGTGAACTTGAGGATTCTCCTCAATGTTGCACACAAATTGTATGTGCTAGAAGTGCCGCTAGGCCCCCCACCAGCTCCTGATGCCCCTGACAAGGAAAAGAACGTCTATCTGACTCGTTAGTAGGACCACAAATTAGTTCATTGCGGCATACTGTATGGGATAGAGCTAGAACTTCGAAAGCGTTTCGAAAACGGTAATGCCTTTGGTACCATTGTCGAATTGGAAATGTTTTTTGATACCCATGCTGCCGTAGAGAATTATAATGCTTCTGAAAAGTTCTTTAGCTACATGATGGAAGAGAACAGCTCCGTTAGCTAGCACGTACTCAAAATGTCTGGGTACACCGATAGGCTTGTGTCCTTGGGAATAACGACTCCCATTGACTTAGGCATACATTGTGTTCTCCAATCTCTCGCACCTAGCTACAAGAGCATTGTGATGAACTACAATATGTAGGGCATGCAGAAGTCTCTCCCCGAGCTTTTGTCAATGCTTAAGACTACAGAGGTGGAGATCAAGAAAGAACATCATGTGTTGATGATCAATAAGACCATTGGTTTTAAGAAAGACAAGAAGGGTAAGCAAAAGGGTAAGAAGGGAGGAAAATATGTTGCCGCACTTGAAAAGAAATCCCGAGCTGGCCCTAAGTCTGATACCGAGTGCTACTATTGCAAGGGGACCGGCCATTGGAAGCGCAACTGCCCCAAGTACTTGGCAGACAAGAAGGCCAACAAGGCAAACAAAGGTATATATGATATACATGTTATTGATGTGTACTTGACTAGCACTCGCAGTAGAACCTAGGTATTTGATATTGGATCGGTTGCTAACATATGTAACTCGAATCAGGGGATGTGGAACAAGCGACCACTAGCAAGGGGTGAGGTCAAGATGCGTGTCGGCAATGGATCAAGAGTTGATGTGATCGCCGTTGGAATGCTGCCTCTCCACCTACAGTCGGGATTAGTTATAAACTTAAATAATTGTTATTTGGTGCCTGCACTGAGGATGAACATTATATCCTGATCTTGTTTAATGCGATGTGGTTATTCATTTAAATACGAAAACAATGGTTGTTCAATTTATATGAATGATATCTTTTATGGTCATGCACCTATGATGAATGGTTTATTTCTATTGGATCTCGATAATAGTGTTACACATATTCATAATGTTGATGCTAAAAGGATTAAACTTGATGACGATATATCTGCATATATGTGGCACTGCCATCTAGGTCATATTGGTGTTAAACACATGAAGAAACTCCATTCTGATGGACTTTTGGAATCACTTGATTTTTGAATCATTTGATACATGTGAGCCATGCCTTATGGGCAAGATCACTAGATAGCTATTTTCCGGTTCAATGGAACGGGCGACAGATTTATTGGAAATCATGCATACTGATGTATGTGGTCCAATGAGTGTGTCGGCGTGAGGTGGTTATCGTTAATTTGATACTTTCACGGATGATTTGAGTAGATACGGGTATATATTTATGATGAAACACAAATCTGAAACCTTTGAAAAGTTCAAGGAATTTCAGAATGAAGTGGAAAATCATCATAATAGAAAGATCAAATTTCTATGGTCTAACAGTAGAAGTGAGTATCTAAGCTACGAGTTTAGCACACATATGAAAGAGTGTGGAATAGTTTCAGAACTCACACCTGTCAGAACACCACAGCGTAGTGGTGTGTTCGAACATTGTAATCGTACTTTATTAGATATGGTTTGATCTATGATGTGTTGACTGAATTGCCACTATCATTTTGGGGTTATGCACTGGAAACTACTGCATTCACTTTAAATCGAGCAACATCTAAATCTGTTGAAAAGACACCGTATTAATTGTGATTTGGAAACAAACCTAAGCTGTCATTTCTAAAAGTTTGGGGTTACAATGTTTATGTGAAGAAACTTCAACCGGATAAACTCGAGCCAAAGCTAAAAAATGCGTCTTCATAGGATACCCTAAGGAAACTATTTGGTATTCCTTCTATCACAGATCCTAGGGCAAGGTTTTCATTGCCAAGAATGGATCCTTTCTAGAGAAAGAGTTTCTCGTGAAAGGCGTGTGTAGTCGGAAGGTAGAACTCGAAGAGGTTATTGAACCTTCTCTTCATGCAATGGCGAGTAGCGCGGTGCTAGAAATTGTTCCGGAGTTAACTTCACGGAATGAAGAGGGAACTAATGATAATGATCATGAAACTCTGAAAAAGAGGACACTACTGAACTCCGCAGGTCGAACTGGACATGTGCAACTCTTGAACTGTACGGCAATCCTGTTATGAATTTCATGGTTGATGAAATAGATGACCCGGCGACGTATGAAGAAGTGATGATGAGCCCGGATTCCAACAAATGGCTAGAAGCTATGAAATCCAAGATGGAATCCATGTAGGAAAACTAGGTTTGGACCATGGTGGACTTACCTCAAAACCGGAAGGCCGTTGAGAATAAATGGATTTTCAAAAGAAAAACTGATGTCGATGGTAATATATCCATCTATAAAGCTCGACTTGTTGCAAAGGGGTTTCTACAAATTCAAGGGGTTGACTACGATGAGACATTCTCTCCCGTAGCAATGGTAAAGTTGGTTAGGATTGTGTTAGCAATTGTTGCTTATTTTGATTATGAGATATGGCAGATGGATGTCAAAACTGCATTCCTCAAAGGTAACATTGAAGAAGAGTTGGGTATGATACAACCAAAGGGTTTTGTCAATCCTAAGGATGCTGACAAGGTGTGCAAGCTTCAGCGATCCATCTCTGTACTGAAGCAAGCATCACGGAGTTGGAATCTCCGCTTTGATGAGGTGATCGAAGAGTTTGGATTTATCCAAACTTATATATAGGCTTGAATTTACAAGAAAGTGAGTGGGAGCAATGTGGAATTTCTAATATTACATGTGGATGACATATTATTGATTGGAAATGATATAGATCTTTTAAACAGTGTTAAAAGTTATCTAAACAGCAAATTTTCGATGAAGGGCCTAGGTGAAGTGTCATACATATTAGGCATAAAGATCTATAGTGATAGATCAAGGCGCCTGATAGGGCTATAACAAAGTACATACCTTGATAAGATTTTAAAGAAGTTTAAAATGTACGGAAGTAAGAAGGGGTTCTTACCAATGTTGTAAGGCAAGACATTGAGTAAGACTCAAAGTCCAGCTATGGTGGAAGAAAGAGAGATAATGGATAAAATCCCCTATGCTTTGGCTATAGGATCTATAATGTACGCCATGCTATGTACAAGACCGGATGTGGCACATGCTATTATTTTAACTAGTAGGTACCAATCTGATCCAGGTATGGAACACTAGATACCAGTCAAGAATATCCTTAAGTACTTAAGAATAACTAAGGATATGTTTCTTGTATACGGAGTTTAAGAAGAGCTTGTCGCTAAGTGTTATGTAGACGCTAGCTTTGACACCGATCCGGATGATTCTAATTCTCAATCCAGATACGTATTTCTCTTGAATGGAGCAGCAGTTAGTTGGAGGAGTTCCAAACAACTTGTGGTGGCTGGATCAACGACGGAGGCGGAATATGTTGCTGCTTCAGAAGCGGCGTAGGAAGAGGTTTCGATGAAGGAGTTCATAACCAAACTAGGTGTGGTTCCTAGTGCGTTGGACCCAATGGCTATCTATTGTGACAACAATGGAGCCATAGCCAACGCCAAGGAACCAAGGTCTCACAAGAATTCCAAGCATATTAACCACCGGTTTCACTCCATCCGAGAGCATGTCAAGGACGAAGATATGAAGATTTGTAAAGTACACACGGATCTCAATGTTGCAGATCTGTTGACTAAAGTTCTCCCTAGGGCAAAACATGATCAACACCAGAACTCCATGGGTGTTAGATTTATCACTATGTAACTAGATTATTGTCTCTAGTTCAAGTGGGAGACTAAAGGGAATATGCCCTGAGAGGCAATAATAAAGTTGTTATTATGTGTATTCCAAGTATATGATAGATTTTTATTTGCATGCTATAATTGTATTAATATGGAAACGTTAATATATGTGTGTTTTATAAACAAATTGAAATTTCCTAGTTATGCCTCTCTTTAAACTAGCTCATTGATTAACAAGATGATCAAAGTTTCCTGATCATGGACATTGGATGTCGTTAATAACGAGGTCACAACATTTGTGAAATGGTGTGATGAAAATTCATCCGAAGTATAGCATTATGATCAAAGTCATTGAGTTTACATTGCTATAACATCATACGAAGTAATCCTAGTCCTTAGACAATGAGATCATGTTAATCACTAACACCGGAAGGGTATCTTGATAACATCCACCGTAAAAGGGTGACTGTAAAGGTGGGTTCAGTGCTACGAAGGTGTTATGTAGAGGATCATGGATCAAGAATGGGATTTATCCATCCTGATGACGGATAGATATACTCTGGGCCCTCTCGGTGATATCACATTGAGAATAACTTGCAAGCAACTGATGTGATCACTAGAATGTTATATCACATGAACGAGAAAAGAGTGCATGTCGGTAACAAGATCAAGCTAGGTATTTGGATACCAATGATCGAATCTCGGACATGTAATATATCACAAGACAAAGGGATTAAGTTACTAGAGTTAAAGGTTCTCACGATAACAAAAGTCATCGTTGAATGTGAAGGAGTCAGAATGGATCTCCAAGTCCCACTCCTGATTATTGATCTGAGAGGAGTCTCGATCATGTCTGCATTATTCGCAAACCGTAGGGTGACACACTTAAGGGTTTCCAAACACCATTTGGAGCATATATGTTTTAGACGAAAGAATTATTTCAATGGACACCAGAATTGTTTCGGGTGAAATTGCTGAAATTGGTTCTGCATGTGATATTGAAATATTGCAGGGGGTTTTATGTGAATGTTTTTATTAAAGTAGTTAACAAAAATTTGGAATAAAATAAATAAAAGAGTTTTATTAAATGAGAGTTGCATTAAATTTGGTGGAAATTTAATGCATGTGAGTGGATGTGTGAGTGGAGCTTCCACCACATGAATGAGGAAGAGGTGGGGCAACCCCCTTGGGCTCCGGCCATGCGGAGGGGAGAATCCCCCTCTCCTATAAAAGGCCCCCCTCTCCTCCCTCACAAAGTACACCTCCTCGTGAAGGATGTGTCTCCCCCTCTAGATATATTCCCCATGGTCTCGGATTAGTGAGATACATGTTCCCAGTGGCATTTCATCTGGAAGGAGTTGCCGCTTCCACTGATTCGTTGGAGGGAGGAGGTGGAGGTTGTTTGGTGGCCTAACGTGTGTGCGAGGATGGATGCGCTGCTGATTTGCGGTGCTAGGACTTCCACATGATCTTGAGATTGGCAAGCATTCGACTACATCATCCACGAGTTCCAACTCGTTAACAAAGCTTTGTTGTCTTCAAGGGTAAGTTCTCTATGGATGTATATCCTCCCGTTTCTTATATCGAGTAGATAGATTTTGCCGTATAGTTCCCATCGTTGGAAATTTTTTGTTTTCTGTGTTGCGAACCCAACATTTGTTTCTTTATCTTTTACTCTAACATGGTTTAATGATGGTATAAGCCAAAAGCCAAAATCTAAAGTGGATTATAAAACAAAGCTAAAAGCGATAGATAAGCTTAACCACATAACCCCTCAACTTCTTGATATGAATGCTAATACAGCCAAAATTGGGACCTTTTGATAGAAAATCGCAAATAAAAAAATATAAATTGAAGCAATGTCTTTCTTTGCAGAATATTTTGTTATGTGCACTGCCTAGTTTCCATGAAAAGGTATGCTAAAGCTAG
The DNA here is from genome assembly GCA_916181665.1 of Avena sativa. Classification (NCBI taxonomy): domain Eukaryota; kingdom Viridiplantae; phylum Streptophyta; class Magnoliopsida; order Poales; family Poaceae; genus Avena; species Avena sativa. Next base: position 509,440,852 of record OV702289.1, read on the forward strand.
ACAAGTTTCGAAGAAACCCATTTCACAATATGGCGTACCATGTATGAACATTCATGGCTTTCATACGAGATGACTAAGGTCATGGCAATTTGTTTGCCATAGTTTATGATAACGTGTGCATGTTTGGTAGATCGGTGCATAATTTCATATTGGCATTTCAAACAATGTTTACAAAGGGTGCATCCAAATTTGAAGTTATTTTAAATTGTCCAAGTGACAATAATGGCTTCCACTGTGAAGCAACTACAAAGACTATATGTGTTTCAAAATCTCACCGCACCAATTTTCTCACAAAGTATAAAAAATTTGACGGATAATGCCCAAGTTTCATGAATTTTCAAGCTTCCGAGCTAGGTTCACTGATTTTATAGATTTTATCTCGGTTTAGCGAAAAATGTTTGAATTTTGAACAACAAACGATGGGAATCTTTACTTCCCATAATTCTGGATCACTGACATGTTGGTCACTTGCATGGTGGTTCCAAAAAGTTAGTGTAGGTCAGAGTGGGTGGGCAGGTAAATATTGAAGAAGGGCAGGGAAACGTCAATGGGGTGATGCACTTGGGAGAATGCAAATTTACCATCTATATCCCTCTGTTATTGCAGTGCTCCTCAAATTCTTGGTTCTGGAGCAGGGATAGAAGAGGAATTTTGCATTCTAATAAGAGGTGAAGCATGTTTGAATGGATGCGTGGGATATCTTAATGGATGGATGTGATGTTTGCACGCCGTACCAACATTTTGAGGTTGAAGCTTCTAACATATGCTACTCCGACATGGGGCCACTCAGATGCGTTGTCACTGTCTAGACCCACACGCCAGCGAGAGTTTCTTTCTAGCATTTAAATGAGTTTCTATGATTTGCTGAAATTTTCGAACAATTCAAGGCTTTCAAGAAGATGACCATCGTCCAATAAAAAGGTGACCAAGGTCATGGAAATATTTTATGATGACGTGTCCGCGTTTGTTAGATTGGTGCATCTTGGCAAATCTACCAATATGTCTGGTTCCAAATTTGAAGTTTGTTTTCGAATTTCCATGTAACAACAATGTGTTTTGTTGTGGAGAAACTACAAATATGATGGCTCAAAATGCCACCGCCCCCATTTTTCTCACAATGTATAATGCCCTTTCAAGATTTCAGGCTAAATTTGTGCAATAAAATAATTTTTTGGACTGGATGTTTGAATGTATGGGAGGGATGTTCAATGAATGGGCGGGATATTTCGGCGCTCTGCCAAAATTTTGAAGTTGAAGCTTCTAAGGTACGCTACTCCCACTTGGGATGATATCCCCGTCATATAGACCCACATACATGTATGCTCTCCAGCATTTAATGGGTTTATAGACATCTGCAAAAATTAATGAACGTTAATTCAAGTCTTTGAAACAAGATGACCAAGGTCACAACTATAGTTTCTATACCATGTCCATGTTTTGTACTACTCCGTACATTGAAGCATCTTCGCGAATCAAGCTTACAAACATGTCCATATTTGGTAGATCGGTGCATCTTGGCATTTCAAGCAGTTGTTTACAAAAGGAGACTCCAGGTTTGATGGATAATGCCCTACTTTCATGAATTTCCAAGCTTCCTAGCTAAAGATGTGCAGTAAAATGAACTTTCGAAAATTTTAAGTAAGTATGTATAATTACGAACTACAAAGTGTGTGATATAGCTTGCTCTTGACTTTATAAAAACAGTTTAAAGGTATCGAATTAGTCAAATATTGGAGAACCACCGAGCGTTTTGCAAGATTTCAACTTTTTTATATGAATGGTAATGACAACAAATTTTGGCCATTTAAAAAAAAGAAACAAAATATAAAACTAAATACAACCATTTTTTCTTTGTTGGTGTCTTACTATATGCATTAGCTAATTTCCTTAAAAATATATAATCTTAAAATATAGTCTTACAGTTTAGGTTTTATGGGTTGTTTAGGGTTTAGGGTTTAGCTGCTTTATGCCTATATCCCTCTATGGTTTAGGGTTCTCCTCGGGTTCTTCGAGTTCTTGTTTCCGGAGCAGGGATAGAAGAGGAATTATGCATTCTAAAAAAAGATGAAGTATGTCTGAATGGATGCGCGGGATATTTAAACGGATGCGTGCAATGTTTGTGCGTAGTACCAAAATTTTGAGGTTGAAACTTCTAACATACGTTGATCCTATGTAGGGCCGCTCAGATGCATTGTTACTCTCTAGACCCAGATGCCAATGTGAGTTTCTTTCCAGCATTTAAATGAGTTTTTAGGCATTTGCTGAAATTATTGAACAATTCAAGGCTTTCAAAAAGATGACCATCGTCCAAAAAAAGGTGACCAAGGTCATGGCCATAATTTATGATGACGTGTCCGCCTTTGGTATATCGTTGCATCTTGGCAAATCAACCAATATGTCTGGTTCCAAATTTGAAGTTTATTTTCGAGCTTCCAAATTTGGCCTCTTTTCGTAAAAAATTGGGACTAAATTAAATATATGTTGAAATAAAGCCATTCATTATTTTGACAAATTTTTGGATAATATTGGATTCATGGTGTCTGGTAGGTGGGCCACGTATATGGTGGTGCCCAAAGTAGGGTAGGTCATAATTTCCAAAGTTATCCCTCCCCACCCCTTCGCGATGTGTCATAATTTCCACCCTCCGCCGCCTAGACCCTCACCCCTTGCCCACAAAATAGACGGGCTCACGGCTGCTCCTCATCACCACCGTGCACGAAGAAGCTTTCCCTACCTGTCGGTCTTCTTGAGATGCATTGGTGGGCACATCGATCCGATGGTAGTCCTTCTTTCTATAGCTCGATCTAGTTGGCATTTGATTGCCCTTTCACCCGATTTGCCTCCTCAAATACATAGTTTAATTTGTCCTCAATCTACATGGTCATAGTTTATTCTGTGCTCGATCTGTGTTCTTCAATACCTTCGGTTATTTTTGATGTCAATATGTTTGTTGAAATGCATAGGCATGTATAGTTTTTGTACTCCATATATATGGTTCCTGCTTTCTTTTAATAAGAACCAACCTTGTATGTCATAATTAAACAGATGGGCAGATTTTGGATAGAGATTGCTCCATTAGGCAGCGTTAAACATATCCTTAGTGTTCTACGATTTATGGAGTTTGTTAGAGGTCATTGTGACAACTCAAAAGTACATTGCCCCTGCCGTTGGGGGTGAATTGTAGGGTGCTGCCTCAAAGTATAGTGGAAAGACCATATTTTTATATTTGGGATTTCATGGTGAACCATATGATCCTCCATATGAACCAGAGGAAGCACATCTTTATCATAAAGATCAAGTAGGGGAAGCAGATGTTGATCATCTAGATCAACTAGCAGAGGCAACTCCTGAGCATCTAGATCAACTTGGAGAAGGGGGAGAAGAGAAAAGGCGCAAGCTGCATGAAACGGGTTTCATTTCTTGTACTTCCACTATGCCATATGACAAGGTATATCTATAGAACGACAAATGTTCAGGTTGTGTGTCTTTGATGTTTCTCTATAAACACATCTATTAATCTACTAATCAGAGAATCAGACAACTGAAGAGGACTTTGATGGTAATGAATATGACCTATTCATTGATGAGCCTGCACCTGAGGTTGTGGATCAGGTACACTACTTCTAGATGGAGTTGATGCAGGGCTGCTGATCATCAGGGGTGTACTTTTGGTGTCGTCGGGGTAGTCTCATGACCAATAGCCTAGCTGCAAAACTCTTGGGGTTTAGAGCTATCCCATGATTGGTTCGCTACTATCGTAGTTCTATAATATGGAGCTACCTTATTATTTCTAGGCTTTTGTTAGCAGAACTGTAATTTGAAACTATTTTGTATATTAGTATATATATGTGTTTTTGTGTGTTTCTAGTCTGAAATCCAAGCTTATGCTTTTATCGGTTCCTAAATGGTTTTTGAGGCCCCAGCGTTGGTTCCCTATGCTGCAACTACCATCGTCTTGTCCTATGATAGCCCTTCCCCTCCCTCAATGATCCACGAGCTGAATAAACAAAAGGATATATAAGTTGGGATCAATTTGATTCGAAGAGGGGCGATTTTCTCGGTCCTTGGAGAGGAACCCGGAAGAACTAGTAGTACCAAGGAAAGGAGGAGGTTCGCTTGGTCAATTCTTTATCTCACCCCCTTGATGTGGGACCCGCTTTAACTCACCTCCTAACATGGGTCTCGCTTGAAACAGTGGTAGGCCACCACGTGATAGCTGGGATCAAAAATTCAGGAATCTCTCCCAACAAAATGTTCTTGCCACTACCATTTAAAAATATTACTATAGAAAAAGTGTACTTCCCAGCCCTAATACTACTAGTACTACTACTCCCCTTCCCATGCCTTTCTACTAACGACAAGACAAGCAACCACTACTAATAGCTCCCATCCAATAAGCAACTGTTGGAACTGGTGCAAATTCTGATTGGGGAGTTCTTGCTGAAATAGGTGGGTCTATTTGCTCACCTCGAAATCTGGCTTTGTTTAATTTGCTTCTAATTGGGCCATTTGGGATACTATTAGTACTACTAATAGTATTCGATATGCTTTGATTGTGTTATTGCTTATTGCTCACCTCGGAATCACCTAATCAGGATATTTTCCCTCTTCTCTGATCGATTGGGTCATTTGGGTGGGGGCGGGGTTGGGGAGAATATCATTTTGTGGCCCGAAAGTTGAGGCGTCTAGGCAAAGCGGTACCCAAGTTGCTTGTAATCAGCCGTGTTGCCCAAAGTTGGCGTGCCAAATACTCAGAGGGTCTTTTTCAGCACGAATTCAACTTTATGTTTCAATACAAAATATCAGGCTAACGCCCGTCAAGATGGGCCCCTGTCAGTTCTCACTGTTATGTCGCTGCCGTCGTGGCTGCCATGTGGGCTTGCAGCATTGGCGCCTGCATCCATTACGCGTCTTCTTTTTCCCCGGAGTGGCAATCTGTGGTCATGGACATGGCGAGGAGTTTGGACGTGGACGAACCTGCTCGGCCCCGCTCTCCTCCTCATCACAAGTCGGAGCTCGCCCTGACCACGGCCGCACCCATGGCTTGGCGCGGGGACGAGAATTGGTTCCCGGTGAGATCTGTCATCGTGTCGACCATGCTCGGTCCTGGTTTCCTCCTCCAGAATCCGAGCTCGCTGTCGCCATGGTCACACCCGCACCAATTTTTCCACCCCTTCCGAGGTCTCTATGGTAGCTCAAGTTCTGCCATGTTGAACCTGTAAGCGAATTCGGAGTTGGGCGGTGGCAACCCGTTGTTGAACCTGTAAGGAATTTGCTGAAGACTGTGTGTCGTGCCAAGGTCTTCGGTTGATGCCTTCTGCTTCTGCCAACGTCCACCTCCGATGTGATATCATTTGGTTACTTCAATAGGAAATTTCGACCAATTTAACTTGTTGATGTATTCCTTGACAATTATAATATAATCAAGCACTAGAAATATTTTATAGTGTGCATGAGCATGATCTGTAATATAATTGAACACTAGAAATTTTAAGACACTCCATATAAAGGAGTAGATTAATATATATATAGAAGGTTCACCAGAAACACTACGGATATATTGTCTTACATGCCAACATAGGTAATAATTAACTAAAACAAAATAAAAGCGGGGGCAGCAGTAGGAGGCCGGGACACGGAGATGCCTAGCAGGGCAGGGGCATCAGCAGGAGGCAGGGACAGCCTAGTCGACGGGATACAGGCCAGTCCTGACATAATCCAGAAGGAATTTGCTAAAGTTTGCATGCCACACCAAGGTAATCGGCCTATGTTGTCTGCCTCAGTCTCTACCAACGCCGACTGTGTGCCAGATCATCCCAATTGATTGCTCTGCCACATTGAGGTCCGCGTTGATTGCTCTGCCACATTGTAACATCCCAATTTCAGCAACCCTGATTAGTTGTCCAGAATGCAAAAAATCAGGGGGAACAAAAACTTTTCATGTGTCTTGGTGCAGTGGTTGTTTGTTGTTTTCTTGCACTTGTGCTTATGATGTGTATCTTAGGATACTCCTTACCTCACCCTCAGTTGACAAAAGCTATTTACCAAAACTATCTTGGCTTACTTTACATATTCTCAAACGTTCTGGCATCTCAAAACAGGAGCCAAGATTCTTATGTAACCAAAACTATTTTGGTAGCTTCTATTAATAAAACTATATAGAGATATATAATACAATCTCCTTATGTTTTCAAGACAGAACACTCAACTAATCTTACCTCTAGTTTTCCCAAAACTCTTATTCAAAGCTTTTAAATTCTACTCTTGGTAGAGATACCAAGAACGCTCATCTTATTCAAAACTCAACCCCTTCAAAGTGCCCCCACCTTACCCTATGCTAGGCTTGATGGTAACCTCAGTAGTGGTTATGCTTAGTATAAGATGAGTTGCCTTGATCTGCTTCTTGAATTGTTTGCATAGGAAGTAGTATGATCCACTCCAGGAGCTCATCACTAGGATCAAGATGTTCTCCAAATCCTCAATCCCTAAGCAATAAAACAAACCTTGTTATGATCCCTAGCCACTAGGTGATCATCTAAAACCCTCAACCAGATCCATTATGAGAATTTCCATTCTAGAAGTTTCCAAGTCCTTGAAGACCAATATCAAGCAAGGATCTCTCCTACTCACTCTACACTTCAATACTACCCACTTGTTAAAGCTCTGATATCTTGCAACTCCTCCAAGAACATTCCCCCTCATACTCTAGTCAAATTCCTCAAAACTGTTTCAACATCACCTTTTTGAATGCCCCTTTTTCTCAAACCATGTGCATTTTTGGAAATGCACCTGAACCACCTTGTTAACCATCCTCAGGACTACCAAGGACCACATTTGCCTCTGATTAGATGATCCCTCAACCCACTCATCCTTGATGGTTTTGTAGGCAACAAAATAACAATTCTTGCAAATCTAGTCATCATACCTACTTTGGTAGAAGCTCACACCACCATCCAAACTCCTATGGACCAAATCCCTACATGGTTGTGTTCTACTCATTAATGTCTATTGAAACCTATCTCACTTTTTCCAAGTTGACCTCTGAGCTTATCAAACCCACATGGTTTAGAAGGCTTCATGACTCTTTCTGCCTGGCCTGCTTAATTTCAACAAAGTTTGCCATCATTTCTAGATCACCTCAAATGCAGATAATTCAAAATCCTTCTGCCATGATCATCTATATAATCTGGTCGACCCATCCATCTATCCCTTGCACCAAGGTGAGCTCTAAGCTCCAAGATGCAAGCATGTTCTGGTGGTATAAAAATAACACCCCCCTAGATCATTAACTCATTGTTTTCCATCCTTTTCTAGTTGGAATTTCTTTCCACAAGGTTGCAAATGCTTGATACCTCTTGTATACACCCTCCATCTTGATCACCAAGATTTATCAAGATTTATCCATAATTATTATGGCCCCAAAACTATTTGATTACTTAAATAGTCAAGATCTCCAAAACTCCCTCCATAAAGGAAAGTTTGGTTTTTACCAAAACACATCCCCAACTTTTGGCTCATGTGAGTCCCACAAATCATATCCTATCTTTTCAGATCAAAAATGAATATTTTTGAGAAGTTTTATTATTTCTTTTTATCCATTTTCTTAAATGGCTGAATTGGAATAATAATTGTTTGAAATACTTTCAATCCCCAATAAATCTTGGGAAAATTCCCCTAGGTGTGTATTCACATTTGGGACCCTCTCAAACCAAAATCCATCCTTGTACAATGGAAATTTATCAATTGATCTTCTAGAAATCATTTATGTCCTTTTTGAGTAATTGATTTTAAGTGGACTAAAACCCCACCTAAAAATCTCAATTAAATCCTAGGAGTCTATCTTGACCTCATCTATCTACCAGCACCATTTACTACTCTAGTCCAATGCAAGATTCTGGACTCCCTTCATAACCATCTATTAGATCAATATTTGTCATTTAAGCAAACCACCACTCTAATCACTTCCAATTTCCATCAAATCTTGATCAATGCTTATCCTCAACATCAAGACACACCACAGGTCAACCAACACTCTAGCTCCACCTCAGCCTTTACCATTTAGCCCTTGTAACAAGAAGGAGAAATAATCCCCAATTCTTACAGGGATCAACTTAACTTAATTACCACTATTGCCAGCCCTCTCTCTCTCTGGTCCAGCACGACCAAGTACCAACAATACCCCTCTCCACCTCCCCTGGACCAATCACTGGCCAGCATTGCTCTCCCCCTTGTCCTAAATGGTAATTCACCACATCTATCCCTCTCTCTTGGTATATATGGCCAGCAGCCTTCACCAGCCAGTCCCTGCCCTCATTTACTTCCTATCACTCCCACTTACCTACCCGAGCACCCCACCCTCTCCCCTGCTCTGTGTTGTCCGAAGGAAGAAGAAGAGGAGAGCCTCGACCTCCTCACAAAATCGAGCAAGGCTCTCTCCCTTCTGCTCCATTTCTTCTGCATGTCAGCCCACAAGATCCCCTCCTCCTCCTCTACCTGACGGTGCTCTTCATTTTGCCTAGGACCCTCTCCTCCATCGTCGGCGTTGAGCTCCGACAAGGTCCCTCTCGGCCTCCGTCGCGAGAGCTACTTCCCGGTGTCAAACTGCATCGTGGCGCCCACTAATCTGCTCCGCATCGTCGACGCGTCACCCTACACCCTCCGTGCCGCCTCCCGATCCCTCTGGTGAGCTCTCCTCCTCTCTCTCTGGCGAGCTAGGGTTCAGTCCCCGGCGCTCTGTCGCTGCAACAACAACGAGCGCGGGCCGTCCATCGCGCCTTAAACGGACGGCCCAGATCCGCCGATACCCCTTCGGCCCCTCCTCTCGCTGACTGCTGGAACCCGCCTGGCAGGTTCGAGCGCCAGCTCCCGCGCGTCGTGCTGCCCCGCCGTGGGCCAAATCCTCCCCCGCAGCCCAGTAGCTCCCCAGATCCGGCCCATTGCACCCCTTTTTCTTTTTTTTAGCAGATCCATTTATTCCTGAAAAGTTTCTGCTAGGATTAAATCCAAATATAATGGTAAACCAATTCCAAATGCCTAGATCCAAATTTCTGGTCGTTCTCTGATGTTTTCTCAAACATGCAGAGGCAACCCCATGGCCAAAATAATTTTCTCTAATTACTAGTAATTATTCTGCTAGAATGTGTCTAGAACACTAATTAAAATCCACAGAAAGTTCCACATCTCCATTTGGGATGAACCAAAGACCTACTGGAAGGTATTTGTAATACCTATCATCGAGAAAAAACCTTAGGTCAAGTTGAACAGTATGTGGCCTTTAACAAAAATAACAAACCTAGCAACTTTCTGTCTTAGATAAATTCCCCATGTCTAACCAAATGTTGTCTTGACCTGATTCCAAGTCCCAGTACACTCCAGTACCAATATCTACCCGACCCCAGCAGCTCATAATTTATTGAGCTCTGGTAGAATTTTAGTGATTTAAATACTTCTGTAAAGGGTATTTTCACTAAATTAATCACTCAAGGAGTTTTACAACTCCAAAGAGGGTGAATACAATTCCTATAGAAAGGTATTCTAAGTACCTATCACATTCCCTTGGAACCAACTCAATATCTTCTGTAAAATTCATCTGGTGAAAAAGAGAAAAACTATGCAGAACTGCCTTTGGGAATTTCCGGAGGGCATTCTGTTAATTCTTTTGACTTGATTCCAACTCTAGGTGGTTCAGTACAGCAAGTAATAGCAAACCATCCAAGGAAATAATTTTTGGAGCTCTATAACTTTTCTGGTGAATTATTTCCTCAAACTAGAGTTTATTCCACCTTAAAAAGCATATCTAATTCTAGAAAATTGATAATCAAGTGAAACCACTTGTGATGGTTTTGTATTATCAAGACCTATCTGAGGATATCATGGTTATCCATTGATAACCTACTAACCACAGATCCCTAATCCAAGCTCTTTGTATCTAGCCTTGACAATTATCTTCCAAGAGAAAACACCCCAGTGGCAATCTTGTAAATTCCACCCTTGGAATCCCACTTCTCCACAACCTACCAAGTCCAGTAGTACTTCTCATAATTGTTTGCTGTGTGGTTTGATGCTTGTATGCCTTGTATTGATTGTGGTATTGTCTGCTTGCATGTGTACCCGATGAGGACGATAGTGTGAGTGTCTGACGACATGAAGAACGGGATTTCTTATTATTATTTTATTGGGTATTCTTGGTCATCTGAAGAAGTCCAGGGACTTATTGCTGATCACAGGCAAGCCACCATTCCTGAACTCTGATATATGTCCTATTCTATTTTACCTGTTTTATATCTTCTTTGTAAATTGCATTATCTACCTGCATGTCTTGTTTTATAAATACTACGATAATAACTTGGCTCCCCCAAGTTATTACTTCGTTTCCTTGGAGGAACCACCCCGATGAACCTATCATTTTATCCCCTTTAGACCGAGAGTATGATGGTTAGCATCGTACCTCCTTGGAAACCCCGGTTTTGAGAAAATAAACTGTTTTGGGATTTTCCCCACTACAAATCATTCAAAACGGCTTTGTAAAACCCTGGGAAGAGGCATCGTTCCTAGTGGAAGTTTTAACAAAAGAAATGGTTATGCGAAGAAGTGGAAATGTGACGGGATGTTCTACGCCTTTACTGGAACTTTTTTTTTCGCGCAACCACATTACCCCAGGTTGCTGGGGTTTAACTCGTAGTTTGTCTTCTTTAGCCGAGGCACTTCTACCATGCTTATAGGGAGAAATCCCTGGAATTCCGGGCAGGCGCCACCAGATCAAGGATCTGAATCCTGTCGCTTGCTTTGGCAAGAGTGAGTCTGACCTAGCAGGAGGCCGGTGCAACAATTGGGTCTCCCGCGGACGGTATGACTTAGGTAGTACGGAAGGAAGTGGAGTCTCTAGATTTAAGGTATACGCCAAGCTGCGGCTTGGGTATGCGCATGTACGGAAGGAAGGACTATGGCTGGGAGCCACATACTCGTTGCCGGGGAGAACAAACCCAAGAGGAAAAGCATGCCTTTGCTAGTGTAGACAAGCAAAAGGATAGGTTTGATTATTCGGACCCCCATCTACAGTGGTAGTGGGCCATGGTTGAATCCCGTCGGATGTATTGATTCTTGTGGGGAAAGTGCGCAAACTCTGTAGAGTATAAACTATTCGAATAGCCATGTCCACGGTCAAGGACGGTTGTAAAGGTGTTGGATAGGAGTACCCAAACTGTGCTTGTTTGGGAAACAAGTATGAAGAGGACGAAGGTTCCGGGGGAACCCGAGTTCGAAGGCTTTGTTTTGACCCAAGGGGTCGAAGATGTTTTGAAAAGGGGTTTTTACTACAAAAACTATTTTCAAAACTCTTTTTCAACAAAGACATGGAGATGTCTGGATTTATAAAATAGAAGCATGGTTTTCAAACTCTTTTTCAACAAAGATATGGAGATGCCATAACTTCAATGTTAGTTTAGGCTTTTCAAAAACAACCCCAGATAGAGCTATCTCGCCACAACCAAAATTGCATTTCCTTTGTTTACTTATCTTGGTGGTTTGTGAGTACTTTCAAAAGTAATCACGGCTGTGTCCCTGGCTATTTACTTGGCCAGACTTTCAGGACTTTAAGGTGACGTCCATCGAGCTAGGCCGTCTTCCCAGTCAGCTGCCTGTAGGTTGAGGCACGATTGGGCTCTGCGCTTGGTGATGTTCCGCTGCTAATGATGGTGTAGCCATAATGGCAATTATGTAAGTCTTGTATTTCGTTATGTTTCAGATGTTGTAATGGTACCTGTCGGTTATGTTCCACGGATCACTAATCATGGGAACGTGGTTGTATGCATAACAAGGATTTCTCGGATGAATAATCCGGGGAGACCACATACATATTCAGGTACAAAAACCATCCTAAATAATGTAATTATAAATAAAAAAACCAAACGATAAATCTCTAGGTACCTGTTGAAAACACTTATGATCAAAACCATGCATATACATATGCATCATACGAATCATTCAAAGCTCAGAAACAATTCAAGGATCATACATGTATGTAACATCCCAAAACTTTAGTCCAATCTTATCAAGATCAAATCATCCAAAAATAGGGTTAACAAAAACTTTTCCAAATTTAAAATGAAAGCATTCATATGTGTGTGCATTTAAAATAGGAGTTGTTTGAATTGCCATGATTGAATGATCCAATGCTTGTAAAATGTTTCTTAGGTGATTTAAACCTCATCTACATCATTCCCAAACTTTTCCTAAAGAAAATCAAATCAAAAAGAATTAAGAAGAAGGAATGGTCATTTTGGCAAATTTAACTCTCATGCCTACTTTGGCTATTCCTAGTACTCAATTCTTAACAGAAACAATTCTTGATCTTTGTACCCCTTGCTAGTACACATAATGAGGTACCAAGGCCCACGTTTGGATCTGCTAAAAACATTCTGTTAGCTATTTTAAATGACAGTTTAAAATTGAATCTAATGCATATGCATAGATCACCCCTATTTCAAAAACCATCTATTTGAGCTCCACTTTCAAAACCCTTGCAACCAGAGACTACCTATCACTAGTGGAGATCACTCAAAAAATTTGAACTCAAAATTCAAAACTTTTTCTCTTGCGGCCATTTCATCAAACACATGGCAGGCAGAATCAAACACAAATAGCTAGCTCACTGTTTCTACAGAGTTTAGCCACTCATTTGACCACAAAACACTCCCTCTGTCTCCACTTGATCAAACCATGCCATTACCACCCCAACCTCTACACCCTAGTGGCCAGGCCAAGCAATGCCGAGCACCAACTGGCCGGCCAAACTTGCCCTCACCCCAGCAGACCACCTCCTCCTTCCTCTCCATGTCTAGGAGGTAGCCAACACCTCACCGCCCCTCTATGTCCCCTGCCCGAGCCAAGTGCTGTCGTGGACCACCGAGGAGAGCCCGCGCCCAGTGCCACCGCACCATGCCAGTGCCGCCTCTAGAGCGCGCCTTGTCCCCGCGTGCACAAGTCACCGCTCGACCGCAGCCCGCGCTCGCCACTCCACCTCGACCTGGAGAACACCCTAGACATCCCCGTTCGCCGCCCAAAGCCTCACAGCCACCGCTCGCCATGGACACCGCCGCTTCGGCCGTGCAGAGCGCCACCTCGCCCAGACCGCGTGTCACCACCCCTACGGCCGCATTTAAGTCCTAGAACACCGCCAGGGAACCGCCCATCGATCGCCATCCCCAGCCATGCCGCTAGCTCGCCGTAGCCATGTCGCCACCGTCGACCGCCTATCCCGCTCGGTCTCACCGTCGGGCCTATAAAAGGAGGCCTCCCCAGCCTCTTCTCTCCACACCACTCCACTCGCCTCACCTCTATGAACCACACCCACCTCTAGCCGGAGCAAGTGGAGTAGCAGCTCACCGGAATTGGAACCGGAGTCACCGCCTCTCGAGGAGAAGGGTGTCGTTGATTTCGACCGCCCAAGCTCCGCCGCAACCGCGCCTCGCCTTGTTGTCGTCTTCCACTTTGTTTGCCCGCCTCGCCGACCCCGCTAGACCCCCAGTATGCCCCCAGTAGACCCCGACCAAGCCGCTAGGGTGTGAGCTCGCAGGCGACCTGTTCGTCGTCGACGACGACCCTCAGCCGTTGATCTCGCTTCTAATCGCACGGCCCACAGCGCGCGTACCGTTTCGCGTGTTAAGTTCCGCTGACAAGCGGGACCCCCTTGTCAGCTGAGACCCGCGCCGTGGAGCGCCACTGGGCCGGCCCATTTCTTTTCCCGCGCTAGCCCATAGATTCAAATCTGGTTTTTCCTTTTTAGTTAAATCTAGTTTCTGTCCCCTATTTCAAAATTCAATTCAAAGAGTTTTATAAATGCAAATTAAATGAAACCAATTTTTTCTGAAAGGGATTGAAATAATCTATCCAAATCCGTTGGATTTATTTCAATTAGAGTTATAGATCTCTCCTAATAAAAATAACAAAACAGAAGCATTTGCACCTTGCAACATTTTTATAAAATCAACCAAGTTAGCTTTTGAGTTGATTCCAACTCTCAAAAATCACATTTCATCATATATATCTAACCATGTAATAATATTAAGGTTGACATGCAGTTACTTTGGACTAGTACCAAAATAATGCTATATAGGCATTTCTAGTCACTTTAAATCATTAAATAATGAACTTAAACCAAAGTAATATTGATCCAACCCTTAAATCTCATTCCCACATGTTAGAATATGTGGTGAGGACTTGTGTCCACATGATCCCATATTTTGGTGGTGAATATTAAATTTTAGTTAAAATTTCAATGAGTAGGAATTACTTTTCTAAATTAAAAAGAATGAAAGTATTCAATTAAACTTGTGATGCTTGTAATGATAATAGATCATCAATTGTGTGTTTTAGAATCCTACTTAGCCTAGTTAAGTATGGTTTGGTGATTGTCTACTCCCTATGTATTTATAGACGCTAGTACCGACCAAACTTTCAAGGAGGAGTTCTACCAAGAAGAAGAAGAAGAAGAAAACTTCAACCACTGCACCAACCAAGGCAAGCTATTGTTAGCAAGCTAGATTTAAACTAGATGGTTTAGCAAAGATGCCTTAAGCATGCTTTGATCACACCCCTTTAACTATTAGTACCCCACGTCTTATTGACAAGTTTTACCTCCCTTAGTTTACACAAAGTTCTTTACTTAATTTTGAAGGTAGCATAAAAAGTATAAAACTTGATATACTTAGAAACCTTTACATGTCACTCTATGGCAGGTGATTGAACCCATCACTTCCACCTTAGTGAACACTCTTAACTTAGTATCTTAGTATAGATCAAAAACTTGAGTCACTCTAGATGGGAATACTTGGTGAAAATGAATTATGAAAACCATGGAATGATGAGTCATTCTATTGAGATGTTTTGACAGGTGTTGAGAAACACAACTGGTTTATGATGATGAAAATGACGAGGCGTGAGCCATAATCCTTTTATAAAACTGATGGTTGGATTCTGATGCGATACCATTCCAAATTTACCTTACAACCACATTACCTGAATTGGGTAAGGCTTAGCTGGAAATTTATATGCATTAGTATTAGTTCCCTCACGGGAGAGGTTTGAGCTGAGGCTACCTCTATTTGTTGTCCACCTATGCAGTGCCCAAGATGACTGATGGTCATGGTTGGGAGGCCATGCTCATAGGAGAGGTACTTGTACTAGGGTGTGTAAAGGGAAGGTTATGTTTGATTATCTGCATACTAAGTATGATGATTCAGGGTTATCCCTGACAGATGTATCGAATCTTGTGGTGAAAGTGTACCACCTCTGCAGAGTGTCAAACTATTCGAATAGCCGCGTCCGCGGTTATGGACAGTTGGAATGGCCAGACTGTTTCGTTGTCAGCTATTTTCTAAATAACTTCACATGAATGATGAACTTTGACTTGACCCTAACAGGGTTGTGTTGATGATAATAGCTTCCCAACTTAAGTGATTCTAGAACTTTACATTATCTTTCTTTGCTTCTGAACTCAGCTTCGGTTTCAAATTTAACTTGATAGTTAACTTAGATTCAGTACTTTAACTTAGAATTATACCCCTTGTTAGTAGTAGTTTGGGAGTACTTAAAGAGTACTCATGGCTTTTGTCCCTGGCTATTATCATGGCCAGACTATAAAGTAGATTATCAAGATGATGGTCAGCAGGACGGTTATGATAACTAGGACTATCTGCCTTCGTCAGCATTGCATGTGCCCCTGAAGATGGACCCCACCGCTATGCTATCGTTTATTTTCGTTGCTTGTTGTATTAAAGACTGGATCATGAGATCCTTATTTGTGTAAAACCTTATGTATGGTTTGTAATGGATGATGTACTGTGATATCCAATCTGTTATGTCTCGCAAAAATGGTAATCCTGGGATTGCGAGGTATGGCATAACGGGCATCTAGGATTAAAAATCCGGGTGTTGACAAGTTGGTATCAGAGCCATCCTGACCATAGGAGACCCTAGTTAGAATGGACGTTCAAACAAAAACTTAGTTTCAAAACCAAAATGAGTATTTACGAAAAACTATTTCCCCTCTTACCCTTGTGAACTCATTCTTTCTCCAAAAAAATTCATGTTCCTCAAAATTCTTACATTACTACTTAAAATTTGACACACTTTATCACTTCACTAACTTCCTCATCCTTTTCTTGTAGATGGAGACTCAGTTCAGCAAGTTTTACCAGTTGGGAAACGGAGGTCAGCTGATCTTCGAGAGGGATCTGGATTCGTTGTCGGAGTTACTGGGACGCCCACATCCGTAGTTTCTTGGAGCTCAACTTCCAGGACCCCCAGGAGGAGACCTATAGTGGCTAGTCACCGCGGATCTTCGGGGAAGCATCGAAGCACCAACTTCCGGGAGAATTCAGTTCTCCGTGAGAGAGAACAACTGGCTAGATGGATTAGCCAGGGCAATGCATGAAGCTCTCGCACGTCTATGTGCCCTCAGTGTCAACAAGATTCAAGGAACCCGTTTTACCCACTATGCAAGACGTGACTTCATGGGAATGCCGATGGAAATGCCAAGTCACCCAGAGTTGAAGCGTCAAGTGGAGAACCTTGACTTCTTGCTTCATGACAGGTAGCAGGAACTAGACAATGCCAGGGAGTTAGCTAACCAGAACCGTGCCATTGCCGACCAGAAGGCCCAGACATTCGCACTGCTTGTCCAAGATCGTCAGTCTCTTTGCTGCCAGCGTGCAAAGAAGGACCGCACCATCGCCCGTCTTCGCAAGAAGGTGGCCGACCTCGAGAAGACCATCAAGGAGCAGGAAGCTCAGATTGCCGCCAAGGAAGAAGAAAATGAGGGTGAAGACATCCAGGGAGATATGGATTCTTACCTCAGCAACGATGATGATTTTCTGGAAGAAGATGCTGTGGACTTCTACACTAATGATGAGGACTCCGACTTCATCAACGATGAGTAGATGCACTAGAGCACTGTCGTAGCATGAGATGTATCATCTCATTGTATCGTAGCTTACAGAATGGTTCATCAAACCATCTGTTTTCCCCTTTGGTTGTTGTGGTGTGTGTTGTATCGGGTGCTTGCTTGCATGAATGAAAATGAAGTTAGTTGAAAAACCTGAGTCTAACTCAATGTTTTAGCATTGAAAAACCCAAAACCATGAACCTTAGAATTTCCCTCTTACCCCTATATCTATCTCAATCTTCAGATGACTCGTGGAAACCAAGGAGGGAGCAGCTCGTCGCAGGACCCAATGCTGCAGATATTGCAGAATCTTATCGCGGACCGTGAAGCAAGCAGGGCCGAGAGTCAAGCCAACTTAGCAACATTGCCGCAGATCGCCCAAATGGCTCTCAACAACCAAGGACATGGAAATCAGGATCACCATGGATCTAAACTCAAAAAAATTCAGAACACAAATCCCCTAATCTTCAACCAATCTGAGAACCCATTAGATGCTGATGACTGGTTACAGAACATGGAAAACAACCTCGAAGTTGCAGGAGTTGATGCAAATGAGAAAGTTCTCTTCGGCACCCACTATCTAGCGGGAGATGCCAGAGCTTGGTGGAATAGAATCCGCAATATGAACCATGGCCAGGTGATGACCTGGGAAGCATTCAAGGTCAAGTTCAGCCGCACCCACGTGCCGCAAGGTCTTGTCAACAGGATGAGAGATGAATTCCGCGGATTGAAGCAAGGAAGAATGACTGTGGTAGAGTGCCGTGACAAATTCTTGTCACTTGCCAGATATGCACCGGATGAGATCAACACGGAGGCCAAGAAGAAAGAGAGATTCTTAAACGGACTGCATGATGAGATGCAGACTGTCCTCGTCAACATCCGTTTCGATGATCTCAAAGAGCTAGTCGACTCTGCCATTCAGATGGAAGGGAAGATTAACCAGGCAAACGACAACCGCAAGCATCGTATGATGCAGCAGTCTGGATCCAGTAGTCACCAGAAGTACCGTCCCAACCCTTCACCAGGATATGCACCAAGGAACAACCGACCCCCAAATTCTCGCCCAAGCTACCCCAACCGTAGCGGAGGAAATGTGAAGTCCGGAGGAAACAATCACAACTCCGGAAATGCCCACAATTTCAACCGTGCCCCTCCCAAGAGCAACAACAACAACACTGCACCCAGAACTGGCAGCAATGTTGTACCTGTCGCAGTCAAGGACAAGGCCGAGATCACTTGTTTCGAGTGTGGAGTGAAGGGTCACTACTCCAATGAGTGTCCCAAGAAGACTGCTGCCAATGCCCCTGTGAATACCCCAGCTCAGTAGCAGCGTCGTGTTCAACCAGGAAGGAGATTTTCCCCAGGGAACCCGCACAACCGCAACGGTCGTCTCTTCCATATGAACGCAGAAGAAGCCCAGGAAGCGCCAGATGTAGTGCTGGGTATGTTTTCTGTCAACTCAGTTTTAGCAAGGATATTGTTTGATTCTAGAGCATCGCATTCATTTGTCACCGAAGAATTTGTATGCACTAGTAAGATTCGCCCAACCAACCTGAAGCATGTCATGATAGTTCAAATCCCCGGTTCAACAACAAAAGCTAGAAAAATTTGCAAAGTTGTACCTATCAGAATACATGGGATAGATTTTTATGCCAACCTAATTGTACTTGGAACCAAAGGATTGGAAGTAGTACTAGGTATGGACTGGATGTCAAGGCATAAAGGACTGATAGACTGTGCTAAGAAATCCATCACCATGACTAGTAGTTCTAGAGTAACAGTAGAGCATATCTCTGAAACCATACCCCGTCAATTCAAGTGCAACAAGAGTGTAGCCCTGCCTACCATTGACCAAGTCAGAGTAGTATGTGAATACCCCGACGTATTCCTAGATGAATTGCCAGGTATGCCCCCGGATAGGGATATTGAGTTCATTATCGAACTAATCCCCGGAACCGGACCTATAGCCCAGAGACCCTATACCATGAACCCCTTCGAGTTAGTGGAACTGAAGAAGCAGTTGGATGCCATGTTAGTAACAGGCTTGATTCAGCCAAGCGCATTGCCATGGAGATCACCAGTGTTATTCGTCGACAAGAAAGATGGAGGCAACCGTCTATGTACAGATTATAGAAAATTGAATGATGTCACCATCAAGAACAAGTACCCTTTGCCAAAGATAGAGGATCTATTTGATCAGTTGACCGGAGCTCAGGTATTCTCAAAGATTGATCTTAGGACTGGTTATCACCAACTTAAGATTCGTGCAACGGATATTCCGAAGACCGCCTTTACTACTCGCTATGGTTTATACGAGTATACGGTTATGTCTTTTGGATTAACCAATGCCCCTGCTTATTTCATGAATCTCATGAATAAGATCTTTATGAATTTCCTAGATAAGTTTGTAGTTGTGTTTATCGATGACATCCTTATCTACTCCAAGTCAGAAGAAGAGCATGATCAACATCTGAGAATAATACTAGAAACCCTAAGAGAGCATCAGTTATATGCCAAGTTCATCAAGTGTGAGTTTTGGCTGAAAGAAGTAGGATTCCAAGGACATATTGTGTCTGCCGGAGGAGTCTCTGTTGATCCCACCAAGATCAAAGATGTCGAAGAATGGGAAGCCCCAACCAATCAAACCCAAGTTCATTCATTTCTTGAGCATAGCCCGACCAATGACCCAATTGTTGCAAAAGGACAAGAAGTTTGAATGGGCAAACCAATGTGAAGCTAGTTTCCAGGAGCTGAAGAAGAGATTGATATCCGCCCCGATTTTGATCATGCCAGACATCAAGAAGCCGTTTGATGTGTATTGTGATGCATCCAAGATTGGCCTAGGATGTGTATTGATGCAAGAAGGCAAATTCATCGCGTATCTGTCTCGACAACTGAAGCAGCATGAGCAGAACTATCCTACCCATGAACTTGAGCTAGCAGCTGTGGTTCTAGCATTGAAGACATGGCGTAATTATTTGATGGGTAATCATTGTGAGATTTACTCAGACCATAAGAGCTTGAAGTATATCTTCACGCAGAAGGAGCTGAATATGAGGCAAAGAAGATGGATAGAGTTAATCAAGGATTATGACCTTGACATTCACTATCACCCCGGCAAAGCCAATGTGGTAGCGGATGCTCTTATCAGATTGTCGTGTGGGCTTAACACCATGATCAAACAGAAGCAACCAAGTTTGTATGAGGAGTTGGAGCAGTTTAGGACTGAGTTAGTTAGCAAAGGATTCCTAGCTAGCATTGAACTTCAACCCACTTTGATTAGCCAAATCAAGGAAGCCCAGAAGGGAAATGAGAGTATCGACGGAATCAAACATCGTATTGGTACAGGAAAGGTACCTGGATTCACCAAAGACGAAGAAGGAGTATTGTGGTACAAAGGACGTATATGTGTGCCAGCAGATTCGGAGCTGAAGGAGGTTATCATGAAGGAAGCTCATGATACTCTTTATTCTATCCACCCCAGAGGAACAAAGATGTATCAGGATTTGAAAGAGCAATTTTGGTGGCACAAGATGAAAAGAGATATCGGAAGCTACATCGCCAAATGTGACATCTGTCAAAGAGTCAAAGCAGAGTATCAGAGACCTGCAGGACTGTTGCAACCATTGCAGATTCTGGAATGGAAATGGGATTCTGTCAGAATGGACTTTATCACCGGTTTACCCACTTCTAGTAGGGGAAATGACTCAATCTGGGTCATAGTTGATCGACTGTCCAAGTTAGCCCACTTTATACCTGTCAAGACAACCTACCAGAGTGCAAAGCTAGCAGAGCTATACATTACTAGGATTGTTAGTCTGCATGGAACCCCCAAGACCATCGTCCCAGATCGAGGAACCCAGTTTACTTCAAGATTTTGGCAGAAAGTTCAGGAAGGTTTAGGAACCAAGTTGAATTTCAGTACCGCTTATCACCCGCAAACAGATGGACAAACTGAGAGAGTCAACCAGATCTTGGAGGATATGCTTAGAGCTTGTGTGTTGGAATACGGATCAAAATGGGAAGACTGCCTGCCTTTTGTAGAATTCTCATATAACAACAGTTATCAGGCTAGTTTGGAGATGACACCATTTGAATTCCTATACGGAAGAAAGTGTCGTACCCCTCTGAATTGGTCGCAAGTAGGAGAGAGTCAGATCTTTGGACCCGACATTCTCCGAGAAGCAGAAGAGAAAGTTCACAAAGTCCGTGAGCACCTCAAGACCGCCCAATCCAGACAGAAGAGCTATGCTGACAAGAGAAGGAGAGACCTGACTTTCAATGTCAGAGATTTCTTATATCTCAAGGTTTCACCATTGAAGGGAACTCAACGCTTTAGTCTGAAGGGAAAGTTAGCTCCCAGGTATATCGGACCTTTCAAGATTCTGAACCGCCGAGGAGAAGTATCGTACCACCTGGAACTGCCTGAAGAGATGTCAGCCATCCACAATGTGTTCCATATCTCGTTAGTTCGCAAATGCTTGGTAGTGCCTGAGAAGACTGAAGTTTTCAAGAACATCGATCACAGAGCTGTGGAAATCAACAATGACCTGACCTATCGGGAAGTACCCATCCGTATCTTAGAAGAAGCCTACAGAACTACCAGGACTAGGAGTATCAAGTTTCTCAAGATTCAGTGGAGCAACCATACCGAGGAGGAAGCCACTTGGGAACGCGAAGATTACATTAGGACAGAGTTCCCAGATCTCTTTAGTTCCTAGTTTTCTTTGTAAATCTCGGGACGAGATTTTGTTTAAGGGGGGAAGGTTTGTAACATCCCAAAACTTTAATCCAAGCTTATCAAGATCAAATCATCCAAAAATAGGGTTAACAAAAACTTTTCCAAATTTAAAATGAAAGCATTCATATGTGTGTGCATTTAAAATAGGAGTTGTTTGAATTGCCATGATTGAATGATCAATGCTTGTAAAATGTTTCTTAGGTGATTTAAACCTCATCTACATCATTCCCAAACTTTTCCTAAACAAAATCAAATCAAAAAGAATTAAAAAGAAGGAATGGTCATTTTGGAAAATTTAACTCTCATGCCTACTTTGGCTATTCCTAGTACTCAACTCTTAACAGAAATAATTCTTGATCTTTGTACCCCTTGCTAGTACACATAATGAGGTACCTAAAAAAATTCTGTTAGATATTTTAAATGACAGTTTAAAATTGAATCTAATGCATATGCATAGATCACCCCTATTTCAGAAACCATCTATTTGAGCTCCACTTTCAAAACCCTTGCAACCAGCGACTACCTATCACTAGTGGAGATCACTCAAAAAATTTGAACTCAAAATTCAAAACTTTTTCTCTTGCGGCCATTTCATCAAACACATGGCAGACAAAATCAAACACAAATATCTAGCTCACTGTTTCTACAGAGTTTAGCCACCCATTTGACCACAAAACACTCCCTCTGTCTCCACTTGATCAAACCATGCCATTACCACCCCAACCCCTGCACCCTAGTGGCCAGGCCAAGCCATGCCGAGCACCAACTCGCCGGCCAAACTTGCCCTCACCCTAGCAGACCACCTCCTCCTTCCTCTCCATTTCTAGGAGGTAGCCAACACCTCACCGCCCCTCTTTGTCCCCTGCCCGAGCCAAGTGCTGCCGTGGACCACCGAGGAGAGCCCGCGCCCAGTGCCACCGCACCATGCCAGTGCCGCCTCTAGAGCGCGCCTTGTCCCCGCGTGCACAAGTCACCGCTCGACCGTAGCCCGCGCCCCCTTGTCCTCCTCGACCCGGAGAACACCCCAGACAACCCCATTCGCCGCCCAAAGCCTCACAGCTACCGCTTGTCGTGGACACCACCGCTTCGGCCGCGCAGAGCGCCACCTCGCCCAGACCACGTGCCACCGCCCCTACGGCCGCATTTAAGTCCTAGAGCACCGCCAGGGAACCGCCCATCGATCGCCATCCCCCGCCATGCCGCTAGCTCGCCGTAGGCATGTCGCCACCGTCGACCGCCCATCCCGCTCGGTCTCACCGTCGGGCCTATAAAAGGAGGCCTCCCCAGCCTCTTCTCTCCACACCACTCCACTCCCCTCACCTCTCTGAACCCCACCCACCTCTAGCCGGAGCAAGTGGAGCCGCAGCTCGCCGGAATTGGAACCGGAGCCGCCGCCTCTGGAGGAGAAGGGTGCCGTTGATTTCGACCGCCCCAAGCTCCACCGCAATCGCGCCTCGCCTCGCCGTCGTATTCCACTTCGTTTGCCCGCCTCGCCGACCCTGCTGGAGCCCTGGTACACCCCCAGTAGACCCCCACCGAGCCGCTAGGGTTCGAGCTCGCCGGTGACCTGTTCGTCGTTGACGACGACCCTTAGCCGTTGATCTCGCTTCTAATCGCACGGCCCACAACGCACGTACCGTTCCGCGTGTTCAGTGCCGCTGACAAGCGGGACCCCCTGTCAGCTGAGCCCCGCGCTGCGGAGTGCCACTGGGCCGGCCCATTTCTTTTCCCGCGCTAGCCCATAGATTCAAATTTGGTTTTTCCTTTTTACTTAAATCTAGTTTCTGTCCCCTATTTCAAAATTCAATTCAGAGAGTTTTATAAATCCAAATTGCATGAAACCAATTTTGTCTGAAAGGTATTGAAATAATCTATCCAAGCCCGTTGGATTTATTTCAATTAGAGTTATAGATCTCTCCTAATAAAAATAACCAAACAGAAGCATTTGCACCTTGCAACATTTTTATAAAATCAACCAAGTTAGCTTTTGAGTTGATTCCAACTCTCAAAAATCACATTTCATCATATCTATCTAACCATGTAATAATATTAAGGTTGACGTGTAGTGACTTTGGACTAGTAACAAAATAATGCTATATAGGCATTTCTAGTCACTTTAAATCATTAAATAATGAACTTCAACCAAAGTAATATTGATCCAACCCTTAAATCTCATTCCCAAATGTTAGAATATGTGGTGAGGACATGTGTCCACATGATCCCATATTTTGGTGGTGAATATGAAATTTTAGTTAAAATTTCAATAAGTAGGAATTACTTTTCTAAATTAAAAAGAATGAAACTATTCAATTAAACTTGTGATGCTTGTGATGATAATAGATCATCAATTGTGTGTTTTAGAATGCTACTTAGCCTAGTTAAGTATGGTTTGGTGATTGTATACTCCCTATGTATTTATAGACGATAGTACCGACCAAACTTTCGAGGAGGAGGAGTTCTACCAAGAAGAAGAAGAAGAAAACTTCAACCACTGCACCAACCAAGGCAAGCTATTGTTAGAAAGCTAGATTTAAACTAGATGGTTTAGCAAAGATGCCTTAAGCATACTTTGATCACACCCCTTTAACTATTAGTACCCCAAGTTTTATTGATAAGTTTTACCTCCCTTAGTTTACACAAAGTTCTTTACTTAATTTTGAAGGTAGCATAAAAAGTATAAAACTTGACCTACTTAGAAACCTTTAGATGTCACTCTATGGCAGGAGATTGAACCTATCACTTCCACCTTAGTGAACACTCTTAACTTAGTATCTTAGTATAGATCAAAAACTTGAGTCACTCTAGATGGGAATACTTGGTGAAAATGAATTATGAAAACCTTGGAATGATGAGTCATTCTATTGAGATGTTTTGACAGGTGTTGAGAAACACAACTGGTTTATGATGATGAAAATGACGAGGCATGAGCCTTAACCCTTTTATAAAACTGATGGTTGGATTCGGATGCAATACCATTCCAAATTTACCGTACAACCACATTACATGAATTGGGTAAGGCTTAGCTGGAAATTTGTATGCATTAGTATTAATTCCCTCACGGGAGAGGTTTGAGTTGAGGCTACCTCTCAATGTTGTCCACCTATGCAGTGCCCAAGATGACTGATGGTCATGGTTGGGAGACCATGCTCATAGGAGAGGTGCTTGTACTAGGGTGTGTAAAGGGAAGGTTATGTTTGATTATCTTCATACTAAGTATGATGATTCAGGGTTATCCCTAAAAGATGTATCGAATCTTGTGGTGAAAGTGTACCACCTCTGCAGAGTGTCAAACTATTCGAATAGCCGCGTCCGTGGTTATGGACAGTTGGCATGGCCATACTGTTTCGTTGTCAGTTGTTTTCTAAATAACTTGACATGAATGATGAACTTTGACTTGACCCCAACAGGGTTGTGTTGATGATAATAGCTTCCCAACTTAAGTGATTCTAGAACTTTACTTTATCTTTCTTTGCTTCTGAACTCAGCTTAGGTTTCAAATTTAACTTGATAGTTAACTTGGATTCAGTACTTTAACTTAGAATTATACCCCTTGTTAGTAGTAGTTTGCGAGTACTTAAAGAGTACTCATGGCTTTTGTCCCTGGCTATTATCATGGCCAGACTATGAAGGAGATTATCAAGATGATGGTCAGCAGGACGGCTGTGATAACTAGGACTATCTGCCTTCGTCAGCATTGCATGTGCCCCTGAAGTTGGACCCCACCACTACGCTATCGTTTATTTACGCTGCTTGTTGTATTAAAGACTAGATCATGAGATCCTTATTTGTGTAAAACCTTATGTATGGTTTGTAATGGATGATGTATTGTGATATCCAATTCGTTATGTCTCGCAAAAATGGTAATCCTGGGATTGCGAGGTATGGCATAACGGGCATCTGGGATTAAAAATACGGGTGTTGACAATGTAGTTCCATATGCATAATTCAAGGGCCCCATACTTTTTTCAGAGATGGAGTTGGCAAACAAAAGTACGAACAACACAACCTACTCAGGTTCACCAACCCATCCCTAAAAAAACGACACCATCATATGTGTCTCCCCTTACCCTCATTTGGGGAAAGTTTCAATCATCAACCTCGGTGATCAAATGAAATGTAATTCTTATACACTATGAATACATGCATGCAATAACAATTCAAAGATCATAGTTCTATGAATGTAGAATAAATCTAGGGGCCTCATAAGTTTCTTTAGGGATGGCGTTAGTGAACCAAGTAACAATTTTATAACCTATATTGTTCTTGTACATCACCCCAGGTTCGCTAACTCATCCGTGAAAAATCTGACACTAATGTGTCTGCCTCTCTTTCGGGGCAAATTTTAATCATTTGCCACAATAAGAAATTGAAATGTAATTCTAAAAAACAATATTCAGGGATATACATATTCAGGTAAAAAACAATCCTCAATATTGTAATTATAAATAAAAAACCAAACAATTAGTCTTCAGGTACATGTTAAAAATACTTATGATCAAAACCATGCATATACATATGCATCATACCAATCATTCAAAGATCAGAAACAATTCAAGGATCATATATGTAGTTCCATATGAGAATAAATCAAGGGCCTCATAATTTTTTTTAGATAAGGAGGCGGTGAACCAAAGTACCAACAGCACAACCTGTATGTTTTGAGTGCATTGTTGCCTTAGGTTCACCCACCCATCCCTAAAAAAACGACACCATCATATGTGTCTCCCCTTGCACTCTTTTGGGGCAAATTTCAATCATCGGCCTCGGTGAGAAACTAAAATGTAATTCTTGTACACTATGAATGCATGCAATACATAATTCAAATATCATAGTTCTATGAATGTAGAATAAAGATTGCGGCCTCATAAGTTTCTTTTCATAAACCACATGTATCCACTAGTGTCATTGCATGTGTGTTCTTTTCATAAACCACCACTAGAGTCATTGCATGTGTGTTCTTTTCATAAACCACATGGATCCACCAGTGTCATTGAATGTGTGTTATTTTTGTAAACCACATATGGTTCCACTAGAGTCATTGCATGTGTGTTCTTTTCATAAACAACATGGATCCACTAGTGTCATTGCATGTGGGTTCTTTTCATAAACCACATCTAGAGTCATTGCATGTGTGTTCTTTTCATAAACCACATGGATCGACTAGAGTCGTTGCATGTGTATTCTTTTCATAAATCACATATGGATCCAGTAGAGTCATTGCATGTGTGTTCTTCTCCTAAACCACCACTAGAGTTCATTGCATGTGTGTTCTTTTCATACCACATGGATCCACCAGTGTCATTGCATGAGTGTTCTTTTCATAAACCACCACTAGAGTCATTACATGTGTGTTCTTTTCATAAACCACATGGATCCACCAGTGTCATTGAATGTGTGTTATTTTTCTAAACAACATGGATCCACTAGAGTCATTCCATGTGTGTTCTTCTCCTAAGCCACCACTAGTGTCATTGCATGTGTGTTCTTTTCACAAACCACATGGATCCACCAGTGTCATTGCATTTGTGTTCTTTTCATAAACCACCACTAGAGTCATTGCATGTGTGTTATTTTCATAAACCACACGGATCCACCAGTGTCATTGAATGTGTGTTCTTTTCCTAAACCACATATAGATCCACTAGAGTCATTGCATGTGTGTTCTTTTCATAAACCACAACTAGAGTCATTGCATGTGTGTTCTTTTCATAAACCACATGGATCCACCAGTGTCATTGCATGTGTGTTCTTTTCATAAACCACATGGATCCACCAGAGTCATTGCATGTGTGTTCTTTTCATAAACCACATCTAGAGTCATTGCATGTGTGTACTTTTCATAAACCACCACTAGAGTCATTGCATGTGTGTTCTTTTCTTGTACCACATGGATCCACTAGAGCCATTCCATGTGTGTTCTTTATATAAATCACATGGATCCACTAGAGTTCATTGCATTTGTGTTCATTTCATAAACCACAACTAGAGTCATTGCATGTGTGTTCTTTAAATAAACCACATGTATCTACCAGTGTCATTACATGTGTGTTCTTTTCATAAACCACAACTAGAGTCATTGCATGTGTGTTCTTTTCATAAACCACATGGATCCACCAGTGTCGTTGAATGTGTGTTATTTTTGTAAACCACATATGGATCCACTAGAGTCATTGCATGTGTGTTCTTTTCATAAACCACATGGATCCACCTGTGTCATTGGATGTGTGTTCTTTTCATAAACCACCACTAGACTCATTGCATGTGTGTTCTTTTCATAAACAACCACTAGACTCATTGCATGTGTGTTCTTTTCATAAACCACATGGATCCACTAGTGTTATTGCATGTATATTCTGTTCATAAAGCACCACTAGAGTCATTGCATGTGTGTTCTTTTCATAAACCACATGGATCCACTAATGTCATTACATGTGTGTTCTTTTCATAAACCACATGGATCCACTAGAGTTCATTGCATGTGTGTTCTTTTCATAAACCACATGGATCCACCACATTGGATGTGTGTTCTTTTCATAAACCACCACTAGAGTCATTGCATGTGTGTTCTTTTCATAAACCACATGGATCAACCACTGTCATTGCATGTGTGTTCTTTTCATAAACCACCATTAGAGTCATTACATGTGTGTTCTTTTCATAAACCACATGGATCCACTAGTGTCATTGCATGTGTGTTCTTTTCATAAACCACATCTATATTTCATTGCATTTGTTTTTTTCATAAACCACATGGATCCACCAGTATCATTGCATGTGTGTTCTTTTCATAAACCACCACTAGAGCCATTACATGTGTGTTCTTTTCATAAACCACATGGATCCACCAGTGTCATTGCATGTGTGTTCTTTTCATAAACCACATGGATCCACCAGTGTCATTACATGTGTGTTCTTTTCCTAAACAATATGGATCCACTAGTGTCACTCCATGTGTGTTCTTTTCATAAACCACATCTAGAGTCATTGCATGTGTGTTCTTTTCATAAACCACATGTATCGACTAGAGTCATTGCATGTGTGTTCTTTTCATAAATCACATATGGATCGAGTAGAGTCATTGCATGTGTGTTCTTCTCCTAAACCACCACTAGACTTCATTGCATGTGTGTTCTTTTCATAAACCACATAGATCCACCAGTGTAATTGCATGTGTGTTCTTTTCATAAACCACCACTAGAGTCATTGCATGTGTGTTCTTTTCATAAACCACATGGATCCACTAGTGTCATTGGATGTGTGTTCTTTTTCTAAACCATATGGATCCACTAGAGTCATTGCATGTGTGTTCTTCTCCTAAACCACCACTAGAGTCATTACATGTGTGTCCTTTTCATAAACCACATGGATCCACTAGAGTCTTTGCATGTGTGCTCTTTTCATAAACCACATATGGATCCATTAGAGTCACTTTATGTTAGTTCTTCTCCTAAACCACCACTAGAGTTCATTGCATGGGTGTTCTTTTCATAAACCACATGGATCCACCACTCTCATTGCATGTGTGTTCTTTTCATAAACCACCACTAGAGTCATTGCATGTGTGTTCTTTTAATAAACCACATGGATGCACCAGTGTCATTGCATGTATATTCTGTTCATAAAGCACCACTAGAGTCATTGCATGTGTTTTCTTTTCATAAACCACATGGATCCACTAATGTCATTACATGTGTGTTCTTTTCATAAACCACATGGATCCACTAGAGTTCATTGCATGTGTGTTCTTTTCATAAACCACATGGATCCACCACATTGGATGTGTGTTCTTTTCATAAACCACCACTAGAGTCATTGCATGTGTGTTCTTTTCATAAACCACATGGATCAACCACTGTCATTGCATGTGTGTTCTTTTCATAAACCACCATTAGAGTCATTACATGTGTGTTCTTTTCATAAACCACATGGATCCACCAGTGTCATTGCATGTGTGTTCTTTTCATAAACCACATCTATATTTCATTGCATTTTTTTTTTCATAAACCACATGGATCCACCAGTATCATTGCATGTGTGTTCTTTTCATAAACCACCACTAGAGCCATTACATGTGTGTTCTTTTCATAAACCACATGGATCCACCAGTGTCATTGCATGTGTGTTCTTTTCATAAACCACATGGATCCACCAGTGTCATTACATGTGTGTTCTTTTCCTAAACAATATGGATCCACTAGTGTCACTGCATGTGTGTTCTTTTCATAAACCACATGGATCCACCAGTGTCATTTCATGTGTGTTATTTTCATGAATCACATGGATCCACCAGTGTCATTACATGTGTGTTCTTTTCATAAACAACATGGATCCACTAGTGTCATTACATGTGTGTTCTTTTCATAAACCACATCTAGAGTCATTGCATGTGTGTTCTTTTCATAAACCACATGGATCGACTAGAGTCATTGCATGTGTGTTCTTTTCATAAATCACATATGGATCCAGTAGAGTTATTGCATGTGTGTTCTTCTCCTAAACCACCAGTAGAATTCATTGCATTTGTGTTCTTTTCATAAACCATATGGATCCACCAGTGTCATTGTATGTGTGTTCTTTTCATAAACCACCACTAGAGTCATTGCATGTGTGTTCTTTTCATAAACCACATGGATCCACCACTGTCATTGCATTTGTGTTCTTTTCATAAACCACCACTAGAGTCATTGCATGTGTGTTCTTTTCATAAAGCACACGGATCCACCAGTGTCATTGAATGTGTGTTCTTTTCCTAAACCACATATGGATCCACTAGCGTCATTGCATGTGTGTTCTTTTCATAAACCACAACTAGGGTCATTGCATGTGTGTTCTTTTCATAATCCACATGGATCCACAAGTGTCATTGCATGTGTGTTATTTTCATAAACCACATGGATCCACCAGAGTCATTGCATGTGTGTTCTTTTCATAAACCACATCTAGAGTCATTGCATGTGTGTACTTTTCATAAACCACCACTAGAGTCATTGCATGTGTGTTCTTCTCCTAAACCACCACTAGAGTTCATTGCACGTGTGTGCTTTTCACAAACCACATGGATCCACTAGAGTTCATTGCATTTGTGTTCATTTCATAAACCACAACTAGAGCCATTGCATGTGTGTTCTTTTCATAAACCAAATGTATCCACCAGTGTCATTACATGTGTGTTCTTTTCATAAACCACAACTAGAGTCATTGCATGTGTGTTCTTTTCATAAACCACATGGATCCACCAGTGTCATTGAATGTGTGTTATTTTTGTAAACCACATATGGATCCACTAGAGTCATTGCATGTGTGTTCTTTTCATAAACCACATGGATCCACCTGTGTCATTGGATGTGTGTTCTTTTCATAAACCACAACTAGAGTCATTGCATGTGTGTTCTTTTCATAAACCACATGGATCCACTAGAGTTCATTGCATTTGTGTTCATTTCTTAAACCACAACTAGAGTCATTGCATGTGTGTTCTTTTTATAAACCACATGTATCTACCAGTGTGATTACATGTGTGTTCTTTTCATAAACCACAACTAGAGTCATTGCATGTGTGTTCTTTTCATAAACCACATGGATCCACCAGTGTCATTGAATGTGTGTTATTTTTGTAAACCACATATGGTTCCACTAGAGTCATTCCATGTGTGTTCTTTTCATAAACCACATGGATCCACCTGTGTCATTGGATGTGTGTTATTTTCATAAACCACCACTAGACTCATTGCATGTGTGTTCTTTTCATAAACCACCACTAGACTCATTGCATGTGTGTTCTTTTCATAAACCACATGGATCCATCAGTGTCATTGGATGTGTGTTCTTTTCATAAACCACATGGATCCACCAGTGTCACTGCATGTGTGTTCTTTTAATAAACCACATGGATCCACCAGTGTCATTGCATGTATATTCTGTTCATAAAGCACCACTAGAGTCATTGCATGTGTGTACTTTTCATAAACCACATGGATCCACTAATGTCATTACATGTGTGTTCTTTTCATAAACCACATGGATCGACTAGAGTTCATTGCATGTGTGTTCTTTTCATAAACCACATGGATCCACCACATTGGATGTGTGTTCTTTTCATAAACCACCACTAGAGTCATTGCATGTGTGTTCTTTTCATAAACCACATGGATCAACCACTATCATTGCATGTGTGTTCTTTTCATAAACCACCATTAGAGTCATTACATGTGTGTTCTTTTCATAAACCACATGGATCCACTAGTGTCATTGCATGTGTGTTCTTTTCATAAACCACATCTATATTTCATTGCATTTGTTTTTTTCATAAACCACATGGATCCACCAGTATCATTGCATGTGTGTTCTTTTCATAAACCACCACTAGAGCCATTACATGTGTGTTCTTTTCATAAACCACATGGATCCACCAGTGTCATTGCATGTGTGTTCTTTTCATAAACCACATGGATCCACCAGTGTCATTACATGTGTGTTCTTTTCCTAAACAATATGGATCCACTAGTGTCACTGCATGTGTGTTCTTTTCATAAACCACATCTAGAGTCATTGCATGTGTGTTCTTTTCATAAACCACATGTATCGACTAGAGTCATTGCATGTGTGTTCTTTTCATAAATAACATATGGATCGAGTAGAGTCATTGCATGTGTGTTCTTCTCCTAAACCACCACTAGAGTTCATTGCATGTGTGTTCTTTTCATAAACCACATAGATCCACCAGTGTAATTGCATGTGTGTTCTTTTCATAAACCACCACTAGAGTCATTGCATATGTGTTCTTTTCATAAACCACATGGATCCACTAGTGTCATTGGATGTTTGTTCTTTTTCTAAACCATATGGATCCACTAGAGTCATTGCATGTGTGTTCTTCTCCTAAACCACCACTAGAGTCATTACATGTGTGTCCTTTTCATAAACCACGTAGATCCACTAGAGTCATTGCATGTGTGCTCTTTTCATAAACCACATATGGATCCATTGGAGTCACTTTATGTTAGTTCTTCTCCTAAACCACCACTAGAGTTCATTGCATGTGTGTTCTTTTCATAAACCACATGGATCCACCACTGTCATTGGATGTGTGTTCTTTTCATAAACCACCACTAGAGTCATTGCATGTGTGTTCTTTTCATAAACCACATGGATCCACCAGGGTCATTGCATGTGAGTTCTTTTCATAAACCACCACTAGTCATTGCATGTGTGTTATTTTCATGAACCACATGGATACACCAGTGTCATTGCATGTGTGTTCTTTTCATAAACCACATCTATATTTCATTGCATGTGTGTTCTTTTCATAAACCACATGGATCCACCAGTGTCATTGCATGTGTGTTATTTTCATAAACCACCACTAGAGTCATTACATGTGTGTTCTTTTCATAAACCACATGGATCCACCAGTGTCATTACATGTGTGTTCTTTTCATAAACCACATGGATCCACTAGAGTTCATTGCATGTGTGTTCTTTTCATAAACCACATGGATCCACCACATTGGATGTGTGTTCTTTTCATAAACCACCACTAGAGTCATTGCATGTGTGTTCTTTTCATAAACCACATGGATCAACCACTGTCATTGCATGTGTGTTCTTTTCATAAACCACCATTAGAGTCATTACATGTGTGTTCTTTTCATAAACCACATGGATCCACCAGTGTCATTGCATGTGTGTTCTTTTCATAAACCACATCTATATTTCATTGCATTTTTTTTTCATAAACCACATGGATCCACCAGTATCATTGCATGTGTGTTCTTTTCATAAACCACCACTAGAGCCATTACATGTGTGTTCTTTTCATAAACCACATGGATCCACCAGTGTCATTGCATGTGTGTTCTTTTCATAAACCACATGGATCCACCAGTGTCATTACATGTGTGTTCTTTTCCTAAACAATATGGATCCACTAGTGTCACTGCATGTGTGTTCTTTTCATAAACCACATGGATCCACCAGTGTCATTTCATGTGTGTTATTTTCATGAATCACATGGATCCACCAGTGTCATTACATGTGTGTTCTTTTCATAAACAACATGGATCCACTAGTGTCATTACATGTGTGTTCTTTTCATAAACCACATCTAGAGTCATTGCATGTGTGTTCTTTTCATAAACCACATGGATCGACTAGAGTCATTGCATGTGTGTTCTTTTCATAAATCACATATGGATCCAGTAGAGTTATTGCATGTGTGTTCTTCTCCTAAACCACCAGTAGAATTCATTGCATTTGTGTTCTTTTCATAAACCATATGGATCCACCAGTGTCATTGTATGTGTGTTCTTTTCATAAACCACCACTAGAGTCATTGCATGTGTGTTCTTTTCATAAACCACATGGATCCACCACTGTCATTGCATTTGTGTTCTTTTCATAAACCACCACTAGAGTCATTGCATGTGTGTTCTTTTCATAAAGCACACGGATCCACCAGTGTCATTGAATGTGTGTTCTTTTCCTAAACCACATATGGATCCACTAGCGTCATTGCATGTGTGTTCTTTTCATAAACCACAACTAGGGTCATTGCATGTGTGTTCTTTTCATAATCCACATGGATCCACAAGTGTCATTGCATGTGTGTTATTTTCATAAACCACATGGATCCACCAGAGTCATTGCATGTGTGTTCTTTTCATAAACCACATCTAGAGTCATTGCATGTGTGTACTTTTCATAAACCACCACTAGAGTCATTGCATGTGTGTTCTTCTCCTAAACCACCACTAGAGTTCATTGCACGTGTGTGCTTTTCACAAACCACATGGATCCACTAGAGTTCATTGCATTTGTGTTCATTTCATAAACCACAACTAGAGCCATTGCATGTGTGTTCTTTTCATAAACCAAATGTATCCACCAGTGTCATTACATGTGTGTTCTTTTCATAAACCACAACTAGAGTCATTGCATGTGTGTTCTTTTCATAAACCACATGGATCCACCAGTGTCATTGAATGTGTGTTATTTTTGTAAACCACATATGGATCCACTAGAGTCATTGCATGTGTGTTCTTTTCATAAACCACATGGATCCACCTGTGTCATTGGATGTGTGTTCTTTTCATAAACCACAACTAGAGTCATTGCATGTGTGTTCTTTTCATAAACCACATGGATCCACTAGAGTTCATTGCATTTGTGTTCATTTCTTAAACCACAACTAGAGTCATTGCATGTGTGTTCTTTTTATAAACCACATGTATCTACCAGTGTGATTACATGTGTGTTCTTTTCATAAACCACAACTAGAGTCATTGCATGTGTGTTCTTTTCATAAACCACATGGATCCACCAGTGTCATTGAATGTGTGTTATTTTTGTAAACCACATATGGTTCCACTAGAGTCATTCCATGTGTGTTCTTTTCATAAACCACATGGATCCACCTGTGTCATTGGATGTGTGTTATTTTCATAAACCACCACTAGACTCATTGCATGTGTGTTCTTTTCATAAACCACCACTAGACTCATTGCATGTGTGTTCTTTTCATAAACCACATGGATCCATCAGTGTCATTGGATGTGTGTTCTTTTCATAAACCACATGGATCCACCAGTGTCACTGCATGTGTGTTCTTTTAATAAACCACATGGATCCACCAGTGTCATTGCATGTATATTCTGTTCATAAAGCACCACTAGAGTCATTGCATGTGTGTTCTTTTCATAAACCACATGGATCCACTAATGTCATTACATGTGTGTTCTTTTCATAAACCACATGGATCGACTAGAGTTCATTGCATGTGTGTTCTTTTCATAAACCACATGGATCCACCACATTGGATGTGTGTTCTTTTCATAAACCACCACTAGAGTCATTGCATGTGTGTTCTTTTCATAAACCACATGGATCAACCACTATCATTGCATGTGTGTTCTTTTCATAAACCACCATTAGAGTCATTACATGTGTGTTCTTTTCATAAACCACATGGATCCACTAGTGTCATTGCATGTGTGTTCTTTTCATAAACCACATCTATATTTCATTGCATTTGTTTTTTTCATAAACCACATGGATCCACCAGTATCATTGCATGTGTGTTCTTTTCATAAACCACCACTAGAGCCATTACATGTGTGTTCTTTTCATAAACCACATGGATCCACCAGTGTCATTGCATGTGTGTTCTTTTCATAAACCACATGGATCCACCAGTGTCATTACATGTGTGTTCTTTTCCTAAACAATATGGATCCACTAGTGTCACTGCATGTGTGTTCTTTTCATAAACCACATCTAGAGTCATTGCATGTGTGTTCTTTTCATAAACCACATGTATCGACTAGAGTCATTGCATGTGTGTTCTTTTCATAAATAACATATGGATCGAGTAGAGTCATTGCATGTGTGTTCTTCTCCTAAACCACCACTAGAGTTCATTGCATGTGTGTTCTTTTCATAAACCACATAGATCCACCAGTGTAATTGCATGTGTGTTCTTTTCATAAACCACCACTAGAGTCATTGCATATGTGTTCTTTTCATAAACCACATGGATCCACTAGTGTCATTGGATGTTTGTTCTTTTTCTAAACCATATGGATCCACTAGAGTCATTGCATGTGTGTTCTTCTCCTAAACCACCACTAGAGTCATTACATGTGTGTCCTTTTCATAAACCACGTGGATCCACTAGAGTCATTGCATGTGTGCTCTTTTCATAAACCACATATGGATCCATTGGAGTCACTTTATGTTAGTTCTTCTCCTAAACCACCACTAGAGTTCATTGCATGTGTGTTCTTTTCATAAACCACATGGATCCACCACTGTCATTGGATGTGTGTTCTTTTCATAAACCACCACTAGAGTCATTGCATGTGTGTTCTTTTCATAAACCACATGGATCCACCAGGGTCATTGCATGTGAGTTCTTTTCATAAACCACCACTAGTCATTGCATGTGTGTTATTTTCATGAACCACATGGATACACCAGTGTCATTGCATGTGTGTTCTTTTCATAAACCACATCTATATTTCATTGCATGTGTGTTCTTTTCATAAACCACATGGATCCACCAGTGTCATTGCATGTGTGTTATTTTCATAAACCACCACTAGAGTCATTACATGTGTGTTCTTTTCATAAACCACATGGATCCACCAGTGTCATTTCATGTGTGTTATTTTCATGAATCACATGGATCCACCAGTGTCATTACATGTGTGTTCTTTTCATAAACAACATGGATCCACTAGTGTCATTACATGTGTGTTCTTTTCATAAACCACATCTAGAGTCATTGCATGTGTGTTCTTTTCATAAACCACATGGATCGACTAGAGTCATTGCATGTGTGTTCTTTTCATACATCACATATGGATCCAGTAGAGTTATTGCATGTGTGTTCTTCTCCTAAACCACCACTAGAATTCATTGCATTTGTGTTCTTTTCATAAACCATATGGATCCACCAGTGTCATTGTATGTGTGTTCTTTTCATAAACCACCACTAGAGTCATTGCATGTGTGTTCTTTTCATAAACCACATGGATCCACCACTGTCATTGCATTTGTGTTCTTTTCATAAACCACCGCTAGAGTCATTTCATGTGTGTTCTTTTCATAAAGCACACGGATCCACCAGTGTCATTGAATATGTGTTCTTTTCCTAAACCACATATGGATCCACTAGAGTCATTGCATGTCTGTTCTTTTTCATAAACCACAACTAGGGTCATTGCATGTGTGTTCTTTTCATAATCCACATGGATCCACAAGTGTCATTGCATGTGTGTTATTTTCATAAACCACATGGATCCACCAGAGTCATTGCATGTGTGTTCTTTTCATAAACCACATCTAGAGTCATTGCATGTGTGTACTTTTCATAAACCACCACTAGAGTCATTGCATGTGTGTTCTTCTCCTAAACCACCACTAGAGTTCATTGCACGTGTGTTATTTTCACAAACCACATGGATCCACTAGAGTTCATTGCATTTGTGTTCATTTCATAAACCACAACTAGAGCCATTGCATGTGTGTTCTTTTCATAAACCAAATGTATCCACCAGTGTCATTACATGTGTGTTCTTTTCATAAACCACAACTAGAGTCATTGCATGTGTGTTCTTTTCATAAACCACATGGATCCACTAGTGTCATTGAATGTGTGTTATTTTTGTAAACCACATATGGATCCACTAGAGTCATTGCATGTGTGTTCTTTTCATAAACCACATGGATCCACCTGTGTCATTGGATGTGTGTTATTTTCATAAACCACATCTATATTTCATTGCATGTGTTTTTTTTTCATAAACCACATGGATCCACCGGGGTCATTGCATGTGTGTTCTTTTCATAAACCACCACTAGTCATTGCATGTGTGTTATTTTCATGAACCACATGGATACACCAGTGTCATTGCATGTGTGTTATTTTCATAAACCACATCTATATTTCATTGCATGTGTGTTCTTTTCATAAACCAAATGGATCCACCAGTGTCATTGCATGTGTGTTATTTTCATAAACCACCACTAGAGTCATTACATGTGTGTTCTTTTCATAAACCACATGGATCCACCAGTGTCATTTCATGTGTGTTATTTTCATGAATCACATGGATCCACCAGTGTCATTACATGTGTGTTCTTTTCATAAGCAACATGGATCCACTAGTGTCATTAAATGTGTGTTCTTTTCATAAACCACATCTAGAGTCATTGCATGTGTGTTCTTTTCATCAACCACATGGATCGACTAGAGTCATTGCATGTGTGTTCTTTTCATAAATCACATGTGGATCCAGTAGACTTATTGCATGTGTGTTCTTCTCCTAAACCACCACTAGAATTCATTGCATTTGTGTTCTTTTCATAAACCATATGGATCCACCAGTGTCATTGTATGTGTGTTCTTTTCATAAACCACCACTAGAGTCATTGCATGTGTGTTCTTTTCATAAACCACATGGATCCACCACTGTCATTGCATTTGTGTTCTTTTCATAAACCACCACTAGAGTCATTGCATGTGTGTTCTTTTCATAAAGCACACGGATCCACCAGTGTCATTGAATGTGTGTTCTTTTCCTAAACCACATATGGATCCACTAGAGTCATTGCATGTGTGTTCTTTTCATAAACCACAACTAGGGTCATTGCATGTGTGTTCTTTTCATAATCTACATGGATCCACAAGTGTTATTGCATGTGTGTTATTTTCATAAACCACATGGATCCACCAGAGTCATTGCATGTGTGTTCTTTTCATAAACCACATCTAGAGTCATTGCATGTGTGTACTTTTCATAAACCACCACTAGAGTCATTGCATGTGTGTTCTTCTCCTAAACCACCACTAGAGTTCATTGCACGTGTGTTCTTTTCACAAACCACATGGATCCACTAGAGTTCATTGCATTTGTGTTCATTTCATAAACCACAACTAGAGCCATTGCATGTGTGTTCTTTTCATAAACCAAATGTATCCACCAGTGTCATTACATGTGTGTTCTTTTCATAAACCACAACTAGAGTCATTGCATGTGTGTTCTTTTCATAAACCACATGGATCCACCAGTGTCATTAAATGGGTGTTATTTTTGTAAACCACATATGGATCCACTAGAGTCATTGCATGTGTGTTCTTTTCATAAACCACATGGATCCACCTGTGTCATTGGATGTGTGTTCTTTTCATAAACCACCAGTAGAGTCATTGCATGTGTGTTCTTTTCATAAACCACATGGATCCACCACTGTCATTGCATGTATGTTCTATTCATAAACCAGCACTAGAGTCATTGCATGAGTGTTCTTTTCATAAACCACATGGATCCACTAATGTCATTACATGTGTGTTATTTTCATAAACCATATGGATCCACTACAGTTCATTGCATGTGTGTTCTTTTCATAAACCACATGGATCCACCACATTGGATGTGTGTTCTTTTCATAAACCACCACTAGAGTCATTGCATGTGTGTTCTTTTCATAAACCACATGGATCCACCACTGTCATTGCATGTGTGTTCTTTTCATAAACCACCATTAGAGTCATTACATGCGTGTTCTTTTCATAAACCACATGGATCCACCAGTGTCATTGCACGTGTGTTCTTTTCATTAACCACATCTATATTTTATTGCATGTGTTTTTTTTCATAAACCACATGGATCCACCAGTATCATTGCATGTGTGTTCTTTTCATAAACCACCACTAGAGCCATTACATGTGTGTTCTTTTCATAAACCACATGGATCCACCAGTGTCATTAAATGTGTGTTCTTTTCATAAACCACATGGATACACCAGTGTCATTACATGTGTGTTCTTTTCATAAACAATATGGATCCACTAGTGTCACTGCATGTGTGTTCTTTTCATAAACCACATCTAGAGTCATTGCATGTGTGTTATTTTCATAAACCACATGGATCGACTAGAGTCATTGCATGTGTGTTTTTTCATAAACCACATGGATCGACTAGAGTCATTGCATGTGTGTTCTTTTCATAAATCACATATGGATCCAGTAGAGTCATTGCATGTGTTTTATTCTCCTAAACCAGCACTAGAGTTCATTGCTTGTGTGTTCTTTTCATAAACCACATAGATCCACCAGTGTAATTGCATGTGTGTTCTTTTCATAAACCACCACTAGAGTCATTGCATGTGTGTTCTTTTCATAAACCACATGGATCCACTAGTGTCATTGGATGTGTGTTCTTTTTCTAAACCACATGGATCCACTAGAGTCATTGCATGTGTGTTCTTCTCCTAAACCACCACTAGAGTCATTACATGTGTGTTCTTTTCATAAACCACATGGATCCACCAGTGTCATTGCATTTGTGTTCTTTTCATAAACCACCACTAGAGTCATTGCATGTGTGTTCTTTTCATAAAGCACACGGATCCACCAGTGTCATTGAATGTGTGTTCTTTTCCTAAACCACATATGGATCCACTATAGTCATTGCATGTGTGTTCTTTTCATAAACTACAACTAGAGTCATTGCATGTGTGTTCTTTTCATAAACCACATGGATCCTCCAGTGTCATTGCATGTGTGTTCTTTTCATAAACCACATGGATCCACCAGAGTCAATGCATGTGTGTTCTTTTCATAAACCACATCTAGAGTCATTGAATGTGTGTACTTTTCATAAACCACCACGAGAGTCATTGCATGTGTGCTCTTTTCATGTACCACATGGATCCACTAGAGTCATTCCATGTGTGTTCTTTTCATAAACCACATGGATCCACTAGAGTTCATTGCATTTGTGTTCATTTCATAAACCACAACTAGAGTCATTGCATGTGTGTTCTTTTCATAAACCACATGTATCCACCAGTGTCATTACATGTGTGTTCTTTTCATAAACCACAACTAGAGTCATTGCATGTGTTTTCTTTTCATAAACCACATGGATCCACCAGTGTCATTGAATCTGTGTTATTTTTGTAAACCACATATGGATCCACTAGAATCATTGCATGTGTGTTCTTTTCATAAACCACATGGATCCACCTGTGTCATTGGATGTGTGCTCTTTTCATAAACCACCACTAGACTCATTACATGTGTGTTCTTTTCATAAACCACATTGATCCACCAGTGTCATTGGATGTGTGTTCTTTTCATAAACCGCATGGATCCACCAGTGTCACTGCATGTGTGTTCTTTTAATAAACCACATGGATCCACCAGTGTCATTGCATGTATATTATTTTCATAAAGCACCACTAGAGTCATTTCATGTGTGTTCTTTTCATAAACCACATGGATCCACTAATGTCATTACATGTGTGTTCTTTTCATAAACCACATGGATCCACTAGAGTTCATTGCATGTGTGTTCTTTTCATAAACCACCACTAGAGTCATTGCATGTGTGTTCTTTTCATAAACCACATGGATCCACCACTGTCATTGCATGTGTGTTCTTTTCATAAACCACCATTAGAGTCATTACATGAGTGTTCTTTTCATAAACCACATGGATCCACCAGAGTCATTGCATGTGTGTTCTTTTCATAAACCACATCTATATTTCATTGCATGTGTTTTTTTTCATAAACCACATGGATCCACCAGTATCATTGCATGTGTGTTCTTTTCATAAACCACCACTAGAGCCATTACATGTGTGTTCTTTTCATAAACCACATGGATCCACCAGTGTCATTGCATGTGTGTTCTTTTCATAAACCACATGGATCCACCAGTGTCATTACATGTGTGTTCTTTTCATAAACAATATGGATCCACTATTGTCACTGCATGTGTGTTCTTTTCATAAACCACATCTAGAGTCATTGCGTGTGTGTTCTTTTCATAAACCACATGGATCGACTAGAGTCATTGCATGTGTGTTCTTTTCATAAATCACATATGGATCCAGTAGAGTCATTGCATGTGTGTTCTTCTCCTAAACCACCACTAGAGTTCATTGCATGTGTGTTCTTTTCATAAACCACATAGATCCACCAGTGTAATTGCATGTGTGTTCTTTTCATAAACCACCACTAGAGTCATTGCATGTGTGTTCTTTTCATAAACCACATGGATCCACTAGTGTCATTGGATGTGTGTTCTTTTTCTAAACCACATGGATCCACTAGTGTCATTGCATGTGTGTTCTTCTCCTAAACCACCACTAGAGTCATTACATGTGTGTCCTTTTCATAAACCACATGGATCCACTAGAGTCATTGCATGTGTGTTCTTTTCATAAACCACATATGGATCCATTAGAGTTACTTTATGTTAGTTCTTCTCCTAAACCACCACTAGAGTTCATTGCATGTGTGTTCTTTTCATAAACCACATGGATCCACCACTGTCATTGCATGTGTGTTCTTTTCATAAACCACCACTAGTGTCATTGCATGTGTGTTCTTTTCATAAACCACCACTAGAGTCATTACATGTGTGTTCTTTTCATAAACCACATGGATACACCAGTGTCATTTCATGTGTGTTATTTTCATGAATCACATGGATCCACCAGTGTCATTACATGTGTGTTCTTTTCATAAACAACATGGATCCACTAGTGTCATTACATGTGTGTTCTTTTAATAAACCACATCTAGAGTCATTGCATGTGTGTTCTTTTCATAAACCACATGGATCGACTAGAGTCATTGCATGTGTGTTCTTTTCATAAATCACATATGGATCCAGTAGAGTTATTGCATGTGTGTTCTTCTCATAAACCACCACTAGAATTCATTGCATTTGTGTTCTTTTCATAAACCACCACTAGAGTCATTGCATGTGTGTTCTTTTCATAAACAACATAGATCCACCACTGTCATTGCATTTGTGTTCTTTTCATAAACCACCACTAGAGTCATTGCATGTGTGTTCTTTTCATAAAGCACACGGATCCACCAGTGTCATTGAATGTGTGTTCTTTTCCTAAAACACATATGGATCCACTAGAGTCATTGCATGTGTGTTCTTTTCATAAACCACAACTAGAGTCATTTCATGTGTGTTCTTTTCATAATCCACATGGATCCACAAGTGTCATTGCATGTGTGTTCTTTTCATAAACCACATGGAT
The DNA here is from genome assembly GCA_916181665.1 of Avena sativa. Classification (NCBI taxonomy): domain Eukaryota; kingdom Viridiplantae; phylum Streptophyta; class Magnoliopsida; order Poales; family Poaceae; genus Avena; species Avena sativa. Next base: position 509,484,109 of record OV702289.1, read on the forward strand.
CCACCAGAGTCATTGCATGTGTGTTCTTTTCATAAACCACATCTAGAGTCATTGCATGTGTGTACTTTGCATAAACCACCACTAGAGTCATTGCATGTGTGTTCTTCTCCTAAACCACCACTAGAGTTCATTGCATGTGTGTTCTTTTCATAAACCACATAGATCCACTAGAGTTCATTGCATTTGTGTTCATTTCATAAACCACAACTAGAGTCATTGCATGTGTGTTCTTTTCATAAACCACATGTATCCACCAGTGTCATTACATGTGTGTTCTTTTCATAAACCACAACTAGATTCATTGCATGTGTGTTCTTTTCATAAACCACATGGATCCACCAGTGTCATTGAATGTGTGTTATTTTTGTAAACCACATATGGATCCACTAGAGTCATTGCACGTGTGTTCTTTTCATAAACCACATGGATCCACCTGTGTCATTGGATGTGTGTTCTTTTCATAAACCACCACTTGACTCATTGCATGTGTGTTCTTTTCATAAACCACATGGATCCACCAGTGTCATTTCATGTGTGTTCTTTTCATAAACAACATGGATCCACTAGTGTCATTACATGTGTGTTCTTTTCATAAACCACATCTAGAGTCATTGCATGTGTGTTCTTTTCATAAACCACAACTAGATTCATTGCATGTGTGTTCTTTTCATAAACCACATGGATCCACCAGTGTCATTGAATGTGTGTTATTTTTGTAAACCACATATGGATCCACTAGAGTCATTGCACGTGTGTTCTTTTCATAAACCACATGGATCCACCTGTGTCATTGGATGTGTGTTCTTTTCATAAACCACCACTAGACTCATTGCATGTGTGTTCTTTTCATAAACCACATGGATCCACCAGTGTCATTGGATGTGTGTTCTTTTCATAAAGCACATGGATCCACCAGTGTCATTGCATGTATGTTCTGTTCTTAAACCACCACTAGAGTCATTGCATGTGTGTTCTTTTCATAAACCACATGGATCCACTAATGTCATTACATGTGTGTTCTTTTCATAAACCACATGGATCCACTAGAGTTCATTGCATATGTGTTCTTTTCTTAAACCACATGGATCCACCAGATTGGATGTGTGTTCTTTTCATAAACCACCACTAGAGTCATTGCATGTGTGTTTTTTTCATAAACCACATGGATCCACCACTGTCATTGCATGTGTGTTCTTTTCATAAACCACCACTAGAGCCATTACATGTGTCTTCTTTTCATAAACCACATGGATCCACCCGTGTCATTGAATGTGTGTTCTTTTCATAAACCACATGGATCCACCAGTGTCATTACATGTGTGTTCTTTTCATAAACAATATGGATCCACTAGTGTCACTGCATGTGTGTTCTTTTCATAAACCACATCTAGAGTGATTGCATGTGTGTTCTTTTCATAAACCACATGGATCGACTAGAGTCATTGCATGTGTGTTCTTTTCATAAATCACATATGGATCCAGTAGAGTCATTGCATGTGTGTTCTTCTCCTAAACCACCACTAGAGTTCATTGCATGTGTGTTCTTTTCATAAACCACATAGATCCACCAGTGTAATTGCATGTGTGTTCTTTTCATAAACCACCACTAGAGTCATTGCATGTGTGTTCTTTTCATAAACCACATGGATCCACTAGTGTCATTGGATGTGTGTTCTTTTTCTAAACCACATGGATCCACTAGAGTCATTGCATGTGTGTTCTTCTCCTAAACCACCACTAGAGTCATTACATGTGTGTCCTTTGCATAAACCACATGGATCCACTAGAGTCATTGCATGTGTGTTCTTTTAATAAACCACATATGGATCCATTAGAGTCAGTGTATGTTAGTTCTTCTCCTAAACCACCACTAGAGTTCATTGCATGTGTGTTCTTTTCATAAACCACATGGATCCACCAGTGTCATTGAATGTGTGTTATTTTTCTAAACTACATGGATCCACTAGAGTCATTCCATGTGTGTTCTTCTCCTAAACCACCACTAGTGTCATTGCATATGTGTTCTTTTTATAAACCACATGGACCCACCAGTGTCATTGCATTTGTTTTCTTTCCATAAACCACCACTAGAGTCATTGCATGTGTGTTCTTTTCATAAACCACACGGATCCACGAGTGTCATTGAATGTGTGTTCTTTTCCTAAACCACATATGGATCCACTAGAGTCATTGCATGTGTGTTCTTTTCATAAACCACAACTAGAGTCATTGCATGTGTGTTCTTTTCATAAACCACATGGATCCACCAGTGTCATTGCATGTGTGTTCTTTTCATAAACCACATGGATCCACCAGAATCATTGCATGTGTGTTCTTTTCATAAACCACATATAGTCATTGCATGTGTGTACTTTTCAGAAACCACCACTAGAGTCATTGCATGTGTGTTCTTTTCATGTACCACATGGATCCACTAGAGTCATTCCATGTGTGTTCTTTTCATCAACCACATGGATCCACTAGAGTTCATTGATTTTGTGTTCATTTCATAAACCACAACTAGAGTCATTGCATGTGTGTTCTTTTCATAAACCACATGTATCCACCAGTGTCATTACATGTGTGTTCTTTTCATAAACCACAACTAGAGTCATTGCATGTGTGTTCTTTTCATAAACCACATGGATCCACCAGTGTCATTGAATGTGTGTTATTTTTTTAAACCACATATGGATCCACTAGAGTCATTGCATGTGTGTTCTTTTCATAAACCACATGGATCCACCTGTGTCATTGGATGTGTGTTCTTTTCATAAACCACCACTAGACTCATTGCATGTGTGTTCTTTTCATAAACCACATGGATCCACTAGTGTCATTGGATGTGTGTTCTTTTCATAAACCACATGGATCTACCAGTGTCACTGCATGTGTGCTCTTTTAATAAACCACATGGATGCACCAGTGTCATTGCATGTATATTCTGTTCATAAATCACCACTAGAGTCATTGCATGTGTGTTCTTTTCATAAACCACATGGATCCACTAATGTCATTACATGTGTGTTCTTTTCATAAACCACATGGATCCACTAGAGTTCATTGCATGTGTGTTCTTTGCATAAACCACATGGATCCACCACATTGGATGTGTGTTCTTTTCATAAACCACCACTAGAGTCATTGCATGTGTGTTCTTTTCATAAACCACATGGATCCACCACTGTCATTGCATGTGTGTTCTTTTCATAAACCACCATTAGAGTCATTACATGTGTGTTCTTTTCATAAACCACATGGATCCACCAGTGTCATTGCATGTGTGTTCTTTTAATAAACCACATATGGATCCATTAGAGTCAGTGTATGTTAGTTCTTCTCCTAAACCACCACTAGAGTTCATTGCATGTGTGTTCTTTTCATAAACCACATGGATCCACCAGTGTCATTGAATGTGTGTTATTTTTCTAAACTACATGGATCCACTAGAGTCATTCCATGTGTGTTCTTCTCCTAAACCACCACTAGTGTCATTGCATATGTGTTCTTTTTATAAACCACATGGACCCACCAGTGTCATTGCATTTGTTTTCTTTCCATAAACCACCACTAGAGTCATTGCATGTGTGTTCTTTTCATAAACCACACGGATCCACGAGTGTCATTGAATGTGTGTTCTTTTCCTAAACCACATATGGATCCACTAGAGTCATTGCATGTGTGTTCTTTTCATAAACCACAACTAGAGTCATTGCATGTGTGTTCTTTTCATAAACCACATGGATCCACCAGTGTCATTGCATGTGTGTTCTTTTCATAAACCACATGGATCCACCAGAGTCATTGCATGTGTGTTCTTTTCATAAACCACATATAGAGTCATTGCATGTGTGTACTTTTCAGAAACCACCACTAGAGTCATTGCATGTGTGTTCTTTTCATGTACCACATGGATCCACTAGAGTCATTCCATGTGTGTTCTTTTCATCAACCACATGGATCCACTAGAGTTCATTGCATTTGTGTTCATTTCATAAACCACAACTAGAGTCATTGCATGTGTGTTCTTTTCATAAACCACATGTATCCACCAGTGTCATTACATGTGTGTTCTTTTCATAAACCACAACTAGAGTCATTGCATGTGTGTTCTTTTCATAAACCACATGGATCCACCAGTGTCATTGAATGTGTGTTATTTTTTTAAACCACATATGGATCCACTAGAGTCATTGCATGTGTGTTCTATTCATAAACCACATGGATCCACCTGTGTCATTGGATGTGTGTTCTTTTCATAAACCACCACTAGACTCATTGCATGTGTGTTCTTTTCATAAACCACATGGATCCACTAGTGTCATTGGATGTGTGTTCTTTTCATAAACCACATGGATCTACCAGTGTCACTGCATGTGTGCTCTTTTAATAAACCACATGGATGCACCAGTGTCATTGCATGTATATTCTGTTCATAAATCACCACTAGAGTCATTGCATGTGTGTTCTTTTCATAAACCACATGGATCCACTAATGTCATTACATGTGTGTTCTTTTCATAAACCACATGGATCCACTAGAGTTCATTGCATGTGTGTTCTTTGCATAAACCACATGGATCCACCACATTGGATGTGTGTTCTTTTCATAAACCACCACTAGAGTCATTGCATGTGTGTTCTTTTCATAAACCACATGGATCCACCACTGTCATTGCATGTGTGTTCTTTTCATAAACCACCATTAGAGTCATTACATGTGTGTTCTTTTCATAAACCACATGGATCCACCAGTGTCATTGCATGTGTGTTCTTTTAATAAACCACATATGGATCCATTAGAGTCAGTGTATGTTAGTTCTTCTCCTAAACCACCACTAGAGTTCATTGCATGTGTGTTCTTTTCATAAACCACATGGATCCACCAGTGTCATTGAATGTGTGTTATTTTTCTAAACTACATGGATCCACTAGAGTCATTCCATGTGTGTTCTTCTCCTAAACCACCACTAGTGTCATTGCATATGTGTTCTTTTTATAAACCACATGGACCCACCAGTGTCATTGCATTTGTTTTCTTTCCATAAACCACCACTAGAGTCATTGCATGTGTGTTCTTTTCATAAACCACACGGATCCACGAGTGTCATTGAATGTGTGTTCTTTTCCTAAACCACATATGGATCCACTAGAGTCATTGCATGTGTGTTCTTTTCATAAACCACAACTAGAGTCATTGCATGTGTGTTCTTTTCATAAACCACATGGATCCACCAGTGTCATTGCATGTGTGTTCTTTTCATAAACCACATGGATCCACCAGAGTCATTGCATGTGTGTTCTTTTCATAAACCACATATAGAGTCATTGCATGTGTGTACTTTTCAGAAACCACCACTAGAGTCATTGCATGTGTGTTCTTTTCATGTACCACATGGATCCACTAGAGTCATTCCATGTGTGTTCTTTTCATCAACCACATGGATCCACTAGAGTTCATTGCATTTGTGTTCATTTCATAAACCACAACTAGAGTCATTGCATGTGTGTTCTTTTCATAAACCACATGTATCCACCAGTGTCATTACATGTGTGTTCTTTTCATAAACCACAACTAGAGTCATTGCATGTGTGTTCTTTTCATAAACCACATGGATCCACCAGTGTCATTGAATGTGTGTTATTTTTTTAAACCACATATGGATCCACTAGAGTCATTGCATGTGTGTTCTATTCATAAACCACATGGATCCACCTGTGTCATTGGATGTGTGTTCTTTTCATAAACCACCACTAGACTCATTGCATGTGTGTTCTTTTCATAAACCACATGGATCCACTAGTGTCATTGGATGTGTGTTCTTTTCATAAACCACATGGATCTACCAGTGTCACTGCATGTGTGCTCTTCTAATAAACCACATGGATGCACCAGTGTCATTGCATGTATATTCTGCTCATAAAGCACCACTAGAGTCATTGCATGTGTGTTCTTTTCATAAACCACATGGATCCACTAATGTCATTACATGTGTGTTCTTTTCATAAACCACATGGATCCACTAGAGTTCATTGCATGTGTGTTCTTTGCATAAACCACATGGATCCACCACATTGGATGTGTGTTCTTTTCATAAACCACCACTAGAGTCATTGCATGTGTGTTCTTTTCATAAACCACATGGATCCACCACTGTCATTGCATGTGTGTTCTTTTCATAAACCACCATTAGAGTCATTACATGTGTGTTCTTTTCATAAACCACATGGATCCACCAGTGTCATTGCATGTGTGTTCTTTTCATAAACCACATCTATATTTCATGGCATGTGTTTTTTTCATAAACCACATGGATCCACCAGTATCATTGCATGTGTGTTCTTTTCATAAACCACCACTAGAGCCATTACATTTGTGTTCTTTTCATAAACCACATGGATCCACCAGTGTCATTGCATGTGTGTTCTTTTCATAAACCACATGGATCCACCAGTGTCACTCCATGTGTGTTCTTTTAATAAACCACATGGATCCACCAGTGTCATTGCATGTATATTATTTTCATAAAGCACCACTAGAGTCATTTCATGTGTGTTCTTTTCATAAACCACATGGATCCACTAATGTCATTACATGTGTGTTCTTTTCATAAACCACATGGATCCACTAGAGTTCATTGCATGTGTGTTCTTTTCATAAACCACATGGATCCACCACTGTCATTGCATGTGTGTTCTTTTCATAAACCACCATTAGTGTCATTACATGAGTGTTCTTTTCATAAACCACATGGATCCACCAGTGTCATTGGATGTGTGTTCTTTTCATAAACCACATCTATATTTCATTGCATGTGTTTTTTTTCATAAACCACATGGATCCACCAGTATCATTGCATGTGTGTTCTTTTCATAAACCACCACTAGAGCCATTACATGTGTGTTCTTTTCATAACCCACATGGATCCACCAGTGTCATTGCATGTGTGTTCTTTTCATAAACCACATGAATCCACCAGTGTCATTACATGTGTGTTCTTTTCATAAACAATATGGATCCACTAGTGTCACTGCATGTGTGTTCTTTTCATACACCACATCTAGAGTCATTGCGTGTGTGTTCTTTTAATAAACCACATGGATCGACTAGAGTCATTGCATGTGTGTTCTTTTCATAAATCACATATGGATCCAGTAGAGTCATTGCATGTGTGTTCTTCTCCTAAACCACCACTAGAGTTCATTGCATGTGTGTTCTTTTCATAAACCACATAGATCCACCAGTGTAATTGCATGTGTGTTCTTTTCATAAACCACCACTGGAGTCATTGCATGTGTGTTCTTTTCATAAACCACATGGATCCACTAGTGTCATTGGATGTGTGTTCTTTTTCTAAACCACATGGATCCACTAGAGTCATTGCATGTGTGTTCTTCTCCTAAACCACCACTAGAGGTCATTGCATGTGTGTTCTTTTCTTAAACCACATAGATCCACTAGAGTTCATTGCATTTGTGTTCATTTCATAAACCACAACTAGAGTCATTGCATGTGTGTTCTTTTCATAAACCACATGTATCCACCAGTGTCATGACATGTGTGTTCTTTTCATAAACCACAACTAGATTCATTGCATGTGTGTTCTTTTCATAAACCACAACTAGATTCATTGCATGTGTGTTCTTTTCATAAACCACATGGATTCACCAGTGTCATTGAATGTGTGTTATTTTTGTAAACCACATATGGATCCACTAGAGTCATTGCACGTGTGTTCTTTTCATAAACAACATGGATCCACCTGTGTCATTGGATGTGTGTTCTTTTCATAAACCACCACTTGACTCATTGCATGTGTGTTCTTTTCATAAACCACATGGATCCACCAGTGTCATTGGATGTGTGTTCTTTTCATAAAGCACATGGATCCACCAGTGTCATTGCATGTATGTTCTGTTCATAAACCACCACTAGAGTCATTGCATGTGTGTTCTTTTCATAAACCACATGGATCCACTAATGTCATTACATGTGTGTTCTTTTCATAAACCACATGGATCCACTAGAGTTCATTGCATATGTGTTCTTTTCATAAACCACATGGATCCACCATATTGGATGTGTGTTCTTTTCATAAACCACCACTAGAGTCATTGCATGTGTGTTCTTTTCATAAACCACATGGTTCCCCCACTGTCATTGCATGTGTGTTCTTTTCATAAACCACCATTAGAGTCATTACATGTGTCTTCTTTTCATAAACCACATGGATCCACCAGTGTCATTGCATGTGTGTTCTTTTCATAAACCACATCTATATTTCATTGCATGTGTTTTTTTTTCATAAACCACATGGATCCACCAGTATCATTGCATGTGTGTTCTTTTCATAAACCACCACTAGAGCCATTACATGTGTGTTCTTTTCATAACCCACATGGATCCACCAGTGTCATTGCATGTGTGTTCTTTTCATAAACCACATGGATCCACCAGTGTCATTACATGTGTGTTCTTTTCATAAACAATATGGATCCACTAGTGTCACTGCATGTGTGTTCTTTTCATAAACCACATCTAGACTCATTGCGTGTGTGTTCTTTTCATAAACCACATGGATCGACTAGAGTCATTGCATGTGTGTTATTTTCATAAATCACATATGGATCCAGTAGAGTCATTGCATGTGTGTTCTTCTCCTAAACCACCACTAGAGTTCATTGCATGTGTGTTCTTTTCATAAACCACATAGTTCCACCAGTGTAATTGCATGTGTGTTCTTTTCATAAACCACCACTAGAGTCATTGCATGTGTGTTCTTTTCATAAACCACATGGATCCACTAGTGTCATTGGATGTGTGTTCTTTTTCTAAACCACATGGATCCACTATTGTCATTGCATGTGTGTTCTTCTCCTAAACCACCACTAGAGTCATTACATGTGTGTCCTTTTCATAAACCACATGGATCCACTAGAGTCATTGCATGTGTGTTCTTTTCATAAACCACATATGGATCCATTAGAGTTACTTTATGTTAGTTCTTCTCCTAAACCACCACTAGAGTTCATTGCATGTCTGTTCTTTTCATAAACCACATGGATCCACCACTGTCATTGCATGTATGTTCTTTTCATAAACCACCACTAGAGTCATTGCATGTGTGTTCTTTTCATAAACCACCACTAGAGTTCATTGCATGTGTGTTCTTTTCATAAACCACATGGATCCACCACTGTCATTGCATGTGTGTTCTTTTCATAAACCACCACTTGTGTCATTGCATGTGTGTTCTTTTCATAAACCACCACTAGAGTCATTACATGTGTGTTCTTTTCATAAACCACATGGATCCACCAGTGTCATTTCATGTGTGTTATTTTCATGAATCACATGGATCCACCAGTGTCATTACATGTGTGTTCATTTCATAAACAACATGGATCCACTAGTGTCATTACATGTGTGTTCATTTCATAAACCACATCTAGAGTCATTGCATGTGTGTTCTTTTCATAAACGACATGGATCGACTAGAGTCATTGAATGTGTGTTCTTTTCATAAATCACATATGGATCCATTAGAGTTACTGCATGTGTGTTCTTCTCATAAACCACCACTAGAATTCATTGCATTTGTGTTCTTTTCATAAACCACCACTAGAGTCATTGCATGTGTGTTCTTTTCATAAACAACATAGATCCACCACTGTCATTGCATTTGTGTTCTTTTCATAAACCACCACTAGAGTCATTGCATGTGTGTTCTTTTCATAAAGCACACGGATCCACCAGTGTCATTGAATGTGTGTTCTTTTCCTAAACCACATATGGATCCACTAGAGTCATTGCATGTGTGTTCTTTTCATAAACCACAACTAGAGTTATTTCATGTGTGTTCTTTTCATAATCCACATGGATCCACAAGTGTCATTGCATGTGTGTTCTTTTCATAAACCACATGGATCCACCAGAGTCATTGCATGTGTGTTCTTTTCATAAACCACATCTAGAGTCATTGCATGTGTGTACTTTTCATAAACCACCACTAGAGTCATTGCATGTGTGTTCTTCTCCTAAACCACCACTAGAGTTCATTGCATGTGTGTTCTTTTCATAAACCACATAGATCCACTAGAGTTCATTGCATTTGTGTTCATTTCATAAACCACAACTAGAGTCATTGCATGTGTCTTCTTTTCATAAACCACATGTATCCACCAGTGTCATTACATGTGTGTTCTTTTCATAAACCACAACTAGATTCATTGCATGTGTGTTCTTTTCATAAACCACATGGATCCACCAGTGTCATTGAATGTGTGTTATTTTTCTAAACCACATATGGATCCACTAGAGTCATTGCACGTGTGTTCTTTTCATAAACCACATGGATCCACCTGTGTCATTGGATGTGTGTTCTTTTCATAAACCACCACTAGACTCATTGCATGTGTGTTCTTTTCATAAACCACATGGATCCACCAGTGTCATTGGATGTGTGTTCTTTTCATAAAGCACATGGATCCACCAGTGTCATTGCATGTATGTTCTGTTCATAAACCACCACTAGAGTCATTGCATGTGTGTTCTTTTCATAAACCACATGGATCCACTAATGTCATTACATGTGTGTTCTTTTCATAAACCACATGGATCCACTAGAGTTCATTGCATATGTGTTCTTTTCATAAACCACATGGATCCACCAGATTGGATGTGTGTTCTTTTCATAAACCACCATTAGAGTCATTGCATGTGTGTTCTTTTCATAAACGACATGGATCCACCACTTTCATTGCATGCGTGTTCTTTTCATAAACCACCATTAGAGTCATTAAATGTGTCTTCTTTTCATAAACCACATCTATACTTCATTGCATGTGTTTTTTTCATAAACCACATGGATCCACCAGTATCATTGCATGTGTGTTCTTTTCATAAACCACCACTAGAGCCATTACATGTGTGTTCTTTTCATAAACCACATGGATCCACCAGTGTCATTGAATGTGTGTTCTTTTCATAAACCACATGGATCCACCAGTGTCATTACATGTGTGTTCTTTTCATAAACAATATGGATCCACTAGTGTCACTGCATGTGTGTTCTTTTCATAAACCACATCTAGAGTCATTGCATGTGTGTTCTTTTCATAAACCACATGGATCGACTAGAGTCATTGCATGTGTGTTCTTTTCATAAATCACATATGGATCAAGTAGAGTCATTGCATGTGTGTTCTTCTCCTAAACCACCACTAGAGTTCATTGCATGTGTGTTCTTTTCATAAACCACATAGATCCACCAGTGTAATTGCATGTGTGTTCTTTTCATAAACCACCACTAGAGTCATTGCATGTGTGTTCTTTTCATAAACCACATGGATCCACTAGTGTCATTGGATGTGTGTTCTTTTTCTAAACCACATGGATCCACTAGAGGTCATTGCATGTGTGTTCTTCTCCTAAACCACCACTAGAGTCATTACATGTATGTCCTTTTCATAAACCACATGGATCCACTAGAGTCATTGCATGTGTGTTCTTTTCATAAACCACATATGGATCCATTAGAGTCAGTGTATGTTAGTTCTTCTCCTAAACCACCACTAGAGTTCATTGCATGTGTGTTCTTTTCATAAACCACATGGATCCACCAGTGTCATTGAATGTGTGTTATTTTCTAAACTACATGGATCCACTAGAGTCATTCCATGTGTGTTCTTCTCCTAAACCACCACTAGTGTCATTGCATATGTGTTCTTTTTATAAACCACATGGATCCACCAGTGTCATTGCATTTGTTTTCTTTCCATAAACCACCACTAGAGTCATTGCATGTGTGTTCTTTTCATAAACCACACGGATCCACCAGTGTCATTGAATGTGTGTTCTTTTCCTAAACCACATATGGATCCACTAGAGTCATTGCATGTGTGTTATTTTCATAAATCACAACTAGAGTCATTGCATGTGTGTTGTTTTCATAAACCACATGGATCCACCAGTGTCATTGCATGTGTGTTCTTTTCATAAACCACATGGAACCACCAGAGTCATTGCATGTGTGTTCTTTTCATAAACCACATCTAGAGTCATTGCATGTGTGTACTTTTCAGAAACCACCACTAGAGTCATTGCATGTGTGTTCTTTTCATGTAACACATGAATCCACTAGAGTCATTCCATGTGTGTTCTTTTCATCAACCACATGGATCCACTAGAGTTCATTGCATTTGTGTTCATTTCATAAACCACAACTAGAGTCATTGCATGTGTGTTCTTTTCATAAACCACATGTATCCACCAGTGTCATTACATGTGTGTTCTTTTCATAAACCACAACTAGAGTCATTGCATGTGTGTTCTTTTCATAAACCACATGTATCCACCAGTGTCATTACATGTGTGTTATTTTTGTAAACCACAACTAGAGTCATTGCATGTGTGTTCTTTTCATAAACCACATGGATCCACCAGTGTCATTGAATGTGTGTTATTTTTGTAAACCACATATGGATCCACTAGAGTCATTGCATGTGTGTTCTTTTCATAAACCACATGGATCCACCTGTGTCGTTGGATGTGTGTTCTTTTCATAAACCACCACTAGACTCATTGCATGTGTGTTCTTTTCATAAACCACATGGATCCATATGTGTCATTGGATGTGTGTTCTTTTCATAAACCACATGGATCTACTAGTGTCACTACATGTGTGTTCTTTTAATAAACCACATGGATGCACCAGTGTCATTGCATGTATATTCTGTTCATAAAGCACCACTAGAGTCATTGCATGTGTGTTCTTTTCATAAACCACATGGATCCACTAATGTCATTACATGTGTGTTCTTTTCATAAACCACATGGATCCACTAGAGTTCATTGCATGTGTGTTCTTTTCATAAACCATATGGATCCACCACATTGGATGTGTGTTCTTTTCATAAACCACCACTAGAGTCATTGCATGTGTGTTCTTTTCATAAACCACATGGATCCACCACTGTCATTGCATGTGTGTTCTTTTCATAAACCACCATTACATTCATTACATGTGTGTTCTTTTCATAAACCACATGGATCCACCAGTGTCATTGCATGTGTGTTCTTTTCATAAACCACATCTATATTTCATTGCATGTGTTTTTTTTCATAAACCACATGGATCCACCAGTATCATTGCATGTTTGTTCTTTTCATAAACCACCACTAGAGCCATTACATTTGTGTTCTTTTCATAAACCACATGGATCCACCAGTATCATTGCATGTGTGTTCTTTTCATAAACCACCACTAGAGCCATTACATTTGTGTTCTTTTCATAAACCACATGGATCCACCAGTGTAATTGCATGTGTGTTCTTTTCATAAACCACATGGATCCACCAGTGTCATTACATGTGTGTTCTTTTCATAAACAATATGGATCCACTAGTGTCACTGCATGTGTGTTCTTTTCATAAACCACATCTAGAGTCATTGCATGTGTGTTCTTTTCATAAACCACATGGATCGACTAGAGTCATTGCATGTGTGTTCTTTTCATAAATCACATATGGATCCAGTAGAGTCATTGCATGTGTGTTCTTCTCCTAAACCACCACTAGAGTTCATTGCATGTGTGTTCTTTTCATATACCACATAGATCCACCAGTGTAATTGCATGTGTGTTCTTTTCATAAACGACCACTAGAGTCATTGCATGTGTGTTCTTTTCATAAACCACATGGATCCACTAGTGTCATTGGATGTGTGTTCTTTTTCTAAACCACATGGATCCACTAGTCATTACATGTGTGTTCTTCTCCTAAACCACCACTAGAGTCATTACATGTGTGTTCTTTTCATAAACCACATGGATCCACTAGAGTCATTGCATGTGTGTTCTTTTCATAAACCACATATGGATCCATTAGAGTCACTTTATGTTAGTTCTTCTCCTAAACCACCACTAGAGTTCATTGCATGTGTGTTCTTTTCATAAACCACATGGATCCACCACTGTCATTGCATGTGTGTTCTTTTCATAAACCACCACTAGAGTCATTGCATGTGTGTTCTTTTCATAAACCACATGTGTAAGATCCCTCCTTATTAAAGGAAAAGATCCCTGTGATTGCAATGCTAGTCCCTGGATCAATGCTAGCATCCACAGTTTAAGATGAAGTACACAGATACAAAGGTCGTTTATTACAGTCATTCTAGAGATAAAACATAGTCTTTTACAACTCAGGGCCAAGGGCCTAATACAAGAGTTTATGGAATAAGTAAATAAACATAAGTCTTCATCTTCATGTGCCACAGGCAAGCATGTTGAGTGTAGACTCATGACTCCTATTCATCATCGGAGTAACCTGCAACATTACAAGTTACAGCCACAGAGGGTCAATACTTTGGAATAGTATTGGCAAGTGATACCTTAGTATATTTTAAGTGGACTATAATACTATATGCATTTGGCTGGTGGAGCTTAGGCTTGCATTGCTCAAAATAGATTTTTCCTTATCATTTGAAAATACTAAGTTTTTGCTTGGCACAAAACACCCAAGGCATCTACCAATCAAAGACTGAAGATCCACTCAGGGCATCTACCAATCAAGGACTGAAGATCCTTTTAACCCTTGTTCACCCACAAGTTTTATTTATAAATTGGAGTGATGAGATTCTTGAAGCTTCCATGTCTTGATGCTCAAATTGTCCTTTACCAGGGACATGGTTAAGTACTTAGGTTTTACACTCTGCAGAGGTGGTGCACTTTCCCCACAAGACTTGGTTTCCCAAGACAAGATCCTTCAGTAGCCTTTCCTTAGTCAAATGGACGCGTTCCAACCTATCATTCCCCACTACCACCCTCTGTCCAAGAGACTAAGTTCTAGCATCCTAAGATCATGGCAGAGCCCATATTGCCAAGTGGTTGCACTTGAAGCTTCTCAACATTTGACATCTCAAATCTCTTTGTTCCTGGGTGGCCATCCACAAGTGAGATACACAAGCCAAGTCCATGGCCTTGTGAACCACTCAACATAACCATTCCTTCCATTCCACCCAGGTGATTCATTAACTTAGTTGTTTTGTTAAATAAAACACAAGTCCTCAGACTTAGAACATTTTTCCATAGTGTGAATATATAAACCACCCTTGTTTTCTGGTAGCTAGGCTAAGCATGGCATGGCAACTTATCCTTAGGGAATTTTCCTAGCAATTCTATCATTCTAATCTACATAGGATTTCCCAACATATCAATTGACAAAAGTAGCATGCATGTCTTAACAAAAATATCTAATGCAAGTATAAAATATAGGAAGGGAATATTCATGAAGATATCACTTGCCTTGGTAATGTGGAGAGTAGCACTCGTCACAATCACAATCACTAGCAAAATCTACACACAAAGTTGTAGCACACAATTACACAGAAAAATATACAAACCAAAATAATATGAATGCATGCATGTATGAATCTACTAAGTGGTGATTTTTGAAAACTCTACCAAGCAAGTGCAAGTTTACAGAAACTAAACAAGTCACAAATTTGCCCACTAATCATAATTAACCCTAAAACAAAATACTAAACTAAATCTATACTCAAAATGGCCTTAAACAAGTTTCTACAAATAAAGTCAATCTAATGGCTACTATTTGCTAAACACATTGGATAGGCAGAAAGGTCTTGTTTTACTGAATCCAACGGTATAAAATTTGCAAAATTCTAACGTGGCAATCAAAAGTTATAAGCATTTGAAATCTGGAACAAAATCTGGTTTAAATTCTGTTTTTGAATCTAACCCTAGACACGCGTCATGACGTGATTGGCGCGTACTGTTTCGGTCGGATCGACAGATGCGGACCGTAGGATCTAACTTAGATCTGGCGGCTCAGACACGCGTATACCCCTTCGTCCTCCTTCTATTCTACGCCACAGGATCTAGATCCAACGTCCCTAATCACTCTGACCACACTCGGGCGGCGCTAGCGGCGCTGACCGGCGGCGACGCGTCTGACTACGGTGGCGGCGTCGTTCTAGATCCTCCCAGGAAACAAGAAGATGATTACCAGGATCGCGGTGGAGTGCTGAAGCTCGAGGTGGCTCTGGTTTGTCAAGGGGCGCACAGATACGGCGATGATTGCTCGTCGGAGTAGAGACAGACGTCGGCACGGTCAATCGTCGACGTTGGCGAGGTTGTCGATCGCTAGGAGGCAAATAAAGGGCGTGGTCAGATGCAGAAGATCATGGAGAACATGCGAGCGTGAACGACAAGGTTCAGGGCGGTCTGGACTTACCACTAGAGCTCGCCGGAGTTGATGTTTCCGTCGGTGCTTGCGGTGTCGAGTGGAACCGGCGACCTGGGGCAGTACAGGACGGACTAGTGAGGTCAGGAGGTGCGCAAAGACACACTGAGTCAGATAGCAAGAACGAGAGGCAGAGGGGAACATGAGGCTCACCGGAATCGATCGCCGGAGAGGGCTCTGTCTGAGGAGGTGCGAGGTTGATTGAGGGCAGCCTGGTGGCGGAGTGAGCGAGGTGTTTGGGGAAAATGATCGCGAGGCAGAGAGGATCTTATAGCCGGTGACTCGATAGGAAACGCCCGTCGATTAATGCCCAATTAAGCTCGGCATCACTGCGGCAACGGTCAGCGGCGGAGATCGTGCGCGGAGTCAGGGGGAAGACGATGCTGACGTGGAGGAGGCCCGCTCGTCAGCGAAGTGTGCGAGGTGAAGGTGGGGTCTGGCTGTCAGCGAATGGGTGTGTGCGCTCGCGCGTGAGAGAGGAAAAAGGAGATCCCCGGGTGGGCTAGTTGGGCTTGATCCACTGTTGGGCCAGAAACCTGGCGGTCGGCCCTTTTCCTTTGTTTAAGTCTTTTTCTTTTCTAATTCTATTTTCTGGAATGATTTTGATGTGAATTCAAATCCTTTAGAATTCAAACAATTCTGGGGATTTTTGCAGGGTACTGTGGTTTCAAAAATAGTCAAAACACCATGTGGTTACCTTGCAAGGGCTTGGTCAAGCTTGGGCTTTGAAACAAACAGGGACTTTGCTCTAGTTTGCAAATGTTTGAGAAAGGGTTTGAAAATATTTCTAAATTGGAAACTTGGGTTAAAATGCTACACCTAATCTTTCCAACAATGGAGGCAAGCAAACAAGTTCCTAAACAATCCAATCTCAAAGGGTGATGGCCCATTGAGTTGAATTTGCTCACATGAAATCATAGCACAAGCTTATGCTTCTAAATGATTTTGAGAAAAACCCTAAATGAATGAATGATGCAAGAATGATATGAATGAGTTTTGAAATATGATTTTTGGGATGTTACAACATGGATCCACCAGGGTCATTGCATGTGAGTTCTTTTCATAAACCACCACCAGAGTCATTGCATGTGTGTTATTTTCATGAACCACATGGATACACCAGTGTCATTGCATGTGTGTTCTTTTCATAAACCACATCTATATTTCATTGCATGTGTGTTCTTTTCATAAACCACATGGATCCACCAGTGTCATTGCATGTGTGTTCTTTTCATAAACCACCACTAGAGTCATTGCATGTGTGTTCTTTTCATAAACCACATGGATCCACCACTATCATTGAATTTGTGTTCTTTTCATAAAACACATGGATCCACCAGTGTCATTGCATGTGTGTTCTTTTCATAAACCACCACTAGAGTCATTACATGTGTGTTCTTTTCATAAACCACATGGATCCACCAGTGTCATTTCATGTGTCTTATTTTCATGAATCACATGGATCCACCAGTGTCATTACATGTGTGTTCTTTTCATAAACAACATGGATCCACTAGTGTCATTACATGTGTGTTCTTTTCATAAACCACATCTAGAGTCATTGCATGTGTGTTCTTTTCATAAACCACATGGATCGACTAGAGTCATTGCATGTGTGTTCTTTTCATAAATCACATATGGATCCAGTAGAGTTATTGCATGTGTGTTCTTCTCCTAAACCACCACTAGAATTCATTGCATTTGTGTTCTTTTCATAAACCATATGGATCCACCAGTGTCATTGTATGTGTCTTCTTTTCATAAACCACCACTAGAGTCATTGCATGTGTGTTCTTTTCATAAACCACATGGATCCACCACTGTCATTGCATTTGTGTTCTTTTCATAAACCACCACTAGAGTCATTGCATGTGTGTTCTTTTCATAAAGCACACGGATCCACCAGTGTCATTGAATGTGTGTTCTTTTCCTAAACCACATATGGATCCACTAGAGTCATTGCATGTGTGTTCTTTTCATAAACCACAACTAGAGTCATTGCATGTGTGTTCTTTTCATAATCCACATGGATCCACAAGGGTCATTGCATGTGTGTTCTTTTCATAAACCACATGGATCCACCAGAGTCATTGCATGTGTGTTCTTTTCATAAACCACATCTAGAGTCATTGCATGTGTGTACTTATCATAAACCACCACTAGAGTCATTGCATGTGTGTTCTTCTCCTAAACCACCACTAGAGTTCATTGCATGTGTGGTCTTTTCATAAACCACATGGATCCACTAGAGTTCATTGCATTTGTGTTCATTTCATAAACCACAACTAGAGTCATTGCATGTGTGTTGTTTTCATAAACCACATGTATCCACCAGTGTCATTACATGTGTGTTCTTTTCATAAACCATAACTAGAGTCATTGCATGTGTGTTCTTTTCATAAACCACAGGGATCCACCAGTGTAATTGAATGTGAGTTATTTTTGTAAACCACATATGGATCCACTAGAGTCATTGCATGTGTGTTCTTTTCATAAACCACATGGATCCACCTGTGTCATTGGATGTGTGTTCTTTTCGTAAACCAACACTAGTGTCATTGCATGTGTGTTCTTTTCATAAACCACATGGATCCACCAGTGTCATTGGATGTGTGTTCTTTTCATAAAGCACATGGATCCACCAGTGTCATTGCATGTATGTTCTGTTCATAAACCACCACTGGAGTCATTGCATGTGTGTTCTTTTCATAAACCACATGGATCCACCAGTGTCCTTACATGTGTGTTCTTTTCATAAACCACATGGATCCACTAGAGTTCATTGCATGTGTGCTCTTTTCATAAACCACATGGATCCACCACATTGGATGTGTTTTCTTTTCATAATCCACCACTAGAGTCATTGCATGTGTGTTCTTTTCATAAACCACATGGATCCACCACTGTCATTGCAATTGTGTTCTTTTCATAAACCACCATTAGAGTCAGTACATGTGTGTTCTTTTCATAAACCACATGGATCCACCAGTGTCATTGCATGTGTGTTCTTTTCATAAACAACATGGATCCACTAGTGTCATTACATGTGTGTTCTTTTCATAAACCACATCTAGAGTCATTGCATGTGTGTTCTTTTCATAAACCACATGGATCGACTAGAGTCATTGCATGTGTGTTCTTTTCATAAATCACATATGGATCCAGTAGAGTTATTGCATGTGTGTTCTTCTCCTAAACCACCACTAGAATTCATTGCATTTGTGTTCTTTTCATAAACCATATGGATCCACCAGTGTCATTGTATGTGTGTTCTTTTCATAAACCACCACTAGAGTCATTGCATGTGTGTTCTTTTCATAAACCACATGGATCCACCACTGTCATTGCATTTGTGTTCTTTTCATAAACCACCACTAGAGTCATTGCATGTGTGTTCTTTTCATAAACAACAGAGATCCACCACTGTCATTGCATTTGTGTTCTTTTCATAAACCACATATGGATCCACTAGAGTCATTGCATTTGTGTTCTTTTCATAAACCACAACTAGAGTCATTGCATGTCTGTTCTTTTCATAATCCACATGGATCCACAAGTGTCATTGCATGTGTGTTCTTTTCATCAACCACATGGATCCACCAGAGTCATTGCATGTGTGTTCTTTTCATAAACCACATCTAGAGTCATTGCATGTGTGTACTTTTCATAAACCACCACTAGAGTCATTGCATGTGTGTTCTTCTCCTAAACCACCACTAGAGTTCATTGCATGTGTGTTCTTTTCATAAACCACATGGATCCACTAGAGTTCATTGCATTTGTGTTCATTTCATAAACCACAACTAGAGTCATTGCATGTGTGTTCTTTTCATAAACCACATGTATCCACCAGTGTCATTACATGTTTGTTCTTTTCATAAACCATAACTAGAGTCATTGCATGTGTGTTCTTTTCATAAACCACATGGATCCACCAGTGTCATTGAATGTGAGTTATTTTTGTAAACCACATATGGATCCACTAGAGTCATTGCATGTGTGTTCTTTTCATAAACCACATGGATCCACCTGTGTCATTGGATGTGTGTTCTTTTCATAAACCAACACTAGTGTCATTGCTTGTGTGTTCTTTTCATAAACCACATGGATCCACCAGTGTCATTGGATGTGTATTCTTTTCATAAACCACATGGATCCACTAATGTCATTACATGTGTGTTCTTTTCATAAACCACATGGATCCACTAGAGTTCATTGCATGTGTGTTCTTTTCATAAACCACATGGATCCACCACATTGGATGTGTGTTCTTTTCATAAACCACCACTAGAGTCATTGTTTGTGTGTTCTTTTCATAAATCACATGGATCCACCACTGTCATTGCATGTGTGTTCTTTTCATAAACCACCATTAGACTCAGTACATCTGTGTTCTTTTCATAAACCACATGGATCCACCAGTGTCATTGCATGTGTGTTCTTTTCATAAACCACATCTATATTTCATTGCATGTTTTTTTTTCATAAACCACATGGATCCACCAGTATCATTGGATGTGTGTTCTTTTCATAAACCACATGGATCCACCAGTATCATTACATGTGTGTTCTTTTCATAAACAATATGGATCCACTAGTGTCACTGCATGTGTGTTCTTTTCATAAACCACATCTAGAGTCATTGCATGTGTGTTCTTTTCATAAACCACATGGATCGACTAGAGTCATTGCATGTGTGTTCTTTTCATAAATCACATATGGATCCAGTAGAGTCATTACATGTGTGTTCTTCTCCTAAACCACCACTAGAGTTCATTGCATGTGTGTTCTTTTCATAAACCACATAGATCCACCAGTGTAATTGCATGTGTGTTCTTTTCATAAACCACCACTAGAGTCATTGCATGTGTGTTCTTTTCATAAACTACATGGATCCACTAGTGTCATTGGATGTGTGTTCTTTTCATAAACCACATATGGATCCATTAGAGTCACTTTATGTTAGTTCTTCTCCTAAACCACCACTAGAGTTCATTGCATGTGTGTTCTTTTCATAAACCACATGGATCCACCACTGTCATTGCATGTGTGTTCTTTTCATAAACCACCACTAGAGTCATTGCATGTGTGTTCTTTTCATAAACCACATGGATCCACCAGGGTCATTGCATGTGAGTTCTTTTCATAAACCACCACTAGATTCATTGCATGTGTGTTATTTTCATGAACCACATGGATACACCAGTGTCATTGCATGTGTGTTCTTTTCATAAACCACATCTATATTTCATTGCATGTGTGTTCTTTTCATAAACCACATGGATCCACTAGTGTCATTGCATGTGTGTTCTTTTCATAGACCACATGGATCCACCAGTGTCATTGCATGTGTGTTCTTTTCATAAACCACCACTAGAGTCATTACATGTGTGTTCTTTTCATAAACCACATGGATCCACCAGTGTCATTTCATGTGTGTTCTTTTCATAAACAACATGGATCCACTAGTGTCATTACATGTGTGTTCTTTTCATAAACCACATCTAGAGTCATTGCATGTGTGTTCTTTTCATAAACCACATGGATCGACTAGAGTCATTGCATGTGTGTTCTTTTCATAAATCACATATGGATCCAGTAGAGTTATTGCATGTGTGTTCTTGTCCTAAACCACCACTAGAATTCATTGCATTTGTGTTCTTTTCATAAACCATATGGATCCACCAGTGTCATTGTATGTGTGTTCTTTTCATAAACCACCACTAGAGTCATAGCATGTGTGTTCTTTTCATAAACCACATGGATCCACCACTGTCATTTAATTTGTGTTCTTTTCATAAACCACCACTAGAGTCATTGCATGCATGTTCTTTTTATAAAGCACACGGATCCACCAGTGTCATTGAATGTGTGTTCTTTTCCTAAACCACATATGGATCCACTAGAGTCATTGCATGTGTGTTCTTTTCATAAACCACAACTAGAGTCATTGCATGTGTGTTCTTTTCATAAACCACATGGATCCACCTGTGTCATTGGATGTGTGTTCTTTTCATAAACCACCACTAGTGTCATTGCATGTGTGTTCTTTTCATAAACCACATGGATCCACCAGTGTCATTGGATGTGTGTTCTTTTCATAAAGCACATGGATCCACCAGTGTCATTGCATGTATGTTCTGTTCATAAACCACCACTAGAGTCATTGCATGTGTGTTCTTTTCATAAACCACATGGATCCACTAATGTCATTACATGTGTGTTCTTTTCATAAACCACATGGATCCACTAGAGTTCATTGCATGTGTGTTCTTTTCATAAACCACATGGATCCACCACATTGGATGTGTGTTCTTTTCATAAACCACATGGATCCACCACTGTCATTGCATGTGTGTTCTTTTCATAAACCACCATTAGAGTCATTACATGTGTGTTCTTTTCATAAACCACATGGATCCACCAGTGTCATTGCATGTGTGTTCTTTTCATAAACCACATCTCTATTTCATTGCATGTGTTTTTTTCATAAACCACATGGATCCACCAGTATCATTGGATGTGTGTTCTTTTCATGAACCACCACTAGAGACATTACATGTGTGTTATTTTCATAAACCACATGGATCCACCAGTGTCATTGAATGTGTGTTCTTTTCATAAACCACATGGATCCACCAGTGTCATTACATGTGTGTTCTTTTCAAAAACAATATGGATCCACTAGTGTCACTGCATGTGTGTTCTTTTCATAAACCACATCTAGAGTCATTGTATGTGTGTTCTTTTCATAAACCACATGGATCGACTAGAGTCATTGCATGTGTGTTCTTTTCATCAATCACATATGGATCCAGTAGAGTCATTGCATGTGTGTTCTTCTCCTAAACCACCACTAGAGTTCATTGCATGTGTGTTCTTTTCATAAACCACATAGATCCACCAGTGTAATTGCATGTGTGTTCTTTCAATAAACCACCACTAGAGTCATTGCATGTGTGTTCTTTTTATAAACCACATGGATCCACTAGTGTCATTGGATGTGTGTTCTTTTTCTAAACCACATGGATCCACTAGAGTCATTACATGTGTGTTCTTCTCCTAAACCACCACTAGAGTCATTACATGTGTGTTCTTTTCATAAAACACATGGATCCACTAGAGTCATTGCATGTGTGTTCTTTTCATAAACCACATATGGATCCATTAGAGTCACTTTATGTTAGTTCTTCTCCTAAACCACCACTAGAGTTCATTGCATGTGTGTTCTTTTCATCAACCACCACTAGAGTCATTGCATGTGTGTTCTTTTCGTAAACCACATGGATCCACCAGGGTCATTGCATGTGAGTTCTTTTCATAAACCACCACTAGAGTCATTGCATGTGTGTTATTTTCATGAACCACATGGATACACCAGTGTCATTGCATGTGTGTTCTTTTCATAAACCACATCTATATTTCATTGCATGTGTGTTCTTTTCATAAACCACATGGATCCACCAGTGTCATTGCATGTGTGTTCTTTTCATAAACCACCACTAGAAGCATTACATGTGTGTTCTTTTCATAAACCACATGGATCCACCAGTGTCATTTCATGTGTGTTATTTTCATGAATCACATGGATCTACCAGTGTCATTACATGTGTGTTCTTTTCATAAACAACATGGCTCCACTAGTGTCATTACATGTGTGTTCTTTTCATAAACCACATCTAGAGTCATTGCATGTGTGTTCTTTTCATAAACCACATGGATCGACTAGAGTCATTGCATGTGTATTCTTTTCATAAATCACATATGGTTCCAGTAGAGTTATTGCATGTGTGTTCTTCTCCTAAACCACCACTAGAATTCATTGCATTTGTGTTCTTTTCATAAACCATATGGATCCACCAGTGTCATTGTATGTGTCTTCTTTTCATAAACCACCACTAGAGTCATTGCATGTGTGTTCTTTTCATAAACCACATGGATCCACCACTGTCATTGCATTTGTGTTCTTTTCATAAACCACCACTAGAGTCATTGCATGTGTGTTCTTTACATAAAGCACACGGATCCACCAGTGTCATTGAATGTGTGTTCTTTTCCTAAACCACATATGGATCCACTAAAGTCATTGCATGTGTGTTCTTTTCATAAACCACAACTAGAGTCATTGCATGTGTGTTCTTTTCATAATCAACATGGATCCACATGTGTCATTGCATGTGTGTTCTTTTCATAAACCACATGGATCCACCAGAGTCATTGCATGTGTGTTCTTTTCATAAACCACAACTAGAGTCATTACATGTGTGTTCTTTTCATAAACCACATGGATCCACCAGTGTCATTTCATGTGTGTTCTTTTCATAAACAACATGGATCCACTAGTGTCATTACATGTGTGTTCTTTTCATAAACCACATCTAGAGTCATTGCATGTGTGTTCTTTTCATAAACCACATGGATCGACTAGAGTCATTGCATGTGTGTTCTTTTCATAAATCACATATGGATCCAGTAGAGTTATTGCATGTGTGTTCTTCTCCTAAACCACCACTAGAATTTATTGCATTTGTGTTCTTTTCATAAACCATATGGATCCACCAGTGTCATTGTATGTGTGTTCTTTTCATAAACCACCACTAGAGTCATTGCATGTGTGTTCTTTTCATAAACCACATGGATCCACCACTATCATTGCATTTGTGTTCTTTTCATAAACCACCACTAGAGTCATTGCATGTATGTTCTTTTCATAAAGCACATGGATCCACCAGTGTCATTGAATGTGTGTTCTTTTCCTAAACCACATATGGATCCACTAGAGTCATTGCATGTGTGTTCTTTTCATAAACCACAACTAGAGTCATTGCATGTATGTTCTTTTCATAAACCACATGGGTCCACCTGTGTCATTGGATGTGTGTTCTTTTCATAAACCACCACTAGTGGCATTGCATGTGTGTTCTTTTCATAAACCACATGGATCCACCAGTGTCATTGGATGTGTGTTCTTTTCATAAAGCACATGGATCCACCAGTGTCATTGCATGTATGTTCTGTTCATAAACCACCACTAGAGTCATTGCATGTGTGTTCTTTTCATAAACCACATTGATCCACTAATGTCATTACATGTGTGTTCTTTTCATAAACCACATGGATCCACTAGAGTTCATTGCATGTGTGTTCTTTTCATAAACCACATGGATCCACCACATTGGATGTGTGTTCTTTTCATAAACCACCACTAGAGTCATTGCATGTGTGTTCTTTTCATAAACCACATGGGTCCACCACTGTCATTGCATGTGTGTTCTTTTCATAAACCACCATTAGAGTCATTACATGTGTGTTCTTTTCATAAACCACATGGATCCACCAATGTCATTGCATGTGTGTTCTTTTCATAAACCACATCTATATTTCATTGCATGTGTTTTTTTTCAGAAACCACATGGATCCACCAGTGTCATTGCATGTGTGTTCTTTTCATAAACCACATCTATATTTCATTGCATGTTTTTTTTCATAAACCACATGGATCCACCAGTATCATTGGATGTGTGTTCTTTTCATGAACCACCACTAGAGACATTACATGTGTGTTCTTTTCATAAACCACATGGATCCACCAGTGTCATTGAATGTGTGTTCTTTTCATAAACCACATGGATCCACCAGTGTCATTACATGTGTGTTCTTTTCATAAACAATATGGATCCACTAGTGTCACTGCATGTGTGTTCTTTTCATAAACCACATCTAGAGTCATTGTATGTGTGTTCTTTTCATAAAACACATGGATCGACTAGAGTCATTGCATGTGTGTTCTTTTCATCAATCACATATGGATCCAGTAGAGTCATTGCATGTGTGTTCTTCTCCTAAACCACCACTAGAGTTCATTGCATGTGTGTTCTTTTCATAAACCACATAGATCCACCAGTGTAATTGCATGTGTGTTCTTTCAATAAACCACCACTAGAGTCATTGCATGTGTGTTCTTTTTATAAACCACATGGATCCACTAGTGTCATTGGATGTGTGTTCTTTTTCTAAACCACATGGATCCACTAGAGTCATTACATGTGTGTTCTTCTCCTAAACCACCACTAGAGTCATTACATGTGTGTTCTTTTCATAAAACACATGGATCCACTAGAGTCATTGCATGTGTGTTCTTTTCATAAACCACATATGGATCCATTAGAGTCACTTTATGTTAGTTCTTCTCCTAAACCACCACTAGAGTTCATTGCATGTGTGTTCTTTTCATCAACCACCACTAGAGTCATTGCATGTGTGTTCTTTTCATAAACCACATGGATCCACCAGGGTCATTGCATGTGAGTTCTTTTCATAAACCACCACTAGAGTCATTGCATGTGTGTTATTTTCATGAACCACATGGATACACCAGTGTCATTGCATGTGTGTTCTTTTCATAAACCACATCTATATTTCATTGCATGTGTGTTCTTTTCATAAACCACATGGATCCACCAGTGTCATTGCATGTGTGTTCTTTTCATAAACCACCACTAGAAGCATTACATGTGTGTTCTTTTCATAAACCACATGGATCCACCAGTGTCATTTCATGTGTGTTATTTTCATGAATCACATGGATCTACCAGTGTCATTACATGTGTGTTCTTTTCATAAACAACATGGCTCCACTAGTGTCATTACATGTGTGTTCTTTTCATAAACCACATCTAGAGTCATTGCATGTGTGTTCTTTTCATAAACCACATGGATCGACTAGAGTCATTGCATGTGTATTCTTTTCATAAATCACATATGGTTCCAGTAGAGTTATTGCATGTGTGTTCTTCTCCTAAACCACCACTAGAATTCATTGCATTTGTGTTCTTTTCATAAACCATATGGATCCACCAGTGTCATTGTATGTGTGTTCTTTTCATAAACCACCACTAGAGTCATTGCATGTGTGTTCTTTTCATAAACCACATGGATCCACCACTGTCATTGCATTTGTGTTCTTTTCATAAACCACCAATAGAGTCGTTGCATGTGTGTTCTTTACATAAAGAACACGGATCCACCAGTGTCATTGAATGTGTGTTCTTTTCCTAAACCACATATGGATCCACTAAAGTCATTGCATGTGTGTTCTTTTCATAAACCACAACTAGAGTCATTGCATGTGTGTTCTTTTCATAATCAACATGGATCCACAAGTGTCATTGCATGTGTGTTCTTTTCATAACCACATGGATCCACCAGAGTCATTGCATGTGTGTTCTTTTCATAAACCACCACTAGAGTCATTACATGTGTGTTCTTTTCATAAACCACATGGATCCACCAGTGTCATTTCATGTGTGTTCTTTTCATAAACAACATGGATCCACTAGTGTCATTACATGTGTGTTCTTTTCATAAACCACATCTAGAGTCATTGCATGTGTGTTCTTTTCATAAACCACATGGATCGACTAGAGTCATTGCATGTGTGTTCTTTTCATAAATCACATATGGATCCAGTAGAGTTATTGCATGTGTGTTCTTCTCCTAAACCACCACTACAATTCATTGCATTTGTGTTCTTTTCATAAACCATATGGATCCACCAGTGTCATTGTATGTGTGTTCTTTTCATAAACCACCACTAGAGTCATTGCATGTGTGTTCTTTTCATAAACCACATGGATCCACCACTGTCATTGCATTTGTGTTCTTTTCATAAACCACCACTAGAGTCATTGCATGTATGTTCTTTTCATAAAGCACACGGATCCACCAGTGTCATTGAATGTGTGTTCTTTTCCTAAACCACATATGGATCCACTAGAGTCATTGCATGTGTGTTCTTTTCATAAACCACAACTAGAGTCATTGCATGTGTGTTCTTTTCATAAACCACATGGGTCCACCTGTGTCATTGGATGTGTGTTCTTTTCATAAACCACCACTAGTGGCATTGCATGTGTGTTCTTTTCATAAACCACATGGATCCACCAGTGTCATTGGATGTGTGTTCTTTTCATAAAGCACATGGATCCACCAGTGTCATTGCATGTATGTTCTGTTCATAAACCACCACTTGAGTCATTGCATGTGTGTTCTTTTCATAAACCACATGGATCCACTAATGTCATTACATGTGTGGCCAACTGGATGTTCCTCTTCACAATTGGGGCATTGATCTTCATGCTCCTTGGAAGTGTGATCCTTGTCTCCACAAATAATACAAGCTGGGGCTCCATCTAGAATAACATTCTTGTCATCCTTGTTGTCATACACTCTTTTGGGATAGTTTTCTTCCATGCTGATCATTTGATTTGTCACCTTAAGCATCAGTTGGGATTGTTCTTCCAAAAACATTTGCAAGGTAGGGTCTTTATCACTATTGTTAGCTATGAACTGAGTTGTTAGTTGGTTCAACTGGTGTTGGGTTGCTAGGAGTTCTCTCATGTTGTCCTCTTGGTTGTTGTTGTTGTTGTCATCATCCTTGATGTTGGAGTTTCTTGGAGAAGTCATCTGTTTGGGTTGGAGGGGATTAGAATAGGCAAAAGATTTTTCTAAGGAATCAATTTTATTCACACACATCACAAATCACACAAGCAATGTGCAAGCAATCACAAACAAACACTCCACTCAAACAACAGTTTCAAGCACATACTTAGGCAACAAAATATTTTTGTTACACCACATAAGTTGGTGGGTTTGACTTAACTAAAATATGGTGGTCCATCTATATGGTTCACTTGTGATCTTTCCATCCTTCTTGGTTGATTCTTCTTGATTGAGATCTTTGTATCCTTGGAGAATGTCTTGTGTCTTGGTCACAAATCTTCAAAGGTGATCATGGTTTCTTCTAAGTTGTGTTTCCTTGGTCTTCAAATCTTGAGCAAGATTTCTTGTCTCACTTGTAGTCCTTAGTGGTATTCCAAGTTGGAAGTCCTTGGTGAAAATGCTGAAAATGCTGAAGTCATTGGAGTTGAAGAAGTTGAAGTCATTAGAGTTGTAGAAGTTGGAGTCATTGGAGTTGATGATGTTGAAGTAGTCCTTTGCTCATGATGAAGTCTTTGGTCATGGGGTAGGCTTTCCATTAAGTTTGAAATAGAAGAGAAGTAGAGTTGAAACCAAAATGGTTGAGGAAAGAGTTTACAAGATTGTTTTGTAAATAAATTTTTGGAACAAATACAACTCCTATTTTTCTAAGGGTTTTTGTCCAATCCTAGGGTTACAAATCCTACAGGCAACACAATGCTCTGATACCATCTATAACATCCCCAACCTTTAATAAGATTGAGTCCCCTGTGTTTACAATGCTAGTCCCTGGATCAATAGCTAGCATCCACAGTTTAGATGTAGTATCAAGAAACAAAGGTCATAATATAACTTTATAACCAGGAATAACATAGTTTTATTACATCAATACATAGCTCATCGGCTATTTACATTACATTGCAGCGGAATAACTATAGTCATGGGTCCTTCATCTTCAAAGTGCCACAGGCAGATGTTGGTTGTAGACTTTGTAATCCTAATCAATCAATCCTCACTGAAACAATCAACCCTGCAACATAACAAGTTGCAGCCACAAGGGTCAATACATTTGAATTGTATTGGCAAGTGATACTTTGGTAGTATAGTGGAGTCTATCATCTATATGCATTTGGCTAAGTGGAGTTGAGGCTTGCATTGCTCAAAATAGATTTTTCCCTATCATTTTGAAAATACTAAGTTTTTGTTTGGCAAAAACTTTCCCAAGGCATCTATCATTCAAAGACTGAAGATCCTTCTCGAGGCATCTACCAATCAATGACTGAAGTGCTTGGCAAAATCATTTTTCCCAATCTAAGATTTCAAGATCCTTGTACCAAGCCATCTCTCCATCAAAGATTGAGGAATTTCACACAACCCTTGTTCACCCACAAGTTTTATTTTAGAAATTGGAGTGATGAGATTCTTGATTGCTTCCATGTCTTGATGCTCAAATTGTCCTTTTCCAGGGACATGGCTAAGTACTTAGATTTTACACTCTGCAGAGGTGGTGCACTTTCCCCACAAGACTTGGTTTCCCAAGACAAAATCTTTCAGAAGCTTTCCCTTAGACCAACATGGACGCGCTCCAACCTATCAATCACTACCACCCACTGTCCATGTGGCTAAGTTCTTGCAACCTATATGATCATGGCAGAGCCCATATTGCCAAGTGGTTGCACTTGAAGCTTCTCAACATTTGACATCTCAAATCTCTTTGTTTCCTGGGTGGCCATCCACAAGTGAGATACACAAGCCAAGTCCATGGCCTTGTGAACCACTCAACACAAACCATTCCTTCCATTTCCACCCAGGTGATTCATTAACTTAGTTGTTTTATTAAACAAAACACAAGTCCATAGACTTAGAAATTTTCATAGCATGAATATATATCCCACCCAGGTTTTCTATTAGCTAGGCTAAGCTTGATAGTAATAGGATTCTTAACTTAGGAAAATCCTTCTAAGGATTCATTCTACTAGTTTTCCTATAGCAAGGTCTATACTTAGCAAAAAAAACATGCAAGTTTTACTAGGCAAAAACACTAATGCATATTGAAAATAATGGGATAGATAGTATGAAGTATCACTTGCCTTTTTGGTAGAGGGTATAGGTTCACTCCTTGTCCTTGCAACACTCACACTCTTCAAGTCACTACAATCAATCAAGCAAGGCACAAACTCAATCTACCAATCAAGCAAATCAACACACATAAAATAACAAAGTCAAAGAAATGCATGCAAGCATGCCAAGCTTTGCTTTGTTTGCAAAAGTGGTTCCTAGTGGGTCATAGACATTTGGGTACATCTAAGTCATACATAAGCATGCAAAGGTTGGTTCTATTGTAGGGATGGTCTTCACTAGGCTTCTAAACTTTGTAAGTTCCAAATTGGTCATTTACCAAAATGGCAAAGTCATTTGCAAAGAGGGTCTCTACTAGATTCCTAAACTTTGTAAGATCCAAATTGGTCATTTAC
The DNA here is from genome assembly GCA_916181665.1 of Avena sativa. Classification (NCBI taxonomy): domain Eukaryota; kingdom Viridiplantae; phylum Streptophyta; class Magnoliopsida; order Poales; family Poaceae; genus Avena; species Avena sativa. The sequence goes on from OV702289.1 coordinate 509,515,321, forward strand.
CAAAGTGGCAAAGTTGTTAGCAAAAGGTTTCACCTCAAAACCATTTGCAAAACAAAGTGTTATTCTATGTGGTGTAGAAATATTTCTACTAGGGTATTAACCTATAGGTTTCACCAAATGAGTTGCTATTGCAAAAACTTGGTGTTTTGGGTCAGTAGGTTTGGTTCAAAACATTTTATCCAAAGTTTTCTTTATGAAAGCATTTTCATAAACAAAACAAATAGTTTTAGTTAGCTAGAAATGGACTAAACTAATTAATCCATCCTATTCTTTTCCAAAATCACTTTCCAAACTATGGGTTGGTTCCTATGGTCAGTAAGGTCACAACAAACTAATTTGCAAAGGTTTTAACCCTAAAATCATTTTTAAATGATTTTTCTAATGTTAGTAAGCAGACAAAAGAATCTACAAAATCAAACAAGCTAACAAATACTATTTGCTAAACTAAGGGTAGGGTTGGCTAGGGCTTGTCTTGCTGAATCCAACGACATCAAATTTGTAAAATTTGGACATGTGGATCAAAAGATACAAGGGTTTGAAAATGGCAAAAGTTTCTGTTTTCAAATTCTGTTTTAAACAGAACTGGGGACACGCAGCAGGATTCTATTGGACGGTACCGGTTCGGGGTGGATCGGCTCTGTGGAACGTTAGATTAAGTTAGATCGCACGGCACAGGGGACATACCCCTTCGCGGTTAGTCATTCTATCGTAACCGATGGATCGGGATCGAACGGCTGCGGCAGGCTCGACCTAAAGTGGGCGGCGCTGCGGTGGCTAGCGGCGGCGGAGCGATCGGTCGGTGACGGTGGCGATGCTATAGGAGGCGAGAGAGAAAAAGGGCATGCTCACCGTGCTCGCAAGAACGTGGGGAAGCTCGAGGTAGTATCTTCCTATCGCGGGGCGTACTGGAGTGAGCTTGATTGCTCGCCGGAGTTGTTGCGGCGGCGGGGCTCTCGGGTTGTCGTCATTGGCGTCGCTGTGGATCACGAGAAGACAAACAGAAAGCACTGTAAGACGCGCAAGGGTACAGCGGTGATGCGAGCGTGAAGGAGGAGTGAAGGGGCGGTCTGGTCTTACCGGTGGGGCTCGTCGGAGAGGAAGCAGACGGTGGTGCTCATTGTCGACGACGGAGGCGAGGATAGGGGCGCCCTAGGTCAAACGGAAGGTGTCGTTAGGTTCGTATGAGCTTGTAGATCATCATCGGGTCAACGAGGATGAGAGGGGAGGTCAGGTTTACCGGGGAGATGTCGCCGCAGTTGGAGCAGACGGCGGCGCTGGCTCGGGGCTTGTTGGAGTCGGGGTTCTGGTGCTCCTGCGGGCGAACTAGGAGTACTGGGAGATGCGTGAGGTCGAGAGGAGTCCACTCGCGTGAAGTAGAGGCAGAGGGGTGGTCGGAGTTGGCCGGAATTGCTGTGACAGCTCGTCGGAGCAGAGGGCATTCGAGGAGGAAATGGAGCGGCCTGGGGGCGAGCTTGGGGAAGGGGTCTGAGGGAAAACGGAGGAGAGAGCGAGGCGATTAAAAGGGCGTGGTCGCGACGAGGAATTAACGCGGTGTTAAGGCGAATTGATCTCGGCATTCATGGACAGCAACGGCAGCGTCGTCTGGGGGAGACAGGGTCGCGGGGAGGACGATGAACAACTGTCGGTGGGGTCCTCTGGTCAGTGGGAAAAGGAGAGGTAACAGGGTCCACCGGTCATTGACTCTATGGGCTGTTTCGGCGGTGAGAAAAGTAACGCTTCGGGGGAGGGGAGAAGTCTGGGCTGGACTGGCCTTAGTGGGCTGGGCCTGTTTTCTTATTTTTTTTTCTATCTAACTCTTTTTCTTTTTCTAATTCTTTTTCTGTTTTGAATTTCCAAACAATTATTCAAACAATCAAACAACACTCAATCAAAGTTCAAATCAATTCAAACAAACAGCAAACTTCACTTTGAATTTGGTTCTGTTTGGCAACATAATCCAAATCTCAAAATGAAATAATATTTTTATTTATTTTAGGATCCATTAAATAATTAAATAAAATGGATCTTTGATTTATTAATAGTGTTTGATTTATTTAAATAAAATTTCCATTTGAAATCCAATTATTTCCAAAACCAAACCAGAAGGTTTAATTTGAAAAATAAAAGAATACTTGGAAACTTATTTAAATAAATAAGTTTTGGTGTTTAATTAAAATGGGAAAGCCTTTACTTAAATAAAATTGGATATTTAAATCCTTATTATTTTATTTAAATAATCCTTTACTCATTTTAATCAAAGCAAAACCTTTTAATAAAGGATTTCAAAGTAGTAATAAAATACTTGGTGTTCATTTAAAATGGGAAAAGCCTTTTACTTAAATAAAATTGGATATTTAAATCCTTATTATTTTATTTAAATAAACTTTTACTCATTTTATCAAAACAAAATATTTTATTACAAAAGTTTGGCCAAAATTAATTTGGCTCACCTTTTCATTTGAAAACAAAGTCTTTTATTAAAAGATCCAAATAGTATTTCCAAAACAATTTATTTTTTTCCTTTATTAAATGTTTATTTTTTTAATCCCCTTAGGATTTGGATTTTGGATTTATTTTCCAAATGTTTAAATTCCAGATACATTCATTGAGGAATGCAATTCCCTTGATTTCGATTTTGTTGAATTCAAACTTTAGAATCCCATCTTTAACAAACTTTGGCTAAAGTTTTCCTTTTAGAAACAAAAGTTTCTTTTCACCCTGATTTTCAACAAAATTTATTTTGTTTATTTTATTTTTCACATTACAAGATTTGGAAAATCTTGGGATGTGACAGGCTACCACCCTTAAAATAAATCTCGTCCTCGAGATTTGGGGAGGCTAGGGTTACAAACAGGTTCAAAACAACTAGGGTACTACCACCCTTAAAATTTTTCCAACTAAACTAGATGTTGGCTTGCTTGGAATCTTGATGAAACTTCTTGGATAACTTCTGCATAGTGTCCTTGTTTCCATTCTTGACTCATGGGCTAAGGTTGGGTTTCTCCATTGGCTTGTTCATCTTGTTCTTCATCTTTTCTGGGCAGTTGCTTGCATAGTGTCCTGGTTCTTTGCAATTGAAATAGTGGATATCTTGGAGTTCTTTACGTTGCCCTTGTGGACAAACTGCTACATAATGGCCTGGTTCTTTGCAGTTGTTGCACACTACTTGGTCCATCCTTTTATTCTTTATGGACTCTGGGCATCCACTGGGGTTGTGTCCCATTTCCTTACATTTACGACATTGCACAAGGCTCATGTCTTGCTTTGGTTTCTTGGGCTTCTTTGTCTTGCAGTGGCCAAATGGATGTTCCTCTTCACAATTGGGACATTGATCTTCATGCTCCTTGGAAGTGTGATCCTTGTCTCCACAAATAATACAAGCTGGGGCTCCATCTAGAATAACATTCTTGTCATCCTTGTTGTCATACACTCTTTTGGGATAGTTTTCTTCCATGCTGATCATTTGATTAGTCACCTTAAGCATCAGTTGGGATTGTTCTTCCAAAAACATTTGCAAGGTAGGGTCTTTATCACTATTGTTAGCTATGAACTGAGTTGTTAGTTGGTTCAACTAGTGTTGGGTTGCTAGGATTTCTCTCATGTTGTCCTCTTGGTTGTTGTTGTTGTCATCATCCTTGATGTTGGAGTTTCTTGGAGAAGTCATCTGTTTGGGTTGGAGGGGATTAGAATAGGCAAAAGATTTTTCTAAGGAATCAATTTTATTCACACACATCACAAATCACACAAGCAATGTGCAAGCAATCACAAACAAACACTCCACTCAAACAACAGTTTCAAGCACATACTTAGGCAACAAAATATTTTTGTTACACCACATAAGTTGGTGGGTTTGACTTAACTAAAATATGGTGGTCCATCTATATGGTTCACTTGTGATCTTTCCATCCTTCTTGGTTGATTCTTCTTGATTGAGATCTTTGTATCCTTGGAGAATGTCTTGTGTCTTGGTCACAAATCTTCAAAGGTGATCATGGTTTCTTCTAAGTTGTGTTTCCTTGGTCTTCAAATCTTGAGCAAGATTTCTTGTCTCACTTGTAGTCCTTAGTGGTATTCCAAGTTGGAAGTCCTTGGTGAAAATGCTGAAAATGCTGAAGTCATTGGAGTTGAAGAAGTTGAAGTCATTAGAGTTGTAGAAGTTGGAGTCATTGGAGTTGATGATGTTGAAGTAGTCCTTTGCTCATGATGAAGTCTTTGGTCATGGGGTAGGCTTTCCATTAAGTTTGAAATAGAAGAGAAGTAGAGTTGAAACCAAAATGGTTGAGGAAAGAGTTTACAAGATTGTTTTGTAAATAAGTTTTTGGAACAAATAAAACTCCTATTTTTCTAAGGGTTTTTGTCCAATCCTAGGGTTACAAATCCTACAGGCAACACAATGCTCTGATACCATTTGTAACATCCCCAACCTTTAATAAGATTGAGTCCCCTGTGTTTACAATGCTAGTCCCTGGATCAATAGCTAGCATCCACAGTTTAGATGTAGTATCAAGAAACAAAGGTCATGATATAACTTTATAACCAGGAATAACATAGTTTTATTACATCAATACATAGCTCATCGGCTATTTACATTACATTGCAGCGGAATAACTATAGTCATGGGTCCTTCATCTTCAAAGTGCCACAGGCAGATGTTGGTTGTAGACTTTGTAATCCTAATCAATCAATCCTCACTAAAACAATCAACCCTGCAACATAACAAGTTACAGCCACAAGGGTCAATACATTTGAATTGTATTGGCAAGTGATACTTTGGTAGTATAGTGGAGTCTATCATCTATATGCATTTGGCTAAGTGGAGTTGAGGCTTGCATTGCTCAAAATAGATTTTTCCCTAACCTTTTGAAAATACTAAATTTTATTTTGACAAAAACCACCAAGGCATCTATCAACAAGACTGAAGATCCTCTCAAGGCATCTTCCAATCAAAGATTGAAGATTTTCTTGGCAAAAACAATTTCCCAATCTAAGATTTTGAGATCCTTGTACCAAGCCATCTCTCCATCAAAGATTGAAGAATTTCACACAACCCTTGTTCACCCACAAGTTTTATTTTAGAAATTGGAGTGATGAGATTCTTGATTGCTTCCATGTCTTGATGCTCAAATTGTCCTTTTCCAGGGACATGGCTAAGTACTTAGATTTTACACTCTGCAGAGGTGGTGCACTTTCCCCACAAGACTTGGTTTCCCAAGACAAAATCTTTCAGAAGCTTTCCCTTAGACCAACATGGACGCGCTCCAACCTATCAATCACTACCACCCACTGTCCATGTGGCTAAGTTCTTGCAACCTATATGATCATGGCAGAGCCCATATTGCCAAGTGGTTGCACTTGAAGCTTCTCAACATTTGACATCTCAAATCTCTTTGTTTCCTGGGTGGCCATCCACAAGTGAGATACACAAGCCAAGTCCATGGCCTTGTGAACCACTCAACACAAACCATTCCTTCCATTTCCACCCAGGTGATTCATTAACTTAGTTGTTTTATTAAACAAAACACAAGTCCATAGACTTAGAAATTTTCATAGCATGAATATATATCCCACCCAGGTTTTCTATTAGCTAGGCTAAGCTTGATAGTAATAGGATTCTTAACTTAGGAAAATCCTTCTAAGGATTCATTCTACTAGTTTTCCTATAGCAAGGTCTATACTTAGCAAAAAAAACATGCAAGTTTTACTAGGCAAAAACACTAATGCATATTGAAAATAATGGGATAGATAGTATGAAGTATCACTTGCCTTTTTGGTAGAGGGTATAGGTTCACTCCTTGTCCTTGCAACACTCACACTCTTCAAGTCACTACAATCAATCAAGCAAGGCACAAACTCAATCTACCAATCAAGCAAATCAACACACATAAAATAACAAAGTCAAAGAAATGCATGCAAGCATGCCAAGCTTTGCTTTGTTTGCAAAAGTGGTTCCTAGTGGGTCATAGACATTTGGGTACATCTAAGTCATACATAAGCATGCAAAGGTTGGTTCTATTGTAGGGATGGTCTTCACTAGGCTTCTAAACTTTGTAAGTTCCAAATTGGTCATTTACCAAAATGGCAAAGTCATTTGCAAAGAGGGTCTCTACTAGATTCCTAAACTTTGTAAGATCCAAATTGGTCATTTACCAAAGTGGCAAAGTTGTTAGCAAAAGGTTTCACCTCAAAACCATTTGCAAAACAAAGTGTTATTCTATGTGGTGTAGAAATATTTCTACTAGGGTATTAACCTATAGGTTTCACCAAATGAGTTGCTATTGCAAAAACTTGGTGTTTTGGGTCAGTAGGTTTGGTTCAAAACATTTTCTCCAAAGTTTTCTTTATGAAAGCATTTTCATAAACAAAACAAATAGTTTTAGTTAGCTAGAAATGGACTAAACTAATTAATCCATCCTATTCTTTTCCAAAATCACTTTCCAAACTATGGGTTGGTTCCTATGGTCAGTAAGGTCACAACAAACTAATTTGCAAAGGTTTTAACCCTAAAATCATTTTTAAATGATTTTTCTAATGTTAGTAAGTAGACAAAAGAATCTACAAAATCAAACAAGCTAACAAATACTATTTGCTAAACTAAGCGTAGGGTTGGCTAGGGCTTGTCTTGCTGAATCCAATGACATCAAATTTGTAAAATTTGGACGTGTGGATCAAAAGATACAAGGGTTTGAAAATGGCAAAAGTTTCTGTTTTCAAATTCTGTTTTAAACAGAACTAGGGACACGCGGCAGGATTCTATTGGACGGTACCGGTTCGGGGTGGATCGGCTCTGTGGAACGTTAGATTAAGTTAGATCGCACGGCACAGGGGACATACCCCTTCGCGGTTAGTCATTCTATTGTAACCGATGGATCGGGATCGAACGGCTGCGGCAGGCTCGACCTAAAGTGGGCGGCGCTGCGGTGGCTAGCGGCGGCGGAGCGATCGGTCGGTGACGGTGGCGACGCTACAGGAGGCGAGAGAGAAAAAGGGCATGCTCACCGTGCTCGCAAGAACGTGGGGAAGCTCGAGGTAGTATCTTCCTATCGCGGGGCGTACTGGAGTGAGCTTGATTGCTCGCCGGAGTTGTTGAGGCGGCGGGGCTCTCGGGTTGTCGTTGTTGGCGTCGCTGTGGATCACGAGAAGACAAACAGAAAGCACTGTAAGATGCGCAAGGGTACAGCGGTGATGCGAGCGTGAAGGAGGAGTGAAGGGGCGGTCTGGTCTTACCGGTGGGGCTCGTCGGAGAGGAAGCAGACGGTGGTGCTCACTGTCGACGACGGAGGCGAGGATAGGGGCGCCCTAGGTCAAACGGAAGGTGTCGTTAGGTTCGCATGAGCTTGTAGATCATCATCGGGTCAACGAGGATGAGAGGGGAGGTCAGGTTTACCGGGGAGATGTCGCCGCAGTTGGAGCAGACGGCGGCGCTGGCTCGGGGCTTGTTGGAGTCGGGGTTCTGGTGTTCCCGCGGGCGAACTAGGAGTACTAGGAGATGCGTGAGGTCGAGAGGAGTCCACTCGCGTGAAGTAGAGGCAGAGGGGTGGTCGGAGTTGGCCGGAATTGCTGTGACAGCTCGTCGGAGCAGAGGGCGTTCGAGGAGGAAATGGAGCGGCCTGGGGGCGAGCTTGGGGAAGGGGTCTGAGGGAAAACGGAGGAGAGAGCGAGGCGATTAAAAGGGCGTGGTCGCGACGAGGAATTAATGCGGCGTTAAGGCGAATTGATCTCGGCATTCATGGACAGCAACGGCAGCGTCGTCTGGGGGAGACAGGGTCGCGGGGAGGACGATGAACAGCTGTCGGTGGGGTCCTCTGGTCAGTGGGAAAAGGAGAGGGAACGGGGTCCACCGGTCATTGACTCTATGGGCTGTTTCGGCGGTGAGAAAAGTAACGCTTCGGGGGAGGGGAGAAGTCTGGGCTGGACTGGCCTTAGTGGGCTGGGCCTGTTTTCTTATTTTTTTTTCTGTCTAACTCTTTTTCTTTTTCTAATTCTTTTTCTGTTTTGAATTTCCAAACAATTATTCAAACAATCAAACAACACTCAATCAAAGTTCAAATCAATTCAAACAAACAGCAAACTTCACTTTGAATTTGGTTCTGTTTGGCAACATAATCCAAATCTCAAAATGAAATAATATTTTTATTTATTTTAGGATCCATTAAATAATTAAATAAAATGGATCTTTGATTTATTAATAGTGTTTGATTTATTTAAATAAAATTTCCATTTGAAATCCAATTATTTCCAAAACCAAACCAGAAGGTTTAATTTGAAAAATAAAAGAATACTTGGAAACTTATTTAAATAAATAAGTTTTGGTGTTTAATTAAAATGGGAAAGCCTTTACTTAAATAAAATTGGATATTTAAATCCTTATTATTTTATTTAAATAATCCTTTACTCATTTTAATCAAAGCAAAACCTTTTAATAAAGGATTTCAAAGTAGTAATAAAATACTTGGTGTTCATTTAAAATGGGAAAAGCCTTTTACTTAAATAAAATTGGATATTTAAATCCTTATTATTTTATTTAAATAAACTTTTACTCATTTTATCAAAACAAAATATTTTATTACAAAAGTTTGGCCAAAATTAATTTGTCTCACCTTTTCATTTGAAAACAAAGTCTTTTATTAAAAGATCCAAATAGTATTTCCAAAACAATTTATTTTTTTCCTTTATTAAATGTTTATTTTTTTAATCCCCTTAGGATTTGGATTTTGGATTTATTTTCCAAATGTTTAAATTCCAGATACATTCATTGAGGAATGCAATTCCCTTGATTTGGATTTTGTTGAATTCAAACTTTAGAATCCCATCTTTAACAAACTTTGGCTAAAGTTTTCCTTTTAGAAACAAAAGTTTCTTTTCACCCTGATTTTCAACAAAATTTATTTTGTTTATTTTATTTTTCACATTACAAGATTTGGAAAATCTTGGGATGTGACATTCATGAACCACATGGATACACCAGTGTCATTGCATGTGTGTTCTTTTCATAAACCACATCTATATTTCATTGCATGTGTGTTCTTTAGTCAAACCACATGGATCCACCAGTGTCATTGCATGTGTGTTCTTTTCATAAACCACCACTAGAGTCATTGCATGTGTGTTCTTTTCATAAACCACATGGATCCACCACTATCATTGAATTTGTGTTCTTTTCATAAACCACATGGATCCACCAGTGTCATTGCATGTGTGTTCTTTTCATAAACCACCACTAGAGTCATTACATGTGTGTTCTTTTCATAAACCACATGGATCCACCAGTGTCATTTCATGTGTGTTATTTTCATGAATCACATGGATCCACCAGTGTCATTACATGTGTGTTCTTTTCATAAACAACATGGATCCACTAGTGTCATTACATGTGTGTTCTTTTCATAAACCACATCTAGAGTCATTGCATGTGTGTTCTTTTCATAAACCACATGGATCGACTAGAGTCATTGCATGTGTGTTCTTTTCATAAATCACATATGGATCCAGTAGAGTTATGGCATGTGTGTTCTTCTCCTAAACCACCACTAGAATTCATTGCATTTGTGTTCTTTTCATAAACCATATGGATCCACCAGTGTCATTGTATGTGTCTTCTTTTCATAAACCACCACTAGAGTCATTGCATGTGTGTTCTTTTCATAAACCACATGGATCCACCACTGTCATTGCATTTGTGTTCTTTTCATAAACCACCACTAGAGTCATTGCATGTGTGTTCTTTTCATAAAGCACACGGATCCACCAGTGTCATTTAATGTGTGTTCTTTTCCTAAACCACATATGGATCCACTAGAGTCATTGCATGTGTGTTCTTTTCATAAACCACAACTAGAGTCATTGCATGTGTGTTCTTTTCATAATCCACATGGATCCACAAGTGTCATTGCATGTGTGTTCTTTTCATAAACCACATGGATCCACTAGAGTCATTGCATGTGTGTTCTTTTCATAAACCACATCTAGAGTCATTGCATGTGTGTACTTTTCATAAACCACCACTAGAGTCATTGCATGTGTGTTCTTCTCCTAAACCACCACTAGAGTTCATTGCATGTGTGGTCTTTTCATAAACCACATGGATCCACTAGAGTTCATTGCATTTGTGTTCATTTCATAAACCACAACTAGAGTCATTGCATGTGTGTTCTTTTCATAAACCACATGTATCCACCAGTGTCATTACATGTGTGTTCATTTCATAAACCATAACTAGAGTCATTGCATGTGTGTTCTTTTCATAAACCACATGGATCCACTAGTGTCATTGAATGTGAGTTATTTTTGTAAACCACATATGGATCCACTAGAGTCATTGCATGTGTGTTCTTTTCATAAACCACATGGATCCACCTGTGTCATTGGATTTGTGTTCTTTTCATAAACCAACACTAGTGTCATTGCATGTGTGTTATTTTCATAAACCACATGGATCCACCAGTGTCATTGGATGTGTGTTCTTTTCATAAAGCACATGGATCCACCACTGTCATTGCATGTATGTTCTGTTCATAAACCACCACTAGAGTCATTGCATGTGTGTACTTTTCATAAACCACATGGATCCACTAATGTCATTACATGTGTGTTCTTTTCATAAACCACATGGATCCACTAGAGTTCATTGCATGTGTGTTCTTTTCATAAACCACATGGATCCACCACATTGGATGTGTTTTCTTTTCATAAACCACCACTAGAGTCATTGCATGTGTGTTCTTTTCATAAACCACATGGATCCACCACTGTCATTGCATGTGTGTTCTTTTCATAAACCACCATTAGAGTCAGTACATGTGTGTTCTTTTCATAAACAACATGGATCCACCAGTGTCATTGCATGTGTGTTCTTTTCATAAACAACATGGATCCACTAGTGTCATTACATGTGTGTTCTTTTCATAAACCACATCTAGAGTCATTGCATGTGTGTTCTATTCATAAACCACATGGAATCGACTAGAGTCATTGCATGTGTGTTCTTTTCATAAATCACATATGGATCCAGTAGAGTTATTGCATGTGTGTTCTTCTCCTAAACCAGCACTAGAATTCATTGCATTTGTGTTCTTTTCATAAACCATATGGATCTACCAGTGTCATTGTATGTGTGTTCTTTTCATAAACCACCACTAGAGTCATTGCATGTGTGTTCTTTTCATAAACCACATGGATCCACCACTGTCATTGCATTTGTGTTCTTTTCATAAACCACCACTAGAGTCATTGCATGTGTGTTCTTTTCATAAAGCACACGGATCCACCAGTGTCATTGAATGTGTGTTGTTTTCCTAAACCACATATGGATCCACTAGAGTCATTGCATGTGTGTTCTTTTCATAAACCACAACTAGAGTCATTGCATGTGTGTTCTTTTCATAATCCACATGGATCCACAAGTGTCATTGCATGTGTGTTCTTTTCATAAACCACATGGATCCACCAGAGTCATTGCATGTGTGTTCTTTTCATAAACCACATCTAGAGTCATTGCATGTGTGTACTTTTCATAAACCACCACTAGAGTCATTGCATGTGTGTTCTTCTCCTAAACCACCACTAGAGTTCATTGCATGTGTGTTATTTTCATAAACCACATGGATCCACTAGAGTTCATTGCATTTGTGTTCATTTCATAAACCACAACTAGAGTTATTGCATGTGTGTTCTTTTCATAAACCACATGTATCCACCAGTGTCATTACATGTTTGTTCTTTTCATAAACCATAACTAGAGTCATTGCATGTGTGTTCTTTTCATAAACCACATGGATCCACCAGTGTCATTGAATGTGAGTTATTTTTGTAAACCACATATGGATCCACTAGGGTCATTGCATGTGTGTTCTTTTCATAAACCACATGGATCCACCTGTCTCATTGGATATGTGTTCTTTTCATAAACCAACACTAGTGTCATTGCTTGTGTGTTCTTTTCATAAACCACATGGATCCACCAGTGTCATTGGATGTGTGTTCTTTTCATAAAGCACATGGATCGACCAGTGTCATTGCATGTATGTTTTGTTCATAAACCACCACTAGAGTCATTGCATGTGTGTTCTTTTCATAGACCACATGGATCCACTAATATTATTAATGTGTGTTCTTTTCATAAACCACATGGATCCACTAGAGTTCATTGCATGTGTGTTCTTTTCATAAACCACATGGATCCACCACATTGGATGTGTGTTCTTTTCATAAACCACCACTAGAGTCATTGCGTGTGTGTTCTTTTCATAAACCACATGGATCCACCACTGTCATTGCATGTGTGTTCTTTTCATAAACCACCATTAGACTCAGTACATGTGTGTTCTTTTCATAAACCACATGGATCCACCAGTGTCATTGCATGTGTGTTCTTTTCATAAACCACATCTATATTTCATTGCATGTGTTTTTTTTCATAAACCACATGGATCCAGCAGTATCATTGGATGTGTGTTCTTTTCATAAACCACATGGATCCACCAGTGTCATTACATGTGTGTTCTTTTCATAAACAGTATGGATCCACTAGTGTCACTTCATGTGTGTTCTTTTCATAAACCACATCTAGAGTCATTGCATGTGTGTTCTTTTTATAAACCACATGGATCGACTAGAGTCCTTGCGTGTGTGTTCTTTTCATAAATCACATATGGATCCAGTAGAGTCATTGCATGTGTGTTCTTCTCCTAAACCACCACTAGAGTTCATTGCATGTGTGTTCTTTTCATAAACCACATGGATCCACTAATGTCATTACATGTGTGTTCTTTTCATAAACCACATGGATCCACTAGAGTTCATTGCACGTGTGTTCTTTTCATAAACCACATGGATCCACCACATTGGATGTGTTTTCTTTTCATAAACCACCACTAGAGTCATTGCATGTGTGTTCTTTTCATAAACCACATGGATCCACCACTGTCATTGCATGTGTGTTCTTTTCATAAACCACCATTAGAGTCAGTACATGTGTGTTCTTTTCATAAACAACATGGATCCACCAGTGTCATTGCATGTGTGTTCTTTTCATAAACAACATGGATCCACTAGTGTCATTACATGTGTGTTCTTTTCATAAACCACATCTAGAGTCATTGCATGTGTGTTCTATTCATAAACCACATGGAATCGACTAGAGTCATTGCATGTGTGTTCTTTTCATAAATCACATATGGATCCAGTAGAGTTATTGCATGTGTGTTCTTCTCCTAAACCAGCACTAGAATTCATTGCATTTGTGTTCTTTTCATAAACCATATGGATCTACCAGTGTCATTGTATGTGTGTTCTTTTCATAAACCACCACTAGAGTCATTGCATGTGTGTTCTTTTCATAAACCACATGGATCCACCACTGTCATTGCATTTGTGTTCTTTTCATAAACCACCACTAGAGTCATTGCATGTGTGTTCTTTTCATAAAGCACACGGATCCACCAGTGTCATTGAATGTGTGTTGTTTTCCTAAACCACATATGGATCCACTAGAGTCATTGCATGTGTGTTCTTTTCATAAACCACAACTAGAGTCATTGCATGTGTGTTCTTTTCATAATCCACATGGATCCACAAGTGTCATTGCATGTGTGTTCTTTTCATAAACCACATGGATCCACCAGAGTCATTGCATGTGTGTTCTTTTCATAAACCACATCTAGAGTCATTGCATGTGTGTACTTTTCATAAACCACCACTAGAGTCATTGCATGTGTGTTCTTCTCCTAAACCACCACTAGAGTTCATTGCATGTGTGTTCTTTTCATAAACCACATGGATCCACTAGAGTTCATTGCATTTGTGTTCATTTCATAAACCACAACTAGAGTCATTGCATGTGTGTTCTTTTCATAAACCACATGTATCCACCAGTGTCATTACATGTTTGTTCTTTTCATAAACCATAACTAGAGTCATTGCATGTGTGTTCTTTTCATAAACCACATGGATCCACCAGTGTCATTGAATGTGAGTTATTTTTGTAAACCACATATGGATCCACTAGGGTCATTGCATGTGTGTTCTTTTCATAAACCACATGGATCCACCTGGGTCATTGGATATGTGTTCTTTTCGTAAACCAACACTAGTGTCATTGCTTGTGTGTTCTTTTCATAAACCACATGGATCCACCAGTGTCATTGGATGTGTGTTCTTTTCATAAAGCACATGGATCGACCAGTGTCATTGCATGTATGTTCTATTCATAAACCACCACTAGAGTCATTGCATGTGTGTTCTTTTCATAAACCACATGGATCCACTAGAGTTCATTGCATGTGTGTTTTTTCATAAACCACATGGATCCACCACATTGGATGTGTGTTCTTTTCATAAACCACCACTAGAGTCATTGCGTGTGTGTTCTTTTCATAAACCACATGGATCCACCACTGTCATTGCATGTGTGTTCTTTTCATAAACCACCATTAGACTCAGTACATGTGTGTTCTTTTCATAAACCACATGGATCCACCAGTGTCATTGCATGTGTGTTCTTTTCATAAACCACATCTATATTTCATTGCATGTGTTTTTTTTATAAACCACATGGATCCACCAGTATCATTGGATGTGTGTTCTTTTCATAAACCACATGGATCCACCAGTGTCATTACATGTGTGTTATTTTCATAAACAATATGGATCCACTAGTGTCACTGCATGTGTGTTCTTTTCATAAACCACATCTAGAGTCATTGCATGTGTGTTCTTTTCATAAACCACATGGATCGACTAGAGTCATTGCATGTGTGTTCTTTTCATAAATCACATATGGATCCAGTAGAGTCATTGCATGTGTGTTCTTCTCCTAAACCACCACTAGAGTTCATTGCATGTGTGTTCTTTTCATAAACCACATAGATCCACCAGTTTAATTGCATGTGTGTTCTTTTCATAAACCACCACTAGAGTCATTGCATGTGTGTTCTTTTCATAAACCACATGGATCCACTAGTGTCATTGGATGTGTGTTCTTTTCATAAACCACATATGGATCCATTAGAGTCACTTTATGTAGTTCTTCTCCTAAACCACCACTAGAGTTCATTGCATGTGTGTTCTTTTCATAAACCACATGGATCCACCACTGTCATTGCATGTGCGTTATTTTCATAAACCACCACTAGAGTCATTGCATGTGTGTTCTTTTCATAAACCACATGGATCCACCAGGGTCATTGCATGTGAGTTCTTTTCATAAACCACCACTAGAGTCATTGCATGTGTGTTATTTTCATGAACCACATGGATACACCAGTGTCATTGCATGTGTGTTCTTTTCATAAACCACATCTATATTTCATTGCATGTGTGTTCTTTTCATAAACCACATGGATCCACCAGTGTCATTGCATGTGTGTTCTTTTCATAAACCACCACTAGAGTCATTACATGTGTGTTCTTTTCATAAACCACGTGGATCCACCAGTGTCGTTTCATGTGTGTTCTTTTCATAAACAACATGGATCCACTAGAGTCATAGCATGTGTGTTCTTTATATAAACCACATGGATCCACCACTGTCATTGCATTTGTGTTCTTTTCATAAACTACCACTAGAGTCATTGCATGTATGTTCTTTTCATAAAGCACACGGATCCACCAGTGTCATTGAATGTGTGTTGTTTTCATAAACCACATATGGATCCACTAGAGTCATTGCATGTGTGTTCTTTTCATAAACCACAACTAGAGTCATTGCATTTGTGTTCTTTTCATAAACCACATGGATCCACCTATGTCATTGGATGCGTGTTCTTTTCATAAACCACCACTAGTGTCATTGCATGTGTGTTCTTTTCATAAACCACATGGATCCACCAGTGTCATTGGATGTGTGTTCTTTTCATAAAGCACATGGATCCACCAGTGTCATTGCATGTATGTTCTGTTCATAAACCACCACTAGAGTCATTGCATGTGTGTTCTTTTCATAAACCACATGGATCCACTAATGTCATTACATGTGTGTTCTTTTCATAAACCACATGGATCCACTAGAGTTCATTGCATGTGTGTTCTTTTCATAAACCACATGGATCCACCACATTGGATGTGTGTTCTTTTCATAAACCACCACTAGAGTCATTGCATGTGTGTTCTTTTCATAAACCACATGGATCCACCAGTGTCATTGCATGTGTGTTCTTTTCATAAACCACCATTAGAGTCATTACATGTGTGTTCTTTTCATAAACCACATGGATCCACCAGTGTCATTGCATGTGTGTTCTTTTCATAAACCACATCTATATTTCATTACATGTGTTTTTTTCATAAACCACATGGATCCACCAATATCATTGGATGTGTGTTCTTTTCATAAACCACCACTAGAGCCATTACATGTGTGTTCTTTTCATAAACCACATGGTTCCACCAGTGTCATTGAATGTGTGTTCTTTTCATAAACCACATGGATCCACCAGTGTCATTACATGTGTGTTCTTTTCATAAACAATATGGATCCACTAGTGTCACTGCATGTGTGTTCTTTTCATAAACCACATCTAGAGTCATTGTATGTGTGTTCTTTTCATAAACCACATGGATCGACTAGAGTCATTGCATGTGTGTTCTTTTCATAAATCACATATGGATCCAGTAGAGTCATTGCATGTGTGTTCTTCTCCTAAACCACCACTAGAGTTCATTGCATGTGTGTTCTTTTCATAAACCACATAGATCCACCAGTGTAATTGCATGTGTGTTCTTTCAATAAACCACCACTAGAGTCATTGCATGTGTGTTCTTTTCATAAACCACATGGATCCACTAGTGTCATTGGATGTGTGTTCTTTTTCTAAACCACATGGATCCACTAGAGTCATTACATGTGTGTTCTTCTCCTAAACCACCACTAGAGTCATTACATGTGTGTTCTTTTCATAAAACACATGGATCCATTAGAGTCATTGCATGTGTGTTCTTTTCATAAACCACATATGGATCCATTAGAGTCACTTTATGTTAGTTCTTCTCCTAAACCACCACTAGAGTTGATTGCATGTGTGTTCTTTTCATCAACCACCACTAGAGTCATTGCATGCGTGTTATTTTCATGAACCACATGGATACACCAGGGTCATTGCATGTGTGTTCTTTTCATAAACCACATCTATATTTCATTGCATGTGTGTTCTTTTCATAAACCACATGGATCCACCAGTGTCATTGCATGTGTGTTCTTTTCATAAACCACCACTAGAGTCATTACATGTGTGTTCTTTTCATAAACCACATGGATCCACCAGTGTCATTTCATGTGTGTTATTTTCATGAATCACATGGATCCACCAGTGTCATTACATGTGTGTTCTTTTCATAAACAACATGGCTCCACTAGTATCATTACATGTTTGTTCTTTTCATAAACCACATCTAGAGTCATTGCATGTGTGTTCTTTTCATAAACCACATGGATGGACTAGAGTCATTGTGTAAGGTCCCCATCCTTTAATAAGATTGAGTCCCCTGTGTTTACAATGCTAGTCCCTGGATCAATAGCTAGCATCCACAGTTCAGATGTAATATCAAGAAACAAAGGTCATAATACAACTTTATAACCAGGAATAAAATAATTTTATTACATCAAACATAGCTCATTTGCTATTTACATTACATTGCAGCGGAATAACTATAGTCATGGGTCCTTCATCTTCAAAGTGCCACAGGCAGATGTTGGTTGTAGACTTTGTAATCCTAATCAATCAATCTTCACTAAAATCAATCAAACCTGCAACATTACAAGTTAGTGGCCTTTATTTCCACACTTGACTCATGGGCCAAGGTTGAGTTTCTCCATAGGCTTGTTCAACTTGTTCTTCATCTTTTCTGGACAATTGCTTGCATAGTGTCCTGGGTTCTTGCAATTGAAACAGTGGATGTCTTCAAGTTCCTTGCGTAGTTCCTGTGGACAAGTGGCTACATAGTGGCCTGGTTCCTTGCAGTTGTTGCACACTACTTGGCCGATCTCTTTATTCTTCGGGTTCTCTGGGCATCCACTGGGGTAGTGTCCCATTTCCTTACATTTACGACATTGCACAAGGCTCATGTCCTGTCTTGGTTTCTTGGGTTTCTTTGATCCTTTGAATTGGGTTGTCTTGTTTGGAGGTATGAGTGGTCCTTTTCCTTTGCCATCAACATTTTTGGCATACTTGGATCCTTCTTGTTTCCTTTGTTCAACAATGGCATAGATGGAGCATTGGGTAGGGACATGGTCGTTTCCTTCACATAGGTAACAAGTAGCTTGAGAGGTAGGACATTGTCCAACTGGATGTTCCTTTTCACAATTGGGGCATTGGTCTTCATGCTCCTTGGAAGTATGGTCCTTGTCTCCACAAATAATGCAAGATGGGTCTCCATCTAGAATAACATTCTTGTCATCCATGTTGTCATACACTCTTTTGGGATAGTTTTCTTCCATGCTGATCATTTGATTAGTCACCTTAAGCATCAGTTGGGATTGTTCCTCCAAAAACTTTTGCAGTGCTGGATCTTTATCACTATTGCTGGCTATGAACTGAGCTGTTAGTTGGTTCAATTGGTTTTGGGTTGCTATGAGCTCTCTCATGTTGTCCTCTTGATTGTTGCTGTTGTCACCATCCTTGATGTTGGAGCCTCTTGGAGAAGTCATCTGTTTGGGGTTGGAGGAGATTAGAATAGGCAAAAGATTTCTAAGGGAATCAATCCTAATCACACACATCACAATTCACACAAGCAATGTGTAAGCAATCACAAACAAACACTCTACTCAAACAACAAGTTTCAAGCACATTTGTAGGCAACCAAAAATAATTTTTGTTACACCACATAAGTTGGTGGGTTTGATCTAAACTAAATATGGTGGTCCATCTATATGGTTCACTTGTGATCTTCCCATTCTTCTTGGTTCTTCTTGAATGAGATCTTTGTATCCTTGAAGAATTCTTGTGTCTTGGTCACAAAACTTCAAAGGTGATGATGGCTCCTTCTAAGTTGTGTTTCTTTAATCTTCAAATCTTGAGCAACATTTCTTATCTCATTTGTAGTCTTTAGTGATATCCAAGGTTGAAGTCTTTGGTGAACATGTTGAAGATGTTGAAGTCATTAGAGTTGAAGGTGTTGAAGTCATTAGAGTTGATGAAGTTGAAGAAGTCCTTTGCACATGGTGAAGTCTTTGGTCAAAGGGTAGGCTTTTCCATCAAGTTGAAATAGAAGAGATGTAGAATTGAAACCAAAATGATTGAGGAAAGAGTTTAAAAGATTGTTTTTGTAAATACGTTTTTGGAATAAGACAACCCCTATTTTTCTAAAGGGGTTTTGTCCAATCCTAGGTTTACAAATCCTACAGGCAACACAATGCTCTGATACCATTCAGTAAGGTCCCCAACCTTTAATAAGATTGAGTCCCCTGTGTTTACAATGCTAGTCCCTGGATCAATAGCTAGCATCCACAGTTCAGATGTAATATCAAGAAACAAAGGTCATAATACAACTTTATAACCAGGAATAAAATAATTTTATTACATCAAACATAGCTCATTTGCTATTTACATTACATTGCAGCGGAATAACTATAGTCATGGGTCCTTCATCTTCAAAGTGCCACAGGCAGATGTTGGTTGTAGACTTTG
The DNA here is from genome assembly GCA_916181665.1 of Avena sativa. Lineage (NCBI taxonomy): Eukaryota > Viridiplantae > Streptophyta > Magnoliopsida > Poales > Poaceae > Avena > Avena sativa. Next base: position 509,534,937 of record OV702289.1, read on the forward strand.
TAATCCTAATCAATCAATCTTCACTGAAATCAATCAAACCTGCAACATTACAAGTTACAACCACAAGGGTCAATACATTTGAATTGTATTGGCAAGTGATACTTTGGTAGTATAGTGGAGTCTAACATCTATATGCAATTGGCTAAGTGGAGTTGAGGCTTGCATTGCTCAAAATAGATTTTTCCCTATCACTTTGAAAACACTAAGTTTTTGTTTGGCAAAAACTTTCCCAAGGCATCTACCAATCAAAGACTGAAGATCCACTCAGGGCATCTACCAATCAAAGACTGAAGATTTGCTTGGCAACAATTATTGCAAAAACTTTCCCAAGGCATCTACCAATCAAAGACTGAAGATCCACTCAGGGCATCTACCAATCAAAGACTGAAGTGCTTGGCAAAATCATTTTTCCCAATCTAAGATTTCGAGATCCTTGTACCAAGCCATCTCTCCATCAAAGATTGAGGAATTCACACAACCCTTGTTCACCCACAAGTTTTATTTTAGAAATTGGAATGATGAGATTCTTGATTGCTTCCATGTCTTGATGCTCAAATTGTCCTTTACCAGGGACATGGCTAAGTACTTAGATTTTACACTCTGCAGAGGTGGTGCACTTTTCCCACAAGACTTGGTTTCCCAAGACAAGATCTTTCAGAAGCTCTTCCTTAGACCATCATGGACGCGTTCCATCCTATCAAACACTACCACCAACTGTCCATATGGCTAAGTTCTTGCAACCTATATGATCATGGCAGAGCCCATATTGCCAAGTGGTTGCACTTGAAGCTTCTCAACATTTGACATCTCAAATCTCTTTGTTTCCTGGGTGGCCATCCACAAGTGAGATACACAAGCCAAGTCCATGGCCTTGTGAACCACTCAACATAAACCATTCCTTCCTTTCCACCCAGGTGATTCATTAACTTAGTTGTTTTGTTAAATAAAACACAAGTCCTCAGACTTAGAATATTTTTCCATAGTGTGAATATATAAACCACCCTTGTTTTCTAGTATCTAGGCTAAGCATGATAGTAATAGGAATCTTGACTTAGGTAATTTTCACTAAGGTTCCACCTAGTAGGTTTTCCCAAAGCATAGTTTATACAAAGCAAAACTCCATGCAAGTCCTATACTTAGAAAAATAACACTAATGCATATATAAAATATAGGAATGGAATATTCATGATGATATCACTTGCCTTTTTGGTAGAGGGTATAAGTTCACTCCTTGTCCTTGCAACAATCACACTCTTCAAGTCACTACAATTCAATCAAGCAAGGCACAAACTCAATCTACCAATCAAGCAAAACAATTACACAAAATGACAAAGTCAAACTATTGCATGCAAGCATGCAAAAGATGGTTCTAGTTGTAAAGGTGGTCTCCACTAGGCTTCTAACTTTGTAAGTTCCAAACTGGTCATTTACCAAAATGGCAAAGTCATTTGCAAAGAGGTTTTACTTCAAAACCATTTTCAAACAAGGCTCCTATTTGGTCAATTTATGTGGTGAAGAAATATTTTTCCTAAGGCCTTAACCTATAGGGTTCACCAAATGAGTTGATATTGCAAAGCTTGGTGTTTGGGTCAGTAGGTTTGGTCCAAAACATTTTCTCTAAAGTTTTCTTCTACAAAAACATTTTCATAAACAAAATAATAGTTTTGTTTGGCTAGAAATGGACTAAACTAATTAATCCATTCTAACCTTTACAAAAATCATTTTCCAATACATGGGTTGGTCTCTAGGGTCAGTAAGGTCACAACAAACCAATTTGCAAAGGTTTTAACCTTAAAAACATTTTTAAACAATTTTTCTAGTCTTAGCAAGCACACAAAAGAATCTGCAAAATCAAACAAGCTAACAGATACTATTTGCTAAACTAAGGGCAGGGTTGGTTAGGGCTTGACTTGCTGATTCCAATGACATAAAATTTGTAATTTTTGGACGTGTGGATCCAAAATTACAAGGGTTTGAAGTTTGCAAAAGTTTCTGTTTTCAAAACTGTTTTTAAACCTAATAGGCGACACGCGGCGTGATATCATTGGTCGATACCGGTTCGGCCGGATCGTGGCTGTGGAGCGTTGGATCTAAGTTAAATCGTGCGGTCCAGAGGACATACCTCTTCGCGACTAAGTGGATCTATCCTAACCAGTGGATCGAGATCGAACGGCTGTCATCGCATTGACAAGAAGCTGGCGGCGCTGCGGTGGCTACCGGCGGCGGAGCGGTCGGTCGACGACGGAGGCGACGCTACAGGAGGTGAGGGAGAAAGAGGGGTTGCTCACCGGGCTCAGGGGGTCACGGCGATGCTCGGGGAGGTGTTGGTCGGACGAGGGGCGCTCTGGCACGATTGCAATTGCTCGCCGGAGTGGAGGACGGCGTCGGGTGCGTCGGGTGGTCGTCGTGGACGTCGCTGTGGATCACCCCAAGGCAAGGTGAAGACATGGTTAGATGCGCGGGTCCAAGGCAAGGTCGTGTGCGTGAACGAGGAGTGAAGGGGCGGTCTGGTCTTACCGGTGGGGCTCGTCAGAGAGGAAGCAGATGGCGGCGGCGAGTCGAGCTTGTCGAAGACGGTGTTCTGGGTCACGCGCGGGCGACCCAGGAGTACTAGGAGATGCGTGGAGTCGAGAGGAGTCCACTCGCGTGAAGTAAAGGCAGAGGGGTGGTCGGAGTTGGCCGGAATCGGCGAGGAAGGTTGTCGGAGCAGAGGGTGCTTGGGGAGGAATTGGAGCGGCCTGGGGGCGAGCTTGGGGGAGTGGTCTGGGGGAAAATGACAAGTAAGGAGAGGCGATTTATCCTGCGTGGTCGTGGCAAGAGATTAACGCAGCATCAATGCGAATTGAACGCGCAGATTGAAGGCAGCAACGGTAGCGGAGTCTGGGGAGACAGGGTCGCGCGAGGAATAAGAAGGAGGTGGCGGTGGGGTCCTCTGGTCAGTGGGAAAGGATGAGGGAACGGGGTCCACTTGTCATCGGCTTAGCGGGTTCCTTTCGCGGTGAAGAAAACGGTTCGGGGGAGGAATAAGAGGAGGTGGGGTCATCTCGTCAGCGAGTGAGTGAGAGAGGAGGAGTGGGTCCCGTTTGTCTGTGACTGAGTGGGTTAGAAACTGGGTGTGAAAAGATTTCTTCGGGGAAGTGAGCAGGTGGGCTAGGTGGGCTACTGCTGGGCCTATTGGGCTGGGTCTGCCTTTTCCTATTTATTTTTTGTCTGCTTTATTTTCCTTTTTCTAAATCTATTTTTCTGTTTTGCAATTCAAACAATATTTCAAACAATCAAACCATTCAAACAATTCAAACAAACACTCAACTTGGTATTTTGAATTTGGTTCTGTTTATTAACATAATCCAAATCCAAAATGAAATAATATTTTTATTTAACTTAGGATCCATTTATTAATTAAATAAAATGGATCTTTAGTTATTTAATAGTGTTTGATTTATTTAATAAAATTTCCATTTGATATCCAATTATTTTCAATACCAAACCAGAAGGTTTTATTTGAAAAAATAAAAGAATACTTGGAAACTTATTTAAATAAATAAATAAGTTTTGGTGTTTAATTAAAATGGGAAAGCCTTTACTTAAATAAAATTGGATATTTAAATCCTTATTATTTTATTTAAATAATTCTTTACTCATTTTAATCAAAACCTTTTAATAAAAGATTTCAAAGTAGTAATAAAATACTTGGTGTTCATTTAAAATGGGAAAAGCCTTTACTTAAATAAAATTGGATATTTAAATCCTTATTATTTTATTTAAATAAACCTTTACACATTTTATCAAAACAAAAATATTTTATTACAAAAGTTTGGCCAAAATTAATTTGGCTCACCTTTTCATTTGAAAACAAAGTCTTTTATTAAAAGATCTAAATTAGTGTTTCCAAAACAATTTATTTTCCTTTTATCCTTATAAATCCCTTTAGGATTATTTGTTGATCAGATTTGGTATGGATCAAATCCATAGATTTGGAGATACTTTGGAAATGGTTTTTATTCCATTACGGTCTAGGGTTTTGGATTTACTTTCCTAGTGTTCAAATTTCCTGATACATTCATTGAGGAATGCATTTCCCTTGATTTGGATTTTTGTTGAATTCAAACTTCTACCAGAGTTTGTTCAAGATGGGATTTTAAGTCTCCTTTTAGAAACAAAAGTTTCTTTTCACCCTGATTTTCAACAAAAATTTATTTTGTTTAACTATTTTTCACATTACAACATTTGGAAAATCTTGGGATGTGACACATTGCATGCGTGTTCTTTTCATAAATCACATCTGGATCCAGTAGAGTTATTGCATGTGTGTTCTTCTCCTAAACCACCACTAGAATTCATTGCATTTGTGTTCTTTTCATAAACCATATGGATCCATCAGTGTCATTGTATGTGTGTTCTTTTCATAAACCACCACTAGAGTCATTGCATGTGTGTTCTTTTCATAAACCACATGGATCCACCACTGTCATTGCATTTGTGTTCTTTTCATCAACAACCACTAGAGTCATTGCATGTGTGTTCTTTACATAAAGCACACGGATCCACCAGTGTCATTGAATATGTGTTCTTTTCCTAAACCACATATGGATCCACTAAAGTCATTGCATGTGTGTTCTTTTCATAAACCACAACTAGAGTCATTGCATGTGTGTTCTTTTCATAATCCACATGGATCCACAAGTGTCATTGCATGTGTGTTCTTTTCATAAACCACATGGATCCACCAGAGTCATTGCATGTGTGTTCTTTTCATAAACCACCACTAGAGTCATTACATGTGTGTTCTTTTCATAAACCACATGGATCCACCAGTGTCATTTCATGTGTGTTCTTTTCATAAACAACATGGATCCACTAGTGTCATTACATGTGTGTTCTTTTCATAAACCACATCTAGAGTCATTGCATGTGTGTTCTTTTCATAAACCACATGGATCGACTAGAGTCATTGCATGTGTGTTCTTTTCATAAATCACATATGGATCCAGTAGAGTTATTGCATGTGTGTTCTTGTCCTAAACCACCACTAGAATTCATTGCATTTGTGTTCTTTTCATAAACCATATGGATCCACCAGTGTCATTGTATGTGTGTTCTTTTCATAAACCACCACTAGAGTCATTGCATGTGTGTTCTTTTCATAAACCACATGGATCCACGACTGTCATTGCATTTGTGTTCTTTTCATAAACCACCACTAGAGTCATTGCATGTATGTTCTGTTCATAAAGCACACGGATCCACCAGTGTCATTGAATGTGTGTTCTTTTCCTAAACCACATATGGATCAACTAGAGTCATTGCATGTGTGTTCTTTTCATAAACCACAACTAGAGTCGTTGCATGTGTGTTCTTTTCATAAACCACATGGATCCACCTGTGTCATTGGATGTGTGTTCTTTTCATAAACCACCACTAGTGGCATTGCATGTGTGTTCTTTTCATAAACCACATGGATCCACCAGTGTCATTGGATGTGTGTTCTTTTCATAAAGCACATGGATCCACCAGTGTCATTGCATGTATGTTCTGTTCATAAACCACCACTAGAGTCATTGCATGTGTGTTCTTTTCATAAACCACATGGATCCACTAATGTCATTACATGTGTGTTCTTTTCATAAACCACATGGATCCACTAGAGTTCATTGCATGTGTGTTCTTTTCATAAACCACATGGATCCACCACATTGGATGTCTGTTCTTTTCATAAACCACCACTAGAGTCATTGCATGTGTGTTCTTTTCATAAACCACATGGATCCACCACTGTCATTGCATGTGTGTTCTTTTCATAAACCACCATTAGTGTCATTGCATGTGTGTTCTTTTCATAAACCACATCTATATTTCATTGCATGTGTTTTTTTTCATAAACCACATGGATCCACCAGTATCATTGGATGTGTGTTCTTTTCATAAACCACCACTAGAGCCATTACATGTGTGTTCTTTTCATAAACCACATGGATCCACCAGTGTCATTTCATGTGTGTTCTTTTCATAAACAACATGGATCCACTAGTGTCATTACATGTGTGTTCTTTTCATAAACCACATCTAGAGTCATTGCATGTGTGTTCTTTTCATAAACCACATGGATCGACTAGAGTCATTGCATGTGTGTTCTTTTCATAAATCACATATGGATCCAGTAGAGTTATTGCATGTGTGTTCTTGTCCTAAACCACCACTAGAATTCATTGCATTTGTGTTCTTTTCATAAACCATATGGATCCACCAGTGTCATTGTATGTGTGTTCTTTTCATAAACCACCACTAGAGTCATTGCATGTGTGTTCTTTTCATAAACCACATGGATCCACGACTGTCATTGCATTTGTGTTCTTTTCATAAACCACCACTAGAGTCATTGCATGTATGTTCTGTTCATAAAGCACACGGATCCACCAGTGTCATTGAATGTGTGTTCTTTTCCTAAACCACATATGGATCAACTAGAGTCATTGCATGTGTGTTCTTTTCATAAACCGCAACTAGAGTCGTTGCATGTGTGTTCTTTTCATAAACCACATGGATCCACCTGTGTCATTGGATGTGTGTTCTTTTCATAAACCACCACTAGTGGCATTGCATGTGTGTTCTTTTCATAAACCACATGGATCCACCAGTGTCATTGGATGTGTGTTCTTTTCATAAAGCACATGGATCCACCAGTGTCATTGCATGTATGTTCTGTTCATAAACCACCACTAGAGTCATTGCATGTGTGTTCTTTTCATAAACCACATGGATCCACTAATGTCATTACATGTGTGTTCTTTTCATAAACCACATGGATCCACTAGAGTTCATTGCATGTGTGTTCTTTTCATAAACCACATGGATCCACCACATTGGATGTCTGTTCTTTTCATAAACCACCACTAGAGTCATTGCATGTGTGTTCTTTTCATAAACCACATGGATCCACCACTGTCATTGCATGTGTGTTCTTTTCATAAACCACCATTAGTGTCATTGCATGTGTGTTCTTTTCATAAACCACATCTATATTTCATTGCATGTGTTTTTTTTCATAAACCACATGGATCCACCAGTATCATTGGATGTGTGTTCTTTTCATAAACCACCACTAGAGCCATTACATGTGTGTTCTTTTCATAAACCACATGGATCCACCAGTGTCATTGAATGTGTGCTCTTTTCATAAACCACATGGATCCACCAGTGTCATTACATGTGTGTTCTTTTCATAAACAATATGGATCCACTAGTGTCACTGCATGTGTGTTCTTTTCATAAACCACATCTAGAGTCATTGTATGTGTGTTCTTTTCATAAACCACATGGATCGACTTGAGTCATTGCATGTGTGTTCTTTTCATAAATCACATATGGATCCAGTAGAGTCATTGCATGTGTGTTCTTCTCCTAAACCACCACTAGAGTTCATTGCATGTGTGTTCTTTTCATAAACCACATAGATCCACCAGTGTAATTGCATGTGTGTTCTTTCAATAAACCACCACTAGAGTCATTGCATGTGTGTTCTTTTCATAAACCACATGGATCCACTAGTGTCATTGGATGTGTGTTCTTTTTCTAAACCACATGGATCCACTAGAGTCATTACATGTGTGTTCTTCTCCTAAACCACCACTAGAGTCATTACATGTGTGTTCTTTTCATAAAACACATGGATCCACTAGAGTCATTGCATGTGTGTTCTTTTCATAAACCACATATGGATCAATTAGAGTCACTTTATGTTAGTTCTTCTCCTAAACCACCACTAGAGTTCATTGCATGTGTGTTCTTTTCATCAACCACCACTGGAGTCATTGCATGTGTGTTCTTTTCATAAACCACATGGATCCACCAGGGTCATTGCATGTGAGTTATTTTCATAAACCACCACTAGAGTCATTGCATGTGTGTTATTTTCATGAACCACATGGATACACCAGTGTCATTGCATGTGTGTTCTTTTCATAAACCACATCTATATTTCATTGCATGTGTGTTCTTTTCATAAACCACATGGATCCACCAGTGTCATTGCATGTGTGTTCTTTTCATAAACCACCACTAGAGTCATTACATGTGTGTTCTTTTCATAAACCACATGGATCCACCAGTGTCATTTCATGTGTGTTATTTTCATGAATCACATGGATCCACCAGTGTCATTACATGTGTGTTCTTTTCATAAACAACATGGCTCCACTAGTGTCATTACATGTGTGTTCTTTTCATAAACCACATCTAGAGTCATTGCATGTGTGTTCTTTTCATAAACCACATGGATCGACTAGAGTCATTGCATGTGTGTTCTTTTCATAAATCACATATGGTTCCAGTAGAGTTATTGCATGTGTGTTCTTCTCCTAAACCACCACTAGAATTCATTGCATTTGTGTTCTTTTCATAAACCATATGGATCCACCAGTGTCATTGTATGTGTGTTCTTTTCATAAACCACCACTAGAGTCATTGCATGTGTGTTCTTTTCATAAACCACATGGATCCACCACTGTCATTGCATTTGTGTTCTTTTCATAAACCACCACTAGAGTCATTGCATGTATGTTCTGTTCATAAAGCACACGGATCCACCAGTGTCATTGAATGTGTGTTCTTTTCCTAAACCACATATGGATCCACTAGAGTCATTGCATGTGTGTTCTTTTCATAAACCACAACTAGAGTCGTTGCATGTGTGTTCTTTTCATAAACCACATGGATCCACCTGTGTCATTGGATGTGTGTTCTTTTCATAAACCACCACTAGTGGCATTGCATGTGTGTTCTTTTCATAAACCACATGGGTCCACCAGTGTCATTGGATGTGTGTTCTTTTCACAAAGCACATGGATCCACCAGTGTCATTGCATGTATGTTCTGTTCATAAACCACCACTAGAGTCATTGCATGTGTGTTCTTTTCAGAAACCACATGGATCCACTAATGTCATTACATGTGTGTTCTTTTCATAAACCACATGGATCCACTAGAGTTCATTGCATGTGTGTTCTTTTCATAAACCACATGGATCCACCACATTGGATGTCTGTTCTTTTCATAAACCACCACTAGAGTCATTGCATGTGTGTTCTTTTCATAAACCACATGGATCCACCACTGTCATTGCATGTGTGTTCTTTTCATAAACCACCATTAGTGTCATTGCATGTGTGTTCTTTTCATAAACAACATCTATATTTCATTGCATGTGTTTTTTTTCATAAACCACATGGATCCACCAGTGTCATTGGATGTGTGTTCTTTTCATAAACCACCACTAGAGCCATTACATGTGTGTTCTTTTCATAAACCACATGGATCCACCAGTGTCATTGAATGTGTGTTCTTTTCATAAACCACATGGATCCAGCAGTGTCATTACATGTGTGTTCTTTTCATAAACAATATGGATCCACTAGTGTCACTGCATGTGTGTTCTTTTCATAAACCACATCTAGAGTCATTGTATGTGTGTTCTTTTCATAAACCACATGGATCGACTTGAGTCATTGCATGTGTGTTCTTTTCATAAATCACATATGGATCCAGTAGAGTCATTGCATGTGTGTTCTTCTCCTAAACCACCACTAGAGTTCATTGCATGTGTGTTCTTTTCATAAACCACATAGATCCACCAGTGTAATTGCATGTGTGTTCTTTCAATAAACCACCACTAGAGTCATTGCATGTGTGTTCTTTTCATAAACCACATGGATCCACTAGTGTCATTGGATGTGTGTTCTTTTTCTAAACCACATGGATCCACTAGAGTCATTACATGTGTGTTCTTCTCCTAAACCACCACTAGAGTCATTACATGTGTGTTCTTTTCATAAAACACATGGATCCACTAGAGTCATTGCATGTGTGTTCTTTTCATAAACCACATATGGATCCATTAGAGTCACTTTATGTTAGTTCTTCTCCTAAACCACCACTAGAGTTCATTGCATGTGTGTTCTTTTCATCAACCACCACTAGAGTCATTGCATGTGTGTTCTTTTCATAAACCACATGGATCCACTAGGGTCATTGCATGTGAGTTATTTTCATAAACCACCACTAGAGTCATTGCATGTGTGTTATTTTCATGAACCACATGGATACACCAGTGTCATTGCATGTGTGTTCTTTTCATAAACCACATCTATATTTCATTGCATGTGTGTTCTTTTCATAAACCACATGGATCCACCAGTGTCATTGCATGTGTGTTCTTTTCATAAACCACAACCAGAGTCATTACATGTGTGTTCTTTTCATAAACCACATGGATCCACCAGTGTCATTTCATGTGTGTTATTTTCATGAATCACATGGATCCACCAGTGTCATTACATGTGTGTTCTTTTCATAAACAACATGGCTCCACTAGTGTCATTACATGTGTGTTCTTTTCATAAACCACATCTAGAGTCATTGCATGTGTATTCTTTTCATAAACCACATGGATCGACTAGAGTCATTGCATGTGTGTTCTTTTCATAAATCACATATGGTTCCAGTAGAGTTATTGCATGTGTGTTCTTCTCCTAAACCACCACTAGAATTCATTGCATTTGTGTTCTTTTCATAAACCATATGGATCCACCAGTGTCATTGTATGTGTGTTCTTTTCATAAACCACCACTAGAGTCATTGCATGTGTGTTCTTTTCATAAACCACATGGATCCACCACTGTCATTGCATTTGTGTTCTTTTCATAAACCACCACTAGAGTCATTGCATGTGTGTTCTTTACATAAAGCACACGGATCCACCAGTGTCATTGAATGTGTGTTCTTTTCCTAAACCACATATGGATCCAGTAAAGTCATTGCATGTGTGTTCTTTTCATAAACCACAACTAGAGTCATTGCATGTGTGTTCTTTTCATAATCCACATGGATCCACAAGTGTCATTGCATGTGTGTTCTTTTTATAAACCACATGGATCCACCAGAGTCATTGCATGTGTGTTCTTTTCATAAACCACCACTAGAGTCATTACATGTGTGTTCTTTTCATAAACCACATGGATCCACCAGTGTCATTGCATGTGTGTTCTTTTCATAAACAACATGGATCCACTAGTGTCATTACATGTGTGTTCTTTTCATAAACCACATCTAGAGTCATTGCATGTGTGTTCTTTTCATAAACCACATGGATCGACTAGAGTCATTGCATGTGTGTTCTTTTCATAAATCACATATGGATCTAGTAGAGTTATTGCATGTGTGTTCTTGTCCTAAACCACCACTAGAATTCATTGCATTTGTGTTCTTTTCATAAACCATATGGATCCACCAGTGTCATTGTATGGGTGTTCTTTTCATAAACCACCACTAGAGTCATTGCATGTGTGTTCTTTTCATAAACCACATGGATCCACCACTGTCATTGCATTTGTGTTCTTTTCATAAACCACCACTAGAGTCATTGCATGTATGTTCTTTTCATAAAGCACACAGATCCACCAGTGTCATTGAATGTGTGTTCTTTTCCTAAACCACATATGGATCCACTAGAGTCATTGCATGTGTGTTCTTTTCATAAACCACAACTAGAGTCATTGCATGTGTGTTCTTTTCATAAACCACATGGATCCACCTGTGTCATTGGATGTGTGTTATTTTCATAAACCACCACTAGTGGCATTGCATGTGTGTTCTTTTCATAAACCACATGGATCCACCAGTGTCATTGGATGTGTGTTCTTTTCATAAAGCACATGGATCCACCAGTGTCATTGCATGTATGTTCTGTTCATAAACCACCACTAGAGTCATTGCATGTGTGTTCTTTTCATAAACCACATGGATCCACTAATGTCATTACATGTGTGTTCTTTTCATAAACCACATGGATCCACTAGAGTTCATTGCATGTGTGTTCTTTTCATAAACCACATGGATCCACCACATTGGATGTGTGTTCTTTTCATAAACCACCACTAGAGTCATTGCATGTGTGTTCTTTTCATAAACCACATGGATGCACCACTGTCATTGCATGTGTGTTCTTTTCATAAACCACCATTAGAGTCATTACATGTGTGTTCTTTTCATAAACCATATGGATCCACCAGTTTCATTGCATGTGTGTTCTTTTCATAAACCACATCTATATTTCATTGCATGTGTTTTTTTCATAAACCACATGGATCCACCAGTATCATTGGATGTGTATTCTTTTCATAAACCACCACTAGATCCATTACATGTGTGTTCTTTTCATAAACCACATGGATCCACCAGTGTCATTGAATGTGTGTTCTTTTCATAAACCACATGGATCCACCAGTGTCATTACATGTGTGTTCTTTTCATAAATAATATGGATCCACTAGTGTCATTGCATGTGTGTTCTTTTCATAAACCACATCTAGAGTCATTGTATGTGTGTTCTTTTCATAAACCACATGGATCGACTTGAGTCATTGCATGTGTGTTCTTTTCATAAATCACATATGGATCCAGTAGAGTCATTGCATGTGTGTTCTTCTCCTAAACCACCACTAGAGTTCATTGCATGTGTGTTCTTTTCATAAACCACATAGATCCACCAGTGTAATTGCATGTGTGTTCTTTCAATAAACCACCACTAGAGTCATTGCATGTGTGTTCTTTTCATAAACCACATGGATCCACTAGTGTCATTGGATGTGTGTTCTTTTTCTAAACCACATGGATCCACTAGAGTCATTACATGTGTGTTCTTTTCATAAACCACATGGATCGACTAGAGTCATTGCATGTGTGTTCTTTTCATAAATCACATATGGATCCAGTAGAGTTATTGCATGTGTGTTCTTGTCCTAAACCACCACTAGAATTCATTGCATTTGTGTTCTTTTCATAAACCATATGGATCCACCAGTGTCATTGTATGTGTGTTCTTTTCATAAACCACCACTAGAGTCATTGCATGTGTGTTCTTTTCATAAACCACATGGATCCACCACTGTCATTGCATTTGTGTTCTTTTCATAAACCACCACTAGAGTCATTGCATGTATGTTCTTTTCATAAAGCACACAGATCCACCAGTGTCATTGAATGTGTTTTCTTTTCCTAAACCACATATGGATCCACTAGAGTCATTGCATGTGTGTTCTTTTCATAAACCACAACTAGAGTCATTGCATGTGTGTTCTTTTCATAAACTACATGGATCCACCTGTGTCATTGGATGTGTGTTATTTTCATAAACCACCACTAGTGGCATTGCATGTGTGTTCTTTTCATAAACCACATGGATCCACCAGTGTCATTGGATGTGTGTTCTTTTCATAAAGCACATGGTTCCACCAGTGTCATTGCATGTATGTTCTGTTCATAAACCACCACTAGAGTCATTGCATGTGTGTTCTTTTCATAAACCACATGGATCCACTAATGTCATTACATGTGTGTTCTTTTCATAAACCACATGGATCCACTAGAGTTCATTGCATGTGTGTTCTTTTCATAAACCACATGGATCCACCACATTGGATGTGTGTTCTTTTCATAAACCACCACTAGAGTCATTGCATGTGTGTTCTTTTCATAAACCACATGGATGCACCACTGTCATTGCATGTGTGTTCTTTTCATAAACCACCATTAGAGTCATTACATGTGTGTTCTTTTCATAAACCATATGGATCCACCAGTGTCATTGCATGTGTGTTCTTTTCATAAACCACATCTATATTTCATTGCATGTGTTTTTTTTCATAAACCACATGGATCCACCAGTATCATTGGATGTGTATTCTTTTCATAAACCACCACTAGAGCCATTACATGTGTGTTCTTTTCATAAACCACATGGATCCACCAGTGTCATTGAATGTGTGTTCTTTTCATAAACCACATGTATCCACCAGTGTCATTACATGTGTGTTCTTTTCATAAACAATATGGATCCACTAGTGTCACTGCATGTGTGTTCTTTTCATAAACCACATCTAGAGTCATTGTATGTGTGTTCTTTTCATAAACCACATGGATCGACTTGAGTCATTGCATGTGTGTTCTTTTCATAAATCACATATGGATCCAGTAGAGTCATTGCATGTGTGTTCTTCTCCTAAACCACCACTAGAGTTCATTGCATGTGTGTTCTTTTCATAAACCACATAGATCCACCAGTGTAATTGCATGTGTGTTCTTTCAATAAACCACCACTAGAGTCATTGCATGTGTGTTCTTTTCATAAACCACATGGATCCACTAGTGTCATTGGATGTGTGTTCTTTTTCTAAACCACATGGATCCACTAGAGTCATTACATGTGTGTTCTTCTCCTAAACCACCACTAGAGTCATTACATGTGTGTTCTTTTCATAAAACACATGGATCCACTAGAGTCATTGCATGTGTGTTCTTTTCATAAACCACATATGGATCCATTAGAGTCACTTTATGTTAGTTCTTCTCCTAAACCACCACTAGAGTTCATTGCATGTGTGTTCTTTTCATCAACCACCACTAGAGTCATTGCATGTGTGTTCTTTTCATTAACCACATGGATCCACCAGGGTCATTGCATGTGAGTTATTTTCATAAACCACCACTAGAGTCATTGCATGTGTGTTATTTTCATGAACCACATGGATACACCAGTGTCATTGCATGTGTGTTCTTTTCATAAACCACATCTATATTTCATTGCATGTGTGTTCTTTTCATAAACCACATGGATCCACCAGTGTCATTGCATGTGTGTTCTTTTCATAAACCACCACTAGAATCATTACATGTGTGTTCTTTTCATAAACCACATGGATCCACCAGTGTCATTTCATGTGTGTTATTTTCATGAATCACATGGATCCACCAGTGTCATTACATGTGTGTTCTTTTCATAAACAACATGGCTCCACTAGTGTCATTATATGTGTGTTCTTTTCATAAACCACATCTAGAGTCATTGCATGTGTGTTCTTTTCATAAACCACATGGATCGACTAGAGTCATTGCATGTGTGTTCTTTTCATAAATCACATATGGTTCCAGTAGAGTTATTGCATGTGTGTTCTTCTCCTAAACCACCACTAGAATTCATTGCATTTGTGTTCTTTTCATAAACCATATGGATCCACCAGTGTCATTGTATGTGTGTTCTTTTCATAAACCACCACTAGAGTCATTGCATGTGTGTTCTTTTCATAAACCACATGGATCCACCACTGTCATTGCATTTGTGTTCTTTTCATAAACCACCACTAGAGTCATTGCATGTGTGTTCTTTACATAAAGCACACGGATCCACCAGTGTCATTGAATGTGTGTTCTTTTCCTAAACCACATATGGATCCAGTAAAGTCATTGCATGTGTGTTCTTTTCATAAACCACAACTAGAGTCATTGCATGTGTGTTCTTTTCATAATCCACATGGATCCACAAGTGTCATTGCATGTGTGTTCTTTTTATAAACCACATGGATCCACCAGAGTCATTGCATGTGTGTTCTTTTCATAAACCACCACTAGAGTCATTACATGTGTGTTCTTTTCATAAACCACATGGATCCACCAGTGTCATTGCATGTGTGTTCTTTTCATAAACAACATGGATCCACTAGTGTCATTACATGTGTGTTCTTTTCATAAACCACATCTAGAGTCATTGCATGTGTGTTCTTTTCATAAACCACATGGATCGACTAGAGTCATTGCATGTGTGTTCTTTTCATAAATCACATATGGATCCAGTAGAGTTATTGCATGTGTGTTCTTGTCCTAAACCACCACTAGAATTCCTTGCATTTGTGTTCTTTTCATAAACCATATGGATCCACCAGTGTCATTGTATGGGTGTTCTTTTCATAAACCACCACTAGAGTCATTGCATGTGTGTTCTTTTCATAAACCACATGGATCCACCACTGTCATTGCATTTGTGTTCTTTTCATAAACCACCACTAGAGTCATTGCATGTATGTTCTTTTCATAAAGCACACGGATCCACCAGTGTCATTGAATGTGTGTTCTTTTCCTAAACCACATATGGATCCACTAGAGTCATTGCATGTGTGTTCTTTTCATAAACCACAACTAGAGTCATTGCATGTGTGTTCTTTTCATAAACCACATGGATCCACCTGTGTCATTGGATGTGTGTTATTTTCATAAACCACCACTAGTGGCATTGCATGTGTGTTCTTTTCATAAACCACATGGATCCACCAGTGTCATTGGATGTGTGTTCTTTTCATAAAGCACATGGTTCCACCAGTGTCATTGCATGTATGTTCTGTTCATAAACCACCACTAGAGTCATTGCATGTGTGTTCTTTTCATAAACCACATGGATCCACTAATGTCATTACATGTGTGTTCTTTTCATAAACCACATGGATCCACTAGAGTTCATTGCATGTGTGTTCTTTTCATAAACCACATGGATCCACCACATTGGATGTGTGTTCTTTTCATAAACCACCACTAGAGTCATTGCATGTGTGTTCTTTTCATAAACCACATGGATGCACCACTGTCATTGCATGTGTGTTCTTTTCATAAACCACCATTAGAGTCATTACATGTGTGTTCTTTTCATAAACCATATGGATCCACCAGTGTCATTGCATGTGTGTTCTTTTCATAAACCACATCTATATTTCATTGCATGTGTTTTTTTTCATAAACCACATGGATCCACCAGTATCATTGGATGTGTATTCTTTTCATAAACCACCACTAGAGCCATTACATGTGTGTTCTTTTCATAAACCACATGGATCCACCAGTGTCATTGAATGTGTGTTCTTTTCATAAACCACATGGATCCACCAGTGTCATTACATGTGTGTTCTTTTCATAAACAATATGGATCCACTAGTGTCACTGCATGTGTGTTCTTTTCATAAACCACATCTAGAGTCATTGTATGTGTGTTCTTTTCATAAACCACATGGATCGACTTGAGTCATTGCATGTGTGTTCTTTTCATAAATCACATATGGATCCAGTAGAGTCATTGCATGTGTGTTCTTCTCCTAAACCACCACTAGAGTTCATTGCATGTGTGTTCTTTTCATAAACCACATAGATCCACCAGTGTAATTGCATGTGTGTTCTTTCAATAAACCACCACTAGAGTCATTGCATGTGTGTTCTTTTCATAAACCACATGGATCCACTAGTGTCATTGGATGTGTGTTCTTTTTCTAAACCACATGGATCCACTAGAGTCATTACATGTGTGTTCTTCTCCTAAACCACCACTAGAGTCATTACATGTGTGTTCTTTTCATAAAACACATGGATCCACTAGAGTCATTGCATGTGTGTTCTTTTCATAAACCACATATGGATCCATTAGAGTCACTTTATGTTAGTTCTTCTCCTAAACCACCACTAGAGTTCATTGCATGTGTGTTCTTTTCATCAACCACCACTAGAGTCATTGCATGTGTGTTCTTTTCATTAACCACATGGATCCACCAGGGTCATTGCATGTGAGTTATTTTCATAAACCACCACTAGAGTCATTGCATGTGTGTTATTTTCATGAACCACATGGATACACCAGTGTCATTGCATGTGTGTTCTTTTCATAAACCACATCTATATTTCATTGCATGTGTGTTCTTTTCATAAACCACATGGATCCACCAGTGTCATTGCATGTGTGTTCTTTTCATAAACCACCACTAGAATCATTACATGTGTGTTCTTTTCATAAACCACATGGATCCACCAGTGTCATTTCATGTGTGTTATTTTCATGAATCACATGGATCCACCAGTGTCATTACATGTGTGTTCTTTTCATAAACAACATGGCTCCACTAGTGTCATTATATGTGTGTTCTTTTCATAAACCACATCTAGAGTCATTGCATGTGTGTTCTTTTCATAAACCACATGGATCGACTAGAGTCATTGCATGTGTGTTCTTTTCATAAATCACATATGGTTCCAGTAGAGTTATTGCATGTGTGTTCTTCTCCTAAACCACCACTAGAATTCATTGCATTTGTGTTCTTTTCATAAACCATATGGATCCACCAGTGTCATTGTATGTGTGTTCTTTTCATAAACCACCACTAGAGTCATTGCATGTGTGTTCTTTTCATAAACCACATGGATCCACCACTGTCATTGCATTTGTGTTCTTTTCATAAACCACCACTAGAGTCATTGCATGTGTGTTCTTTACATAAAGCACACGGATCCACCAGTGTCATTGAATGTGTGTTCTTTTCCTAAACCACATATGGATCCAGTAAAGTCATTGCATGTGTGTTCTTTTCATAAACCACAACTAGAGTCATTGCATGTGTGTTCTTTTCATAATCCACATGGATCCACAAGTGTCATTGCATGTGTGTTCTTTTTATAAACCACATGGATCCACCAGAGTCATTGCATGTGTGTTCTTTTCATAAACCACCACTAGAGTCATTACATGTGTGTTCTTTTCATAAACCACATGGATCCACCAGTGTCATTGCATGTGTGTTCTTTTCATAAACAACATGGATCCACTAGTGTCATTACATGTGTGTTCTTTTCATAAACCACATCTAGAGTCATTGCATGTGTGTTCTTTTCATAAACCACATGGATCGACTAGAGTCATTGCATGTGTGTTCTTTTCATAAATCACATATGGATCCAGTAGAGTTATTGCATGTGTGTTCTTGTCCTAAACCACCACTAGAATTCCTTGCATTTGTGTTCTTTTCATAAACCATATGGATCCACCAGTGTCATTGTATGTGTGTTCTTTTCATAAACCACCACTAGAGTCATTGCATGTGTGTTCTTTTCATAAACCACATGGATCCACCACTGTCATTGCATTTGTGTTCTTTTCATAAACCACCACTAGAGTCATTGCATGTATGTTCTTTTCATAAAGCACACGGATCCACCAGTGTCATTGAATGTGTGTTCTTTTCCTAAACCACATATGGATCCACTAGAGTCATTGCATGTGTGTTCTTTTCATAAACCACAACTAGAGTCATTGCATGTGTGTTCTTTTCATAAACCACATGGATCCACCTGTGTCATTGGATGTGTGTTATTTTCATAAACCACCACTAGTGGCATTGCATGTGTGTTCTTTTCATAAACCACATGGATCCACCAGTGTCATTGGATGTGTGTTCTTTTCATAAAGCACATGGATCCACCAGTGTCATTGCATATATGTTCTGTTCATAAACCACCACTAGAGTCATTGCATGTGTGTTCTTTTCATAAACCACATGGATCCACTAATGTCATTACATGTGTGTTCTTTTCATAAACCACATGGATCCACTAGAGTTCATTGCATGTGTGTTCTTTTCATAAACCACATGGATCCACCACATTGGATGTGTGTTCTTTTCATAAACCACCACTAGAGTCATTGCATGTGTGTTCTTTTCATAAACCACATGGATGCACCACTGTCATTGCATGTGTGTTCTTTTCATAAACCACCATTAGAGCCATTACATGTGTGTTCTTTTCATAAACCACATGGATCCACCAGTGTCATTGCATGTGTGTTCTTTTCATAAACCACATCTATATTTCATTGCATGTGTTTTTTTTCATAAACCACATGGATCCACCAGTATCATTGGATGTGTATTCTTTTCATAAACCACCACTAGAGCCATTACATGTGTGTTCTTTTCATAAACCACATGGATCCACCAGTGTCATTGAATGTGTGTTCTTTTCATAAACCACATGGATCCACCAGTGTCATTACATGTGTGTTCTTTTCATAAACAATATGGATCCACTAGTGTCACTGCATGTGTGTTCTTTTCATAAACCACATCTAGAGTCATTGTATGTGTGTTCTTTTCATAAACCACATGGATCGACTTGAGTCATTGCATGTGTGTTCTTTTCATAAATCACATATGGATCCAGTAGAGTCATTGCATGTGTGTTCTTCTCCTAAACCACCACTAGAGTTCATTGCATGTGTGTTCTTTCAATAAACCACCACTAGAGTCATTGCATGTGTGTTCTTTTCATAAACCACATGGATCCACTAGTGTCATTGGATGTGTGTTCTTTTTCTAAACCACATGGATCCACTAGAGTCATTACATGTGTGTTCTTCTCCTAAACCACCACTAGAGTCATTACATGTGTGTTCTTTTCATAAAACACATGGATCCACTAGAGTCATTGCATGTGTGTTCTTTTCATAAACCACATATGGATCCATTAGAGTCACTTTATGTTAGTTCTTCTCCTAAACCACCACTAGAGTTCATTACATGTGTGCTCTTTTCATCAACCACCACTAGAGTCATTGCATGTGTGTTCTTTTCATAAACCACATGGATCCACCAGGGTCATTGCATGTGAGTTCTTTTCATAAACCACCACTAGAGTCATTGCATGTGTGTTATTTTCATGAACCACATGGATACACCAGTGTCATTGCATGTGTGTTCTTTTCATAAACCACATCTATATTTCATTGCATGTGTGTTCTTTTCATAAACCACATGGATCCACCAGTGTCATTGCATGTGTGTTCTTTTCATAAACCACCACTAGTGTCATTACATGTTTGTTCTTTTCATAAACCACATGGATCCACCAGTGTCATTTCATGTGTGTTATTTTCATGAATCCCATGGATCCACCAGTGTCATTACATGTGTGTTCTTTTCATAAAAAACATGGCTCCACTAGTGTCATTACATGTGTGTTCTTTTCATAAACCACATCTAGAGTCATTGCATGTGTGTTCTTTTCATAAACCACATGGATCGACTAGAGTCATTGCATGTGTGTTCTTTTCATAAATCACATATGGTTCCAGTAGAGCTATTGCATGTGTGTTCTTCTCCTAAACCACCACTAGAATTCATTGCATTTGTGTTCTTTTCATAAACCATATGGATCCACCAGTGTCATTGTATGTGTGTTCTTTTTGATAAACCACCACTAGAGTCATTGCATGTGTGTTCTTTTCATAAACCACATGGATCCACCACTGTAATTGCATTTGTGTTCTTTTCATAAACCACCACTAGAGTCTTTGCATGTGTGTTCTTTACATAAAGCACACGGATCCACCAGTGTCATTGAATGTGTGTTCTTTTCCTAAACCACATATGGATCCAGTAAAGTCATTGCATGTGTGTTCTTTTCATAAACCACAACTAGAGTCATTGCATGTGTGTTCTTTTCATAATCCACATGGATCCACAAGTGTCATTGCATGTGTGTTCTTTTCATAAACCACATGGATCCACCAGAGTCATTGCATGTGTGTTCTTTTCATAAACCACCACTAGAGTCATTACATGTGTGTTCTTTTCATAAACCACATGTATCCACCAGTGTCATTTCATGTGTGTTCTTTTCATAAACAACATGGATCCACTAGTGTTATTACATGTGTGTTATTTTCATAAACCACATCTAGAGTCATTGCATGTGTGTTCTTTTCATAAACCACATGGATCGACTAGAGTCATTGCATGTGTGTTCTTTTCATAAATCACATATGGATACAGTAGAGTTATTGCATGTGTGTTCTTGTCCTAAACCACCACTAGAATTCATAGCATTTGTGTTCTTTTCATAAACCATATGGATCCACCAGTGTCATTGTATGTGTGTTCTTTTCATAAACCACCACTAGAGTCATTACATGTGTGTTCTTTTCATAAACCACATGGATCCACCACTGTCATTGCATTTGTGTTCTTTTCATAAACCACCACTAGAGTCATTGCATGTATGTTCTTTTCATAAAGCACACGGATCCACCAGTGTCATTGAATGTGTGTTCTTTTCCTAAACCACATATGGATCCACTAGAGTCATTGCATGTGTGTTCTTTTCATAAACCACAACTAGAGTCATTGCATGTGTGTTCTTTTCATAAACCACATAGATCCACCTGTGTCATTGGATGTGTGTTATTTTCATAAACCACCACTAGTGGCATTGCATGTGTGTTCTTTTCATAAACCACATGGATCCACCAGTGTCATTGGATGTGTGTTCTTTTCATAAAGCACATGGATCCACCAGTGTCATTGCATGTATGTTCTGTTCATAAACCACCACTAGAGTCATTGCATGTGTGTTCTTTTCATAAACCACATGGATCCACTAATGTCATTACATGTGTGTTCTTTTCATAAAGCACATGGATCCACTAGAGTTCATTGCATGTGTGTTCTTTTCATAAACCACATGGATCCACCACATTGGATGTGTGTTCTTTTCATAAACCACCACAAGAGTCATTGCATGTGTGTTCTTTTCATAAACCACATGGATCCACCACTGTCATTGCATGTGTGTTCTTTTCATAAACCACCATTAGAGTCATTACATGTGTGTTCTTTTCATAAACCATATGGATCCACCAGTGTCATTGCATGTGTGTTCTTTTCATAAACCACATCTATATTTCATTGCATGTTTTTTTCATAAGCCACATGGATCCACCAGTATCATTGGATGTGTATTCTTTTCATAAACCACCACTAGAGCCATTACATGTGTGTTCTTTTCACAAACCACATGGATCCACCAGTGTCATTGAATGTGTGTTCTTTTCATAAACCACATGGATCCACCAGTGTCATTACATGTGTGTTCTTTTCATAAACAATATGGATCCACTAGTGTCACTGCATGTGTGTTCTTTTCATAAACCACATCTAGAGTCATTGTATGTGTGTTCTTTTCATAAACCACATGGATCGACTTGAGTCATTGCATGTGTGTTCTTTTCATAAATCACATATGGATCCAGTAGAGTCATTGCATGTGTGTTCTTCTCCTAAACCACCACTAGAGTTCATTGCATGTTTGTTCTTTTCATAAACCACATAGATCCACCAGTGTAATTGCATGTGTGTTCTTTCAATAAACCACCACTAGAGTCATTGCATGTGTGTTCTTTTCATAAACCACATGGATCCACTAGTGTCATTGGATGTGTGTTATTTTTCTAAACCACATGGATCCACTAGAGTCAATACATGTGTGTTCTTCTCCTAAACCACCACTAGAGTCATTACATGTGTGTTATTTTCATAAAACACATGGATCCACTAGAGTCATTGCATGTGTGTTCTTTTCATAAACCACATATGGATCCATTAGAGTCACTTTATGTTAGTTCTTCTCCTAAACCACCACTAGAGTTCATTGCATGTGTGTTCTTTTTATCAACCACCACTACAGTCATTGCATGTGTGTTCTTTTCATAAACCACATGGATCCACCAGGGTCATTGCATGTGAGTTCTTTTCATAAACCACCACTAGAGTCATTGCATGTGTGTTATTTTCATGAACCACATGGATACACCAGTGTCATTAAATGTGTGTTCTTTTCATAAACCACATCTATATTTCATTGCATGTGTGTTCTTTTCATAAACCACCTGGATCCACCAGTGTCATTGCATGTGTGTTCTTTTCATAAACCACCACTAGAGTCATTACATGTGTGTTCTTTTCATAAACCACATGGATCCACCAGTGTCATTTCATGTGTGTTATTTTCATGAATCACATGGATCCACCAGTGTCATTACATGTGTGTTCTTTTCATAAACAACATGGCCCCACTAGTGTCATTACATGTGTGTTCTTTTCATAAATCACATATGGTTCCAGTAGAGTTATTGCATGTGTGTTCTTCTCCTAAACCACCACTAGAATTCATTGCATTTGTGTTCTTTTCATAAACCATATGGATCCACCAGTGTCATTGTATGTGTGTTCTTTTCATAAACCACCACTAGAGTCATTGCATGTGTGTTCTTTTCATAAACCACATGGATCCACCACTGTCATTGCATTTGTGTTCTTTTCAAAAACCACCACTAGAGTCATTGCATGTGTGTTCTTTACATAAAGCACACGGATCCACCAGTGTCATTGAATGTGTGTTCTTTTCCTAAACCACATATGGATCCAGTAAATTCATTGCATGTGTGTTCTTTTCATAAACCACAACTAGAGTCATTGCATGTGTGTTCTTTTGATAATCCACATCGATCCACAAGTGTCATTGCATGTGTGTTCTTTTTATAAACCACATGGATCCACCAAAGTCATTGCATGTGTGTTCTTTTCATAAACCACCACTAGAGTCATTACATGTGTGTTCTTTTCATAAACCACATGGATCCACCAGTGTCATTTCATGTGTGTTCTTTTCATAAACAACATGGATCCACTAGTGTCATTACATGTGTGTTCTTTTCATAAACCACATCTAGAGTCATTGCATGTGTGTTCTTTTCATAAACCACATGGATCGACTAGAGTAATTGCATGTGTGTTCTTTTCATAATCCACATGGATCCACAAGTGTCATTGCATGTGTGTTCTTTTCATAAACCACATGGATCCACCAGAGTCATTGTATGTGTGTTCTTTTCATAAACCACATCTAGAGTCATTGCATGTGTGTACTTTTCATAAACCACCACTAGAGTCATTGCAAGTGTGTTCTTCTCCTAAACCACCACTAGAGTTCATTGCATGTGTGTTCTTTTCATAAACCACATGGATTCACTAGAGTGCATTGCATTTGTGTTCATTTCATAAACCACAACTAGAGTCATTGCATGTGTGTTCTTTTCATAAACCACATTTATCCACCAGTGTCATTACATGTGTGTTCTTTTCATAAACCACAACTAGAGTCATTGCATGTGTGTTCTTTTCATAAACCACATGGATCCACCAATGTCATTGAATGTGTGTTAATTTTGTAAACCACATATGGATCCACTAGAGTCATTGCATGTGTGTTCTTTTCATAAACCACATGGATCCACCTGTGTCATTGGATGGGTGTTCTTTTCATAAAGCACATGGATCCACCAGTGTCATTGCATGTATGTTCTGTTCATAAACCACCACTAGAGTCATTGCATGTGTGTTCTTTTCATAAACTACATGGATCCACCAGGGTCATTGCATGTGAGTTCTTTTCATAAACCACCACTAGAGTCATTGCATGTGTGTTATTTTCATGAACGACATGGATACACACAAGTGTCATTGCATATGTGTTCTTTTCATAAACCACATCTATATTTCATGGCATGTGTGTTCTTTCCATAAACCACATGGATCCACCAGTGTCATTGCATGTGTGTTCTTTTCATAAACCACCACTAGAGTCATTACTTGTGTGTTCTTTTCATAAACCACATGGATCCACCAGAGTCATTGCATGTGTGTTCTTTTCATAAACCACATCTAGAGTCATTGCATGTGTGTACTTTTCATAAACCACCACTAGAGTCATTGCAAGTGTGTTCTTCTCCTAAACCACCACTAGAGTTCATTGCATGTGTGTTGTTTTCATAAACCACATGGATTCACTAGAGTGCATTGCATTTGTGTTCATTTCATAAACCACAACTAGAGTCATTGCATGTGTGTTCTTTTCATAAACCACATTTATCCACCAGTGTCATTACATGTGTGTTCTTTTCATAAACCACAACTAGAGTCATTGCATGTGTGTTCTTTTCATAAACCACATGGATCCACCATTGTCATTGAATGTGTGTTATTTTTGTAAACCACATATGGATCCACTAGAGTCATTGCATGTGTGTTCTTTTCATAAACCACATGGATCCACCTGTGTCATTGGATGTGTGTTCTTTTCATAAAGCACATGGATCCACCAGTGTCATTGCATGTATGTTCTGTTCATAAACAACCACTAGAGTCATTGCATGTGTGTTCTTTTCATAAACCACATGGATCCACTAATGTCATTACATGTGTGTTCTTTTCATAAACAACATGGATCCACTAGAGTTCATTCCATGTGTGTTATTTTCATAAACCACATCTAGAGTCATTGCATGTGTGTTCTTTTCATAAACCACATGGATCGACTAGAGTCATTGCATGTGTGTTATTTTCATAAATCACATATGGATCCAGTAGAGTTATTGCATGTGTGTTCTTCTCCTAAACCACCACTAGAATTCATTGCATTTTTTTCTTTTCATAAACCATATGGATCCACCAGTGTCATTGTATGTGTGTTCTTTTCATAAACCACCACTAGAGTCATTGCATGTGTGTTCTTTTCATAAACCACATGGATCCACCACTGTCATTGCATTTGTGTTCTTTTCATAAACCACCACTAGAGTCATTGCATGTGTGTTCTTTTTGATAAAGCACACGGATCCACCAGTGTCATTGAATGTGTGTTCTTTTCCTAAACCACATATGGATCCACTAGAGTTATTGCATGTGTGTTATTTTCATAAACCACAACTAGAGTCATTGCATGTATGTTCTTTTCATAATCCACATGGATGCACCAGTCTCATTGCATGTGTGTTCTTTTCATAAACCACATGGATCCACCAGAGTCATTGCATGTGTGTTCTTTTCATAAACCACATCTACAGTCATTGCATGTGTGTACTTTTCATAAACCACGAAGTCATTGCATGTGTGTTCTTTTCATGTACCACATGGATCCACTGGAGTCATTGCATGTGTGTTCTTTTCATAAACCACATGGATCCACTAGAGTTCATTGCATTTGTGTTCATTTCATAAACCACAACTAGAGTCATTGCATGTGTGCTCTTTTCATAAACCACATGTATCCACCAGTGTCCTTACATGTGTGTTCTTTTCATAAACCACAACTAGAGTCATTGCATGTGTGTTCTTTTCATAAACCACATGGATCCACCAGTGTCATTGAATGTGTGTTATTTTTGTAAACCACATATGGATCCACTAGAGTCATTGCATGTGTGTTCTTTTCATAAACCACATGGATCCACCTGTGTCATTGGATGTGTGTTCTTTTCATAAACCACCACTAGAGTCATTGCATGTGTGTTCTTTTCATAAACCACATGGATCCACCAATATCATTGGATGTGTGTTCTTTTCATAAACCACATGGATCCACCAATTTCATTGCATGTGTGTTGTTTTAATAAACCACATGGATCCACCAGTGTCATTGCATCTATGTTCTGCTCATAAACCACCACTAGAGTCATTGCATGTGTGTTCTTTTCATAAACCACATGGATCCACTAATGTCATTACATGTGTGTTCTTTTCATAAACCACATAGATCCACTAGAGTTCATTGCATGTGTGTTCCTTTCACAAACCACATGGATCCACCAGTGTCATTACATGTGTGTTCTTTTCATAAACAACATGTATCCACTAGTGTCATTACATGTGTGTTCTTTTCATAAACCACATCTAGAGTCATTGCATGTGTGTTATTTTCATAAACCACAAGGATCGACTAGAGTTATTGCATGTGTGTTCTTTTCATAAATCACATATGGATCCAGTAGAGTTATTGCATGTGTGTTCTTCTCCTAAACCACCACTAGAATTCATTGCATTTGTGTTCTTTTCATAAACCATATGGATCCACCAGTGTCATTGTATGTGTGTTCTTTTCATAAACCACCACTAGAGTCATTGCATGTGTGTTCTTTTCATAAACCACATGGATCCACCATTGTCATTGCATTTGTGTTCTTTTCATAAACCACCACTAGAGTCATTGCATGTGTGTTCTTTTCATAAACCACACGGATCCACCAGTGTCATTGAATGTGTGTTCTTTTCCTAAACCACATATGGATCCACTAGAGCCATTGCATGTGTGTTCTTTTCCTAATCCACATGGATCCACCAGTGTCATTGCATGTGTGTTCTTTTCATAAACCATATGGATCCACCAGTGTCATTGTATGTGTGTTCTTTTCATAAACCACCACTAGAGTCATTGCATGTGTGTTCTTTTCATAAACCACATGGATCCACCACTGTCATTGCATTTGTGTTCTTTTCATAAACCACCACTAGAGTCATTGCATGTGTGTTCTTTTTGATAAAGCACACGGATCCACCAGTGTCATTGAATGTGTGTTCTTTTCCTAACCCACATATGGATCCACTAGAGTTATTGCATGTGTGTTCTTTTCATAAACCACAACTAGAGTCATTGCATGTGTGTTCTTTTCATAATCGACATGGATCCACCAGTGTCATTGCATGTGTGTTCTTTTCATAAACCACATGGATCCACCAGAGTCATTGCATGTGTGTTCTTTTCATAAACCACATCTACAGTCATTGCATGTGTGTACTTTTCATAAACCACGAAGTCATTGCATGTGTGTTCTTTTCATGTACCACATGGATCCACTGGAGTCATTGCATGTGTGTTCTTTTCATAAACCACATGGATCCACTAGAGTTCATTGCATTTGTGTTCATTTCATAAACCACAACTAGAGTCATTGCATGTGTGTTCTTTTCATAAACCACATGTATCCACCAGTGTCATTACATGTGTGTTCTTTTCATAAACCACAACTAGAGTCATTGCATGTGTGTTATTTTCATAAACCACATGGATCCACCAGTGTCATTGAATGTGTGTTATTTTTGTAAACCACATATGGATCCACTAGAGTCATTGCATGTGTGTTCTTTTCATAAACCACATGGATCCACCTGTGTCATTGGATGTGTGTTGTTTTCATAAACCACCACTAGAGTCATTGCATGTGTGTTCTTTTCATAAACCACATGGATCCACCAGTGTCATTGGATGTGTGTTCTTTTCATAAACCACATGTATCCACCAATTTCATTGCATGTGTGTTCTTTTAATAAACCACATGGATCCACCAGTGTCATTGCATCTATGTTCTGCTCATAAACCACCACTAGAGTCATTGCATGTGTGTTCTTTTCATAAACCACATGGATCCACTAATGTCATTACATGTGTGTTCTTTTCATAAACCACATAGATCCACTAGAGTTCATTGCATGTGTGTTCCTTTCACAAACCACATGGATCCACCAGTGTCATTACATGTGTGTTCTTTTCATAAACAACATGGATCCACTAGTGTCATTACATGTGTGTTCTTTTCATAAACCACATCTAGAGTCATTGCATGTGTGTTCTTTTCATAAACCACAAGGATCGACTAGAGTTATTGCATGTGTGTTCTTTTGTAAGGTCCCCAACCTTTAATAAGATTGAGCCCCCTGTGTTTACAATGCTAGTCCCTGGATCAATAGCTAGCATCCGCAGTTTAGATGTAATATCAAGAAAGAAAGGTCAAAATACAACTTTATAACCAGGAATAAAATAGTTTTATTACATCAATACATAGCTCATTAGACTATTACATTACATTGCAGCGGAATAACTATAAGCATTGGGTCCTTCATCTTCAAAGTGCCACAGGCAGATGTTGGTTGTAGGCTTTGTAATCCTAATCAATCAATCTTCACTAAATCAATCAAACCTGCAACATCATAAGTTACAGCCACAAGGGTCAATACATTGGAATAGTATTGGCAAGTGATACTTTGGTAGTATAGTGGAGTCTATCATCTATATGCATTTGGATAAGTTGAGTTGAGGCTTGCATTGCTCAAAATAGATTTTTCCTTAACTCTTGAAAAACACTAAGTTTGTTTGGCCAAAAACTTTCCAAGACATCTACCAATCAAAGACTGAAGATCCACTCAGGGCATCTACCAATCAAAGACTGAAGATTTACTTGGCAAAAACACCCAAGGCATCTACCAATCAAAGACTGAAGATCCACTCAGGGCATCTACCAATCAAAGACTGAAGATCCTTTAACCCTTGTTCACCCACAAGTTTTATTTTGAAATTGGAGTGATGAGATTCTTGAAGTTTCCATGTCTTGATGCTCAAATTGTCCTTTACCAGGGACATGGCTAAGTACTTAGGTTTTACACTCTGCAGAGGTGGTGCACTTTCCCCACAAGACTTGGTTTCCCAAGACAAGATCCTTCAGTAGCCTTTCCTTAGTCAAATGGACGCGTTCCAACCTATCATCCCATCTACCACCCTCTGTCCAAGAGACTAAGTTCTAGCATCCTAAGATCATGGCAGAGCCCATATTGCCAAGTGGTTGCACTTGAAGCTTCTCAACATTTGACATCTCAAATCTCTTTGTTCCTGGGTGGCCATCCACAAGTGAGATACACAAGCCAAGTCCATGGCCTTGTGAACCACTCAACATATACCATTCTTTCCATTCCACCCAGGTGATTCCTTAACTTAGTTGTTTTTGTTAAATAAAAACACAAGTCCTCAGACTTAGAATATTTTTCCATAGTGTGAATATATAAACCACCCTTGTTTTCTAGTAGCTAGGCTAAGCATGATAGTAATAGGAATCTTGACTTAGGTAATTTTCACTAAAGTTTCACCTAATAGGTTTTCCCAAAGCATAGTTTATACTTAGCAAAAATCCATGCAAGTCCTATACTTAGAAAAATAATACTAATGCATATATAAAATATAGGAATGGAATATTCATGATGATATCACTTGCCTTTTTGGTAGAGGGTATAGGTTCACTCCTTAATCTTGCTAGTCTCACACTTCACTACAAGTCAATCAAGCAAACACAATTCAATTCACATTCCAAACCAAAGTCAAGCAAACAACACACAAAACAACAAAGTCAAAGAAATGCATGAAAGCATTCCAAGCTTTGCTTTGTTTGAAAAAGGGGTTCCTAGTGGGTCATAGACATTTGAGTACATCTAAGTCATGCATGAGCATGCAAAGGTTGGTTCTATTGTAAGGATGGTCTCCACTAGGCTTCTAAACTTTGTAAGTTCCAAATTGGTCATTTACCAAAATGGCAAAGTCATTTGTAAAAGGGGTTTCACCTCAAAACCATTTTCAAAACAAAGGGTCATTTTATGTGGTGTAGGAAGATTTTTTACTAAGGCATTAACCTATAGGGTTCACCAAATGAGTTGCTATTGCAAAACTTGGTGTTTTGGGTCAGTGGGTTTGGTCCAAACATTTTCTCAAAGTTTTCTTTATGAAAGCATTTTCATAAATAAAACAATGGTTTTTAATTAGCTAGAAATGGACTAAACAAATTAATCCATTCTAAACTTTTCAAAAAATCATTTTCCAAACTATGGGTTGGTTCTTAGGGTCAGTAAGGTCACAACAAACCAATTTGCAAAGGTTTTTAACCTAAAATCATTTTTAAATGATTTTTCTAATGTTAGCAAGCACACAAAAGAATCTGCAAAATCAAACAAGCTAACAAATACTATTTGCTAAACTAAGGGCAGGGTTGGTTAGAGCTTGTCTTGATGATTCCAACGACATCAAATTTGTAAAATCTGGACGTGTGGATCCAAAGATACAAGGGTTTGAAGTTTGCCAAAGTTTCTGTTTTCAAATTCTGTTTTAAACCTAACAGGCGACACGCGGCGTGATATCATTGGTCGATACCGGTTCGGCCGGATCGTGGCTGTGGAGCGTTGGATCTAATCTAATCGTGAGGTCCAGAGAGCGTACCTATTCGCGTGTAAGTGGTTCTATCGTACTCGTCCGATCTGGATCGAACGGCTGTCATCGCATTGACCAGAAGCTAGCGGCGCTGCTGTGGCTACCGGCGGCGGAGCGGTCGGTCGACGACGGAGGCGACGCTACAGGAGGTGAGGGAGAAGGAGGGGTTGCTCACCGGGCTCAGGAGGTCACGGTGATGCTCGGGGAGGTGTTGGTCGGGCGAGGGGCGCTCGGGTTCTGCGGCAATTCCTCACCGGAGTGGAGGACGGCGTCGGGTGGTCGTCGTGGACGTTGCTGTGGTTCACTCCAAGGCAAGGTGAAGACATGGTTAGATGCGCGGGTCCAAGGCAATGTCGTGTGCGTGAACGAGAAGAGGAGGGGCGGTCGGAACTACCTGTGGGCTTCGCCGGAGTTTGCAGACAGACGGTGGCGCTCAGGTCATCGTCGTTGGCGAGCCTGCAGGGCACCCGCGGATGAATGGGTGGTATGGATAGATGCGTCTGGTTGCGTGGAGTATGTGTGCTAGGTCGACAAGGCAAGGGGCGGTGTGTGGCTGCCGGAATCGGCGTCGGAGCGTCGTCAGAGCAGAGGGCGTTCGGGGAGGAATTGGGGGCGGTCTAAGGCATGCCAGCGCGGGGTGTCAGAGGGGATTTATAGAGGAGACATGGGTGTTTCCATCTGCGTGATCAAGGCGAGGTAAAGGCTCGGCGTTATGACGAATTAAGCCAGAGAAATCAAAGGCAGAGCGGGGGGGAGAAGAACTGGTCGCTGCGGGGAGGGTGAAGGAGACGATGAACAGTGATAGCGGGCCTACCAGTCAGTGGGAAAAGGAGAGAGGAGGAGGTCCACTTGTCAGTGTCACTGTGGGTTTAAAACCGCGTGTGAAGAAAAACGGTTCGGGGGAGGGATAAGAGGAGGTGGGGTCTGTTGTCAGCGGGAGGGTGAGAGGGAGAAGTGGGTCCGGGCTGTCAGTCTCTGTGCGGGTCTGTTTCTGAGTGAGAAAAGGTTTCTTCGGGGGGGAGAGGAGCTGGGCTGGACTGGCCTAGTGGGCTGGGCCTGTTGCACTATTTTTTTCTGTCTAAATCTTTTTCCTTTTCTAATTCTTTTTCTATTTTGAATTTCCAAACAATTATTCAACAATCAAACAACACTCAATCAAAGTTCAAATCAATTCAAACAAACAGCAAACTTCACTTTGAATTTGGTTCTGTTTGGCAACATAATCCAAATCTCAAAATGAAATAATATTTTTATTTATTTGAGGATCCATTAAATAATTAAATAAAATGGATCTTTGATTTATTAATAGTGTTTGATTTATTTAAATAAAATTTCCATTTGAAATCCAATTATTTCCAAAACCAAACCAGAAGGTTTAATTTGAAAAATAAAAGAATACTTGGAAACTTATTTAAATAAATAAGTTTTGGTGTTTAATTAAAATGGGAAAGCCTTTACTTAAATAAAATTGGATATTTAAATCCTTATTATTTTATTTAAATAATCCTTTACTCATTTTAATCAAAGCAAAACCTTTTAATAAAAGATTTCAAAGTAGTAATAAAATACTTGGTGTTCATTTAAAATGGGAAAAGCCTTTACTTCAATAAAATTGGATAATTAAATCCTTATTATTTTATTTAAATAAACTTTTACTCATTTTATCAAAACAAAATATTTTATTACAAAAGTTTGGCCAAAATTAATTTGGCTCACCTTTTCATTTGAAAACAAAGTCTTTTAATAAAAGATCCAAAATGGTATTTCCAAAACAATTCACTTTCCTTTGATAAATGTTTATCTTTTTAATCCCTTTAGGATTATTTGTTCACCAATTGGTAGGGCTTTAGTAAGGGCTTTATTGGCTTTGGAAATTCAATTTCCTTATCTTATTATATTCACAAGATCTTGTCTATGGTTCCAAACTAAGTGAAACCAATCTCTAAGGTCTTTCTTGATCCTTTGTGAATATTTGTTGATCAATTTTGGTATGGATCAAATCCATAGATTTTGGAGATACTTTGGAAAATGATTTCCTTCCATTAGGGTTTAGGGTTTTGGATTACTTTCCAAATGTTCAAATTTCCAGATACATTCATTTGAGGAATGCATTTCCCTTGATTTGGATTTTGTTGAATTCAAACTTTAGAATCCCATCTTTAACAAACTTTGGCTAAAGTTTTCCTTTTAGAAACAAAAGTTTCTTTTCACCCTGATTTTCAACAAAATTTATTTTGTTTATTTTATTTTTCACATTACAAGATTTGGAAAATCTTGGGATGTGACAGGCTACCACCCTTAAAATAAATCTCGTCCTCGAGATTTGGGGAGGCTAGGGTTACAAACAGGTTCAAAACAACTAGGGTACTACCACCCTTAAAAATTTTCCAACTAAACTAGATGTTGGCTTGCTTGGAATCTTGATGAAACTTCTTGGATAACTTCTGCATAGTGTCCTTGTTTCCATTCTTGACTCATGGGCTAAGGTTGGGTTTCTCCATTGGCTTGTTCATCTTGTTCTTCATCTTTTCTGGGCAGTTGCTTGCATAGTGTCCTGGTTCTTTGCAATTGAAACAGTGGATATCTTGGAGTTCTTTACGTTGCTCTTGTGGACAAACTGCTACATAATGGCCTGGTTCTTTGCAGTTGTTGCACACTACTTGGTCCATCCTTTTATTCTTTATGGACTCTGGGCATCCACTGGGGTTGTGTCCCATTTCCTTACATTTACGACATTGCACAAGGCTCATGTCTTGCTTAGGTTTCTTTAGTCCTTTGAATTGGGTTGTCTTGTTTGGAGGTAGGAGTGGTCCTTTTCATTTGTCATCAACATTCTTGGCATACTTGGATCCTTCTTGTTTCCTTTGTTCAACAATGGCATAGATGGGGCATTGGATAGGGACATGGTCGTTTCCTTCACATAGGTAGCAAGTAGCTTGAGAGGTAGGACATTGGTCAATAAGGTGTTTCTCTTCATAGTTAGGGCATTGATCTTCATGCTCCTTGGAAGTGTGGTCCTTGTCTCCACAAATATTGCAAGCTTGAGTTCCTTCTAAAATAACATCTTGGTCATCCTTGTTGTCATAAACTCCTTTGGAAGAGTTGTCTCCAATGTTGATCATTTGTGTAGCCATCCTTTGCAACAATTGGGATTGAGTTACTAAAAACTTTTGCATGGTTGGGTCTAATCCATTGTTGTTGGCTAAAAGCTGAGTTGTCACTTGGCTCAACTGGGTTTGGTTTGCTAGTAGTTGTTCTCTCATGTTGACCTCTTGATTGTTGTTGTTGGTGTCATCAACCTTGATGTTGGAGTCTCTTGGGGAAGTCATCTGTTTGGGTTGGAGGGGATTAGAATAGGCAAAAGATTTTTCTAAGGAATCAATTTTATTCACACACATCACAAATCACACAAGCAATGTGCAAGCAATCACAAACAAACACTCCACTCAAACAACAGTTTCAAGCACATACTTAGGCAACAAAATATTTTTGTTACACCACATAAGTTGGTGGGTTTGACTTAACTAAAATATGGTGGTCCATCTATATGGTTCACTTGTGATCTTTCCATCCTTCTTGGTTGATTCTTCTTGATTGAGATCTTTGTATCCTTGGAGAATTCTTGTGTCTCGGTCACAAATCTTCAAAAGTGTTCATGGTTTCTTCTAAGTTGTGTTTCCTTAGTCTTCAAGTCTTGAGTAACATTTCTTGTCTTACTTGTAGTCTTTAATGATA
This sequence comes from Avena sativa, assembly GCA_916181665.1. Classification (NCBI taxonomy): domain Eukaryota; kingdom Viridiplantae; phylum Streptophyta; class Magnoliopsida; order Poales; family Poaceae; genus Avena; species Avena sativa. The sequence goes on from OV702289.1 coordinate 509,569,995, forward strand.
TCCAAGTTGGAAGTCTTTGGTGAACATGATGAAGATGTTGAAGTCACTTGAAGAAGTTGAAGTCATTAGAGTTGAAAGTGTTGAAGAAGTCCTTTGCACCTAGTGTAGTCTTTGGTCATGGGGTAGGCTTTTCCATCAAGTTTTGAAGTAGAAGAGAAGTAGAGTTGAAACCAAAAATGGTTAAGGAAAGAGTTTACAAGATTGTTTTTGTAAATAAGTTTTGGAATAAGACAACTCCTATTGTCTAAGGGTTTTTTGTCCAATCCTAGGGTTACAAATCCTACAGGCAATACAATGCTCTGATACCATCTGTAAGGTCCCCAACCTTTAATAAGATTGAGCCCCCTGTGTTTACAATGCTAGTCCCTGGATCAATAGCTAGCATCCACAGTTTAGATGTAATATCAAGAAACAAAGGTCAAAATACAACTTTATAACCAGGAATAAAATAGTTTTATTACATCAATACATAGCTCATTAGGCTATTACATTACATTGCAGCGGAATAACTATAAGCATTGGGTCCTTCATCTTCAAAGTGCCACAGGCAGATGTTGGTTGTAGGCTTTGTAATCCTAATCAATCAATCTTCACTAAATCAATCAAACCTGCAACATCATAAGTTACAGCCACAAGGGTCAATACATTGGAATAGTATTGGCAAGTGATACTTTGGTAGTATAGTGGAGTCTATCATCTATATGCATTTGGCTAAGTGGAGTTGAGGCTTGCATTGCTCAAAATAGATTTTTCCTTAACTCTTGAAAAACACTAAGTTTGTTTGGCCAAAAACTTTCCAAGACATCTACCAATCAAAGACTGAAGATCCACTCAGGGCATCTACCAATCAAAGACTGAAGATTTACTTGGCAAAAACACCCAAGGCATCTACCAATCAAAGACTGAAGATCCACTCAGGGCATCTACCAATCAAAGACTGAAGATCCTTTAACCCTTGTTCACCCACAAGTTTTATTTTGAAATTGGAGTGATGAGATTCTTGAAGTTTCCATGTCTTGATGCTCAAATTGTCCTTTACCAGGGACATGGCTAAGTACTTAGGTTTTACACTCTACAGAGGTGGTGCACTTTCCCCACAAGACTTGGTTTCCCAAGACAAGATCCTTCAGTAGCCTTTCCTTAGTCAAATGGACGCGTTCCAACCTATCATCCCATCTACCACCCTCTGTCCAAGAGACTAAGTTCTAGCATCCTAAGATCATGGCAGAGCCCATATTGCCAAGTGGTTGCACTTGAAGCTTCTCAACATTTGACATCTCAAATCTCTTTGTTCCTGGGTGGCCATCCACAAGTGAGATACACAAGCCAAGTCCATGGCCTTGTGAACCACTCAACATATACCATTCTTTCCATTCCACCCAGGTGATTCATTAACTTAGTTGTTTTTGTTAAATAAAAACACAAGTCCTCAGACTTAGAATATTTTTCCATAGTGTGAATATATAAACCACCCTTGTTTTCTAGTAGCTAGGCTAAGCATGATAGTAATAGGAATCTTGACTTAGGTAATTTTCACTAAAGTTTCACCTAATAGGTTTTCCCAAAGCATAGTTTATACTTAGCAAAAATCCATGCAAGTCCTATACTTAGAAAAATAATACTAATGCATATATAAAATATAGGAATGGAATATTCATGATGATATCACTTGCCTTTTGGGTAGAGGGTATAGGTTCACTCCTTGATCTTGCTAGTCTCACACTTCACTACAAGTCAATCAAGCAAACACAATTCAATTCACATTCCAAACCAAAGTCAAGCAAACAACACACAAAACAACAAAGTCAAAGAAATGCATGAAAGCATTCCAAGCTTTGCTTTGTTTGAAAAAGGGGTTCCTAGTGGGTCATAGACATTTGAGTACATCTAAGTCATGCATGAGCATGCAAAGGTTGGTTCTATTGTAAGGATGGTCTCCACTAGGCTTCTAAACTTTGTAAGTTCCAAATTGGTCATTTACCAAAATGGCAAAGTCATTTGTAAAAGGGGTTTCACCTCAAAACCATTTTCAAAACAAAGGGTCATTTTATGTGGTGTAGGAAGATTTTTTACTAAGGCATTAACCTATAGGGTTCACCAAATGAGTTGCTATTGCAAAACTTGGTGTTTTGGGTCAGTGGGTTTGGTCCAAACATTTTCTCAAAGTTTTCTTTATGAAAGCATTTTCATAAATAAAACAATGGTTTTTAATTAGCTAGAAATGGACTAAACCAATTAATCCATTCTAAACTTTTCAAAAAATCATTTTCCACACTATGGGTTGGTTCTTAGGGTCAGTAAGGTCACAACAAACCAATTTGCAAAGGTTTTTAACCTAAAATCATTTTTAAATGATTTTTCTAATGTTAGCAAGCACACAAAAGAATCTGCAAAATCAAACAAGCTAACAAATACTATTTGCTAAACTAAGGGCAGGGTTGGTTAGAGCTTGTCTTGATGATTCCAACGACATCAAATTTGTAAAATTTGGACGTGTGGATCCAAAGATACAAGGGTTTGAAGTTTGCAAAAGTTTCTGTTTTCAAATTCTGTTTTAAACCTAACAGGCGACACGCGGCGTGATATCATTGGTCGATACCGGTTCGGCCGGATCGTGGCTGTGGAGCGTTGGATCTAATCTAATCGTGCGGTCCAGAGAGCGTACCTATTTGCGTGTAAGTGGTTCTATCGTACTCGTCCGATCTGGATCGAACGGCTGTCATCGCATTGACCAGAAGCTGGCGGCGCTGCTGTGGCTACCGGCGGCGGAGCGGTCGGTCGACGACGGAGGCGACGCTACAGGAGGTGAGGGAGAAGGAGGGGTTGCTCACCGGGCTCAGGAGGTCATGGTGATGCTCGGGGAGGTGTTGGTCGGGCGAGGGGCGCTCGGGTTCTGCGGCAATTCCTCACCGGAGTGGAGAACGGCATCGGGTGGTCGTCGTGGACGTTGCTGTGGTTCACTCCAAGGCAAGGTGAAGACATGGTTAGATGCGCGGGTCCAAGGCAATGTCGTGTGCGTGAACGAGAAGAGGAGGGGCGGTCGGAACTACCTGTGGGCTTCGCCGGAGTTTGCAGACAGACGGTGGCGCTCAGGTCGTCATCGTTGGCGAGCCTGCAGGGCACCCGCGGATGAATGGGTGGTATGGATAGATGCGTCTGGTTGCGTGGAGTATGTGTGCTAGGTCGACAAGGCAAGGGGCGGTGTGTGGCTGCCGGAATCAGCGTCGGAGCATCGTCAGAGCAGAGGGCGTTCGGGGAGGAATTGGGGGCGGTCTAAGGCATGCCAGCGTGGGGTGTCAGAGGGTATTTATAGAGGAGACACGGGCGTTTCCATCTGCGTGATCAAGGCGAGGTAAAGGCTCGGCGTTATGACGAATTAAGCCAGAGAAATCAAAGGCAGAGCGGGGGGGAGAAGAACTGGTCGCTGCGGGGAGGGTGAAGGAGAGGATGAACAGTGATAGCGGGCCTACCAGTCAGTGGGAAAAGGAGAGAGGAGGAGGTCCACTTGTCAGTGTCACTGTGGGTTTAAAACCGCGTGTGAAGAAAAACGGTTCGGGGGAGGGATAAGAGGAGGTGGGGTCTGTTGTCAGCGGGAGGGTGAGAGGGAGAAGTGGGTCCGGGCTGTCAGTCTCTGTGCGGGTCTGTTTCTGAGTGAGAAAAGGTTTCTTCGGGGGGAGAGGAGCTGGGCTGGGCCTGTTGCACTATTTTTTTGTGTCTAAATCTTTTTCCTTTTCTCATTCTTTTTCTGTTTTGAATTTCCAAACAATTATTCAACAATCAAACAACACTCAATCAAAGTTCAAATCAATTCAAACAAACATCAAACTTCACTTTGAATTTGGTTCTGTTTGGCAACATAATCCAAATCTCAAAATGAAATAATATTTTTATTTATTTGAGGATCCATTAAATAATTAAATAAAATGGATCTTTGATTTATTAATAGTGTTTGATTTATTTAAATAAAATTTCCATTTGAAATCCAATTATTTCCAAAACCAAACCAGAAGGTTTAATTTGAAAAATAAAAGAATACTTGGAAACTTATTTAAATAAATAAGTTTTGGTGTTTAATTAAAATGGGAAAGCCTTTACTTAAATAAAATTGGATATTTAAATCCTTATTATTTTATTTAAATAATCCTTTACTCATTTTAATCAAAGCAAAACCTTTTAATAAAAGATTTCAAAGTAGTAATAAAATACTTGGTGTTCATTTAAAATGGGAAAAGCCTTTACTTCAATAAAATTTGATAATTAAATCCTTATTATTTTATTTAAATAAACTTTTACTCATTTTATCAAAACAAAATATTTTATTACAAAAGTTTGGCCAAAATTAATTTGGCTCACCTTTTCATTTGAAAACAAAGTCTTTTAATAAAAGATCCAAAATGGTATTTCCAAAACAATTCACTTTCCTTTGATAAATGTTTATCTTTTTAATCCCTTTAGGATTATTTGTTCACCAATTGGTAGGGCTTTAGTAAGGGCTTTATTGGCTTTGGAAATTCAATTTCCTTATCTTATTATATTCACAAGATCTTGTCTATGGTTCCAAACTAAGTGAAACCAATCTCTAAGGTCTTTCTTGATCCTTTGTGAATATTTGTTGATCAATTTTGGTATGGATCAAATCCATAGATTTTGGAGATACTTTGGAAAATGATTTCCTTCCATTAGGGTTTAGGGTTTTGGATTACTTTCCAAATGTTCAAATTTCCAGATACATTCATTTGAGGAATGCATTTCCCTTGATTTGGATTTTGTTGAATTCAAACTTTAGAATCCCATCTTTAACAAACTTTGGCTAAAGTTTTCCTTTTAGAAACAAAAGTTTCTTTTCACCCTGATTTTCAACAAAATTTATTTTGTTTATTTTATTTTTCACATTACAAGATTTGGAAAATCTTGGGATGTGACATCTTTTCATAAATCACATATGGATCCAGTAGAGTTATTGCATGTGTGTTCTTCTCCTAAACCACCACTAGAATTCATTGCATTTGTGTTCTTTTCATAAACCATATGGATCCACCAGTGTCATTGTATGTTTGTTCTTTTCATAAACCACCACTAGAGTCATTGCATGTGTGTTCTTTTCATAAACCACATGGATCCACCATTGTCATTGCATTTGTGTTCTTTTCATAAACCACCACTAGAGTCATTGCATGTGTGTTCTTTTCATAAACCACACGGATCCACCAGTGTCATTGAATGTGTGTTCTTTTCCTAAACCACATATGGATCCACTAGAGTCATTGCATGTGTGTTCTTTTCATAATCCACATGGATCCACAAGTGTCATTGCATGTGTGTTCTTTTCATAAACCACATGGATCCACCAGAGTCATTGCATGTGTGTTCTTTTCATAAACCACATCTAGAGTCATTGCATGTGTGTACTTTTCATAAACCACCACTAGAGTCATTGCATGTGTGTTCTTCTCCTAAACCACCACTAGAGTTCATTGCATGTGTGTTCTTTTCATAAACCACATGGATCCACTAGAGTTCATTTCATTTGTGTTCATTTCATAAACCACAACTAGAGTAATTACATGTGTGTTCTTTTCATAAACCACATGGATCCACCAGAGTCATTGCATGTGTGTTCTTTTCATAAACCACATCTAGAGTCATTGCATGTGTGTACTTTTCATAAACCACCACTAGAGTCATTGCATGTGTGTTCTTCTCCTAAACCACCACTAGAGTTCATTGCATGTGTGTTCTTTTCATAAACCACATGGATCCACTAGAGTTCATTTCATTTGTGTTCATTTCATAAACCACAACTAGAGTAATTACATGTGTGTTCTTTTCATAAACCACATGTATCCACCAGTGTCATTACATGTGTGTTCTTTTCATAAACCACAACTAGAGTCATTGCATGTGTGTTCTTTTCATAAACCACATGGATCCACCAGTGTCATTGAATGTGTGTTATTTTTGTAAACCACATATGGATCCACTAGAGTTATTGCATGTGTGTTCTTTTCATAAACCACATGGAACCACCTGTGTCATTGGATGTGTGTTCTTTTCATAAACCACCACTAGAGTCATTGCATGGGTGTTCTTTTCATAAACCACATGGATCCACCAGTGTCATTGGATGTGTGTTCTTTTCATAAAGCACATGGATCCACCAGTGTCATTGCATGTATGTTCTGTTCATAAACCACCACTAGAGTCATTGCATGTGTGTTCTTTTCATAATCCACATGGATCCACTAATGTCATTACATGTGTGTTCTTTTCATAAACCACATGGATCCAATAGAGTTCATTGCATGTGTGTTCTTTTCATAAACCACATGGATCCACCAGATTGGATGTGTGTTCTTCTCCTAAACCACCACTAGAGTCATTGCATGTGTGTTCTTTTCATAAACCACATGGATCTACCACTGTCATTGCATGTGTGTTCTTTTCATAAACCACCATTAGAGTCATTACATGTGTGTTCTTTTCATAAACCACATGGATCCACCACTGTCATTGCATGTGTGTTCTTTTCATAAACCACGTATATATTTCATTGCATGTGTTTTTTTCATAAACCACATGGATCCACTAGTATCATTGCATGTGTGTTCTTTTCATAAACCACCACTAGAGCCATTACATGTGTGTTCTTTTCATAAACCACATGGATCCACCAGTGTCATTGAATGTGTGTTCTTTTCATAAACCACATGGATCCACCAGTGTCATTACATGTGTGTTCTTTTCATAAACAATTTTTATCCACTAGTGTCACTGCATGTGTGTTCTTTTCATAAACCACATCTAGAGTCATTGCATGTGTGTTCTTTTCATAAACCACATGGATCGACTAGAGTCATTGCATGTGTGTTCTTTTCATAAATCACATATGGATCCAGTAGAGTCATTGCATGTGTGTTCTTCTACTAAACCACCACTAGAGTTCATTGCATGTGTGTTCTTTTCATAAACCACATAGATCCACCAGTGTAATTGCATGTGTGTTCTTTTCATAAACCACCACTAGAGTCATTGCATGTGTGTTCTTTTCATAAACCGCATGGATCCACTAGTGTCATTGGATGTGTGTTCTTTTCTAAACCACATGGATCCACTAGAGTCATTGCATGTGTGTTCTTCTCCTAATCCACCACTAGAGTCATTACATGTGTGTTCTTTTCATAAACCACATGGATCCACTAGAGTCATTGCATGTGTGTTCTTTTCATAAACCACATATGGATCCATTAGAGTCAGTGTATGTTAGTTCTTCTCCTAAACCACCACTAGAGTTCATTGCATGTGTGTTCTTTTCATAAACCACATGGATCCACCACTGTCATTGCATGTGTGTTCTTTTCATAAACCACCACTAGAGTCATTGCATGTGTGTTCTTTTCACAAACTACATGGATCCACCAGGGTCATTGCATGTGAGTTCTTTTCATAAACCACCACTAGAGTCATTGCATGTGTGTTATTTTCATGAACGACATGGATACACACCAGTGTAATTGCATATGTGTTCTTTTCATAAACCACATCTATATTTCATTGCATGTGTGTTCTTTCCATAAACCACATGGATCCACCAGTGTCATTGCATGTGTGTTCTTTTCATAAACCACCACTAGAGTCCTTACATGTGTGTTCTTTTCATAAACCACATGGGTCCACCACTGTCATCGCATGTGTGTTCTTTTCATAAACCACATGGATCCACCAGTGTCATTACATGTGTGTTCTTTTCATAAACAACATGGATCCACTAGTGTCATTACATGTGTGTTATTTTCATAAACCACATCTAGAGTCATTGCATGTGTGTTCTTTTCATAAACCACATGGATCGACTAGAGTCATTGCATGTGTGTTCTTTTCATAAATCACATATAGATCCAGTAGAGTTATTGCATGTGTGTTCTTCTCCTAAACCACCACTAGAATTCATTGCATTTTTTCTTTTCATAAACCATATGGATCCACCAGTGTCATTGAATGTGTGTTCTTTTCCTAAACCACATATGGATCCACTAGAGTCATTTTATGTGTGTTCTTTTCATAAACCACCACTAGAGTCATTGCATGTGTGTTCTTTTCATAAACCACATGGATCCACGAGTGTCATTGGATGTGTGTTCTTTTCATAAACCACATGGATCCACCAGAGTCATTGCATGTGTGTTCTTTTCATAAACCACATCTACAGTCATTGCATGTGTGTACTTTTCATAAACCACCACTAGAGTCATTGCATGTGTGTTCTGTTCATGTACCACATGGATCCACTAGAGTCATTGCATGTGTGTTCTTTTCATAAATAACATGGATCCACTAGAGTTCATTGCATTTGTGTTCATTTCATAAACCACAACTAGAGTCATTGCATGTGTGTTCTTTTCATAAACCACATGTATCCACCAGTGTCATTACATGTGTGTTCTTTTCATAAAGCACAACTAGAGTCATTGCATGTGTGTTCTTTTCATAAACCACATGGATCCACCAGTGTCATTGAATGTGTGTTATTTTTGTAAACCACATATGGATCCACTAGAGTCATTGCATGTGTGTTCTTTTCATAAACCACATGGATCCACCTGTGTCATTGGATGTGTGTTCTTTTCATAAACCACCACTAGAGTCATTGCATGTGTGTTCTTTTCATAAACCACATGGATCCACCAGTGTCATTGGATGTGCGTTATTTTCATCAACTACATGGATCCACCAATTTCATTGCATGTGTGTTCTTTTAATAAACCACATGGATCCACCAGTGTCATTGCATCTATGTTCTGTTCATAAACCACCACTAGAGTCATTGCATGTGTGTTATTTTCATAAACCACATGGATCCACTAATGTCATTACATGTGTGTTCTTTTCATAAACCACATGGATCCACTAGAGTTCATTGCATGTGTGTTCTTTTCATAAACCACATGGATCCACCAGTGTCATTACATGTGTGTTCTTTTCATAAACAACATGGATCCACTAGTGTCATTACATGTGTGTTCTTTTCATAAACCACATCTAGTGTCATTGCATGTGTGTTCTTTTCATAAACCACATGGATCGACTAGAGTCATTGCATGTGTGTTCTTTTCATAAATCACATATGGATCCAGTAGAGTTATTGCATGTGTGTTCTTCTCCTAAACCACCACTAGAATTCATTGCATTTGTGTTCTTTTCATAAACCATATGGATCCACCAGTGTCATTGTATGTGTGTTCTTTTCATAAACCACCACTAGAGTCATTGCATGTGTGTTCTTTTCATAAACCACATGGATCCACCACTGTCATTGCATTTGTGTTCTTTTCATAAACCACCACTAGAGTCATTGCATGTGTGTTCTTTTCAAAAAGCACACGGATCCACGAGTGTCATTGAATGTGTGTTCTTTTCCTAAACCACATATGGATCCACTAGAGTCATTGCATGTGTGTTCTTTTCACAAACCACAACTAGAGTTATTGCATGTGTGTTCTTTTCATAATCCACATGGATCCACCAGTGTCATTGCATGTGTGTTCTTTTCATAAACCACATGGATCCACCAGAGTCATTGCATGTGTGTTCTTTTCATAAACCACATCTAGAGTCATTGCATGTGTGTACTTTTCATAAACCACCACTAGAGTCATTGCATGTGTGTTATTTTCATGAACGACATGGATACACACCAGTGTAATTGCATATGTGTTCTTTTCATAAACCACATCTATATTTCATTGCATGTGTGTTCTTTCCATAAACCACATGGATCCACCAGTGTCATTGCATGTGTGTTCTTTTCATAAACCACCGCTAGAGTCATTACATGTGTGTTCTTTTCATAAACCACATGGATCCAGCAGTGTCATTTCATGTGTGTTATTTTCATGAACCACATGGATCCACCAGTGTCATTACATGTGTGTTCTTTTCATAAACAACATGGATCCACTAGTGTCATTACATGTCTGTTATTTTCATAAACCACATCTAGAGTCATTGCATGTGTGTTCTTTTCATAAACCACGTGGATCGACTAGAGTAATTGCATGTGTGTTCTTTTCATAAATCACATATAGATCCAGTAGAGTTATTGCATGTGTGTTCTTCTCCTAAACCACCACTAGAATTCATTGAATTTTTTTTTCATAAACCATATGGATCCACCAGTGTCATTGAATGTGTGTTCTTTTCCTAAACCACATATGGATCCACTAGAGTTATTGCATGTGTGTTCTTTTCATAAACCACAACTAGAGTCATTGCATGTGTGTTCTTTTCATAATCCACATGGATCCACCAGTGTCATTGCATGTGTGTTCTTTTCATAAACCACATGCATCCACCAGAGTCATTGCATGTGTGTTCTTTTCATAAACCACATCTACAGTCATTGCATGTGTGTACTTTTCATAAACAACCACTAGAGTCATTGCATGTGTGTTCTTTTCATGTACCACATGGATCCACTAGAGTCATTGCATGTGTGTTCTTTTCATAAACCACATGGATCCACTAGAGTTCATTGCATTTGCGTTCATTTCATAAACCACAACTAGAGTCATTGCATGTGTGTTCTTTTCATAAACCACATGTATCCACCAGTGTCATTACATGTGTGTTCCTTTCATAAACCACAACTAGAGTCATTGCATGTGTGTTCTTTTTATAAACCACATGGATCCACCAGTGTCATTGAATGTGTGTTATTTTTGTAAACCACATATGGATCCACTAGAGTCATTGCATGTGTGTTATTTTGATAAACCACATGGATCCACCTGTGTCATTTTATGTGTGTTCTTTTCATAAACCACCACTAGAGTGATTGCATGTGTGTTCTTTTCATAAACCACATGGATCCACCAGTGTCATTGGATGTGTGTTCTTTTCATAAACCACATGGATCCACCAGAGTCATTGCATGTGTGTTCTTTTCATAAACCACATCTACAGTCATTGCATGTGTGTACTTTTCATAAACCACCCAAGAGTCATTGCATGTGTGTTCTTTTCATGTACCACATGGATCTACTAGAGTCATTGCATGTGTGTTCTTTTCATAAACCACATGGATCCACCAGTGTCATTGGATGTGTGTTCTTTTCATAAACCACATGGATCCACCAGTTTCATTGCATGTGTGTTCTTTTAATAAACCACATGGATCCACCAGTGTCATTGCATCTATGTTCTGTTCATAAACCACCACTAGAGTCATTGCATGTGTGTTCTTTTCATAAACCACATGGATCCACTAATGTCAATACATGTGTGTTCTTTTCATAAACCACATGGATCCACTAGAGTTCATTGCATGTGTGTTCTTTTCATAAACCACATGGATACACTAGAGTCATTGCATGTGTGTTCTTTTCATAAACCACATCGATCCACCACTATCATTGCATGTGTGTTCTTTTCATAAACCACCATTAGAGTCATTACATGTGTCTTCTTTTCATAAACCACATGGATCCACCAGTGTCATTGCGTGTGTGTTCTTTTCATAAACCACATGGATCCACCAGTATCATTGCATGTGTGTTCTTTTCATAAACCACCACTAGAGCCATTACATGTGTGTTATTTTCATAAACCACATGGATCCACCAGTGTCATTGAATGTGTGTTCTTTTCATAAACCACATGGATCCACCAGTGTCATTACATGTGTGTTCTTTTCATAAACAATATGGATCCACTAGTGTCACTGCATGTGTGTTCTTTTCATAAACCACATCTAGAGTCATTGCATGTGTGTTCTTTTGATAAACCACATGGATCGACTAGAGTCATTGCATGTGTGTTCTTTTCATAAACCACATAGATCCACCAGTGTAATTGCTTGTGTGTTCTTTTCATAAACCACCACTAGAGTCATTGCATGTGTGTTCTTTTCATAAACCACATGGATCCACTAGTGTCATTGGATGTGTGTTCTTTTTCTAAACCACATGGATCCACTAGAGTCATTGCATGTGTGTTCTTCTCCTAAACCACCACTAGAGTCATTACATGTGTGTTCTTTTCATAAACCACATGGATCCACTAGAGTCATTGCATGTGTGTTCTTTTCATAAACCACATATGGATCCATTAGAGTCAGTGCATGTTAGTTCTTATCCTAAACCACCACTATAGTTCATTGCATGTGTGTTCTTTTCATAAACCACATGGATCCACCACTGTCATTGCATGTGTGTTCTTTTCATAAACCACCACTAGAGTCATTGCATGTGTGTTCTTTTCATAAACTACATGGATCCACCAGGGTCATTGCATGTGAGTTCTTTTCATAAACCACCACTAGAGTCATTGCATGTGTGTTATTATCATGAACCACATGGATACACTAGTGTCATTGCATATGTGTTCTTTTCATAAACCACATCTATATTTCATTGCATGTGTGTTCTTTTCATAAACCACACGGATCCACCAATGTCATTGCATGTGTGTTCTTTTCATAAACCACCACTAGAGTCATTACATGTGTGTTCTTTTCATAAACCACATGGATCCACCAGTGTCATTTCATGTGTGTTATTTTCATGAACCACATGGATCCACCAGTGTCATTACATGTGTGTTCTTTTCATAAACAACATGGATCCACTAGTGTCATTACATGTGTGTTATTTTCATAAACCACATATAGAGTCATTGCATGTGTGTTCTTTTCATAAACCACATGGATCGACTAGAGTCATTGCATGTGTGTTCTTTTCGTAAATCACATATGGATCCAGTAGAGTTATTGCATGTGTGTTCTTCTCCTAAACCACCACTAGAATTCATTGCATTTGTGTTCTTTTCATAAACCATATGGATCCACCAGTGTCATTGTATGTGTGTTCGTTTCATAAACCACCACTAGAGTCATTGCATGTGTGTTCTTTTCATAAACCACATGGATCCACCACTGTCATTGCATTTGTGTTCTTTTCATAAACCACCACTAGAGTCATTGCATGTGTGTTCTTTTCATAAAGCACACGGATCCACCAGTGTCATTGAATGTGTGTTCTTTTCCTAAACCACATATGGATCCACTAGAGTCATTGCATGTGTGTTCTTTTCATAAACCACAACTAGAGTCATTGCATGTGTGTTCTTTTCATAATCCACATGGATCCACCAGTGTCATTGCATGTGTGTTCTTTTCATAAACCACATCTACAGTCATTGCATGTGTGTACTTTTCATAAACCACCACTAGACTCATTGCATGTGTGTTCTTTTCATGTACCACATGGATCAACCAGAGTCATTGCACGTGTGTTCTTTTCATAAACCACATGGATCCACTAGAGTTCATTGCATTTGTGTTCATTTCATGAACCACAACTAGAGTCATTGCATGTGTGTTCTTTTCATAAACCACATGTATCCACCAGTGTCATTACATGTGTGTTCTTTTCATAAACCACAACTAGAGTCATTGCATGTGTGTTCTTTTCATAAACCACATGGATCCACCTGTGTCATTGAATGTGTGTTATTTTTGTAAACAACTTATGGATCCACTAGAGTTATTGCATGTGTGTTCTTTTCATAAACCACATGGATCCACCTGTGTCATTGGATGTGTGTTCTTTTCATAAACCACATGGATCCACTAGTGTCATTGCATGTGTGTTCTTTTAATAAACCACATGGATCCACCAGTGTCATTGCATGTATGTTCTGTTCATAAACCACCACTAGAGTCATTGCATGTGTGTTCTTTTCATAAACCACATGGATCCACTAATGTCATTACATGTGTGTTCTTTTCATAAGCCACATGCATCCACTAGAGCTCATTGCATGTGTGTTCTTTTCATAAACCACATGGATCCACCACATTGGATGTGTGTTCTTTTCATAAACCAGCACTAGAGTCATTGCATGTGTGTTCTTTTCATAAACCACATGGATCCACCACTGTCATTACATGTGTGTTCCTCTCATAAACCACAATTAGAGTCATTACATGTGTGTTCTTTTCATAAACCACATGGATCCACTAGTGTCATTGCATGTGTGTTCTTTTCATAAACCACATGGATCCACCAGTCTCATTGCATGTGTGTTCTATTCATAAACCACCACTAGAGCCATTACATGTGTGTTCTTTTCATAAACCACATGGATCTGCCAGTGTCATTGAATGTGTGTTCTTTTCATAAACAATATGGATCCACTAGTGTCACTGCATGTGTGTTCTTTTCATAAACCACATCTAGAGTCATTGCATGTGTGTTCTTTTCATAAACCACATGGATCGACTAGAGTCATTGCATGTGTGTTCTTTTCATAAACCACCACTAGAGTCATTGCATGTGTGTTCTTTTCATAAAGCACACGGATCCACCAGTGTCATTGAATGTGTGTTCTTTTCCTAAACCACATATGGATCCACTAGAGTCATTGCATGTGTGTTCTTTTCATAAACCACAACTAGAGTCATTGCATGTGTGTTCTTTTCATAATCCACATGGATCCACCAGTGTCATTGCATGTGTGTTCTTTTCATAAACCACATCTACAGTCATTGCATGTGTGTACTTTTCATAAACCACCACTAGACTCATTGCATGTGTGTTCTTTTCATGTACCACATGGATCAACTAGAGTCATTGCACGTGTGTTCTTTTCATAAACCACATGGATCCACTAGAGTTCATTGCATTTGTGTTCATTTCATGAACCACAACTAGAGTCATTGCATGTGTGTTCTTTTCATAAACCACATGTATCCACCAGTGTCATTACATGTGTGTTCTTTTCATAAACCACAACTAGAGTCATTGCATGTGTGTTCTTTTCATAAACCACATGGATCCACCTGTGTCATTGAATGTGTGTTATTTTTGTAAACAACTTATGGATCCACTAGAGTTATTGCATGTGTGTTCTTTTCATAAACCACATGGATCCACCTGTGTCATTGGATGTGTGTTCTTTTCATAAACCACATGGATCCACTAGTGTCATTGCATGTGTGTTCTTTTAATAAACCACATGGATCCACCAGTGTCATTGCATGTATGTTCTGTTCATAAACCACCACTAGAGTCATTGCATGTGTGTTCTTTTCATAAACCACATGGATCCACTAATGTCAT
The DNA here is from genome assembly GCA_916181665.1 of Avena sativa. NCBI lineage: Eukaryota > Viridiplantae > Streptophyta > Magnoliopsida > Poales > Poaceae > Avena > Avena sativa. Next base: position 509,585,111 of record OV702289.1, read on the forward strand.
TACATGTGTGTTCTTTTCATAAGCCACATGCATCCACTAGAGCTCATTGCATGTGTGTTCTTTTCATAAACCACATGGATCCACCACATTGGATGTGTGTTCTTTTCATAAACCAGCACTAGAGTCATTGCATGTGTGTTCTTTTCATAAACCACATGGATCCACCACTGTCATTACATGTGTGTTCCTCTCATAAACCACAATTAGAGTCATTACATGTGTGTTCTTTTCATAAACCACATGGATCCACTAGTGTCATTGCATGTGTGTTCTTTTCATAAACCACATGGATCCACCAGTCTCATTGCATGTGTGTTCTATTCATAAACCACCACTAGAGCCATTACATGTGTGTTCTTTTCATAAACCACATGGATCTGCCAGTGTCATTGAATGTGTGTTCTTTTCATAAACAATATGGATCCACTAGTGTCACTGCATGTGTGTTCTTTTCATAAACCACATCTAGAGTCATTGCATGTGTGTTCTTTTCATAAACCACATGGATCGACTAGAGTCATTGCATGTGTGTTCTTTTCATAAATCACATATGGATCCAGTAGAGTCATTGCATGTGTGTTCTTCTCCTAAACCACCACTAGAGTTCATTGCATGTGTGTTCTTTTCATAAACCACATAGATCCACCAGTGTAATTGCATGTGTGTTCTTTTCATAAACCACCACTAGAGTCATTGCTTGTGTGTTCTTTTCATAAACCACATGGATCCACTAGTGTCATTGGATGTGTGTTCTTTTTCTAAACCACATGGATCCACTAGAGTCATTGCATGTGTGTCATTCTCCTAAACCACCACTAGAGTCATTACATGTGTGTTCTTTTCATAAACCACATAGATCCACTAGAGTCATTGCTTGTGTGTTCTTTTCATAAACCACATATGGATCCATTAGAGTCAGTGTATGTTAGTTCTTCTCCTAAATCACCACTAGATTTCATTGCATGTGTGTTCTTTTCATAAACCACATGGATCCACCAGGGTCATTGCATGTGAGTTCTTTTCATAAACCACCACTAGATTCATTGCATGTGTGTTATTTTCTTGAACCACATGGATACACCAGTTTCATTGCATGTGTGTTCTTTTCATAAACCACAACTAGAGTCATTGCATGTGTGTTCTTTTCATGAACCACATGGATCCACCAGTGTCATTGCATGTGTGTTCTTTTCATAAACCACATCTACAGTCATTGCATGTGTGTACTTTTCATAAACCACCACTAGACTCATTGGATGTGTGTTCTTTTCATGTACCACATGGATCCACTAGAGTCATTGCATGTGTGTTCTTTTCATAAACCACATGGATCCACTAGAGTTCATTGCATTTGTGTTCATTTCATGAACCACAACTAGAGTCATTGCATGTGTGTTCTTTTCATAAACCACATGTATCCACCAGTGTCATTACATGTGTGTTCTTTTCATAAACCACAACTAGAGTCATTGCATGTGTGTTCTTTTCATAAACCACATGGATCCACCTGTGTCATTGAATGTATGTTTTTTTGTAAACAACATATGGATCCACTAGAGTTATTGCATGTGTGTTCTTTTCATAAACCACATGGATCCACCTGTGTCATTGGATGCGTGTTCTTTTCATAAACCACCACTAGAGTCATTGCATGTGTGTTCTTTTCATAAACCACATGGATCCACCAGTGTCATCGGATGTGTGTTCTTTTCATAAACCACATGGATCCACCAGTGTCATTGCATGTGTGTTCTTTTAATAAACCACATGGATCCACCAGTGTCATTGCATGTATGTTCTGTTCATAAACCACAACTAGAGTCATTGCATGTGTGTTCTTTTCATAAACCACATGGATCCACTAATGTCATTACATGTGTGTTCTTTTCATAAGCCACATGGATCCACTAGAGCTCATTGCATGTGTGTTCTTTTCATAAACCACATGGATCCACCACATTGGATGTGTGTTCTTTTCATAAACCAGCACTAGAGTCATTGCATGTGTGTTCTTTTCATAAACCACATGGATCCACCACTGTCGTTGCATGTGTGTTCTTTTCATAAGCCACATGGATCCACTAGAGCTCATTGCATGTGTGTTCTTTTCATAAACCACATGGATCCACCACATTGGATGTGTGTTCTTTTCATAAACCTGCACTAGAGTCATTGCATGTGTGTTCTTTTCATAAACCACATGGATCCACCACTGTCGTTGCATGTGTGTTCTTTTCATAAACCACCATTAGAGTCATTACATGTGTCTTCTTTTCATAAACCACATGGATCCACCAGTGTCATTGCATGTGTGTTCTTTTCATAAACCACATGGATCCACCAGTCTCATTGCATGTGTGTTCTTTTCATAAACCACCACTAGAGCCATTACATGTGTGTTCTTTTCATAAACCACATGGATCTACCAGTGTCATTGAATGTGTGTTCTTTTCATAAACAATATGGATCCACTAGTGTCACTGCATGTCTGTTCTTTTCATAAACCACATCTAGACTCATTGCATGTGTGTTCTTTTCATAAACCACATGGATCGACTAGAGTCATTGCATGTGTGTTCTTTTCATAAATCACATATGGATCCAGTAGAGTCATTGCATGTGTGTTCTTCTCCTAAACCACCACTAGAGTTCATTGCATGTGTGTTCTTTTCATAAACCACATAGATCCACCAGTGTAATTGCATGTGTGTTCTTTTCATAAACCACCAGTAGACTCATTGCATGTGTGTTCTTTTCATGTACCACATGGATCCACTAGAGTCATTGCATGTGTGTTCTTTTCATAAACCACATCGATCCACTAGAGTTCATTGCATTTGTGTTCATTTCATGAACCACAACTAGAGTCATTGCATGTGTGTTCTTTTCATAAACCACATGTATCCACCAGTGTCATTACATGTGTGTTCTTTTCATAAACCACAACTAGAGTCATTGCATGTGGTGTTCTTTTCATAAACCACAACTAGAGTCATTGCATGTGTGTTCTTTTCATAAACCACATGGATCCACCTGTGTCATTGAATGTGTGTTCTTTTCATAAACCACATGGATCCACCAGTGTCATTGCATGTGTGTTCTTTTAATAAACCACATGGATCCACCAGTGTCATTGCATGTGTGTTCTTCTCCTAAACCACCACTAGAGTCATTACATGTGTGTTCTTTTCATAAACCACATAGATCCACTAGAGTCATTGCTTGTGTGTTCTTTTCATAAACCACATATGGATCCATTAGAGTCAGTGTATGTTAGTTCTTCTCCTAAATCACCACTAGATTTCATTGCATGTGTGTTCTTTTCATAAACCACATGGATCCACCAGGGTCATTGCATGTGAGTTCTTTTCATAAACCACCACTAGAGTCATTGCATGTGTGTTATTTTCTTGAACCACATGGATACACCAGTTTCATTGCATGTGTGTTCTTTTCATAAACCACAACTAGAGTCATTGCATGTGTGTTCTTTTCATGAACCACATGGATCCACCAGTGTCATTGCATGTGTGTTCTTTTCATAAACCACATCTACAGTCATTGCATGTGTGTACTTTTCATAAACCACCACTAGACTCATTGCATGTGTGTTCTTTTCATGTACCACATGGATCCACTAGAGTCATTGCATGTGTGTTCTTTTCATAAACCACATGGATCCACTAGAGTTCATTGCATTTGTGTTCATTTCATGAACCACAACTAGAGTCATTGCATGTGTGTTCTTTTCATAAACCACATGTATCCACCAGTGTCATTACATGTGTGTTCTTTTCATAAACCACAACTAGAGTCATTGCATGTGTGTTCTTTTCATAAACCACATGGATCCACCTGTGTCATTGAATGTGTGTTTTTTTGTAAACAACATATGGATCCACTAGAGTTATTGCATGTGTGTTCTTTTCATAAACCACATGGATCCACCTGTGTCATTGGATGCGTGTTCTTTTCATAAACCACCACTAGAGTCATTGCATGTGTGTTCTTTTCATAAACCACATGGATCCACCAGTGTCATTGGATGTGTGTTCTTTTCATAAACCACATGGATCCACCAGTGTCATTGCATGTGTGTTCTTTTAATAAACCACATGGATCCACCAGTGTCATTGCATGTATGTTCTGTTCATAAACCACAACTAGAGTCATTGCATGTGTGTTCTTTTCATAAACCACATGGATCCACTAATGTCATTACATGTGTGTTCTTTTCATAAGCCACATGGATCCACTAGAGCTCATTGCATGTGTGTTCTTTTCATAAACCACATGGATCCACCACATTGGATGTGTGTTCTTTTCATAAACCAGCACTAGAGTCATTGCATGTGTGTTCTTTTCATAAACCACATGGATCCACCACTGTCGTTGCATGTGTGTTCTTTTCATAAGCCATATGGATCCACTAGAGCTCATTGCATGTGTGTTCTTTTCATAAACCACATGGATCCACCACATTGGATGTGTGTTCTTTTCATAAACCAGCACTAGAGTCATTGCATGTGTGTTCTTTTCATAAACCACATGGATCCACCACTGTCGTTGCATGTGTGTTCTTTTCATAAACCACCATTAGAGTCATTACATGTGTTTTCTTTTCATAAACCACATGGATCCACCAGTGTCATTGCATGTGTGTTCTTTTCATAAACCACATGGATCCACCAGTCTCATTGCATGTGTGTTCTTTTCATAAACCACCACTAGAGCCATTACATGTGTGTTCTTTTCATAAACCACATGGATCTACCAGTGTCATTGAATGTGTGTTCTTTTCATAAACAATATGGATCCACTAGTGTCACTGCATGTCTGTTCTTTTCATAAACCACATCTAGACTCATTGCATGTGTGTTCTTTTCATAAACCACATGGATCGACTAGAGTCATTGCATGTGTGTTCTTTTCATAAATCACATATGGATCCAGTAGAGTCATTGCATGTGTGTTCTTCTCCTAAACCACCACTAGAGTTCATTGCATGTGTGTTCTTTTCATAAACCACATAGATCCACCAGTGTAATTGCATGTGTGTTCTTTTCATAAACCACCACTAGACTCATTGCATGTGTGTTCTTTTCATGTACCACATGGATCCACTAGAGTCATTGCATGTGTGTTCTTTTCATAAACCACATCGATCCACTAGAGTTCATTGCATTTGTGTTCATTTCATGAACCACAACTAGAGTCATTGCATGTGTGTTCTTTTCATAAACCACATGTATCCACCAGTGTCATTACATGTGTGTTCTTTTCATAAACCACAACTAGAGTCATTGCATGTGGTGTTCTTTTCATAAACCACAACTAGAGTCATTGCATGTGTGTTCTTTTCATAAACCACATGGATCCACCTGTGTCATTGAATGTGTGTTCTTTTCATAAACCACATGGATCCACCAGTGTCATTGCATGTGTGTTCTTTTAATAAACCACATGGATCCACCAGTGTCATTGCATGTATGTTCTGTTCATAAACCACCACTAGAGTCATTGCATGTGTGTTCTTTTCATAAACCACATGGATCCACTAATGCCATTACATGTGTGTTCTTTTCATAAACCACATGGATCCACCAGTGTCATTGCATGTGTGTTCTTTTAATAAACCACATGGATCCACCAGTGTCATTGCATGTATGTTCTGTTCATAAATCACCACTAGAGTCATTGCATGTGTGTTCTTTTCATAAACCACATGGATCCACTAATGTCATTACATGTGTGTTCTTTTCATAAGCCACATGGATCCACTAGAGCTCATTGCATGTGTGTTCTTTTCATAAACCACATGGATCCACCACATTGGATGTGTGTTCTTTTCATAAACCAGCACTAGAGTCATTGCATGTGTGTTCTTTTCATAAACCACATGGATCCACCACTGTCATTGCATGTGTGTTCTTTTCATAAACCACCATTAGAGTCATTACATGTGTCTTCTTTTCATAAACCACATGGATCCACCAGTGTCATTGCATGTGTGTTCTTTTCATAAACCACATGGATCCACCAGTCTCGTTGCATGTGTGTTCTTTTCATAAACCACCACTAGAGCCATTACATGTGTGTTCTTTTCATAAACCACATGGATCTACCAGTGTCATTGAATGTGTGTTCTTTTCATAAACAATATGGATCCACTAGTGTCACTGCATGTCTGTTCTTTTCATAAACCACATCTAGACTCATTGCATGTGTGTTCTTTTCATAAACCACATGGATCGACTAGAGTCATTGCATGTGTGTTCTTTTCATAAATCACATATGGATCCAGTAGAGTCATTGCATGTGTGTTCTTCTCCTAAACCACCACTATAGTTCATTGCATGTGTGTTCTTTTCATAAACCACATAGATCCACCAGTGTAATTGCATGTGTGTTCTTTTCATAAACCACCACTAGACTCATTGCATGTGTGTTCTTTTCATGTACCACATGGATCCACTAGAGTCATTGCATGTGTGTTCTTTTCATAAACCACATCAATCCACTAGAGTTCATTGCATTTGTGTTCATTTCATGAACCACAACTAGAGTCATTGCATGTGTGTTCTTTTCATAAACCACATGTATCCACCAGTGTCATTACATGTGTGTTCTTTTCATAAACCACAACTAGAGTCATTGCATGTGTGTTCTTTTCATAAACCACATGGATCCACCTGTGTCATTGAATGTGTGTTCTTTTCATAAACCACATGGGTCCACCAGTGTCATTGCATGTGTGTTCTTTTAATAAACCACATGGATCCACCAGTGTCATTGCATGTATGTTCTGTTCATAAACCACCACTAGAGTCATTGCATGTGTGTTCTTTTCATAAACCACATGGATCCACTAATGCCATTACATGTGTGTTCTTTTCATAAACCACATGGATCCACCAGTGTCATTGCATGTGTGTTCTTTTAATAAACCACATGGATCCACCAGTGTCATTGCATGTATGTTCTGTTCATAAATCACCACTAGAGTCATTGCATGTGTGTTCTTTTTATAAACCACATGGATCCACTAATGTCATTACATGTGTGTTCTTTTCATAAGCCACATGGATCCACTAGAGCTCATTGCATGTGTGTTCTTTTCATAAACCACATGGATCCACCACATTGGATGTGTGTTCTTTTCATAAACCAGCACTAGAGTCATTGCATGTGTGTTCTTTTCATAAACCACATGGATCCACCACTGTCATTGCATGTGTGTTCTTTTCATAAACCACCATTAGAGTCATTACATGTGTCTTCTTTTCATAAACCACATGGATCCACCAGTGTCATTGCATGTGTGTTCTTTTCATAAACCACATGGACCCACCAGTCTCGTTGCATGTGTGTTCTTTTCATGAACCACCATTAGAGCCATTACATGTGTGTTCTTTTCATAAACCACATGGATCTACCAGTGTCATTGAATGTGTGTTCTTTTCATAAACAATATGGATCCACTGGTGTCACTGCATGTGTGTTCTTTTCATAAACCACATCTAGAGTCATTGCATGTGTGTTCTTTTCATAAACCACATGGATCGACTAGAGTCATTGCATGTGTGTTCTTTTCATAAATCACATTTGGATCCAGTAGAGTCATTGCATGTGTGTTCTTCTCCTAAACCACCACTAGAGTTCATTGCATGTGTGTTCTTTTCATAAACCACATAGATCCACCAGTGTAATTGCATGTGTGTTCTTTTCATAAACCATCACTAGAGTCATTGCTTGTGTGTTCTTTTCATAAACCACATGGATCCACTAGTGTCATTGGATGTGTGTTCTTTTTCTAAACCACATGGATCCACTAGAGTCATTTCATGTGTGTTCTTCTCCTAAACCACCACAAGAGTCATTACATGTGTGTTCTTTTTATAAACCACATAGATCCACTAGAGTCGTTGCTTGTGTGTTATTTTCATAAACCACATATGGATCCATTAGAGTCAGTGTATGTTAGTTCTTCTCCTAAATCACCACTAGAGTTCATTGCATGTGTGTTCTTTTCATAAACCACATGGATCCACCAGGGTCATTGCATGTGAGTTCTTTTCATAAACCACCACTAGAGTCATTGCATGTGTGTTATTTTCTTGAACCACATGGATACACCAGTTTCATTGCATGTGTGTTCTTTTCATAAACCACCACTAGAGTCATTGCATGTGTGTTATTTTCATGAACCACATGGATACACCAGTGTCATTGCATATGTGTTCTTTTCATAAACCACATCTATATTTCATTGCATGTGTGTTCTTTTCATAAACCACATGGATCCACCAGTGTCATTACATGTGTGTTCTTTTCATAAACAACATGGATCCACTAGTGTCATTACATGTGTGTTATTTTCATAAACCACATCTAGAGTCATTGCATGTGTGTTCTTTTCATAAACCACATGGATCGACTAGAGTCATTGCATGTGTGTTCTTTTCATAAATCACATATGGATCCAGTAGAGTTATTGCATGTGTGTTCTTCTCCTAAACCACCACTAGAATTCATTTCATATGTGTTCTTTTCATAAACCATATGGATCCACCAGTGTCATTGTATGTGTGTTCTTTTCATAAACCACCACTAGAGTCATTACATGTGTGTTCTTTTCATAAACCACATGGATCTACCACTGTCATTGCATTTGTGTTCTTTTCATAAACCACCACTAGAGTCATTGCACGTGTGTTCTTTTCATAAAGCACACGGATCCACCAGTGTCATTGAATGTGTGTTCTTTTCCTAAACCACATATGGATCCACTAGAGTCATTGCATGTGTGTTCTTTTCATAAACCACAACTAGAGTCATTGCATGTGTGTTCTTTTCATAATCCACATGGATCCACCAGTGTCATTGCATGTGTGTTCTTTTCATAAACCACATGGATCCACCTGAGTCATTGCATGTGTGTTCTTTTCATAAACCACATCTACAGTCATTGCATGTGTGTACTTTTCATAAACTACCACTAGACTCATTGCATGTGTGTTCTTTTCATGTACCACATGGATCCACTAGAGCCATTGCATGTGTGTTCTTTTCATAAACCACATGGATCCACTAGAGTTCATTGCATTTGTGTTCATTTCATGAACCAGAACTAGAGTCATTGCATGTGTGTTCTTTTCATAAACCACATGGATCCACCAGTGTCATTGAATGTGTGTTAATTTTGTAAACAACATATGGATCCACTAGATTTATTGCATGTGTGTTCTTTTCATAAACCACATGGATCCACCTATGTCATTGGATGTGTGTTCTTTTCATAAACCACCACTAGAGTCATTGCATGTGTGTTCTTTATATAAACCACATGGATCCACCAGTGTCATTGGATGTGTGTTCTTTTCATAAACCACATGGATCCACCAGTGTCATTGCATGTGTGTTCTTTTAATAAACCACATGGATCCACCAGTGTCATTGCATGTATGTTCTGTTCATAAACCACCACTAGAGTCATTGCATGTGTGTTCTTTTCATAAACCACATGGATCCACTGATGTCATTACATGTGTGTTCTTGTCATAAACCACATGGATCCACTAGAGTTCATTGCATGTGTGTTCATTTCATAAACCACATGGATCCACCACATTGGATGTGTGTTCTTTTCATAAACCACCACTAGAGTCATTGCATGTGTGTTCTATTCATAAACCACATGGATCCACCACTGTCATTGCATGTGTGTTCTTTTCATAAACCACCATTAGAGTCGTTACATGTGTCTTCTTTTCATAAACCACATGGATCCACCAGTGTCATTGCATGTGTACTATTTTCATAAACCACATCTATATTTCATTACATGTGTTTTTTCATAAACCACATGGATCCACCAGTATCATTGCATGTGTGTTCTTTTCATAAACCACCACTAGATCCATTACATGTGTGTTCTTTTCATAAACCACATGGATCCACCAGTGTCATTGCATGTGTGTTCTTTTCATAAACCACATGGATCCACCAGTGTCATTACATGTGTGTTCTTTTCATGAACAATATGGATCCACTAGTGTCACTGGATGTGTGTTCTTTTCATAAACCACATCTAGAGTCATTGCATGTGTGTTCTTTTCATAAACCACATGGATCGACTAGAGTCATTGCATGTGTGTTCTTTTCATAAAACACGTATGGATCTAGTAGAGTCATTGCATGTGTGTTCTTCTCCTAAACCACCACTATAATTCATTGCATTTGTGTTCTTTTCATAAACCATATGGATCCACCAGTGTCATTGTATGTGTGTTCTTTTCATAAACCACCACTAGACTCATTGCATGTGTGTTCTTTTCATAAACCACATGGATCCACCATTGTCATTGCATTTGTGTTCTTTTCATAAACCACCACTAGAGTCATTGCATGTGTGTTCTTTTCATAAAGCACACGGATCCACCAGTGTCATTGAATGTGTGTTCTTTTCCTAAACCACATATGGATCCACTAGAGTCATTGCATGTGTGTTCTTTTCATAAACCACAACTAGAGTCATTGCATGTGTGTTCTTTTCATAATCCACATGGATCCACCAGTGTCATTGCATGTGTGTTCTTTTCATAAACCACATGGAACCACCAGAGTCATTGCATGTGTGTTCTTTTCATAAACCACATCTACAATCATTGCATGTGTGTACTTTTCATAAACCACCACTAGACCCATTGCATGTGTGTTCTTTTCATGTACCACATGGATCCACTAGAGTCATTGCATGTGTGTTCTTTTCATAAACCACATGGATCCACTAGAGTTCATTGCATTTGTGTTCATTTCATGAACCACAACTAGAGTCATTGCATGTGTGTTCTTTTCATAAACCACATGTATCCACCAGTGTCATTACATGTGTGTTCTTTTCATAAACCACAACTAGAGTCATTGCATGTGTGTTATTTTCATAAACCACATGGATCCACCAGTGTCATTGAATGTGTGTTAATTTTGTAAACAACATATGGATCCACTAGAGTTGTTGCATGTGTGTTCTTTTCATAAACCACATGGATCCACCTGTGTCATTGGATGTGTGTTCTTTTCATAAACCACCACTAGAGTCATTGCATGTGTGTTTGTAACATCCCCAACCTTTAATAAGATTGAGTCCCCTGTGTTTACAATGCTAGTCCCTGGATCAATAGCTAGCATCCACAGTTTAGATGTAGTATCAAGAAACAAAGGTCATAATATAACTTTATAACCAGGAATAACATAGTTTTATTACATCAATACATAGCTCATCGGCTATTTACATTACATTGCAGCGGAATAACTATAGTCATGGGTCCTTCATCTTCAAAGTGCCACAGGAAGATGCTGGTTGTAGACTTTGTAATCCTAATCAATCAATCCTCACTAAAACAATCAACCCTGCAACATAACAAGTTACAGCCACAAGGGTCAATACATTTGAATTGTATTGGCAAGTGATACTTTGGTAGTATAGTGGAGTCTATCATCTATATGCATTTGGCTAAGTGGAGTTGAGGCTTGCATTGCTCAAAATAGATTTTTCCCTAACCTTTTGAAAATACTAAATTTTATTTTGACAAAAACCACCAAGGCATATATCAACAAGACTGAAGATCCTCTCAAGGCATCTTCCAATCAAAGATTGAAGATTTTCTTGGCAAAAACAATTTCCCAATCTAAGATTTTGAGATCCTTGTACCAAGCCATCTCTCCATCAAAGATTGAAGAATTTCACACAACCCTTGTTCACCCACAAGTTTTATTTTAGAAATTGGAGTGATGAGATTCTTGATTGCTTCCATGTCTTGATGCTCAAATTGTCCTTTTCTAGGGACATGGCTAAGTACTTAGATTTTACTCTCTGCAGAGGTGGTGCACTTTCCCCACAAGACTTGGTTTCCCAAGACAAAATCTTTTAGAAGCTTTCCCTTAGACCAACATGGACGCGCTCCAACCTATCAATCACTACCACCCACTGTCCATGTGGCTAAGTTCTTGCAACCTATATGATCATGGCAGAGCCCATATTGCCAAGTGGTTGCACTTGAAGCTTCTCAACATTTGACATCTCAAATCTCTTTGTTTCCTGGGTGGCCATCCACAAGTGAGATACACAAGCCAAGTCCATGGCCTTGTGAACCACTCAACACAAACCATTCCTTCCATTTCCACCCAGGTGATTCATTAACTTAGTTGTTTTATTAAACAAAACACAAGTCCATAGACTTAGAAATTTTCATAGCATGAATATATATCCCACCCAGGTTTTCTATTAGCTAGGCTAAGCTTGATAGTAATAGGATTCTTAACTTAGGAAAATCCTTCTAAGGATTCATTCTACTAGTTTTCCTATAGCAAGGTCTATACTTAGCAAAAAAAACATGCAAGTTTTACTAGGCAAAAACACTAATGCATATTGAAAATAATGGGATAGATAGTATGAAGTATCACTTGCCTTTTTGGTAGAGGGTATAGGTTCACTCCTTGTCCTTGCAACACTCACACTCTTCAAGTCACTACAATCAATCAAGCAAGGCACAAACTCAATCTACCAATCAAGCAAATCAACACACATAAAATAACAAAGTCAAAGAAATGCATGCAAGCATGCCAAGCTTTGCTTTGTTTGCAAAAGTGGTTCCTAGTGGGTCATAGACATTTGGGTACATCTAAGTCATACATAAGCATGCAAAGGTTGGTTCTATTGTAGGGATGGTCTTCACTAGGCTTCTAAACTTTGTAAGTTCCAAATTGGTCATTTACCAAAATGGCAAAGTCATTTGCAAAAAGGGTCTCTACTAGATTCCTAAACTTTGTAAGATCCAAATTGGTCATTTACCAAAGTGGAAAAGTTGTTAGCAAAAGGTTTCACCTCAAAACCATTTGCAAAACAAAGTGTTATTCTATGTGGTGTAGACATATTTCTACTAGGGTATTAACCTATAGGTTTCACCAAATGAGTTGCTATTGCAAAAACTTGGTGTTTTGGGTCAGTAGGTTTGGTTCAAAACATTTTCTCCAAAGTTTTCTTTATGAAAGCATTTTCATAAACAAAACAAATAGTTTTAGTTAGCTATAAATGGACTAAACTAATTAATCCATCCTATTCTTTTTCAAAATCACTTTCCAAACTATGGGTTGGTTCCTATGGTCAGTAAGGTCACAACAAACTAATTTGCAAAGGTTTTAACCCTAAAATCATTTTTAAATGATTTTTCTAATGTTAGTTAGCAGACAAAAGAATCTACAAAATCAAACAAGCTAACAAATACTATTTGCTAAACTAAGGGTAGGGTTGGCTAGGGCTTGTCTTGCTGAATCCAACGACATCAAATTTGTAAAATTTGGATGTGTGGATCAAAAGATACAAGGGTTTGAAAATGGCAAAAGTTTCTGTTTTCAAATTCTGTTTTAAACAGAACTGGGGACATGCGGCAGGATTCTATTGGACGGTACCAGTTCGGGGTGGATCGGCTCTGTGGAACGTTAGATTAAGTTAGATCGCACGGCACAGGGGACATACCCCTTCGCGGTTAGTCATTCTATCGTAACCGATGGATCGGGATCGAACGGCTGCGGCAGGCTCGACCTAAAGTGGGCGGCGCTGCGGTGGCTAGCGGCGGCGGAGCGATTGGTCGGTGACGGTGGCGACGCTACAGGAGGCGAGAGAGAAAAAGGGCATGCTCACCGTGCTCGCAAGAACGTGGGGAAGCTCGAGGTAGTATCTTCCTATCGCGGGGCGTACTGGAGTGAGCTTGATTGCTCGCCGGAGTTGCTGCGGCGGCGGGGCTCTCAGGTTGTCATCGTTGGCGTCGCTGTGGATCACGAGAAGACAAACAGAAAGCACTGTAAGACGCGCAAGGGTACAGCGGTGATGCGAGCGTGAAGGAGGAGTGAAGGGGCGGTCTGGTCTTACCGGTGGGGCTCGTCGGAGAGGAAGCAGACGGTGGTGCTCACTGTCGACGACGGAGGCGAGGATAGGGGGCACCCTAGGTCAAACGGAAGGTGTCGTTAGGTTCGTATGAGCTTGTAGATCATCATCGGGTCAACGAGGATGAGAGGGGAGGTCAGGTTTACCGGGGAGATGTCGCCGCAGTTGGAGCAGACGGCGACGCTGGCTCGGGGCTTGTTGGAGTCGGGGTTCTGGTGCTCCCGCGGGCGAACTAGGAGTACTAGGAGATGCGTGCGGTCGAGAGGAGTCCACTCGCGTGAAGTAGAGGAAGAGGGGTGGTCGGAGTTGGCCAGAATTGCTGTGACAGCTCGTCGGAGCAGAGGGCGTTCGAGGAGGAAATGGAGCGGCCTAGGGGCGAGCTTGGGGAAGGGGTCTGAGGGAAAACGGAGGAGAGAGCGAGGCGATTAAAAGGGCGTGGTCGCGACGAGGAATTAACGCGGCGTTAAGGCGAATTGATCTCGGCATTCATGGACAGCAACGGCAGAGTCGTCTGGGAGAGACAGGGTCGCGGGAAGGACGATGAACAGCTGTCGGTGGGGTCCTCTGGTCAGTGGGAAAAGGAGAGGGAACGGGGTCCACCGGTCATTGACTCTATGGGCTGTTTCGGCGGTGAGAAAAGTAACGCTTCGGGGGAGGGGAGAAGTCTGGGCTGGACTGGCCTTAGTGGGCTGGGCCTGTTTTCTTATTTTTTTTATTTTTTTTCTGTCTAACTCTTTTTCTTTTTCTAATTCTTTTTCTGTTTTGAATTTCCAAACAATTATTCAAACAATCAAACAACACTCAATCAAAGTTCAAATCAATTCAACCAAACAGCAAACTTCACTTTGAATTTGGTTCTGTTTGGCAACATAATCCAAATCTCAAAATGAAATAATATTTTTATTTATTTTAGGATCCATTAAATAATTAAATAAAATGGATCTTTGATTTATTAATAGTGTTTGATTTATTTAAATAAAATTTCCATTTGAAATCGAATTATTTCCAAAACCAAACCAGAAGGTTTAATTTGAAAAATAAAAGAATACTTGGAAACTTATTTAAATAAATAAGTTTTGGTGTTTAATTAAAATGGGAAAGCCTTTACTTAAATAAAATTGGATATTTAAATCCTTATTATTTTATTTAAATAATCCTTTACTCATTTTAATCAAAGCAAAACCTTTTAATAAAAGATTTCAAAGTAGTAATAAAATACTTGGTGTTCATTTAAAATGGGAAAAGCCTTTTACTTAAATAAAATTGGATATTTAAATCCTTATTATTTTATTTAAATAAACTTTTACTCATTTTATCAAAACAAAATATTTTATTACAAAAGTTTGGCCAAAATTAATTTGGCTCACCTTTTCATTTGAAAACAAAGTCTTTTATTAAAAGATCCAAATAGTATTTCCAAAACAATTTATTTTTTTCCTTTATTAAATGTTTATTTTTTAATCCCCTTAGGATTTGGATTTATTTTCCAAATGTTTAAATTCCAGATACATTCATTGAGGAATGCAATTCCCTTGATTTGGATTTTGTTGAATTCAAACTTTAGAATCCCATCTTTAACAAACTTTGGCTAAAGTTTTCCTTTTAGAAACAAAAGTTTCTTTTCACCCTGATTTTCAACAAAATTTATTTTGTTTATTTTATTTTTCACATTACAAGATTTGGAAAATCTTGGGATGTGACAGGCTACCACCCTTAAAATAAATCTCGTCCTCGAGATTTGGGGAGGCTAGGGTTACAAACAGGTTCAAAACAACTAGGGTACTACCACCCTTAAAAAATTTCCAACTAAACTAGATGTTGGCTTGCTTGGAATCTTGATGAAACTTCTTGGATAACTTCTGCATAGTGTCCTTGTTTCCATTCTTGACTCATGGGCTAAGGTTGGGTTTCTCCATTGGCTTGTTCATCTTGTTCTTCATCTTTTCTGGGCAGTTGCTTGCATAGTGTCCTGGTTCTTTGCAATTGAAACAGTGGATATCTTGGAGTTCTTTATGTTGCTCGTGTGGACAAACTGCTACATAATGGCCTGGTTCTTTACAGTTGTTGCACACTACTTGGTCCATCCTTTTATTCTTTATGGACTCTGGGCATCCACTGGGGTTGTGTCCCATTTCCTTACATTTACGACATTGCACAAGGCTCATGTCTTGCTTAGGTTTCTTTAGTCCTTTGAATTGGGTTGTCTTGTTTGGAGGTAGGAGTGGTCCTTTTCCTTTGTCATCAACATTCTTGGCATACTTGGATCCTTCTTGTTTCCTTTGTTCAACAATGGCATAGATGGGGCATTGGATAGGGACATGGTCGTTTCCTTCACATAGGTAGCAAGTAGCTTGAGAGGTAGGACATTGGTCAATAAGGTGTTTCTCTTCATAGTTAGGGCATTGATCTTCATTCTCTTTGGAAGTATGATCCTTGTCTCCACAAATAATGCAAGATGGTTCTCCATCTAGCATAATGTTCTTGTCATCCTTGTTGTCATACACTCTTTTGGGATAGTTTTCATCCATGCTGATCATTTGATTAGTCACCTTAAGCATCAGTTGGGATTGTTCTTCCAAAAACATTTGCAAGGTAGGGTCTTTATCACTATTGTTGGCTATGAACTGAGTTGTTAGTTGGTTCAACTGGTGTTGGGTTGCTAGGAGTTCTCTCATGTTGACCTCTTGGTTGTTGTTGTTGATGTCATCATCCTTGATGCTGGAGTCTCTTGGAGAAGTCATCTGTTTGGGTTGGAGGGGATTAGAATAGGCAAAAGATTTTTCTAAGGAATCAATTTTATTCACACACATCACAAATCACACAAGCAATGTGCAAGCAATCACAAACAAACACTCCACTCAAACAACAGTTTCAAGCACATACTTAGGCAACAAAATATTTTTGTTACACCACATAAGTTGGTGGGTTTGACTTAACTAAAATATGGTGGTCCATCTATATGGTTCACTTGTGATCTTTCCATCCTTCTTGGTTGATTCTTCTTGATTGAGATCTTTGTATCCTTGGAGAATGTCTTGTGTCTTGGTCACAAATCTTCAAAGGTGATCATGGTTTCTTCTAAGTTGTGTTTCCTTGGTCTTCAAATCTTGAGCAAGATTTCTTGTCTCACTTGTAGTCCTTAGTGGTATTCCAAGTTGGAAGTCCTTGGTGAAAATGCTGAAAATGCTGAAGTCATTGGAGTTGAAGAAGTTGAAGTCATTAGAGTTGTAGAAGTTGGAGTCATTGGAGTTGATGATGTTGAAGTAGTCCTTTGCTCATGATAAAGTCTTTGGTCATGGGGTAGGCTTTCCATTAAGTTTGAAATAGAAGAGAAGTAGAGTTGAAACCAAAATGGTTGAGGAAAGAGTTTACAAGATTGTTTTGTAAATAAGTTTTTGGAACAAATACAACTCCTATTTTTCTAAGGGTTTTTGTCCAATCCTAGGGTTACAAATCCTACAGGCAACACAATGCTCTGATACCATCTGTAACATCCCCAACCTTTAATAAGATAGAGTCCCCTGTGTTTACAATGCTAGTCCCTGGATCAATAGCTAGCATCCACAGTTTAGATGTAGTATCAAGAAACAAAGGTCATAATATAACTTTATAACTAGGAATAACATAGTTTTATTACATCAATACATAGCTCATCGGCTATTTACATTACATTGCAGCGGAATAACTATAGTCATGGGTCCTTCATCTTCAAAGTGCCACAGGCAGATGTTGGTTGTAGACTTTGTAATCCTAATCAATCAATCCTCACTAAAACAATCAACCCTGCAACATAACAAGTTACAGCCACAAGGGTCAATACATTTGAATTGTATTGGCAAGTGATACTTTGGTAGTATAGTGGAGTCTATCATCTATATGCATTTGGCTAAGTGGAGTTGAGGCTTGCATTGCTCAAAATAGATTTTTCCCTAACCTTTTGAAAATACTAAATTTTATTTTGACAAAAACCACCAAGGCATCTATCAACAAGACTGAAGATCCTCTCAAGGCATCTTCCAATCAAAGATTGAAGATTTTCTTGGCAAAAACAATTTCCCAATCTAAGATTTTGAGATCCTTGTACCAAGCCATCTCTCCATCAAAGATTGAAGAATTTCACACAACCCTTGTTCACCCACAAGTTTTATTTTAGAAATTGGAGTGATGAGATTCTTGATTGCTTCCATGTCTTGATGCTCAAATTGTCCTTTTCCAGGGACATGGCTAAGTACTTAGATTTTACACTCTGCAGAGGTGGTGCACTTTCCCCACAAGACTTGGTTTCCCAAGACAAAATCTTTCAGAAGCTTTCCCTTAGACCAACATGGACGCGCTCCAACCTATCAATCACTACCACCCACTGTCCATGTGGCTAAGTTCTTGCAACCTATATGATCATGGCAGAGCCCATATTGCCAAGTGGTTGCACTTGAAGCTTCTCAACATTTGACATCTCAAATCTCTTTGTTTCCTGGGTGGCCATCCACAAGTGAGATACACAAGCCAAGTCCATGGCCTTGTGAACCACTCAACACAAACCATTCCTTCCATTTCCACCCAGGTGATTCATTAACTTAGTTGTTTTATTAAACAAAACACAAGTCCATAGACTTAGAAATTTTCATAGCATGAATATATATCCCACCCAGGTTTTCTATTAGCTAGGCTAAGCTTGATAGTAATAGGATTCTTAACTTAGGAAAATCCTTCTAAGGATTCATTCTACTAGTTTTCCTATAGCAAGGTCTATACTTAGCAAAAAAAACATGCAAGTTTTACTAGGCAAAAACACTAATGCATATTGAAAATAATGGGATAGATAGTATGAAGTATCACTTGCCTTTTTGGTAGAGGGTATAGGTTCACTCCTTGTCCTTGCAACACTCACACTCTTCAAGTCACTACAATCAATCAAGCAAGGCACAAACTCAATCTACCAATCAAGCAAATCAACACACATAAAATAACAAAGTCAAAGAAATGCATGCAAGCATGCCAAGCTTTGCTTTGTTTGCAAAAGTGGTTCCTAGTGGGTCATAGACATTTGGGTACATCTAAGTCATACATAAGCATGCAAAGGTTGGTTCTATTGTAGGGATGGTCTTCACTAGGCTTCTAAACTTTGTAAGTTCCAAATTGGTCATTTACCAAAATGGCAAAGTCATTTGCAAAGAGGGTCTCTACTAGATTCCTAAACTTTGTAAGATCCAAATTGGTCATTTACCAAAGTGGCAAAGTTGTTAGCAAAAGGTTTCACCTCAAAACCATTTGCAAAACAAAGTGTTATTCTATGTGGTGTAGAAATATTTCTACTAGGGTATTAACCTATAGGTTTCACCAAATGAGTTGCTATTGCAAAAACTTGGTGTTTTGGGTCAGTAGGTTTGGTTCAAAACATTTTCTCCAAAGTTTTCTTTATGAAAGCATTTTCATAAACAAAACAAATAGTTTTAGTTACCTAGAAATGGACTAAACTAATTAAGCCATCCTATTCTTTCCCAAAATCACTTTCCAAACTATGGGTTGGTTCCTATGGTCAGTAAGGTCACAACAAACTAATTTGCAAAGGTTTTAACCCTAAAATCATTTTTAAATGATTTTTCTAATGTTAGTAAGCAGACAAAAGAATCTACAAAATCAAACAAGCTAACAAATACTATTTGCTAAACTAAGGGTAGGGTTGGCTAGGGCTTGTCTTGCTGAATCCAACGACATCAAATTTGTAAAATTTGGACGTGTGGATCAAAAGATACAAGGGTTTGAAAATGGCAAAAGTTTCTGTTTTCAAATTCTGTTTTAAACAGAACTGGGGACACGCGACAGGATTCTATTGGACGGTACCGGTTCGGGGTGGATCGGCTCTGTGGAACGTTAGATTAAGTTAGATCACACGGCACAGGGGACATACCCCTTCGCGGTTAGTCATTCTATCGTAACCGATGGATCGGGATCGAACGGCTGCGGCAGGCTCGACCTAAAGTGGGCGGCGCTGCGGTGGCTAGCGGCGGCGGAGCGATCGGTCGGTCATGGTGGCGACGCTACAGGAGTCGAGAGAGAAAAAGGGCATGCTCACCGTGCTCGTAAGAACGTGGGGAAGCTCGAGGTAGTATCTTCCTATCGCGGGGCGTACTGGAGTGAGCTTGATTGCTCGCCGGAGTTGCTGCGGCGGCGGGGCTCTCGGGTTGTCGTCGTTGGCATCGCTATGGATCACGAGAAGACAAACAGAAAGCACTGTAAGACGCGCAAGGGTACAGCGGTGATGCGAGCGTGAAGGAGGAGTGAAGGGGCGGTCTGGTCTTACCGGTGGGGCTCGTCGGAGAGGAAGCAGACGGTGGTGCTCACTGTCGACGACGGAGGCGAGGATAGGGGGCGCCCTAGGTCAAACGGAAGGTGTCGTTAGGTTCGTATGAGCTTGTAGATCATCATCGGGTCAACGAGGATGAGAGGGGAGGTCAGGTTTACCGGGGAGATGTCGCCGCAGTTGGAGCAGACGGTGGCGCTGGCTCGGGGCTTGTTGGAGTCGGGGTTCTGGTGCTCCCGCGGGCGAACTAGGAGTACTAGGAGATGCGTGAGGTCGAGAGGAGTCCACTCGCGTGAAGTAGAGGCAGAGGGGTGGTCGGAGTTGGCCGGAATTGCTGTGACAGCTCGTCGGAGCAGAGGGCGTTCGAGGAGGAAATGGAGCGGCCTGGGGGCGAGCTTGGGGAAGGGGTCTGAGGGAAAACGAAGGAGAGAGCGAGGCGATTAAAAGGGCGTGGTCGCGACGAGAAATTAACGCGGCGTTAAGGCGAATTGATCTCGGCATTCATGGACAGCAATGGCAGCGTCGTCTGGGGAGACAGGGTCGCGGGGAGGACGATGAACAGCTGTCGGTGGGGTCCTCTGGTCAGTGGGAAAAGGAGAGGGAACGGGGTCCACCGGTCATTGACTCTATGGGCTGTTTCGGCGGTGAGAAAAGTAACGCTTCGGGGGAGGGGAGAAGTCTGGGCTGGACTGGCCTTAGTGGGCTGGGCCTGTTTTTTTTTTCTGTCTAACTCTTTTTCTTTTTCTAATTCTTTTTCTGTTTTGAATTTCCAAACAATTATTCAAACAATCAAACAACACTCAATCAAAGTTCAAATCAATTCAAACAAACAGCAAACTTCACTTTGAATTTGGTTCTGTTTGGCAACATAATCCAAATCTCAAAATGAAATAATATTTTTATTTATTTTAAGATCCATTAAATAATTAAATAAAATGGATCTTTGATTTATTAATAGTGTTTGATTTATTTAAATAAAATTTCCATTTGAAATCCAATTATTTCCAAAACCAAACCAGAAGGTTTAATTTGAAAAATAAAAGAATACTTGGAAACTTATTTAAATAAATAAGTTTTGGTGTTTAATTAAAATGGGAAAGCCTTTACTTAAATAAAATTGGATATTTAAATCCTTATTATTTTATTTAAATAATCCTTTACTCATTTTAATCAAAGCAAAACCTTTTAATAAAAGATTTCAAAGTAGTAATAAAATACTTGGTGTTCATTTAAAATGGGAAAAGCCTTTTACTTAAATAAAATTGGATATTTAAATCCTTATTATTTTATTTAAATAAACTTTTACTCATTTTATCAAAACAAAATATTTTATTACAAAAGTTTGGCCAAAATTAATTTGGCTCACCTTTTCATTTGAAAACAAAGTCTTTTATTAAAAGATCCAAATAGTATTTCCAAAACAATTTATTTTTTTCCTTTATTAAATGTTTATTTTTTTAATCCCCTTAGGATTTGGATTTTGGATTTATTTTCCAAATGTTTAAATTACAGATACATTCATTGAGGAATGCAATTCCCTTGATTTGGATTTTGTTGAATTCAAACTTTAGAATCCCATCTTTAACAAACTTTGGCTAAACTTTTCCTTTTAGAAACAAAAGTTTCTTTTCACCCTGATTTTCAACAAAATTTATTTTGTTTATTTTATTTTTCACATTACAAGATTTGGAAAATCTTGGGATGTGACAGTGTTCTTTATATAAACCACATGGATCCACCAGTGTCATTGGATGTGTATTCTTTTCATAAACCACATGGATCCACCAGTGTCATTCCATGTGTGTTCTTTTAATAAACCACATGGATCCACCAGTGTCATTGCATGTATGTTCTGTTCATAAACCACCACTAGAGTCATTGCATGTGTGTTCTTTTCCTAAACCACATGGATCCACTAATGTCATTACATGTGTGTTCTTTTCATAAACCACATGGATCCACTAGAGTTCATTGCATGTGTGTTCATTTCATAAACCACATGGATCCAACACATTGGATGTTTGTTCTTTTCATAAACCACCACTAGATTCATTGCATGTGCGTTCTTTTCATAAACCACATGGATCCACCACTGTCATTGCATGTGTGTTCTTTTCATAAACCACCATTAGAGTCATTACATGTGTCTTCTTTTCATAAACCACATGGATCCACCAGTGTCATTGCATGTGTGTTCTTTTCATAAACCACATCTATATTTCATTACATGTGTTTTTTCATAAACCACATGGATCCACCAGTATCATTGCATGTGTGTTCTTTTCATAAACCACCACTAGAGCCATTACATGTGTGTTCTTTTCATAAACCACATGGATCCACCAGTGTCATGGCATGTGTGTTCTTTTCATAAACCACATGGATCCACCAGTGTCATTACATGTGTGTTCTTTTCATGAACAATATGGATCCACTAGTGTCACTGGATGTGTGTTCTTATCATAAACCACATCTAGAGTCATTGCATGTGTGTTCTTTTCATAAACCACATGGATCGACTAGAGTCATTGCATGTGTGTTCTTTTCATAAATCACGTATGGATCTAGTAGAGTCATTGCATGTGTGTTCTTCTCCTAAACCACCACTATAATTCATTGCATTTGTGTTCTTTTCATAAACCATATGGATCCACCAGTGTCATTGTATGTGTGTTCTTTTCATAAACCACCACTAGACTCATTGCATGTGTGTTCTTTTCATAAACCACATGGATCCACCATTGTCATTGCATTTGTGTTCTTTTCATAAACCACCACTAGAGTCATTGCATGTGTGTTCTTTTCATAAAGCACACGGATCCACCAGTGTCATTGAATGTGTGTTCTTTTCCTAAACCACATATGGATCCACTAGAGTCATTGCATGTGTGTTCTTTTCATAAACCACATGGATCCACCAGTGTCATTGCACGTGTTTTCTTTTCATAAACCACATGGAACCACCAGAGTCATTGCATGTGTGTTCTTTTCATAAACCACATCTACAATCATTGCATGTGTGTACTTTTCATAAACCACCACTAGACTCATTGCATGTGTGTTCTTTTCATGTACCACATGGATCCACTAGAGTCATTGCATGTGTGTTCTTTTCATAAACCACATGGATCCACTAGAGTTCATTGCATTTGTGTTCATTTCATGAACCACAACTAGAGTCATTGCATGTGTGTTCTTTTCATAAACCACATTTATCCACCAGTGTCATTACATGTGTGTTCTTTTCATAAACCACAACTAGAGTCATTGCATGTGTGTTCTTTTCATAAACCACATGGATCCACCAGTGTCATTGAATGTGTGTTAATTTTGTAAACAACATATGGATCCACCAGAGTTATTGCATGTGTGTTCTTTTCATAAACCACATGGATCCACCTGTGTCATTGGATGTGTGTTCTTTTCATAAACCACCACTAGAGTCATTGCATGTGTGTTCTTTATATAAACCACATGGATCCACCAGTGTCATTGGATGTGTGTTCTTTTCATAAACCACATGGATCCACCAGTGTCATTCCATGTGTGTTCTTTTAATAAACCACATGGATCCACCAGTGTCATTGCATGTATGTTCTGTTCATAAACCACCACTAGAGTCATTGCATGTGTGTTCTTTTCCTAAACCACATGGATCCACTAATGTCATTACATGTGTGTTCTTTTCATAAACCACATGGATCCACTAGAGTTCATTGCATGTGTGTTCATTTCATAAACCACATGGATCCACCACATTGGATGTTTGTTCTTTTCATAAACCACCACTAGAGTCATTGCATGTGTGTTCTTTTCATAAACCACATGGATCCACCACTGTCATTGCATGTGTGTTCTTTTCATAAACCACCATTAGAGTCATTACATGTGTCTTCTTTTCATAAACCACATGGATCCACCAGTGTCATTGCATGTGTGTTCTTTTCATAAACCACATCTATATTTCATTACATGTGTTTTTTCATAAACCACATGGATCCACCAGTATCATTGCATGTGTGTTCTTTTCATAAACCACCACTAGAGCCATTACATGTGTGTTCTTTTCATAAACCACATGGATCCACCAGTGTCATTGCATGTGTGTTCTTTTCATAAACCACATGGATCCACCAGTGTCATTACATGTGTGTTCTTTTCATGAACAATATGGATCCACTAGTGTCACTGGATGTGTGTTCTTTTCATAAACCACATCTAGAGTCATTGCATGTGTGTTCTTTTCATAAACCACATGGATCGACTAGAGTCATTGCATGTGTGTTCTTTTCATAAATCGCGTATGGATCTAGTAGAGTCATTGCATGTGTGTTCTTCTCCTAAACCACCACTATAATTCATTGCATTTGTGTTCTTTTCATAAACCATATGGATCCACCAGTGTCATTGTATGTGTGGTCTTTTCATAAACCACCAGTAGACTCATTGCATGTGTGTTCTTTTCATAAACCACATGGATCCACCATTGTCATTGCATTTGTGTTCTTTTCATAAACCACCACTAGAGTCATTGCATGTGTGTTCTTTTCATAAAGCACACGGATCCACCAGTGTCATTGAATGTGTATTCTTTTCCTAAACCACATATGGATCCACTAGAGTCATTGCATGTGTGTTCTTTTCATAAACCACAACTAGAGTCATTGCATGTGTGTTCTTTTCATAATCCACATGGATCCACCAGTGTCATTGCATGTGTGTTCTTTTCATAAACCACATGGAACCACCAGAGTCATTGCATGTGTGTTCTTTTCATAAACCACATCTACAATCATTGCATGTGTGTACTTTTCATAAACCACCACTAGACTCATTGCATGTGTGTTCTTTTCATGTACCACATGGATCCACTAGAGTCATTGCATGTGTGTTCTTTTCATAAACCACATGGATCCACTAGAGTTCATTGCATTTGTGTTCATTTCATGAACCACAACTAGAGTCATTGCATGTGTGTTCTTTTCATAAACCACATGTATCCACCAGTGTCATTACATGTGTGTTCTTTTCATAAACCACAACTAGAGTCATTGCATGTGTGTTCTTTTCATAAACCACATGGATCCACCAGTGTCATTGAATGTGTGTTAATTTTGTAAACAACATATGGATCCACTAGAGTTATTGCATGTGTGTTCTTTTCATAAACCACATGGATCCACCTGTGTCATTGGATGTGTGTTCTTTTCATAAACCACCACTAGAGTCATTGCATGTGTGTTCTTTATATAAACCACATGGATCCACCAGTGTCATTGGATGTGTGTTCTTTTCATAAACCACATGGATCCACCAGTGTCATTCCATGTGTGTTCTTTTAATAAACCACATGGATCCACCAGTGTCATTGCATGTATGTTCTGTTCATAAACCACCACTAGAGTCATTGCATGTGTGTTCTTTTCCTAAACCACATGGATCCACTAATGTCATTACATGTGTGTTCTTTTCATAAACCACATGGATCCACTAGAGTTCATTGCATGCGTGTTCATTTCATAAACCACATGGATCCACCACATTGGATGTTTGTTCTTTTCATAAACCACTACTAGAGTCATTGCATGTGTGTTCTTTTCGTAAACCACATGGATCCACCACTGTCATTGCATGTGTGTTCTTTTCATAAACCACCATTAGAGTCATTAGATGTGTCTTTTTTTCATAAACCACATGGATCCACCAGTGTCATTGCATGTGTGTTCTTTTCATAAACCACATCTATATTTCATTACATGTGTTTTTTCATAAACCACATGGATCCACCAGTATCATTGCATGTGTGTTCTTTTCATAAACCACCACTAGAGCCATTACATGTGTGTTCTTTTCATAAACCACATGGATCCACCAATGTCATTGCATGTGTGTTCTTTTCATAAACCACATGGATCCACCAGTGTCATTACATGTGTGTTCTTTTCATGAACAATATGGATCCACTAGTGTCACTGGATGTGTGTTCTTTTCATAAACCACATCTAGAGTCATTGCATGTGTGTTCTTTTCATAAACCACATGGATCGACTAGAGTCATTGCATGTGTGTTCTTTTCATAAATCACGTATGGATCTAGTAGAGTCATTGCATGTGTGTTCTTCTCGTAAACCACCACTAGAGTTCATTGCATGTGTGTTCTTTTCATAAACCACATAGATCCACCAGTGTAATTGCATGTGTGTTCTTTTCATAAACCAGCACTAGAGTCATTGCATGTGTGTTCTTTTCATAAACCACATGGATCGACTAGAGTCATTGCATGTGTGTTCTTTTCATAAATCACGTATGGATCTAGTAGAGTCATTGCATATGCGTTCTTCTCCTAAACCACCACTAGAATTCATTGCATTTGTGTTCTTTTCATAAACCATATGGATCCACCAGTGTCATTGTATGTGTGTTCTTTTCATAAACCACCACTAGACTCATTGCATGTGTGTTCTTTTCATAAACCACATGGATCCACCATTGTCATTGCATTTGTGTTCTTTACATAAACCACCACTAGAGTCATTGCATGTGTGTTCTTTTCATAAAGCACACGGATCCACCAGTGTCATTGAATGTGTGTTCTTTTCCTAAACCACATATGGATCCACTAGAGTCATTGCATGTGTGTTCTTTTCATATACCACAACTAGAGTCATTGCATGTGTGTTCTTTTCATAATCCACATGGATCCACCAGTGTCATTGCATGTGTGTTCTTTTCATAAACCACATGGATCCACCAGAGTCATTGCATGTGTGTTCTTTTCATAAACCACATCTACAATCATTGCATGTGTGTACTTTTCATAAACCACCACTAGACTCATTGCATGTGTGTTCTTTTCATGTACCACATGGATCCACTAGAGTCATTGCATGTGTGTTCTTTTCATAAACCACATGGATCCACTAGAGTTCATTGCATTTGTGTTCATTTCATGAACCACAACTAGAGTCATTGCATGTGTGTTCTTTTCATAAACCACATGTATCCACCATTGTAATTACATGTGTGTTCTTTTCATAAACCACAACTAGAGTCATTGCATGTGTGTTATTTTCATAAACCACATGGATCCACCAGTGTTATTGAATGTGTGTTAATTTTGTAAACAACATATGGATCCACTAGAGTTATTGCATGTGTGTACTTTTCATAAACCACATGGATCCACCTGTGTCATTGGATGTGTGTTCTTTTCATAAACCACCACTAGAGTCATTGCATGTGTGTTCTTTATATAAACCACATGGATCCACCAGTGTCATTGGATGTGTGTTCTTTTCATAAACCACATGGATCCACCAGTGTCATTGCATGTGTGTTCTTTTAATAAACCACATGGATCCACCAGTGTCATTGCATGTATGTTCTGTTCATAAAACACCACTAGAGTCATTGCATGTGTGTTCTTTTCCTAAACCACATGGATCCACTAATGTCATTACATGTGTGTTATTTTCATAAACCACATGGATCCACTAGAGTTCATTGCATGTGTGTTCATTTCATAAACCACATGGATCCACCACATTGGATGTGTGTTCTTTTCATAAACCACCACTAGAGTCATTCCATGTGTGTTCTTTTCATAAACCACATGGATCCACCACTATCATTGCATGTGTGTTCTTTTCATAAACCACCATTAGAGTCATTACATGTGTATTCTTTTCATAAACCACATGGATCCACCAGTGTCATTGCATGTGTGTTCTTTTCATAAACCACATCTATATTTCATTACATGTGTTTTTTCATAAACCACATGGATCCACCAGTATCATTGCATGTGTGTTCTTTTCATAAACCACCACTAGAGCCATTACATGTGTGTTCTATTCATAAACCACATGGATCCACCAGTGTCATTGCATGTGTGTTCTTTTCATAAACCACATGGATCCACCAGTGTCATTGCATGTGTGTTCTTCTCCTAAACCACCACTAGAATTCATTGCATTTGTGTTCTTTTCATAAACCACATGGATCCACCAGTGTCATTGCTTGTGTTTTCTTTTCATAAACCACAAGGATCCACCACTGTCATTGCATGTGTGTTCTTTTCGTAAACCACATCTAGAGTGATTGCATGTGTGTACTTTTCATAAACCACCACTAGAGTCATTGCATATGTGTTCTTTTCATGTACCACATGGATCCACTAGAGTCATTGTATGTGTGTTCTTTTCATAAACCACATGGATCCACTAGAGTTCATTGCATTTGTTTTCATTTCATAAACCACAACTAGAGTCATTGCATGTGTGTTCTTTTCATAAACGACATGTATCCACTAGTGTCATTACATGTGTGTTCTTTTCATAAACCACAACTAGAGTCATTGCATGTGTGTTCTTTTCATAAACCACATGGATCCACCAGTGTCATTGAATTGTGTTATTTGTGTAAACCACATATGGATACACTAGAGTCATTGCATGTGTGTTCTTTTCATAAACCACATGGATCCACCTGTGTCATTGGATGTGTGTTCTTTTCATAAACCACCACTAGAGTCATTGAATGTGTGTTCTTTTCATAAACCACATGGATCCACCAGTGTCATTGGATGTGTGTTCTTTTCATAAACCACATGGATCCACAAGTGTCATTGCATGTATGTTCTGTTCATAAACCACCACTAGAGTCATTGCATGTGTGTTCTTTTCATAAACCACATGGATCCACTAATGTCATTACATGTGTGTTCTTTTCATCAACCACATGGATCCACTAGAGTTCATTGCATGTGTGTTCTTTTCATAAACCACATGGATCCACCACATTGGATGTGTGTTCTTTTCATAAACCAGCACTAGAGTCATTGCATGTGTGTTCTTTTCATAAACCACATGGATCCACCACTGTCATTGCATGCGTGTTCTTTTCATAAACCACCATTAGAGTCATTACATGTGTGTTCTTTTCATAAACCACATGGATCCACAAGAGTCATTGCATGTGTGTTCTTTTCATAAACCATATCTAGAGTCATTGCATGTGTGTACTTTTCATAAACCACCACTAGAGTCATTGCATATGTGTTCTTTTCATGTACCACATGGATCCACTAGAGTCATTGCATGTGTGTTATTTTCATAAACCACATGGATCCACTAGAGTTCATTGCATCTGTGTTCATTTCATAAACCACAACTAGAGTCATTGCATGTGTGTTCTTTTCATAAACCACATGGATCCAATAGGGTCATTGCATGTGAGTTCTTTTCATAAACCACCACTAGAGTCATTGCATGTGTGTTATTTTCTTGAACCACATGGATACACCAGTGTCATTGCATGTGTGTTCTTTTCATAAACCACCACTAGAGTCATTGCATGTGTGTTATTTTCATGAACCACATGGATACACCAGTGTCATTGCATATGTGTTCTTTTCATAAACCACATCTATATTTCATTGCATGTGTGTTCTTTTCATAAACCACATGGATCCACCAGTGTCATTGCATGTGTGTTCTTTTCATAAACCACCGCTAGAGTCATTACATGTGTGTTCTTTTCATAAACCACATGGATCCACCAGTGTCATTTCATGTGTGTTATTTTCATGAACCACATGGATCCACCAGTGTCATTACATGTGTGTTCTTTTCATAAACAACATGGTTCCACTAGTGTCATTACATGTGTGTTATTTTCAAAAACCACATCTAGAGTCATTGCATGTGTGTTCTTTTCATAAACCACATGGATCGACTAGAGTCATTGCATGTGTGTTCTTTTCATAAATCACATATGGAACCAGTAGAGTTATTGCATGTGTGTTCTTCTCCTAAACCAGCACTAGAATTCATTGCATTTGTGTTCTTTTCATAAACCATATGGATCCACCAGTGTCATTGTATGTGTGTTCTTTTCATAAACCACCACTAGAGTCATTGCATGTGTGTTCTTTTCATAAACCACATGGATCCACCACTGTCATTGCATTTGTGTTCTTTTCATAAACCACCACTAGAGTCATTGCATGTGTGTACTTTTCATAAACCACAACTAGAGTCATTGCATGTGTGTTCTTTTCATAATCCACATGGATCCACCAGTGTCATTGCATGTGTGTTCTTTTCATACACCACATGGATCCACCAGAGTCATTGCATGTGTGTTCTTTTCATAAACCACATCTAGAGTCATTGCATGTGTGTACTTTTCATAAACGACCACTAGAGTCATTGCATGTGTGTTCTTTTCATGTACCACATGGATCCACTAGAGTCATTGCATGTGTGTTCTTTTCATAAACCACATGGATCCACTAGAGTTCATTGCATTTGTGTTCATTTCATAAACCACAACTAGAGTCATTGCATGTGTGTTCTTTTCATAAACGACATGTATCCACTAGTGTCATTACATGTGTGTTCTTTTCATAAACCATAACTAGAGTCATTGCATGTGTGTTCTTTTCATAAACCACATGGATCCACCAGTGTCATTGAATTGTGTTATTTTTGTAAACCACATATGGATACACTAGAGTCATTGCATGTGTGTTCTTTTCATAAACCACATGGATCCACCTGTGTCATTGGATGTGTGTTCTTTTCATAAACCACCACTAGAGTCATTGAATGTGTGTTCTTTTCATAAACCACATGGATCCACCAGTGTCATTGCATGTGTGTTCTTTTCATAAACAACATGGATCCACAAGTGCCATTGCATGTATGTTCTGTTCATAAACCACCACTAGAGTCATTGCATGTGTGTTCTTTTCATAAACCACATGGATCCACTAATGTCATTACATGTGTGTTCTTTTCATAAACCACATGGATCCACTAGAGTTCATTGCATGTGTGTTCTTTTCATAAACCACATGGATCCACCACATTGGATGTGTGTTCTTTTCATAAACCAGCACTAGAGTCATTGCATGTGTGTTATTTTCATAAACCACATGGATCCACCACTGTCATTGCATGTGTGTTCTTTTCATAAACCACCATTATTGTCATTACATGTGTGTTATTTTCATAAACCACATGGATCCACCACTGTCATTGCATGTGTGTTCTTTTCATAAACCACCATTAGAGTCATTACATGTGTGTTATTTTCATAAACCACATGGATCCACTAGTGTCATTGGATGTGTGTTCTTTTTCTAAACAACATGGATCCACTAGAGTCATTGCATGTGTGTTCTTCTCCTAAACCACCACTAGAGTCATTACATGTGTGTTCTTTTCATAAACCACATAGATCCACTAGAGTCATTGCATGTGTGTTCTTTTCATAAACCACATATGGATCCATTAGAGTCAGTGTATGTTAGTTCTTCTCCTAAACCACCACTAGAGTTCATTGCATGTGTGTTCTTTTCATAAACCACATGGATCCAATAGGGTCATTGCATGTGAGTTCTTTTCATAAACCACCACTAGAGTCATTGCATGTGTGTTATTTTCTTGAACCACATGGATACACCAGTGTCATTGCATGTGTGTTCTTTTCATAAACCACCACTAGAGTCATTGCATGTGTGTTATTTTCATGAACCACATGGATACACCAGTGTCATTGCATATGTGTTCTTTTCATAAACCACATCTATATTTCATTGCATGTGTGTTCTTTTCATAAACCACATGGATCCACCAGTGTCATTGCATGTGTGTTCTTTTCATAAACCACCGCTAGAGTCATTACATGTGTGTTCTTTTCATAAACCACATGGATCCACCAGTGTCATTTCATGTGTGTTATTTTCATGAACCACATGGATCCACCAGTGTCATTACATGTGTGTTCTTTTCATAAACAACATGGATCCACTAGTGTCATTACATGTGTGTTATTTTCAAAAACCACATCTAGAGTCATTGCATGTGTGTTCTTTTCATAAACCACATGGATCGACTAGAGTCATTGCATGTGTGTTCTTTTCATAAATCACATATGGAACCAGTAGAGTTATTGCATGTGTGTTCTTCTCCTAAACCAGCACTAGAATTCATTGCATTTGTGTTCTTTTCATAAACCATATGGATCCACCAGTGTCATTGTATGTGTGTTCTTTTCATAAACCACCACTAGAGTCATTGCATGTGTGTTCTTTTCATAAACCACATGGATCCACCACTGTCATTGCATTTGTGTTCTTTTCATAAACCACCACTAGAGTCATTGCATGTGTGTACTTTTCATAAACCACAACTAGAGTCATTGCATGTGTGTTCTTTTCATAATCCACATGGATCCACCAGTGTCATTGCATGTGTGTTCTTTTCATAAACCACATGGATCCACCAGAGTCATTGCATGTGTGTTCTTTTCATAAACCACATCTAGAGTCATTGCATGTGTGTACTTTTCATAAACGACCACTAGAGTCATTGCATGTGTGTTCTTTTCATGTACCACATGGATCCACTAGAGTCATTGCATGTGTGTTCTTTTCATAAACCACATGGATCCACTAGAGTTCATTGCATTTGTGTTCATTTCATAAACCACAACTAGAGTCATTGCATGTGTGTTCTTTTCATAAACGACATGTATCCACTAGTGTCATTACATGTGTGTTCTTTTCATAAACCATAACTAGAGTCATTGCATGTGTGTTCTTTTCATAAACCACATGGACCCACTAATGTCATTACATGTGTGTTCTTTTCATAAACCACATGGATCCACTAGAGTTCATTGCATGTGTGTTCTTTTCATAAACCACATGGATCCGCCACATTGGATGTGTGTTCTTTTCATAAACCAGCACTAGAGTCATTGCATGTGTGTTATTTTCATAAACCACATGGATCCACCACTGCCATTGCATGTGTGTTATTTTCATAAACCACTATTAGAGTCATTACATGTGTGTTCTTTTCATAAACCACATGGATCCACTAGTGTCATTGGATGTGTGTTCTTTTTCTAAACCACATGGATCCACTAGAGTCATTGCATGTGTGTTCTTCTCCTAAACCACCACTAGAGTCATTACATGTGTGTTCTTTTCATAAACCACATAGATCCACTAGAGTCATTTCATGTGTGTTCTTTTCATAAACCACATATGGATCCATTAGAGTTAGTGTATGTTAGTTCTTCTCCTAAACCACCACTAGAGTTCATTGCATGTGTGTTCTTTTCATAAACCACATAGATCCACCAGTGTAATTGCATGTGTGTTCTTTTCATAAACCACCACTAGAGTCATTGCATGTGTGTTCTTTTCATAAACCACATGGATCCACCACTGTCATTGCATTTGTGTTCTTTTCATAAACCACCACTAGAGTCATTGCATGTGTGTACTTTTCATAAACCACAACTAGAGTCATTGCATGTGTGTTCTTTTCATAATCCACATGGATCCACCAGTGTCATTGCATGTGTGTTCTTTTCATACACCACATGGATCCACCAGAGTCATTGCATGTGTGTTCTTTTCATAAACCACATCTAGAGTCATTGCATGTGTGTACTTTTCATAAACGACCACTAGAGTCATTGCATGTGTGTTCTTTTCATGTACCACATGGATCCACTAGAGTCATTGCATGTGTGTTCTTTTCATAAACCACATGGATCCACTAGAGTTCATTGCATTTGTGTTCATTTCATAAACCACAACTAGAGTCATTGCATGTGTGTTCTTTTCATAAACGACATGTATCCACTAGTGTCATTACATGTGTGTTCTTTTCATAAACCATAACTAGAGTCATTGCATGTGTGTTCTTTTCATAAACCACATGGATCCACCAGTGTCATTGAATTGTGTTATTTTTGTAAACCACATATGGATACACTAGAGTCATTGCATGTGTGTTCTTTTCATAAACCACATGGATCCACCTGTGTCATTGGATGTGTGTTCTTTTCATAAACCACCACTAGAGTCATTGAATGTGTGTTCTTTTCATAAACCACATGGATCCACCAGTGTCATTGCATGTGTGTTCTTTTCATAAACAACATGGATCCACAAGTGCCATTGCATGTATGTTCTGTTCATAAACCACCACTAGAGTCATTGCATGTGTGTTCTTTTCATAAACCACATGGATCCACTAATGCCATTACATGTGTGTTCTTTTCATAAACCACATGGATCCACTAGAGTTCATTGCATGTGTGTTCTTTTCATAAACCACATGGATCCACCACATTGGATGTGTGTTCTTTTCATAAACCAGCACTAGAGTCATTGCATGTGTGTTATTTTCATAAACCACATGGATCCACCACTGTCATTGCATGTGTGTTCTTTTCATAAACCACCATTAGAGTCATTACATGTGTGTTATTTTCATAAACCACATGGATCCACCACTGTCATTGCATGTGTGTTCTTTTCATAAACCACCATTAGAGTCATTACATGTGTGTTATTTTCATAAACCACATGGATCCACTAGTGTCATTGGATGTGTGTTCTTTTTCTAAACAACATGGATCCACTAGAGTCATTGCATGTGTGTTCTTCTCCTAAACCACCACTAGAGTCATTACATGTGTGTTCTTTTCATAAACCACATAGATCCACTAGAGTCATTGCATGTGTGTTCTTTTCATAAACCACATATGGATCCATTAGAGTCAGTGTATGTTAGTTCTTCTCCTAAACCACCACTAGAGTTCATTGCATGTGTGTTCTTTTCATAAACCACATGGATCCAATAGGGTCATTGCATGTGAGTTCTTTTCATAAACCACCACTAGAGTCATTGCATGTGTGTTATTTTCTTGAACCACATGGATACACCAGTGTCATTGCATGTGTGTTCTTTTCATAAACCACCACTAGAGTCATTGCATGTGTGTTATTTTCATGAACCACATGGATACACCAGTGTCATTGCATATGTGTTCTTTTCATAAACCACATCTATATTTCATTGCATGTGTGTTCTTTTCATAAACCACATGGATCCACCAGTGTCATTGCATGTGTGTTCTTTTCATAAACCACCGCTAGAGTCATTACATGTGTGTTCTTTTCATAAACCACATGGATCCACCAGTGTCATTTCATGTGTGTTATTTTCATGAACCACATGGATCCACCAGTGTCATTACATGTGTGTTCTTTTCATAAACAACATGGATCCACTAGTGTCATTACATGTGTGTTATTTTCAAAAACCACATCTAGAGTCATTGCATGTGTGTTCTTTTCATAAACCACATGGATCGACTAGAGTCATTGCATGTGTGTTCTTTTCATAAATCACATATGGAACCAGTAGAGTTATTGCATGTGTGTTCTTCTCCTAAACCAGCACTAGAATTCATTGCATTTGTGTTCTTTTCATAAACCATATGGATCCACCAGTGTCATTGTATGTGTGTTCTTTTCATAAACCACCACTAGAGTCATTGCATGTGTGTTCTTTTCATAAACCACATGGATCCACCACTGTCATTGCATTTGTGTTCTTTTCATAAACCACCACTAGAGTCATTGCATGTGTGTACTTTTCATAAACCACAACTAGAGTCATTGCATGTGTGTTCTTTTCATAATCCACATGGATCCACCAGTGTCATTGCATGTGTGTTCTTTTCATAAACCACATGGATCCACCAGAGTCATTGCATGTGTGTTCTTTTCATAAACCACATCTAGAGTCATTGCATGTGTGTACTTTTCATAAACGACCACTAGAGTCATTGCATGTGTGTTCTTTTCATGTACCACATGGATCCACTAGAGTCATTGCATGTGTGTTCTTTTCATAAACCACATGGATCCACTAGAGTTCATTGCATTTGTGTTCATTTCATAAACCACAACTAGAGTCATTGCATGTGTGTTCTTTTCATAAACGACATGTATCCACTAGTGTCATTACATGTGTGTTCTTTTCATAAACCATAACTAGAGTCATTGCATGTGTGTTCTTTTCATAAACCACATGGATCCACCAGTGTCATTGAATTGTGTTATTTTTATAAACCACATATGGATACACTAGAGTCATTACATGTGTGTTCTTTTCATAAACCACATGGATCCACCTGTGTCATTGGATGTGTGTTCTTTTCATAAACCACCACTAGAGTCATTGAATGTGTGTTCTTTTCATAAACCACATGGATCCACCAGTGTCATTGGATGTGTGTTCTTTTCATAAATTACATGGATCCACAAGTGCCATTGCATGTATGTTCTGTTCATAAACCACCACTAGAGTCATTGCATGTGTGTTCTTTTCATAAACCACATGGATCCACTAATGTAATTACATGTGTGTTCTTTTCATAAACCACATGGATCCACTAGAGTTCATTGCATGTGTGTTCTTTTCATAAACCACATGGATCCACCACATTGGATGTGTGTTCTTTTCATAAACCAGCACTAGAGTCATTGCATGTGTGTTATTTTCATAAACCACCATTAGAGTCATTACATGTGTGTTCTTTTCATAAACCACATGGATCCACCAGAGTCATTGCATGTGTGTTCTTTTCATAAACCACATCTAGAGTCATTGCATGTGTGTACTTTTCATAAACCACCACTAGAGTCATTGCATATGTGTTCTTTTCATGTACCACATGGATCCACTAGAGTCATTGCATGTGTGTTATTTTCATAAACCACATGGATCCACTAGAGTTCATTGCATTTGTGTTCATTTCATAAACCACAACTAGAGTCATTGCATGTGTGTTCTTTTCATAAACGACATGTATCCACTAGTGTCATTACATGTGTGTTCTTTTCATAAAACACAACTAGAGTCATTGCATGTGTGTTCTTTTCATAAACCACATGGATCAACCAGTGTCATTGAATTGTGTTATTTTTGTAAACCACATATGGATACACTAGAGTCATTGCATGCGTGTTCTTTTCATAAACCACATGGATCCACATGTGTCATTGGATGTGTGTTCTTTTCATAAACCACCACTAGAGTCATTGAATGTGTGTTATTTTCATAAACCACATGGATCCACCAGTGTCATTGGATGTGTGTTCTTTTCATAAACCACATGGATCCACAAGTGTCATTGCATGTATGTTATGTTCATAAACCACCACTAGAGTCATTGCATGTGTGTTCTTTTCATAAACCACATGGACCCACTAATGTCATTACATGTGTGTTCTTTTCATAAACCACATGGATCCACTAGAGTTCATTGCATGTGTGTTCTTTTCATAAACCACATGGATCCGCCACATTGGATGTGTGTTCTTTTCATAAACCAGCACTAGAGTCATTGCATGTGTGTTATTTTCATAAACCACATGGATCCACCACTGCCATTGCATGTGTGTTATTTTCATAAACCACTATTAGAGTCATTACATGTGTGTTCTTTTCATAAACCACATGGATCCACTAGTGTCATTGGATGTGTGTTCTTTTTCTAAACCACATGGATCCACTAGAGTCATTGCATGTGTGTTCTTCTCCTAAACCACCACTAGAGTCATTACATGTGTGTTCTTTTCATAAACCACATAGATCCACTAGAGTCATTTCATGTGTGTTCTTTTCATAAACCACATATGGATCCATTAGAGTTAGTGTATGTTAGTTCTTCTCCTAAACCACCACTAGAGTTCATTGCATGTGTGTTCTTTTCATAAACCACATAGATCCACCAGTGTAATTGCATGTGTGTTCTTTTCATAAACCACCACTAGAGTCATTGCATGTGTGTTCTTTTCATAAACCACATGGATCCACCACTGTCATTGCATTTGTGTTCTTTTCATAAACCACCACTAGAGTCATTGCATGTGTGTACTTTTCATAAACCACAACTAGAGTCATTGCATGTGTGTTCTTTTCATAATCCACATGGATCCACCAGTGTCATTGCATGTGTGTTCTTTTCATACACCACATGGATCCACCAGAGTCATTGCATGTGTGTTCTTTTCATAAACCACATCTAGAGTCATTGCATGTGTGTACTTTTCATAAACGACCACTAGAGTCATTGCATGTGTGTTCTTTTCATGTACCACATGGATCCACTAGAGTCATTGCATGTGTGTTCTTTTCATAAACCACATGGATCCACTAGAGTTCATTGCATTTGTGTTCATTTCATAAACCACAACTAGAGTCATTGTATGTGTGTTCTTTTCATAAACGACATGTATCCACTAGTGTCATTACATGTGTGTTCTTTTCATAAACCATAACTAGAGTCATTGCATGTGTGTTCTTTTCATAAACCACATGGATCCACCAGTGTCATTGAATTGTGTTATTTTTGTAAACCACATATGGATACACTAGAGTCATTGCATGTGTGTTCTTTTCATAAACCACATGGATCCACCTGTGTCATTGGATGTGTGTTCTTTTCATAAACCACCACTAGAGTCATTGAATGTGTGTTCTTTTCATAAACCACATGGATCCACCAGTGTCATTGCATGTGTGTTCTTTTCATAAACAACATGGATCCACAAGTGCCATTGCATGTATGTTCTGTTCATAAACCACCACTAGAGTCATTGCATGTGTGTTCTTTTCATAAACCACATGGATCCACTAATGTCATTACATGTGTGTTCTTTTCATAAACCACATGGATCCACTAGAGTTCATTGCATGTGTGTTCTTTTCATAAACCACATGGATCCACCACATTGGATGTGTGTTCTTTTCATAAACCAGCACTAGAGTCATTGCATGTGTGTTATTTTCATAAACCACATGGATCCACCACTGTCATTGCATGTGTGTTCTTTTCATAAACCACCATTAGAGTCATTACATGTGTGTTATTTTCATAAACCACATGGATCCACCACTGTCATTGCATGTGTGTTCTTTTCATAAACCACCATTAGAGTCATTACATGTGTGTTATTTTCATAAACCACATGGATCCACTAGTGTCATTGGATGTGTGTTCTTTTTCTAAACAACATGGATCCACTAGAGTCATTGCATGTGTGTTCTTCTCCTAAACCACCACTAGAGTCATTACATGTGTGTTCTTTTCATAAACCACATAGATCCACTAGAGTCATTGCATGTGTGTTCTTTTCATAAACCACATATGGATCCATTAGAGTCAGTGTATGTTAGTTCTTCTCCTAAACCACCACTAGAGTTCATTGCATGTGTGTTCTTTTCATAAACCACATGGATCCAATAGGGTCATTGCATGTGAGTTCTTTTCATAAACCACCACTAGAGTCATTGCATGTGTGTTATTTTCTTGAACCACATGGATACACCAGTGTCATTGCATGTGTGTTCTTTTCATAAACCACCACTAGAGTCATTGCATGTGTGTTATTTTCATGAACCACATGGATACACCAGTGTCATTGCATATGTGTTCTTTTCATAAACCACATCTATATTTCATTGCATGTGTGTTCTTTTCATAAACCACATGGATCCACCAGTGTCATTGCATGTGTGTTCTTTTCATAAACCACCGCTAGAGTCATTACATGTGTGTTCTTTTCATAAACCACATGGATCCACCAGTGTCATTTCATGTGTGTTATTTTCATGAACCACATGGATCCACCAGTGTCATTACATGTGTGTTCTTTTCATAAACAACATGGATCCACTAGTGTCATTACATGTGTGTTATTTTCAAAAACCACATCTAGAGTCATTGCATGTGTGTTCTTTTCATAAACCACATGGATCGACTAGAGTCATTGCATGTGTGTTCTTTTCATAAATCACATATGGAACCAGTAGAGTTATTGCATGTGTGTTCTTCTCCTAAACCAGCACTAGAATTCATTGCATTTGTGTTCTTTTCATAAACCATATGGATCCACCAGTGTCATTGTATGTGTGTTCTTTTCATAAACCACCACTAGAGTCATTGCATGTGTGTTCTTTTCATAAACCACATGGATCCACCACTGTCATTGCATTTGTGTTCTTTTCATAAACCACCACTAGAGTCATTGCATGTGTGTACTTTTCATAAACCACAACTAGAGTCATTGCATGTGTGTTCTTTTCATAATCCACATGGATCCACCAGTGTCATTGCATGTGTGTTCTTTTCATAAACCACATGGATCCACCAGAGTCATTGCATGTGTGTTCTTTTCATAAACCACATCTAGAGTCATTGCATGTGTGTACTTTTCATAAACGACCACTAGAGTCATTGCATGTGTGTTCTTTTCATGTACCACATGGATCCACTAGAGTCATTGCATGTGTGTTCTTTTCATAAACCACATGGATCCACTAGAGTTCATTGCATTTGTGTTCATTTCATAAACCACAACTAGAGTCATTGCATGTGTGTTCTTTTCATAAACGACATGTATCCACTAGTGTCATTACATGTGTGTTCTTTTCATAAACCATAACTAGAGTCATTGCATGTGTGTTCTTTTCATAAACCACATGGATCCACCAGTGTCATTGAATTGTGTTATTTTTATAAACCACATATGGATACACTAGAGTCATTACATGTGTGTTCTTTTCATAAACCACATGGATCCACCTGTGTCATTGGATGTGTGTTCTTTTCATAAACCACCACTAGAGTCATTGAATGTGTGTTCTTTTCATAAACCACATGGATCCACCAGTGTCATTGGATGTGTGTTCTTTTCATAAATTACATGGATCCACAAGTGCCATTGCATGTATGTTCTGTTCATAAACCACCACTAGAGTCATTGCATGTGTGTTCTTTTCATAAACCACATGGATCCACTAATGTAATTACATGTGTGTTCTTTTCATAAACCACATGGATCCACTAGAGTTCATTGCATGTGTGTTCTTTTCATAAACCACATGGATCCACCACATTGGATGTGTGTTCTTTTCATAAACCAGCACTAGAGTCATTGCATGTGTGTTATTTTCATAAACCACCATTAGAGTCATTACATGTGTGTTCTTTTCATAAACCACATGGATCCACCAGAGTCATTGCATGTGTGTTCTTTTCATAAACCACATCTAGAGTCATTGCATGTGTGTACTTTTCATAAACCACCACTAGAGTCATTGCATATGTGTTCTTTTCATGTACCACATGGATCCACTAGAGTCATTGCATGTGTGTTATTTTCATAAACCACATGGATCCACTAGAGTTCATTGCATTTGTGTTCATTTCATAAACCACAACTAGAGTCATTGCATGTGTGTTCTTTTCATAAACGACATGTATCCACTAGTGTCATTACATGTGTGTTCTTTTCATAAAACACAACTAGAGTCATTGCATGTGTGTTCTTTTCATAAACCACATGGATCAACCAGTGTCATTGAATTGTGTTATTTTTGTAAACCACATATGGATACACTAGAGTCATTGCATGCGTGTTCTTTTCATAAACCACATGGATCCACATGTGTCATTGGATGTGTGTTCTTTTCATAAACCACCACTAGAGTCATTGAATGTGTGTTATTTTCATAAACCACATGGATCCACCAGTGTCATTGGATGTGTGTTCTTTTCATAAACCACATGGATCCACAAGTGTCATTGCATGTATGTTATGTTCATAAACCACCACTAGAGTCATTGCATGTGTGTTCTTTTCATAAACCACATGGACCCACTAATGTCATTACATGTGTGTTCTTTTCATAAACCACATGGATCCACTAGAGTTCATTGCATGTGTGTTCTTTTCATAAACCACATGGATCCGCCACATTGGATGTGTGTTCTTTTCATAAACCAGCACTAGAGTCATTGCATGTGTGTTATTTTCATAAACCACATGGATCCACCACTGCCATTGCATGTGTGTTATTTTCATAAACCACTATTAGAGTCATTACATGTGTGTTCTTTTCATAAACCACATGGATCCACTAGTGTCATTGGATGTGTGTTCTTTTTCTAAACCACATGGATCCACTAGAGTCATTGCATGTGTGTTCTTCTCCTAAACCACCACTAGAATCATTACATGTGTGTTCTTTTCATAAACCACATAGATCCACTAGAGTCATTTCATGTGTGTTCTTTTCATAAACCACATATGGATCCATTAGAGTTAGTGTATGTTAGTTCTTCTCCTAAACCACCACTAGAGTTCATTGCATGTGTGTTCTTTTCATAAACCACATGGATCCACCAGGGTCATTGCATGTGAGTTCTTTTCATAAACCACCACTAGAGTCATTGCATGTGTGTTATTTTCTTGAACCACATGGATACACCAGTGTCATTGCATGTGTGTTCTTTTCATAAACCACCACTAGAGTCATTGCATGTGTGTTATTTTCATGAACCACATGGATACACCAGTGTCATTGCATATGTGTTCTTTTCATAAACCACATCTATATTTCATTGCATGTGTGTTCTTTTCATAAACCACATGGATCCACCAGTGTCATTGCATGTGTGTTCTTTTCATAAACCACCACTAGAGTCATTACATGTGTGTTCTTTTCATAAACCACATGGATCCACCAGTGTCCTTTCATTTGTGTTATTTTCATGAACCACATGGATCCACCAGTGTCATTACATGTGTGTTCTTTTCATAAACAACATGGATCCACTAGTGTCATTACATATGTGTTATTTTCATAAACCACATCTAGAGTCATTGCATGTGTGTTCTTTTCATAAACCACATGGATCGACTAGAGTCATTGCATGTGTGTTCTTTTCATAAATCACATATGGATCCAGTAGAGTTATTGCATGTGTGTTCTTCTCCTAAACCAGCACTAGAATTCATTGCATTTGTGTTCTTTTCATAAACCATATGGATCCACTAGTGTCATTGTATGTGTGTTCTTTTCATAAACCACCACTAGAGTCATTGCATGTGTGTTCTTTTCATAAACCACATGGATCCACCACTGTCATTGCATTTGTGTTCTTTTCATAAACCACCACTAGAGTCATTTCATGTCTGTACTTTTCATAAACCACAACTAGAGTCATTGCATGTGTGTTCTTTTCATAATACACATGGATCAACCAGTGTCATTGCATGTGTGTACTTTTCATAAACCACATGGATCCACCAGAGTCATTGCATGTGTGTTCTTTTCATAAACCACATCTAGAGTCATTGCATGTGTGTACTTTTCATAAACCACCACTAGAGTCATTGCATGTGTGTTCTTTTCATGTACCACATGGATCCACTAGAGTCATTGCATGTGTGTTCTTTTCATAACCCACATGGATCCACTAGAGTTCATGGCATTTGTGTTCATTTCATAAACCACCACTAGAGTCATTGCATGTGTGTTCTTTTCATAAACGACATGTATCCACTAGTGTCATTACATGTGTGTTCTTTTCATAAACCACAACTAGAGTCATTGCATGTGTGTTCTTTTCATAAACCACATGGATCCACCAGTGTCATTGAATTGTGTTATTTTAGTAAACCACATATGGATACACTAGAGTCATTGCATGTGTGTTCTTTTCATAAACCACATGGATCCACCTGTGTCATTTGATGTGTGTTCTTTTCATAAACCACCACTAGAGTCATTGAATGTGTGTTCTTTTCATAAACCACATGGATCCACCAGTGTCATTGGATGTGTGTTCTTTTCATAAACCACATGGATCCACAAGTGTCATTGCATGTATGTTCTGTTCATAAACGACCACTAGAGTCATTGCATGTGTGTTCTTTTCATAAACCACATGGATCCACTAATGTCATTACATGTGTTGTCTTTTCATAAACCACATGGATCCACTAGAGTTCATTGCATGTGTGTTCTTTTCATAAACCACATGGATCCACCACATTGGATGTGTGTTCTTTTCATAAACCAGCACTAGAGTCATTGCATGTGTGTTATTTTCATAAACCACATGGATCCACCACTGTCATTGCATGTGTGTTCTTTTCATAAACCACCATTAGAGTCATTACATGTGTGTTCTTTTCATAAACCACATGGATCCACTAGTGTCATTGGATGTGTGTTGTTTTTCTAAACCACATGGATCCACTAGACTCATTGCATGTGTAGTCTTCTCCTAAACCACCACTAGAGTCATTACATGTGTGTTCTTTTCATAAACCACAAGGATCCACTAGAGTTATTGCATGTGTGTTCTTTTCATCAACCACATATGGATCCATTAGAGTCAGTGTATGTGAATTCTTCTCCTAAACCACCACTAGAGTTCATTGCATGGGTGTTCTTTTCATAAACCACATGGATCCACCAGGGTCATTGCATGTGAGTTCTTTTCATAAACCACCACTAGAGTCATTGGATGTGTGTTATTTTCTTGAACCACATGGATACACCAGTGTCATTGCATGTCTGTTCTTTTCATAAACCACCACTAGAGTCATTGCATGTGTGTTATTTTCATGAACCACATGGATACACTAGTGTCATTGCATATGTGTTCTTTTCATAAACCACATCTATATTTCATTGCATGTATGTTCTTTTCATAAACCACATGGATCCACTAGTGTCATTGCATGTGTGTTCTTTTCATAAACCACCACTAGAGTCATTACATGTGTGTTCTTTTCATAAACCTCATGGATCCACCAGTGTCATTTCATGTGTGTTATTTTCATGAACCACATGGATCCACCAGTGTCATTACATGTGTGTTATTTTCATAAACAACATGGATCCACTAGTGTCATTACATGTGTGTTATTTTCATAAA
Organism: Avena sativa; assembly: GCA_916181665.1. NCBI lineage: Eukaryota > Viridiplantae > Streptophyta > Magnoliopsida > Poales > Poaceae > Avena > Avena sativa. Next base: position 509,629,975 of record OV702289.1, read on the forward strand.
CCACATCTAGAGTCATTGCATGTGTGTTCTTTTCATAAACCACATGGATCGACTAGAGTCATTGCATGTGTGTTCTTTTCATAAATCACATATGGATCTAGTAGAGTTATTGCATGTGTGTTCTTTTCATAAATCACATATGGATCGACTAGAGTCATTGCAAGTGTGTTCTTTTCATAAATCACATATGGATCCAGTAGATTATTGAATGTGTGTTCTTCTCCTAAACCACCACTAGAATTCATTGCATTTGTGTTCTTTTCATAAACCATATCGATCCACCAGTGTCATTGTATGTTTGTTCTTTTCATAAACCACCACTAGAGTCATTGCATGTGTGTTCTTCTCATAAACCACATGGATCCACCACTGTCATTGCATTTGTGTTCTTTTCATAAACCACCACTAGAGTCATTGCATGTGTGTTCTTTTCATAAAGCACACGGATCCACCAGTGTCATTGAATGTGTGTTCTTTTCCTAAACCACATATGGATCCACTAGAGTCATTGCATGTGTGTTCTTTTCATAAACCACAACTAGAGTCATTGCATGTGTGTTCTTTTCATAATCCACATGGATCCACCAGTGTCATTGCATGTGTGTTCTTTTCATAAACCACATGGATCCACCAGAGTCATTGCATGTGTGTTCTTTTCATAAACCACATCTACAATCATTGCATGTGTGTACTTTTCATAAACCACCACTACACTCATTACATGTGTGTTCTTTTCATGTACCACATGGATCCACTAGAGTCATTACGTGTGTGTTCTTTTCATAAACCACATGGATCCACTAGAGTTCATTTCATTTGTGTCCATTTCATGAACCACAACTAGAGTCATTGCATGTGTGTTCTTTTCATAAACCACATGTATCCACTAGTGTCATTACATGTGTGTTCTTTTCATAAACCACAACTAGAGTCATTGCATGTGTGTTCTTTTCATAAACCACATGGATCCACCAGTGTCATTGAATGTGTGTTATTTTTGTAAACAACATATGGATGCACCTGTGTCATTGCATGTGTGTTCTTTTCATAAACCACATGGATCCACCTGTGTCATTGGATGTGTGTTCTTTTCATAAACCACCTCTAGAGTCATTGCATGTGTGTTCTTTTCATAAACCACATGGATCCACCAGTGTCATTGGATGTGTGTTCTTTTCATAAACCACATGGATCCACCAGTGTCATTGCATGTGTGTTCTTTTAATAAACCACATGGATCCACCAGTGTCATTGCATGTATGTTCTGTTCATAAACCACCACTAGAGTCATTGCATGTGTGTTCTTTTCATAAACCACATGGATCCACTAATGTCATTACATGTGTGTTCTTTTCATAAACCACATGGATCCACGAGAGTTCATTGCATGTGTGTTCTTTTCATAAACCACATGGATCCACCTCATTGGATGTGTGTTCTTTTCATAAACCACCACTAGAGTCATTGCATGTGTGTTCTTTTCATAAACCACATGGATCCACCACTGTCATTGCATGTGTGTTCTTTTCATAAACCACCATTAGAGTCATTACATGTGTCTTCTTTTCATAAACCACATGGATCCACCAGTGTCATTGCATGTGTGTTCTTTTGATAAACCACATCTATATTTCATTACATGTGTTTTTTTCATAAACCACATGGATCCACCAGTATCATTGCATGTGTGTTCTTTTCATAAAGCACCACTAGAGCCATTACATGTGTGTTCTTTTTATAAACCACATGGATCCACCAGTGTCATTGCATGTGTGTTCTTTTCATAAACCACATGGATCCACCAGTGTCATTACATGTGTGTTCTTTCCATAAACCACATGGATCGACTAGAGTCATTGCATGTGTGTTCTTTTCATAAATCACGTATGGATCTAGTAGAGTCATTGCATGTGTGTTCTTCTCCTAAACCACCACTAGAGTTCATTGCATGTGTGTTCTTTTCATAAACCACATAGATCCACCAGTGTAATTGCATGTGTGTTCTTTTCATAAACCACCACTAGAGTCATTGCATGTGTGTTCTTTTCATAAACCACATGGATCCACTAGTGTCATTGGATGTGTGTTCTTTTTCTAAACCACATGGATCCAGTAGATTCATTGCATGTGTGTTCTTCTCCTAAACCACCACTAGAGTCATTACATGTTTGTTCTTTTCATAAACCACATGGATCCACTAGATTCATTGCATGTGTGTTCTTTTCATAAACCACATATGGATCCATTAGAGTCACTGTATGTTAGTTCTTCTCCTAAACCACCACTAGAGTTCATTGCATGTGTGTTCTTTTCATAAACCACATGGATCCACCACTGTCATTGCATGTGTGTTCTTTTCATAAACCACCACTAGAGTCATTGCATGTCTATTCTTTTCATAAACCACATGGATCCACCAGGGTCATTGCATGTGAGTTCTTTTCATAAACCACCACTAGAGTCATTGCACGTGTGTTATTTTCATGAACCACATGGATACACCAGTGTCATTTCATGTGTCTTCTTTTCATAAACCACATCTATATTTCATTGAATGTGTGTTCTTTTCATAAACCACATGGATCCACCAATGTCATTGCATGTGTGTTCTTTTCATAAACCACCACTAGAGTCATTACATGTGTGTTCTTTTCATAAACCACATGGATCCACCAGTGTCATTTCATGTGTGTTATTTTCATGAACCACATGGATCCACCAGTGTCACTACATGTGTGTTCTTTTCATAAACAACATGGATCCACTAGTGTCATTACATGTGTGTTCTTTTCATAAACCACATGGACCGACTAGAGTCATTGCATGTGTGTTCTTTTCATAAATCACATATGGATCTAGTAGAGTTATTGCATGTGTGTTCTTCTCCTAAACCACCACTAGAATTTATTGCATTTGTGTTCTTTTCATAAACCATATGGATCCACCAGTGTCATTGTGTCACATCCCAAGATTTTTCAAATCTTGTAATGTGAAAAATAAATAAACAAAATAAATTATTGTTGAATTTTGGGGTGAAAAGAAACTTTTGTTCTAAAAGGAAACTTAAAATCCCATCTTGAGCAAACTTTGGTTAAGGTTTGAATTCAACAAATCCAAATCAAGTGAAATGCATTCCTCAATGAATGTATCTGGAAATTTAATCATTTGGAAAATAAATCCAAAACCCTAAACCCTAATGGAAGAAAATCATTTTCCAAAGTTATCTCCAAATCCATGGATTTGATCCATACCAAAATTGATCAACAAATATTCACAAAGGATCAAGAAAGACTATAGAAGTTGGTTTCACTCAAATTGGAACCATAAATAAAATCTTATGAATATAATAAGATAAGGAAATTGAATTTCCAAAGCTAATAAAGCCCTTACCAAAAACCCATACCAATTGGTGAACAAATAATCCTAAAGGGATTTAAAAAAGATAAACAATTAATAAAGAAAGTTTTTATAATTGGAATTACTATTTTGGATCTTTAAGTAAAGAGTTTTGGTTTTCAAAAGAGAAGGTGGATTTATAAATAAAGATTATATTTTAAAGAGCCAAATTAATTTTGGCCAAGCTTTTATAATAAAATATTTTGTTTTGATAAGAAGAGTAAAGGTTTGTTTAAATAAAATAATAAGGATTTGATACCCAAATTTTATTAAAATAAATTAAACCCTATTTTGAATTAATAACTAAGGTCTATTTATTTAATTATTAATAGATCTTAAATGAATAAAAATATTATTTTATTTTGGGATTTGGTTATAAACAGAACCAAGTTCAAAGTTGTGAAGTGTGGTGTTTGTTTGAATTGATTTGGTTGATTGAATCATTTGTTTGAATTTCAAATCAGTAAATTGAAAATAGAAAAGGAAAAAGTTTCAGACAGAAAAAAAATAGAGCAGCCCACCATCTGGCCCAACTAACCCAACAGCAGCCCACCTAGCCCACCTGTTCCCTTGCCCCGAACCGTTTTCTTCACCGCAGAAAGAACCCGCTAAGCAACTGACTGGTGGACCCAACTCCCTTTCCTTCTCTATCGCTGACAAGACGACCCCACGCCACATCATCGTCTCCTTCACCCTCCCCCGCAGACCAGTTCCTCCCCTCGCCGTTTCTGCCGTTGTAAATTCTTGTAAATTCGCGTGAATGCACGAGTTATTATCAACAGCAATGACGCGCCCTTATACGCCCATTCCTCCTCTCTCATTTTCCCCAAGTAGCACTTCCTCTCTGCCCCTAGGCTGTCGCCAATCTCTTCTGCACCGCCGCCGTCTCCGACGAGCTTATCTCTCGATTCCGGCCGAGCCACACCACCTCCTGCCTCCTCGAGCACGCAGCTGTGCTCAGCATTCCCCAGTGAACCTTTCTGCAACCGCAGCTCGCTCGCACGCGTCCCAGAGCGTCGTCAACGTCTTCCCCGAGCCAGCGCCGTCATCTGCCCTCTTCTCCGACGACGTCCCCAGGTAGTACCCGACCTCCCCTCTCATCCCCGTGGACACGATGATGATCTCCAAGCTCATACGAACCTAACAGCACCTTCCGTTTGTCCTAGGGCGCCCCCTATCCTCGCCCTCGACGACCTTCTGAACTGCCCGAAGCCCAGCTCGTCTCCGGCGAGCAATCAAGGACAGCCCCGTGCGCCCCTTCATCAACCAGTACCACGTTGAGCATCAGCAGTGTGCTGCGAACTCGATGAGCACTTTCCCCTCTTTCCTCGCTTCCTATTTCACCAGCGCCGCCGCCGTCTGCCCGTCGCCGCCGCGCACAGCCGCGCAGCACCGCCAGTTAATGGCCATTTGTTTAGGTCCGTTAGATCTAAATCGGGCGAGCAGGATTAGGTCACTTAAACGCCGAAGGGGTATGCTGCCAGAACCGTGCGATCAAGTTGGATCCTACGGTCCGCGTCTGTCAATCCGCACGAAGCGGTACCGTCCAATGAAACCCTACCGCGTGGCACTAGATCTGTTTAAAAGAATTTTTGAATCAGATTTATTTGCAAACTTCAAACCCTTGTAACTTTGGATCCACACGTCCAAAAATTAGAAATTTTATGTCGTTGGATTCAGGAGAGCAAGCCCTAGCCAACCATGCCTTTTGTTTAGTAAAAAGCTTCTGGAAAAATGGTTGTTTTTGCAGAAACATTTGTATGCTTGTTAAGGATGTAAAAATTGTTTAAAAATGATTTTAGGGTTAAAACCTTTGCAAAATGGTTTGTTGTGACCTTACTGACCCTAGGAACCAACCCATGATTTGGAAAATGAATTTGGAAAAGTTTAGAATGGATTAATTGGTTTAGTTCATTTCTAGCTAAATAAAACTATTGAATTTTTTACGAAAATGGTGTGATTTAAACCTACTAACATTGGGAACCACTTTGTGGATTCCAAAATGAATTTGGTGAAACAAAATAAGGATTCTTTGATTTAAAACCATTTCTAGTCAAATAGAAATGTGGTTTAATTATAAAAAATGGTTTTTGAAGAAAACTTTTTGGGAAATGTTTTGTCTTAAAACCTCTGACCCTAAACACCAAGTTTTGTGATTTGAAAACATATTGGGTGAACCCTATAGGCTAATGCCTTAGTAAAAATATTTCTACACCACATACCTTGTTTTGAAAATGGTTTTTGTAGTGAAACCTTTTGCAAATGACTTTGCCACTTTACAAAATGACCAATAGGTGTTATCAAATGTTTATGGCCCATTAGGAACCACTTTTTCAAACAAAACAAAGCTTGGCATGTTGGCATGCATTACCTTGACTTTGTCATTTTATGTGATGTTTTGCTTGATTGGTAGACTGAGTTTGTGCCTTGCTTGATTGATTTGTAGTGACTTGAAGAGTGTGATTGTTGCAAGGACAAGGAGTGAACTTATACCCTCTGCCAAAAAGGCAAGTGATGCTTCATACTTTGTCCCATTATTTTCACTATGCATTAGTGATTTTTTTTCTAAGTAAAACTTGCATGGATTTTTTTTTGCTAAGTATAAACCTTGCTATGGGAAAACCTAGTAGATCAAACCTTAGTAAAATTTCCTAAGTTAAGACCCCTACTACTATCATGCTTAGCTTAGCTAGTAGAAAACAAGGGTGGAATATATATTCACACTATGGAAAATTTCTAAGTCTGAGGACTTGGGTTTTTGTTTAATAAAACAACTAAGTTAATGAATCACCTGGGTGGAATGGTAATTGCTTGGTGGTTTTTGGTTGAGTGGTTCACAAGGCCCATGTTTATGGTTTACCTTGTGTATCTCACTTGTGGATGGCCACCCAGGAACAAAGAGATTTGAGATGTCAAATGTTGAGAAGCTTCAAGTGCAGCCACTTAGCAATATGGGCTCTGCCTGGATCATATAGGTTGCAATAACTTAGCCAAATGGACAGTTGGTGGTAGGGGAATGATAGGTTGGAACGCGTCCATTCTGGTCTAAGGGAAGGCTTCTGAAAGATCTTGTCTTGGTGAAACCAAGTCTTGTGGGGAAAGTGCACCACCTCTGCAGAGTGTAAAATCTAAGTACTTAGCCATGTCCCTCGTAAAGGACAATTTGAGCATCAAGACATGGAAGCTATCAAGAATCTCCTCATCCCAATTTCTAAGTTAAAAACTTGAGGGTGAACAAGGGTTAAAGGATCACCAATTTCTATTGGGAGATACCTTGGGTGTTTTTGTCAAGCAAAAGCTTAGTGTTTTCAAATGATAAGGAAAAATCTATTTTGAGCAATGCAAGCCTAAGCTCCACTTAGCCAAATGCATATAGATGATAGACTCCACTATACTACCATAGTATCACTTGCCAATACAATTCAAATGTATTGACCCTTGTGGCTGTAACTTGTTATGTTACAGGTTTTGTTTGATTTAGTGAAGTGTATTGATTAGGATTACAAAGTCTACAACCAACATGTCTGCCTGTGGCACTTTGAAGATGAAGGACCCCATGCTTATAGATATTCTGCTGCAATGTAATGTAATAGCCAAATGAGCTATGAAAGATGTAATAAACTATTTTATTCCTGGTTATAAAGTTCTATTATGACCTTTGTTTCTCGATATTACATCTTAACTGTGGATGCTAGCTATTGATCCAGGGACTAGCATTGTAAACACAGGGGACTCTACCTTATTAAAGGTTGGGAACCTTACAGATGGTATCAGAGCATTGTGTTGCCTGTACGATTTGTAAACCTAGGATTGGACAAAACCCCTTAGAAGAATAGGAGTTGTATTTGTTCCAAAACTTATTTACAAACAAACTTGTAAACTCTTTCCTCAACCATTTTGGTTTCAACTCTACATCTCTTCCACTTCAACTTGATGGAAAAACCTACCCCATGGCCAAAGACCATACCATGTGCAAAGGACTTCTTCAACACTTTCAACTCTAATGACTTCAACATCTTCAGTATGTTCACCAAGGACTTCCAACTTGGATATCACTAAGGACTACATGTGAGATAAGGAAATCTTGCTCAAGATTTAGAGACTGAGGGAATGCAAAAGTTAGAAAGAGCCTACACCACTTGAAGCATTTGTAACCAAGAGTTTTTCTCAAGGAAACCAACATCTCATGCAAGAAGAAACAACCAAGAGGGGTGGAAAGATCACAAGTAAGCCATATAGATGGACCACCATACTTTAGCTAAGTCAAAACCCACCAACTTATGTGGTGTAACAAAAATTATTTTTGGCTGCCTAAAAATATGCTTGAAACTTGTTGTTTGAGTGGAATGTTTGGTTGTGATTGCTTGCACATTGCTTGAGTGAATTGTGATGTGTGTGATTAGAATTATTTCCTTAGAAATATCTTTCCTATTCTAATCCCTACCCAACCCAAACAGATGACTTCTCCAAGAGACTCCAACATCAAAGATGATGACAACAACAACAACCAAGAGATGCACATGAGAGAACAACTACTAGCAAACCAAACCCAATTAAGCCAAGTGACAACTCAGTTTTTTAGCCAACAATAATGGATTAGACCCAGCCATACAAAGGATTTTGAAACTTCAATCCCAATTGTTGCAAGAGATGGTCACCCAAATGATCAACATGGGAGACAACTCTTCCCAAGGAGTTTGTGACAACAAGGATGACAAGAATATTATTCTAGATGGAGACCCAGCTTGCATTATTTGTGGAAACAAGGACCATACTTCCAAGGAGCATGAAGATCAATGCCCTAACTGTGAAGTGAAACATCCTATTGGACAATGCCCCACTTCTCAAGCTACTTGTTACCTATGTGAAGGAAACAATCATACTCCTATCCAATGCCCTATCTACTCCATGGTGGAACAAAGGAAACAAGAAGGATCCAAGTCTACCAAAGGAAAAGGACCACTCATACCTCTAAACAAGACAACCCAATTCAAAGGATCGAAGAAACCCAAGAAACCAAGACCAGACATGAACCTTGTGCAATGTCGTAAATGTAAGGAAATGGGACACTATTCCAGTGAATGCCCGGAGAACCAGAAAAATAAGGGGATTGACCAAGTGGTGTGCAACAACTGCAAAGAACCAGGCCATTATGTAGCAACTTGTCCACAAGAGCAACGTAAAGAACTCCAGGATATCCACTGTTTCAACTGCAAGAACCTAGGACATTATGCAAGCAACTGTCCAGAAAAGATGAAGAACAAGTTGAACAAGCCTATGGAGAAACTCAACCTTGGCCAATGAGTCAAGCATGGAAACTAAGGACACAAATGCAACTGTTTTCTTAGAGAAAGTTTTCCCAGGATCCCAAGAAGGACAATGTGTAATTTTTGTTTGAAAATTTTTAAGGGTGGTAGTACCCTAGTTGTTTCGAGCCAACTTGTAACCCCTAGCCTTCCCAAATCTCGGGACGAGATTTATTTTAAGGGTGGTAGCCTGTCACATCCCAAGATTTTCCAAATCTTGTAATGTGAAAAATAAATAAACAAAATAAATTATTGTTGAATTTTGGGGCGAAAAGAAACTTTTGTTCTAAAAGGAAACTTAAAATCCCATCTTGAGCAAACTTTGGTTAAAGTTTGAATTCAACAAATCCAAATCAAGTGAAATGCATTCCTCAATGAATGTATCTGGAAATTTAATCATTTGGAAAATAAATCCAAAACCCTAAACCCTAATGGAAGAAAATCATTTTCCAAAGTTATCTCCAAATCCATGGATTTGATCCATACCAAAATTCATCAACAAATATTCACAAAGGATCAAGAAAGACCATATAAGTTGGTTTCACTCAAATTGGAACCATAAATAAAATCTTATGAATATAATAAGATAAGGAAATTGAATTTCCAAAGCTAATAAAGCCCTTACCAAAAACCCATACCAATTGGTGAACAAATAATCCTAAAGGGATTTAAAAAAGATAAACAATTAATAAAGAAAGTTTTTATAATTGGAATTACTATTTTGGATCTTTAAGTAAAGAGTTTTGGTTTTCAAAAGAGAAGGTGGATTTATAAATAAATATTATATTTTAAAGAGCCAAATTAATTTTGGCCAAGCTTTTATAATAAAATATTTTGTTTTGATAAGAAGAGTAAAGGTTTGTTTAAATAAAATAATAAGGATTTGATATCCAAATTTTATTAAAGTAAAGGCTTTTCCCATTTTAAATAAAACACTAAAACTTATTTATTTATTTTAAATAAGTTTTCCAAGGGTTTTTGAATAAAACCTACTGAAAAAGTTTTTGGTTTGGTTTATATTTCGAATAGAGTTTTAAAATAAATTAAACCCTATTTTGAATTAATAACTAAGGTCTATTTATTTAATTATTAATAGATCTTAAATGAATAAAAATATTATTTTATTTTGGGATTTGGTTATAAACAGAACCAAGTTCAAAGTTGTGAAGTGTGGTGTTTGTTTGAATTGATTTGGTTGATTGAATCATTTGTTTGAATTTCAAATCAGTAAATTGAAAATAGAAAAGGAAAAAGTTTCAGACAGAAAAAAAATAGAGCAGCCCACCATCTGGCCCAACTAACCCAACAGCAGCCCACCTAGCCCACCTGTTCCCTTGCCCCGAACCGTTTTCTTCACCGCAGAAAGAACCCGCTAAGCAACTGACTGGTGGACCCAACTCCCTTTCCTTCTCTATCGCTGACAAGACGACCCCACGCCACATCATCGTCTCCTTCACCCTCCCCCGCAGACCAGTTCCTCCCCTCGCCGTTTCTGCCGCTGTAAATTCTTGTAAATTCGCGTGAATGCACGAGTTATTATCAACAGCAATGACGCGCCCTTATACGCCCATTCCTCCTCTCTCATTTTCCCCAAGTAGCACTTCCTCTCTGCCCCTAGGCTGTCGCCAATCTCTTCTGCACCGCCGCCGTCTCCGACGAGCTTATCTCTCGATTCCGGCCGAGCCACACCACCTCCTGCCTCCTCGAGCACGCAGCTGTGCTCAGCATTCCCCAGTAAACCTTTCTGCAACCGCAGCTCGCTCGCGTGCGTCCCAGAGCGTCGGCAACGTCTTCCCCGAGCCAGCGCTGCCGTCTGCCCTCTTCTCCGACGACGTCCCCAGGTAGTACCCGACCTCCCCTGTCATCCCCGTGGACACGATGATGATCTCCAAGCTCATACGAACCTAACAGCACCTTTCGTTTGTCCTAGGGCGCCCCCTATCCTCGCCCTCGACGACCTTCTGAACCGCCCGAAGCCCAGCTCGTCTCCGGCGAGCAATCAAGGACAGCCCCGTGCGCCCCTTCATCAACCAGTACCACGTTGAGCATCAGCAGTGTGCTGCGAACTCGGTGAGCACTTTCCCCTCTTTCCTCGCTTCCTATTTCACCAGCGCTGCCGCCGTCTGCCCGTCGCCTCCGCGCACAGCCGCGCAGCGCCGCCAGTTAATGTCCATTTGTTTAGGTCCGTTAGATCTAAATCGGGCGAGCAGGATTAGGTCACTTAAACGCCGAAGGGGTATGCTGCCAGAACCGTGCGATCAAGTTGGATCCTACGGTCCGCGTCTGTCAATCCGCACGAAGCGGTACCGTCCAATGAAACCCTGCCACGCGACACTAGATCTGTTTAAAAGAATTTTTGAATCTGATTTATTTGCAAACTTCAAACCCTTGTAACTTTGGATCCACACGTCCAAAAATTACAAATTTTATGTCGTTGGATTCAGGAGAGCAAGCCCTAGCCAACCATGCCTTTTGTTTATTAAAAAGCTTCTGGAAAAATGGTTGTTTTTGCAGAAACATTTGTATGCTTGTTAAGGATGTAAAAATTGTTTAAAAATGATTTTAGGGTTAAAACCTTTGCAAAATGGTTTGTTGTGACCTTACTGACCCTAGGAACCAACCCATGATTTGGAAAATGAATTTGGAAAAGTTTAGAATGGATTAATTGGTTTAGTTCATTTCTAGCTAAATAAAACTATTGAATTGTTTACGAAAATGGTGTGATTTAAACCTACTAACATTGGGAACCACTTTGTGGATTCAAAAATGAATTTGGTGAAACAAAATAAGGATTCTTTGATTTAAAACCATTTCTAGTCAAATAGAAATGTGGTTTAATTATAAAAAAATGGTTTTTGAAGAAAACTTTTTGGGAAATGTTTTGTCTTAAAACCTCTGACCCTAAACACCAAGTTTTGTGATTTGAAAACATATTGGGTGAACCCTATAGGCTAATGCCTTAGTAAAAATATTTCTACACCACATACCTTGTTTTGAAAATGGTTTTTGTAGTGAAACCTTTTGCAAATGACTTTGCCACTTTACAAAATGACCAATAGGTGTTATCAAATGTTTATGGCCCATTAGGAACCACTTTTTCAAACAAAACAAAGCTTGGCATGTTGGCATGCATTACCTTGACTTTGTCATTTTATGTGATGTTTTGCTTGATTGGTAGATTGAGTTTGTGCCTTGCTTGATTGATTTGTAGTGACTTGAAGAGTGTGATTGTTGCAAGGACAAGGAGCGAACTTATACCCTCTACCAAAAAGGCAAGTGATGCTTCATACTTTGTCCCATTATTTTCACTATGCATTAGTGATTTTTTTTTCTAAGTAAAACTTGCATGGATTTTTTTTTGCTAAGTATAAACCTTGCTATGGGAAAACCTAGTAGATCAAACCTTAGTAAAATTTCCTAAGTTAAGACTCCTACTACTATCATGCTTAGCTTAGCTAGTAGAAAACAAGGGTGGAATATATATTCACACTATGGAAAATTTCTAAGTCTGAGGACTTGGGTTTTTGTTTAATAAAACAACTAAGTTAATGAATCACCTGGGTGGAATGGTAATTGCTTGGTGGTTTTTGGTTGAGTGGTTCACAAGGCCCATGTTTATGGTTTACCTTGTGTATCTCACTTGTGGATGGCCACCCAGGAACAAAGAGATTTGAGATGTCAAATGTTGAGAAGCTTCAAGTGCAGCCACTTAGCAATATGGGCTCTGCCTGGATCATATAGGTTGCAATAACTTAGCCAAATGGACAGTTGGTGGTAGGGGAATGATAGGTTGGAACGCGTCCATTCTGGTCTAAGGGAAGGCTTCTGAAAGACCTTGTCTTGGTGAAACCAAGTCTTGTGGGGAAAGTGCACCACCTCTGCAGAGTGTAAAATCTAAGTACTTAGCCATGTCCCTCATAAAGGACAATTTGAGCATCAAGACATGGAAGATATCAAGAATCTCCTCATCCCAATTTCTAAGTTAAAAACTTGAGGGTGAACAAGGGTTAAAGGATCACCAATTTCTATTGGGAGATACCTTGGGTGTTTTTGTCAAGCAAAAGCTTAGTGTTTTCAAATGATAAGGAAAAATCTATTTAGAGCAATGCAAGCCTAAGCTCCACTTAGCCAAATGCATATAGATGATAGACTCCACTATACTACCATAGTATCACTTGCCAATACAATTCAAATGTATTGACCCTTGTGGCTGTAACTTGTTATGTTGCAGGTTTTGTTTGATTTAGTGAAGTGTATTGATTAGGATTACAAAGTCTACAACCAACATGTCTGCCTGTGGCACTTTGAAGATGAAGGACCCCATGCTTATAGATATTCTGCTGCAATGTAATGTAATAGCCAAATGAGCTATGAAAGATGTAATAAACTATTTTATTCCTGGTTATAAAGTTCTATTATGACCTTTGTTTCTCGATATTACATCTTAAATGTGGATGCTAGCTATTGATCTAGGAACTAGCATTGTAAACACAGGGGACTCTACCTTATTAAAGGTTGGGAACCCTACACATTGTATGTGTGTTCTTTTCATAAACCACCACTAGAGTCATTGCATGTGTGTTCTTTTCATAAACAACATGGATCCACCACTGTCATTGTATTTGTGTTCTTTTCATAAACCACCACTAGAGTCATTGCATGTGTGTTCTTTTCATAAAGCACACCGATCCACCAGTGTCATTGAATGTGTGTTCTTTTCATAAACCACATATGGATCCACTAGAGTCATTGCATGTGTGTTCTTTTCATAAACCACAACTAGAGTCATTGCATTTGTGTTCTTTTCCTAATCCACATGGATCCACCAGTGTCATTGCATGTGTGTTCTTTTCATAAACCACATGGATCCACCAGAGTCATTGCATGTGTGTTCTTTTCATAAACCACATCTAGAGTCATTGCATGTGTGTAATTTTCATAAACCACCACTAGAGTCATTGCATATGTGTTCTTTTCATGTACCACATGGATCCACTAGAATCATTGCATGTGTGTTCTTTTCATAAACCACATGGATCCACTAGAGTTCATTGCATTTGTGTTCATTTCATAAACCACAACTAGAGTCATTGCATGTGTGTTCTTTTCATAAACGACATGTATCGACTAGTGTCATTACATGTGTGTTCTATTCATAAACCACAACTAGAGTCATTGCATGTGTGTTCTGTTCATAAACCACATGGATCCACCAGTGTCATTGAATTGTGTTATTTTTGTAAACCACATATGGATACACTAGAGTCATTGCATGTGTGTTCTTTTCATAAACCACATGGATCCACCTGTGTCATTGGATGTGTGTTCTTTTCATAAACCACCACTAGAGTCATTGAATGTGTGTTCTTTTCATAAACCACATGGATCCACCAGTGTCATTGGATGTGTGTTATTTTCATAATCCACATGGATCCACAAGTGTCATTGCATGTATGTTCTGTTCATAAACCACCACTAGAGTCATTGCATGTGTGTTCTTTTCATAAACCACATGGATCCACTAATGTCATTACATGTGTGTTCTTTTCATAAACCACATGGATCCACTAGAGTTGATTGCATGTGTGTTCTTTTCATAAACCACATGGATCCACCACATTGGATGTGTGTTCTTTTCATAAACCAGCACTTGAGTCATTGCATGTGTGTTATTTTCATAAACCACAGGGATCCACCACTGTCATTGCATGTGTGTTCTTTTCATAAACCACCATTAGAGTCATTACATGTGTGTTCTTTTCATAAACCACATGGATCCACCAGTGGCATTGCATGTGTGTTCTTTTCGTAAACCACATATATATTTGATTGCATGTGTTTTTTTTCATAAACCACATGGATCCACCAGTAGCATTGCATGTGTGTTCTTTTCATAAACCACCACTAGAGCCATTAAAGTCTGTTCTTTTCATAAACCACATGGATCCACCAGTGTCATTGCATGTGTGTTCTTTTCATAAACCACATGGATCCACCAGTGTCATTACATGTGTGTTCTTTTCATCAACAATATGGATCCACTAGTGTCACTGCATGTGTGTTCTTTTCATAAACCACATCTAGAGTCATTGCATGTGTGTTCTTTTCATAAACCACATGGATCGACTAGAGTCATTGCATGTGTGTTCTTTTCATAAATCACATATGGATCTAGTAGACTCATTACATGTGTGTTCTTCTCCTAAACCACCACTAGAGTTCATTGCATGTGTGTTCTTTTCATAAACCACATGGATCCACCAGTGTAATTGCATGTGTGTTCTTTTCATAAACCACCACTAGAGTCATTGCATGTGTGTTCTTTTCATAAACCACATGGATCCACTAGTGTCATTGGATGTGTGTTCTTTTTATAAACCACATGGATCCACTAGAGTCATTGCATGTGTGTTCTTCTCCTAAACCACCACTAGAGTCATTGCATGTGTGTTATTTTCATAAACCACATGGATCCACCAGGGTCATTGCATGTGAGTTCTTTTCGTAAACCACCACTAGAGTCATTGCATGTGTGTTATTTTCATGAACCACATGGATACACCAGTGTCATTGCATGTGTGTTCTTTTCATAAACCACATCTTTATTTCATTGCATGTGTGTTCTTTTCATAAACCACATGGATCCACCAGTGTCATTGCATGTGTGTTCTTTTCATAAACCACCACTAGAGTCATTACATGTGTGTTCTTTTCATAAACCACATGGATCCACCACTGTCATTTCATGTGTGTTATTTTCATGAACCACATGGATCCACTAGTGTCACTGCATGTGTGTTCTTTTCATAAACAACATTGATCCACTAGTGTCATTACATGTGTGTTCTTTTCGTAAACCAGATCTATAGTCATTGCATGTGTGTTCTTTTCATAAACCACATGGATCGACTAGAGTCATTGGATGTGTGTTCTTTTCATAAATCACATATGGATATAGTTGAGTCATTGCATGTGTGTTCTTCTCCTAAACCACCACTACAATTCATTGCATTTGTGTTCTTTTCATAAACCATATGGATCCACCAGTGTCATTGCATGTGTGTTCTTTTCATAAACCACCACTAGAGTCGTTGCATGTGTGTTCTTTTCATAAACCACATGGATCCACTAGTGTCATTGGATGTGTGTTCTTTTTCTAAACCACATATGGATCCATTAGAGTCACTGTATGTTAGTTCTTCTCCTAAACCACCACTAGAGTTCATTGCATGTGTGTTCTTTTCATAAACCACATGGATCCACCACTGTCATTGCATGTGTGTTCTTTTCATAAACCACCACTAGAGTCATTGCATGTGTGTTCTTTTCATAAACCACATGGATCCACCAGGGTCATTGCATGTGAGTTCGTTTCATAAACCACCACTAGAGTCATTGCATGTGTGCTCTTTTCATAAACCACATGGATCCACCAGGGTCATTGCATGTGAGTTCTTTTCATAAACTACCACTAGAGTCATTGCATGTGTATTATTTTCATGAACCACATGGATACACCAGTGTCATTGCATGTGTGTTCTTTTCATAAACCACATCTATATTGCATTGCATGTGTGTTATTTTCATAAACCACATGGATCCACCAGTGTCATTGCATGTGTGTTCTTTTCATAAACCACCACTAGAGTCATTACATGTGTGTTCTTTACATAAACCACATGGATACACCAGTGTCATTTCATGTGTGTTATTTTCATAAACCACATGGATCCACCAGTGTCACTACATATGTGTTCTTTTCATAAACAACATGGATCCACTGGTGTCATTACATGTGTGTTCTTTTCATAAACAACATCTAGAGTCATTGCATGTGTGTTCTTTTCATAAACCACATGGATCGACTAGAGTCATTGCATGTGTGTTCTTTTCATAAATCACATATGGATCCAGTAGAGTTATTGCATGTGTGTTCTTCTCCTAAACCACCACTAGAATTCATTGCATTTGTGTTCTTTTCATAAACCATATGGATCCACCAGTGTCATTATATGTGTGTTCTTTTCATAACCCACCACTAGAGTCATTGCATGTGTGTTCTTTTCATAAACCACATGGATCCACCACTATCATTGCATTTGTGTTCTTTTCATAAACCACCACTAGAGTCATTGCATGTGTGTTCTCTTCATAAATCACACGGATCCACCAGTGTCATTGAATGTGTGTTCTTTTCCTAAACCACATATGGATCCACTAGAGTAATTGCATGTGTGTTCTTTTCATAAACCACAACTAGAGTCATTGCATGTGGGTTCTTTTGATAAACCACATGGATCCACTAGTGTCATTGGATGTGTGTTCTTTTTCTAAACCACATGGATCCACTAGAGTCATTGCATGTGTGTTCTTCTCCTAAACCAGCACTAGAGTCATTACATGTGTGTTCTTTTCATAAACCACATGGATCCACTAGAGTCATTGCTTGTGTGTTCTTTTCATAAACCACATATGGATCCATTAGAGTCACGGTATGTTAGTTCTTCTCCTAAACCACCACTAGAGTTCATTGCATGTGTGTTCTTTTCATAAACCACATGGATCCACCACTGTCATTGCATGTGTGTTCTTTTCATAAACCACCACTAGAGTCATTGCATGTGTGTTCTTTTCATAAACCACATGGATCCACCAGGGTCATTGCATGTGAGTTCGTTTCATAAACCACCACTAGAGTCATTGCATGTGTGTTCTTTTCTTAAACCACATAGATACACTAGTGTCATTGCATGTGTGTTCTTTTCATGAACCACCACTAGAGTCATTGCATGTGTGTTCTTTTCAGAAAGCACACGGATCCACTAGTGTCATTGAATGTGTGTTCTTCTCCTAAACCACATATGGATCCACTAGAGTAATTGCATGTGTGTTCTTTTCATAAACCACAACTAGAGTCATTGTATGTGTGTTCTTTTCATAAACCACATGGATCCACTAGTGTCATTGGATGTGTGTTCTTTTTCTAAACCACATGGATCCACTAGAGTTATTGCATGTGTGTTCTTCTCCTAAACCAGCACTAGAGTCATTACATGTGTGTTCTTTTCATAAACTACATGGATCCACTAGAGTCATTGCATGTGTGTTCTTTTCATAAACCACATATGGATCCATTAGAGTCACTGTATGTTAGTTCTTCTCCTAAACCACCACTAGAGTTCATTGCATGTGTGTTCTTTTCATAAACCACATGGATCCACCACTGTCATTGCATGTGTGTTCTTTTCATAAACCACCACTAGAGTCATTGCATGTGTGTTCTTTTCATAAACCACATGGATCCACCAGGGTCATTGCATGTGAGTTCTTTTCATAAACCACCACTAGAGTCATTGCATGTGTGTTATTTTCTTGAACCACATGGATACACCAGTGTCATTGCATGTGTGTTCTTTTCATAAACCACATCTATATTTCATTGCATGTGTGTTCTTTTCATAAACCACATGAATCCACCAGTGTCATTGCATGTGTGTTCTTTTCATAAACCACCACTAGAGTCATTACATGTGTGTTCTTTTCATAAACCACATGGATCCACCAGTGTCATTTCATGTGTGTTATTTTCATGAACCACATGGATCCACCAGTGTCACTACATGTGTGTTCTTTTTATAAAAAACATGGATCCACTAGTGTCATTACATGTGTGTTCTTTTCATAAACCACATCTAGAGTCATTGCATGTGTGTTCTTTTTATAAACCACATGGATCGACTAGAGTCATTGCATGTGTGTTGTTTTCATAAATCACATATGGATCCAGTAGAGTTATTGCATGTGTGTTCTTCTCCTAAACCACCACTAGAATTCATTGCATTTGTGTTCTTTTCATAAACCATATGGATCCTCCAGTGTCATTGTATGTGTGTTCTTTTCATAAACCACCACTAGAGTCATTGCATGTGTGTTATTTTCATAAACCACATGGATCCACCACTTTCATTGCATTTGTGTTCTTTTCATAAACCACCATTAGAGTCATTGCATGTGTGTTCTTTTCATAAAGCACACGGATCCACCAGTGTCATTGAATGTGTGTTCTTTTCCTAAACCACATATGGATCCACTAGAGTAATTACATGTGTGTTCTTTTCATAAACCACAACTAGAGTCATTGCACGTGTGTTCTTTTCCTAATCCACATGGATCCACCAGTGTCATTGCATGTGTGTTCTTTTCATAAACCATATGGATCCACCAGAGTCATTGCATGTGTGTTCTTTTCATAAACCACATCTAGAGTCATTGCATGTGTGTACTTTTCATAAACCACCACTAGAGTCATTGCATATGTGTTCTTTTCATGTACCACATGGATCCACTAGAGTCATTGCATGTGTGTTCTTTTCATAAACCACATGGATCCACTAGAGTTCATTGCATTTGTGTTCATTTCATAAACCACAACTAGAGTCATTGCATGTGTGTTCTTTCCATAAACCACATGTATCCACTAGTGTCATTACATGTGTGCTCTTTTCATAAACCACAACTAGAGTCATTGCATGTGTGTTCTTTTCATAAACCACATGGATCCACCAGTGTCATTGAATTGTGTTATTTTTGTAAACCACATATGGATGCACTAGAGTCATTACATGTGTGTTCTTTTCATAAACCACATGGATCCACCTGTGTCATTGGATGTGTGTTCTTTTCATAAACCACCACTAGAGTCATTGAATGTGTGTTCTTTTCATAAACCACATGGATCCACCAGTGTCATTGGATGTGTGTTCTTTTCATAAACCACATGGATCCACAAGTGTCATTGCATGTATGTTCTGTTCATAAACCACCACTAGAGTCATTGCATGTGTGTTCTTTTCATAAACCACATGGATCCACTAATGTCATTACATGTGTGTTCTTTTCATAAACCACATGGATCTGCTAGAGTTGATTGCATGTGTGTTCTTTTCATCAACCACATGGATCCACCACATTGGATGTGTGTTCTTTTCATAAACCAGCAATAGAGTCATTGCATGTGTGTTATTTTCATAAACCACATGGATCCACGACTGTCATTGCATGTGTGTTCATTTCATAAACCACCATCAGAGTCATTACATGTTTGTTCTTTTCATAAACCACATGGATCCACCAGTGGCATTGCATGTGTGTTCTTTTCGTAAACCACATCTATATTTGATTGCATGTGTTTTTTTTCATAAACCACATGGATCCACCAGTATCATTGCATGTGTGTTCTTTTCATAAACCACCACTAGAGCCATTACATGTCGGTTCTTTTCATAAACCACATGGATCCACCAGTGTCATTGCATGTGTGTTCTTTTCATAAACCACATGGATCCACCAGTGTCATTACATGTGTGTTCTTTTCATAAACCACATATGGATCCATTAGAGTCACGGTATGTTAGTTCTTCTCCTAAACCACCACTAGAGTTCATTGCATGTGTGTTCTTTTCATAAACCACATGGATCCACCACTGTAATTGCATGTGTGTTCTTTTCATAAACCACCACTAGAGTCATTGCATGTGTGTTCTTTTCATAAACCACATGGATCCACCAGGGTCATTGCATGTGAGTTCTTTTCATAAACCACCACTAGAGTCATTGCATGTGTGTTATTTTCTTGAACCACATAGATACACCTGTGTCATTGCATGTGTGTTCTTTTCGTGAACCACCACTAGAGTCATTGCATGTGTGTTCTTTTCAGAAAGCACACGCATCCACCAGTGTCATTGAATGTGTGTTTTCTCCTAAACCACATATGGATCCACTAGAGTAATTGCATGTGTGTTCTTTTCATAAACCACAACTAGAGTCATTGTATGTGTGTTCTTTTCATAAACCACATGGATCCACTAGTGTCATTGGATGTGTGTTATTTTTCTAAACCACATGGATCCACTAGAGTTATTGCATGTGTGTTCTTCTCCTAAACCAGCACTAGAGTCATTACATGTGTGTTCTTTTCATAAACCACATGGATCCACTAGCGTCATTGCATGTGTGTTCTTTCCATAAACCACATATGGATCCATTAGAGTCACTGTATGTTAGTTCTTCTCCTAAACCACCACTAGAGTTCATTGCATGTGTGTTCTTTTCATAAACCACATGGATCCACCACTGTCATTGCATGTGTGTTCTTTTCATAAACCACCACTACAGTCATTGCATGTGTGTTCTTTTCATAAACCACATGGATCCACCAGGGTCATTGCATGTGAGTTCTTTTCATAAACCACCACTAGAGTCATTGCATGTGTGTTATTTTCTTGAACCACATGGATACACCAGTGTCATTGCATGTGTGTTCTTTTCATAAACCACATCTATATTTCATTGCATGTGTGTTCTTTTCATAAACCACCACTAGAGTCATTACATGTGTGTTCTTTTCATAAACCACATGGATCCACCAGTGTCATTTCATGTGTGTTATTTTCTTGAACCACATGGATCCACCAGTGTCACTACATGTGTGTTCTTTTCATAAACAACATGGATCCACTAGTGTCATTACATGTGTGTTCTTTTCATAAACCACATCTAGAGTCATTGCATGTGTGTTCTTTTCATAAACCACATGGATCGACTAGAGTGATTGCATGTGTGTTCTTTTCATAAATCACATATGGATCCAGTAGAGTTATTGCATGTGTGTTCTTCTCCTAAACCACCACTAGAATTCATTGCATTTGTGTTCTTTTCATAAACCATATGGATCCTCCAGTGTCATTGTATGTGTGTTCTTTTCATAAACCACCACTAGAGTCATTGAATGTGTGTTCTTTTCATAAAACACATGGATCCACCACTTTCATTGTATTTGTGTTCTTTTCATAAACCACCATTAAAGTCATTGCATGTGTGTTCTTTTCATAAAGCACACGGATCCACCTGTGTCATTGAATGTGTGTTCTTTTCCTAAACCACATATGGATCCACTAGAGTCATTGCATGTGTGTTCTTTTCATAAACCACAACTAGTCATTGCATGTGTGTTCTTTTCCTAATCCACATGGATCCACCAGTGTCATTGCATGTGTGTTCTTTTCATAAACCAGATGGATCCACCAGAGTCATTGCATGTGTGTTCTTTTCATAAACCACATCTGGAGTCATTGCATGTGTGTACTTTTCATAAACCACCACTAGAGTCATTGCATATGTGTTCTTTTCATGTACCACATGGATCCACTAGAGTCATTGCATGTGTGTTCTTTTCATAAACCACATGGATCCACTAGAGTTCATTGCATTTGTGTTCATTTCATAAACCACAACTAGAGTCATTCCATGTGTGTTCTTTCCATAAACCACATGTATCCACTAGTGTCATTACATGTGTGCCCTTTTCATAAACCACAACTAGAGTCATTGCATGTGTGTTCTTTTCATAAACCACATGGATCCACCAGTGTCATTGAATTGTGTTATTTTTGTAAACCACATATGGATGCACTAGAGTCATTGCATGCGTGTTCTTTTCATAAACCACATGGATCCACCTGGGTCATTGGATGTGTGTTCTTTTCATAAACAACCACTAGAGTCATTGAATATGTGTTCTTTTCATAAACCACATGGATCCACCAGTGTCATTGGATGTGTGTTCTTTTCATAAACCACATGGATCCACAAGTGTCATTGCATGTATGTTCTGTTCATAAACCACCACTAGAGTCATTGCATGTGTGTTCTTTTCATAAACCACATGGATCCACTAATGTCATTACATGTGTGTTCTTTTCATAAACCACATGGATCCACTAGAGTTCATTGCATGTGTGTTCTTTTCATCAACCACATGGATCCACCACATTGGATGTGTGTTCTTTTCATAAACCAGCACTAGAGTCATTGCATGTGTGTTATTTTCATAAACCACATGGATCCACGACTATCATTGCATGTGTGTTAATTTCATAAACCACCATCAGAGTCATTACATGTGTGTTCTTTTCATAAACCACATCGATCCACCAGTGGCATTGCATGTGTGTTCTTTTCGTAAACCACATCTATATTTGATTGCATGTGTTTTTTTTCATAAACCACATGGATCCACCAGTATCATTGCATGTGTGTTCTTTTCATAAACCACCACTAGAGCGATTACATGTCGGTTCTTTTCATAAACCACATGGATCCACCAGTGTCATTGCATGTGTGTTCTTTTCATAAACCACATGGATCCACCAGTGTCATTACATGTGTGTTCTTTTCATAAACCACATATGGATCCATTAGAGTCACGGTATGTTAGTTCTTCTCCTAAACCACCACTAGAGTTCATTGCATGTGTGTTCTTTTCATAAACCACATGGATCCACCACTGTCATTGCATGTGTGTTCTTTTCATAAACCACCACTAGAGTCATTGCATGTGTGTTCTTTTCATAAACCACATGGATCCACCAGGGTCATTGCATGTGAGTTCTTTTCATAAACCACCACTAGAGTCATTGCATGTGTGTTATTTTCTTGAACCACATAGATACACCAGTGTCATTGCATGTGTGTTCTTTTCATGAACCACCACTAGAGTCATTGCATGTGTGTTCTTTTCAGAAAGCACACGGATCCACCAGTGTCATTGAATGTGTGTTCTTCTCCTAAACCACATATGGATCCACTAGAGTAATTGCATGTGTGTTCTTTTCATAAACCACAACTAGAGTCATTGTATGTGTGTTCTTTTCATAAACCACATGGATCCACTAGTGTCATTGGATGTGTGTTCTTTTTCTAAACCACATGGATCCACTAGAGTTATTGCATGTGTGTTCTTCTCCTAAACCAGCACTAGAGTCATTACATGTGTGTTCTTTTCATAAACCACATGGATCCACTAGAGTCATTGCATGTGTGTTCTTTTCATAAACCACATATGGATCCATTAGAGTCATTGTATGTTAGTTCTTCTCCTAAACCACCACTAGAGTTCATTGCATGTGTGTTCTTTTCATAAACCACATGGATCCACCATTGTCATTGCATGTGAGTTCTTTTCATAAACCACCACTAGAGTCATTGCATGTGTGTTCTTTTCATAAACCACATGGATCCACCAGGGTCATTGCATGTGAGTTCTTTTCATAAACCACCTCTAGAGTCATTGCATGTGTGTTATTTTCTTGAACCACATGGATACACCAGTGTCATTGCATGTGTGTTCTTTTCATAAACCACATCTATATTTCATTGCATGTGTGTTCTTTTCATAAACCACATGGATCCACCAGTGTCATTGCATGTGTGTTCTTTTCATAAACCACCACTAGAGTCATTACATGTGTGTTCTTTTCATAAACCACAACTAGAGTCATTGTATGTGTGTTCTTTTCATAAACCACATGGATCCACTAGTGTCATTGGATGTGTGTTCTTTTTCTAAACCACATGGATCCACTAGAGTTATTGCATGTGTGTTGTTCTCCTAAACCAGCACTAGAGTCATTACATGTGTGTTCTTTTCATAAACCACATGGATCCACTAGAGTCATTGCATGTGTGTTCTTTTCATAAACCACATATGGATCCATTAGAGTCACTGTATGTTAGTTCTTCTCCTAAACCACCACTAGAGTTCATTGCATGTGTGTTCTTTTCATAAACCACATGGATCCACCACTGTCATTGCATGTGTGTTCTTTTCATAAACCACCACTAGAGTCATTGCATGTGTGTTCTTTTCATAAACCACATGGATCCACCAGGGTCATTGCATGTGAGTTCTTTTCATAAACCACCACTAGAGTCATTGCATGTGTGTTATTTTCTTGAACCACATGGATACACCAGTGTCATTGCATGTGTGTTGTTTTCGTAAACCACATCTATATTTCATTGCATGTGTGTTCTTTTCATAAACCACATGGATCCACCAGTGTCATTGCATGTGTGTTCTTTTCATAAACCACCACTAGAGTCATTACATGTGTGTTCTTTTCATAAACCACATGGATCCACCAGTGTCATTTCATGTGTGTTATTTTCATAAACCACCACTAGAGTCATTGCATGTGTGTTCTTTTCATAAACCACATCGATCCACCAGGGTCATTGCATGTGTGTTCTTTTCATAAACCACCACTAGAGTCATTGCATATGTGTTATTTTCATGAACCACATGGATACACCGGTTTCATTGCATGTGTGTTCTTTTCATAAACCACATCTATATTTCATTGATGTGTGTTATTTTCATAAACCACATGGATCCACAAGTGTTAATGCATGTGTGTTATTTTCATAAACCACCACTAGAGTCATTAGATGTGTGTTCTTTTCATAAACCACATGGATCCACCAGTGTCATTGCATGTGTGTTCTTTTCATAAACCACATGGATCCACCATTGTCATTACATGTGTGTTCTTTTCATAAACAACATGGATCCACTAGTGTCATTACATGTGTGTTCTTTTCATAAACCACATGGATCCACCAGTGTCATTACATGTGTGTTCTTTTCATAAACAATATGGATCCACTAGTGTCACTTCATGTGTGTTCTTTTCATAAACCACATCTAGAGTCATTGCATGTGTGTTCATTTCATAAACCACATGGATCGACTAGAGTCATTGCATGTGTGGTCTTTTCATAAATCACATATGGATCTAGTAGAGTCATTGCATGTGTGTTCTTCTCCTAAACCACCACTAGACTTCATTGCATGTGTGTTCTTTTCATAAACCACATGGATCCACCAGTGTAATTGCATGTGTATTCTTTTCATAAACCACCACTAGAGTCATTGCATGTGTGTTCTTTTCATAAACCACATGGATCCACTAGTGTCTTTGGATGTGTGTTCTTTTTCTAAACCACATGCATCCACTAGAGTCATTGCATTTGTGTTCTTCTCCTAAACCACCACTAGAGTCATTGCATGTGTGTTCTTTTCATAAACCACCACTAGAGTCATTGCATGTGTGTTCTTTTCATAAACCACATGGATCCACCAGGGTCACTGCATGTGAGTTCTTTTCATAAACCTCCACTAGAGTCATTTCATGTGTGTTATTTTCATGAACCACATGGATACACCAGTGTCATTGCATGTGTGTTCTTTTCATAAACCACCAATAGAGTCATTGCATGTGTGTTCTTTTCATAAACCACATGGATCCACCACTGTCATTGCATGTGTGTTCTTTTCATAAACCACATCTAGAGTCATCGCATGTGTGTTCTTTTCATAAACCACATGGATCGACTAGAGTCATTGCATGTGTGTTCTTTTCATAAATCACATATGGATCCAGTAGAGTCATTGCATGTGTGTTCTTCTCCTAAACCACCACTAGAATTCATTGCATTTGTGTTCTTTTCATAAACCATATGGATCCACCAGTGTCATTGTATGTGTGTTCTTTTCAGAAACCACCACTAGAGTCATTGCATGTGTGTTCTTTTCATAAACCACATGGATCCACCACTGTCATTGCATGTGTGTTATTTTCATAAACCACCACTAGAGTCATTGCATGTGTGTTCTTTTCATAAACCACATGGATCCACCACTATCATTGCATTTGTGTTCTTTTCATAAACCACCACTAGAGTCATTGCATGTGTGTTCTTTTCATAAAGCACACAGATCCACCAGTGTCATTGAATGTGTGTTCTTTTCCTAAACCACATATGGATCCACTATAGTCATTGCATGTGTGTTCTTTTCATAAACCACAACTAGAGTCATTGCATGTGTGTTCTTTTCATAATCCACATGGCTCCACCAGTGTCATTGCATGTGTGTTCTTTTCATAAACCACATGGATCCACCAGAGTCATTGCATGTGTGTTCTTTTCATAAACCACATCTAGAGTCATTGCATGTGTGTACTTTTCATAAACCACCACTAGAGTCATTGCATGTGTGTTCTTTTCATAAACCACAACTAGAGTCATTGTATGTGTGTTCTTTTCATAAACCACATGGATCCACTAGTGTCATTGGATGTGTGTTCTTTTTCTAAACCACATGGATCCACTAGAGTTATTGCATGTGTGTTGTTCTCCTAAACCAGCACTAGAGTCATTACATGTGTGTTCTTTTCATAAACCACATGGATCCACTAGAGTCATTGCATGTGTGTTCTTTTCATAAACCACATATGGATCCATTAGAGTCACTGTATGTTAGTTCTTCTCCTAAACCACCACTAGAGTTCATTGCATGTGTGTTCTTTTCATAAACCACATGGATCCACCACTGTCATTGCATGTGTGTTCTTTTCATAAACCACCACTAGAGTCATTGCATGTGTGTTCTTTTCATAAACCACATGGATCCACCAGGGTCATTGCATGTGAGTTCTTTTCATAAACCACCACTAGAGTCATTGCATGTGTGTTATTTTCTTGAACCACATGGATACACCAGTGTCATTGCATGTGTGTTGTTTTCATAAACCACATCTATATTTCATTGCTTGTGTGTTCTTTTCATAAACCACATGGATCCACCAGTGTCATTGCATGTGTGTTATTTTCATAAACCACCACTAGAGTCATTACATGTGTGTTCTTTTCATAAACCAAATGGATCCACCAGTGTCATTTCATGTGTGTTATTTTCATAAACCACCACTAGAGTCATTGCATGTGTGTTCTTTTCATAAACCACATCGATCCACCAGGGTCATTGCATGTGTGTTCTTTTCATAAACCACCACTAGAGTCATTGCATATGTGTTATTTTCATGAACCACATGGATACACCGGTTTCATTGCATGTGTGTTCTTTTCATAAACCACATCTATATTTCATTGATGTGTGTTATTTTCATAAACCACATGGATCCACAAGTGTTAATGCATGTGTGTTCTTTTCATAAACCACCACTAGAGTCATTAGATGTGTGTTCTTTTCATAAACCACATGGATCCACCAGTGTCATTGCATGTGTGTTCTTTTCATAAACCACATGGATCCACCATTGTCATTACATGTGTGTTCTTTTCATAAACAACATGGATCCACTAGTGTCATTACATGTGTGTTCTTTTCATAAACCACATGGATCCACCAGTGTCATTACATGTGTGTTCTTTTCATAAACAATATGGATCCACTAGTGTCACTTCATGTGTGTTCTTTTCATAAACCACATCTAGAGTCATTGCATGTGTGTTCATTTCATAAACCACATGGATCGACTAGAGTCATTGCATGTGTGGTCTTTTCATAAATCACATATGGATCTAGTAGAGTCATTGCATGTGTGTTCTTCTCCTAAACCACCACTAGACTTCATTGCATGTGTGTTCTTTTCATAAACCACATGGATCCACCAGTGTAATTGCATGTGTATTCTTTTCATAAACCACCACTAGAGTCATTGCATGTGTGTTCTTTTCATAAACCACATGGATCCACTAGTGTCTTTGGATGTGTGTTCTTTTTCTAAACCACATGCATCCACTAGAGTCATTGCATTTGTGTTCTTCTCCTAAACCACCACTAGAGTCATTGCATGTGTGTTCTTTTCATAAACCACCACTAGAGTCATTGCATGTGTGTTCTTTTCATAAACCACATGGATCCACCAGGGTCACTGCATGTGAGTTCTTTTCATAAACCTCCACTAGAGTCATTTCATGTGTGTTATTTTCATGAACCACATGGATACACCAGTGTCATTGCATGTGTGTTCTTTTCATAAACCACCAATAGAGTCATTGCATGTGTGTTCTTTTCATAAACCACATGGATCCACCACTGTCATTGCATGTGTGTTCTTTTCATAAACCACATCTAGAGTCATCGCATGTGTGTTCTTTTCATAAACCGAATGGATCGACTAGAGTCATTGCATGTGTGTTCTTTTCATAAATCACATATGGATCCAGTAGAGTCATTGCATGTGTGTTCTTCTCCTAAACCACCACTAGAATTCATTGCATTTGTGTTCTTTTCATAAACCATATGGATCCACCAGTGTCATTATATGTGTGTTCTTTTCAGAAACCACCACTAGAGTCATTGCATGTGTGTTCTTTTCATAAACCACATGGATCCACCACTGTCATTGCATGTGTGTTATTTTCATAAACCACCACTAGAGTCATTGCATGTGTGTTCTTTTCATAAACCACATGGATCCACCACTATCATTGCATTTGTGTTCTTTTCATAAACCACCACTAGAGTCATTGCATGTGTGTTCTTTTCATAAAGCACACAGATCCACCAGTGTCATTGAATGTGTGTTCTTTTCCTAAACCACATATGGATCCACTATAGTCATTGCATGTGTGTTCTTTTCATAAACCACAACTAGAGTCATTGCATGTGTGTTCTTTTCATAATCCACATGGCTCCACCAGTGTCATTGCATGTGTGTTCTTTTCATAAACCACATGGATCCACCAGAGTCATTGCATGTGTGTTCTTTTCATAAACCACATCTAGAGTCATTGCATGTGTGTACTTTTCATAAACCACCACTAGAGTCATTGCATGTGTGTTCTTTTCATGTACCACATGGATCCACTAGAGTCATTGCATGTGTGTTCTTTTCATAAACCACATGGATCCACTAGAGTTCATTGCATTTGTGTTCATTTCATAAACCACAACTAGAGTTCATTGCATGTGTGTTCTTTTCATAAACCACATGTATCCACTAGTGTCATTACATGTGTGTTCTTTTCATAAACCACAACTAGAGTTATTGCATGTGTGTTCTTTTCATAAACCACATGGATCCACTAGTGTCATTGAATGTGTGTTATTTTTGTAAACCACATATGGATACACTAGAGTCATTGCATGTGTGTTCTTTTCATAAACCACATGGATCCACCTATGTCATTGGATGTGTGTTCTTTTCATAAACCACCACTAGCGTCATTGAATGTGTGTTCTTTTCATAAACCACATGGATCCACCAGTGTCATGGGATGTGTGTTCTTTTCATAAACCACATGGATCCACAAGTGTCATTGCATGTATGTTCTGTTCATAAACCACCACTAGAGTCATTGCATGTGTGTTCTTTTCATAAACCACATGGATCCACTAATGTCATTACATGTGTGTTCTTTTCATAAACCACATGGACCCACTAGAGTTCATTGCATGTGTGTTCTTTTCATAAACCACATGGATCCACCACATTGGATGTGTGTTCTTCTCATAAACCAGCACTAGAGTCATTGCATGTGTGTTATTTTCATAAACCACATGGATCCACCACTTTCATTGCATGTGTGTTCTTTTCATAAACCACCATTAGAGTCATTACATGTGTGTTCTTTTCATAAACCACATGGATCCACCAGTGGCATTGCATGTGTGTTCTTTTCGTAAACCACATCTATATTTGATTGCATGTGTTTTTTTTTCATAAACCACATGGATCCACCAGTATCATTGCATGTGTGTTCTTTTCATAAACCACCACTAGAGCCATTACGTGTCGGTTCTTTTCATAAACCACATCGATCCACCAGTGTCATTGCATGTGTGTTCTTTTCATAAACCACATGGATCCACCAGTGTCATTACATGTGTGTTCTTTTCATAAACAATATGGATCCACTAGTGTCACTTCATGTGTGTTCTTTTCATAAACCACATCTAGAGTCATTGCATGTGTGTTCATTTCATAAACCACATGGATCGACTAGAGTCATTGCATGTGTGGTCTTTTCATAAATCACATATGGATCTAGTAGAGTCATTGCATGTGTGTTCTTCTCCTAAACCACCACTAGACTTCATTGCATGTGTTTTCTTTTCATAAACCACATGGATCCACCAGTGTAATTGCATGTGTATTCTTTTGATAACCACCACTAGAGTCATTGCATGTGTGTTCTTTTCATAAACCACATGGATCCACTAGTGTCATTGGATGTGTGTTCTTTTTCTAAACCACATGGATCCACTAGAGTCATTGCATTTGTGTTCTTCTCCTAAACCACCACTAGAGTCATTCCATGTGTGTTCTTTTCATAATCCACATGGATCCACTAGAGTCATTGCATGTGTGTTCTTTTCATAAACCACATATGGATCCATTAGAGTCACTGTATGTTAGTTCTTATCCTAAACCACCACTAGAGTTCATTGCATATGTGTTCTTTTCATAAACCACATGGATCCACCTATGTCATTGGATGTGTGTTCTTTTCATAAACCACCACTAGCGTCATTGAATGTGTGTTCTTTTCATAAACCACATGGATCCACCAGTGTCATGGGATGTGTGTTCTTTTCATAAACCACATGGATCCACAAGTGTCATTGCATGTATGTTCTGTTCATAAACCACCACTAGAGTCATTGCATGTGTGTTCTTTTCATAAACCACATGGATCCACTAATGTCATTACATGTGTGTTCTTTTCATAAACCACATGGACCCACTAGAGTTCATTGCATGTGTGTTCTTTTCATAAACCACATGGATCCACCACATTGGATGTGTGTTCTTCTCATAAACCAGCACTAGAGTCATTGCATGTGTGTTATTTTCATAAACCACATGGATCCACCACTGTCATTGCATGTGTGTTCTTTTCATAAACCACCATTAGAGTCATTACATGTGTGTTCTTTTCATAAACCACATGGATCCACCAGTGGCATTGCATGTGTGTTCTTTTCGTAAACCACATCTATATTTGATTGCATGTGTTTTTTTTCATAAACCACATGGATCCACCAGTATCATTGCATGTGTGTTCTTTTCATAAACCACCACTAGAGCCATTACATGTGTGTTCTTTTCATAAACCACATCGATCCACCAGTGTCATTGCATGTGTGTTCTTTTCATAAACCACATGGATCCACCAGTGTCATTACATGTGTGTTCTTTTCATAAACAATATGGATCCACTAGTGTCACTTCATGTGTGTTCTTTTCATAAACCACATCTAGAGTCATTGCATGTGTGTTCATTTCATAAACCACATGG
This sequence comes from Avena sativa, assembly GCA_916181665.1. Classification (NCBI taxonomy): domain Eukaryota; kingdom Viridiplantae; phylum Streptophyta; class Magnoliopsida; order Poales; family Poaceae; genus Avena; species Avena sativa. The sequence continues at coordinate 509,661,630 of OV702289.1, forward strand.
ATCGACTAGAGTCATTGCATGTGTGGTCTTTTCATAAATCACATATGGATCTAGTAGAGTCATTGCATGTGTGTTCTTCTCCTAAACCACCACTAGACTTCATTGCATGTGTGTTCTTTTCATAAACCACATGGATCCACCAGTGTAATTGCATGTGTATTCTTTTGATAACCACCACTAGAGTCATTGCATGTGTGTTCTTTTCATAAACCACATGGATCCACTAGTGTCATTGGATGTGTGTTCTTTTTCTAAACCACATGGATCCACTAGAGTCATTGCATTTGTGTTCTTCTCCTAAACCACCACTAGAGTCATTCCATGTGTGTTCTTTTCATAATCCACATGGATCCACTAGAGTCATTGCATGTGTGTTATTTTCATAAACCACATATGGATCCATTAGAGTCACTGTATGTTAGTTCTTATCCTAAACCACCACTAGAGTTCATTGCATATGTGTTCTTTTCATAAACCACATGGATCCACCACTGTCATTGCATGTGTGTTCTTTTCATAAACCACCACTAGAGTCATTGCATGTGTGTTCTTTTCATAAACCACATGGATCCACTAGGGTCATTGCATGTGAGTTCTTTTCATAAACCACCACTAGAGTCATTTCATGTGTGTTATTTTCATGAACCACATGGATACACCAGTGTCATTGCATGTGTGTTCTTTTCATAAACCACCAATAGAGTCATTCCAAGTGTGTTCTTTTCATAAACCACATGGATCCACCACTGTCATTGCATGTGTGTTCTTTTCATAAACCACATCTAGAGTCATTGCATGTTTGTTCTTTTCATAAACCACATGGATCGACTAGAGTCATTGCATGTGTGTTCTTTTCATAAATCACATATGGATCCAGTAGAGTCATTGCATGTGTGTTCTTCTCCTAAACCACCACTAGAATTCATTGCATTTGTGTTCTTTTCTTAAACCATATGGATCCACCAGTGTCATTGTATGTGTGTTCTTTTCATAAACCACCACTAGAGTCATTGCATGTGTGTTCTTTTCATAAACCACATTGATCCACCACTGTCATTGCATGTGTGTTCTTTTCATAAACCACCACTAGAGTCATTGCATGTGTGTTCTTTTCATAAACCACATCGATCCACCAGGGTCATTGCATGTGTGTTCTTTTCATAAACCACCACTAGAGTCATTGCATGTGTGTTATTTTCATGAACCACCTGGATACACCGGTTTCATTGCATGTGTGTTCTTTTAATAAACCACATCTATATTTCATTGATGTGTGTTATTTTCATAAACCACATGGATCCACAAGTGTCAATGCATGTGTGTTATTTTCATAAACCACCACTAGAGTCATTAGATGTGTGTTCTTTTCATAAACCACATGGATCCACCAGTGTCATTGCATGTGTGTTCTTTTCATAAACCACATGGATCCACCATTGTCATTACATGTGTGTTCTTTTAATAAACAACATGGATCCACTAGTGTCATTACATGTGTGTTCTTGTCATAAACCACATGGATCCACCAGTGTCATTACATGTGTGTTCTTTTCATAAACAATATGGATCCACTAGTGTCACTTCATGTGCGTTCTTTTCATAAACCACATCTAGAGTCATTGCATGTGTGTTCATTTCATAAACCACATGGATCGACTAGAGTAATTTCAAGTCTCCTTTTAGAAACAAAAGTTTCTTTTCACCCTGATTTTCAACAAAAATTTATTTTGTTATTTTATTTTTCACATTACAAGATTTGGAAAATCTTGGGATGTGACAGGCTACCACCCTTAAAATAAATCTCGTCCCGAGATTTGGGGAGGCTAGGGTTACAAGCAGGTTCAAAACAACTAGGGTACTACCACCCTTAAAAATTTTCCAACTAGACTACATCTTGGCTTGCTTGGAATCTTGGAAAACTTCTGCATCGTGTCCATTATTTCCATACTTGACTCATGGGCCAAGGTTGAGTTTCTCCATAGAATTGTTCAACATTTCTGGACAATTGTTTGCATAATGGCCTAGTTCCTTGCATTTGAAACAGGTTATAAGTTTGAGGTCTTGAGGTGGCTTCTCTGGACAGTATGATGCATAATGTCCTAACTCCTTGCAGTGTTTGCACATCACTTGGCTAATATCCTTCCTCATCTTGGGTTTCACTAGCTTTTGTTTGTCTTCTTGGCTCTTTTTCTTTTCTGGACATTCATTGGCATAATGACCCATCTCTTTGCATTTGAAAGATTGCACTTGTGTAATATCCTTCTTGCTAGTGTTGGGGCATTTCTTCTTCTTCTTTTTGGGTCTCTCCAAAGCTAGGAGTTCTTCTAGTTCATGCTCTTCATAAATGGGAGATCTTCCTCTCTTCTTGGGGCATTGATCTTCATGCTCCTCGGGTGCATGATCCTTGTATCCAAAAGTATTGCTAGCTTGGGTTCCTTCTAGAATAACATCTTTGTCATCCTTGTTGTCATACACTCTTTTGGGATAGTTTTCTTCCATGTTGATCACTTGAGTAACCAATCCTTGCAACAGTTGGGATTGAAGTTTCAAAATCCTTTGCATGGTTGGGTCTAATCCATTGTTGTTGGCTAAAAGCTGAGTTGTCACTTGGCTCAACTGGGTTTGGTTTGCTAGTAGTTGTTCTCTCATGTTGACCTCTTGATTGTTGTTGTTGGTGTCATCAACCTTGATGCTGGAGTCTCTTGGAGAAGTCATCTGTTTGGGGTTGGATTGGGATTAGAATAGGCAAAAGGTTTTTCTAAGGAATCAATTCTAATCACACACATCACAAATCACACAAGCAATGTGCAAGCAATCACAAACAAACACTCCACTCAAACAAAGTTCAAGCACATACTTAGGCAACAAAATATTTTTGTTACACCACATAAGTTGGTGGGTTTGACTTAACTAAAATATGGTGGTCCATCTACATGGTTCACTTGTGATCTTTCCATCCTTCTTGGTTGATTCTTCTTGATTGAGATCTTTGTATCCTTGGAGAATTCTTGTGTCTTGGTCACAAATCTTCAAAAGTGTTCATGGTTTCTTCTAAGTTGTGTTTCCTTAGTCTTCAAGTCTTGAGTAATATTTCCTTGTCTAACTTGTAGTCTTTAGTGGTACCCAAGTTGGAAGTCTTTGGTGAACATGATGAAGATGTTGAAGAAGTTGAAGTCATAAGAGTTGATGAAGTTGAAGAAGTCCTTTGCACATGGTGAAGTCTTTGGTCATAGGGTAGGCTTTTCCATCAAGTTTGAAATAGAAGAGAAGTAGAGTTGAAACCAAAATGGTTGAGGAAAGAGTTTACAAGATTGTTTTGTAAATAAGTTTTTGAACAAAATACAACTCCTATTGTCTAAGGGTTTTTGTCCAATCCTAGGGTTACAAATCCTACAGGCAACACAATGCTCTGATACCATCTGTAGCGTCCCCAACCTTTAATAAGATTGAGTCCCCTGTGTTTACAATGCTAGTCCCTGGATCAATAGCTAGCATCCACAGTTTAGATGTAATATCAAGAAACAAAGGTCATATACAACTTTATAACCAGGAATAAAATAATTTTATTACATCAATACATAGCTCATTAGGCTATTACATTACATTGCAGCGGAATAACTATAGTCATGGGTCCTTCATCTTCAAAGTGCCACAGGCAGATGTTGGTTGTAGACTTTGTAATCCTAATCAATCAATCTTCACTAAATCAATCAAACCTGCAACATCATAAGTTACAGCCACAAGGGTCAATACTTTGGAATAGTATTGGCAAGTGATACCTTAGTATATTTTAAGTGGACTATAATACTATATGCATTTGGGTGGTGGAGCTTAGGCTTGCTTTGCTCAAAATAGATTTTTCCCTAACTCTTGAAAATACTAAGTTTTGTTTGGCAAAAACACCCAAGGCATCTATCAATCAAAGACTCCAGATCCACTCAGGGCATCTACCAATCAATGACTGAAGATCCTTTTAACCCTTGTTCACCCACAAGTTTTATTTAGAAATTGGAGTGATGAGATTCTTGAAGTTTCCATGTCTTGATGCTCAAATTGTCCTTTACCAGGGACATGGCTAAGTACTTAGGTTTTACACTCTGCAGAGGTGGTGCACTTTCCCCACAAGCCTTGGTTTCCCAAGACATGATCCTTCAGTAGCCTTTCCTTAGTCAAATGGACGCGCTGCAACCTATCAACCCATCTACCACCCACTATCCAAGAGACTAAGTTCTAGCATCCTAAGATCATGGCAGAGCCCATAATGCCAAGTGGTTGCACTTGAAGCTTCTCAACATATGACATCTCAAATCTCTTTGTTTCCTGGGTGGCCATCCACAAGTGAGATACACAACCCAAGTCCATGGCCTTGTGAACCACTCAACATATACCATTCTTTCCATTCCACCCAGGTGATTCATTAACTTAGTTGTTTTGTTAAATAAAAACAAGTCCAAAGACTTAGAATATTTTTCCATAGTGTGAATATATAAACCACCCTTGTTTTCTAATAGCTAGGCTAAGCATGATAGTAATAGGAATCTTGACTTAGGTAATTTTCACTAAGGTTTCACCTAATAGGTTTTCCCAAGAATAGCTTGTACTTAGCAAAACCATGCAAGTCCTATACTTAGAAAAATAATACTAATGCATATATAAAATATAGGAATGGAATATTCATGATGATATCACTTGCCTTCTTGGTAGAGGGTATAGGTTCACTCCTTGTCCTTGCAACACTCACACTCTTCAAGTCACTACAATTCAATCAAGCAAGGCACAAACTTAATCTACCAATCAAGCAAAACTACACACATAAAATAACAAAGTCAAACAAACAATTTTTCACACACAAAGTAATGGGATCTAAGTCATGCATAAGCATGCAAAGGTTGGTTCTATTGTAAGGATGGTCTTCACTAGGCTTCTAACTTTGTAAGTTCCAAATTGGTCATTTACCAAAATGGCAAAGTCATTTGCAAAGAGGGTCTCTATTAGATTCCTAAACTTTGTAAGATCCAAATTGGTCATTTACCAAAGTGGCAAAGTTCAAGTAATGCATGCAAGCATGCCAAGCTTTGATTTGTTTGAAAAAGGGGTTCCTAATGGGTCATAGACATTTGGGCACACCTATTGGTCATTTTGTGAAGTGGCTAAGTCTTTTGCAAAAGGTTTCACTATAAAACCATTTTCAAAACAAAGTGTCATTCTATGTGGTGTAGAAATATTTTTACTAAGGCACTAACCTATAGGGTTCACCAAATGAGTTGCTATTGCAAAACTTGGTGTTTGGGTCAGTAGGTTTGGTCCAAAACATTTTCTCAAAGTTTTCTTTATGAAAGCATTTTCATAAACAAAACAATGGTTTTTAATTAGCTAGAAATGGACTAAACTAATTAATCCATCCTATTCTTTTCCAAAATCATTTTCCAAACTATGGGTTGGTTCCTAGGGTCAGTAAGGTCACAACAAACCAATTTGCAAAGGTTTTAACCTAAGAATCATTTTTAAATGATTTTTCTAATGTTAGCAAGCACACAAAAGAATCTGCAAAATCAAACAAGCTAACAAATACTATTTGCTAAACTAAGGGTAGGGTTGGCTAGGGCTTGTCTTGCTGATTCCAACGACATCAAATTTGTAAAACTTGGACGTGTGGATCAAAAGATACAAGGGTTTGAAATTGGCAAAAGTTTCTGCTTTCAAATTCTAATTCAGATCTAATACTGGCCACGCGGCGTGTTCTTACTGGTCGATACCGGTTCGGTGTGGATCGGCAACGTGGAGCGTTAGATCTAAGTTAAATCGTGTGGTCCAGAGCTAGTACTTACCCCTTCGCTAACATTCTATCATATCCGTCAGATCTGGATCCTACGGTTGTTAGCGCGCTTGCCAAAGATCGGTGGCGCTGCGGTGGCCACCGGCGGCGGAGCGGTCGGTCGATGACGGTGCCGGCGATACAGGAAGCGGGAGAGGAAAAGGGGAGGCTCACCGAGTTCGCAGACGCTTGGGGAAGCTCAACGTGCTGATGGGGAGGCAGGGGCGCACGGACGGGTTGGCAATCTCTCGCCGGAGTTGCTGCGGGCGGCGGTGCTCTCGGGTTGTCGTCGTTGGCGTCGCTCGGGACCGTGCTAAGGCAAAGGAGAGGCACGGTTAGGTGCGCACGAGGGTTGCGAGTAAGGGAGCATCAGCAAGGGGGCGAGGGGAAGTCTGTGCTCACCGGGGAAACTCGTCGGAGGCGAGACAGATGGTGGTGCTCACTGTCGACGACGGAGGCGGCGCTACCGTGTCAGCTAGGACACGAGAACGACGGCGTTAGTTGCGGAAGGAATCACTGGTCTTAGGCGCATCATCGAAAAGAAGAGGGGTGGCTGGAAGCTACCTGTGGAGTTCGCCGGAGCGGAGGCAGACGGTGGCGACGGTGGTCGTCGTCGAAGGCGAGGTTACAGGGCACTTGCGGGCGAGTTTTATGTACTGGCAGTTGCGCCTGAGAGTGGGGAAGCTATGAGCTTGGTCGGGGAGGAGAGGGGCGGCGAGGCTTTGTCAAAATTGCTCGGGGACGGTGGTCGGAACAGAGGAGCTCGAGGAGAAATTGGGGGCAGTCTAAGGCGTGCCAGTGCGGGGTATCGGAGGGGATTTATAGAGGAGACACAGGCGTTTCAATATGCGTGATCAAGGCGAGGTAATGGCGCGGAATTAAGACGAATTGAACGCGCGGATTGATTTACAGAGAACGGCGACGCTGTTTGAGGAGGAACTAGTCGCGGTGAAGACGATGGCTAGAGAAGTGGGACCGGCGCGTCAGTGGGAAGAAGGGTGAGGAGGAGGTCCACCAGTCAGCTGCTTAACGGGTTCTTTCTGCGGTGAAGAAAAACGGTTCGGGGGGAGGAGTAAGAGGAGGTGGGTCCGCTTGGCAGTGAAAGGGGAAGAGGAGGAATGGGTCCACGCTGTCTGTCTCTGAGTGGGTCAGTTTCTGAGTAAGAAAAGGTTTCTTCGGGGGAGGGGAGAAGTCTGGGCTGGACTGGGCCTTAGTGGGCTGGGCCTGTTTTCCTATTTTTTTTCTGTCTCTGCATTCTTTTCTTTTTCTAATTCTTTTTCTGTTTTCAATTTCAAACAATTATTCAAACAATCAAACAACACTCAAATCAATTCAAACAATCACTCAACTTCACTTTGAATTTGGTTCTGTTTGGCAACATAATCCAAATCTCAAAATGAAATATTATTTTTATTTAATTTAGGATCCATTAAATAAAATGGATCTTTAGTTATTAGGGTTTGATTTATTTAATAAAATTTCCATTTGAAATCCAATTATTTTCAAGACCAAACCAGTAGGTTTTATTTTGAAAATAAGGAATACTTGGAAACTTATTTAAATAAATAAATAAGTTTTGGTGTTTTAATTAAAATGGGAAAGCCTTTACTTAAATAAAATTGGATATTTAAATCCTTTATTATTTTATTTAAATAATCCTTTACTCATTTTAATCAAAGCAAAACCTTTTAATAAAAGATTTCAAAGTAGTAATAAAATACTTGGTGTTCATTTAAAATGGGAAAAGCTTTTACTTAAATAAAATTGGATATTTAAATCCTTTATTTTATTTAAATAAACCTTTACTCATTTTATCAAAACAAAATATTTTATTTCAAAAGTTTGGCCAAAATTAATTTGGCTTATCTTTTCATTTGAAACCAAAGTCTTTTATTAAAAGATCTAAAACAGTGTTTCCAAAACAATTTATTTTCCTTTGATAAATGTTTTATCCTTATAAATCCCTTTAGGATTATTTGTTCACCATTTGGTATGGGCTTTGGTAAGGGCTTTATTAGCTTTTGGAAATTCAATTTCCTTATCTTATTATAGTCATAAGATTTTGCCTATAGTTCCAAACTAAGTGAAACCAATCTCTATGGTCCTTTCTTGATCCTTTGAGAATATTTGTTGATCAACTTTGGTATGGATCAAATCCATGGATTTGGAGATACTTAGGAAAATGATTTCCTTCCATTAGGGTTTAGGGTTTTGGATTTATGTTCCAAGTGTTCAAATTTCCAGATACATTCATTGAGGAATGCATTTCCCTTGATTTGGATTTTTGTTGAATTCAAACTTCTGCCAAGGTTTGTTCAAGATGGGATTTCAAGTCTCCTTTTAGAAACAAAAGTTTCTTTTCACCCTGATTTTCAACAAAAATTTATTTTGTTATTTTATTTTTCACATTACAAGATTTGGAAAATCTTGGGATGTGACAGGCTACCACCCTTAAAATAAATCTCGTCCCGAGATTTGGGGAGGCTAGGGTTACAAGCAGGTTCAAAACAACTAGGGTACTACCACCCTTAAAAATTTTCCAACTAGACTACATCTTGGCTTGCTTGGAATCTTGGAAAACTTCTGCATCGTGTCCTTTATTTCCATACTTGACTCATGGGCCAAGGTTGAGTTTCTCCATAGAATTGTTCAACATTTCTGGACAATTGTTTGCATAATGGCCTAGTTCCTTGCATTTGAAACAGGTTATAAGTTTGAGGTCTTGAGGTGGCTTCTCTGGACAGTATGATGCATAATGTCCTAACTCCTTGCAGTGTTTGCACATCACTTGGCTAATATCCTTCCTCATCTTGGGTTTCACTAGCTTTTGTTTGTCTTCTTGGCTCTTTTTCTTTTCTGGACATTCATTGGCATAATGACCCATCTCTTTGCATTTGAAAGATTGCACTTGTGTAATATCCTTCTTGCTAGTGTTGGGGCATTTCTTCTTCTTCTTTTTGGGTCTCTCCAAAGCTAGGAGTTCTTCTAGTTCATGCTCTTCATAAATGGGAGATCTTCCTCTCTTCTTGGGGCATTGATCTTCATGCTCCTCGGGTGCATGATCCTTGTATCCAAAAGTATTGCTAGCTTGGGTTCCTTCTAGAATAACATCTTTGTCATCCTTGTTGTCATACACTCTTTTGGGATAGTTTTCTTCCATGTTGATCACTTGAGTAACCAATCCTTGCAACAGTTGGGATTGAAGTTTCAAAATCCTTTGCATGGTTGGGTCTAATCCATTGTTGTTGGCTAAAAGCTGAGTTGTCACTTGGCTCAACTGGGTTTGGTTTGCTAGTAGTTGTTCTCTCATGTTGACCTCTTGATTGTTGTTGTTGGTGTCATCAACCTTGATGCTGGAGTCTCTTGGAGAAGTCATCTGTTTGGGGTTGGATTGGGATTAGAATAGGCAAAAGGTTTTTCTAAGGAATCAATTCTAATCACACACATCACAAATCACACAAGCAATGTGCAAGCAATCACAAACAAACACTCCACTCAAACAAAGTTCAAGCACATACTTAGGCAACAAAATATTTTTGTTACACCACATAAGTTGGTGGGTTTGACTTAACTAAAATATGGTGGTCCATCTACATGGTTCACTTGTGATCTTTCCATCCTTCTTGGTTGATTCTTCTTGATTGAGATCTTTGTATCCTTGGAGAATTCTTGTGTCTTGGTCACAAATCTTCAAAAGTGTTCATGGTTTCTTCTAAGTTGTGTTTCCTTACTCTTCAAGTCTTGAGTAATATTTCCTTGTCTAACTTGTAGTCTTTAGTGGTACCCAAGTTGGAAGTCTTTGGTGAACATGATGAAGATGTTGAAGAAGTTGAAGTCATAAGAGTTGATGAAGTTGAAGAAGTCCTTTGCACATGGTGAAGTCTTTGGTCATAGGGTAGGCTTTTCCATCAAGTTTGAAATAGAAGAGAAGTAGAGTTGAAACCAAAATGGTTGAGGAAAGAGTTTACAAGATTGTTTTGTAAATAAGTTTTTGAACAAAATACAACTCCTATTGTCTAAGGGTTTTTGTCCAATCCTAGGGTTACAAATCCTACAGGCAACACAATGCTCTGATACCATCTGTAGCGTCCCCAACCTTTAATAAGATTGAGTCCCCTGTGTTTACAATGCTAGTCCCTGGATCAATAGCTAGCATCCACAGTTTAGATGTAATATCAAGAAACAAAGGTCATATACAACTTTATAACCAGGAATAAAATAATTTTATTACATCAATACATAGCTCATTAGGCTATTACATTACATTGCAGCGGAATAACTATAGTCATGGGTCCTTCATCTTCAAAGTGCCACAGGCAGATGTTGGTTGTAGACTTTGTAATCCTAATCAATCAATCTTCACTAAATCAATCAAACCTGCAACATCATAAGTTACAGCCACAAGGGTCAATACTTTGGAATAGTATTGGCAAGTGATACCTTAGTATATTTTAAGTGGACTATAATACTATATGCATTTGGGTGGTGGAGCTTAGGCTTGCTTTGCTCAAAATAGATTTTTCCCTAACTCTTGAAAATACTAAGTTTTGTTTGGCAAAAACACCCAAGGCATCTATCAATCAAAGACTCCAGATCCACTCAGGGCATCTACCAATCAATGACTGAAGATCCTTTTAACCCTTGTTCACCCACAAGTTTTATTTAGAAATTGGAGTGATGAGATTCTTGAAGTTTCCATGTCTTGATGCTCAAATTGTCCTTTACCAGGGACATGGCTAAGTACTTAGGTTTTACACTCTGCAGAGGTGGTGCACTTTCCCCACAAGCCTTGGTTTCCCAAGACATGATCCTTCAGTAGCCTTTCCTTAGTCAAATGGACGCGCTGCAACCTATCAACCCATCTACCACCCACTGTCCAAGAGACTAAGTTCTAGCATCCTAAGATCATGGCAGAGCCCATAATGCCAAGTGGTTGCACTTGAAGCTTCTCAACATATGACATCTCAAATCTCTTTGTTTCCTGGGTGGCCATCCACAAGTGAGATACACAACCCAAGTCCATGGCCTTGTGAACCACTCAACATATACCATTCTTTCCATTCCACCCAGGTGATTCATTAACTTAGTTTTTTTGTTAAATAAAAACAAGTCCAAAGACTTAGAATATTTTTCCATAGTGTGAATATATAAACCACCCTTGTTTTCTAATAGCTAGGCTAAGCATGATAGTAATAGGAATCTTGACTTAGGTAATTTTCACTAAGGTTTCACCTAATAGGTTTTCCCAAGAATAGCTTGTACTTAGCAAAACCATGCAAGTCCTATACTTAGAAAAATAATACTAATGCATATATAAAATATAGGAATGGAATATTCATGATGATATCACTTGCCTTCTTGGTAGAGGGTATAGGTTCACTCCTTGTCCTTGCAACACTCACACTCTTCAAGTCACTACAATTCAATCAAGCAAGGCACAAACTTAATCTACCAATCAAGCAAAACTACACACATAAAATAACAAAGTCAAACAAACAATTTTTCACACACAAAGTAATGGGATCTAAGTCATGCATAAGCATGCAAAGGTTGGTTCTATTGTAAGGATGGTCTTCACTAGGCTTCTAACTTTGTAAGTTCCAAATTGGTCATTTACCAAAATGGCAAAGTCATTTGCAAAGAGGGTCTCTATTAGATTCCTAAACTTTGTAAGATCCAAATTGGTCATTTACCAAAGTGGCAAAGTTCAAGTAATGCATGCAAGCATGCCAAGCTTTGATTTGTTTGAAAAAGGGGTTCCTAATGGGTCATAGACATTTGGGAACACCTATTGGTCATTTTGTGAAGTGGCTAAGTCTTTTGCAAAAGGTTTCACTATAAAACCATTTTCAAAACAAAGTGTCATTCTATGTGGTGTAGAAATATTTTTACTAAGGCACTAACCTATAGGGTTCACCAAATGAGTTGCTATTGCAAAACTTGGTGTTTGGGTCAGTAGGTTTGGTCCAAAACATTTTCTCAAAGTTTTCTTTATGAAAGCATTTTCATAAACAAAACAATGGTTTTTAATTAGCTAGAAATGGACTAAACTAATTAATCCATCCTATTCTTTTCCAAAATCATTTTCCAAACTATGGGTTGGTTCCTAGGGTCAGTAAGGTCACAACAAACCAATTTGCAAAGGTTTTAACCTAAGAATCATTTTGAATGATTTTTCTAATGTTAGCAAGCACACAAAAGAATCTGCAAAATCAAACAAGCTAACAAATACTATTTGCTAAACTAAGGGCAGGGTTGCCAAGGGCTTGTCTTGCTGATTCCAATGACATCAAATTTGTAAAATTTGGACGTGTGGATCAAAAGATACAAGGATTTGAAATTGGCAAAAGTTTCTGTTTTCAAATTCTAATTCAGATCTAATACTGGCCACGCGGCGTGTTCTTACTGGTCGATACCGGTTCGGTGTGGATCGGCAACGTGGAGCGTTAGATCTAAGTTAAATCGTGTGGTCCAGAGCTAGTACTTACCCCTTCGCTAACATTCTATCATATCCGTCAGATCTGGATCCTACGGTTGTTAGCGCGCTTGCCAAAGATCGGTGGCGCTGCGGTGGCCACCGGCGGCGGAGCGGTCGGTCGATGACGGTGCCGGCGATACAGGAAGCGGGAGAGGAAAAGGGGAGGCTCACCGAGTTCGCAGACGCTTGGGGAAGCTCAACGTGCTGATGGGGAGGCAGGGGCGCACGGACGGGTTGGCAATCTCTCGCCGGAGTTGCTGCGGGCGGCAGTGCTCTCGGGTTGTCGTCGTTGGCGTCGCTCGGGACCGTGCTAAGGCAAAGGAGAGGCACGGTTAGGTGCGCACGAGGGTTGCGAGTAAGGGAGCATCAGCAAGGGGGCGAGGGGAAGTCTGTGCTCACCGGGGAAACTCGTCGGAGGCGAGACAGACGGTGGTGCTCACTGTCGACGACCGAGGCGGCGCTACCGTGTCAGCTAGGACACGAGAACGACGGCGTTAGTTGCGGAAGGAATCACTGGTCTTAGGTGCATCATCGAAATGAAAAGGGGTGGCTGGAAGCTACCTGTGGAGTTCGCCGGAGCGGAGGCAGACGGTGGCGACGGTGGTCGTCGTCGAAGGCGAGGTTACAGGGCACTTGCGGGCGAGTTTGATGTACTGGCAGTTGCGCCTGAGAGTGGGGAAGCTATGAGCTTGGTCGGGGAGGAGAGGGGCGGCGAGGCTTTGTCAAAATTGCTCGGGGACGGTGGTCGGAACAGAGGAGCTCGAGGAGAAATTGGGGGCAGTCTAAGGCGTGCCAGTGCGGGGTATCGGAGGGGATTTATAGAGGAGACACAGGCGTTTCAATATGCGTGATCAAGGCGAGGTAATGGCGCGGAATTAAGACGAATTGAACGCGCGGATTGATTTACAGAGAACGGCGACGCTGTCTGAGGAGGAACTAGTCGCGGTGAAGACGATGGCTAGAGAAGTGGGACCGGCGCGTCAGTGGGAAGAAGGGTGAGGAGGAGGTCCACCAGTCAGCTGCTTAACGGGTTCTTTCTGCGGTGAAGAAAAACGGTTCGGGGGGAGGAGTAAGAGGAGGTGGGTCCGCTTGGCAGTGAAAGGGGAAGAGGAGGAATGGGTCCACGCTGTCTGTCTCTGAGTGGGTCAGTTTCTGAGTAAGAAAAGGTTTCTTCGGGGGAGGGGAGAAGTCTGGGCTGAACTGGGCCTTAGTGGGCTGGGCCTGTTTTCCTTTTTTTTTTCTGTCTCTGCATTCTTTTCTTTTTCTAATTCTTTTTCTGTTTTCAATTTCAAACAATTATTCAAACAATCAAACAACACTCAAATCAATTCAAACAATCACTCAACTTCACTTTGAATTTGGTTCTGTTTGGCAACATAATCCAAATCTCAAAATGAAATATTATTTTTATTTAATTTAGGATCCATTAAATAAAATGGATCTTTAGTTATTAGGGTTTGATTTATTTAATAAAATTTCCATTTGAAATCCAATTATTTTCAAGACCAAACCAGTAGGTTTTATTTTGAAAATAAGGAATACTTGGAAACTTATTTAAATAAATAAATAAGTTTTGGTGTTTTAATTAAAATGGGAAAGCCTTTACTTAAATAAAATTGGATATTTAAATCCTTTATTATTTTATTTAAATAATCCTTTACTCATTTTAATCAAAGCAAAACCTTTTAATAAAAGATTTCAAAGTAGTAATAAAATACTTGGTGTTCATTTAAAATGGGAAAAGCTTTTACTTAAATAAAATTGGATATTTAAATCCTTTATTTTATTTAAATAAACCTTTACTCATTTTATCAAAACAAAATATTTTATTTCAAAAGTTTGGCCAAAATTAATTTGGCTTATCTTTTCATTTGAAACCAAAGTCTTTTATTAAAAGATCTAAAACAGTGTTTCCAAAACAATTTATTTTCCTTTGATAAATGTTTTATCCTTATAAATCCCTTTAGGATTATTTGTTCACCATTTGGTATGGGCTTTGGTAAGGGCTTTATTAGCTTTTGGAAATTCAATTTCCTTATCTTATTATAGTCATAAGATTTTGCCTATAGTTCCAAACTAAGTGAAACCAATCTCTATGGTCCTTTCTTGATCCTTTGAGAATATTTGTTGATCAACTTTGGTATGGATCAAATCCATGGATTTGGAGATACTTTGGAAAATGATTTCCTTCCATTAGGGTTTAGGGTTTTGGATTTATGTTCCAAGTGTTCAAATTTCCAGATACATTCATTGAGGAATGCATTTCCCTTGATTTGGATTTTTGTTGAATTCAAACTTCTGCCAAGGTTTGTTCAAGATGGGATTTCAAGTCTCCTTTTAGAAACAAAAGTTTCTTTTCACCCTGATTTTCAACAAAAATTTATTTTGTTATTTTATTTTTCACATTACAAGATTTGGAAAATCTTGGGATGTGACAGGCTACCACCCTTAAAATAAATCTCGTCCCGAGATTTGGGGAGGCTAGGGTTACAAGCAGGTTCAAAACAACTAGGGTACTACCACCCTTAAAAATTTTCCAACTAGACTACATCTTGGCTTGCTTGGAATCTTGGAAAACTTCTGCATCGTGTCCTTTATTTCCATACTTGACTCATGGGCCAAGGTTGAGTTTCTCCATAGAATTGTTCAACTTTTCTGGACAATTGTTTGCATAATGGCCTAGTTCCTTGCATTTGAAACAGGTTATAAGTTTGAGGTCTTGAGGTGGCTTCTCTGGACAGTATGATGCATAATGTCCTAACTCCTTGCAGTGTTTGCACATCACTTGGCTAATATCCTTCCTCATCTTGGGTTTCACTAGCTTTTGTTTGTCTTCTTGGCTCTTTTTCTTTTCTGGACATTCATTGGCATAATGACCCATCTCTTTGCATTTGAAACATTGCACTTGTGTAATATCCTTCTTGCTAGTGTTGGGGCATTTCTTCTTCTTCTTTTTGGGTCTCTCCAAAGCTAGGAGTTCTTCTAGCTCATGCTCTTCATAAATGGGAGATCTTCCTCTCTTCTTGGGGCATTAATCTTCATGCTCCTCGGGTGCATGATCCTTGTATCCAAAAGTATTGCTAGCTTGGGTTCCTTCTAGAATAACATCTTTGTCATCCTTGTTGTCATACACTCTTTTGGGATAGTTTTCTTCCATGTTGATCACTTGAGTAACCAATCCTTGCAACAGTTGGGATTGAAGTTTCAAAATCCTTTGCATGGTTGGGTCTAATCCATTGTTGTTGGCTAAAAGCTGAGTTGTCACTTGGCTCAACTGGGTTTGGTTTGCTAGTAGTTGTTCTCTCATGTTGACCTCTTGATTGTTGTTGTTGGTGTCATCAACCTTGATGCTGGAGTCTCTTGGAGAAGTCATCTGTTTGGGGTTGGATTGGGATTAGAATAGGCAAAAGGTTTTTCTAAGGAATCAATTCTAATCACACACATCACAAATCACACAAGCAATGTGCAAGCAATCACAAACAAACACTCCACTCAAACAAAGTTCAAGCACATACTTAGGCAACAAAATATTTTTGTTACACCACATAAGTTGGTGGGTTTGACTTAACTAAAATATGGTGGTCCATCTACATGGTTCACTTGTGATCTTTCCATCCTTCTTGGTTGATTCTTCTTGATTGAGATCTTTGTATCCTTGGAGAATTCTTGTGTCTTGGTCACAAATCTTCAAAAGTGTTCATGGTTTCTTCTAAGTTGTGTTTCCTTAGTCTTCAAGTCTTGAGTAATATTTCCTTGTCTAACTTGTAGTCTTTAGTGGTACCCAAGTTGGAAGTCTTTGGTGAACATGATGAAGATGTTGAAGAAGTTGAAGTCATAAGAGTTGATGAAGTTGAAGAAGTCCTTTGCACATGGTGAAGTCTTTGGTCATAGGGTAGGCTTTTCCATCAAGTTTGAAATAGAAGAGAAGTAGAGTTGAAACCAAAATGGTTGAGGAAAGAGTTTACAAGATTGTTTTGTAAATAAGTTTTTGAACAAAATACAACTCCTATTGTCTAAGGATTTTTGTCCAATCCTAGGGTTACAAATCCTACAGGCAACACAATGCTCTGATACCATCTGTAGCGTCCCCAACCTTTAATAAGATTGAGTCCCCTGTGTTTACAATGCTAGTCCCTGGATCAATAGCTAGCATCCACAGTTTAGATGTAATATCAAGAAACAAAGGTCATATACAACTTTATAACCAGGAATAAAATAATTTTATTACATCAATACATAGCTCATTAGGCTATTACATTACATTGCAGCGGAATAACTATAGTCATGGGTCCTTCATCTTCAAAGTGCCACAGGCAGATGTTGGTTGTAGACTTTGTAATCCTAATCAATCAATCTTCACTAAATCAATCAAACCTGCAACATCATAAGTTACAGCCACAAGGGTCAATACTTTGGAATAGTATTGGCAAGTGATACCTTAGTATATTTTAAGTGGACTATAATACTATATGCATTTGGCTGGTGGAGCTTAGGCTTGCTTTGCTCAAAATAGATTTTTCCCTAACTCTTGAAAATACTAAGTTTTGTTTGGCAAAAACACCCAAGGCATCTATCAATCAAAGACTCCAGATCCACTCAGGGCATCTACCAATCAATGACTGAAGATCCTTTTAACCCTTGTTCACCCACAAGTTTTATTTAGAAATTGGAGTGATGAGATTCTTGAAGTTTCCATGTCTTGATGCTCAAATTGTCCTTTACCAGGGACATGGCTAAGTACTTAGGTTTTACACTCTGTAGAGGTGGTGCACTTTCCCCACAAGCCTTGGTTTCCCAAGACATGATCCTTCAGTAGCCTTTCCTTAGTCAAATGGACGCGCTCCAACCTATCAACCCATCTACCACCCACTGTCCAAGAGACTAAGTTCTAGCATCCTAAGATCATGGCAGAGCCCATAATGCCAAGTGGTTGCACTTGAAGCTTCTCAACATATGACATCTCAAATCTCTTTGTTTCCTGGGTGGCCATCCACAAGTGAGATACACAACCCAAGTCCATGGCCTTGTGAACCACTCAACATATACCATTCTTTCCATTCCACCCAGGTGATTCATTAACTTAGTTGTTTTGTTAAATAAAAACAAGTCCAAAGACTTAGAATATTTTTCCATAGTGTGAATATATAAACCACCCTTGTTTTCTAATAGCTAGGCTAAGCATGATAGTAATAGGAATCTTGACTTAGGTAATTTTCACTAAGGTTTCACCTAATAGGTTTTCCCAATAATAGCTTGTACTTAGCAAAACCATGCAAGTCCTATACTTAGAAAAATAATACTAATGCATATATAAAATATAGGAATGGAATATTCATGATGATATCACTTGCCTTCTTGGTAGAGGGTATAGGTTCACTCCTTGTCCTTGCAACACTCACACTCTTCAAGTCACTACAATTCAATCAAGCAAGGCACAAACTTAATCTACCAATCAAGCAAAACTACACACATAAAATAACAAAGTCAAACAAACAATTTTTCACACACAAAGTAATGGGATCTAAGTCATGCATAAGCATGCAAAGGTTGGTTCTATTGTAAGGATGGTCTTCACTAGGCTTCTAACTTTGTAAGTTCCAAATTGGTCATTTACCAAAATGGCAAAGTCATTTGCAAAGAGGGTCTCTATTAGATTCCTAAACTTTGTAAGATCCAAATTGGTCATTTACCAAAGTGGCAAAGTTCAAGTAATGCATGCAAGCATGCCAAGCTTTGATTTGTTTGAAAAAGGGGTTCCTAATGGGTCATAGACATTTGGGCACACCTATTGGTCATTTTGTGAAGTGGCTAAGTCTTTTGCAAAAGGTTTCACTATAAAACCATTTTCAAAACAAAGTGTCATTCTATGTGGTGTAGAAATATTTTTACTAAGGCACTAACCTATAGGGTTCACCAAATGAGTTGCTATTGCAAAACTTGGTGTTTGGGTCAGTAGGTTTGGTCCAAAACATTTTCTCAAAGTTTTCTTTATGAAAGCATTTTCATAAACAAAACAATGGTTTTTAATTAGCTAGAAATGGACTAAACTAATTAATCCATCCTATTCTTTTCCAAAATCATTTTCCAAACTATGGGTTGGTTCCTAGGGTCAGTAAGGTCACAACAAACCAATTTGCAAAGGTTTTAACCTAAGAATCATTTTTAAATGATTTTTCTAATGTTAGCAAGCACACAAAAGAATCTGCAAAATCAAACAAGCTAACAAATACTATTTGCTAAACTAAGGGCAGGGTTGGCTAGGGCTTGTCTTGCTGATTCCAACGACATCAAATTTGTAAAATTTGGACGTGTGGATCAAAAGATACAAGGGTTTGAAATTGGCAAAAGTTTCTGTTTTCAAATTCTAATTCAGATCTAATACTGGCCACGCGGCGTGTTCTTACTGGTCGATACCGGTTCGGTGTGGATCGGCAACATGGAGCGTTAGATCTAAGTTAAATCGTGTGGTCCAGAGCTAGTACTTACCCCTTCGCTAACATTCTATCATATCCGTCAGATCTGGATCCTACGGTTGTTAGCGCGCTTGCCAAAGATCGGTGGCGCTGTGGTGGCCACCGGCGGCGGAGCGGTTGGTCGATGACGGTGCCGGCGATACAGGAAGCGGGAGAGGAAAAGGGGAGGCTCACCGAGTTCGCAGACGCTTGGGGAAGCTCAACGTGCTGATGGGGAGGCAGGGGGCGCACGGACGGGTTGGCAATCTCTCGCCGGAGTTGCTGCGGGCGGCGGTGCTCTCGGGTTGTCGTCGTTGGCGTCGCTCGGGACCGCGCTAAGGCAAAGGAGAGGCACGGTTAGGTGCGCACGAGGGTTGCGAGTAAGGGAGCATCAGCAAGGGGGCGAGGGGAAGTCTGTGCTCACCGGGGAAACTCGTCGGAGGCGAGACAGACGGTGGTGCTCACTGTCGACGACGGAGGCGGCGCTACCGTGTCAGCTAGGACACGAGAACGACGGCGTTAGTTGCGGAAGGAATCACTGGTCTTAGGCGCATCATCGAAAAGAAGAGGGGTGGCTGGAAGCTACCTGTGGAGTTCGCCGGAGCGGAGGCAGACGGTGGCGACGGTGGTCGTCGTCGAAGGCGAGGTTACAGGGCACTTGCGGGCGAGTTTGATGTACTGGCAGTTGCGCCTGAGAGTGGGGAAGCTATGAGCTTGGTCGGGGAGGAGAGGGGCGGCGAGGCTTTGTCAAAATTGCTCGGGGACGGTGGTCGGAACAGAGGAGCTCAAGGAGAAATTGGGGGCAGTCTAAGGCGTGCCAGTGCGGGGTATCGGAGGGAATTTATAGAGGAGACACAGGCGTTTCAATCTGCGTGATCAAGGCGAGGTAATGGCGCGGAATTAAGACGAATTGAACGCGCGGATTGATTTATAGAGAACGGCGACGCTGTCTGAGGAGGAACTAGTCGCGGTGAAGACGATGGCTAGAGAAGTGGGACCGGCGCGTCAGTGGGAAAAAGGGTGAGGAGGAGGTCCACCAGTCAGCTGCTTAACGGGTTCTTTCTGCGGTGAAGAAAAATGGTTCGGGGGGAGGAGTAAGAGGAGGTGGGTCCGCTTGGCAGTGAAAGGGGAAGAGGAGGAATGGGTCCACGCTGTCTGTCTCTGAGTGGGTCAGTTTCTGAGTAAGAAAAGGTTTCTTCGGGGGAGGGGAGAAGTCTGGGCTGGACTGGGCCTTAGTGGGTTGGGCCTGTTTTCCTATTTTTTTTTCTGTCTCTGCATTCTTTTCTTTTTCTAATTCTTTTTCTGTTTTCAATTTCAAACAATTATTCAAACAATCAAACAACACTCAAATCAATTCAAACAATCACTCAACTTCACTTTGAATTTGGTTCTGTTTGGCAACATAATCCAAATCTCAAAATGAAATATTATTTTTATTTAATTTAGGATCCATTAAATAAAATGGATCTTTAGTTATTAGGGTTTGATTTATTTAATAAAATTTCCATTTGAAATCCAATTATTTTCAAGACCAAACCAGTAGGTTTTATTTTGAAAATAAGGAATACTTGGAAACTTATTTAAATAAATAAATAAGTTTTGGTGTTTTAATTAAAATGGGAAAGCCTTTACTTAAATAAAATTGGATATTTAAATCCTTTATTATTTTATTTAAATAATCCTTTACTCATTTTAATCAAAGCAAAACCTTTTAATAAAAGATTTCAAAGTAGTAATAAAATACTTGGTGTTCATTTAAAATGGGAAAAGCTTTTACTTAAATAAAATTGGATATTTAAATCCTTTATTTTATTTAAATAAACCTTTACTCATTTTATCAAAACAAAATATTTTATTTCAAAAGTTTGGCCAAAATTAATTTGGCTTATCTTTTCATTTGAAACCAAAGTCTTTTATTAAAAGATCTAAAACAGTGTTTCCAAAACAATTTATTTTCCTTTGATAAATGTTTTATCCTTATAAATCCCTTTAGGATTATTTGTTCACCATTTGGTATGGGCTTTGGTAAGGGCTTTATTAGCTTTTGGAAATTCAATTTCCTTATCTTATTATAGTCATAAGATTTTGCCTATAGTTCCAAACTAAGTGAAACCAATCTCTATGGTCCTTTCTTGATCCTTTGAGAATATTTGTTGATCAACTTTGGTATGGATCAAATCCATGGATTTGGAGATACTTTGGAAAATGATTTCCTTCCATTAGGGTTTAGGGTTTTGGATTTATGTTCCAAGTGTTCAAATTTCCAGATACATTCATTGAGGAATGCATTTCCCTTGATTTGGATTTTTGTTGAATTCAAACTTCTGCCAAGGTTTGTTCAAGATGGGATTTCAAGTCTCCTTTTAGAAACAAAAGTTTCTTTTCACCCTGATTTTCAACAAAAATTTATTTTGTTATTTTATTTTTCACATTACAAGATTTGGAAAATCTTGGGATGTGACAGGCTACCACCCTTAAAATAAATCTCGTCCCGAGATTTGGGGAGGCTAGGGTTACAAGCAGGTTCAAAACAACTAGGGTACTACCACCCTTAAAAATTTTCCAACTAGACTACATCTTGGCTTGCTTGGAATCTTGGAAAACTTCTGCATCGTGTCCTTTATTTCCATACTTGACTCATGGGCCAAGGTTGAGTTTCTCCATAGAATTGTTCAACTTTTCTGGACAATTGTTTGCATAATGGCCTAGTTCCTTGCATTTGAAACAGGTTATAAGTTTGAGGTCTTGAGGTGGCTTCTCTGGACAGTATGATGCATAATGTCCTAACTCCTTGCAGTGTTTGCACATCACTTGGCTAATATCCTTCCTCATCTTGGGTTTCACTAGCTTTTGTTTGTCTTCTTGGCTCTTTTTCTTTTCTGGACATTCATTGGCATAATGACCCATCTCTTTGCATTTGAAACATTGCACTTGTGTAATATCCTTCTTGCTAGTGTTGGGGCATTTCTTCTTCTTCTTTTTGGGTCTCTCCAAAGCTAGGAGTTCTTCTAGCTCATGCTCTTCATAAATGGGAGATCTTCCTCTCTTCTTGGGGCATTAATCTTCATGCTCCTCGGGTGCATGATCCTTGTATCCAAAAGTATTGCTAGCTTGGGTTCCTTCTAGAATAACATCTTTGTCATCCTTGTTGTCATACACTCTTTTGGGATAGTTTTCTTCCATGTTGATCACTTGAGTAACCAATCCTTGCAACAGTTGGGATTGAAGTTTCAAAATCCTTTGCATGGTTGGGTCTAATCCATTGTTGTTGGCTAAAAGCTGAGTTGTCACTTGGCTCAACTGGGTTTGGTTTGCTAGTAGTTGTTCTCTCATGTTGACCTCTTGATTGTTGTTGTTGGTGTCATCAACCTTGATGCTGGAGTCTCTTGGAGAAGTCATCTGTTTGGGGTTGGATTGGGATTAGAATAGGCAAAAGGTTTTTCTAAGGAATCAATTCTAATCACACACATCACAAATCACACAAGCAATGTGCAAGCAATCACAAACAAACACTCCACTCAAACAAAGTTCAAGCACATACTTAGGCAACAAAATATTTTTGTTACACCACATAAGTTGGTGGGTTTGACTTCACTAAAATATGGTGGTCCATCTACATGGTTTGACTTAACTAAAATATTTTTGTTACACCACATGGATCCACCACTGTCATTGCATGTGTGTTCTTTCCATAAACCACATCTAGAGTCATCGCATGTGTGTTCTTTTCATAAACCACATGGATCGACTAGAGTCATTGCATGTGTGTTCTTTTCATAAATCACATATGGATCCAGTAGAGTCATTGCATGTGTGTTCTTCTCCTAAAACACCACTAGAATTCATTGCATTTGTGTTCTTTTCATAAACCATATGGAACCACCAGTGTCATTGTATGTGTGTTCTTTTCATAAACCACCACTAGAGTCATTGCATGTGTGTTCTTTTCATAAACCACATGGATCCACCATTGTCATTGCATGTGTGTTCTTTTCATAAACCACCACTAGAGTCATTGCATGTTTGTTCTTTTTATAAACCACATGGATCCACTAGGGTCATTGCTTGTGTGTTCTTTTCATAAACCACCACTAGAGTCATTGCATGTGTGTTATTTTCATGAACCACATGGATACACCGGTTTCATTGCATGTGTGTTCTTTTCATAAACCACATCTATATTTCATTGATGTGTGTTATTTTCATAAACCACATGGATCCACAAGTGTCAATGCATGTGTGTTATTTTCATAAGCCACCACTAGAGTCATTACATGTGTGTTCTTTTCATAAACCACATGGATCCACCAGTGTCATTGCATGTGTGTTCTTTTCATAAACCACATGGATCCACCAGTGTCATTACATGTGTGTTCTTTTCATAAACAACATGGATCCACTAGTGTCATTACATGTGTGTTCTTTTCATAAACCACATCTAGAGTCATTGCATGTGTGTTCTTTTCATAAACCACATGGATCGACTAGAGTCATTGCATGTGTGTTCTTTTCATAAATCACATATGGATCTAGTAGAGTCATTGCAGGTGTGTTGTTCTCCTAAAACACCACTAGAGTTCATTGCATTTGTGTTCTTTTCATAAACCACATGGATCCACCAGTGTCATTGCATGTGTGTTCTTTTCATAAACCACATGGATCCACCAGTGTCATTGCATGTGTGTTCTTTTAATAAACCACATGGATCCACCAGTGTCATTGCATGTATGTTGTGTTCATAAACCACCACTAGAGTCATTGCATGTGTGTTCTTTTCATAAACCACATGGATCCACTAATGTCATTACAGGTGTGTTCTTTTCATAAACCACATGGATCCACTAGAGTTCATTGCATGTGTGTTCTTTTCATAAACCACATGGATCCACCACGTTGTATGTGTGTTCTTCTCATAAACCAGCACTAGAGTCATTGCATGTGTGTTATTTTCATAAACCACATGGATCCACCAGTATCATTGCATGTGTGTTCTTTTGATAAACCACCATTAGAGTCATTACATGTGTGTTCTTTTCATAAACCACATGGATCCACCAGTGGCATTGCATGTGTGTTCTTTTCGTAAACCACATCTATATTTGATTGCATGTGTTTTTTTCATAAACCACATGGATCCACCAGTAGCATTGCATGTGTGTTCTTTTCATAAACCACCACTAGAGCCATTACATGTCGGTTCTTTTCATAAACCACATGGATCCACCAGTGTCATTGCATGTGTGTTCTTTTCATAAACCACATGGATCCACCAGTGTCATTACTTGTGTGTTCTTTTCATAAACAATATGGATCCACTAGTGTCACTTCATGTGTGTTCTTTTCATAAACCACATCTAGAGTCATTGCATGTGTGTTCTTTTCATAAACCACATGGATCGACTAGAGTCATTGCATGTGTGTTCTTTTCATAAATCACATATGGATCCAGTAGAGTCATTGCATGTGTGTTCTTCTCCTAAACCACCACTAGAGTTCATTGCATGTGTGTTCTTTTCATAAACCACATAGATCCACCAGTGTAATTGCATGTGTGTTCTTTTCATAAACCACATATGGATCTAGTAAAGTCATTGCATGTGTGTTCTTCTCCTAAACCACCACTAGAGTTCATTGCATGTGTGTTCTTTTCATAAACCACATGGATCCACCAGTGTAATTGCATGTGTGTTCTTTTCATAAACCACCACTAGAGTCATTGCATGTGTATTCTTTTCATAAACCACATGGATCCACTACTGTCATTGGATGGGTGTTTATTTTTCTAAACCACATGGATCCACTAGAGTCATTGCATGTGTGTTCTTCTCCTAAACCACCACTAGAGTCATTACACGTGTGTTCTTTTCATAAACCACATGGATCCACTAGAGTAATTGCATGTGTGTTCTTTTCATAAACCACATATGGATCCATTAGAGTCACTATATGTTAGTTCTTCTCCTAAACCACCACTAGAGTTCATTGCATGTGTGTTCTTTTCATAAACCACATGGATCCACCACTGTCATTGCATGTGTGTTCTTTTCATAAACCACCACTAGAGTCATTCCATGTGTGTTCTTTTCATAAACCACATGGATCCACCAGGGTCATTGCATGTGTGTTCTTTTCATAAACCACCACTAGAGTCATTTCATGTGTGTTATTTTCATGAACCACATGGATACACCAGTGTCACTACATGTGTGTTCTTTTCATAAACCACCAATAGAGTCATGGCATGTGTGTTATTTTCATAAACCACATGGATCCACCACTGTCATTGCATGTGTGTTCTTTTCATAAACCACATCTAGAGTCATTGCATGTGTGTTCTTTTCATAAACCACATGGATCGACTAGAGTCATTGCATGTGTGTTCTTTTCATAAATCACATATGGATCCAATAGAGTCATTGCATGTGTGTTCTTCTCCTAAACCACCACTAGAATTCATTGCATTTGTGTTCTTTTCATAAACCATATGGATCCACCAGTGTCATTGTATGTGTGTTCTTTTCATAAACCACCACTAGAGTCATTGCATGTGTGTTCTTTTCATAAACCACATGGATCCACCACTGTCATTGCATGTGTGTTCTTTTCATAAACCACCACTAGAGTCATTGCATGTTTGTTCTTTTCATAAACCACATGGATCCACCAGGGTCATTGCATGTGTGTTCTTTTCATAAACCACCACTAGAGTCATTGCATGTGTGTTATTTTCATGAACCACATGGATACACCGGTTTCATTGCATGTGTGTTCTTTTCATAAACCACATCTATATTTCATTGATGTGTGTTCTTTTCATAAACCACATGGATCCACAAGTGTCAATGCATGTGTGTTATTTTCATAAACCACCACTAGAGTCATTACATGTGTGTTCTTTTCATAAACCACATGGATCCACCAGTGTCATTGCATGTGTGTTCTTTTCATAAACCACATGGATCCACCAGTGTCATTACATGTGTGTTCTTTTCATAAACAACATGGATCCACTAGTGTCATTACATGTGTGTTCTTTTCATAAACCACATCTAGAGTCATTGCATGTGTGTTCTTTTCATAAACCACATGGATCGACTAGAGTCATTGCATGTGTGTTCTTTTCATAAATCACATATGGATCTAGTAGAGTCATTGCATGTGTGTTCTTCTCCTAAAACACCACTAGAGATCATTGCATTTGTGTTCTTTTCATAAACCACATGGATCCACCAGTGTCATTGCATGTGTGTTCTTTTCATAAACCACATGGATCCACCAGTGTCATTGCATGTGTGTTCTTTTAATAAACCACATGGATCCACCAGTGTCATTGCATTTATGTTGTGTTCATAAACCACCACTAGAGTCATTGCATGTGTGTTCTTTTCATAAAGCACATGGATCCACTAATGTCATTACAGGTGTGTTCTTTTCATAAACCACATGGATCCACTAGAGTTCATTGCATGTGTGTTCTTTTCATAAACCAAATGGATCCACCACTTTGTATGTGTGTTCTTCTCATAAACCAGCACTAGAGTCATTGCACGTGTGTTATTTTCATAAACCACATGGATCCACCACTGTCATTGCATGTGTGTTCTTTTCATAAACCACATGGATCCACCATTGTCATTACATGTGTGTTCTTTTCATAAACAACATGTATCCACTAGTGTCATTACATGTGTGTTCTTTTCATAAACCACATCAAGAGTCATTGCATGTGTGTTCTTTTCATAAACCACATGGATCGACTAGAGTCATTGCATGTGTGTTCTTTTCATAAATCACATATGGATCTAGTAGAGCCATTGCATGTGTGTTCTTCTCCTAAAACACCACTAGAGTTCATTGCATTTGTGTTCTTTTCATAAACCACATGGATCCACCAGTGTCATTGCATGTGTGTTCTTTTCATAAACCACATGGATCCACCAGTGTCATTGCATGTGTGTTCTTTTAATAAACCACATGGATCCACCAGTGTCATTGCATGTATGTTCTGTTCATAAACCACCACTAGAGTCATTGCATGTGTGTTCTTTTCATAAATCAAATGGATCCACTAATGTCATTACATGTGTGTTCTTTTCATAAACCACATGGATCCACTAGAGTTCATTGCATGTGTGTTCTTTTCATAAACCACATGGATCCACCACGTTGTATGTGTGTTCTTCTCATAAACCAGCACTAGAGTCATTGCATGTGTGTTCTTTTCATAAACCACATGGATCCACCACTGTCATTGCATGTGTGTTCTTTTCATAAACCACCATTAGAGTCATTACATGTGTGTTCTTTTCATAAACCACATGGATCCAACAGTGGCATTGCATGTGTGTTCTTTTCGTAAATCACATCTATATTTGATTGCATGTGTGTTTTTTTCATAAACCACATGGATCCACCAGTAGCATTGCATGTGTGTTCTTTTCATAAACCACCACTAGAGCCATTACATGTCGGTTCTTTTCATAAACCACATGGATCCACTAGTCACATTGCATGTGTGTTCTTTTCATAAACCACATGGATCCACCAGTGTCATTACATGTGTGTTCTTTTCATAAATAATATGGATCCACTAGTGTCACTGCATGTGTGTTCTTTTCATAAACCACATCTAGAGTCATTGCATGTGTGTTCTTTTCATAAACCACATGGATCGACTAGAGTCATTGCATGTGTGGTCTTTTCATAAATCACATATGGATCTAGTAGAGTCATTGCATGTGTGTTCTTGTCCTAAACCACCACTAGAATTCATTGCATGTGTGTTCTTTTCATAAACCACATGGATCCACCAGTGTAATTGCATGTGTGTTCTTTTCATAAACCACCACTAGAGTCATTGCATGTGTGTTCTTTTCATAAACCACATGGATCCACTACTGTCATTGGATGGGTGTTCTTTTTCTAAACCACATGGATCCACTAGAGTCATTGCATGTGTGTTCTTCTCCTAAACCACCACTAGAGTCATTACATGTGTGTTCTTTTCATAAACCACATGGATGCACTAGAGTAATTGCATGTGTGTTCTTTTCATAAACCACATATGGATCCATTAGAGTCACTGTATGTTAGTTCTTCTCCTAAACCACCACTAGAGTTCATTGCATGTGTGTTCTTTTCATAAACCACATGGATCCACCACTGTCATTGCATGTGTGTTCTTTTCATAAACCACCACTAGAGTCATTGCATGTGTGTTCTTTTCATAAACCACATGGATCCACCAGGGTCATTGCATGTGAGTTCTTTTCATAAACCACCACTAGAGTCATTTCATGTGTGTTATTTTCATGAACCACACGGATACACCAGTGTCATTGCATGTGTGTTCTTTTCATAAACCACCAATAGAGTCATTGCATGTGTGTTCTTTCCATAACCACATGGATCCACCACTGTCATTGCATGTGTGTTCTTTTCATAAACCACATCTAGAGTCATTGCATGTGTGTTCTTTTCATAAACCACATGGATCGACTAGAGTCATTGCATATGTGTTCTTTTCATAAATCACATATGGATCCAATAGAGTCATTGCATGTGTGTTCTTCTCCTAAACCACCACTAGAATTCATTGCATTTGTGTTCTTTTCATAAACCATATGGATCCACCAGTGTCATTGTATGTGTGTTCTTTTCATAAACCACCACTAGAATCATTGCATGTGTGTTCTTTTCATAAACCACATGGATCCACCACTGTCATTGCATGTGTGTTCTTTTCATAAACCACCACTAGAGTCATTGCATGTTTGTTCTTTTCATAAACCACATGGATCCACCAGGGTCATTGCATGTATGTTCTTTTCATAAACCACCACTAGAGTCATTGCATGTGTGTTATTTTCATGAACCACATGGATACACCGGTTTCATTGCATGTGTGTTATTTTCATAAACCACATATATATTTCATTGATGTGTGTTCTTTTCATAAACCACATGGATCCACAAGTGTCAATGCATGTGTGTTATTTTCATAAACCACCACTAGAGTCATTACATGTGTGTTCTTTTCATAAACCACATGGATCCACCAGTGTCATTGCATGTGTGTTATTTTCATAAACCACATGGATCCACCAGTGTCATTACATGTGTGTTCTTTTCATAAACAACATGGATCCACTAGTGTCATTACATGTGTGTTCTTTTCATAAACCACATCTAGAGTCATTGCATGTGTGTTCTTTTCATAAACCACATGGATCGACTAGAGTCATTGCATGTGTGTTCTTTTCATAAATCACATATGGATCTAGTAGAGTAATTGCATGTGTGTTCTTCTTCTAAAACACCACTAGAGTTCATTGCATTTGTGTTCTTTTCATAAACCACATGGATCCACCAGTGTCATTGCATGGGTGTTCTTTTCATAAACCACATGGATCCACCAGTGTCATTGCATGTGTGTTCTTTTAATAAACCACATGGATCCACCAGTGTCATTGCATGTATGTTGTGTTCATAAACCACAACTAGAGTGATTGAATGTGTGTTCTTTTCATAAACCACATGGATCCACTAATGTCATTACAGGTGTGTTCTTTTCATAAACCACATGGATCCACTAGAGTTCATTGCATGTGTGTTCTTTTCATAAACCACATGGATCCACCACGTTGTATGTGTGTTCTTCTCATAAACCAGCAGTAGTCATTGCATGTGTGTTATTTTCATAAACCACATGGATCCACCACTATCATTGCATGTGTGTTCTTTTCATAAACCACATGTATCCACCATTGTCATTACATGTGTGTTCTTTTCATAAACAACATGGATCCACTAGTGTCATTACATGTGTGTTCTTTTCATAAACCACATCTAGAGTCATTGCATGTGTGTTCTTTTCATAAACCACATGGATCGACTAGAGTCATTGCATGTGTGTTCTTTTCATAAATCACATATGGATCTAGTAGAGTCATTGCATGTGTGTTCTTCTCCTAAAACACCACTAGAGTTCATTGCATTTGTGTTCTTTTCATAAACCACATGGATCCACCAGTGTCATTAAATGTGTGTTCTTTTCATAAACCACATGGATCCACCAGTGTCATTGCATGTGTGTTCTTTTAATAAACCACATGGATCCACCAGTGTCATTGCATGTATGTTCTGTTCATAAACCACCACTAGAGTCATTGCATGTGTGTTCTTTTCATAAACCACATGGATCCACTAATGTCATTACATCTGTGTTCTTTTCATAAACCACATGGATCCACTAGAGTTCATTGCATGTGTGTTCTTTTCATAAACCACATGGATCCACCACATGGGATGTGTGTTCTTTTCATAAACCACCACTAGAGTCATTGCATGTGTGTTCTTTTCATAAACCACATGGATCCACCACTGTCATTGCATGTGTGTTCTTTTCATAAACCACCATTAGAGTCATTACATGTGGGTTCTTTTCATAAACCACATGGATCCACCAGTGTCATTGCATGTGTGTTCTTTTCATAAACCACATCTATATTTGATTGCATGTGTGTTTTTTCATAAACCACATGGATCCACCAGTAGCATTGCATGTGTGTTCTTTTCATAAACCACCACTAGAGCCATTACATGTCGGTTCTTTTCATAAACCACATGGATCCACCAGTCACATTGCATGTGTGTTCTTTTCATAAACCACATGGATCCACCAGTGTCATTACATGTGTGTTCTTTTCATAAACAATATGGATCCACTAGTGTCACTGCATGTGTGTTCTTTTCATAAACCACATCTAGAGTCATTGCATGTGTGTTCTTTTCATAAACCACATGGATCGACTAGAGTCATTGCATGTGTGGTCTTTTCATAAATCACATATGGATCTAGTAGAGTCATTGCATTTGTGTTCTTGTCCTAAACCACCACTAGAGTTCATTGCATGTGTGTTCTTTTCATAAACCACATGGATCCACCAGTGTAATTGCATGTGTGTTATTTTAATAAACCACCACTAGAGTCATTGCATGTGTGTTCTTTTCATAAACCACATGGATCCACTACTGTCATTGGATGGGTGTTATTTTTCTAAACCACATGGATCCATTAGAGTCATTGCATGTGTGTTCTTCTCCTAAACCACCACTAGAGTCATTACATGTGTGTTAGTTTCATAAACCACATGGATGCACTAGAGTAATTGCATGTGTGTTCTTTTCATAAACCACATATGGATCCATTAGAGTCACTGTATGTTAGTTCTTCTCCTAAACCACCACTAGAGTTCATTGCATGTGTGTTCTTTTCATAAACCACATGGATCCACCACTGTCATTGCATGTGTGTTCTTTTCATAAACCACCACTAGAGTCATTGCATGTGTGTTCTTTTCATAAACCACATGGATCCACCAGGGTCATTGCATGTGAGTTCTTTTCATAAACCACCACTAGAGTCATTTCATGTGTGTTATTTTCATGAACCACATGGATACACCAGTGTCATTGCATGTGTGTTCTTTTCATAAACCACCAATAGAGTCATTGCATGTGTCTTCTTTTCATAAACCACACGGATCCACCACTGTCATTGCATGTGTGTTCTTTTCATAAACCACATCTAGAGTCATTGCATGTGTGTTCTTTTCATAAACCACATGGATCGACTAGAGTCATTGCATGTGTGTTCTTTTCATAAATCACATATGGATCCAATAGAGTCATTGCATGTGTGTTCTTCTCCTAAACCACCACTAGAATTCATTGCATTTGTGTTCTTTTCATAAACCATATGGATCCACCAGTGTCATTGTATGTGTGTTCTTTTCATAAACCACCACTAGAGTCATTGCATGTGTATTCTTTTCATAAACCACATGGATCCACCACTGTCATTGCATGTGTGTTCTTTTCATAAACCACCACTAGAGTCATTGCATGTTTGTTCTTTTCATAAACCACATGGATCCACCAGGGTCATTGCATGTGTGTTCTTTTCATAAACCACATCTATATTTCATTGATGTGTGTTCTTTTGATAAACCACATGGATCCACAAGTGTCAATGCATGTGTGTTATTTTCATAAACCACCACTAGAGTCATTACATGTGTGTTCTTTTCATAAACCACATGGATCCACCAGTGTCATTGCATGTGTGTTCTTTTCATAAACCACATGGATCCACTAGTGTCATTACATGTTTGTTCTTTTCATAAACAACATGGATCCACTAGTGTCATTACATGTGTGTTCTTTTCATAAACCACATCTAGAGTCATTGCGTGTGTGTTCTTTTCATAAACCACATGGATCGACTAGAGTCATTGCATGTGTGTTCTTTTCATAAATCACATATGGATCTAGTAGAGTCATTGCATGTGTGTTATTCTCCTAAAACACCACTAGAGTTCATTGCATTTTTGTTCTTTTCATAAACCACATGGATCCACCAGTGTCATTGCATGTGTGTTCTTTTCATAAACCACAAGGATCCACCAGTGTCATTTCATGTGTGTTCTTTTAATAAACCACATGGATCCACTAGTGTCATTGCATGTATGTTGTGTTCATAAACCACCACTAGAGTCATTGCATGTGTGTTCTTTTCATAAACCACATGGATTCACTAGAGTTCATTGCATGTGTGTTCTTTTCATAAACCACATGGATCCACCACTGCCATTGCATGTGTGTTCTTTTCATAAACCACCACCAGAGTCATTGCATGTTTGTTCTTTTCGTAAACCACATGGATCCACTAGGGTCATTGCATGTGTGTTCTTTTCATAAACCACCACTAGAGTCATTGCATGTGTGTTATTTTCATGAACCACATGGATACACCGGTTTCATTGCATGTGTGTTCTTTTCATAAACCACATCTATATTTCATTGATGTGTGTTCTTTTCATAAACCACATGGATCCACAAGTGTCATTGCATGTGTGTTCTTTTCATAAACCACATGGATCCACCAGTGTCATTACATGTGTGTTTTTTTCATAAACAACTTGGATCGACTAGTGTCATTACATGTGTGTTCTTTTCATAAACCACATCTAAAGTCATTGCATGTGTGTTCTTTTCATAAACCACATGGATCGACTAGAGTCATTGCATGTGTGTTCTTTTCATAAATCACATATGGATCTAGTAGAGTCATTGCATGTGTGTTCTTCTCCTAAAACACCACTAGAGTTCATTGCATGTGTGTTCTTTTCATAAACCACATGGATCCACCAGTGTCATTGCATGTGTGTTCTTTTCATAAACCACATGGATCCACCAGTGTCATTGCTTGTCTGTTCTTTTAATAAACCACATGGATCCACTAGTGTCATTGCATGTATGTTGTGTTCATAAACCGCCACTAGAGTCATTGCATGTGTGTTCTTTTCATAAACCACATGGATCCACTAATGTCATTACATGTGTGTTCTTTTCATAAACCACATGGATCCACTAGAGTTCATTGCATGTGTGTTCTTTTCATAAACCACATGGATCCACCATGTTGGATGTGTGTTCTTCTCATAAACCAGCACTAGAGTCATTGCATGTGTGTTCTTTTCATAAACCACATGGATCCACCACTGTCATTGCATGTGTGTTCTTTTCATAAACCACAACCAGAGTCATTGCATGTTTGTTCTTTTCATAAACCACATGGATCCACCAGGGTCATTGCATGTGTGTTCTTTTCATAAACCACCACTAGAGTCATTACATGTGTGTTCTTTTCATAAACCACATGGATCCACCAGTGGCATTGCATGTGTGTTCTTTTCGTAAACCACATCTATATTTGATTGCATGTGTTTTTTTCATAAACCACATGGATCCACCAGTATCATTGCATGTGTGTTCTTTTCATAAACCACCACTAGAGCCATTACATGTCGGTTCTTTTCATAAACCACATGGATCCACCAGTGTCATTGCATGTGTGTTCTTTTCATAAACCACATGGATCCACCAGTGTCATTACATGTGTGTTCTTTTCATAAACAATATGGATCCACTAGTGTCACTGCATATGTGTTCTTTTCATAAACCACATCTAGAGTCATTGCATGTGTGTTCTTTTCATAAACCACATGGATCGACTAGAGTCATTGCATGTGTGTTCTTTTCATAAATCACATATGGATCTAGTAGAGTCATTCCATGTGTGTTCTTCTCCTAACCACCACTAGAGTTCATTGCATCTGTGTTCTTTTCATAAACCACATGGATCCACCAGTGTAATAGCATGTGTGTTCTTTTCATAAACCACCACTAGAGTCATTGCATGTGTGTTCTTTTCATAAACCACATGGATCCACTAGTGTCATTGGATGCGTGTTCTTTTTCTAAACCACATGGATCCACTAGAGTCATTGCATGTGTGTTCTTCTCCTAAACCACCACTAGAGTCATTACATGTGTGTTCTTTTCATAAACCACATGGATCCACTAGAGTCATTGCATGTGTGTTCTTTTCATAAACCACATATGGATCCATTAGAGTCACTATATGTTAGTTCTTCTCCTAAACCACCACTAGAGTTCATTGCATGTGTGTTCTTTTCATAAACCACATGGATCCACCACTATTATTGCATGTGTGTTCTCTTCATAAACCACCACTAGAGTCATTGCATGTGTGTTCTTTTCATAAACCACATGGATCCATCAGGGTTATTGCATGTGAGTTCTTTTCATAAACCACCACTAGAGTCATTTCATGTGTGTTATTTTCATGAACCACATGGATACACCAGTGTCATTGCATGTGTGTTATTTTCATAAACCACCAATAGAGTCATTGCATGTGTGTTCTTTTCATAAACCACATGGATCCACCACTGTCATTGCATGTGTGTTCTTTTCATAAACCACATATAGAGTCATTGCATGTGTGTTCTTTTCATAAATCACATATGGATCTAGTAGAGTCATTGCATTTGTGTTCTTTTCATAAACCATATGGATCCACCAGTGTCATTGTATGTGTGTTCTTTTCATAAACCACCACTAGAGTCATTGCATGTGTGTTCTTTTCATAAACCACATGGATCCACCACTGTCATTGCATGTGTGTTCTTTTCATAAACCACATGGATCCACCAGTGTCATTGCATGTGTGTTCTTTTAATAAACCACATGGATCCACCAGTGTCATTGCATGTATGTTGTGTTCATAAACTACCACTAGAGTCATTGCATGTGTGTTCTTTTCATAAACCACATGGATCCACTAATGTCATTACATGTGTGTTCTTTTCATAAACCACATGGATCCACTAGAGTTCATTGCATGTGTGTTCTTTTCATAAACCACATGGATCCACCATGTTGGATGTGTGTTCTTCTCATAAACCAGCACTAGAGTCATTGCATGTGTGTTCTTTTCATAAACCACATGGATCCACCACTGTCATTGCATGTGTGTTCTTTTCATAAACCACAACTAGAGTCATTGCATGTTTGTTCTTTTCATAAACCACATGGATCCACCAGGGTCATTGCATGTGTGTTCTTTTCATAAACCACCACTAGAGTCATTACATGTGTGTTCTTTTCATAAACCACATGGATCCACCAGTGGCATTGCATGTGTGTTCTTTTCGTAAACCACATCTATATTTGATTGCATGTGTTTTTTTTCATAAACCACATGGATCCACCAGTATCATTGCATGTGTGTTCTTTTCATAAACCACATGGATCCACCAGTATCATTGCATGTGTGTTCTTTTCATAAACCACCACTAGAGCCATTACATGTCGGTTCTTTTCATAAACCACATGGATCCACCAGTGTCATTGCATGTGTGTTCTTTTCATAAACCACATGGATCCACCAGTGTCATTACATGTGTGTTCTTTTCATAAACAATATGGATCCACTAGTGTCACTGCATATGTGTTCTTTTCATAAACCACATCTAGAGTCATTGCATGTGTGTTCTTTTCATAAACCACATGGATCGACTAGAGTCATTGCATGTGTGTTCTTTTCATAAATCACATATGGATCTAGTAGAGTCATTGCATGTGTGTTCTTCTCCTAACCACCACTAGAGTTCATTGCATCTGTGTTCTTTTCATAAACCACATGTATCCACCAGTGTAATAGCATGTGTGTTCTTTTCATAAACCACCACTAGAGTCATTGCATGTGTGTTCTTTTCATAAACCACATGGATCCACTAGTGTCATTGGATGTGTGTTCTTTTTCTAAACCACATGGATCCACTAGAGTCATTGCATGTGTGTTCTTCTCCTAAACCACCACTAGAGTCATTACATGTGTGTTCTTTTCATAAACCACATGGATCCACTAGAGTCATTGCATGTGTGTTCTTTTCATAAACCACATATGGATCCATTAGAGTCACTATATGTTAGTTCTTCTCCTAAACCACCACTAGAGTTCATTGCATGTGTGTTCTTTTCATAAACCACATGGATCCACCACTATTATTGCATGTGTGTTCTCTTCATAAACCACCACTAGAGTCATTGCATGTGTGTTCTTTTCATAAACCACATGGATCCACCAGGGTTATTGCATGTGAGTTCTTTTCATAAACCACCACTAGAGTCATTTCATGTGTGTTATTTTCATGAACCACATGGATACACCAGTGTCATTGCATGTGTGTTATTTTCATAAACCACCAATAGAGTCATTGCATGTGTGTTCTTTTCATAAACCACATGGATCCACCACTGTCATTGCATGTGTGTTCTTTTCATAAACCACATCTAGAGTCATTGCATGTGTGTTCTTTTCATAAATCACATATGGATCTAGTAGAGTCATTGCATTTGTGTTCTTTTCATAAACCATATGGATCCACCATTGTCATTGTATGTGTGTTCTTTTCATAAACCACCACTAGAGTCATTGCATGTGTGTTCTTTTCATTAACCACATGGATCCACCACTGTCATTGCATGTGTGTTCTTTTCATAAACCACCACTAGAGTCATTGCATGTGTGTTCTTTTCATAAACCACATGGATCCACCAGGGTCATTGCATGTGTGTTCTTTTCATAAACCACCACTTGAGTCATTGCATGTGTGTTATTTTCATGAACCACATGGATACACTGGTTTCATTGCATGTGTGTTCTTTTCATAAACCACATCTATATTTCATTGATGTGTGTTCTTTTCATAAACCACATGGATCCACCAGTGTCATTGCATGTGTGTTATTTTCATAAACCACCACTAGAGTCATTACATGTGTGTTCTTTTCATAAACCACATGGATCCACCAGTGTCATTCCATGTGTGTTCTTTTCATAAACCACATGGATCCACCAGTGTCATTCCATGTGTGTTCTTTTCATAAACAACATGGATCCACTACTGTCATTACATGTGTGTTCTTTTCATAAACCACATCTAGAGTCATTGCATGTGTGTTCTTTTCATAAACCACATGGATCGACTAGAGTCATTGCATGTGTGTTCTTTTCATAAATCACATATGGATCTAGTAGAGTCATTGCATGTGTGTTCTTCTCCTAAAACACCACTAGAGTTCATTGCATTTGTGTTCTTTTCATAAACCACATGGATCCACCAGTATCATTGCATGTGTGTTCTTTTCATAAACCACCACTAGAGCCATTACATGTCGGTTCTTTTCATAAACCACATGGATCCACCAGTGTCATTGCATGTGTGTTCTTTTCATAATCCACATGGATCATACGGATTACATGTCGGTTCTTTTCATAAACCACATGGATCCACCAGTGTCATTGCATGTGTGTTCTTTTCATATACCACATGGATCCACCAGTGTCATTACATGTGTGTTCTTTTCATAAACAATATGGATCCACTAGTGTCACTGCATGTGTGTTCTTTTCATAAACCACATCTAGAGTCATTGCATGTGTGTTCTTTTCATAAACCACATGGATCGACTAGAGTCATTTCATGTGTGTTCTTTTCATAAATCACATATGGATCTAGTAGAGTCATTGCATGTGTGTTCTTCTCCTAAACCACCACTAGAGTTCATTGCATCTGTGTTCTTTTCATAAACCACATGGATCCACCAGTGTAATAGCATGTGTGTTCTTTTCATAAACCACCACTACAGTCATTGCATGTGTGTTCTTTTCATAAACCACATGGATCCACTAGTGTCATTGGATGTGTGTTCTTTTTCTAAACCACATGGATCCACTAGAGTCATTCCATGTGTGTTCTTCTCCTAAACCACCACTAGAGTCATTACATGTGTGTTCTTTTCATAAACCACATGGATCCACTAGAGTCATTGCATGTGTGTTCTTTTCATAAACCACATATGGATCCATTAGAGTCACTATATGTTAGTTCTTCTCCTAAACCACCACTAGAGTTCATTGCATGTGTGTTCTTTTCATAAACCACATGGATCCACCACTATTATTGCATGTGTGTTCTCTTCATAAACCACCACTAGAGTCATTGCATGTGTGTTCTTTTCATAAACCACATGGATCCACCAGGGTTATTGCATGTGAGTTCTTTTCATAAACCACCACTAGAGTCATTTCATGTGTGTTATTTTCATGAACCACATGGATACACCAGTGTCATTGCATGTGTGTTATTTTCATAAACCACCAATAGAGTCATTGCATGTGTGTTCTTTTCATAAACCACATGGATCCACCACTGTCATTGCATGTGTGTTCTTTTCATAAACCACATCTAGAGTCATTGCATGTGTGTTCTTTTCATAAATCACATATGGATCTAGTAGAGTCATTGCATTTGTGTTCTTTTCATAAACCATATGGATCCACCAGTGTCATTGTATGTGTGTTCTTTTCATAAACCACCACTAGAGTCATTGCATGTGTGTTCTTTTCATAAACCACATGGATCCACCACTGTCATTGCATGTGTGTTCTTTTCATAAACCACCACTAGAGTCATTGCATGTGTGTTCTTTTCATAAACCACATGGATCCACCAGGGTCATTGCATGTGTGTTCTTTTCATAAACCACCACTAGAGTCATTGCATGTGTGTTATTTTCATGAACCACATGGATACACTGGTTTCATTGCATGTGTGTTCTTTTCATAAACCACATCTATATTTCATTGATGTGTGTTCTTTTCATAAACCACATGGATCCACCAGTGTCATTGCATGTGTGTTATTTTCATAAACCACCACTAGAGTCATTACATGTGTGTTCTTTTCATAAACCACATGGATCCACCAATGTCATTGCATGTGTGTTCTTTTCATAAACCACATGGATCCACCAGTGTCATTCCATGTGTGTTCTTTTCATAAACAACATGGATCCACTACTGTCATTACATGTGTGGTCTTTTCATAAACCACATCTAGAGTCATTGCATGTGTGTTCTTTTCATAAACCACATGGATCGACTAGAGTCATTGCATGTGTGTTCTTTTCATAAATCACATATGGATCTAGTAGAGTCATTGCATGTGTGTTCTTCTCCTAAAACACCACTAGAGTTCATTGCATTTGTGTTCTTTTCATAAACCACATGGATCCACCACTGTCATTGCATGTGTGTTCTTTTCATAAACCACATGGATCCACCAGTGTCATTGCATGTGTGTTCTTTTAATAAACAACATGGATCCACCAGTGTCATTGCATGTATGTTGTGTTCATAAACCACCACTAGAGTCATTGCATGTGTGTTCTTTTCATAAACCACATGGATCCACTAATGTCATTACATGTGTGTTCTTTTCATAAACCACATGGATCCACTAGAGTTCATTGCATGTGTGTTCTTTTCATAAACCACATGGATCCACCATGTTGGATGTGTGTTCTTCTCATAAACCAGCACTAGAGTCATTGCATGTGTGTTATTTTCATAAACCACATGGATCCACCACTTTCATTGCATGTGTGTTCTTTTCATAAACCACCATTAGAGTCATTACATGTGTGTTCTTTTCATAAACCACATGGATCCACCAGTGGCATTGCATGTGTGTTCTTTTCGTAAACCACATCTATATTTGATTGCATGTGTTTTTTTCATAAACCACATGGATCCACCAGTATCATTGCATGTGTGTTCTTTTCATAAACCACCACTAGAGCCATTACATGTCGGTTCTTTTCATAAACCACATGGATCCACCAGTGTCATTGCATGTGTGTTCTTTTCATAAACCACATGGATCCACCAGTGTCATTACATGTGTGTTCTTTTCATAAACAATATGGATCCACTAGTGTCACTGCATGTGTGTTCTTTTCATAAACCACATCTAGAGTCATTGCATGTGTGTTCTTTTCATAAACCACATGGATCGACTAGAGTCATTGCATGTGTGTTCTTTTCATAAATCACATATGGATCTAGTAGAGTCATTGCATGTGTGTTCTTCTCCTAAACCACCACTAGAGTTCATTGCATCTGTGTTCTTTTCATAAACCACATGGATCCACCAGTGTAATAGCATGTGTGTTCTTTTCATAAACCACCACTAGAGTCATTGCATGTGTGTTCTTTTCATAAACCACATGGATCCACTAGTGTCATTGGATGTGTGTTCTTTTTCTAAACCACATGGATCCACTAGAGTCATTGCATGTGTGTTCTTCTCCTAAACCACCACCAGTGTCATTGCATGTGTGTTCTTTTCATAAACCACATGGATCCACCAGTGTCATTGCATGTGTGTTCTTTTAATAAACCACATGGATCCACCAGTGTCATTGCATGTATGTTGTGTTCATAAACCACCACTAGAGTCAATTCATGTGTGTTCTTTTCATAAACCACATGGATCCACTAATGTCATTACATGTGTGTTCTTTTCATAAACCACATGGATCCACTAGAGTTCATTGCATGTGTGTTCTTTTCATAAACCACATGGATCCACCATGTTGGATGTGTGTTCTTCTCATAAACCAGCACTAGAGTCATTGCATGTGTGTTATTTTCATATACCACATGGATCCACCACTGTCATTGCATGTGTGTTCTTTTCATAAACCACCATTAGAGTCATTACATGTGTGTTCTTTTCATAAACCACATGGATCCACCAGTGGCATTGCATGTGTGTTCTTTTCGTAAACCACATCTATATTTGATTGCATGTGTTTTTTTTCATAAACCACATGGATCCACCAGTATCATTGCATGTGTGTTCTTTTCATAAACCACCACTAGAGCCATTACATGTCGGTTCTTTTCATAAACCACATGGATCCACCAGTGTCATTGCATGTGTGTTCTTTTCATAAACCACATGGATCCACCAGTGTCATTACATGTGTGTTCTTTTCATAAACAATATGGATCCACTAGTGTCACTGCATGTGTGTTCTTTTCATAAACCACATCTAGAGTCATTGCATGTGTGTTCTTTTCATAAACCACATGGATCGACTAGAGTCATTGCATGTGTGTTCTTTTCATAAATCACATATGGATCTAGTAGAGTCATTGCATGTGTGTTCTTCTCCTAAACCACCACTAGAGTTCATTGCATCTGTGGTCTTTTCATAAACCACATGGATCCACCAGTGTAATAGCATGTGTGTTCTTTTCATAAACCACCACTAGAGTCATTGCATGTGTGTTCTTTTCATAAACCACATGGATCCACTAGTGTCATTGGATGTGTGTTCTTTTTCTAAACCACATGGATCCACTAGAGTCATTGCATGTGTGTTCTTCTCCTAAACCACCACCAGTGTCATTGCATGTGTGTTCTTTTCATAAACCACATGGATCCACCAGTGTCATTGCATGTGTGTTCTTTTAATAAACCACATGGATCCACCAGTGTCATTGCATGTATGTTGTGTTCATAAACCACCACTAGAGTCAATTCATGTGTGTTCTTTT
The DNA here is from genome assembly GCA_916181665.1 of Avena sativa. Classification (NCBI taxonomy): domain Eukaryota; kingdom Viridiplantae; phylum Streptophyta; class Magnoliopsida; order Poales; family Poaceae; genus Avena; species Avena sativa. The sequence goes on from OV702289.1 coordinate 509,703,218, forward strand.
CATAAACCACATGGATCCACTAATGTCATTACATGTGTGTTCTTTTCATAAACCACATGGATCCACTAGAGTTCATTGCATGTGTGTTCTTTTCATAAACCACATGGATCCACCATGTTGGATGTGTGTTCTTCTCATAAACCAGCACTAGAGTCATTGCATGTGTGTTATTTTCATAAACCACATGGATCCACCACTGTCATTGCATGTGTGTTCTTTTCATAAACCACCATTAGAGTCATTACATGTGTGTTCTTTTCATAAACCACATGGATCCACCAGTGGCATTGCATGTGTGTTCTTTTCGTAAACCACATCTATATTTGATTGCATGTGTTTTTTTTCATAAACCACATGGATCCACCAGTATCATTGCATGTGTGTTCTTTTCATAAACCACCACTAGAGCCATTACATGTCGGTTCTTTTCATAAACCACATGGGTCCACCAGTGTCATTGCATGTGTGTTCTTTTCATAAACCACATGGATCCACCAGTGTCATTACATGTGTGTTCTTTTCATAAACAATATGGATCCACTAGTGTCACTGCATGTGTGTTCTTTTCATAAACCACATCTAGAGTCATTGCATGTGTGTTCTTTTCATAAACCACATGGATCGACTAGAGTCATTGCATGTGTGTTCTTTTCATAAATCACATATGGATCTAGTAGAGTCATTGCATGTGTGTTCTTCTCCTAAACCACCACTAGAGTTCATTGCATCTGTGTTCTTTTCATAAACCACATGGATCCACCAGTGTAATAGCATGTGTGTTCTTTTCATAAACCACCACTAGAGTCATTGCATGTGTGTTCTTTTCATAAACCACATGGATCCACTAGTGTCATTGGATGTGTGTTCTTTTTCTAAACCACATGGATCCACTAGAGTCATTCCATGTGTGTTCTTCTCCTAAACCACCACTAGAGTCATTACATGTGTGTTCTTTTCATAAACCACATGGATCCACTAGAGTCATTGCATGTGTGTTCTTTTCATAAACCACATATGGATCCATTAGAGTCACTATATGTTAGTTCTTCTCCTAAACCACCACTAGAGTTCATTGCATGTGTGTTCTTTTCATAAACCACATGGATCCACCACTATTATTGCATGTGTGTTCTCTTCATAAACCACCACTAGAGTCATTGCATGTGTGTTCTTTTCATAAACCACATGGATCCACCAGGGTTATTGCATGTGAGTTCTTTTCATAAACCACCACTAGAGTCATTTCATGTGTGTTATTTTCATGAACCACATGGATACACCAGTGTCATTGCATGTGTGTTATTTTCATAAACCACCAATAGAGTCATTGCATGTGTGTTCTTTTCATAAACCACATGGATCCACCACTGTCATTGCATGTGTGTTCTTTTCATAAACCACTTCTAGAGTCATTGCATGTGTGTTCTTTTCATAAATCACATATGGATCTAGTAGAGTCATTGCATTTGTGTTCTTTTCATAAACCATATGGATCCACCAGTGTCATTGTATGTGTGTTCTTTTCATAAACCACCACTAGAGTCATTGCATGTGTGTTCTTTTCATAAACCACATGGATCCACCACTGTCATTGCATGTGTGTTCTTTTCATAAACCACCACTAGAGTCATTGCATGTGTGTTCTTTTCATAAACCACATGGATCCACCAGGGTCATTGCATGTGTGTTCTTTTCATAAACCACCACTAGAGTCATTGCATGTGTGTTATTTTCATGAACCACATGGATACACTGGTTTCATTGCATGTGTGTTCTTTTCATAAACCACATCTATATTTCATTGATGTGTGTTCTTTTCATAAACCACATGGATCCACCAGTGTCATTGCATGTGTGTTATTTTCATAAACCACCACTAGAGTCATTACATGTGTGTTCTTTTCATAAACCACATGGATCCACCAATGTCATTGCATGTGTGTTCTTTTCATAAACCACATGGATCCACCAGTGTCATTCCATGTGTGTTCTTTTCATAAACAACATGGATCCACTACTGTCATTACATGTGTGGTCTTTTCATAAACCACATCTAGAGTCATTGCATGTGTGTTCTTTTCATAAACCACATGGATCGACTAGAGTCATTGCATGTGTGTTCTTTTCATAAATCACATATGGATCTAGTAGAGTCATTGCATGTGTGTTCTTCTCCTAAAACACCACTAGAGTTCATTGCATTTGTGTTCTTTTCATAAACCACATGGATCCACCAGTGTCATTGCATGTGTGTTCTTTTCATAAACCACATGGATCCACCAGTGTTATTGCATGTGTGTTCTTTTAATAAACCACATGGATCCACCAGTGTCATTGCATGTATGTTGTGTTCATAAACCACCACTAGAGTCATTGCATGTGTGTTCTTTTCATAAACCACATGGATCCACTAATGTCATTACATGTGTGTTCTTTTCATAAACCACATGGATCCACTAGAGTTCATTGCATGTGTGTTCTTTTCATAAACCACATGGATCCACCATGTTGGATGTGTGTTCTTCTCATAAACCATATGGATCCACCAGTGTCATTGCATGTGTGTTCTTTTCATAAACCACCTCTGTATTTCATTGCATGTGTTTTTTTCATAAACCACATGGATCCACCAGTATCATTGGATGTGTATTCTTTTCATAAACCACCACTAGAGCCATTACATGTGTGTTCTTTTCATAAACCACATGGATCCACCAGTGTCATTGAATGTGTGTTCTTTTCATAAACCACATGGATCCACCAGTGTCATTACATGTGTGTTCTTTTCATAAACAATATGGATCCACTAGTGTCACTGCATGTGTGTTCTTTTCATAAACCACATCTAGAGTCATTGTATGTGTGTTCTTTTCATAAACCACATGGATCGACTTGAGTCATTGCATGTGTGTTCTTTTCATAAATCACATATGGATCCAGTAGAGTCATTGCATGTGTGTTCTTCTCCTAAACCACCACTAGAGTTCATTGCATGTGTGTTCTTTTCATAAACCACATAGATCCACCAGTGTAATTGCATGTGTGTTCTTTCAATAAACCACCACTAGAGTCATTGCATGTGTGTTCTTTTCATAAACCACATGGATCCACTAGTGTCATTGGATGTGTGTTCTTTTTCTAAACCACATGGATCCACTAGAGTCATTACATGTGTGTTCTTCTCCTAAACCACCACTAGAGTCATTACATGTGTGTTCTTTTCATAAAACACATGGATCCACTATAGTCATTGCATGTGTGTTCTTTTCATAAACCACATATGGATCCATTAGAGTCACTATATGTTAGTTCTTCTCCTAAACCACCACTAGAGTTCATTGCATGTGTGTTCTTTTCATAAACGACATGGATCCACCACTATTATTGCATGTGTGTTCTCTTCATAAACCACGACTAGAGTCATTGCATGTGTGTTCTTTTCATAAACCACATGGATCCACCAGGGTTATTGCATGTGAGTTCTTTTCATAAACCACCACTAGAGTCATTTCATGTGTGTTATTTTCATGAACCACATGGATACACCAGTGTCATTGCATGTGTGTTATTTTCATAAACCACCAATAGAGTCATTGCATGTGTGTTCTTTTCATAAACCACATGGATCCACCACTATCATTGCATGTGTGTTCTTTTCATAAACCACATCTAGAGTCATTGCATGTGTGTTCTTTTCATAAACCACATGGATCGACTAGAGTCATTGCATGTGTGTTCTTTTCATAAATCACATATGGATCTAGTAGAGTCATTGCATTTGTGTTCTTTTCATAAACCATATGGATCCACCAGTGTCATTGTATGTGTGTTCTTTTCATAAACCACCACTAGAGTCATTGCATGTGTGTTCTTTTCATAAACCACATGGATCCACCACTGTCATTGCATGTGTGTTCTTTTCATAAACCACCACTAGAGTCATTGCATGTGTGTTCTTTTCATAAACCACATGGATCCACCAGGGTCATTGCATGTGTGTTCTTTTCATAAACCACCACTAGAGTCATTGCATGTTTGTTATTTTCATGAACCACATGGATACACTGGTTTCATTGCATGTGTGTTCTTTTCATAAACCACATCTATATTTCATTGATGTGTGTTCTTTTCATAAACCACATGGATCCACCAGTGTCATTGCATGTGTGTTATTTTCATAAACCACCACTAGAGTCATTACATGTGTGTTCTTTTCATAAACCACATGGATCCACCAATGTCATTGCATGTGTGTTCTTTTCATAAACCACATGGATCCACCAGTGTCATTCCATGTGTGTTGTTTTCATAAACAACATGGATCCACTACTGTCATTACATGTGTGTTCTTTTCATAAACCACATCTAGATTCATTGCATGTGTGTTCTTTTCATAATCCACATGGATCGACTAGAGTCATTGCATGTGTGTTCTTTTGATAAATCACATATGGATCTAGTAGAGTCGTTGCATGTTTGTTCTTCTCCTAAACCACCACTAGAGTTAATTGCATTTGTGTTCTTTTCATAAACCACATGGATCCACCAGTGTCATTGCATCTGTGTTCTTTTCATAAACCACCACTAGAGTCATTACATGTGTGTTCTTTTCATAAACCACATGGATCCACCAGTGTCATTGCATGTGTGTTATTTTCATAAACCACATGGATCCACCAGTGTCATTACATGTGTGTTCTTTTCATAAACAACATGGATCCACTAGTGTCATTACATGTGTGTTCTTTTCATAAACCACATCTAGAGTCATTGCATGTGTGTTCTTTTCATAAACCACATGGATCGACTAGAGTCATTGGATGTGTGTTCTTTTCATAAATCACATATGGATATAGTTGAGTCATTGCATGTGTGTTCTTCTCCTAAACCACCACTAGAATTCATTGCATTTGTGTTCTTTTCATAAACCATATGGATCCACCAGTGTCATTGTATGTGTGTTATTTTCATAAACCACCACTAGAGTCATTGCATGTGTGTTCTTTTCATAAACAACATGGATCCACCACTGTCATTGCGTATGTGTTCTTTGCATAAACCACCAATAGAGTCATTGCATGTGTGTTCTTTTCATAAACCACATGGATCCACCACTGTCATTGCATGTGTGTTCTTTTCATAAACCACATCTAGAGTCATTGCATGTGTGTTCTTTTCATAAACCACATGGATCGACTAGAGTCATTGCATGTGTGTTCTTTTCATAAATCACATATGGATATAGTAGAGTCATTGCATGTGTGTTCTTCTCCTAAACCACCACTAGAATTCATTGCATTTGTGTTCTTTTCATAAACCATATGGATCCACCAGTGTCATTGTATGTGTGTTCTTTTCATAAACCACCACTAGAGTCATTGCATGTGTGTTCTTTTCATAAACCACATAGATCCACCACTGTCATTGCATGTGTGTTCTTTTAATAAACCACCACTAGAGTCATTGCATGTGTGTTCTTTTCATAAACCACATGGATCCACCAGGGTCATTGCATGTGTGTTCTTTTCATAAACCACCACTAGAGTCATTGCATGTGTGTTATTTTCATGAACCACATGGATACACTGGTTTCATTGCATGTGTGTTCTTTTCATAAACCACATCTATATTTCATTGATGTGTGTTCTTTTCAAAAACCACATGGATCCACCAGTGTCATTGCATGTGTGTTATTTTCATAAACACCACTAGAGTTCATTGCATTTGTTTTCTTTTCATAAACCACATGGATCCACCGGTGTCATTGCATGTGTGTTCTTTTCATAAACCACATGGATCCACCAGTGTCATTGCATGTGTGTTCTCTTAATTAACCACATGGATCCACCAGTGTCATTGCATGTATGTTATGTTCATAAACCACCACTAGAGTCATTGCATGTGTGTTCTTTTCATAAACCACATGGATCCACTAATGTCATTACATGTGTGTTCTTTTCATAAACCACATGGATCCACTAGAGTTCATTGCATGTGTGTTCTTTTCATAAACCACATGGATCCACCACGTTGTATGTGTGTTCTTCTCATAAACCAGCACTAGAGTCATTGCATGTGTGTTTTTTTCATAAACCACATGGATCCACCACTGTCATTTCATGTGTGTTCTTTTCATAAACCACCACTAGAGTCATTGCATGTGTGTTCTTTTCATAAACCACATGGATCCACCAGTGTCATTCCATGTGTGTTATTTTCATAAACAACATGGATCCACTACTGTCATTACATGTGTGTTCTTTTCATAAACCACATCTAGAGTCATTGCATGTGTGTTCTTTTCATAAACCACATGGATCGACTAGAGTCATTGCATGTGTGTTCTTTTCATAAATCACATATGGATCTAGTAGAGTCGTTGCATGTGTGTTCTTCTCCTAAACCACCACTAGAGTTAATTGCATTTGTGTTCTTTTCATAAACCACATGGATCCACCAGTGTCATTGCATCTGTGTTCTTTTCATAAACCACCACTAGAGTCATTACATGTGTGTTCTTTTCATAAACCACATGGATCCACCAGTGTCATTGCATGTGTGTTATTTTCATAAACCACATGGATCCACCAGTGTCATTACATGTGTGTTCTTTTCATAAACAACATGGATCCACTAGTGTCATTACATGTGTGTTCTTTTCATAAACCACATCTAGAGTCATTGCATGTGTGTTCTTTTCATAAACCACATGGATCGACTAGAGTCATTGGATGTGTGTTCTTTTCATAAATCACATATGGATATAGTTGAGTCATTGCATGTGTGTTCTTCTCCTAAACCACCACTAGAATTCATTGCATTTGTGTTCTTTTCATAAACCATATGGATCCACCAGTGTCATTGTATGTGTGTTCTTTTCATAAACCACCACTAGAGTCATTGCATGTGTGTTCTTTTCATAAACAACATGGATCCACCACTGTCATTGCATATGTGTTCTTTTCAGAAACCACCAATAGAGTCATTGCATGTGTGTTCTTTTCATAAACCACATGGATCCACCACTGTCATTGCATGTGTGTTCTTTTCATAAACCACATCTAGAGTCATTGCATGTGTGTTCTTTTCATAAACCACATGGATCGACTAGAGTCATTGCATGTGTGTTATTTTCATAAATCACATATGGATATAGTAGAGTCATTTCATGTGTGTTCTTATCCTAAACCACCACTAGAATTCATTGCATTTGTGTTCTTTTCATAAACCATATGGATCCACCAGTATCATTGTATGTGTGTTCTTTTCATAAACCACCACTAGAGTCATTGCATGTGTGTTCTTTTCATAAACGACATGGATCCACCACTGTCATTGCATGTGTGTTCTTTTCATAAACCACCACTAGAGTCATTGCATGTGTGTTCTTTTCATAAACCACATGGATCCACCAGGGTCATTGCATGTGTTTTTTTTCATAAACGACCACTAGAGTCATTGCATGTGTGTTATTTTCATGAACCACATGGATACACTGGTTTCATTGCATGTGTGTTCTTTTCATAAACCACATCTATATTTCATTGATGTGTGTTCTTTTCATAAACCAGATGGATCCACCAGTGTCATTGCATGTGTGTTATTTTCATAAACACCACTAGAGTTCATTGCATTTGTGTTCTTTTCATAAACCACATGGATCCACCGGTGTCATTGCATGTGTGTTCTTTTCATAAACCACATGGATCCACCAGTGTCATTGCATGTGTGTTCTCTTAATTAACCACATGGATCCACCAGTGTCATTGCATGTATGTTCTGTTCATAAACCACCACTAGAGTCATTGCATGTGTGTTCTTTTCATAAACCACATGGATCCACTAATGTCATTACATGTGTGTTCTTTTCATAAACCACATGGATCCACTAGAGTTCATTGCATGTGTGTTCTTTTCATAAACCACATGGATCCACCACGTTGTATGTGTGTTCTTCTCATAAACCAGCACTAGAGTCACTGCATCTGTGTTATTTTCATAAACCACATGGATCCACCACTGTCATTGCATGTGTGTTCTTTTCATAAACCACCATTAGAGTAATTATATGTGTGTTCTTTTCATAAACCACATGGATCCACCAGTGGCATTGCATGTGTGTTCTTTTCGTAAACCACATCTATATTTGATTACATGTGTGTTTTTTTCATAAACCACATGGATCCACCAGTAGCATTGCATGTGTGTTCTTTTCATAAACCACCACTAGAGCCATTACATGTCGGTTCTTTTCATAAACCACATGGATCCACCAGTGTCATTGCATGTGTGTTCTTTTCATAAACAACATGGATCCACCAGTGTCATTACATGTGTGTTCTTTTCATAAACAACATGGATCCACTAGTGTCACTGCATGTGTGTTCTTTTCATAAACCACATCTAGAGTCATTGCATGTGTGTTCTTTTCATAAACCACATGGATCGACTAGAGTCATTGGATGTGTGTTGTTTTCATAAATCACATATGGATATAGTTGAGTCAATGCATGTGTGTTCTTCTCCTAAACCACCACTAGAATTCATTGCATTTGTGTTCTTTTCATAAACCATATGGATCCACCAGTGTCATTGTATGTGTGTTCTTTTCATAAACCACCACTAGAGTCATTGCATGTGTGTTCTTTTCATAAACAACATGGATCCACCACTGTCATTGCATATGTGTTCTTTTCATAAACCACCAATAGAGTCATTGCATGTGTGTTCTTTTCATAAACCACATGGATCCACCACTGTCATTGCATGTGTGTTCTTTTCATAAACCACATCTAGAGTCATTGCATGTGTGTTCTTTTCATAAACCACATGGATCGACTAGAGTCATTGCATGTGTGTTATTTTCATAAATCACATATGGATATAGTAGAGTCATTGCATGTGTGTTCTTCTCCTAAACCACCACTAGAATTCATTGCATTTGTGTTCTTTTCATAAACCATATGGATCCACCAGTGTCATTGTATGTGTGTTCTTTTCATAAACCACCACTAGAGTCATTGCATGTGTGTTCTTTTCATAAACGACATGGATCCACCACTGTCATTGCATGTGTGTTCTTTTCATAAACCACCACTAGAGTCATTGCATGTGTGTTCTTTTCATAAACCACATGGATCCACCAGGGTCATTGCATGTTATTTTTTTCATAAACGACCACTAGAGTCATTGCATGTGTGTTATTTTCATGAACCACATGGATACACTGGTTTCATTGCATGTGTGTTCTTTTCATAAACCACATCTATATTTCATTGATGTGTGTTCTTTTCATAAACCAGATGGATCCACCAGTGTCATTGCATGTGTGTTATTTTCATAAACACCACTAGAGTTCATTGCATTTGTGTTCTTTTCATAAACCACATGGATCCACTGGTGTCATTGCATGTGTGTTCTTTTCATAAACCACATGGATCCACCAGTGTCATTGCATGTGTGTTCTCTTAATTAACCACATGGATCCACCAGTGTCATTGCATGTATGTTCTGTTCATAAACCACCACTAGAGTCATTGCATGTGTGTTCTTTTCATAAACCACATGGATCCACTAATGTCATTACATGTGTGTTCTTTTCATAAACCACATGGATCCACTAGAGTTCATTGCATGTGTGTTCTTTTCATAAACCACATGGATCCACCACGTTGTATGTGTGTTCTTCTCATAAACCAGCACTAGAGTCATTGCATGTGTGTTATTTTCATAAACCACATGGATCCAGCACTGTCATTGCATGTGTGTTCTTTTCATAAACCACCATTAGAGTAATTATATGTGTGTTCTTTTCATAAACCACATGGATCCACCAGTGGCATTGCATGTGTGTTCTTTTCGTAAACCACATCTATATTTGATTACATGTGTGTTTTTTTCATAAACCACATGGATCCACCAGTAGCATTGCATGTGTGTTCTTTTCATAAACCACCACTAGAGCCATTACATGTCGGTTCTTTTCATAAACCACATGGATCCACCAGTGTCATTGCATGTGTGTTCTTTTCATAAACCACATGGATCCACCAGTGTCATTACATGTGTGTTCTTTTCATAAACAATATGGATCCACTAGTGTCACTGCATGTGTGTTCTTTTCATAAACCACATCTAGAGTCATTGCATGTGTGTTCTTTTCATAAACCACATGGATCGACTAGAGTCATTGCATGTGTGGTCTTTTCATAAATCACATATGGATCTAGTAGAGTCATTGCATGTGTGTTCTTCTCCTAAACCACCACTAGAGTTCATTGCATGTGTGTTCTTTTCATAAACCACATGGATCCACCAGTGTAATTGCATGTGTGTTCTTTTCATAAACCAACACTAGAGTCATTGCATGTGTGTTCTTTTCATAAACCACATGGATTGTCAGGAGACCAACCTTAATAAAATATAAGGTAAGGTAGAATCCCCTGTGTTTACAATGCTAGTCCCTGTATCATTAGCTAGCATCCACAGTTATGATGTATATCAAGAGACAAAGGTCATAATACAACTTTATAACCAGGAATAACATAATTTTATTACATCAAGCATAGCTCATTTGGCTATTACATTACATTGCAGCGGAATAACTATAAGCATGGGGTCCTTCATCTTCAAAGTGCCACAGGCAGATGTTGGTTGTAGACTTTGTAATCCTAAACAATCAATCTTCACTAAAAACAATCAAACCTGCAACAATACAAGTTATAGCCACAAGGTGTCAATACATTTGAATTGTATTGGAAAGTGATACTTTGGTACTATAGTGGAGTCTAACATCTATATGCATTTGGCTAAGTGGAGCTTAGGCTTGCATTGCTCAAAATAGATTTTTCCTTATCATTTGAAAACACAAAGTTTTTGTTTGGCACAAATCACCCAAGGCATCTACCAATCCAAGACTGAAGATCCACTCAGGGCATCTACCAATCAAAAGACTGAAGATCCTTTAACCCTTGTTCACCCACAAGATTTTACTTAGAAATTGGGGTGATGAGATTCTTGAAGCTTCCATGTCTTGATGCTCAAATTGTCCTTTACCAGGGACATGGCTAAGTACTTAGATTTTACACTCTGCAGAGGTGGTGCACTTTCCCCACAAGACTTGGTTTCCCAAGACAAGATCTTTCAGAAGCCTTCCCTTAGACCAACATGGACGCGTTCCAACCTATCATTCCCCTACCACCAACTGTCCATTTGGCTAAGTTATTGCAACCTATGATCCAGGCAGAGCCCATATTGCCAAGTGGCTGCACTTGAAGCTTCTCAACATTTGACATCTCAAATCTCTTTGTTCCTGGGTGGCCATCCACAAGTGAGATACACAAGCCAGGTCATGGCCTTGTGAACCACTCAACACAAACCATTCCTTCCATTCCACCCAGGTGATTCATTCACTTAGTTGTTTTATTAAACAAAACATAAGTCCACAGACTTAGTAATTTTTCATAGCATGAATATATATTCCACCCTTGTTTTCTATTAGCTAAGCTAAGCATGAAGGTAGTAGGAATCTTAACTTAGGAAATTTCTACTAAGGCTTCATCTATTAGGTTTTCCCATAGCAAGGTCTATACTTAGCAAAATAAAATTCCATGCAAGTCCTACTTAGAAATATCACTAATGCATAGTGAAAATAATGGGACAAAAGTATGAAGCATCACTTGCCTTTTTGGTAGAGGGTATAGGTTCACTCCTTGTCCTTCCAACAATCACACTCTTCAAGTCACTACAAATCAATCAAGCAAGGCACAAACTTAATCTACCAATCAAGCAAACACAAATTCAATTCACATTCCAAACCAAAGTCAAACAAACAATTTTTCACACACAAAGTAATGGGATCTAAGTCATGCATAAGCATGCAAAGGTTGGTTCTATTGTAAGGATGGTCTTCACTAGGCTTATAAACTTTGTAAGTTCCAAATTGGTCATTTACCAAAATGGCAAAGTCATTTGCAAAAGGTTTCACTACAAAAACCATTTTTAATAAAATAACCACATTTCTATTTGACTAGAAATGGTTTTAAATCAAAGAATCATTATTTTGTTTCACCAAATGAGTTGCTATTGCAAAACTTGGTGTTTTGTGTTAGTAGGTTTGGTCTAAACCATTTTATCAAAGTTTTCTTTCCAAAAACATTTTCATAAACAAAACAATAGTTTTTAATTAGCTAGAAATGGACTAAACCAAGTAATCCATTCTAAAATTTTACAAATTCATTTTCCAAAACATAGGTTGGTTCCTAGGGTTAGTAAGGTCACAACAAACCATTTTGTAAAGGTTTTAACCCTAAAATCATTTTTAAACAATTTTTCTACTCTAAACAAGCACACCAAAGAATCTGCAAAAACAAGCAAGTTAACAGATACTATTTGCTAAACTAAGGGCAGGGTTGGTTAGGTCTTGTTCTCCTGAATCCAACGACATAAAATTTGTAATTTTTGGACGTGTGGATCCAAAGATACAAAGGTTTGAAAATGGCATCAAAATCTGTTTTTCAAATTCTGTTTTAATCAAACCCTGGCCACGCGTCGCGTTCCTATTGGTCCATACCGGTTCGGGTGGATCGCACAGCTGCAGCCGTTGGATCTAAATTAGATCGTGCGGCGCAGGACTCGTACCTCTTCGCGATTAAGTGATCTAATTCTGTTCGCTCAAACTAGATCCTATGGTTGCTGTTGCCTAGTCACAGATGGGCGGCGCTACGCGGCGCTGCGGTGGCTACCGGCGGCGGAGCTATCGGTCGACAACGGTGACGATGATACAGGAGGTGAGGGAGAAAGGGGAGATGCTCACCGGGCTCAGGGGGTCACGGCGATGCTCGGGGAGGTGTTGGTCGGGCGAGGGGCGCTCTGGTACGACTGCGATTGCTCGCCGGAGTGGAGGACGGCGTCGGGTGCGTCAGGTGGTCGTCGTGGACGGTGCTGTGGATCACCTCAAGACAAAATGATGACGCGGTTAGACGCGCAGTATCATAACAAAGTTGTGTGCGTGATCGAGAGGTAGAGGGGCGGCCGGAAACTACCTGTGGGCTTCGCTGGAGAGGAAGCAGACGGTGGCGACGGTGGTCATCGTCGTTGCCGAGCCTGCAGGGCACTCGCGGGCGAGTTTGATGCACTGGCAGATGCGCCTGAGAGTGGGAAAGCTGCCAGCGTGCTCAGGGAGGCTCGGGGCGGTGTCAAGTCGCCGGAATCGTCGCCGAACCTCGTCGGAGACAGAGGAGCTCGGGGTGGAAATGGGGGCGGCCTGGAGGCAGAGGGGAGGCGGTGTCTGGGGGAAATGACAGAGGAGAGGGAGGCTTTTAAGGGGGCGTGGTCTCTGGGTGAGTTAAGCCTATCATCAACGCGGATTAATCGAAATCAATGGCGGCAGAGCGACGTTGAGGGAGGAGGGAGAAACGGCTGGCGCGGGTGAGGACGATGCACAGTGGTGTGGGACCCGTCTGTCAGCGAAAGAGAGAGAGTGGGAGTGGGTCCCGGTTGTCTGTGACTGAGTGGGTTCTTTCCGCGGTAAAGAAAACGGTTCGCTCGGGGAAAAGGGAGAGGTGGGGTCGTCTTGTCAGTGATAGAAAAGGAAAGGGTTTGGGTCCACCAGTCATTGTCTTTGTGGGTCAGAATCTGGGTGAGAAAGGAATGCTTCGGGGAAGAGAACGGGTGGGCTAGGTGGGCTGCTGCTGGGCCTTAGTGGGCTGAGTCCTTTTTCTTATTTTTTTCTGTCTGATTTTCTTTTTCTTTTTCTAGTTCTTTTTCTGATTTGAATTTCAATCAACATTTCAAACAACATTCAAACAAACAACAAACTTTTCTTTTGAATTTGGTTCTTTTTATCAACATAATCCAAATCTCAAAATAAAATAATATTTTTATTTATTTTAGGATCCATTTAATAATTAAATAAAATGGATCTTTAGTTATTTAATAAAATAGGGTTTGATTAATTAATAAAATTTCCATTTAAATTCTTTAAACTTCCCAATTCCTTTCAGTAGGTTTTTATTTGTTTAGTTGGTTCAAATAATTCATCTTGAATTATTTGGAAAGTATTCTAATATGATTTATTAATCATTTAAGATTGGGTAATTGTTTTAATTCCAATGGAAATTAATATAGTTTTACTTCCCAAATTTTTATTTGGAGGTTTTATTTTATTTAAGTTGATTAAACAACTTTTACTCCACTTGGGTGAATTCCAAATATCATTTTCTCATGTATTCTTATTTAGAGATTTGTCCTTATTAAGATAGGGATAGAATGGTTATTGCCATTTTATTTTTATTTGGAATATTCTTTATCCTTTTATTTTATTTGGATTGGGATTATATTCACTCCATTTACTTAATGTATTAGGCCAAGATTTGATTTGGTCTTTAAATATTCTTTATTTAATATTTTTATCTTTGTCTTATAAAATCCATATCTTTTTATTTATAGATCCAAACTTGGTGATTCCAATTTGTGAAATCTTATTTATTATTTGTTTATCCTTTTGAATCCTTTTAGGATCTATTGTTCACCACTTGGTATGGATTTTAGATGAGGGCTTTAATGGCTTTGGAAATTCAATTCCTTTATTAAATCCATAAGATTTTTATTTATGGTTCCAAATTAAGTGAAACCAATTTCTATGGTCTTATATTATTTCTATTTGTCTTTCTTGATCATTTGTGAATGTTTGTTGATCAATTTTTCATATGGTTCAAATCCATAGGCTTGGGGATAACTTGGAAATGGTTTTTATTCCATTAGGGTTTAGGGTTTTGGATTTATTTTCCAAGTGTTCAAATTTCCAGATACATTCATTGAGGAATGCATTTTACTTGATTTGAATTTGTTGAATTCAAACTTTAACCAAAGTTTGTTCAAGATGGGATTTTAAGTTTCCTTTTAGAAACAAAAGTTTCTTTTCACCCTGATTTTAAACAAAGATTTATTTTGTTTATTTATTTTTCACATTACAAGATTTGGAAAATCTTGGGATGTGATAGGCTACCACCCTTAATATAAATCTCATCCCCGAGATTTGGGAAGGTTAGGGTTACAAGCAGGTTCAAAACAACTAGGGTACTACCACCCTTAAAATTTTTCAAACTAAATTACATCTTGGCTTGCTGGGAATCTTGATGAAACTTCCTTGGGCTACCTTCTGTATAGTGTCCTTTGTTTCCACACTTGACTCATGGGCCAAGATTGAGATTTTCCATAGGCTTGTTCAACTTTTCTGGACAATTGTTTGCATAATGGCCTAGTTCCTTGCATTTGAAACAGGTTATAAGTTTGAGGACTTGAGGTGGCTTCTCTGGACAGTATGATGCATAATGTCCTAACTCCTTGCAGTGTTTGCACATCACTTGGCTAATATCCTTCCTCATCTTGGGTTTCACTAGCTTTTGTTTGTCTTCGTGGCTCTTTTTCTTTTCTGGGCATTCATTGGCATAATGACCCATCTCTTTGCATTTGAAACATTGCACTTGTGTAATATCCTTCTTGCTAGTGTTGGGGCATTTCTTCTTCTTCTTTTTGGGTCTCTCCAAAGCTAGGAGTTCTTCTAGTTCATGCTCTTCATGAGTGGGAGATCTTTCTCTCTTCTTGGGGCATTGATCTTCATGCTCCTTGGTTGCATGATCCTTGATTCCACAAGTATTGCTAACTTGGGTTCCTTCTAAATTAGCATCTTTGTCATCCTTGTTGTCATTAGCTCCTTGGGAAAAGTTTTCTCTCATGTTGATCATTTGAGTAACCAATCCTTGCAACAATTGGGATTGAAGTTTCAAAATCCTTTGTATGGCTGGGTCTAATCCATTGTTGTTGGCTAGAAGCTGTTGTCTCTTGGCTCAACTGGTTTTGGGTTGCTATGAGTTCTCTCATGTGCTTCTCTTGGTTGTTGTTGTTGTCATCAATCTTGATGTTGGAGTCTCTTGGAGAAGTCACCTGTTTGGGTTGGGTTGGGATTAGAATAGGCAAAAGGTTTTTCTAAGGAAATAATTCTAATCACACACAACACAATTCACACAAGCAATGTGTAAGCAATCACAAACAAACACTCCACTCAATCAACAAGTTTTCAAGCACATACTTAGGCAACAAAATAATTTTTGTTACACCACATAAGTTGGTGGGTTTGACTTAACTAAAATATGGTGGTTAATCTACATGGTTTACTTGTGATCCTTCCATCCTTCTTGATTGATTCTTCTTGAATGAGATCTTTGTATCCTTGGAGAATTCTTGTGTCTTGGTCACAAATCTTCAAAGGTGGTCATGGTTCCTTCTAAGTTGTGTTTCCTTAATCTTCAAGTCTTGAGCAAAATTTCTTGTCTCACTTGTAGTCTTTAGTGATATCCAAGTTGGAAGTCCTTGGTGAATATGCTGAAGATGTTGAAGTCATTAGAGTTGAAGAAGTTGAAGATGTCCTTTTGCACATGGTGAAGTCTTTGGCCATGGGGTAGGCTTTTCCATCAAGTTTGAATATAGAAGAGATGTAGAGTTGAAACCAAAATGGTTGAGGAAAGAGTTTACAAGATTGTTTTGTAAATAAGTTTTTGGAACAAATACAACTCCTATTTTTCTAAGGGTTTTTGTCCAATCCTAGGGTTACAAATCCTACAGGCAACACAATGCTCTGATACCATGTCAGGGTACCAACCTTAATAAAATATAAGGTAAGGTAGAATCCCCTGTGTTTACAATGCTAGTCCCTGTATCATTAGCTAGCATCGACAGTTATGATGTATATCAAGAGACAAAGGTCATAATACAACTTTATAACTAGGAATATCATAATTTTATTACATCAAGCATAGCTCATTTGGCTATTACATTACATTGAAGCGGAATAACTATAAGCATGGGGTCCTTCATCTTCAAAGTGCCACAGGCAGATGTTGGTTGTAGACTTTGTAGTCCTAAACAATCAATCTTCACTAAAAACAATCAAACCTGCAACAATACAAGTTACAGCCACAAGGTGTCAATACATTTGAATTGTATTGGCAAGTGATACTTTGGTAGTATAGTGGAGTCTAACATCTATATGCATTTGGCTAAGTGGAGCTTAGGCTTGCATTGCTCAAAATAGATTTTTCCTTATCATTTGAAAACACAAAGTTTTTGTTTGGCACAAATCACCCAAGGCATCTACCAATCCAAGACTGAAGATCCACTCAGGGCATCTACCAATCAAAAGACTGAAGATCCTTTAACCCTTGTTCACCCACAAGATTTTACTTAGAAATTGGGGTGATGAGATTCTTGAAGCTTCCATGTCTTGATGCTCAAATTGTCCTTTACCAAGGACATGGCTAAGTACTTAGATTTTACACTCTGCAGAGGTGGTGCACTTTCCCCACAAGACTTGGTTTCCCATGACAAGATCTTTCAGAAGCCTTCCCTTAGACCAACATGGACGCGTTCCAACCTATCATTCCCCTACCACCAACTGTCCATTTGGCTAAGTTATTGCAACCTATGATCCAGGCAGAGCCCATATTGCCAAGTGGCTGCACTTGAAGCTTCTCAACATTTGACATCTCAAATCTCTTTGTTCCTGGGTGGCCATCCACAAGTGAGATACACAAGCCAGGTCATGGCCTTGTGAACCACTCAACACAAACCATTCCTTCCATTCCACCCAGGTGATTCATTCACTTAGTTGTTTTATTAAACAAAACATAAGTCCACAGACTTAGTAATTCTTCATAGCATGAATATATATTCCACCCTTGTTTTCTATTAGCTAAGCTAAGCATGAAGGTAGTAGGAATCTTAACTTAGGAAATTTCTACTAAGGCTTCATCTATTAGGTTTTCCCATAGCAAGGTCTATACTTAGCAAAATAAAATTCCATGCAAGTCCTACTTAGAAATATCACTAATGCATAGTGAAAATAATGGGACAAAAGTATGAAGCATCACTTGCCTTTTTGGTAGAGGGTATAGGTTCACTCCTTGTCCTTGCAACAATCACACTCTTCAAGTCACTACAAATCAATCAAGCAAGGCACAAACTTAATCTACCAATCAAGCAAACACAAATTCAATTCACATTCCAAACCAAAGTCAAACAAACAATTTTTCACACACAAAGTAATGGGATCTAAGTCATGCATAAGCATGCAAAGATTGGTTCTATTGTAAGGATGGTCTTCACTAGGCTTATAAACTTTGTAAGTTCCAAATTGGTCATTTACCAAAATGGCAAAGTCATTTGCAAAAGGTTTCACTACAAAAACCATTTTTAATAAAATAACCACATTTCTATTTGACTAGAAATGGTTTTAAATCAAAGAATCATTATTTTGTTTCACCAAATGAGTTGCTATTGCAAAACTTGGTGTTTTGGGTCAGTAGGTTTGGTCTAAACCATTTTCTCAAAGTTTTCTTTCCAAAAACATTTTCATAAACAAAACAATAGTTTTTAATTAGCTAGAAATGGACTAAACCAAGCAATCCATTCTAAACTTTTACAAATTCATTTTCCAAAACATAGGTTGGTTCCTAGGGTTAGTAAGGTCACAACAAACCATTTTGTAAAGGTTTTAACCCTAAAATCATTTTTAAACAATTTTTCTACTCTAAATAAGCACACCAAAGAATCTGCAAAAACAAGCAAGTTAACAGATACTATTTGCTAAACTAAGGGCAGGGTTGGTTAGGTCTTGTTCTCCTGAATCCAACGACATAAAATTTGTAATTTTTGGACGTGTGGATCCAAAGATACAAAGGTTTGAAAATGGCATCAAAATCTGTTTTTCAAATTCTGTTTTAATCAAACCCTGGCCACGCGTCGCGTTCCTATTGGTCCATACCGGTTCGGGTGGATCGCACAGCTGCAGCCGTTGGATCTAAATTATATCGTGCGGCGCAGGACTCGTACCTCTTCGCGGTTAAGTGATCTAATCTTGTTCGCTCAAACTAGATCCTATGGTTGCTGTTGCCTGGTCACAGATGGGCGGCGCTGCGCGGCGCTGCGGTGGCTACCGGCGGCGGAGCTATCGGTCGATGACGGTGATGATGCTACAGGAGGTGAGGGAGAAAGGGGAGATGCTCACCGGGCTCAGGGGGTCACGGCGATGCTCGGGGAGGTGTTGGTCGGGCGAGGGGCGCTCTGGTACGACTGCGATTGCTCGCCGGAGTGGAGGACGGCGTCGGGTGCGTCAGGTGGTCGTCGTGGACGGTGCTGTGGATCACCTCGACACAAAATGATGACGCGGTTAGACGCGCAGTATCATAACAAAGTTGTGTGCGTGATCGAGAGGTAGAGGGGCGGCCGGAAACTACCTGTGGGCTTCGCCGGAGAGGAAGCAGACGGTGGCGACGGTGGTCGTCGTCGTTGCCGAGCCTGCAGGGCACTCGCGGGCGAGTTTGATGCACTAGCAGATGCGCCTGAGAGTGGGAAAGCTGCCAGCGTGCTCAGGGAGGCTCGGGGCGGTGTCGAGTCGCCGGAATCGTCGCCGAACCTCGTCGGGGACACAGGAGCTCGGGGAGGAAATGGGGGCAGCCTGGAGGCAGAGGGGAGGCGGTGTCTGGGGGAAATGACAGAGGAGAGGGAGGCTTTTAAGGGGGCGTGGTCTCTGGGTGAGTTAAGCCTGTCATCAACGCGGATTAATCGAAATCAATGGCGGCAGAGCGACGTTGAGGGAGGAGGGAGAAACGGCTGGCACGGGTGAGGACGATGCACAGTGGTGTGGGACCCGTTTGTCAGCGAAAGAGAGAGTGGGAGTGGGTCCCGGTTGTCTGTGACTGAGTGGGTTCTTTCCGCGGTAAAGAAAACGGTTCGCTCGGGGAAAAGGGAGAGGTGGGGTCGTCTTGTCAGTGATAGAAAAGGAAAGGGTTTGGGTCCACCAGTCATTGTCTTTGCGGGTCAGAATCTGGGTGAGAAAGGAATGCTTCGGGGAAGAGAACAGGTGGGCTAGGTGGGCTGCTGCTGGGCCTTAGTGGGCTGAGTCCTTTTTCTTATTTTTTTCTGTCTGCTTTTCTTTTTCTTTTTCTAGTTCTTTTTCTGTTTTGAATTTCAATCAACATTTCAAACAACATTCAAACAAACAACAAACTTTTCTTTTGAATTTGGTTCTGTTTATCAACATAATCCAAATCTCAAAATAAAATAATATTTTTATTTATTTTAGGATCCATTTAATAATTAAATAAAATGGATCTTTAGTTATTTAATAAAATAGGGTTTGATTAATTAATAAAATTTCCATTTAAATTCTTTAAACTTCCCAATTCCTTTCAGTAGGTTTTTATTTGTTTAGTTGGTTCAAATAATTCATCTTGAATTATTTGGAAAGTATTCTAATATGATTTATTAATCATTTAAGATTGGGTAATTGTTTTAATTCCAATGGAAATTAATATAGTTTTAATTCCCAAATTTTTATTTGGAGGTTTTATTTTATTTAAGTTGATTAAACAACTTTTACTCCACTTGGGTGAATTCCAAATATCATTTTCTCATGTATTCTTATTTAGAGATTTGTCCTTATTAAGATAGGGATAGAACGGTTATTGCCATTTTATTTTTATTTGGAATATTCTTTATCCTTTTATTTTATTTGGATTGGGATTATATTCACTCCATTTACTTAATGTATTAGGCCAAGATTTGATTTGGTCTTTAAATATTCTTTATTTAATATTTTTATCTTTGTCTTATAAAATCCATATCTTTTTATTTATAGATCCAAACTTGGTGATTCCAATTTGTGAAATCTTATTTATTATTTGTTTATCCTTTTGAATCCTTTTAGGATCTATTGTTCACCACTTGGTATGGATTTTAGATGAGGGCTTTAATGGCTTTGGAAATTCAATTCCTTTATTAAATCCATAAGATTTTTATTTATGGTTCCAAATTAAGTGAAACCAATTTCTATGGTCTTATATTATTTCTATTTGTCTTTCTTGATCATTTGTGAATGTTTGTTGATCAATTTTTCATATGGTTCAAATCCATAGGCTTGGGGATAACTTGGAAATGGTTTTTATTCCATTAGGGTTTAGGGTTTTGGATTTATTTTCCAAGTGTTCAAATTTCCAGATACATTCATTGAGGAATGCATTTTACTTGATTTGAATTTGTTGAATTCAAACTTTAACCAAAGTTTGTTCAAGATGGGATTTTAAGTTTCCTTTTAGAAACAAAAGTTTCTTTTCACCCTGATTTTCAATAAAGATTTATTTTGTTTATTTATTTTTCACATTACAAGATTTGGAAAATCTTGGGATGTGACATGGATCCACTAATGTCATTGGATGGGTGTTCTTTTTCTAAACCACATGGATCCACTAGAGTCATTGCATGTGTGTTCTTCTCCTAAACCACCACTAGAGTCATTATATGTGTGTTCTTTTCATAAACCACATGGATCCACTAGAGTAATTGCATGTGTCTTCTTTTCATAAACCACATATGGATCCATTAGAGTCACTGTATGTTACTTCTTATCCTAAACCACCACTAGAGTTCATTGCATGTGTGTTCTTTTCATAAACCACATGGATCCACCACTGTCATTGCATGTGTGTTCTTTTCGTAAACCACCACTAGAGTCATTGCATGTGTGTTCTTTTCATAAACCACATGGATCCACCAGGGTCATTGCATGTGAGTTCTTTTCATAAACCACCACTAGAGTCATTTCATGTGTGTTATTTTCATGAACCACATGGATACACCAGTGTCATTGCATGTGTGTTCTTTTCATAAACCACCAATAGAGTCATTGCATGTGTGTTCTTTTCATAAACCACATGGATCCACCACTGTCATTGCATGTGTGTTCTTTTCATAAACCACATCTAGAGTCATTGCATGTGTGTTCTTTTCATAAACCACATGGATCGACTAGAGTCATTGCATGTGTGTTCTTTTCATAAATCACATATGGATCCAATAGAGTCATTACATGTGTGTTCATTTCATAAACCACATGGATCGACTAGAGTCATTGCATGTGTGGTCTTTTCATAAATCACATATGGACCTAGTAGAGTCATTGCATGTGTGTTCTTCTCCTAAACCACCACTAGAGTTCATTGCATGTGTGTTCTTTTCATAAACCACATGGATCCACCAGTGTAATTGCATGTGTGTTCTTTTCATAAACCACCACTAGGGTCATTGCATGTGTGTTCTTTTCATAAACCACATGGATCCACTAGTGTCATTGGATGTGTGTTCTTTTTCTAAACCACATGGATCCACTAGAGTCATTGCATGTGTGTTCTTCTCCTAAACCACCACTAGAGTCATTACATGTGTGTTCTTTTCATAAACCACATGGATCCACTAGAGTCATTGCATGTGTTTTTTTTCATAAACCACATATGGATCCATTAGAGTCACTGTATGTTAGTTCTTCTCCTAAACCACCACTAGAGTTCATTGCATGTGTGTTCTTTTCATAAACCACATGGATCCACCACTATTATTGCATGTGTGTTTTCTTCATAAACCACCACTAGAGTCATTGCATGTGTGTTCTTTTCATAAACCACATGGATCGACCAGGGTTATTGCATGTGAGTTCTTTTCATAAACCACCACTAGAGTCATTTCATGTGTGTTATTTTCATGAACCACATGGATACACCAGTGTCATTGCATGTGTGTTATTTTCATAAACCACCAATAGAGTCATTGCATGTGTGTTCTTTTCATAAACCACATGGATCCACCACTGTCATTGCATGTGTGTTCTTTTCATAAACCACATCTAGAGTCATTGCATGTGAGTTCTTTTCATAAACCACCACTAGAGTCATTGCATGTGTGTTCTTTTCATAAATCACATATGGATCTAGTAGAGTCATTGCATTTGTGTTCTTTTCATAAACCATATGGATCCACCAGTGTCATTGTATGTGTGTTCTTTTCATAAACCACCACTAGAGTCATTGCATGTGTGTTCTTTTCATAAACCACATGGATCCACCACTGTCATTGCATGTGTGTTCTTTTCATAAACCACCACTAGAGTCATTGCATGTGTGTTCTTTTCATAAACCACATGGATCCACCACTTTCATTGCATGTGTGTTCTTTTCATAAACCACCACTAGAGTCATTGCATGTGTGTTCTTTTCATAAACCACATGGATCCACCAGGGTCATTGCATGTGTTTTTTTTTCATAAACGACCACTAGAGTCATTGCATGTGTGTTATTTTCATGAACCACATGGATACACTGGTTTCATTGCATGTGTGTTCTTTTCATAAACCACATATATATTTCATTGATGTGTGTTCTTTTCATAAACCACATGGATCCACCAGTGTCATTGCATGTGTGTTATTTTCATAAACACCACTAGAGTTCATTGCATTTGTGTTCTTTTCATAAACCACATGGATCCACCGGTGTCATTGCATGTGTGTTCTTTTCATAAACCACATGGATCCACCAGTGTCATTGCATGTGTGTTCTTTTAATAAACCACATGGATCCACCAGTGTCATTGCATGTATGTTCTGTTCATAAACCACCACTAGAGTCATTGCATGTGTGTTCTTTTCATAAACCACATGGATCCACTAATGTCATTACATGTGTGTTCTTTTCATAAGCCACATGGATCCACTAGAGTTCATTGCATGTGTGTTCTTTTCATAAACCACATGGATCCACCAGGTTGTATGTGTGTTCTTCTCATAAACCAGCACTAGAGTCATTGCATGTGTGTTATTTTCATAAACCACATGGATCCACCACTGTCATTGCATGTGTGTTCTTTTCATAAACCACCATTAGAGTCATTACATGTGTGTTCTTTTCATAAACCACATGGATCCACCAGTGGCATTGCATGTGTGTTCTTTTCATAAACCACATCTATATTTGATTGCATGTGTGTTTTTTTCATAAACCACATGGATCCACCAGTAGCATTGCATGTGTGTTCTTTTCATAAACCACCACTAGGGTCATTGCATGTGTGTTCTTTTCATAAACCACATGGATCCACTAGTGTCATTGGATGTGTGTTCTTTTTCTAAACCACATGGATCCACTAGAGTCATTGCATGTGTGTTCTTTTCATAAACCACATATGGATCCATTAGAGTCACTGTATGTTAGTTCTTCTCCTAAACCACCACTAGAGTTCATTGCATGTGTGTTCTTTTCATAAACCACATGGATCCACCACTATTATTGCATGTGTGTTCTCTTCATAAACCACCACTAGAGTCATTGCATGTGTGTTCTTTTCATAAACCACATGGATCCACCAGGGTTATTGCATGTGAGTTCTTTTCATAAACCACCACTAGAGTCATTTCATGTGTGTTATTTTCATGAACCACATGGATACACCAGTGTCATTGCATGTGTGTTATTTTCATAAACCACCAATAGAGTCATTGCATGTGTGTTCTTTTCATAAACCACATGGATCCACCACTGTCATTGCATGTGTGTTCTTTTCATAAACCACCACTAGAGTCATTGCATGTGTGTTCTTTTCATAAACCACATGGATCCACCACTGTCATTGCATGTGTGTTCTTTTCATAAACCACCACTAGAGTCATTGCATGTGTGTTCTTTTCATAAACCACATGGATCCACCAGGGTCATTGCATGTGTTTTTTTTTCATAAACGACCACTAGAGTCATTGCATGTGTGTTATTTTCATGAACCACATGGATACACTGGTTTCATTGCATGTGTGTTCTTTTCATAAACCACATCTATATTTCATTGATGTGTGTTCTTTTCATAAACCACATGGATCCACCAGTGTCATTGCATGTGTGTTATTTTCATAAACACCACTAGAGTTCATTGCATTTGTGTTCTTTTCATAAACCACATGGATCCACCTGTGTCATTGCATGTGTGTTCTTTTCATAAACCACATGGATCCACCAGTGTCATTGCATGTGTGTTCTTTTAATAAACCACATGGATCCACCAGTGTCATTGCATGTATGTTCTATTCATAAACCACCACTAGAGTCATTGCATGTGTGTTCTTTTCATAAACCACATGGATCCACTAATGTCATTACATGTGTGTTCTTTTCATAAACCACATGGATCCACCAGGGTTATTGCATGTGAGTTCTTTTCATAAACCACCACTAGAGTCATTTCATGTGTGTTATTTTCATGAACCACATGGATACACCAGTGTCATTGCAGGTGTGTTATTTTCATAAACCACCAATAGAGTCATTGCATGTGTGTTCTTTTCATAAACCACATGGATCCACCACTGTCATTGCATGTGTGTTATTTTCATAAACCACATGGATCGACTAGAGTCATTGCATGTGTGTTCTTTTCATAAATCACATATGGATCTAGTAGAGTCACTGCATTTGTGTTCTTTTCATAAACCATATGGATCCACCAGTGTCATTGTATGTGTGTTCTTTTCATAAACCACCACTAGAGTCATTGCATGTGTGTTCTTTTCATAAACCACATGGATCCACTAGTGTCATTGTATGTGTGTTCTTTTCATAAACCACATCTAGAGTCATTGCATGTGTGTTATTTTCATGAACCACATGGATACACCAGTGTCATTGCATGTGTGTTCTTTTCATAAACCACCACTAGAGTCATTGCATGTGTGTTCTTTTCATAAACCACATGGATCCACCACTGTCATTGCATGTGTGTTCTTTTCATAAACCACCACTAGAGTCATTGCATGTGTGTTCTTTTCATAAACCACATGGATCCACCAGGGTCATTGCATGTGTGTTTTTTTCATAAACGACCACTAGAGTCATTGCATGTGTGTTATTTTCATGAACCACATGGATACACTGGTTTCATTGCATGTGTGTTCTTTTCATAAACCACATCTATATTTCATTGATGTGTGTTCTTTTCATAAACCACATGGATCCACCAGTGTCATTGCATGTGTGTTATTTTCATAAACACCACTAGAGTTCATTGCATTTGTGTTCTTTTCATAAACCACATGGATCCACCGGTGTCATTGCATGTGTGTTCTTTTCATAAACCACATGGATCCACCAGTGTCATTGCATGTGTGTTCTTTTAATAAACCACATGGATCCACCAGTGTCATTGCATGTATGTTCTGTTCATAAACCACCACTAGAGTCATTGCATGTGTGTTCTTTTCATAAACCACATGGATCCACTAATGTCATTACATGTGTGTTCTTTTCATAAACCACATGGATCCACTAGAGTTCATTGCATGTGTGTTCTTTTCATAAACCACATGGATCCACCATGTTGTATGTGTGTTCTTCTCATAAACTAGCACTAGAGTCATTGCATGTGTGTTATTTTCATAAAGCACATGGATCCACCACTGTCATTGCATGTGTGTTCTTTTCATAAACCACCATTAGAGTCATTACATGTGTGTTCTTTTCATAAACCACATGGATCCACCAGTGGCATTGCATGTGTGTTCTTTTCGTAAACCACATCTATATTTGATTACATGTGTTTTTTTTTCATAAACCACATGGATCCACCAGTAGCATTGCTTGTGTGTTCTTTTCATAAACCACCACTAGAGCCATTACATGTCGGTTCTTTTCATAAACCACATGGATCCACCAGTGTCATTGCATGTGTGTTCTTTTCATAAACCACATGGATCCACCAGTGTCATTACATGTGTGTTCTTTTCATAAACAATATGGATCCACTAGTGTCACTGGATGTGTGTTCTTTTCATAAACCACATCTAGAGTCATTGCATGTGTGTTCTTTTCATAAACCACATGGATAGACTAGAGTCATTGCATGTGTGGTCTTTTCATAAATCACATATGGATCTAGTAGAGTTATTGCATGTGTGTTCTTCTCCTAAACCACCACTAGAGTTCATTGCATGTGTGTTCTTTTCATAAACCACATGGATCCACCAGTGTAATTGCATGTGTGTTCTTTTCATAAACCACCACTAGAGTCATTGCATGTGTGTTCTTTTCATAAACCACATGGATCCACTACTGTCATTGGATGGGTGTTCTTTTTCTAAACCACATGGATCCACTAGAGTCATTGCATGTGTGTTCTTCTCCTAAACCACCACTAGAGTCATTACATGTGTGTTCTTTTCATAAACCACATGGATCCACTAGAGTAATTGCATGTGTGTTCTTTTCATAAACCACATATGGATCCATTAGAGTCACTGTATGTTAGTTCTTCTCCTAAACCACCACTAGAGTTCATTGCATGTGTGTTCTTTTCATAAACAACATGGATCCACCACTGTCATTGCATGTGTGTTCTTTTCGTAAACCACCACTAGAGTCATTGCATGTGTGTTCTTTTCATAAACCACATGGATCCACCAGGGTCATTGCATGTGAGTTCTTTTCATAAACCACCACTAGAGTCATTTCATGTGTGTTATTTTCATGAACCACATGGATACACCAGTGTCATTGCATGTGTGTTCTTTTCATAAACCACATGGATCCACCACTGTCATTGCATGTGTGTTCTTTTCATAAACCACATCTAGAGTCATTGCATGTGTGTTATTTTCATAAACCACATGGATCGACTAGAGTCATTGCATGTGTGTTCTTTTCATAAATCACATATGGATCCAATAGAGTCATTGCATGTGTGTTCTTTTCATAAACCACATGGATCGACTAGAGTCATTGCATGTGTGGTCTTTTCATAAATCACATATGGATCTAGTAGAGTCATTGCATGTGTGTTCTTCTCCTAAACCACCACTAGAGTTCATTGCATGTGTGTTCTTTTCATAAACCACATGGATCCACCAGTGTAATTGCATGTGTGTTCTTTTCATAAACCACCACTAGAGTCATTGCATGTGTGTTCTTTTCATAAACCACATGGATCCACTAGTGTCATTGGATGTGTGTTCTTTTTCTAAACCACATGGATCCACTAGAGTCATTGCATGTGTGTTCTTCTCCTAAACCACCACTAGAGTCATTACATGTGTGTTCTTTTCATAAACCACATGGATCCACTAGAGTCATTGCATGTGTGTTCTTTTCATAAACCACATATGGATCCATTAGAGTCACTGTATGTTAGTTCTTCTCCTAAACCACCACTAGAGTTCATTGCATGTGTGTTCTTTTCATAAACCACATGGATCCACCACTATTATTGCATGTGTGTTCTCTTCATAAACGACAACTAGAGTCATTGCATGTGTGTTCTTTTCATAAACCACATGGATCCACCAGGGTTATTGCATGTGAGTTCTTTTCATAAACCACCACTAGAGTCATTTCATGTGTAAGGTCCCCAACCTTTAATAAGATTGAGCCCCCTGTGTTTACAATGCTAGTCACTGGATCAATAGCTAGCATCCACAGTTTAGATGTAATATCAAGAAACAAAAGTCATAATACAACTTTATAACCAGGAATAAAATAATTTTATTACATCAAACATAGCTCATTGGCTATTTACATTACATTGCAGCGGAATAACTATAAGCATGGGGTCCTTCATCTTCAAAGTGCCACAGGCAGATGTTGGTTGTAGACTTTGTAATCCTAATCAATCAATCTTCACTAAAATCAATCAAACCTGCAACATTACAAATTACAGCCACAAGGGTCAATACATTTGAATTGTATTGGCAAGTGATACTTTGGTAGTATAGTGGAGTCTAACATCTATATGCATTTGGCTAAGTGGAGTTGAGGCTTGCATTGCTCAAAATAGATTTTTCCCTAACACTTTGAAAATACTAAGTTTTTGCTTTGATAAAATCTTTCCCAAGACATCTACCAATCAAAGACTGAAGATCCACTCAGGGCATCTACCAATCAAAGACTGAAGATTTGCTTGGCAAAGTCATTTTTCCTCAATCAAAGATTTCAAGATCCTTGTTCCAAGCCATCTCTCCATCAAAGATTGAAGAATTCACACAACCCTTGTTCACCCACAAGTTTTAATTTAGAAATTTGAATGATGAGATTCTTGATTGCTTCCATGTCTTGATGCTCAAATTGTCCTTTACCAGGGACATGGCTAAGTACTTAGGTTATACACTCTGCAGAGGTGGTGCACTTTCCCCACAAGACTTGGTTTCCCAAGACAAGATCTTTCAGAAGCCTTCCCTTAGACCATCATGGACGCGCTCCAACCTATCAAACACTACCACCCACTGTCCATATGGCTAAGTTCTTGCAACCTATATGATCATGGCAGAGCCCATATTGCCAAGTGGTTGCACTTGAAGCTTCTCAACATTTGACATCTTAAATCTCTTTGTTTCCTGGGTGGCCATCCACAAGTGAGATACACTAAGGTAAACCATAAACATGGGCCTTGTGAACCACTCAACCAAAATCCACCAAGCAAGTCCCATTCCACCCAGGAGATTCATTAACTTAGTTGTTTTGTTAAATAAAACACAAGTCCTCAGACTTAGAGATTTTTCCATAGTATGAATATATATTCCACCCAGGTTTTCTATTAGCTAGGCTAAGCTTGGTAGTAATAGGATTCCTAACTTAGGAAAATCCTACTAAGGATTCATCTACTAGGTTTTCCTATAGCAAAGTCTATACTTAGCAAAACAAAATCCATGCAAGTTTTACTTAGCAAAAACACTAATGCATAGTGAAAATAATGGGACAAAAGATATGAAGCATCACTTGCCTTTTTGGTAGAGGGTATAAGTTCACTTCTTGTCCTTGCAACAACCACACTCTTCAAGTCACTACAAATCAATCAAGCAAGGCACAAACTTAATCTACCAATCAAGCAAACACAAATTCAATTCACATTCCAAACCAAAGTCAAACAAACAATTTTTCACACACAAAGTAATGGGATCTAAGTCATGCATAAGCATGCAAAGGTTGGTTCTATTGTAAGGATGGTCTCTACTAGGCTTCTAAACTTTGTAAGTTCCAAATTGGTCATTTACCAAAATGGCAAAGTCATTTGAAAAAGGTTTCACTAGGGCATTAACCCGTAGGGTTCACCAAGTATGTTTTCACAAAACTTGGGGTTTGGGGTTAGTGAGTTTAAAACAAAACATTTTCCAAAGGTTTTCCTCCAAAACCATTTTTAATAAAAACCACATTTCTATTTGACTAGAAATGGTTTTAAATCAAATAATCATTATTTTGTTTCACCAAATGAGTTGCTATTGCAAAACTTGGTGTCTTTGGTCATTAGGTTTGGATCAAAACATTTTCTCAAAGTTTTTACTCAAAAACATTTTCATAAACAAAACAATAGTTTTATTTAGCTAGAAATGGACTAAACCAAGTAATCCATTCTAAACTTTTCCAAATCATTTTCCAAAACATGGGTTGGTCTCTAGGGTCAGTAAGGTCACAACAAACCAATTTGCAAAGGTTTTAACCCTAAAATCATTTTTAAACAATTTTTCTAATCTAAACAAGCAATCAAATGTTTCTGCAAAATCAAGCAAACTAACAGTTACTATTTGCTAAACTAAAGGCAGGGTTGGTTAGGGCTTGTTCTCCTGAATCCAACGACATAAAATTTGTAATTTTTGGACGTGTGGATTCAAAGATACAAGGGTTTGAAAATGGCAAATAAATCTGTTTTCAAATTTCTTTTAAACAGATCTAGTGCCACGCGTCATAATCTTATTCGCCCGTACCGGTTCGCACGGATCAGCCTTCCTGGACCGTCATCTAAGTGGCTACGCACGGTGCAGATCAACAGATACCCTTTCGTTCACGTTCTATCACAACGCTACGATTAAGATCCTACGGTCGCTACGCGTTTGACCACTAAGCAGCGGCGCTGGCGGCGGCGACTGGCGGCGGAGCGACTGGCGGTGGCGTTGCCGGCGATGCAGGAAGCAAGAGAGGAAAAGGGGATGCTCATCGTGCTTGCCGAAGTGCAGTGAAGCTCAAGACGTGATCAGTTCGTCGAGGGGCGCACTGGAACGAGGTGGATTGCTCGTCGGAGTTGCTGCGGGCGGCGGTGCTCTCGGGTTGTCGTCGTTGGCGTCGCTGTGGATCACCCCAAGGCATAACAAGGACGCTGTTAGATGCGCAGGACCAAGGCAAGGTTGTGTGCGTGATCGAGAGGTAGAGGGGCGACCGGAAACTACCTGCGGAGCTCGTCGGAGAAGAACCAGACGGCGGCGGCGAGTCGAGGTCGAAGAAGCCGAGCTTCCAGAGTGCGCGGGAGCTAGCTGAGGCTATGGGAAGATGCGCAAGGTGCTGGAGAGCATGCTCGCGTGCAGAGGTAGGTGAGAGGCGGCGGGGTGTGGCCGGAATCACTCGCGGAGCTCGCCGGAGACAGTGGAGCTCGGGGGAGAAATTAGGGGCGGTCTAAGGCGTGCCAGCGCGGGGTGTCAGAGGGGAATTATAGAGGAGAGGGAGGCGTTTAAGTCTGCGTGATCAAGGCGAGGTAAAGGCTCGGCATTATGACGAATTAAGCCGGAGAAATCAACGGCAGAACGGGGAAGAAGAACTGGTCGCTACGGGTGTGGAAGAAGAATAGTGGTGGTGGGGTCTACCTGTCAGCGAAAGAGGGGAAGGAGGAGTGGGTCCAGACTGTCATTCACTCAGTGGGTTCTTTCCGCGGTAAAGAAAACGGTTCGCTCGGGGGAAAGGGAGAGGTGGGGTCGTCTTGTCAGTGATAGAAAAGGAGAGGGGTTTGGGTCCACCAGTCATTGTCTTTGCGGGTCAGAATCTGGGTGAGAAAAGAATGCTTCGGGGAAAAGAAGGTGGGCTGGACTGGGCTGCTGTTGGGCTAGTTGGGCCAAAAGGTGGGCTGCTCTATTTTTTTCTGTCTGTTTTCTTTTTCCTTTTCTCTTTTGTGTTTTGAATTTCCAAACAATTTATTCAAACAATCAAACCATTCAAACAATTCAAACAATCACTCAACTTTGTACTTTGAATTTGGTTCTGTTTATCAACATAATCCAAATTCCAAAATAAAATAATATTTTTATTTATTTTAGGATCCATTTATGAATTAAATAAAATGGATCTTTAGTTATTTAATAAAATAGGGTTTGATTTATTTAACAAAATTTCCATTTGAAATCCAAATACTTTCAAAACCAAACCAGTAGGTTTTATTTGAAAATAAGGATATTTGGAAATCTTGTATTAACAAAATAACCTTTTATTTTAGGTTCCATTAATAATTAAATAAATGGACCTTAGTTAATAATCCATATAGGATTTGTTTATTTAAAACTTTATTTTGAAATCCAAAATAAAACCAAAACACTTTAGTAGGTTTTATTTTGAGAAATCTAAATACTTGGAAAACTTATTTAAAATAAGTTTTAGTGTTTATTTAAAATGGGAAAAGCCTTTACTTAAATAAAATTGGATATTTAAATCCTTATTATTTTATTTAAATAAACCTTTACTCATTTTAACAAAACAAAATATTTTAATTTCCTTTATTAAATGTTTATCTTTTTAATCCCCTTAGGATTATTTGTTCACCAAAAGGTATGGGTTCTGGTAAGGGCTTTATTGGCTTTGGAAATTCAATTTCCTTATCTTATTATATTCATAAGATTTTGTCTATGGTTCCAAACTAAGTGAAACCAATCTCTATGGTCTTTTCTTGATCCTTTGTGATTATTTGTTGATCAGATTTGGTATGGATCAAATCCATAGATTTGGAGATACTTTGGAAAATGATTTCCTTCCATTAGGGCTTAGGGATTTTGATTTACTTTCCTAGTGTTCAAATTTCCAGATACATTCATTGAGGAATGCATTTCCCTTGATTTGGATTTTTGTTGAATTCAAACTTCTACCAAAGTTTGTTCAAGATGGGATTTCAGTTTCCTTTTAGAAACAAAAGTTTCTTTTCACCCTGATTTTCAACAAAATTTATTTTGTTTATTTTATTTTTCACATTACAAGATTTGGAAAATCTTGGGATGTGACATCATGTGTGTTATTTACATGAACCACATGGATACACCAGTGTCATTGCATGTGTGTTATTTTCATAATCCACCAATAGGGTCATTGCATGTGTGTTCTTTTCATAAACCACATGGATCCACCACTGTCATTGCATGTGTGTTCTTTTCATAAACCACATCTAGAGTCATTGCATGTGTGTTCTTTTCATAAACCACATCGATCGACTAGAGTCATTGCATGTGTGTTCTTTTCATAAATCACATATGGATCTAGTTGAGTCATTGCATTTGTGTTCTTTTCATAAACCATATGGATCCACCAGTGTCATTGTATGTGTGTTCTTTTCATAAACCACCACTAGAGTCATTGCATGTGTGTTCTTTTCATAAACCACATGGATCCACCACTGTCATTGCATGTGTGTTCTTTTCATAAACCACCACTAGAGTCATTGCATGTGTGTTCTTTTCATAAACCACATGGATCCACCAGGGTCATTGCATGTGTGTTCTTTTCATAAACCACCACTAGAGTCATTGCATGTGTGTTATTTTCATGAACCACATGATACACTGGTTTCATTGCATGTGTGTTCTTTTCATAAACCACATCTATATTTCATTGATGTGTGTTCTTTTCATAAACCACATGGATCCACCAGTGTCATTGCATGTGTGTTATTTTCATAAACCACCACTAGAGTCATTACATGTGTGTTCTTTTCATAAACCACATGGATCCACCAGTGTCATTGCATGTGTGTTCTTTTCATAAACCACATGGATCCACCAGTGTCATTCCATGTGTGTTCTTATCATAAACAACGGATCCACTACTGTCATTACATGTGTGTTCTTTTCATAAACCACATCTAGAGTCATTGCATGTGTGTTCTTTTCATAAACCACATGGATCGACTAGAGTCATTGCATGTGTGTTCTTTTCATAAATCACATATCGATCTAGTAGAGTCATTGCATGTGTGTTCTTCTCCTAAACCACCACTAGAGTTAATTGCATTTGTGTTCTTTCATAAACCACATGGATCCACCAGTGTCATTGCATCTGTTTTCTTTTCATAAACCACCACTAGAGTCATTACATGTGTGTTCTTTTCATAAACCACATGGATCCACCAGTGTCATTGCATGTGTGTTGTGTTCATAAACCACCACTAGAGTCATTGCATGTGTGTTCTTTTCATAAACCACATGGATCCACCACTGTCATTGCATGTGTGTTCTTTTCATAAACCACATCTAGAGTCATTGCATGTGTGTTCTTTTCATAAACCACATCGATCGACTAGAGTCATTGCATGTGTGTTCTTTTCATAAATAACATATGGATCTAGTTGAGTCATTGCATTTGTGTTCTTTTCATAAACCATATGGATCCACCAGTGTCATTGTATGTGTGTTCTTTTCATAAACCACCACTAGAGTCATTGCATGTGTGTTCTTTTCATAAACCACATGGATCCACCACTGTCATTGCATGTGTGTTCTTTTCATAAACCACCACTAGAGTCATTGCATGTGTGTTCTTTTCATAAACCACATGGATCCACCAGGGTCATTGCATGTGTGTTCTTTTCATAAACCACCACTAGAGTCATTGCATGTGTGTTATTTTCATGAACCACATGGATACACTGGTTTCATTGCATGTGTGTTCTTTTCATAAACCACATCTATATTTCATTGATGTGTGTTCTTTTCATAAACCACATGGATCCACCAGTGTCATTGCATGTGTGTTATTTTCATAAACCACCACTAGAGTCATTACATGTGTGTTCTTTTCATAAACCACATGGATCCACCAGTGTCATTGCATGTGTGTTCTTTTCATAAACCACATGGATCCACCAGTGTCATTCCATGTGTGTTCTTTTCATAAACAACATGGATCCACTACTGTCATTACATGTGTGTTCTTTTCATAAACCACATCTAGAGTCATTGCTTGTGTGTTCTTTTCATAAACCACATGGATCGACTAGAGTCATTGCATGTGTGTTCTTTTCATAAATCACATATCGATCTAGTAGAGTCATTGCATGTGTGTTCTTCTCCTAAACCACCACAAGAGTTAATTGCATTTGTGTTCTTTTCATAAACCACATGGATCCACCAGTGTCATTGCATCTGTTTTCTTTTCATAAACCACCACTAGAGTCATTACATGTGTGTTCTTTTCATAAACCACATGGATCCACCAGTGTCATTGCATGTGTGTTATTTTCATAAACCACATGGATCCACCAGTGTCATTACATGTGTGTTTTTTCATAAACAACATGGATCCACTAGTGTCATTACATGTGTGTTCTTTTCATAAACCACATCTAGAGTCATTGCATGTGTGTTCTTTTCATAAACCACATGGATCGACTAGAGTCATTGGATGTGTGTTCTTTTCATAAATCACATATGGATATAGTTGAGTCATTGCATGTGTGTTCTTCTCCTAAACCACCACTAGAATTCATTGCATTTGTGTTCTTTTCATAAACCATATGGATCCACCAGTGTCATTGTATGTGTGTTCTTTTCATAAACCACATCTAGAGTCATTGCATGTGTGTTCTTTTCATAAACCACATCGATCGACTAGAGTCATTGCATGTGTGTTCTTTTCATAAATAACATATGGATCTAGTTGAGTCATTGCATTTGTGTTCTTTTCATAAACCATATGGATCCACCAGTGTCATTGTATGTGTGTTCTTTTCATAAACCACCACTAGAGTCATTGCATGTGTGTTCTTTTCATAAACCACATGGATCCACCACTGTCATTGCATGTGTGTTCTTTTCATAAAACACCACTAGAGTCATTGCATGTGTGTTCTTTTCATAAACCACATGGATCTACCAGGGTCATTGCATGTGTGTTCTTTTCATAAACCACCACTAGAGTCATTGCATGTGTGTTATTTTCATGAACCACATGGATACACTGGTTTCATTGCATGTGTGTTCTTTTCATAAACCACATCTTCATTGATGTGTGTTCTTTTCATAAACCACATGGATCCACCAGTGTCATTGCATGTGTGTTATTTTCATAAACCACCACTAGAGTCATTACATGTGTGTTCTTTTCATAAACCACATGGATCCACCAGTGTCATTGCATGTGTGTTCTTTTCATAAACCACATGGATCCACCAGTGTCATTTCATGTGTGTTCTTTTCATAAACAACATGGATCCACTACTGTCATTACATGTGTGTTCTTTTCTTAAACCACATCTAGAGTCATTGCATGTGTGTTCTTTTCATAAACCACATGGATCGACTAGAGTCATTGCATGTGTGTTCTTTTCATAAATCACATATCGATCTAGTAGAGTCATTGCATGTGTGTTCTTCTCCTAAACCACCACTAGAGTTAATTGCATTTGTGTTCTTTTCATAAACCACATGGATCCACCAGTGTCATTGCATCTGTTTTCTTTTCATAAACCACCACTAGAGTCATTACATGTGTGTTCTTTTCATAAACCACATGGATCCACCAGTGTCATTGCATGTGTGTTATTTTCATAAACCACATGGATCCACCAGTGTCATTACATGTGTGTTTTTTCATAAACAACATGGATCCACTAGTGTCATTACATGTGTGTTCTTTTCATAAACCACATCTAGAGTCATTGCATGTGTGTTCTTTTCATAAACCACATGGATCGACTAGAGTCATTGGATGTGTGTTCTTTTCATAAATCACATATGGATATAGTTGAGTCATTGCATGTGTGTTCTTCTCCTAAACCACCACTAGAATTCATTGCATTTGTGTTCTTTTCATAAACCATATGGATCCACCAGTGTCATTGTATGTGTGTTCTTTTCATAAACCACCACTAGAGTCATTGCATGTGTGTTCTTTTCATAAACCACATGGATCCACCACTGTCATTGCATGTGTGTTCTTTTCATAAACCACCAATAGAGTCATTGCATGTGTGTTCTTTTCATAAACCACATGGATCCACCACTGTCATTGCATGTGTGTTCTTTTCATAAACCACATCTAGAGTCATTGCATGTGTGTTCTTTTCATAAACCACATGGATCGGCTAGAGTCATTGCATGTGTGTTCTTTTCATAAATCACATATGGATATAGTCGAGTCATTGCATGTGTGTTCTTCTCCTAAACCACCACTAGAATTCATTGCATTTGTGTTCTTTTCAAAAACCATATGGATCCACCAGTGTCATTGTATGTGTGTTCTTTTCATAAACCACCACTAGAGTCATTGCATGTGTGTTCTTTTCATAAACCACATGGATCCACCACTGTCATTGCATGTGTGTTCTTTTCATAAACCACCACTAGAGTCATTGCATGTGTGTTCTTTTCATAAACAACATGGATCCACCAGGGTCATTGCATGTGTTTTTTTTCCTAAACGACCACTAGAGTCATTGCATGTGTGTTATTTTCATGAACCACATGGATACACTGGTTTCATTGCATGTGTGTTCTTTTCATAAACCACATCTATATTTCATTGATGTGTGTTCTTTTCATAAACCACATGGATCCACCAGTGTCATTGCATGTGTGTTATTTTCATAAACACCACTAGAGTTCATTGCATTTGTGTTCTTTTCATAAACCACATGGATCCACCGGTGTCATTGCATGTGTGTTCTTTTCATAAACCACATGGATCCACCGGTGTCATTGCATGTGTGTTCTTTTCATAAACCACATGGATCCACCAGTGTCATTACATGTGTGTTCTTTTCATAAACAACATGGATCCACTAGTGTCATTACATGTGTGTTCTTTTCATAAATCACATCTAGAGTCATTGCATGTGTGTTCTTTTCATAAACCACATGGATCGACTAGAGTCGTTGCATGTGTGTTCTTTTCATAAATCACATATGGATCTAGTAGAGTCAGTGCATGTGTGTTCTTCTCCTAAAACACCACTAGAGTTCATTGCATTAGTGTTCTTTTCATAAACCACATGGATCCACCAGTGTCATTGCATGTGTGTTCTTTTCATAAACCACATGGATCCACCAGTGTCATTGCATGTGTGTTCTTTTAATAAACCACATGGATCCACCAGTGTCATTGCATGTATGTTGTGTTCATAAACCACCACTAGAGTCATTGCATGTGTGTTCTTTTCATAAACCACATGGATCCACTAATGTCATTACATGTGTGTTCTTTTCATAAAACACATGGATCCACTAGAGTTCATTGCATGTGTGTTCTTTTCATAAACCACATGGATCCACCACGTTGTATGTGTGTTCTTCTCATAAACCAGCACTAGAGTCATTGCATGTGTGTTATTTTCATAAACCACATGGATCCACCACTGTCATTGCATGTGTGTTCTTTTCATAAACCACCATTAGAGTCATTACATGTGTGTTCTTTTCATAAACCACATGGATCCAGCAGTGGAATTGCATGTGTGTTCTTTTCGTAAACCACATCTATATTTGATTGCATGTGTTTTTTTTTCATAAACCACATGGATCCACCAGTAGCATTGCATGTGTGTTCTTTCCGTAAACCACCACTAGAGCCATTACATGTCGGTTCTTTTCATAAACCACATGGATCCACCAGTGTCATTGCATGTGTGTTCTTTTCATAAACCACATGGATCCACCAGTGTCATTACATGTGTGTTCTTTTCATAAACAATATGGATCCTCTAGTGTCACTTCATGTGTGTTCTTTTCATAAACGACATCTAATGTCATTGCATGTGTGTTCTTTTCATAAACCACATGGATCGACTAGAGTCATTGCATGTGTGGTCTTTTCATAAATCACATATGGATCTAGTAGAGTCATTGCATGTGTGTTCTTCTCCTAAACCACCACTAGAGTTCATTGCATGTGTGTTCTTTTCATAAACCACATGGATCCACCAGTGTAATTGCATGTGTGTTCTTTTCATAAACCACCACTAGAGTCATTGCATGTGTGTTCTTTTCATAAACCACATGGATACACAACTGTCATTGGATGGGTGTCCTTTTTCTAAACCACATGGATCTACTAGAGTCATTGCATGTGTGTTCTTCTCCTAAACCACCACTGGAGTCATTACATGTGTGTTCTTTTCATAAACCACATGGATCCACTAGAGTAATTGCATGTGTGTTCTTTTCATAAACCACATATGGATCCATTAGAGTCACTGTATGTTAGTTCTTCTCCTAAACCACCACTAGAGTTCATTGCATGTGTGTTCTTTTCATAAACCACATGGATCCACCACTGTCATTGCATGTGTGTTATTTTCATAAACCACCACTAGAGTCATTGCATGTGTATTCTTTTCATAAACCACATGGATCCACCAGGGTCATTGCATGTGAGTTCTTTTCACAAACCACCACTAGAGTCATTTCATGTGTGTTATTTTCATGAACCACATGGATACACCAGTGTCATTGCATGTATGTTGTGTTCATAAACCACCACTAGAGTCATTGCATGTGTGTTCTTTTCATAAACCACATGGATCCACTAATGTCATTACATGTGTGTTCTTTTCATAAACCACATGGATCCACTAGAGTTCATTGCATGTGTGTTCTTTTCATAAACCACATGGATCCACCACGTTGTATGTGTGTTCTTCTCATAAACCAGCACTAGAGTCATTGCATGTGTGTTATTTTCATAAACCACATGGATCCACCACTGTCATTGCATGTGTGTTCTTTTCATAAACCACCATTAGAGTCATTACATGTGTGTTCTTTTCATAAACCACATGGATCCAGCAGTGGCATTGCATGTGTGTTCTTTTCGTAAACCACATCTATATTTGATTGCATGTGTGTTTTTTTCATAAACCACATGGATCCACCAGTAGCATTGCATGTGTGTTCTTTCCATAAACAACCACTAGAGCCATTACATGTCGGTTATTTTCATAAACCACATGGATCCACCAGTGTCATTGCATGTGTGTTCTTTTCATAAACCACATGGATCCACCAGTGTCATTACATGTGTGTTCTTTTCATAAACAATATGGATCCTCTAGTGTCACTGCATGTGTGTTCTTTTCATAAACCACATCTAATGTCATTGCATGTGTGTTCTTTTCATAAACCACATGGATCGACTAGAGTCATTGCATGTGTGGTCTTTTCATAAATCACATATGGATCTAGTAGAGTCATTGCATGTGTGTTCTTCTCCTAAACCACCACTAGAGTTCATTGCATGTGTGTTCTTTTCATAAACCACATGGATCCACCAGTGTAATTGCATGTGTGTTCTTTTCATAAACCACCACTAGAGTCATTGCATGTGTGTTCTTTTCATAAACCACATGGATACACTACTGTCATTGGATGGGTGTCCTTTTTCTAAACCACATGGATCCACTAGAGTCATTGCATGTGTGTTCTTCTCCTAAACCACCACTGGAGTCATTACATGTGTGTTCTTTTAATAAACCACATGGATCCACTAGAGTAATTGCATGTGTGTTCTTTTCATAAACCACATATGGATCCATTAGAGTCACTCTATGTTAGTTCTTCTCCTAAACCACCACTAGAGTTCATTGCATGTGTGTTCTTTTCATAAACCACATGGATCCACCACTGTCATTGCATGTGTGTTATTTTCATAAACCACCACTAGAGTCATTGCATGTGTGTTCTTTTCATAAACCACATGGATCCACCAGGGTCATTGCATGTGAGTTCTTTTCATAAACCACCACTAGAGTCATTTCATGTGTGTTATTTTCATGAACCACATGGATACACCAGTGTCATTGCATGTGTGTTCTTTTCATAAACCACCACTAGAGTCATTGCATGTGTGTTCTTTTCATAAACCACATGGATCCACCACTGTCATTGCATGTGTGTTCTTTTCATAAACCACATCTAGAGTCATTGCATGTGTGTTCTTTTCATAAACCACATGGATCGACTAGAGTCATTGCATGTGTGTTCTCTTCATAAATCACATATGGATCTAATAGAGTCATTGCATGTGTGTTCTTCTCCTAAACCACCACTAGAATTCATTGCATTTGTGTTGTTTTCATAAACCATATGGATCCACCAGTGTCATTGTATGTGTGTTCTTTTCATAAACCACCACTAGAGTCATTGCATGTGTGTTCTTTTCATAAACCACATGGATCCACCACTGTCATTGCACGTGTGTTCTTTTCATAAACCACCACTAGAGTCATTGCATGTGTGTTCTTTTCATAAACCACATGGATCCACCAGGGTCATTGCATGTGTGCTCTTTTCATAAACCACCACTAGAGTCATTGCATGTGTGTTATTTTCATGAACCACATGGATACACCGGTTCCATTGCATGTGTGTTCTTTTCATAAACCACATCTATATTTCATTGATGTGTGTTCTTTTCATAAACCACATGGATCCACAAGTGTCAATGCATGTGTGTTATTTTGATAAACCACCACTAGAGTCATTACATGTGTGTTATTTTCATAAACCACATGGATCCACCAGTGTCATTGCATGTGTGTTCTTTTCATAAACCACATGGATCCACCAGTGTCATTACATGTGTGTTCTTTTCATAAACAACTTGGATCCACTAGTGTCATTACATGTGTGTTCTTTTCGTCAACCACATCTAGAGTCATTACATGTGTGTTCTTTTCATAAACCACATGGATCGACTAGAGTCATTGCATGTGTGTTCTTTTCATAAATCACATATGGATCTAATAGAGTCATTGCATGTGTGTTTTTCTCCTAAAACACCACTAGAGTTCATTGCATTTGTGTTCTTTTCATAAACCACATGGATCCACCAGTGTGATTGCATGTGTGTTCTTTTCATAAACCACATGGATCCACCAGTGTCATTGCATGTGTGTTCTTTTAATAAACCACATGGATCCACCAGTGTCATTACATGTATGTTGTGTTCATAAACCACCACTAGAGTCATTGCATGTGTGTTCTTTTCATAAACCACATGGATCCACCACTGTCATTGCACGTGTGTTCTTTTCATAAACCACCACTAGAGTCATTGCATGTGTGTTCTTTTAATAAACCACATGGATCCAACAGTGTCATTGCATGTATGTTGTGTTCGTAAACCACCACTAGAGTCATTGCATGTGTGTTCTCTTCATAAACCACATGGATCCACTAATGTCATTACATGTGTGTTCTTTTCATAAACCACATGGATCCACTATAGTTCATTGCATGTGTGTTCTTTTCGTAAACCACATGGATCCACCACGTTGTATGTGTGTTCTTCTCATAAACCAGCACTAGAGTCATTGCATGTGTGTTATTTTCATAAACCACATGGATCCACCACTGTCATTGCATGTGTGTTCTTTTCATAAACCACCATTAGAGTCATTACATGTGTGTTCTTTTCATAAACCACATGGATCCAGCAGTGGCATTGCATGTGTGTTCTTTTCGTAAACCACATCTATATTTTATTGCATGTGTGTTTTTTTCATAAACCACATGGATCCACCAGTAGCATTGCATGTGTGTTCTTTCCATAAACCACCACTAGAGCCATTACATGTCGGTTCTTTTCATAAACCACATGGATCCACCAGTGTCATTGCATGTGTGTTCTTTTCATAAACCACATGGATCCACCAGTGTCATTACATGTGTGTTCTTTTCATAAACAATATGGATCCTCTAGTGTCACTGCATGTGTGTTCTTTTCATAAACCACATCTAATGTCATTGCATGTGTGTTCTTTTCATAAACCACATGGATCGACTAGAGTCATTGCATGTGTGGTCTTTTCATAAATCACATATGGATCTAGTAGAGTCATTGCATGTGTGTTCTTCTCCTAAACCACCACTAGAGTTCATTGCATGTGTGTTCTTTTCATAAACCACATGGATCCACCAGTGTAATTGCATGTGTGTTCTTTTCATAAACCACCACTAGAGTCATTGCATGTGTGTTCTTTTCATAAACCACATGGATACACTACTGTCATTGGATGGGTGTCCTTTTTCTAAACCACATGGATCTACTAGAGTCATTGCATGTGTGTTCTTCTCCTAAACCACCACTGGAGTCATTACATGTGTGTTCTTTTCATAAACCACATGGATCCACTAGAGTAATTGCATGTGTGTTCTTTTCATAAACCACATATGGATCCATTAGAGTCACTGTATGTTAGTTCTTCTCCTAAACCACCACTAGAGTTCATTGCATGTGTGTTCTTTTCATAAACCACATGGATCCACCACTGTCATTGCATGTGTGTTATTTTCATAAACCACCACTAGAGTCATTGCATGTGTGTTCTTTTCATAAACCACATGGATCCACCAGGGTCATTGCATGTGAGTTCTTTTCATAAACCACCACTAGAGTCATTTCATGTGTGTTATTTTCATGAACCACATGGATACACCAGTGTCATTGCATGTATGTTGTGTTCATAAACCACCACTAGAGTCATTGCATGTGTGTTCTTTTCATAAACCACATGGATCCACTAATGTCATTACATGTGTGTTCTTTTCATAAACCACATGGATCCACTAGAGTTCATTGCATGTGTGTTCTTTTCATAAACCACATGGATCCACCACGTTGTATGTGTGTTCTTCTCATAAACCAGCACTAGAGTCATTGCATGTGTGTTATTTTCATAAACCACATGGATCCACCACTGTCATTGCATGTGTGTTCTTTTCATAAACCACCATTAGAGTCATTACATGTGTGTTCTTTTCATAAACCACATGGATCCAGCAGTGGCATTGCATGTGTGTTCTTTTCGTAAACCACATCTATATTTGATTGCATGTGTGTTTTTTTCATAAACCACATGGATCCACCAGTAGCATTGCATGTGTGTTCTTTCCATAAACAACCACTAGAGCCATTACATGTCGGTTATTTTCATAAACCACATGGATCCACCAGTGTCATTGCATGTGTGTTCTTTTCATAAACCACATGGATCCACCAGTGTCATTACATGTGTGTTCTTTTCATAAACAATATGGATCCTCTAGTGTCACTGCATGTGTGTTCTTTTCATAAACCACATCTAATGTCATTGCATGTGTGTTCTTTTCATAAACCACATGGATCGACTAGAGTCATTGCATGTGTGGTCTTTTCATAAATCACATATGGATCTAGTAGAGTCATTGCATGTGTGTTCTTCTCCTAAACCACCACTAGAGTTCATTGCATGTGTGTTCTTTTCATAAACCACATGGATCCACCAGTGTAATTGCATGTGTGTTCTTTTCATAAACCACCACTAGAGTCATTGCATGTGTGTTCTTTTCATAAACCACATGGATACACTACTGTCATTGGATGGGTGTCCTTTTTCTAAACCACATGGATCCACTAGAGTCATTGCATGTGTGTTCTTCTCCTAAACCACCACTGGAGTCATTACATGTGTGTTCTTTTAATAAACCACATGGATCCACTAGAGTAATTGC
The DNA here is from genome assembly GCA_916181665.1 of Avena sativa. Lineage (NCBI taxonomy): Eukaryota > Viridiplantae > Streptophyta > Magnoliopsida > Poales > Poaceae > Avena > Avena sativa. The sequence goes on from OV702289.1 coordinate 509,747,575, forward strand.
ATGTGTGTTCTTTTCATAAACCACATATGGATCCATTAGAGTCACTCTATGTTAGTTCTTCTCCTAAACCACCACTAGAGTTCATTGCATGTGTGTTCTTTTCATAAACCACATGGATCCACCACTGTCATTGCATGTGTGTTATTTTCATAAACCACCACTAGAGTCATTGCATGTGTGTTCTTTTCATAAACCACATGGATCCACCAGGGTCATTGCATGTGAGTTCTTTTCATAAACCACCACTAGAGTCATTTCATGTGTGTTATTTTCATGAACCACATGGATACACCAGTGTCATTGCATGTGTGTTCTTTTCATAAACCACCACTAGAGTCATCGCATGTGTGTTCTTTTCATAAACCACATGGATCCACCACTGTCATTGCATGTGTGTTCTTTTCATAAACCACATCTAGAGTCATTGCATGTGTGTTCTTTTCATAAACCACATGGATCGACTAGAGTCATTGCATGTGTGTTCTCTTCATAAATCACATATGGATCTAATAGAGTCATTGCATGTGTGTTCTTCTCCTAAACCACCACTAGAATTCATTGCATTTGTGTTGTTTTCATAAACCATATGGATCCACCAGTGTCATTGTATGTGTGTTCTTTTCATAAACCACCACTAGAGTCATTGCATGTGTGTTCTTTTCATAAACCACATGGATCCACCACTGTCATTGCACGTGTGTTCTTTTCATAAACCACCACTAGAGTCATTGCATGTGTGTTCTTTTCATAAACCACATGGATCCACCAGGGTCATTTCATGTGTGTTCTTTTCATAAACCACCACTAGAGTCATTGCATGTGTGTTATTTTCATGAACCACATGGATACACCGGTTCCATTGCATGTGTGCTATTTTCATAAACCACATCTATATTTCATTGATGTGTGTTCTTTTCATAAACCACATGGATCCACAAGTGTCAATGCATGTGTGTTATTTTGATAAACCACCACTAGAGTCATTACATGTGTGTTATTTTCATAAACCACATGGATCCAGCAGTGGCATTGCATGTGTGTTCTTTTCGTAAACCACATCTATATTTGATTGCATGTGTGTTTTTTTCATAAACCACATGGATCCACCAGTAGCATTGCATGTGTGTTCTTTCCATAAACCACCACTAGAGCCATTACATGTCGGTTCTTTTCATAAACCACATGGATCCACCAGTGTCATTGCATGTGTGGTCTTTTCATAAACCACATGGATCCACCAGTGTCATTACATGTGTGTTCTTTTCATAAACAATATGGATCCTCTAGTGTCACTGCATGTGTGTTCTTTTCATAAACCACATCTAATGTCATTGCATGTGTGTTCTTTTCATAAACCACATGGATCGACTAGAGTCATTGCATGTGTGGTCTTTTCATAAATCACATATGGATCTAGTAGAGTCATTGCATGTGTGTTCTTCTCCTAAACCACCACTAGAGTTCATTGCATGTGTGTTCTTTTCATAAACCACATGGATCCACCAGTGTAATTGCATGTGTGTTCTTTTCATAAACCACCATTAGAGTCATTGCATGTGTGTTCTTTTCATAAACCACATGGATACACTACTGTCATTGGATGGGTGTCCTTTTTCTAAACCACATGGATCCACTAGAGTCATTGCATGTGTGTTCTTCTCCTAAACCACCACTGGAGTCATTACATGTGTGTTCTTTTCATAAACCACATGGATCCACTAGAGTAATTGCATGTGTGTTCTTTTCATAAACCACATATGGATCCATTAGAGTCACTGTATGTTAGTTCTTCTCCTAAACCACCACTAGAGTTCATTGCATGTGTGTTCTTTTCATAAACCACATGGATCCACCACTGTCATTGCATGTGTGTTATTTTCATAAACCACCACTAGAGTCATTGCATGTGTGTTCTTTTCACAAACCACATGGATCCACCAGGGTCATTGCATGTGAGTTCTTTTCATAAACCACCACTAGAGTCATTTCATGTGTGTTATTTTCATGAACCACATGGATACACCAGTGTCATTACATGTGTGTTCTTTTCATAAACCACCACTAGAGTCATTGCATGTGTGTTCTTTTCATAAACCACATGGATCCACCACTGTCATTGCATGTGTGTTCTTTTCATAAACCACATCTAGAGTCATTGCATGTGTGTTCTTTTCATAAACCACATGGATCGACTAGAGTCATTGCATGTGTGTTCTCTTCATAAATCACATATGGATCTAATAGAGTCATTGCATGTGTGTTCTTCTCCTAAACCACCACTAGAATTCATTGCATTTGTGTTGTTTTCATAAACCATATGGATCCACCAGTGTCATTGTATGTGTGTTCTTTTCATAAACCACCACTAGAGTCATTGCATGTGTGTTCTTTTCATAAACCACATGGATCCACCACTGTCATTTCACGTGTGTTCTTTTCATAAACCACCACTAGAGTCATTGCATGTGTGTTCTTTTCATAAACCACATGGATCCACCAGGGTCATTGCATGTGTGTTCTTTTCATAAACCACCACTAGTCATTGCATGTGTGTTATTTTCATGAACCACATGGATACACCGGTTCCATTGCATGTGTGTTATTTTCATAAACCACATCTATATTTCATTGATGTGTGTTCTTTTCATAAACCACATGGATCCACAAGTGTCAATGCATGTGTGTTATTTTGATAAACCACCACTAGAGTCATTACATGTGTGTTATTTTCATAAACCACATGGATCCACCAGTGTCATTGCATGTGTGTTCTTTTCATAAACCACATGGATCCACCAGTGTCATTACATGTGTGTTCTTTTCATAAACAACTTGGATCCACTAGTGTCATTACATGTGTGTTCTTTTCATCAACCACATCTAGAGTCATTACATGTGTGTTCTTTTCATAAACCACATGGATCGACTAGAGTCATTGCATGTGTGTTCTTTTCATAAATCACATATGGATCTAATAGAGTCATTGCATGTGTGTTTTTCTCCTAAAACACCACTAGAGTTCATTGCATTTGTGTTCTTTTCATAAACCACATGGATCCACCAGTGTCATTGCATGTGTGTTCTTTTCATAAACCACATGGATCCACCAGTGTCATTGCATGTGTGTTCTTTTAATAAACCACATGGATCCACCAGTGTCATTGCATGTATGTTGTGTTCATAAACCACCACCAGAGTCATTGCATGTGTGTTCTTTTCATAAACCACATGGATCCACCACTGTCATTGCACGTGTGTTCTTTTCATAAACCACCACTAGAGTCATTGCATGTGTGTTATTTTCATGAACCACATGGATACACTTGTTCCATTGCATGTGTGTTCTTTTCATAAACCACATCTATATTTCATTGATGTGTGTTCTTTTCATAAACCACATGGATCCACAAGTGTCAATGCATGTGTGTTATTTTCATAAACCACCACTAGAGTCATTACATGTGTGTTATTTTCATAAACCACATGGATCCACCAGTGTCATTGCATGTGTGTTCTTTTCATAAACCACATGGATCCACCAGTGTCATTACATGTGTGTTCTTTTCATAAACAACTTGGATCCACTAGTGTCATTACATGTGTGTTCCTTTCATAAACCACATCTAGAGTCATTGCATGTGTGTTCTTTTCATGAACCACATGGATCGACTAGAGTCATTGCATGTGTGTTCTTTTCATAAATCACATATGGATCTAATAGAGTCATTGCATGTGTGTTTTTCTCCTAAAACACCACTAGAGTTCATTGCATTTGTGTTCTTTTCATAAACCACATGGATCCACCAGTGTCATTGCATGTGTGTTCTTTTCATAAACCACATGGATCCACCAGTGTCATTGCATGTGTGTTCTTTTAATAAACCACATGGATGCACCAGTGTCATTGCATGTATGTTGTGTTCATAAACCACCACTAGAGTCATTGCATGTGTGTTCTTTTCATAAACCACATGGATCCACTAATGTCATTACATGTGTGTTCTTTTCATAAACCACATGGATCCACTAGAGTTCATTGCATGTGTGTTCTTTTCATAAACCACATGGATCCACCACGTTGGATGTGTGTTCTTCTCATAAACCAGCACTAGAGTCATTGCATGTGTGTTATTTTCATAAACCACATGGATCCACCACTGTCATTGCATGTGTGTTCTTTTCATAAACCACCATTAGAGTCATTACATGTGTGTTCTTTTCATAAACCACATGGATCCACCAGTGGCATTGCATGTGTGTTCTTTTCGTAAACCACATCTATATTTGATTGCATGTGTTTTTTTTCATTAACCACATAGATCCACTAATGTCATTACATGTGTGTACTTTTCATAAACCACATGGATCCACTAGAGTTCATTGCATGTGTGTTCTTTTCATAAACCACATGGATCCACCACGTTGTATGTGTGTTCTTCTCATAAACCAGCACTAGAGTCATTGCATGTGTGTTATTTTCATAAACCAAATGGATCCACCACTGTCATTGCATGTGTGTTCTTTTCATAAACCACCATTAGAGTCATTACATGTGTGTTCTTTTCATAAACCACATGGATCCACTAGTGGCATTGCATGTGTGTTCTTTTCGTAAACCACATCTATATTTGATTGCATGTGTTTTTTTTTCATAAACCACATGGATCCACCAGTAGCATTGCATGTGTGTTCTTTTCATAAACCACCACTAGAGAAATTACATGTCGGTTCTTTTCATAAACCACATTGATCCACCAGTGTCATTGCATGTGTGTTCTTTTCATAAACCACATGGATCCACCAGTGTCATTACATGTGTGTTTTTTCATAAACAACATGGATCCACTAGTGTCATTACATGTGTGTTCTTTTCATAAACCACATCTAGAGTCATTGCATGTGTGTTCTTTTCATAAACCACATGGATCGACTAGAGTCATTGGATGTGTGTTCTTTTCATAAATCACATATGGATATAGTTGAGTCATTGCATGTGTGTTCTTCTCCTAAACCACCACTAGAATTCATTGCATTTGTGTTCTTTTCATAAACCATATGGATCCACCAGTGTCATTGTATGTGTGTTCTTTTCATAAACCACCACTAGAGTCATTGCATGTGTGTTCTTTTCATAAACCACATGGATCCACCACTGTCATTGCATGTGTGTTCTTTTCATAAACCACCAATAGAGTCATTGCATGTGTGTTCTTTTCATAAACCACATGGATCCACCACTGTCATTGCATGTGTGTTCTTTTCATAAACCACATCTAGAGTCATTGCATGTGTGTTGTTTTCATAAACCACATGGATCGACTAGAGTCATTGCATGTGTGTTCTTTTCATAAATCACATATGGATATAGTAGAGTCATTGCATGTGTGTTCTTCTCCTAAACCACCACTAGAATTCATTGCATTTGTGTTCTTTTCAAAAACCATATGGATCCACCAGTGTCATTGTATGTGTGTTCTTCTCCTAAAACACCACTAGAGTTCATTGCATTAGTGTTCTTTTCATAAACCACATGGATCCACCAGTGTCATTGCATGTGTGTTCTTTTCATAAACCACATGGATCCACCAGTGTCATTGCATGTGTGTTCTTTTAATAAACCACATGGATCCACCAGTGTCATTGCATGTATGTTGTGTTCATAAACCACCACTAGAGTCATTGCATGTGTGTTCTTTTCATAAACCACATGGATCCACTAATGTCATTACATGTGTGTTCTTTTCATAAACCACATGGATCCACTAGAGTTCATTGCATGTGTGTTCTTTTCATAAACCACATGGATCCACCATGTTGTATGTGTGTTCTTCTCATAAACCAGCACTAGAGTCATTGCATGTGTGTTATTTTCATAAACCACATGGATCCACCACTGTCATTGCATGTGTGTTATTTTCATAAACCACCATTAGAGTCATTACATGTGTGTTCTTTTCATAAACCACATGGATCCAGCAGTGGCATTGCATGTGTGTTCTTTTCGTAAACCACATCTATATTTGATTGCATGTGTGTTTTTTCATAAACCACATGGATCCACTAGTAGCATTGCATGTTTGTTCTTTTCATAAACCACCACTAGAGCCATTACATGTCGGTTCTTTTCATAAACCACATGGATCCACCAGTGTCATTGCATGTGTGTTCTTTTCATAAACCACATGGATCCACCAGTGTCATTACATGTGTGTTCTTTTCATAAACAATATGGATCCTCTAGTGTCACTGCATGTGTGTTCTTTTCATAAACCACATCTAATGTCATTGCATGTGTGTTCTTTTCATAAACCACATGGATCGACTAGAGTCATTGCATGTGTGGTCTTTTCATAAATCACATATGGATCTAGTAGAGTCATTGCATGTGTGTTCTTCTCCTAAACCACCACTAGAGTTCATTGCATGTGTGTTCTTTTCATAAACCACATGGATCCACCAGTGTAATTGCATGTGTGTTCTTTTCATAAACCACCACTAGAGTCATTGCATGTGTGTTCTTTTCATAAACCACATGGATACACTACTGTCGTTGGATGGGTGTCCTTTTTCTAAACCACATGGATCCACTAGAGTCATTGCATGTGTGTTCTTCTCCTAAACCACCACTGGAGTCATTACATGTGTGTTCTTTTCATAAACCACATGGATCCACTAGAGTAATTGCATGTGTGTTCTTTTCATAAACCACATATGGATCCATTAGAGTCACTCTATGTTAGTTCTTCTCCTAAACCACCACTAGAGTTCATTGCATGTGTGTTCTTTTCATAAACCACATGGATCCACCACTATCATTGCATGTGTGTTATTTTCATAAACCACCACTAGAGTCATTGCATGTGTGTTCTTTTCATAAACCACATGGATCCACCAGGGTCATTGCATGTGAGTTCTTTTCATAAACCACCACTAGAGTCATTTCATGTGTGTTATTTTCATGAACCACATGGATACACCAGTGTCATTGCATGTGTGTTCTTTTCATAAACCACCACTAGTCATTGCATGTGTGTTCTTTTCATAAACCACATGGATCCACCACTGTCATTGCATGTGTGTTCTTTTCATAAACCACATCTAGAGTCATTGCATGTGTGTTCTTTTCATAAACCACATGGATCGACTAGAGTCATTGCATGTGTGTTCTCTTCATAAATCACATATGGATCTAATAGAGTCATTGCATGTGTGTTCTTCTCCTAAACCACCACTAGAATTCATTGCATTTGTGTTGTTTTCATAAACCATATGGATCCACCAGTGTTATTGTATGTGTGTTCTTTTCATAAACCACCACTAGAGTCATTTCATGTGTGTTCATTTCATAAACCACATGGATCCACCACTGTCATTGCACGTGTGTTCTTTTCATAAACCACCACTAGAGTCATTGCATGTGTGTTCTTTTCATAAACCACCACTAGAGTCATTGCATGTGTGTTATTTTCATGAACCACATGGATACACCGGTTCCATTGCATGTGTGTTCTTTTCATAAACCACATCTATATTTCATTGATGTGTGTTCTTTTCATAAACCACATGGATCCACAAGTGTCAATGCATGTGTGTTATTTTCATAAACCACCACTAGAGTCATTACATGTGTGTTATTTTCATAAACCACATGGATCCACCAGTGTCATTGCATGTGTGTTCTTTTCATAAACCACATGGATCCACCAGTGTCATTACATGTGTGTTCTTTTCATAAACAACTTGGATCCACTAGTGTCATTACATGTGTGCTCTTTTCATCAACCACATCTAGAGTCATTACATGTGTGTTCTTTTCATAAACCACATGGATCGACTAGAGTCATTGCATGTGTGTTCTTTTCATAAATCACATATGGATCTAATAGAGTCATTGCATGTGTGTTTTTCTCCTAAAACACCACTAGAGTTCATTGCATTTGTGTTCTTTTCATAAACCACATGGATCCACCAGTGTCATTGCATGTGTGTTCTTTTCATAAACCACATGGATCCACCAGTGTCATTGCATGTGTGTTCTTTTAATAAACCACATGGATCCACCAGTATCATTGCATGTATGTTGTGTTCATAAACCACCACTAGAGTCATTGCATGTGTGTTCTTTTCATAAACCACATGGATCCACTAATGTCATTACATGTGTGTTCTTTTCATAAACCACATGGATCCACTAGAGTTCATTGCATGTGTGTTCTTTTCATAAACCACATGGATCCACCATGTTGTATGTGTGTTCTTCTCATAAACCAGCACTAGAGTCATTGCATGTGTGTTATTTTCATAAACCACATGGATCCACCACTGTCATTGCATGTGTGTTATTTTCATAAACCACCATTAGAGTCATTACATGTGTGTTCTTTTCATAAACCACATGGATCCAGTAGTGGCATTGCATGTGTGTTCTTTTCGTAAACCACATCTATATTTGATTGCATGTGTGTTTTTTCATAAACCACATGGATCCACCAGTAGCATTGCATGTGTGTTCTTTTCATAAACCACCACTAGAGCCATTACATGTCGGTTCTTTTCATAAACCACATGGATCCACCAGTGTCATTGCATGTGTGTTCTTTTCATAAACCACATGGATCCACCAGTGTCATTACATGTGTGTTCTTTTCATAAACAATATAGATCCTCTAGTGTCACTGCATGTGTGTTCTTTTCATAAACCACATCTAATGTCATTGCATGTGTGTTCTTTTCATAAACCACATGGATCGACTAGAGTCATTGCATGTGTGGTCTTTTCATAAATCACATATGGATCTAGTAGAGTCATTGCATGTGTGTTCTTCTCCTAAACCACCACTAGAGTTCATTGCATGTGTGTTCTTTTCATAAACCACATGGATCCACCAGTGTAATTGCATGTGTGTTCTTTTCATAAATCACCACTAGAGTCATTGCATGTGTGTTCTTTTCATAAACCACATGGATACACTACTGTCATTGGATGGGTGTCCTTTTTCTAAACCACATGGATCCACTAGAGTCATTGCATGTGTGTTCTTCTCCTAAACCACCACTGGAGTCATTACATGTGTGTTCTTTTCATAAACCACATGGATCCACTAGAGTAATTGCATGTGTGTTCTTTTCATAAACCACATATGGATCCATTAGAGTCACTCTATGTTAGTTCTTCTCCTAAACCACCACTAGAGTTCATTGCATGTGTGTTCTTTTCATAAACCACATGGATCCACCACTATCATTGCATGTGTGTTATTTTCATAAACCACCACTAGAGTCATTGCATGTGTGTTCTTTTCATAAACCACATGGATCCACCAGGGTCATTGCATGTGAGTTCTTTTCATAAACCACCACTAGAGTCATTTCATGTGTGTTATTTTCATGAACCACATGGATACACCAGTGTCATTGCATGTGTGTTCTTTTCATAAACCACCACTAGAGTCATTGCATGTGTGTTCTTTTCATAAACCACATGGATCCACCACTGTCATTGCATGTGTGTTCTTTTCATAAACCACATCTAGAGTCATTGCATGTGTGTTCTTTTCATAAACCACATGGATCGACTAGAGTCATTGCATGTGTGTTCTCTTCATAAATCACATATGGATCTAATAGAGTCATTGCATGTTTGTTCTTCTCCTAAACCACCACTAGAATTCATTGCATTTGTGTTGTTTTCATAAACCATATGGATCCACCAGTGTTATTGTATGTGTGTTCTTTTCATAAACCACCACTAGAGTCATTTCATGTGTGTTCTTTTCATAAACCACATGGATCCACCACTGTCATTGCACGTGTGTTCTTTTCATAAACCACCACTAGAGTCATTGCATGTGTGTTCTTTTCATAAACCACCACTAGAGTCATTGCATGTGTGTTATTTTCATGAACCACATGGATACACCGGTTCCATTGCATGTGTGTTCTTTTCATAAACCACATCTATATTTCATTGATGTGTGTTCTTTTCATAAACCACATGGATCCACAAGTGTCAATGCATGTGTGTTATTTTCATAAACCACCACTAGAGTCATTACATGTGTGTTATTTTCATAAACCACATGGATCCACCAGTGTCATTGCATGTGTGTTCTTTTCATAAACCACATGGATCCACCAGTGTCATTACATGTGTGTTCTTTTCATAAACAACTTGGATCCACTAGTGTCATTACATGTGTGCTCTTTTCATCAACCACATCTAGAGTCATTACATGTGTGTTCTTTTCATAAACCACATGGATCGACTAGAGTCATTGCATGTGTGTTCTTTTCATAAATCACATATGGATCTAATAGAGTCATTGCATGTGTGTTTTTCTCCTAAAACACCACTAGAGTTCATTGCATTTGTGTTCTTTTCATAAACCACATGGATCCACCAGTGTCATTGCATGTGTGTTCTTTTCATAAACCACATGGATCCACCAGTGTCATTGCATGTGTGTTCTTTTAATAAACCACATGGATCCACCAGTATCATTGCATGTATGTTGTGTTCATAAACCACCACTAGAGTCATTGCATGTGTGTTCTTTTCATAAACCACATGGATCCACTAATGTCATTACATGTGTGTTCTTTTCATAAACCACATGGATCCACTAGAGTTCATTGCATGTGTGTTCTTTTCATAAACCACATGGATCCACCATGTTGTATGTGTGTTCTTCTCATAAACCAGCACTAGAGTCATTGCATGTGTGTTATTTTCATAAACCACATGGATCCACCACTGTCATTGCATGTGTGTTATTTTCATAAACCACCATTAGAGTCATTACATGTGTGTTCTTTTCATAAACCACATGGATCCAGTAGTGGCATTGCATGTGTGTTCTTTTCGTAAACCACATCTATATTTGATTGCATGTGTGTTTTTTCATAAACCACATGGATCCACCAGTAGCATTGCATGTGTGTTCTTTTCATAAACCACCACTAGAGCCATTACATGTCGGTTCTTTTCATAAACCACATGGATCCACCAGTGTCATTGCATGTGTGTTCTTTTCATAAACCACATGGATCCACCAGTGTCATTACATGTGTGTTCTTTTCATAAACAATATAGATCCTCTAGTGTCACTGCATGTGTGTTCTTTTCATAAACCACATCTAATGTCATTGCATGTGTGTTCTTTTCATAAACCACATGGATCGACTAGAGTCATTGCATGTGTGGTCTTTTCATAAATCACATATGGATCTAGTAGAGTCATTGCATGTGTGTTCTTCTCCTAAACCACCACTAGAGTTCATTGCATGTGTGTTCTTTTCATAAACCACATGGATCCACCAGTGTAATTGCATGTGTGTTCTTTTCATAAATCACCACTAGAGTCATTGCATGTGTGTTCTTTTCATAAACCACATGGATACACTACTGTCATTGGATGGGTGTCCTTTTTCTAAACCACATGGATCCACTAGAGTCATTGCATGTGTGTTCTTCTCCTAAACCACCACTGGAGTCATTACATGTGTGTTCTTTTCATAAACCACATGGATCCACTAGAGTAATTGCATGTGTGTTCTTTTCATAAACCACATATGGATCCATTAGAGTCACTCTATGTTAGTTCTTCTCCTAAACCACCACTAGAGTTCATTGCATGTGTGTTCTTTTCATAAACCACATGGATCCACCACTATCATTGCATGTGTGTTATTTTCATAAACCACCACTAGAGTCATTGCATGTGTGTTCTTTTCATAAACCACATGGATCCACCAGGGTCATTGCATGTGAGTTCTTTTCATAAACCACCACTAGAGTCATTTCATGTGTGTTATTTTCATGAACCACATGGATACACCAGTGTCATTGCATGTGTGTTCTTTTCATAAACCACCACTAGAGTCATTGCATGTGTGTTCTTTTCATAAACCACATGGATCCACCACTGTCATTGCATGTGTGTTCTTTTCATAAACCACATCTAGAGTCATTGCATGTGTGTTCTTTTCATAAACCACATGGATCGACTAGAGTCATTGCATGTGTGTTCTCTTCATAAATCACATATGGATCTAATAGAGTCATTGCATGTGTGTTCTTCTCCTAAACCACCACTAGAATTCATTGCATTTGTGTTGTTTTCATAAACCATATGGATCCACCAGTGTTATTGTATGTGTGTTCTTTTCATAAACCACCACTAGAGTCATTGCATGTGTGTTCTTTTCATAAACCACATGGATCCACCACTGTCATTGCACGTGTGTTCTTTTCATAAACCACCACTAGAGTCATTGCATGTGTGTTCTTTTCATAAACCACCACTAGAGTCATTGCATGTGTGTTATTTTCATGAACCACATGGATACACCGGTTCCATTGCATGTGTGTTCTTTTCATAAACCACATCTATATTTCATTGATGTGTGTTCTTTTCATAAACCACATGGATCCACAAGTGTCAATGCATGTGTGTTATTTTCATAAACCACCACTAGAGTCATTACATGTGTGTTATTTTCATAAACCACATGGATCCACCAGTGTCATTGCATGTGTGTTCTTTTCATAAACCACATGGATCCACCAGTGTCATTACATGTGTGTTCTTTTCATAAACAACTTGGATCCACTAGTGTCATTACATGTGTGCTCTTTTCATCAACCACATCTAGAGTCATTACATTTGTGTTCTTTTCATAAACCACATGGATCGACTAGAGTCATTGCATGTGTGTTCTTTTCATAAATCACATATGGATCTAATAGAGTCATTGCATGTGTGTTTTTCTCCTAAAACACCACTAGAGTTCATTGCATTTGTGTTCTTTTCATAAACCACATGGATCCACCAGTGTCATTGCATGTGTGTTCTTTTCATAAACCACATGGATCCACCAGTGTCATTGCATGTGTGTTCTTTTAATAAACCACATGGATCCACCAGTGTCATTGCATGTATGTTGTGTTCATAAACCACCACTAGAGTCATTGCATGTGTGTTCTTTTCATAAACCACATGGATCCACCACTGTCATTGCACGTGTGTTCTTTTCATAAACCACCACTAGAGTCATTGCATGTGTGTTCTTTTCATAAACCACATGGATCCACCAGGGTCATTGCATGTGTGTTCTTTTCATAAACCACCACTAGAGTCATTGCATGTGTGTTATTTTCATGAACCACATGGATACACCGGTTCCATTGCATGTGTGTTCTTTTCATAAACCACATCTATATTTCATTGATGTGTGTTCTTTTCATAAACCACATGGATCCACAAGTGTCAATGCATGTGTGTTATTTTCATAAACCACCACTAGAGTCATTACATGTGTGTTATTTTCATAAACCACATGGATCCACCAGTGTCATTGCATGTGTGTTATTTTCATAAACCACATGGATCCACCAGTGTCATTACATGTGTGTTCTTTTCATAAACAACATGGATCCACTAGTGTCATTACATGTGTGTTCTTTTCATAAACCACATCTAGAGTCATTGCATGTGTGTTCTTTTCATAAACCACATGGATCGACTAGAGTCATTGCATGTGTGGTGTCTTTTCATAAATCACATATGGATCTAATAGAGTCATTGCATGTGTGTTTTTCTCCTAAAACTCCACTAGAGTTCATTGCATTTGTGTTCTTTTCATAAACCACATGGATCCACCAGTGTCATTGCATGTGTGTTCTTTTCATAAACCACATGGATCCACCAGTGTCATTGCATGTGTGTTCTTTTAATAAACCACATGGATGCACCAGTGTCATTGCATGTATGTTGTGTTCATAAACCACCACTAGAGTCATTGCATGTGTGTTCTTTTCATAAACCACATGGATCCACTAATGTCATTACATGTGTGTTCTTTTCATAAACCACATGGATCCACTAGAGTTCATTGCATGTGTGTTCTTTTCATAAACCACATGGATCCACCACGTTGGATGTGTGTTCTTCTCATAAACCAGCACTAGAGTCATTGCATGTGTGTTATTTTCATAAACCACATGGATCCACCACTGTCATTGCATGTGTGTTCTTTTCATAAACCACCATTAGAGTCATTACATGTGTGTTCTTTTCATAAACCACATGGATCCACCAGTGGCATTGCATGTGTGTTCTTTTCGTAAACCACATCTATATTTGATTGCATGTGTTTTTTTCATTAACCACATGGATCCACTAATGTCATTACATGTGTGTACTTTTCATAAACCACATGGATCCACTAGAGTTCATTGCATGTGTGTTCTTTTCATAAACCACATGGATCCACCATGTTGTATGTGTGTTCTTCTCATAAACTAGCACTAGAGTCATTGCATGTGTGTTATTTTCATAAACCACATGGATCCACCACTGTCATTGCATGTGTGTTCTTTTCATAAACAAACCATTAGAGTCATTACATGTGTGTTCTTTTCATAAACCACATGGATCCACCAGTGGCATTGCATGTGTGTTCTTTTCGTAAACCACATCTATATTTGATTGCATGTGTTTTTTTTTCATAAACCACATGGATCCACCAGTAGCATTGCATGTGTGTTCTTTTCATAAACCACCACTAGAGCCATTACATGTCGGTTCTTTTCATAAACCACATGGATCCACTAGTGTCATTGCATGTGTGTTCTTTTCATAAACCACATGGATCCACCAGTGTCATTACATGTTAGTTTTTTCATAAACAACATGGATCCACTAGTGTCATTATATGTGTGTTCTTTTCATAAACCACATCTAGAGTCATTGCATGTGTGTTCTTTTCATAAACCACATGGATCGACTAGAGTCATTGGATGTGTGTTCTTTTCATAAATCACATATGGATATAGTTGAGTCATTGCATGTGTGTTCTTCTCCTAAACCACCACTAGAATTCATTGCATTTGTGTTCTTTTCATAAACCATATGGATCCACCAGTGTCATTGTATCTGTGTTCTTTTCATAAACCACCACTAGAGTCATTGCATGTGTGTTCTTTTCATAAACCACATGGATCCACCACTGTCATTGCATGTGTGTTCTTTTCATAAACCACCAATAGAGTCATTGCATGTGTGTTCTTTTCATAAACCACATGGATCCACCACTGTCATTGCATGTGTGTTCTTTTCATAAACCACATCTAGAGTCATTGCATGTGTGTTGTTTTCATAAACCACATGGATCGACTAGAGTCATTGCATGTGTGTTCTTTTCATAAATCACATATGGATATAGTAGAGTCATTGCATGTGTGTTCTTCTCCTAAACCACCACTAGAATTCATTGCATTTGTGTTCTTTTCAAAAACCATATGGATCCACCAGTGTCATTGTATGTGTGTTCTTTTCATAAACCACCACTAGAGTCATTGCATGTGTGTTCTTTTCATAAACCACATGGATCCACCACTGTCATTGCATGTGTGTTCTTTTCATAAACCACCACTAGAGTCATTGCATGTGTGTTCTTTTCATAAACCACATGGATCCACCACGGTCATTGCATGTGTTTTTTTTTCATAAACGACCACTAGAGTCATTGCATGTGTGTTATTTTCATGAACCACATGGATACACTGGTTTCATTGCATGTGTGTTCTTTTCATAAACCACATCTCTATTTCATTGATGTGTGTTCTTTTCATAAACCACATGGATCCACCAGTGTCATTGCATGTGTGTTATTTTCATAAACACCACTAGAGTTCATTGCATTTGTGTTCTTTTCATAAACCACATGGATCCACCGGTGTCATTGCATATGTGTTCTTTTCATAAACCACATGGATCCACCGGTGTCATTGCATGTGTGTTCTTTTCATAAACCACATGGATCCACCAGTGTCATTACATGTGTG
Organism: Avena sativa; assembly: GCA_916181665.1. Taxonomy (NCBI): domain Eukaryota; kingdom Viridiplantae; phylum Streptophyta; class Magnoliopsida; order Poales; family Poaceae; genus Avena; species Avena sativa. Next base: position 509,763,422 of record OV702289.1, read on the forward strand.
TTCTTTTCATAAACAACATGGATCCACTAGTGTCATTAAATGTGTGTTCTTTTCATAAATCACATCTAGAGTCATTGCATGTGTGTTCTTTTCATAAACCACATGGATCGACTAGAGTCATTGCATGTGTGTTCTTTTCATAAATCACATATGGATCTAGGATAGTCAGTGCATGTGTGTTCTTCTCCTAAAACACCACTAGAGTTCATTGCATTAGTGTTCTTTTCATAAACCACATGGATCCACCAGTGTCATTGCATGTGTGTTCTTTTCATAAACCACATGGATCCACCAGTGTCATTGCATGTGTGTTCTTTTAATAAACCACATGGATCCACCAGTGTCATTGCATGTATGTTGTGTTCATAAACGACCACTAGAGTCATTGCATGTGTGTTCTTTTCATAAACCACATGGATCCACTAATGTCATTACATGTGTGTTCTTTTCATAAACCACATGGATCCACTAGAGTTCATTGCATGTGTGTTCTTTTCATAAACCACATGGATCCACCACGTTGTATGTGTGTTCTTCTCATAAACCAGCACTAGAGTCATTGCATGTGTGTTATTTTCATAAACCACATGGATCCACCACTGTCATTGCATGTGTGTTCTTTTCATAAACCACCATTAGAGTCATTACATGTGTGTTCTTTTCATAAACCACATGGATCCAGCAGTGGCATTGCATGTTTGTTCTTTTCGTAAACCACATCTATATTTGATTGCATGTGTGTTTTTTTCATAAACCACATGGATCCACCAGTAGCATTGCATGTGTGTTCTTTTCATAAACCACCACTAGAGCCATTACATGTCGGTTCTTTTCATAAACCACATGGATCCACCAATGTCATTCCATGTGTGTTCTTTTCATAAACCACATGGATCCACCAGTGTCATTACATGTGTGTTCTTTTCATAAACAATATGGATCCTCTAGTGTCACTGCATGTGTGTTCTTTTCATAAACCACATCTAATGTCATTGCATGTGTGTTCTTTTCATAAACCACATGGATCGACTAGAGTCATTGCATGTGTGGTCTTTTCATAAATCACATATGGATCTAGTAGAGTCATTGCATGTGTCTTCTTCTCCTAAACCACCACTAGAGTTCATTGCATGTGTGTTCTTTTCATAAACCACATGGATCCACCAGTGTAATTGCATGTGTGTTCTTTTCATAAACCACCACTAGAGTCATTGCATGTGTGTTCTTTTCATAAACCACATGGATACACTACTGTCATTGGATGGGTGTCCTTTTTCTAAACCACATGGATCCACTAGAGTCATTGCATGTGTGTTCTTCTCCTAAACCACCACTGGAGTCATTACATGTGTGTTCTTTTCATAAACCACATGGATCCACTAGAGTAATTGCATGTGTGTTCTTTTCATAAACCACATATGGATCCATTAGAGTCACTGTATGTTAGTTCTTCTCCTAAACCACCACTAGAGTTCATTGCATGTGTGTTCTTTTCATAAACCACATGGATCCACCACTGTCATTGCATGTGTGTTATTTTCATAAACCACCACTAGAGTCATTGCATGTGTGTTCTTTTCATAAACCACATGGATCCACCAGGGTCATTGCATGTGAGTTCTTTTCATAAACCACCACTAGAGTCATTTCATGTGTGTTATTTTCATGAACCACATGGATACACCAGTGTCATTGCATGTGTGTTCTTTTCATAAACCACCACTAGAGTCATTGCATGTGTGTTCTTTTCATAAACCACATGGATCCACCACTGTCATTGCATGTGTGTTCTTTCCATAAACCACATCTAGAGTCATTGCATGTGTGTTCTTTTCATAAACCACATGGATCGACTAGAGTCATTGCATGTGTGTTCTCTTCATAAATCACATATGGATCTAATAGAGTCATTGCATGTGTGTTCTTCTCCTAAACCACCACTAGAATTCATTGCATTTGTGTTGTTTTCATAAACCATATGGATCCACTAGTGTCATTGTATGTGTGTTCTTTTCATAAACCACCACTAGAGTCATTGCATGTGTGTTCTTTTCATAAACCACATGGATCCACCACTGTCATTGCACGTGTGTTCTTTTCATAAACCACCACTAGAGTCATTGCATGTGTGTTCTTTTCATAAACCACATGGATCCACCGGGGTCATTGCATGTGTGTTCTTTTCATAAACCACATGGATCCACCGGGGTCATTGCATGTGTGTTCTTTTCATAAACCACCACTAGAGTCATTGCATGTGTGTTATTTTCATGAACCACATGGATACACCGGTTCCATTGCATGTGTGTTCTTTTCATAAACCACATCTATATTTCATTGATGTGTGTTCTTTTCATAAACCACATGGATCCACAAGTGTCAATGCATGTGTGTTATTTTCATAAACCACCACTAGAGTCATTACATGTGTGTTATTTTCATAAACCACATGGATCCACCAGTGTCATTGCATGTGTGTTCTTTTCATAAACCACATGGATCCACCAGTGTCATTACATGTGTGTTCTTTTCATAAACAACTTGGATCCACTAGTGTCATTACATGTGTGTTCTTTTCATCAACCACATCTAGAGTCATTACATGTGTGTTCTTTTCATAAACCACATGGATCGACTAGAGTCATTGCATGTGTGTTCTTTTCATAAATCACATATGGATCTAATAGAGTCATTGCATGTGTGTTTTTCTCCTAAAACACCACTAGAGTTCATTGCATTTGTGTTCTTTTCATAAACCACATGGATCCACCAGTGTCATTGCATGTGTGTTCTTTTCATAAACCACATGGATCCACCAGTGTCATTGCATGTGTGTTCTTTTAATAAACCACATGGATCCACCAGTGTCATTGCATGTATGTTGTGTTCATAAACCACCACTAGAGTCATTGCATGTGTGTTCTTTTCATAAACCACATGGATCCACCACTGTCATTGCACGTGTGTTCTTTTCATAAACCACTACTAGAGTCATTGCATGTGTGTTCTTTTCATAAACCACATGGATCCACCAGGGTCATTGCATGTGTGTTCTTTTCATAAACCACCACTAGAGTCATTGCATGTGTGTTATTTTCATGAACCACATGGATACACCAGTTCCATTGCATGTGTGTTCTTTTCATAAACCACATCTATATTTCATTGATGTGTGTTCTTTTCATAAACCACATGGATCCACAAGTGTCAATGCATGTGTGTTATTTTCATAAACCACCACTAGAGTCATTTCATGTGTGTTATTTTCATAAACCACATGGATCCACCAGTGTCATTGCATGTGTGTTCTTTTCATAAACCACATGGATCCACCAGTGTCATTACATGTGTGTTCTTTTCATAAACAACTTGGATCCACTAGTGTCATTACATGTGTGTTCCTTTCATAAACCACATCTAGAGTCATTGCATGTGTGTTCTTTTCATGAACCACATGGATCGACTAGAGTCATTGCATGTGTGTTCTTTTCATAAATCACATATGGATCTAATAGAGTCATTGCATGTGTGTTTTTCTCCTAAAACACCACTAGAGTTCATTGCATTTGTGTTCTTTTCATAAACCACATGGATCCACCAGTGTCATTGCATGTGTGTTCTTTTCATAAACCACATGGATCCACCAGTGTCATTGCATGTGTGTTCTTTTAATAAACCACATGGATGCACCAGTGTCATTGCATGTATGTTGTGTTCATAAACCACCACTAGAGTCATTGCATGTGTGTTCTTTTCATAAACCACATGGATCCACTAATGTCATTACATGTGTGTTCTTTTCATAAACCACATGGATCCACTAGAGTTCATTGCATGTGTGTTCTTTTCATAAACCACATGGATCCACCACGTTGGATGTGTGTTCTTCTCATAAACCAGCACTAGAGTCATTGCATTTGTGTTATTTTCATAAACCACATGAATCCACCACTGTCATTGCATGTGTGTTCTTTTCATAAACCACCATTAGAGTCATTACATGTGTGTTCTTTTCATAAACCACATGGATCCACCAGTGGCATTGCATGTGTGTTCTTTTCGTAAACCACATCTATATTTGATTGCATGTGGTTTTTTTCATTAACCACATGGATCCACTAATGTCATTACATGTGTGTACTTTTCATAAACCACATGGATCCACCACGTTGTATGTGTGTTCTTCTCATAAACCAGCACTAGAGTCATTGCATGTGTGGTATTTTCATAAACCACATGGATCCACCACTGTCATTGCATGTGTGTTCTTTTCATAAACCACCATTAGAGTCATTACATGTGTGTTCTTTTCATAAACCACATGGATCCAGCAATGGCATTGCATGTGTGTTCTTTTCGTAAACCACATCTATATTTGATTGCATGTGTGTTTTTTTCATAAACCACATGGATCCACCAGTAGCATTGCATGTGTGTTCTTTTCATAAACCACCACTAGAGCCATTACATGTCGGTTCTTTTCATAAACCACATGGATCCACCAGTGTCATTGCATGTGTGTTCTTTTCATAAACCACATGGATCCACTAGTGTCATTACATGTGTGTTCTTTTCATAAACAATATGGATCCTCTAGTGTCACTGCATGTGTGTTCTTTTCATAAACCACATCTAATGTCATTGCATGTGTGTTCTTTTCATAAACCACATGGATCGACTAGAGTCATTGCATGTGTGGTCTTTTCATAAATCACATATGGATCTAGTAGAGTCATTGCATGTGTCTTCTTCTCCTAAACCACCACTAGAGTTCATTGCATGTGTGTTCTTTTCATAAACCACATGGATCCACCAGTGTAATTGCATGTGTGTTCTTTTCATAAACCACCACTAGAGTCATTGCATGTGTGTTCTTTTCATAAACCACATGGATACACTACTGTCATTGGATGGGTGTCCTTTTTCTAAACCACATGGATCCACTAGAGTCATTGCATGTGTGTTCTTCTCCTAAACCACCACTGGAGTCATTACATGTGTGTTCTTTTCATAAACCACATGGATCCACTAGAGTAATTGCATGTGTGTTCTTTTCATAAACCACATATGGATCCATTAGAGTCACTGTATGTTAGTTCTTCTCCTAAACCACCACTAGAGTTCATTGCATGTGTGTTCTTTTCATAAACCACATGGATCCACCACTGTCATTGCATGTGTGTTATTTTCATAAACCACCACTAGAGTCATTGCATGTGTGTTCTTTTCATAAACCACATGGATCCACCAGGGTCATTGCATGTGAGTTCTTTTCATAAACCACCACTAGAGTCATTTCATGTGTGTTACTTTCATGAACCACATGGATACACCAGTGTCATTGCATGTGTGTTCTTTTCATAAACCACCACTAGAGTCATTGCATGTGTGTTCTTTTCATAAACCACATGGATCCACCACTGTCATTGCATGTGTGTTCTTTCCATAAACCACATCTAGAGTCATTGCATGTGTGTTCTTTTCATAAACCACATGGATCGACTAGAGTCATTGCATGTGTGTTCTCTTCATAAATCACATATTGATCTAATAGAGTCATTGCATGTGTGTTCTTCTCCTAAACCACCACTAGAATTCATTGCATTTGTGTTGTTTTCATAAACCATATGGATCCACCAGTGTCATTGTATGTGTGTTCTTTTCATAAACCACCACTAGAGTCATTGCATGTGTGTTCTTTTCATAAACCACATGGATCCACCACTGTCATTGCACGTGTGTTCTTTTCATAAACCACCACTAGAGTCATTGCATGTGTGTTCTTTTCATAAACCACATGGATCCACCAGGGTCATTGCATGTGTGTTCTTTTCATAAACCACCACTAGAGTCATTGCATGTGTGTTATTTTCATGAACCACATGGATACACCGGTTCCATTGCATGTGTGTTCTTTTCATAAACCAAATCTATATTTCATTGATGTGTGTTCTTTTCATAAACCACATGGATCCACAAGTGTCAATGCATGTGTGTTATTTTCATAAACCACCACTAGAGTCATTACATGTGTGTTATTTTCATAAACCACATGGATCCACCAGTGTCATTGCATGTGTGTTCTTTTCATAAACCACATGGATCCACCAGTGTCATTACATGTGTGTTCTTTTCATAAACAACTTGGATCCACTAGTGTCATTACATGTGTGTTCTTTTCATCAACCACATCTAGAGTCATTACATGTGTGTTCTTTTCATAAACCACATGGATCGACTAGAGTCATTGCATGTGTGTTCTTTTCATAAATCACATATGGATCTAATAGAGTCATTGCATGTGTGTTTTTCTCCTAAAACACCAGTAGAGTTCATTGCATTTGTGTTCTTTTCATAAACCACATGGATCCACCAGTGTCATTGCATGTGTGTTCTTTTCATAAACCACATGGATCCACCAGTGTCATTGCATGTGTGTTCTTTTAATAAACCACATGGATCCACCAGTGTCATTGCATGTATGTTGTGTTCATAAACCACCACTAGAGTCATTGCATGTGTGTTCTTTTCATAAACCACATGGATCCACCACTGTCATTGCACGTGTGTTCTTTTCATAAACCACTACTAGAGTCATTGCATGTGTGTTCTTTTCATAAACCACATGGATCCACCAGGGTCATTGCATGTGTGTTCTTTTCATAAACCACCACTAGAGTCATTGCATGTGTGTTATTTTCATGAACCACATGGATACACCAGTTCCATTGCATGTGTGTTCTTTTCATAAACCACATCTATATTTCATTGATGTGTGTTCTTTTCATAAACCACATGGATCCACAAGTGTCAATGCATGTGTGTTATTTTCATAAACCACCACTAGAGTCATTTCATGTGTGTTATTTTCATAAACCACATGGATCCACCAGTGTCATTGCATGTGTGTTCTTTTCATAAACCACATGGATCCACCAGTGTCATTACATGTGTGTTCTTTTCATAAACAACTTGGATCCACTAGTGTCATTACATGTGTGTTCCTTTCATAAACCACATCTAGAGTCATTGCATGTGTGTTCTTTTCATGAACCACATGGATCGACTAGAGTCATTGCATGTGTGTTCTTTTCATAAATCACATATGGATCTAATAGAGTCATTGCATGTGTGTTTTTCTCCTAAAACACCACTAGAGTTCATTGCATTTGTGTTCTTTTCATAAACCACATGGATCCACCAGTGTCATTGCATGTGTGTTCTTTTCATAAACCACATGGATCCACCAGTGTCATTGCATGTGTGTTCTTTTAATAAACCACATGGATCCACCAGTGTCATTGCATGTATGTTGTGTTCATAAACCACCACTAGAGTCATTGCATGTGTGTTCTTTTCATAAACCACATGGATCCACTAATGTCATTACATGTGTGTTCTTTTCATAAACCACATGGATCCACTAGAGTTCATTGCATGTGTGTTCTTTTTAGAAACCACATGGATCCACCACGTTGGATGTGTGTTCTTCTCATAAACCAGCACTAGAGTCATTGCATGTGTGTTATTTTCATAAACCACATGGATCCACCACTGTCATTGCATGTGTGTTCTTTTCATAAACCACCATTACAGTCATTACATGTGTGTTCTTTTCATAAACCACATGGATCCACTAGTGGCATTGCATGTGTGTTCTTTTCGTAAACCACATCTATATTTGATTGCATGTGTTTTTTTTCATAAACCACATGGATCCACTAATGTCATTACATGTGTGTACTTTTCATAAACCACATGGATCCACTAGAGTTCATTGCATGTGTGTTCTTTTCATAAACCACATGGATCCACCACGTTGTATGTGTGTTCTTCTCATAAACCAGCACTAGAGTCATTGCTTGTGTGTTATTTTCATAAACCACATGGATCCACCACTGTCATTGCATGTGTGTTCTTTTCATAAACCACCATTAGAGTCATTACATGTGTGTTCTTTTCATAAACCACATGGATCCACCAGTGGCATTGCATGTGTGTTCTTTTCGTAAACCACATCTATATTTGATTGCATGTGTTTTTTTTTCATAAACCACATGGATCCACCAGTAGCATTGCATGTATGTTCTTTTCATAAACCACCACTAGAGCCATTACATGTCGGTTCTTTTCATAAACAACATGGATCTACCAGTGTCATTGCATGTGTGTTCTTTTCATAAACCACATGGATCCACCAGTGTCATTACATGTGTGTTCTTTTCATAAACAATATGGATCCACTAGCGTCACTGCATGTGTGTTCTTTTCATAAACGACATCTAGAGTCATTGCATGTGTGTTCTTTTCATAAACCACATGGATCGACTAGAGTCATTGCATGTGTGGTCGTTTCATAAATCACATATGGATCTAGTAGAGTCATTGCATGTGTTTTCTTCTCCTAAACCACCACTAGAGTTCATTGCATGTGTGTTCTTTTCATAAACCACATGGATCCACCAGTGTAATTGCATGTGTGTTCTTTTCATAAACCACCACTAGAGTCATTGCATGTGTGTTCTTTTCATAAACCACATGGATCCACTACTGTCATTGGATGGGTGTTCTTTTTCTAAACCACATGGATCCACTAGAGTCATTGCATGTGTGTTCTTCTCCTAAACCACCACTAGAGTCATTACATGTGTGTTCTTTTCATAAACCACATGGATCCACTAGAGTAATTGCATGTGTGTTCTTTTCATAAACCACATATGGATCCATTAGAGTCACTATATGTTAGTTCTTCTCCTAAACCACCACTAGAGTTCATTGCATGTGTGTTCTTTTCATAAACCACATGGATCCACCACTGTCATTGCTTGTGTGTTCTTTTTGTAAACCACCACTAGAGTCATTGCATGTGTGTTCTTTTCATAAACCACATGGATCCACCAGGGTCATTGCATGTGAGTTCTTTTCATAAACCACCACTAGAGTCATCTCATGTGTGTTATTTTCATGAACCACATGGATACACCAGTGTCATTGCATGTGTGTTCTTTTCATAAACCACCAAAAGAGTCATTGCATATGTGTTCTTTTCATAAACCACATGGATCCACCACTGTCATTGCATGTGTGTTCTTTTCATAAACCACATCTAGAGTCATTGCATGTGTGTTCTTTTCATAAACCACATGGATCGACTAGAGTCATTGCATGTGTGTTCTTTTCATAAATCACATATGGATCCAATAGAGTCATTGCATGTGTGTTCTTCTTCTAAACCACTACTAGAATTCATTGCATTTGTGTTCTTTTCATAAACCATATGGATCCACCAGTGTCATTGCATGTGTGTTCTTTTCATAAACCACCACTAGAGTCATTGCATGTGTGTTCTTTTCATAAACCACATGGATCCACCAGTGTCATTGCATGTGTGTTCTTTTCATAAACCACATCTATATTTCATTGCATGTGTTTTTTCATAAACCACATGGATCCACCAGTATCATTGCATGTGTGTTCTTTTCATAAACCACCACTAGAGCCATTACATGTGTGTTCTTTTCATAAACCACATGGATCCACCAGTGTCATTGCATGTGTGTTCTTTTCATAAACCACATGGATCCACCAGTGTCATTACATGTGTGTTCTTTTCATAAACCACATGGATCCACCACTATCATTGCATGTGTGTTCTTCTCATCAACCACCACTAGAGTCATTGCATGTGTGTTCCTTTCATAAACCACATGGATCCACCAGGGTCATTGCATGTGTGTTCTTTTCATAAACCACCACTAGAGTCATTGCATGTGTGTTATTTTCATGAACCACATGGATACACCGGTTTCATTGCATGTGTGTTCTTTTCATAAACCACATCTATATTTCATTGATGTGTGTTCTTTTCATAAACCACATGGATCCACAAGTGTCAATGCATATGTGTTATTTTCATAAACCACCACTAGAGTCATTACATGTGTGTTCTTTTCATAAACCACATGGATCCACCAGTGTCATTGCATGTGTGTTCTTTTCATAAACCACATGGATCCACCAGTGTCATTACATGTGTGTTCTTTTCATAAACAACATGGATCCACTAGTGTCATTACATGTGTGTTCTTTTCATAAATCACATCTAGAGTCATTGCATTTGTGTTCTTTTCATAAACCACATGGATCGACTAGAGTCATTGCATGTGTGTTCTTTTCATAAATCACATATGGATCTAGTAGAGTCATTGCATGTGTGTTCTTCTCCTAAAACACCACTAGAGTTCATTGCATTAGTGTTCTTTTCATAAACCACATGGATCCACCAGTGTCATTGCATGTGTGTTCTTTTCATAAACCACATGGATCCACCAGTGTCATTGCATGTGTGTTCTTTTAATAAACCACATGGATCCACTAGTGTCATTGCATGTATGTTGTGTTCATAAACCACCACTAGAGTCATTGCATGTGTGTTCTTTTCATAAACCACATGGATCCACTAATGTCATTTCATGTGTGTTCTTTTCATAAACCACATGGATCCACTAGAGTTCATTGCATGTGTGTTCTTTTCATAAACCACATGGATCCACCATGTTGTATGTGTGTTCTTCTCATAAACCAGCACTAGAGTCATTGCATGTGTGTTATTTTCATAAACCACATGGATCCACCACTGTCATTGCATGTGCATTCTTTTCATAAACCACCATTAGAGTCATTACATGTGTGTTCTTTTCATAAACCACATGGATCCACCAGTGGCATTGCATGTGTGTTCTTTCATAAACCACATCTATATTTGATTACATGTGTGTTTTTTTCATAAACCACATGGATCCACCACTAGCATTGCATGTGTGTTCTTTTCATAAACCACCACTAGAGCCATTACATGTCGGTTCTTTTCATAAACCACATGGATCCACCAGTGTCATTGCATGTGTGTTCTTTTCATAAACCACATGGATTCACCAGTGTCATTACATGTGTGTTCTTTTCATAAACAATATGGATCCACTAGTGTCACTGCATGTGTGTTCTTTTCATAAACCACATCTAGAGTCATTGCATGTGTGTTCTTTTCATAAACCACATGGATCGACTAGAGTCATTGCATGTGTGGTCTTTTCATAAATCACATATGGATCTAGTAGAGTCATTGCATGTGTGTTCTTCTCCTAAACCACCACTGGAGTTCATTGCATGTGTGTTCTTTTCATTAACCACATGGATCCACCAGTGTAATTGCATGTGTGTTCTTTTCATAAACCACCACTAGAGTCATTGCATGTGTGTTCTTTTCATAAACCAGATGGATCCACTAATGTCATTGGATGGGTGTTCTTTTTCTAAACCACATGGATCCACTAGAGTCATTGCATGTGTGTTCTTCTCCTAAACCACCACTAGAGTCATTACATGTGTGTTCTTTTCATAAACCACATGGATCCACTAGAGTAATTGCATGTGTGTTCTTTTCATAAACCACATATGGATCCATTAGAGTCACTGTATGTTAGTTCTTCTCCTAAACCACCACTAGAGTTCATTGCATGTGTGTTCTTTTCATAAACCACCACTAGAGTCATTGCATGTGTGTTCTTTTCATAAACCACATGGATCCACCACTGTCATTGCATGTGTGTTCTTTTCATAAACCACATCTAGAGTTATTGCATGTGTGTTCTTTTCATAAACCACATGGATCGACTAGCGTCATTGCATGTCTGTTCTTTTCATAAATCACATATGGATCTAATAGTCATTGCATGTGTGTTCTTCTCCTAAACCACCACTAGAATTCATTGCATTTGTGTTCTTTTCATAAACCATATGGATCCACCAGTGTCATTGTATGGGTGTTCTTTTCATAAACCACCACTAGAGTCACTGCATGTGTGTTCTTTTCATAAACCATATGGATCCACCACTGTCATTGCACATGTGTTCTTTTCATAAACCATATGGATCCACCACTGTCATTGCACATGTGTTCTTTTCATAAACCACCACTAGAGTCATTGCATGTGTGTTCTTTTCATAAACCACATGGATCCACCAGGGTCATTGCATGTGTGTTCTTTTCAGAAACCACCACTAGAGTCATTGCATGTGTGTTATTTTCATGAACCACATGGATACACCGGTTCCATTGCATGTGTGTTATTTTCATAAACCACATATATATTTCATTGATGTGTGTTCTTTTCATAAACCACATGGATCCACAAGTGTCAATGCATGTGTGTTATTTTCATAAACCACCACTAGAGTCATTAAATGTGTGTTCTTTTCATAAACCACATGGATCCACCAGTGTCATTGCATGTGTGTTCTTTTCATAAACCACATGGATCCACCAGTGTCATTACATGTGTGTTCTTTTCATTAACAACTTGGTTCCACTAGTGTCATTACATGTGTGTTCTTTTCATAAACCACATCTAGAGTCATTGCATGTGTGTTCTTCTCATAAACCACATGGATCGACTAGAGTCATTGCATGTGTGTTCTTTTCATAAATCACATATGGATCTAATAGAGTCATTGCATGTGTGTTCTTCTCCTAAAACACCACTAGAGTTCATTGCATTTGTGTTCTTTTCATAAACCACATGGATCCACCAGTGTCATTGCATGTGTGTTCTTTTCATGAACCACATGGATCCACCAGTGTCATTGCATGTGTGTTCTTTTAATAAACCACATGGATCCACCAGTGTCATTGCATGTATGTTGTGTTCATAAAACACCACTAGAGTCATTGCATGTGTGTTCTTTTCATAAACCACATGGATCCACTAATGTCATTACATGTGTGTTCTTTTCATAAACCACATGGATCCACTAGAGTTCATTGCATGTGTGTTCTTTTCATAAACCAGCACTAGAGTCATTGCATGTGTGTTATTTTCATAAACCACATGGATCCACCACTGTCATTGCATGTGTGTTCTTTTCATAAACCACCATTAGAGTCATTACATGTGTGTTCTTTTCATAAACCACATGGATCCACCAGTGGCATTGCATGTGTGTTCTTTTCGTAAACCACATCTATATTTGATTGCATGTGTTTTTTTCATAAACCACATGGATCCACCAGTATCATTGCATGTGTGTTCTTTTCATAAACCACCACTAGAGCCATTACATGTCGGTTCTTTTCATAAACCACATGGATCCACCAGTGTCATTGCATGTGTGTTCTTTTCATAAACCACATGGATCCACCAGTGTCATTACGTGTGTATTCTTTTTATAAACAATATGGATCCACTAGTGTCACTCCATGTGTGTTCTTTTCATAAACCACATCTAGAGTCATTGCATGTCTGTTCTTTTCATAAACCACATGGATCGACTAGAGTCATTGCATGTGTGTTCTTTTCATAAATCACATATGGATCTAGTAGAGTCATTGCATGTGTGTTCTTCTCCTAAACCACCACTAGAGTTCATTGCATGTGTGTTCTTTTCATAAACCACATGGATCCACCAGTGTAATTGCATGTGTGTTCTTTTCATAAACCACCACTAGAGTCATTGCATGTGTGTTCTTTTCATAAACCACATGGATCCACTAGTGTCATTGGATGTGTGTTCTTTTTCTAAACCACGTGGATCCACTAGAGTCATTGCATGTGTGTTCTTCTCCTAAACCACCACTAGAGTCATTACATGTGTGTTCTTTTCATAAACCACATGGATCCACTAGAGTCATTGCATGTGTGTTCTTTTCATAAACCACATATGGATCCATTAGAGTCACTGTATGTTAGTTCTTCTCCTCAACCACCACTAGAGTTCATTGCATGTGTGTTCTTTTCATAAACCACATGGATCCACCACTATTATTGCATGTGTGTTCTCTTCATAAACCACCACTAGAGTCATTCCATGTGTGTTCTTTTCATAAACCACATGGATCCACCAGGGTTATTGCATGTGAGTTCTTTTCATAAACCACCACTAGAGTCATTTCATGTGTGTTATTTTCATGAACCACATGGATACACCAGTGTCATTGCATGTGTGTTATTTTCATAAACCACCAATAGAGTCATTGCATGTGTGTTATTTTCATAAACCACATGGATCCACCACTGTCATTGCATGTGCGTTCTTTTCATAAACCACCATTAGAGTCATTACATGTGTGTTCTTTTCATAAACCACATGGATCCACCAGTGGCATTGCATGTGTGTTCTTTTCGTAAACCACATCTATATTTGATTCCATGTGTTTTTTTTTCATAAACCACATGGATCCACCAGTAGCATTGCATGTGTGTTCTTTTCATAAACCACCACTAGAGCCATTACATGTCGGTTCTTTTCATAAACCACATGGATCCACCAGTGTCATTGCATGTGTGTTCTTTTCATAAACCACATGGATTCACCAGTGTCATTACATGTGTGTTCTTTTCATAAACAATATGGATCCACTAGTGTCACTGCATGTGTGTTCTTTTCATAAACCACATCTAGAGTCATTGCATGTGTGTTCTTTTCATAAACCACATGGATCGACTAGAGTCATTGCATGTGTGGTCTTTTCATAAATCACATATGGATCTAGTAGAGTCATTGCATGTGTGTTCTTCTCCTAAACCACCACTGGAGTTCATTGCATGTGTGTTCTTTTCATAAACCACATGGATCCACCAGTGTAATTGCATGTGTGTTCTTTTCATAAACCACCACTAGAGTCATTGCATGTGTGTTCTTTTCATAAACCACATGGATCCACTACTGTCATTGGATGGGTGTTCTTTTTCGAAACCACATGGATCCACTAGAGTCATTGCATGTGTGTTCTTCTCCTAAACCACCACTAGAGTCATTACATGTGTGTTGTAAGATCCCTCCTTTGTAAAGGAAAAGATCCCTGTGATTGCAATGCTAGTCCCTGGATCAATGCTAGCATCCACAGTTTAAGATGAAGTACACAGATACAAAGGTCGTTTATTACAGTCATTCTAGAGATAAAACATAGTCTTTTACAACTCAGGGCCAAAGGCCTAACACAAGAGTTTATGGAATAAGTAAATAAACATAAGTCTTCATCTTCATGTGCCACAGGCAAGCATGTTGAGTGTAGACTCATGACTCCTAATCATCATCGGAGTAACCTGCAACATTACAAGTTACAGCCACAGAGGGTCAATACTTTGGAATAGTATTGGCAAGTGATACCTTAGTATAATTTAAGTGGACTATAATACTATATGCATTTTGGCTAGGTGGAGCTTAGGCATGCATTGCTCAAAATAGATTTTTCCTTATCATTTGAAAATACTAAGTTTTTGTTTGGCACAAAACTTTCCCAAGGCATCTACCAATCAAAGACTGAAGATCCACTCAGGGCATCTACCAATCAAAGACTGAAGATCCTTTAACCCTTGTTCACCCACAAGTTTTATTTAGAAATTGGAGTGATGAGATTCTTGAAGCTTCCATGTCTTGATGCTCAAATTGTCCTTTACCAGGGACATGTCTAAGTACTTAGGTTTTACACTCTGCAGAGGTGGTGCACTTTCCCCACAAGACTTGGTTTCCCAAGACAAGATCCTTCAGAAGCCTTTCCTTAGTCAAATGGACGCGCTCCAACCTATCATTCCCTCTACCACCAACTGTCCAAGAGACTAAGTTCTAGCAACCTAAGATCATGGCAGAGCCCATATTGCCAAGTGGTTGCACTTGAAGCTTCTCAACATTTGACAACTCAAATCTCTTTGTTTCCTGGGTGGCCATCCACAAGTGAGATACACTAAGGTAAACCATAAACATGGGCCTTGTGAACCACTCAACCAAAAACCACCATGCAAGTCCCAATCCACCCAGGAGATTCATTAACTTAGTTGTTTTGTTAAATAAAACACAAGTCCTCAGACTTAGAATATTTTTCCATAGTGTGAAAATATAAAACCACCCTTGTTTTCTAGTAGCTAGGCTAAGCATGGCATGGCAACTTATCCTTAGGGAAATTTCCTAGCAATTCTACCATTCTAATCTACATAGGATTTCCCAACAAAACAATTGACAAAAGTAGCATGCAAGTCCTAACAAAATATCTAATGCAAGTATAAAATATGGGAAGGGAATATTCATGAAGATATCACTTGCCTTGGTAATGTGGAGAGTAGCACTCGTCACAATCACAATCACTAGCAAAATCTACACACAAAGTTGTAGCACACAATTACACACAAATATATACAAACAAAAATAATATGAATGCATGCATGCATGAATTTACTAAGTGGTGATTTTGAAAACTCTACCAAGCAAGTGTATGAATACAGAAACTTAACAAGTCACAAGTTTGCCCACTAAACAAAATTAACCCTAAAACAAAATACTAAACTAAATCTATTCTCAAAATGGCCTTAAACAAGTTTCTACAAATAAAGTCATTCTATTGGTTACTATTTGCTAAACACATTGGATAGGCAGAAAGGTCTTGTCTCACTGAATCCAACGGTATAAAGTTTGCAAAATTCTAACGTGGCAATCAAAAGTTATAAGCATTTGAATTTGGATCAAATTTCTGGTTTTAAACCTTTTTTTTAGATCTAACCCTAGCCACGCGTCGCGCTGTGATTGGCGCGTACCCTAAAACAAGTTATTAAACTAAAACTATTCTCAAAAAGGCCTCAAACAAGTTTCTGCAATTTAAGCCAAACTAATGGTTACTATTTGCTAAACAAAAAGGATAGGCAGAAAGGTCTTGTTTTACTGAATCCAACGGTATAAAGTTTGCAAAATTCTAACGTGGAATTCAAAAGATATAGGCATTTGAATTTGGATCAAATTTCTGGTTTTAAATCTATTTTCAGATCTAACCTAGCCACGCGTCATGTTCTTATTCGCCCGTACCGGTTCGTCTGGATCGAGCGATACAGACCGCTGGATCTAAATGAAATCTGGCGGCTCAGATCGCGTACCGCTTCGGGGTTAAGTGGATCTATCCTAGCGCTACGATACAGATCTAACGGCTGCTATTTCTCTGGCCAAGAACTGGCGGCGGAGCGGCGGCTACCGGCGGCGGAACTGTCGGTCGATGACGTTGCCGATGATGCAGACGGCGAGGGAGAAGGAGGAGTAGCTCACCGGGCTCAGGAGGTCACGGCGAAGCTCGTCGTACTTGCGGTTGGTCAAGGGGCGCTCGGGGACGGCTGCGATTGCTCACCGGAGTTCGTGGCGGCGTCGGGTGCGTCGGGTGGTCGTCGTGGACGTCGCTGTGGATCACCCCAAGGCAAGGCGAGGACACGGTTAGATTCGTAGAGTCGAGACAGAGCCGTGTGCGTGAACTAGAAAGCGCGGGGCGGTCTGGTCTTACCACTAGAGTTCGTCGGAGTTCGTGCAGACGTCGGTGGCGACTAGTCGACGATGTTGCCGGAGCTACGGTCCATGCGAGAGCAAACGAAATATGTTAAAAGAAGCGCAGAGGCTCACTGGACTAGTTTGCAAGAACGAGAGGCAGAGGGGAGCTCTGGACTCACCGGAATTCGCCGGCGCAGTCGTCGGAGACGGCGGGGTTTCAGAGGGTAATGCTCGCAGCCTGGTGGCGCTCTGGGTTCGGGGTTTGAGGGAGAAGAGAGAGGGGGCGGAGGGGGTTCTCATAGCCTGGTCACGAGCGAGAATTACTCGGCCAATAAATCGAATTGACGTCGCGAATTAAACACAGAAACGCCCGCGTTGATTTGGGGATGAACGGGTCGTGCGGGTGGAGACGACGGTGACGTGGAGAAGGCCCGCTTGTCAGCGAGGTGCGCGGAGTGCAGGTGGGGTCTGTCTGTCAGCGACTTAACGCGTGCGCTCGCGCATGTGAGAAGGAAAAGGAGATCCCCGGGTGGGCTTGCTGGGCTTGATCCGCTGCTGGGCCAGATTCTGGCCGCTCGGCCCTTTTCTTTTGAGAATTCCTTTTCTTTTTCTAATTCCATTTTCTGAATAGAATTTGATATGAATTCAAATCCTTTTGAATTCAAACTGCTTTGGGGATTTTTGCAGGGTTCTGTGGGTTTAAAAACGAGTCAGATGACCATGTGGTTACTAGCAAGGGCTTGGTCAAGCTTGGGTTTCAAAGTAAACAGAGATTTGCTCTAGTTGCAAATATTTGAAATAGGGTTTTGAAACTATTTCTAAATTTTGAATCTTGGGTTTAAAAGCTTCACCTAGCCTTTCCAACCATGGAGGCAAGCAAACAAGATCATAGACAACCAATTCCCAAAGGGTGTTGGCCAATTGAGATAAATTGCCCACATAAAATCATAGCTCAAACTTCTGTCTCTAAATGATTTTGAGAAAAACCCTATATGAATGAATGATGCAAGAATGATATGAATGAGTTTTTGAAACATGATTTTTGGGATGTTACAAATCTAACCCCCTTAAAATGAATCTCGCCCTCGAGATTCGGATTGGCTAGCAAATAGGTGAGGGTGGTCTTTCCGAAGATCATCTTCTCTTTCCCATGTTGCTTCCTCTTCGGAATGATGATTCCATTGTACTTTGCAAAATTTGATAGTCTTTGTCCTTGTGACTCTTTCTGCGGTCTCAAGTATCTTGATAGGCTTTTCTTCATAGGTGAGGTCACTTTCTAGTTGAACTTCCTCCAAAGATATGGTATCTTTCAAAGATGTTTCTTCCATTTCTGGGTGACATTTCTTAAGCTGACTCACATGAAAAACATTATGGACGGCTAATAGAGATGCTGGCAGTTCGATTTCATATGCAGCTTCTCCCTTGCGACTTAGAATGTTGAATGGTCCAACATATCTTGGTGCTAACTTTCCTTTGACTCCAAATCTTTTCACTCCACGAAGTGGTGATACTCTAAGATAAGCTCTATCCCCAACTTCGTAAGTGACTTCTCTACGCTTAGCATCTGCGTAGCTTTTCTGTCGAGACTGTTCTATCTTCAATCTGTCTCTAACCAATTTGACCTTTTCTTCGGCGTCTTTGATAAGATCTGGTCCAAACAAACTTCTTTCTCCCACACCATTCCATAGCAATGGGGTGGTACACTTTCTTCCGTATAAAAACTCGAATGGTGCCATCCCAATACTAGATTGGTGACTGTTGTTGTAAGAGAACTCTGCGTAAGGCAGACTTTCATCCCAACTTGCTCCATAGTCTAGGGCACATGCCCTCAACATGTCTTCAAGAATTTGATTAGTCCTTTTTGTTTGTCCATCAGTTTGAGGATGAAAAGCAGTGCTGAATTCCAACCTCGTTCCTAGAGATTCATGAAGATGTCTCCAAAAGTGAGAAGTGAACTGAGTTCCTCTATCAGACACAATACTCTTAGGTACTCCGTGAAGGCATACAATTCTGCTCATGTAGATTTTGGCTAACTTGGCACTGGTATAAGTTGTCTTTACGGGTATAAAATGAGCCACTTTAGTTAGGCGATCCACTACTACCCATATGGAATCATACCCTGACCTGGTCCTTGGTAATCCGGTAATGAAATCCATACCAATATTTTCCCACTTCCATTCAGGAATAGGCATTGGTTGAAGCAAACCTGCTGGTTTCTGATGCTCCGCTTTCACTCTACTACACACGTCACACAAGGCAATGTGTTCGGCGATGTCCCTTTTAAGATTGTTCCACCAAAATCTTTCTTTCATATCCATGTACATTTTGGTGTTTCCCGGGTGAATAGAATACGGAGAGTTATGGGCTTCTTGTAAAATCAGTTTCCGCATTTCCGGATCTTGTGGAACACAAATACGTTTCTCGTGCCATAAAGTACCTTGTTCGTCCATATGGAAACTTTTAGCTTTCCCTTGGCTAATCCTTTCCTTGATCTCTTCGATCTCTTTATCTGTCTTTTGGGCTTCTTTAATCTTATCCAACAGAGTGGGTTGAACATCCAAAGACATAAGATGTCCTTCCGGCACAATCTCCAACCTGAGTTTCTTGAATTGCTTACACAAATCATCAGGCAATTCACCTTTGGTAAGACCATTTACAAACGCCTTACGACTTAGAGCATCTGCTACTACATTTGCTTTACCGGGTTGGTATTGCAAACTCAAGTCGTAATCCTTGATAAGTTCTAACCATCTCCTTTGTCTCATATTGATTTCCTTCTGGGTGAAGATATACTTCAAACTCTTATGATCGGTGAATACTTCACAACGTTTTCCCAAAAGGTAATGTCTCCATGTTTTGAGTGCATGGACAACAACGGCTAACTCTAAATCATGAGTAGGATAATTTACTTCATGAGTTTTGAGTTGTCTCGAGGCATAAGCCACAACTTTTCCGCCTTGCATAAGTACGGCACCTAATCCTTGATGAGAAGCATCACAATATACTTGGAAATCCTTTTCCAAATCTGGTAGGCACAGAACTGGTGCTGACACAAGTCTCTTCTTTAGTTCTTGAAAGCTGAGTTCACATCCTTCAGACCAAGCAAATTTCTTATCTTTCTTTAACAATTCTGTCATTGGTTTAGCAACCTTAGAAAAATTTTCAATGAATCTTCTGTAGTAACCTGCTAAACCAAGGAAACTACGAACCTCTTTTACATTCTTAGGAGATTCCCATTCTGTCACAGCCGAAACTTTAGCAGGATCAACTGCTACACCATCCTTTGTCATAACATGACCAAGAAATCCAACTTCCTCTAACCAAAACTCACACTTGCTGAATTTGGCATAAAGCTTATGTTCCCTTAGTTTCTCAAGTATCAAGCGTAGATGTCTTTCATGTTCTTCCTTGCTCTTGGAGTAGACTAAGATGTCATCGATGAAAACGACAACAAACTTGTCGAGAAATTCCATGAACACTTTGTTCATCATATTCATGAAGTATGCTGGAGCGTTGGTTAAACCAAAAGGCATCACAGTGTACTCATACAATCCATACCTTGTGGTGAATGCTGTTTTAGGTATGCTTGCTCTCTTATCTTGAGTTGAAAATAGCCTGACCGAAGATCAATCTTCGAGAACACACATGCTCCTTCTAGCTGATCAAACAAGTCATTTATTCTTGGCAAAGGATACTTGTTCTTGATGGTTACCTCGTTGAGAGAACGGTAATCTATGCATAACCTTTGAGTTCTGTCTCTCTTCTCTACGAACAAAACTGGAGCTCCCCAAGATGAAGAACTTGGCTGGATGAATCCTTTCTGCAATTGTTCTCCAAGTTGTTTCTTGAGTTCCTTAAGTTCGTCAACTGACATTTTATAAGGCCTTTTTTGCCCTTGGTCCAGAACCTGGTACCAAATCTATTATAAACTCCACATCTCTATCTGGTGGCATTCCTGGTAATTCTTCCGGAAACACATCCGGATACTCACACACAATTGGCACACTGTCCATGCTAACCCCCTTAAGAGAATTCAACTTACTCCCTTTAGATTTAAAATTGGACTTGAATATTATCCTCTTACCTTCAGGGGTTGTGAGTGAAATTGTGCGATTTGCGCAATCTAGTACTCCCTCATACTTAGCCATCCAATCCATTCCCAAAATTATATCCAATCCTTGGGAATTTAGGATTATTAGGTTTACTGGAAACTTATGTTTTCCGATCTCTATGACTAGATCATGACATCCTGAGTTTACTATCATTTCTCCACCAGGAGAACTTACTCTTATAGGACATCCAATGGTCTCTACCGGTAGTTCATTTCTTTCGACGAATGCTTTTGATATGAATGAATGAGATGCACCAGTATCAAAGAGTACAAATGCTGGGATAGAATTGAGTCTGAACTTACCAGCAACGGCATCAGGCTCTTCATAGACCTCCTCCACATTGATGTGGTTAACCTGTCCTTTCTGAAAAGGATTGGGCTTGTTAGGTCCTTCAACGTTCTTCTCAGGGCACTCATTAGCATAATGCCCCAGCTTCTTGCATTTGAAGCATTCAACCTGACTGATGTCCCTTTTAGGCTGACTTCCACTTCCACTTCCACCTCCACTATGGTGGCTCTTATATCCACTCTTGTGGTTCTTGTACTTATCATTTTCATGACTGCGATGATGTTTGTTGTCATGACGGTTGTGGTTGTGGTGCTTGTTAAATTTCCCATGCTTCTGGGATCCTGAGCTGACACTATCATCATAGTGAGATCGTTTATGAGATGATCCTGAGCTATGCTTGTCGGAGTGTTTCCTCTTTCTACTCTCGACTTGCTTCATTTTATTCTCCACAATAACCGCTTTGTCACACAGCGACTGGTAAGTTGGAACATATGCCACAGACAACTGCAAATTTAGCTCATCATTCAAACCTTCCAGAAACTTTTCCTTCCTTTTGGCATCAGTGTCAACCTCATCCGGTGCATAGCGCGCCAGATTGTTGAACTCTTCAATATATTCAGCCACGCTATGGTGGCGCTGCTTCAGGTTGTGAAATTCCTTCTTTTTCAGGCTCATCATACCTGGTGAGATATGAGTAGTACGAAAGCCATCTTCAAAGATAGCCCAAGTCACTTCATGAATAGGCGTGGTAATCTAGAAGTTGTCCCACCATGCGGCGGCTGGTCCTTCCAACAGATGTGCTGCGAACCTGACCTTTTCAGCATCTGTGCATCCCACGGTCACTAAGTCTTTGTTCACAGAACGTAGCCAATCATTGGCCACCATGGGATCAGTCGTTCCCGAAAACTTAGCTGGCCTCAGACGCAGAAATCTGGTGAGCATATCAAAACCTGGAGGGTTGTTGTTGTTGTTGTTGTTGTTGTTGTTATCGTTGTTATTGTAATTGGGGTTGTTGTTGTTGTTCTGGTGCTGGATGAACGTCGTCATCATTTGCATAAGCTGTGTTTGCGCATTCATCATTTGTTGCATTTCCGGGGTAATGTTGGGGTTGGGGTTTGCGCGACGGGGAGGCATCTGTGGTTTATTCATATAGAGATAAGGATGAGATACCCTTACATGATTTATGCACAATACATTACACAAGCAAACACATAGCAAGCAACACTAGGATAAAAGCTAAACAACAAGATAACAAAAGTCTCAAAGTACAAACACACAAGTGGCAAGCCATCCACATGTCGGATGGTCCAAACATTAAGTTCACAAATAATAAGTGCGGTAAATAAAGATAACTGAGTAGTCAAATCTACTCGTCGGCATCAATCTCCTCCTCGACAAAGGTAAGACCTGCGTTCTCCATTGCGGTCTTGTTCTCCTCGATGGTAGTGGTCAAAGAGTCGATCTTGGCCTTGAGAGCCCTCTTCTGGGAACGAAGCCTCTCAATCACTGTCTGCTGCTGCTCTAACTCGAAGTCCTTGGACTGCAGTTCCTCGGTCATATCACGAATCCTCTTGTTCCTATCCTGGACACGCTTCTCTTGACTCTTGAACTTACGGTCTTGGGTCTCGAACTTCGTCTCCATCTCCTTGACTATCTCGTCCTGCTGCGCAAAGAGCTTGTCCTTCTCGCGAAGCTGCACCTGGAGCTCGTCATTACTAACCATGACGTTGGTCCTATCGGTATCCACGTGCCTAATAAGAGTCTCTGAGTCCTGGAGGTATAGGCGTATCGGCTCTGCTGTGACCCTCGAGTCGTCCTCAAAGTCGATGGACTCTCCGTCGTCATCACGCCTTCCGAAGGCGTGGAAGTGAGTGCCTCTAACTTGTCTGGAGTGATGTCCTAACAGTCGTCCTATCAGATCCTGCATGACAACCTCTATGCCTCTCTCCCTGTCATCGTGCATAAGCTTGAAGACGATGGCCTCCGTAGTAGGCTCAGTCTGGCGTCCTGGCTGGTTCACCTTGAAGCCCCAAAGGTCCTTCCTCTCAAACTTGGTGAGTGGGTGCACCGTAATGATAGGAAGAGGGAGATCGAGTAAAGTAGTAAGCTCTACGATACGAGGACCAAAACGGGTAGCCTGGAACTCCTCAACAGTGCTGATGGCAATAGGCATCTATTTATAAGATTGAAAAAGTTAGAACAACACAATTTAAGATAAACAAGACAACATTCAAACACATTCTTGGAACACACAAAAATCATACAAGTCATGCATACAAGAATCCATTACATCAACCAAGGTTCAAACTTATTTAAGGTATCATTTTGGAAAATAAGGTGATAGGTGGTGGTCCAACTAACGTAGTGCGCTTACAATCCTATCTCATTGGATCTGGTGGCTAACACAATGTTCCTAGTGGCAATCACCCTATCTTGTTCACATGCTTCTATCACTAAGTCTATAATATCTCCTCTTAAGGATTGGTTGGTGATTTCCAACTCTTGGGTATGTTCCTTCTCTTTCTCTAAGTCTTTTTGGAGGTTGAGCATCTTGCACTTGACTCTAGAACTTAGTTCCTTGATAGTCTTCCAAGCTGCTTCTTTTGCTGACTCAAAGAATGTGGTGTGCATAAAAGTGTTGGTGTACATGCAGAAGCCCTTTTCTTTGTGGTTGTCTTCCTTATTCTTGTACAAGTGAAGTTGCACCCACCAATACTCCACTCCATCCTCCATCACTGGAAAGCCCTTGTACACAGCTGCACCATGTACTCCCATGGTCTCCATGAGGTCCTTGAGAATCTTGGGAAACTCAGTCTCACACTCCAAGGTCATGGTCATGAGTGGTCCTTCCTTCACGGCTTCGTTGACGGAGTTCATCTACAAATAGAGATGAGAATGAGAAGATTAGAAAAGTTTACGAGAAGAATAGACAAGTGTAGAAGAAGTTAAAATTTTCCTTAGTGGTTTCCAATCCTAGGGTCATAATCCTACAGGCAACACAGTGCTCTGGTACCATCTGTAAGATCCCTCCTTATTAAAGGAAAAGATCCCTGTGATTGCAATGCTAGTCCCTGGATCAATGCTAGCATCCACAGTTTAAGATGAAGTACACAGATACAAAGGTCGTTTATTACAGTCATTCCAGAGATAAAACATAGTCTTTTACAACTCATGGCCAAAGGCCTAATATAAGAGTTTATGGAATATGTAAATAAACATAAGTCTTCATCTTCATGTGCCACAGGCAAGCATGTTGAGTGTAGACTCATGACTCCTATTCATCATCAGAGTAACCTGCAACATCATAAGTTACAGCCACAGAGGGTCAATACTTTGGAATAGTATTGGCAAGTGATACCTTAGTATATTTTAAGTGGACTATAATACAATATGCATTTGGCTGGTGGAGCTTAGGCTTGCTTTGCTCAAAATAGATTTTTCCCTAACTTTTGAAAATACTAAGTTTTGTTTGGCAAAAACACCCAAGGCATCTATCAATCAAAGACTCCAGATCCACTCAGGGCATCTACCAATCAATGACTGAAGATCCTTTTAACCCTTGTTCACCCACAAGTTTTATTTAGAAATTGGAGTGATGAGATTCTTGAAGTTTCCATGTCTTGATGCTCAAATTGTCCTTTACCAGGGACATGGCTAAGTACTTAGGTTTTACACTCTGCAGAGGTGGTGCACTTTCCCCACAAGCCTTGGTTTCCCAAGACATGATCCTTCAGTAGCCTTTCCTTAGTCAAATGGACACGTTCCAACCTATCAACCCATCTACCACCCACTGTCCAAGAGACTAAGTTCTAGCATCCTAAGATCATGGCAGAGCCCATAATTCCAAGTGGTTGCACTTGAAGCTTCTCAACATTTGACATCTCAAATCTCTTTGTTTCCTGGGTGGCCATCCACAAGTGAGATACACTAAGGTAAACCATAAACATGGGCCTTGTGAACCACTCAACCAAAAACCACCAAGCAAGTCCATTCCACCCAGGAGATTCATTAACTTAGTTGTTTTGTTAAATAAAACTCAAGTCCTTAGACTTAGAATTTTTTTTTCATAGTGTATATATAAACCACCCTTGTTTTCTAGTAGCTAGGCTAAGCATGGCATGGCAACTTATCCTTAGGGAATTTTCCTAGCAACTCTAGCATTCTATTCTAAATAGGATTTCCCATCATCAATTGACAAAAGTAGCATGCAAGTCCTAACAAAATATATCTAATGCAAGTATAAAATATAGGTATGGAATATTCATGAAGATATCACTTGCCTTGGTAGTGTGGAGAGTAGCACTCGTCACAATCACAATCACTAGCAAAATCTACACACAAAGTTATAGCACACAATTACACACAAATATATACAAACAAAAATATTATGAATGCATGCATGCATGAATCTACCAAGTGATGATTTTTGAAAACTCAACCAAGCAAGTGCATGAATACAGAAACCAAACAAGTCACAAAGTAACCAAGACAAACTTAATTAACCCTAAAACAAGTTATTAAACTAAAACTATTCTCAAAAAGGCCTCAAACAAGTTTCTGCAATTTAAGCCAAACTAATGGTTACTATTTGCAAAACAAAAAGGATAGGCAGAAAGGTCTTGTTTTACTGAATCCAACGGTATAAAGTTTGCAAAATTCTAACGTGGAATTCAAAAGATATAGGCATTTGAATTTGGATCAAATTTCTGGTTTTAAATCTATTTTCAGATCTAACCTAGCCACGCGTCATGTTCTTATTCGCCCATACCGGTTCGTCTGGATCGAGCGATACAGACCGCTGGATCTAAATGAAATCTGGCGGCTCAGATCGCGTACCGCTTCGGGGTTAAGTGGATCTATCCTAGCGCTACGATACAGATCTAACGGCTGCTATTTCTCTGGCCAAGAACTGGCGGCGGAGCGGCGGCTACCGGCGGCGGAACTGTCGGTCGATGACGTTGCCGATGATGCAGACGGCGAGGGAGAAGGAGGAGTAGCTCACCGGGCTCAGGAGGTCACGGCGAAGCTCGTCGTACTTGCGGTTGGTCAAGGGGCGCTCGGGCACGGCTGCGATGGCTCACCGGAGTTCGTGGCGGCGTCGGGTGCGTCGGGTGGTCGTCGTGGACGTCGCTGTGGATCACCCCAAGGCAAGGCGAGGACACGGTTAGATTCATAGAGTCGAGACAGAGCCGTGTGCGTGAACTAGAAAGCGCGGGGCAGTCTGGTCTTACCACTAGAGTTCGCCGGAGTTCGTGCAGACGTCGGTGGCGACTAGTCGACGATGTTGACGGAGCTACGGTCCATGCGAGAGCAAACGAAATATGTTAAAAGAAGCGCAGAGGCTCACTGGACTAGTTTGCAAGAACGAGAGGCAGAGGGGAGCTCTGGACTCACCGGAATTCGCCGGCGCAGTCGTCGGAGACGGCGGGGTTTTAGAGGGTAATGCTCGCAGCCTGGTGGCGCTCTGGGTTCGGGGTTTGAGGGAGAAGAGAGAGGGGGCAGAGGGGGTTCTTATAGCCTGGTCACGAGCGAGAATTACTCGGCCAATAAATCGAATTGACGTCGCGAATTAAACACAGAAACGCCCGCGTTGATTTGGGGATGAACGGGTCGTGCGGGTGGAGACGACGGTGACGTGGAGAAGGCCCGCTTGTCAGCGAGGTGCGCGGAGTGCAGGTGGGGTCTGTCTGTCAGCGACTTAACGCGTGCGCTCGCGCGTGTGAGAAGGAAAAGGAGATCCCCGGGTGGGCTTGCTGGGCTTGATCCGCTGCTGGGCCAGATTCTGGCCGCTCGGCCCTTTTCTTTTGAGAATTCCTTTTCTTTTTCTAATTCCATTTTCTGAATAGAATTTGATATGAATTCAAATCCTTTTGAATTCAAACTACTTTGGGGATTTTTGCAGGGTTCTGTGGGTTTAAAAACGAGTCAGATGACCATGTGGTTACTAGCAAGGGCTTGGTCAAGCTTGGGTTTCAAAGTAAACAGAGATTTGCTCTAGTTGCAAATATTTGAAATAGGGTTTTGAAACTATTTCTAAATTTTGAATCTTGGGTTTAAAAGCTTCACCTAGCCTTTCCAACCATGGAGGCAAGCAAACAAGATCATAGACAACCAATTCCCAAAGGGTGTTGGCCAATTGAGATAAATTGCCCACATAAAATCATAGCTCAAACTTCTGTCTCTAAATGATTTTGAGAAAAACCCTATATGAATGAATGATGCAAGAATGATATGAATGAGTTTTTGAAACATGATTTTTGGGATGTTATAGTTTTTGTCCAATCCTAGGGTTACAAATCCTACAGGCAACACAGTGCTCTGATACCATCTGTAGCGTCCCCAACCTTTAATAAGATTGAGTCCCCTGTGTTTACAATGCTAGTCCCTGGATCAATAGCTAGCATCCACAGTTTAGATGTAATATCAAGAAACAAAGGTCATATACAACTTTATAACCAGGAATAAAATAATTTTATTACATCAAACATAGCTCATTGGCTATTTACATTACATTGCAGCGGAATAACTATAGTCATGGGTCCTTCATCTTCAAAGTGCCACAGGCAGATGTTGGTTGTAGACTTTGTAATCCTAATCAATCAATCTTCACTAAATCAATCAAACCTGCAACATCATAAGTTACAGCCACAAGGGTCAATACTTTGGAATAGTATTGGCAAGTGATACCTTAGTATATTTTAAGTGGACTATAATACTATATGCATTTGGCTGGTGGAGCTTAGGCTTGCTTTGCTCAAAATAGATTTTTCCCTAACTTTTGAAAATACTTAGTTTTGTTTGGCAAAAACACCCAAGGCATCTATCAATCAAAGACTCCAGATCCACTCAGGGCATCTACCAATCAATGACTGAAGATCCTTTTAACCCTTGTTCACCCACAAGTTTTATTTAGAAATTGGAGTGATGAGATTCTTGAAGTTTCCATGTCTTGATGCTCAAATTGTCCTTTACCAGGGACATGGCTAAGTACTTAGGTTTTACACTCTGCAGAGGTGGTGCACTTTCCCCACAAGCCTTGGTTTCCCAAGACATGATCCTTCAGTAGCCTTTCCTTAGTCAAATGGACGCGCTCCAACCTATCATCCCATCTACCACCCACTGTCCAAGAGACTAAGTTCCAGCATCCTAAGATCATGGCAGAGCCCATATTACCAAGTGGTTGCACTTGAAGCTTCTCAACATTTGACAACTCAAATCTCTTTGTTCCTGGGTGGCCATCCACAAGTGAGATACACAAGGTTCACCAGTACCCCTGGCCTTGTGTAACCACTCAACATATCCCATTCTTTCCATTCCACCCAGGTGATTCATTAACTTAGTTGTTTTGTTAAATAAAAACAAGTCCTTAGACTTAGAATATTTTTCCATAGTGTGAATATATAAACCACCCTTGTTTTCTAGTAGCTAGGCTAAGCATGATAGTAATAGGAATCTTGACTTAGGTAATTTTCACTAAGGTTTCACCTAATAGGTTTTCCCAAGAATAGCTTGTACTTAGCAAAAACCATGCAAGTCCTATACTTAGAAAAATAATACTAATGCATATATAAAATATAGGAATGGAATATTCATGATGATATCACTTGCCTTTTTGGTAGAGGGTATAGGTTCACTCCTTGTCCTTGCAACACTCACACTCTTCAAGTCACTACAATTCAATCAAGCAAGGCACAAACTTAATCTACCAATCAAGCAAAACTACACACATAAAATAACAAAGTCAAACAAACAATTTTTCACACACAAAGTAATGGGATCTAAGTCATGCATAAGCATGCAAAGGTTGGTTCTATTGTAAGGATGGTCTTCACTAGGCTTCTAACTTTGTAAGTTCCAAATTGGTCATTTACCAAAATGGCAAAGTCATTTGCAAAGAGGGTCTCTATTAGATTCCTAAACTTTGTAAGATCCAAATTGGTCATTTACCAAAGTGGCAAAGTTCAAGTAATGCATGCAAGCATGCCAAGCTTTGATTTGTTTGAAAAAGGGGTTCCTAATGGGTCATAGACATTTGGGCACACCTATTGGTCATTTTGTGAAGTGGCTAAGTCATTTGCAAAAGGTTTCACTATAAAACCATTTTCAAAACAAAGTGTCATTCTATGTGGTGTAGAAACATTTTTACTAAGGCTTTAGCCTATAGGGCTCACGAAATGAGTTGCTATTGCAAAACTTGGTGTTTGGGTCAGTAGGTTTGGTCCAAAATATTTTCTCAAAGTTTTCTTTATGAAAGCATTTTCATAAACAAAACAATGGTTTTTAATTAGCTAGAAATGGACTAAACCAATTAATCCATTCTAAACTTTTCAAAAATCATTTTCCAAACTATGGGTTGGTTCCTAGGGTCAGTAAGGTCACAACAAACCAATTTGCAAAGGTTTTAACCTAAGAATCATTTTTTAAATGATTTTTCTAATGTTAGCAAGCACACAAAAGAATCTGCAAAATCAAACAAGCTAACAAATACTATTTGCTAAACTAAGGGCAGGGTTGGCTAGGTCTTGTCTTGCTGATTCCAACGACATCAAATTTGTAAAATTTGGACGTGTGGATCAAAAGATACAAGGGTTTGAAATTGGCAAAAGTTTCTGTTTTCAAATTCTAATTCAGATCTAATACTGGCCACGCGGCGTGTTCTTACTGGTCGATACCGGTTCGCTGGGATCGTGGCTGTGGGGCGTTGGATCTAGTTAGATCGAGCGGTGCAGAGAGCGTACCCATTCGCGGCTTAAGTGATCTATCGTAGGCGTTCGATCCAGATCTAACGGTGCTAGCGTGCTCGACCATTTGCGAGCGGCGCTGCGGTGGCTAGCGGCGGCGGAGCGGTCGGTCGATGACGGTGCCGGTGATGCAGAAAGCGAGAGAGAAAGAGGAGATGCTCACCGGGCTCAGGAGGTCATGGTGATGTTCGGGGAGGTGTTGGTCGGACGAGGGGCGCTCGGGGTCTGCGGCAATTCCTCACCGGAGTGGAGGACGGCGTCGGGTGCATCGGGTGGTCGTCGTGGACGTCACTGTGGATCACCCCAAGACAAGGCGAAGACGTGGTTAGACGCGCAAGATCGAGACAGAGTCGTGTGCGAGAACTAGAAGAAGAGGGGCGACCGGAGTCTACCTGTGGAGCTCGTCGGAGAAGAGGCAGACGGTGGCGACGGTGGTCGAGGTGGTTGTCGACGCTCTGGGTCGCTCGGGGGCAAGCTGGTGCTACGGGGATGATCGCCAGGAGGTGTGGATCACGAGAGGATGGTCGAGGAGGCCAGGGGCGGCGAGGCTTTGTCAGAATTGCTCGGGGACGGTGGTCGGAACAGAGGAGCTCGAGGAGAAATTGGGGGCAGTCTAAGGCGTGCCAGCGCGGGGTGTCAGAGGGGAATTATAGAGGAGACACAGGCGTTTCAATCTGCGTGATCAAGGCGAGGTAATGGCGCGGAATTAAGACGAATTGAACGCGCGGCTTGATTTACAGAGAACGGCGACGCTGTCTGAGGAGGAACTAGTCGCGGTGAAGACGATGGCTAGAGAAGTGGGACCGGCGCGTCAGTGGGAAAAAGGGTGAGGAGGAGGTCCACCAGTCAGCTGCTTAACGGGTTCTTTCTACGGTGAAGAAAAATGGTTCGGGGGGGAGGAGTAAGAGGAGGTGGGGTCTGATGTCAGCGAGTGAGTGAGAGGGAGAAGTGGGTCCGGGCTGTCTGTGACCGAGTGGGTAAGAAACTGGGTGTGAAAAGATTTCTTCGGGCAGTGAAAGGCTGGGCTAGAGTTGGGCCTAGTGGGTTGGGCCTTTACACTATTTTTTTCTGTCTAAACCTTTTTCTTTTTTCTAAATCTATTACCTGTTTTCAATTTCAAACAATGTTTTCAAACAATCAAACAACACTCAAACAATTCAAACAATCACTCAACTTCACTTTGAATTTGGTTCTGTTTTTCAACATATTCCAAATCTCAAAACAAAATAATATTTTTATTTAATTTAGGATCCATTTAATAATTAAATAAAATGGATCTTTAGTTATTAGGGTTTGATTTATTTAATAAAATTTCCATTTGAAATCCAATTATTTTCAAAACCAAACCAGAAGGTTTAATTTGAAAAATAAAAGAATACTTGGAAACTTATTTAAATAAGTTTTGGTGTTTTAATTAAAATGGGAAAGCCTTTACTTAAATAAAATTGGATATTTAAATCCTTATTATTTTATTTAAATAATCCTTTACTCATTTTAATCAAAGCAAAACCTTTTAATAAAAGATTTCAAAGTAGTAATAAAATACTTGGTGTTCATTTAAAATGGGAAAAGCTTTTACTTAAATAAAATTGGATATTTAAATCCTTTATTTTATTTAAATAAACCTTTACTCACTTTATCAAAACAAAATATTTTATTTCAAAAGTTTGGCCAAAATTAATTTGGCTTATCTTTTCATTTGAAACCAAAGTCTTTTATTAAAAGATCTAAAACAGTGTTTCCAAAACAATTTATTTTCCTTTGATAAATGTTTATCTTTATAAATCCCTTTAGGATTAATGATCACCAATTGGTATGGCTTTTGGTAAGGGCTTTATTGGCTTTGGAAATTCAATTTCCTTATCTTATATTATTCACAAGATTTTGTCTATGGTTCCAAACTAAGTGAAACCAATCTCTAAGGTCTTTCTTGATCCTTTGTGATTATTTGTTGATCATATTTGATATGGATCAAATCCATGGATTGGGAGATACTTTGGAAAATGATTTCCTTCCATTAGGGCTTAGGGTTTTGGATTACTTTCCAAATGTTCAAATTTCCAGATACATTCATTGAGGAATGCTTTTCCCTTGATTTGGATTTTTGTTGAATTCAAACTTTATCCAAAGTTTGTTCAGAATGGGATTTTAAGTCTCCTTTTAGAAACAAAAGTTTCTTTTCACCCTGATTTTCAACAAAAATTTATTTTGTTATTTTATTTTTCACATTACAAGATTTGGAAAATCTTGGGATGTGACAGGCTACCACCCTTAAAATAAATGTCGTCCCGAGATTTGGGGAGGCTAGGGTTATAAGTTGGCTCAAAAGCAACTAGGGTACTACCACCCTTAAAATTTTTCCAACTAAACTACATCTTGGCTTGCTTGGAATCTTGGAAAACTTCTGCATCGTGTCCTTTATTTTCTCACTTGACTCATGGGCCAAGGTTGAGATCCTTCATAGGCTTGTTTATCTTGTTCTTCATCTTTTCTGGACAATTGCTTACATAGTGTCCTGGTTCCTTGCAATTGAAACAGTGGATATCTTGGAGTTCTTTACGTTGCTCTTGTGGAAAAATTGCTACATAATGGCCTAGCTCTTTGCAGTTGTTGCACACTACTTGGCCGATCTCTTTATTCTTCGGGTTCTCTGGGCATCCACTGGGGTAGTGTCCCATTTCCTTACATTTACGACATTGCACCAGGCTCATGTCTTGCTTTGGTTTCTTGGGCTTCTTTGATCCTTTGAATTGGGTTGTCTTGTTTGGAGGTATGAGTGGTCCTTTTCCTTTGTCATCAACATTCTTGGCGTACTTGGATCCTTCTTGTTTCCTTTGTTCAACAATGGCATAGATGGGGCATTGAGTAGGTACATGGTCGTTTCCTTCACAAAGGTAACAAGTAGCTTGAGAGGTAGGACATTGTCCAATAGGATGTTTCTCTTCACAGTTGGGGCATTGATCTTCATGTTCCTTGGAAGTGTGGTCCTTGTCTCCACAAATAATGCAAGCTGGGGCTCCATCTAGATTAATATTCTTGTCATCCTTGTTGTCATACACTCTTTTGGGATAGTTTTCTTCCATGCTGATCATTTGATTAGTCACCTTAAGAATCAGTTGGGATTGTTCTTCCAAAAACTTTTGCAAGGTAGGGTCTTTATCACTATTGTTAGCTATGAACTGAGTTGTTAGTTGGTTCAACTGGTGTTGGGTTGCTAGGAGTTCTCTCATGTTGTCCTCTTGGTTGTTGTTGTTGTCACCATCCTTGATGTTGGAGTCTCTTGGAGAAGTCATCTGTTTGGGGTTGGATTGGGATTAGAATAGGCAAAAGGTTTCTAAGGGAATCAATCCTAATCACACACATCACAATTCACACAAGCAATGTGCAAGCAATCACAAACAAACATTTCACTCAAACAAAGGTCAAGCACATTTTTAGGCAACAAAAATAATTTTTGTTACACCACATAAGTTGGTGGGTTTGACTTAACTAAAATATGGTGGTCCATCTACATGGTTTACTTGTGATCTTTCCATTCCTCTTGATTGATTCTTCTTGATTGAGATCTTTGTATCTTTGGAGAATTCTTGTGTCTTGGTCACAATCTTCAAAGGTGATCATGGTTTCTTCTAAGTTGTGTTTCCTTAGTCTTCAATTCTTGAGCAAAATTTCTTGTCTCTCTTGTAGTCCTTAGTGGTATCCAAGTTGGAAGTCCTTGGTGAACATGATGAAGATGTTGAAGTCACTTGAAGAAGTTGAAGTCATTAGAGTTGAAGAAGTCCTTTGCACATGGTGAAGTCTTTGGTCATGGGGTAGGCTTTCCATTAAGTTTTGAAGTAGAAGAGAAGTAGAGTTGAAACCAAAATGGTTGAGGAAAGAGTTTACAAGATTGTTTTTGTAAATAAGTTTTGGAATAAGACAACTCCTATTGTCTAAGGGTTTTTGTAAAATCCCTCCTTATTAAAGGAAAAGATCCCTGTGATTGCAATGCTAGTCCCTGGATCAATGCTAGCATCCACAGTTTAAGATGAAGTACACAGATACAAAGGTCGTTTATTACAGTCATTCCAGAGATAAAACATAGTCTTTTACAACTCATGGCCAAAGGCCTAATACAAGATTTTATGGAATATGTAAATAAACATAAGTCTTCATCTTCATGTGCCATAGGCAAGCATGTTGAGTGTAGACTCATGACTCCTATTCATCATCAGAGTAACCTGCAACATCATAAGTTACAGCCACAGAGGGTCAATACTTTGGAATAGTATTGGCAAGTGATACCTTAGTATATTTTCAGTGGACTATAATACTATATGCATTTGGCTGGTGGAGCTTAGGCTTGCTTTGCTCAAAATAGATTTTTCCCTAACTTTTGAAAATACTAAGTTTTGTTTGGCAAAAACACCCAAGGCATCTATCAATCAAAGACTCCAGATCCACTCAGGGCATCTACCAATCAATGACTGAAGATCCTTTTAACCCTTGTTCACCCACAAGTTTTATTTAGAAATTGGAGTGATGAGATTCTTGAAGTTTCCATGTCTTGATGCTCAAATTGTCCTTTACCAGGGACATGGCTAAGTACTTAGGTTTTACACTTTGCAGAGGTGGTGCACTTTCCCCACAAGCCTTGGTTTCCCAAGACATGATCCTTCAGTAGCCTTTCCTTAGTAAAATGGACGCGTTCCAACCTATCAACCCATCTACCACCCACTGTCCAAGAGACTAAGTTCTAGCATCCTAAGATCATGGCAGAGCCCATAATGCCAAGTGGTTGCACTTGAAGCTTCTCAACATTTGACATCTCAAATCTCTTTGTTTCCTGGGTGGTCATCCACAAGTGAGATACACTAAGGTAAACCATAAACATGGGCCTTGTGAACCACTCAACCAAAAACCACCAAGCAGGTCCATTCCACCCAGGAGATTCATTAACTTAGTTGTTTTGTTAAATAAAACTCAAGTCCTTAGACTTAGAATTTTTTTTCCATAGTGTATATATAAACCACCCTTGTTTTCTAGTAGCTAGGCTAAGCATGGCATGGCAACTTATCCTTAGGGAATTTTCCTAGCAACTCTAGCATTCTATTCTAAATAGGATTTCCCATCATCAATTGACAAAAGTAGCATGCAAGTCCTAACAAAATATATCTAATGCAAGTATAAAATATAGGTATGGAATATTCATGAAGATATCACTTGCCTTGGTAGTGTGGAGAGTAGCACTCGTCACAATCACAATCACTAGCAAAATCTACACACAAAGTTATAGCACACAATTACACACAAATATATACAAACAAAAATATTATGAATGCATGCATGCATGAATCTACCAAGTGATGATTTTTGAAAACTCAACCAAGCAAGTGCATGAATACAGAAACCAAACAAGTCACAAAGTAACCAAGACAAACTTAATTAACCCTAAAACAAGTTATTAAACTAAAACTATTCTCAAAAAGGCCTCAAACAAGTTTCTGCAATTTAAGCCAAACTAATGGTTACTATTTGCTAAACAAAAAGGATAGGCAGAAAGGTCTTGTTTTACTGAATCCAACGGTATAAAGTTTGCAAAATTCTAACGTGGAATTCAAAAGATATAGGCATTTGAATTTGGATCAAATTTCTGGTTTTAAATCTATTTTCAGATCTAACCTAGCCACGCGTCATGTTCTTATTCGCCCGTACCGGTTCGTCTGGATCGAGCGATACAGACCGCTGGATCTAAATGAAATCTGGCGGCTCAGATCGCGTACCGCTTCGGGGTTAAGTGGATCTATCCTAGCGCTACGATACAGATCTAACGGCTGCTATTTCTCTGGCCAAGAACTGGCGGCGGAGCGGCGGCTACCGGCGGCGGAACTGTCGGTCGATGACGTTGCCGATGATGCAGACGGCGAGGGAGAAGGAGGAGTAGCTCACCGGGCTCAGGAGGTCACGGCGAAGCTCGTCGTACTTGCGGTTGGTCAAGGGGCGCTCGGGCACGGCTGCGATTGCTCACCGGAGTTCGTGGCGGCGTCGGGTGCGTCGGGTGGTCGTCGTGGACGTCGCTGTGGATCACCCCAAGGCAAGGCGAGGACACGGTTAGATTCGTAGAGTCGAGACAGAGCCGTGTGCGTGAACTAGAAAGCGCGGGGTGGTCTGGTCTTACCACTAGAGTTCGCCAGAGTTCGTGCAAACGTCGGTGGCAACTAGTCGACGATGTTGCCGGAGCTACGGTCCATGCGAGAGCAAACGAAATATGTTAAAAGAAGCGCAGAGGCTCACTGGACTAGTTTGCAAGAACGAGAGGCAGAGGGGAGCTCTGGACTCACCGGAATTTGCCGGCGCAGTCGTCGGAGACGGCGGGGTTTCAGAGGGTAATGCTCGCAGCCTGGTGGCGCTCTGGGTTCGGGGTTTGAGGGAGAAGAGAGAGGGGGCGGAGGGGGTTCTTATAGCCTGGTCACGAGCGAGAATTACTCGGCCAATAAATCGAATTGACGTCGCGAATTAAACACAGAAACGCCCGCGTTGATTTGGGGATGAACGGGTCGTGCGGGTGGAGACGACGGTGACGTGGAGAAGGCCCGCTTGTCAGCGAGGTGCGCGGAGTGCAGGTGGGGTCTGTCTGTCAGCGACTTAACGTGTGCGCTCGCGCATGTGAGAAGGAAAAGGAGATCCCCGGGTGGGCTTGCTGGGCTTGATCCGCTGCTGGGCCAGATTCTGGCCGCTCGGCCCTTTTCTTTTGAGAATTCCTTTTCTTTTTCTAATTCCATTTTCTGAATAGAATTTGATATGAATTCAAATCCTTTTGAATTCAAACTGATTTGGGGATTTTTGCAGGGTTCTGTGGGTTTAAAAACGAGTCAGATGACCATGTGGTTACTAGCAAGGGCTTGGTCAAGCTTGGGTTTCAAAGTAAACAGAGATTTGCTCTAGTTGCAAATATTTGAAATAGGGTTTTGAAACTATTTCTAAATTTTGAATCTTGGGTTTAAAAGCTTCACCTAGCCTTTCCAACCATGGAGGCAAGCAAACAAGATCATAGACAACCAATTCCCAAAGGGTGTTGGCCAATTGAGATAAATTGCCCACATAAAATCATAGCTCAAACTTCTGTCTCTAAATGATTTTGAGAAAAACCCTATATGAATGAATGATGCAAGAATGATATGAATGAGTTTTTGAAACATGATTTTTGGGATGTTACAAATCTAACCCCCTTAAAATGAATCTCGCCCTCGAGATTCGGATTGGCTAGCAAATAGGTGAGGGTGGTCTTTCCGAAGATCATCTTCTCTTTCCCATGTTGCTTCCTCTTCGGAATGATGATTCCATTGTACTTTGCAAAATTTGATAGTCTTTGTCCTTGTGACTCTTTCTGCGGTCTCAAGTATCTTGATAGGCTTTTCTTCATAGGTGAGGTCACTTTCTAGTTGAACTTCCGCCAAAGATATGGTATCTTTCAAAGATGTTTCTTCCATTTCTGGGTGACATTTCTTAAGCTGACTCACATGAAAAACATTATGGACGCCTAATAGAGATGCTGGCAGTTCGATTTCATATGCAGCTTCTCCCTTGCGACTTAGAATGTTGAATGGTCCAACATATCTGGTGCTAACTTTCCTTTGACTCCAAATCTTTTCACTCCACGAAGTGGTGATACTCTAAGATAAGCTCTATCCCCAACTTCGTAAGTGACTTCTCTACGCTTAGCATCTGCGTAGCTTTTCTGTCGAGACTGTGCTATCTTCAATCTGTCTCTAACCAATTTGACCTTTTCTTCGGCGTCTTTGATAAGATCTGGTCCAAACAAACTTCTTTCTCCCACACCATTCCATAGCAATGGGGTGGTACACTTTCTTCCGTATAAAAACTCGAATGGTGCCATCCCAATACTAGATTGGTGACTGTTGTTGTAAGAGAACTCAGCGTAAGGCAGACTTTCATCCCAACTTGCTCCATAGTCTAGGGCACATGCCCTCAACATGTCTTCAAGAATTTGATTAGTCCTTTCTGTTTGTCCATCAGTTTGAGGATGAAAAGCAGTGCTGAATTCCAACCTCGTTCCTAGAGATTCATGAAGCTGTCTCCAAAAGTGAGAAGTGAACTGAGTTCCTCTATCAGACACAATACTCTTAGGTACTCCGTGAAGGCATACAATTCTGCTCATGTAGATTTTGGCTAACTTGGCACTGGTATAAGTTGTCTTTACGGGTATAAAATGAGCCACTTTAGTTAGGCGATCCACTACTACCCATATGGAATCATACCCTCACCTGGTCCTTGGTAATCCGGTAATGAAATCCATACCAATATTTTCCCACTTCCATTCAGGAATAGGCATTGGTTGAAGCAAACCTGCTGGTTTCTGATGCTCCGCTTTCACTCTACTACACACGTCACACAAGGCAATGTGTTCGGCGATGTCCCTTTTAAGATTGTTCCACCAAAATCTTTCTTTCATATCCATGTACATTTTGGTGTTTCCCGGGTGAATAGAATACGGAGAGTTATGGGCTTCTTGTAAAATCAGTTTCCGCATTTCCGGATCTTGTGGAACACAAATACGTTTCTCGTGCCATAAAGTACCTTGTTCGTCCATATGGAAACTTTTAGCTTTCCCTTGGCTAATCCTTTCCTTGATCTCTTCGATCTCTTTATCTGTCTTTTGGGCTTCTTTAATCTTATCCAACAGAGTGGGTTGAACATCCAAAGACATAAGATGTCCTTCCGGCACAATCTCCAACCTGAGTTTCTTGAATTGCTTACACAAATCATCAGGCAATTCACCTTTGGTAAGACCATTTACAAACGCCTTACGACTTAGAGCATCTGCTACTACATTTGCTTTACCGGGGTGGTATTGCAAACTCAAGTCGTAATCCTTGATAAGTTCTAACCATCTCCTTTGTCTCATATTGATTTCCTTCTGGGTGAAGATATACTTCAAACTCTTATGATCGGTGAATACTTCACAACGTTTTCCCAAAAGGTAATGTCTCCATGTTTTGAGTGCATGGACAACAGCGGCTAACTCTAAATCATGAGTAGGATAATTTACTTCATGAGTTTTGAGTTGTCTCGAGGCATAAGCCACAACTTTTCCGCCTTGCATAAGTACGGCACCTAATCCTTGATGAGAAGCATCACAATATACTTGGAAATCCTTTTCCAAATCTGGTAGGCACAGAACTGGTGCTGACACAAGTCTCTTCTTTAGTTCTTGAAAGCTGAGTTCACATCCTTCAGACCAAGCAAATTTCTTATCTTTCTTTAACAATTCTTTCATTGGTTTAGCAACCTTAGAAAAAATT
The DNA here is from genome assembly GCA_916181665.1 of Avena sativa. NCBI lineage: Eukaryota > Viridiplantae > Streptophyta > Magnoliopsida > Poales > Poaceae > Avena > Avena sativa. Next base: position 509,803,160 of record OV702289.1, read on the forward strand.
TCAATGAATCTTCTGTAGTAACCTGCTAAACCAAGGAAACTACGAACCTCTTTTACATTCTTAGGAGATTCCCATTCTGTCACAGCCGAAACTTTAGCAGGATCAACTGCTACACCATCCTTTGTCATAACATGACCAAGAAATCCAACTTCCTCTAACCAAAACTCACACTTGCTGAATTTGGCATAAAGCTTATGTTCCCTTAGTTTCTCAAGTATCAAGCGTAGATGTCTTTCATGTTCTTCCTTGCTCTTGGAGTAGACTAAGATGTCATCGATGAAAACGACAACGAACTTGTCGAGAAATTCCATGAACACTTTGTTCATCATATTCATGAAGTATGCTGGAGCGTTGGTTAAACCAAAAGGCATCACAGTGTACTCATACAATCCATACCTTGTGGTGAATGCTGTTTTAGGTATGCTTGCTCTCTTATCTTGAGTTGAAAATAGCCTGACCGAAGATCAATCTTCGAGAACACACATGCTCCTTCTAGCTGATCAAACAAGTCATTTATTCTTGGCAAAGGATACTTGTTCTTGATGGTTACCTCGTTGAGAGAACGGTAATCTATGCATAACCTTTGAGTTCTGTCTCTCTTCTCTACGAACAAAACTGGAGCTCCCCAAGATGAAGAACTTGGCTGGATGAATCCTTTCTGCAATTGTTCTCCAAGTTGTTTCTTGAGTTCCTTAAGTTCGTCAACTGAAATTTTATAAGGCCTTTTTGCCCTTGGTCCAGAACCTGGTACCAAATCTATTATAAACTCCACATCTCTATCTGGTGGCATTCCTGGTAATTCTTTCGGAAACACATCCGGATACTCACACACAATTGGCACACTGTCCATGCTAACCCCCTTAAGAGAATTCAACTTACTCCCTTTAGATTTAAAATTGGACTTGAATATTATCCTCTTACCTTCAGGGGTTGTGAGTGAAATTGTGCGATTTGCGCAATCTAGTACTCCCTCATACTTAGCCATCCAATCCATTCCCAAAATTATATCCAATCCTTGGGAATTTAGGATTATTAGGTTTACTGGAAACTTATGTTTTCCGATCTCTATGACTAGATCATGACATCCTGAGTTTACTATCATTTCTCCACCAGGAGAACTTACTCTTATAGGACATCCAATGGTCTCTACCGGTAGTTCATTTCTTTCGACGAATGCTTTTGATATGAATGAATGAGATGCACCAGTATCAAAGAGTACAAATGCTGGGATAGAATTGAGTCTGAACTTACCAGCAACGGCATCAGGCTCTTCATAGACCTCCTCCACATTGATGTGGTTAACCTGTCCTTTCTGAAAAGGATTGGGCTTGTTAGGTCCTTCAACGTTCTTCTCAGGGCACTCATTAGCATAATGCCCCAGCTTCTTGCATTTGAAGCATTCAACCTGACTGATGTCCCTTTTAGGCTGACTTCCACTTCCACTTCCACCTCCACTATGGTGGCTCTTATATCCACTCTTGTGGTTCTTGTACTTATCATTTTCATGACTGCGATGATGTTTGTTGTCATGACGGTTGTGGTTGTGGTGCTTGTTAAATTTCCCATGCTTGTGGGATCCTGAGCTGACACTATCATCATAGTGAGATCGTTTATGAGACGATCCTGAGCTATGCTTGTCGGAGTGTTTCCTCTTTCTACTCTCGACTTGCTTCATTTTATTCTCCACAATAATAGCTTTGTCACACAGCGACTGGTAAGTTGGAACATATGCCACAGACAACTACAAATTTAGCTCATCATTCAAACCTTCCAGAAACTTTTCCTTCCTTTTGGCATCAGTGTCAACCTCATCCGGTGCATAGCGCGCCAGATTGTTGAACTCTTCAATATATTCAGCCACGCTGTGGTGGCGCTGCTTCAGGTTGTGAAATTCCTTCTTTTTCAGGCTCATCATACCTGGTGAGATATGAGTAGTACGAAAGCCATCTTCAAAGATAGCCCAAGTCACTTCATCAATAGGCGTGGTAATCTGGAAGTTGTCCCACCATGCGGCGGCTGGTCCTTCCAACAGATGTGCTGCGAACCTGACCTTTTCAGCATCTGTGCATCCCACGGTCACTAAGTCTTTGTTCACAGAACGTAGCCAATCATTGGCCACCATGGGATCAGTCGTTCCCGAAAACTTAGCTGGCCTCAGACGCAGAAATCTGGTGAGCATATCAAAACCTGGAGGGTTGTTGTTATCGTTGTTATTGTTATTGGGGTTGTTGTTGTTGTTCTGGTGCTGGATGAACGTCGTCATCATTTGCATAAGCTGTGTTTGCGCATTCATCATTTGTTGCATTTCCGGGGTAATGTTGGGGTTGGGGTTTGCGCGACGGGGAGGCATCTGTGGTTTATTCATATAGAGATAAGAATGAGATACCCTTACATGATTTATGCACAATACATTACACAAGCAAACACATAGCAAGCAACACTAGGATAAAAGCTAAACAACAAGATAACAAAAGTCTCAAAGTACAAACACACAAGTGGCAAGCCATCCACATGTCGGATGGTCCAAACATTAAGTTCACAAATAATAAGTGCGGTAAATAAAGATAACTGAGTAGTCAAATCTACTCGTCGGCATCAATCTCCTCCTCGACAAAGGTAAGACCTGCGTTCTCCATTGCGGTCTTGTTCTCCTCGATGGTAGTGGTCAAAGAGTCGATCTTGGCCTTGAGAGCCCTCTTCTGGGAACGAAGCCTCTCAATCACTGTCTGCTGCTGCTCTAACTCGAAGTCCTTGGACTGCAGTTCCTCGGTCATATCACGAATCCTCTTGTTCCTATCCTGGACACGCTTCTCTTGACTCTTGAACTTACGGTCTTGGGTCTCGAACTTCGTCTCCATCTCCTTGACTATCTCGTCCTGCTGCGCAAAGAGCTTGTCCTTCTCGCGAAGCTGCACCTGGAGCTCGTCATTACTAAGCATGACGTTGGTCCTATCGGTATCCACGTGCCTAATAAGAGTCTCTAAGTCCTGGAGGTACAGGCGTATCGGCTCTGCTGTGACCCTCGAGTCATCCTCAAAGTCGATGGACTCTCCGTCGTCATCACGCCTTCCGAAGGCGTGGAAGTGAGTGCCTCTAACTTGTCGGGAGTGATGTCCTAACAGTCGTCCTATCAGATCCTGCATGACAACCTCTATGCCTCTCTCCCTGTCATCGTGCATAAGCTTGAAGACGATGGCCTCCGTAGTAGGCTCAGTCTGGCGTCCTGGCTGGTTCACCTTGAAGCCCCAAAGGTCCTTCCTCTCAAACTTGGTGAGTGGGTGCACCGTAATGATAGGAAGAGGGAGATCGAGTAAAGTAGTAAGCTCTACGATACGAGGACCAAAACGGGTAGCCTGGAACTCCTCAACAGTGCTGATGGCAATAGGCATCTATTTATAAGATTGAAAAAGTTAGAGCAACACAATTTAAGATAAACAAGACAACATTCAAACACATTCTTGGAACACACAAAAATCATACAAGTCATGCATACAAGAATCCATTACATCAACCAAGGTTCAAACTTATTTAAGGTATCATTTTGGAAAATAAGGTGATAGGTGGTGGTCCAACTAACGTAGTGCGCTTACAATCCTATCTCATTGGATCTGGTGGCTAACACAATGTTCCTAGTGGCAATCACCCTATCTTGTTCACATGCTTCTATCACTAAGTCTATAATATCTCCTCTTAAGGATTGGTTGGTGATTTCCAACTCTTGGGTATGTTCCTTCTCTTTCTCTAAGTCTTTTTGGAGGTTGAGCATCTTGCACTTGACTCTAGCACTTAGTTCCTTGATAGTCTTCCAAGCTGCTTCTTTTGCTGACTCAAAGAATGTGGTGTGCATAAAAGTGTTGGTGTACATGCAGAAGCCCTTTTCTTTGTGGTTGTCTTCCTTATTCTTGTACAAGTGAAGTTGCACCCACCAATACTCCACTCCATCCTCCATCACTGGAAAGCCCTTGTACACAGCTGCACCATGTACTCCCATGGTCTCCATGAGGTCCTTGAGAATCTTGGGAAACTCAGTCTCACACTCCAAGGTCATGGTCATGAGTGGTCCTTCCTTCACGGCTTCGTTGACGGAGTTCATCTACAAATAGAGATGAGAATGAGAAGATTAGAAAAGTTTACGAGAAGAATAGACAAGTGTAGAAGAAGTTAAAATTTTCCTTAGTGGTTTCCAATCCTAGGGTCATAATCCTACAGGCAACACAGTGCTCTGGTACCATCTGTAAGATCCCTCCTTATTAAAGGAAAAGATCCCTGTGATTGCAATGCTAGTCCCTGGATCAATGCTAGCATCCACAGTTTAAGATGAAGTACACAGATACAAAGGTCGTTTATTACATTCATTCCAGAGATAAAACATAGTCTTTTACAACTCATGGCCAAAGGCCTAATATAAGAGTTTATGGAATATGTAAATAAACATAAGTCTTCATCTTCATGTGCCACAGGCAAGCATGTTGAGTGTAGACTCATGAGTCCTATTCATCATCAGAGTAACCTGCAACATCATAAGTTACAGCCATAGAGGGTCAATACTTTGGAATAGTATTGGCAAGTGATACCTTAGTATATTTTAAGTGGACTATAATACTATATGCATTTGGCTGGTGGAGCTTAGGCTTGCTTTGCTCCAAATAGATTTTTCCCTAACTTTTGAAAATACTAAGTTTTGTTTGGCAAAAACACCCAAGGCATCTATCAATCAAAGACTCCAGATCCACTCAGGGCATCTACCAATCAATGACTGAAGATCCTTTTAACCCTTGTTCACCCACAAGTTTTATTTAGAAATTGGAGTGATGAGATTCTTGAAGTTTCCATGTCTTGATGCTCAAATTGTCCTTTACCAGGGACATGGCTAAGTACTTAGGTTTTACACTTTGCAGAGGTGGTGCACTTTCCCCACAAGCCTTGGTTTCCCAAGACATGATCCTTCAGTAGCCTTTCCTTAGTCAAATGGACACGTTCCAACCTATCAACCCATCTACCACCCACTGTCCAAGAGACTAAGTTCTAGCATCCTAAGATCATGGCAGAGCCCATAATGCCAAGTGGTTGCACTTGAAGCTTCTCAACATTTGACATCTCAAATCTCTTTGTTTCCTGGGTGGCCATCCACAAGTGAGATACACTAAGGTAAACCATAAACATGGGCCTTGTGAACCACTCAACCAAAAACCACCAAGCAAGTCCATTCCACCCAGGAGATTCATTAACTTAGTTGTTTTGTTAAATAAAACTCAAGTCCTTAGACTTAGAAATTTTTTTCCATAGTGTATATATAAACCACCCTTGTTTTCTAGTAGCTAGGCTAAGCATGGCATGGCAACTTATCCTTAGGGAATTTTCCTAGCAACTCTAGCATTCTATTCTAAATAGGATTTCCCATCATCAATTGACAAAAGTAGCATGCAAGTCCTAACAAAATATATCTAATGCAAGTATAAAATATAGGTATGGAATATTCATGAAGATATCACTTGCCTTGGTAGTGTGGAGAGTAGCACTCGTCACAATCACAATCACTAGCAAAATCTACACACAAAGTTATAGCACACAATTACACACAAATATATACAAACAAAAATATTATGAATGCATGCATGCATGAATCTACCAAGTGATGATTTTTGAAAACTCAACCAAGCAAGTGCATGAATACAGAAACCAAACAAGTCACAAAGTAACCAAGACAAACTTAATTAACCCTAAAACAAGTTATTAAACTAAAACTATTCTCAAAAAGGCCTCAAACAAGTTTCTGCAATTTAAGCCAAACTAATGGTTACTATTTGCTAAACAAAAAGGATAGGCAGAAAGGTCTTGTTTTACTGAATCCAACGGTATAAAGTTTGCAAAATTCTAACGTGGAATTCAAAAGATATAGGCATTTGAATTTGGATCAAATTTCTGGTTTTAAATCTATTTTCAGATCTAACCTAGCCAAGCGTCATGTTCTTATTCGCCCGTACCGGTTCGTCTGGATCGAGCGATACAGACCGCTGGATCTAAATGAAATCTGGCGGCTCAGATCGCGTACCGCTTCGGGGTTAAGTGGATCTATCCTAGCGCTACGATACAGATCTAACGGCTGCTATTTCTCTGGCCAAGAACTGGCGACGGAGCGGCGGCTACCGGCGGCGGAACTGTCGGTCGATGACGTTGCCGATGATGCAGACGGCGAGGGAGAAGGAGGAGTAGCTCACCGGGCTCAGGAGGTCACGGCGAAGCTCGTCGTACTTGCGGTTGGTCAAGGGGCGCTCGGGCACGGCTGCGATTGCTCACCGGAGTTTGTGGCGGCATCGGGTGCGTCGGGTGGTCGTCGTGGACGTCGCTGTGGATCACCCCAAGGCAAGGCGAGGACACGGTTAGATTCATAGAGTCGAGACAGAGCCGTGTGCGTGAACTAGAAAGCGCGGGGCGGTCTGGTCTTACCACTAGAGTTCGCCGGAGTTCGTGCAGACGTCGGTGGCGACTAGTCGACGATGTTGCCGGAGCTACGGTCCATGCGAGAGCAAACGAAATATGTTAAAAGAAGCGCAGAGGCTCACTGGACTAGTTTGCAAGAACGAGAGGCAGAGGGGAGCTCTGGACTCACCGGAATTCGCCGGCGCAGTCGTCGGAGACGGCGGGGTTTCAGAGGGTAATGCTCGCAGCCTGGTGGCGCTCTGGGTTCGGGGTTTGAGGGAGAAGAGAGAGGGGGCAGAGGGGGTTCTTATAGCCTGGTCACGAGTGAGAATTACTCGGCCAATAAATCGAATTGACGTCGCGAATTAAACACAGAAACGCCCGCGTTGATTTGGGGATGAACGGGTCGTGCGGGTGGAGACGACGGTGACGTGGAGAAGGCCCGCTTGTCAGTGAGGTGCGCGGAGTGCAGGTGGGGTCTGTCTGTCAGCGACTTAACGCGTGCGCTCGCGCGTGTGAGAAGGAAAAGGAGATCCCCGGGTGGGCTTGCTGGGCTTGATCCGCTGCTGGGCCAGATTCTGGCCGCTCGGCCCTTTTCTTTTGAGAATTCCTTTTCTTTTTCTAATTCCATTTTCTGAATAGAATTTGATATGAATTCAAATCCTTTTGAATTCAAACTGCTTTGGGGATTTTTGGAGGGTTCTGTGGGTTTAAAAACGAGTCAGATGACCATGTGGTTACTAGCAAGGGCTTGGTCAAGCTTGGGTTTCAAAGTAAACAGAGATTTGCTCTAGTTGCAAATATTTGAAATAGGGTTTTGAAACTATTTCTAAATTTTGAATCTTGGGTTTAAAAGCTTCACCTAGCCTTTCCAACCATGGAGGCAAGCAAACAAGATCATAGACAACCAATTCCCAAAGGGTGTTGGCCAATTGAGATAAATTGCCCACATAAAATCATAGCTCAAACTTCTGTCTCTAAATGATTTTGAGAAAAACCCTATATGAATGAATGATGCAAGAATGAGTTTTTGAAACATGATTTTTGGGATGTTACAGTTTTTGTCCAATCCTAGGGTTACAAATCCTACAGGCAACACAGTGCTCTGATACCATCTATAGCGTCCCCAACCTTTAATAAGATTGAGTCCCCTGTGTTTACAATGCTAGTCCCTGGATCAATAGCTAGCATCCACAGTTTAGATGTAATATCAAGAAACAAAGGTCATATACAACTTTATAACCAGGAATAAAATAATTTTATTACATCAAACATAGCTCATTGGCTATTTACATTACATTGCAGCGGAATAACTATAGTCATGGGTCCTTCATCTTCAAAGTGCCACAGGCAGATGTTGGTTGTAGACTTTGTAATCCTAATCAATCAATCTTCACTAAATCAATCAAACCTGCAACATCATAAGTTACAGCCACAAGGGTCAATACTTTGGAATAGTATTGGCAAGTGATACCTTAGTATATTTTAAGTGGACTATAATACTATATGCATTTGGCTGGTGGAGCTTAGGCTTGCTTTGCTCAAAATAGATTTTTCCCTAACTTTTGAAAATACTAAGTTTTGTTTGGCAAAAACACCCAAGGCATCTATCAATCAAAGACTCCAGATCCACTCAGGGCATCTACCAATCAATGACTGAAGATCCTTTTAACCCTTGTTCACCCACAAGTTTTATTTAGAAATTGGAGTGATGAGATTCTTGAAGTTTCCATGTCTTGATGCTCAAATTGTCCTTTACCAGGGACATGGCTAAGTACTTAGGTTTTACACTCTGCAGAGGTGGTGCACTTTCCCCACAAGCCTTGGTTTCCCAAGACATGATCCTTCAGTAGCATTTCCTTAGTCAAATGGACGCGCTCCAACCTATCATCCCATCTACCACCCACTGTCCAAGAGACTAAGTTCCAGCATCCTAAGATCATGGCAGAGCCCATATTACCAAGTGGTTGCACTTGAAGCTTCTCAACATTTGACAACTCAAATCTCTTTGTTCCTGGGTGGCCATCCACAAGTGAGATACACAAGGTTCACCAGTACCCCTGGCCTTGTGTAACCACTCAACATATCCCATTCTTTCCATTCCACCCAGGTGATTCATTAACTTAGTTGTTTTGTTAAATAAAAACAAGTCCTTAGACTTAGAATATTTTTCCATAGTGTGAATATATAAACCACCCTTGTTTTCTAGTAGCTAGGCTAAGCATGATAGTAATAGGAATCTTGACTTAGGTAATTTTCACTAAGGTTTCACCTAATAGGTTTTCCCAAGAATAGCTTGTACTTAGCAAAAACCATGCAAGTCCTATACTTAGAAAAATAATACTAATGCATATATAAAATATAGGAATGGAATATTCATGATGATATCACTTGCCTTTTTGGTAGAGGGTATAGGTTCACTCCTTGTCCTTGCAACACTCACACTCTTCAAGTCACTACAATTCAATCAAGCAAGGCACAAACTTAATCTACCAATCAAGAAAAACTACACACATAAAATAACAAAGTCAAACAAACAATTTTTCACACACAAAGTAATGGGATCTAAGTCATGCATAAGCATGCAAAGGTTGGTTCTATTGTAAGGATGGTCTTCACTAGGCTTCTAACTTTGTAAGTTCCAAATTGGTCATTTACCAAAATGGAAAAGTCATTTGCAAAGAGGGTCTCTATTAGATTCCTAAACTTTGTAAGATCCAAATTGGTCATTTACCAAAGTGGCAAAGTTCAAGTAATGCATGCAAGCATGCCAAGCTTTGATTTGTTTGAAAAAGGGGTTCCTAATGGGTCATAGACATTTGGGCACACCTATTGGTCATTTTGTGAAGTGGCTAAGTCATTTGCAAAAGGTTTCACTATAAAACCATTTTCAAAACAAAGTGTCATTCTATGTGGTGTAGAAACATTTTTACTAAGGCTTTAGCCTATAGGGTTCACCAAATGAGTTGCTATTGCAAAACTTGGTGTTTGGGTCAGTAGGTTTGGTCCAAAATATTTTCTCAAAGTTTTCTTTATGAAAGCATTTTCATAAACAAAACAATGGTTTTTAATTAGCTAGAAATGGACTAAACCAATTAATCCATTCTAAACTTTTCAAAAATCATTTTCCAAACTATGGGTTGGTTCCTAGGGTCAGTGAGGTCACAACAAACCAATTTGCAAAGGTTTTAACCTAAGAATCATTTTTTAAATGATTTTTCTAATGTTAGCAAGCACACAAAAGAATCTGCAAAATCAAACAAGCTAACAAATACTATTCGCTAAACTAAGGGCAGGGTTGGCTAGGTCTTGTCTTGCTGATTCCAACGACATCAAATTTGTAAAATTTGGACGTGTGGATCAAAAGATACAAGGGTTTGAAATTGGCAAAAGTTTCTGTTTTCAAATTCTAATTCAGATCTAATACTGGCCACACGGCGTGTTCTTACTGGTCGATACCGGTTCGCTGGGATCGTGGCTGTGGGGCGTTGGATCTAGTTAGATCGAGCGGTGCAGAGAGCGTACCCATTCGCGGCTTAAGTGATCTATCGTAGGCGTTCGATCCAGATCTAACGGTGCTAGCGTGCTCGACCATTTGCGAGCGGCGCTGCGGTGGCTAGCGGCGGTGGAGCGGTCGGTCTATGATGGTGCCGGCGATGCAGAAAGCGAGAGAGAAAGAGGAGATGCTCACCGGGCTCAGGAGGTCATGGTGATGTTCGGGGAGGTGTTGGTCGGACGAGGGGCGCTCGGGGTCTGCGGCAATTCCTCACCGGAGTGGAGGACGGCGTCGGGTGCGTCGGGTGGTCGTCGTGGACGTCACTGTGGATCACCCCAAGACAAGGCGAAGACATGGTTAGACGCGCAAGATCGAGACAGAGTCGTGTGCGAGAACTAGAAGAAGAGGGGCAACCGGAGTCTACCTGTGGAGCTCGTCGGAGAAGAGGCAGACGGTGGCGACGGTGGTCGAGGTGGTTGTCGACGCTCTGGGTCGCTCGGGGGCAAGCTGGTGCTACGGGGATGATCGCTAGGAGGTGTGGATCACGAGAGGATGGTCGAGGAGGCAAGGGGCGGCGAGGCTTTGTCGGAATTGCTCGGGGACGATGGTCGGAACAGAGGAGCTCGAGGAGAAATTGGGGGCAGTCTAAGGCGTGCCAGCGCGGGGTGTCAGAGGGGAATTATAGAGGAGACACAGGCGTTTCAATCTGCGTGATCAAGGCGAGGTAATGGCGCGGAATTAAGACGAATTGAACACGCAGATTGATTTACAGAGAACGGCGACGCTGTCTGAGGAGGAACTAGTCGCGGTGAAGACGATGGCTAGAGAAGTGGGACCGGCGCGTCAGTGGGAAAAAGGGTGAGGAGGAGGTCCACCAGTCAGCTGCTTAACGGGTTCTTTCTACGGTGAAGAAAAACGGTTCGGGGGGGGGAGGAGTAAGAGGAGGTGGGGTCTGATGTCAGCGAGTGAGTGAGAGGGAGAAGTGGGTCCGGGCTGTCTGTGACCGAGTGGGTAAGAAACTGGGTGTGAAAAGATTTCTTCGGGCAGTGAAAGGCTGGGCTGGAGTTGGGCCTAGTGGGTTGGGCCTTTGCACTATTTTTTTCTGTCTAAGCCTTTTTCTTTTTTCTAAATCTATTATCTGTTTTCAATTTCAAACAATGTTTTCAAACAATCAAACAACACTCAAACAATTCAAACAATCACTCAACGTCACTTTGAATTTGGTTCTGTTTTTCAACATATTCCAAATCTCAAAACAAAATAATATTTTTATTTAATTTAGGATCCATTTAATAATTAAATAAAATGGATCTTTAGTTATTAGGGTTTGATTTATTTAATAAAATTTCCATTTGAAATCCAATTATTTTCAAAACCAAACCAGAAGGTTTAATTTGAAAAATAAAAGAATACTTGGAAACTTATTTAAATAAATAAATAAGTTTTGGTGTTTTAATTAAAATGGGAAAGCCTTTACTTAAATAAAATTGGATATTTAAATCCTTATTATTTTATTTAAATAATCCTTTACTCATTTTAATCAAAGCAAAACCTTTTAATAAAAGATTTCAAAGTAGTAATAAAATACTTGGTGTTCATTTAAAATGGGAAAAGCTTTTACTTAAATAAAATTGGATATTTAAATCCTTTATTTTATTTAAATAAACCTTTACTCACTTTATCAAAACAAAATATTTTATTTCAAAAGTTTGGCCAAAATTAATTTGGCTTATCTTTTCATTTGAAACCAAAGTCTTTTATTAAAAGATCTAAAACAGTGTTTCCAAAACAATTTATTTTCCTTTGATAAATGTTTATCTTTATAAATCCCTTTAGGATTAATGATCACCAATTGGTATGGCTTTTGGTAAGGGCTTTATTGGCTTTGGAAATTCAATTTCCTTATCTTATATTATTCACAAGATTTTGTCTATGGTTCCAAACTAAGTGAAACCAATCTCTAAGGTCTTTCTTGATCCTTTGTGATTATTTGTTGATCATATTTGATATGGATCAAATCCATGGATTGGGAGATACTTTGGAAAATGATTTCCTTCCATTAGGGCTTAGGGTTTTGGATTACTTTCCAAATGTTCAAATTTCCAGATACATTCATTGAGGAATGCTTTTCCCTTGATTTGGATTTTTGTTGAATTCAAACTTTATCCAAAGTTTGTTCAGAATGGGATTTTAAGTCTCCTTTTAGAAACAAAAGTTTCTTTTCACCCTGATTTTCAACAAAAATTTATTTTGTTATTTTATTTTTCACATTACAAGATTTGGAAAATCTTGGGATGTGACAGGCTACCACCCTTAAAATAAATGTCGTCCCGAGATTTGGGGAGGCTAGGGTTATAAGTTGGCTCAAAAGCAACTAGGGTACTACCACCCTTAAAATTTTTCCAACTAAACTACATCTTGGCTTGCTTGGAATCTTGGAAAACTTCTGCATCGTGTCCTTTATTTTCTCACTTGACTCATGGGCCAAGGTTGAGATCCTTCATAGGCTTGTTTATCTTGTTCTTCATCTTTTCTGGACAATTGCTTACATAGTGTCCTGGTTCCTTGCAATTGAAACAGTGGATATCTTGGAGTTCTTTACGTTGCTCTTGTGGAAAAATTGCTACATAATGGCCTAGCTCTTTGCAGTTGTTGCACACTACTTGGCCGATCTCTTTATTCTTCGGGTTCTCTGGGCATCCACTGGGGTAGTGTCCCATTTCCTTAGATTTACGACATTGCACAAGGCTCATGTCTTGCTTTGGTTTCTTGGGCTTCTTTGATCCTTTGAATTGGGTTGTCTTGTTTGGAGGTATGAGTGGTCCTTTTCCTTTGTCATCAACATTCTTGGCGTACTTGGATCCTTCTTGTTTCCTTTGTTCAACAATGGCATAGATGGGGCATTGAGTAGGTACATGGTCGTTTCCTTCACAAAGGTAACAAGTAGCTTGAGAGGTAGGACATTGTCCAATAGGATGTTTCTCTTCACAGTTGGGGCATTGATCTTCATGTTCCTTGGAAGTGTGGTCCTTGTCTCCACAAATAATGCAAGCTGGGGCTCCATCTAGATTAATATTCTTGTCATCCTTGTTGTCATACACTCTTTTGGGATAGTTTTCTTCCATGCTGATCATTTGATTAGTCACCTTAAGCATCAGTTGGGATTGTTCTTCCAAAAACTTTTGCAAGGTAGGGTCTTTATCACTATTGTTAGCTATGAACTGAGTTGTTAGTTGGTTCAACTGGTGTTGGGTTGCTAGGAGTTCTCTCATGTTGTCCTCTTGGTTGTTGTTGTTGTCACCATCCTTGATGTTGGAGTCTCTTGGAGAAGTCATCTGTTTGGGGTTGGATTGGGATTAGAATAGGCAAAAGGTTTCTAAGGGAATCAATCCTAATCACACACATCACAATTCACACAAGCAATGTGCAAGCAATCACAAACAAACATTTCACTCAAACAAAGGTCAAGCACATTTTTAGGCAACAAAAATAATTTTTGTTACACCACATAAGTTGGTGGGTTTGACTTAACTAAAATATGGTGGTCCATCTACATGGTTTACTTGTGATCTTTCCATTCCTCTTGATTGATTCTTCTTGATTGAGATCTTTGTATCTTTGGAGAATTCTTGTGTCTTGGTCACAATCTTCAAAGGTGATCATGGTTTCTTCTAAGTTGTGTTTCCTTAGTCTTCAATTCTTGAGCAAAATTTCTTGTCTCTCTTGTAGTCCTTAGTGGTATCCAAGTTGGAAGTCCTTGGTGAACATGATGAAGATGTTGAAGTCACTTGAAGAAGTTGAAGTCATTAGAGTTGAAGAAGTCCTTTGCACATGGTGAAGTCTTTGGTCATGGGGTAGGCTTTCCATTAAGTTTTGAAGTAGAAGAGAAGTAGAGTTGAAACCAAAATGGTTGAGGAAAGAGTTTACAAGATTGTTTTTGTAAATAAGTTTTGGAATAAGACAACTCCTATTGTCTAAGGGTTTTTGTAAAATCCCTCCTTATTAAAGGAAAAGATCCCTGTGATTGCAATGCTAGTCCCTGGATCAATGCTAGCATCCACAGTTTAAGATGAAGTACACAGATACAAAGGTCGTTTATTACAGTCATTCCAGAGATAAAACATAGTCTTTTACAACTCATGGCCAAAGGCCTAATACAAGATTTTATGGAATATGTAAATAAACATAAGTCTTCATCTTCATGTGCCATAGGCAAGCATGTTGAGTGTAGACTCATGACTCCTATTCATCATCAGAGTAACCTGCAACATCATAAGTTACAGCCACAGAGGGTCAATACTTTGGAATAGTATTGGCAAGTGATACCTTAGTATATTTTCAGTGGACTATAATACTATATGCATTTGGCTGGTGGAGCTTAGGCTTGCTTTGCTCAAAATAGATTTTTCCCTAACTTTTGAAAATACTAAGTTTTGTTTGGCAAAAACACCCAAGGCATCTATCAATCAAAGACTCCAGATCCACTCAGGGCATCTACCAATCAATGACTGAAGATCCTTTTAACCCTTGTTCACCCACAAGTTTTATTTAGAAATTGGAGTGATGAGATTCTTGAAGTTTCCATGTCTTGATGCTCAAATTGTCCTTTACCAGGGACATGGCTAAGTACTTAGGTTTTACACTTTGCAGAGGTGGTGCACTTTCCCCACAAGCCTTGGTTTCCCAAGACATGATCCTTCAGTAGCCTTTCCTTAGTAAAATGGACGCGTTCCAACCTATCAACCCATCTACCACCCACTGTCCAAGAGACTAAGTTCTAGCATCCTAAGATCATGGCAGAGCCCATAATGCCAAGTGGTTGCACTTGAAGCTTCTCAACATTTGACATCTCAAATCTCTTTGTTTCCTGGGTGGTCATCCACAAGTGAGATACACTAAGGTAAACCATAAACATGGGCCTTGTGAACCACTCAACCAAAAACCACCAAGCAGGTCCATTCCACCCAGGAGATTCATTAACTTAGTTGTTTTGTTAAATAAAACTCAAGTCCTTAGACTTAGAATTTTTTTTCCATAGTGTATATATAAACCACCCTTGTTTTCTAGTAGCTAGGCTAAGCATGGCATGGCAACTTATCCTTAGGGAATTTTCCTAGCAACTCTAGCATTCTATTCTAAATAGGATTTCCCATCACCAATTGACAAAAGTAGCATGCAAGTCCTAACAAAATATATCTAATGCAAGTATAAAATATAGGTATGGAATATTCATGAAGATATCACTTGCCTTGGTAGTGTGGAGAGTAGCACTCGTCACAATCACAATCACTAGCAAAATCTACACACAAAGTTATAGCACACAATTACACACAAATATATACAAACAAAAATATTATGAATGCATGCATGCATGAATCTACCAAGTGATGATTTTTGAAAACTCAACCAAGCAAGTGCATGAATACAGAAACCAAACAAGTCACAAAGTAACCAAGACAAACTTAATTAACCCTAAAACAAGTTATTAAACTAAAACTATTCTCAAAAAGGCCTCAAACAAGTTTCTGCAATTTAAGCCAAACTAATGGTTACTATTTGCTAAACAAAAAGGATAGGCAGAAAGGTCTTGTTTTACTGAATCCAACGGTATAAAGTTTGCAAAATTCTAACGTGGAATTCAAAAGATATAGGCATTTGAATTTGGATCAAATTTCTGGTTTTAAATCTATTTTCAGATCTAACCTAGCCACGCGTCATGTTCTTATTCGCCCGTACCGGTTCGTCTGGATCGAGCGATACAGACCGCTGGATCTAAATGAAATCTGGCGGCTCAGATCGCGTACCGCTTCGGGGTTAAGTGGATCTATCCTAGCGCTACGATACAGATCTAACGGCTGCTATTTCTCTGGCCAAGAACTGGCGGCGGAGCGGCGGCTACCGGCGGCGGAACTGTCGGTCGATGACGTTGCCGATGATGCAGACGGCGAGGGAGAAGGATGAGTAGCTCACCGGGCTCAGGAGGTCACGGCGAAGCTCGTCGTACTTGCGGTTGGTCAAGGGGCGCTCGGGCACGGCTGCGATTGCTCACCGGAGTTCGTGGCGGCGTCGGGTGCGTCGGGTGGTCGTCGTGGACGTCGCTGTGGATCACCCCAAGGCAAGGCGAGGACACGGTTAGATTCGTAGAGTCGAGACAGAGCCGTGTGCGTGAACTAGAAAGCGCGGGGTGGTCTGGTCTTACCACTAGAGTTCGCCAGAGTTCGTGCAAACGTCGGTGGCAACTAGTCGACGATGTTGCCGGAGCTACGGTCCATGCGAGAGCAAACGAAATATGTTAAAAGAAGCGCAGAGGCTCACTGGACTAGTTTGCAAGAACGAGAGGCAGAGGGGAGCTCTGGACTCACCGGAATTTGCCGGCGCAGTCGTCGGAGACGGCGGGGTTTCAGAGGGTAATGCTCGCAGCCTGGTGGCGCTCTGGGTTCGGGGTTTGAGGGAGAAGAGAGAGGGGGCGGAGGGGGTTCTTATAGCCTGGTCACGAGCGAGAATTACTCGGCCAATAAATCGAATTGACGTTGCGAATTAAACACAGAAACGCCCGCGTTGATTTGGGGATGAACGGGTCGTGCGGGTGGAGACGACGGTGACGTGGAGAAGGCCCGCTTGTCAGCGAGGTGCGCGGAGTGCAGGTGGGGTCTGTCTGTCAGCGACTTAACGTGTGCGCTCGCGCATGTGAGAAGGAAAAGGAGATCCCCGGGTGGGCTTGCTGGGCTTGATCCGCTGCTGGGCCAGATTCTGGCCGCTCGGCCCTTTTCTTTTGAGAATTCCTTTTCTTTTTCTAATTCCATTTTCTGAATAGAATTTGATATGAATTCAAATCCTTTTGAATTCAAACTGCTTTGGGGATTTTTGCAGGGTTCTGTGGGTTTAAAAACGAGTCAGATGACCATGTGGTTACTAGCAAGGGCTTGGTCAAGCTTGGGTTTCAAAGTAAACAGAGATTTGCTCTAGTTGCAAATATTTGAAATAGGGTTTTGAAACTATTTCTAAATTTTGAATCTTGGGTTTAAAAGCTTCACCTAGCCTTTCCAACCATGGAGGCAAGCAAACAAGATCATAGACAACCAATTCCCAAAGGGTGTTGGCCAATTGAGATAAATTGCCCACATAAAATCATAGCTCAAACTTCTGTCTCTAAATGATTTTGAGAAAAACCCTATATGAATGAATGATGCAAGAATGATATGAATGAGTTTTTGAAACATGATTTTTGGGATGTTACAAATCTAACCCCCTTAAAATGAATCTCGCCCTCGAGATTCGGATTGGCTAGCAAATAGGTGAGGGTGGTCTTTCCGAAGATCATCTTCTCTTTCCCATGTTGCTTCCTCTTCGGAATGATGATTCCATTGTACTTTGCAAAATTTGATAGTCTTTGTCCTTGTGACTCTTTCTGCGGTCTCAAGTATCTTGATAGGCTTTTCTTCATAGGTGAGGTCACTTTCTAGTTGAACTTCCGCCAAAGATATGGTATCTTTCAAAGATGTTTCTTCCATTTCTGGGTGACATTTCTTAAGCTGACTCACATGAAAAACATTATGGACGCCTAATAGAGATGCTGGCAGTTCGATTTCATATGCAGCTTCTCCCTTGCGACTTAGAATGTTGAATGGTCCAACATATCTGGTGCTAACTTTCCTTTGACTCCAAATCTTTTCACTCCACGAAGTGGTGATACTCTAAGATAAGCTCTATCCCCAACTTCGTAAGTGACTTCTCTACGCTTAGCATCTGCGTAGCTTTTCTGTCGAGACTGTGCTATCTTCAATCTGTCTCTAACCAATTTGACCTTTTCTTCGGCGTCTTTGATAAGATCTGGTCCAAACAAACTTCTTTCTCCCACACCATTCCATAGCAATGGGGTGGTACACTTTCTTCCGTATAAAAACTCGAATGGTGCCATCCCAATACTAGATTGGTGACTGTTGTTGTAAGAGAACTCTGCGTAAGGCAGACTTTCATCCCAACTTGCTCCATAGTCTAGGGCACATGCCCTCAACATGTCTTCAAGAATTTGATTAGTCCTTTCTGTTTGTCCATCAGTTTGAGGATGAAAAGCAGTGCTGAATTCCAACCTCGTTCCTAGAGATTCATGAAGCTGTCTCCAAAAGTGAGAAGTGAACTGAGTTCCTCTATCAGACACAATACTCTTAGGTACTCCGTGAAGGCATACAATTCTGCTCATGTAGATTTTGGCTAACTTGGCACTGGTATAAGTTGTCTTTACGGGTATAAAATGAGCCACTTTAGTTAGGAGATCCACTACTACCCATATGGAATCATACCCTCACCTGGTCCTTGGTAATCCGGTAATGAAATCCATACCAATATTTTCCCACTTCCATTCAGGAATAGGCATTGGTTGAAGCAAACCTGCTGGTTTCTGATGCTCCGCTTTCACTCTACTACACACGTCACACAAGGCAATGTGTTCGGCGATGTCCCTTTTAAGATTGTTCCACCAAAATCTTTCTTTCATATCCATGTACATTTTGGTGTTTCCCGGGTGAATAGAATACGGAGAGTTATGGGCTTCTTGTAAAATCAGTTTCCGCATTTCCGGATCTTGTGGAACACAAATACGTTTCTCGTGCCATAAAGTACCTTGTTCGTCCATATGGAAACTTTTAGCTTTCCCTTGGCTAATCCTTTCCTTGATCTCTTCGATCTCTTTATCTGTCTTTTGGGCTTCTTTAATCTTATCCAACAGAGTGGGTTGAACATCCAAAGACATAAGATGTCCTTCCGGCACAATCTCCAACCTGAGTTTCTTGAATTGCTTACACAAATCATCAGGCAATTCACCTTTGGTAAGACCATTTACAAACGCCTTACGACTTAGAGCATCTGCTACTACATTTGCTTTACCGGGGTGGTATTGCAAACTCAAGTCGTAATCCTTGATAAGTTCTAACCATCTCCTTTGTCTCATATTGATTTCCTTCTGGGTGAAGATATACTTCAAACTCTTATGATCGGTGAATACTTCACAACGTTTTCCCAAAAGGTAATGTCTCCATGTTTTGAGTGCATGGACAACAGCGGCTAACTCTAAATCATGAGTAGGATAATTTACTTCATGAGTTTTGAGTTGTCTCGAGGCATAAGCCACAACTTTTCCGCCTTGCATAAGTACGGCACCTAATCCTTGATGAGAAGCATCACAATATACTTGGAAATCCTTTTCCAAATCTGGTAGGCACAGAACTGGTGCTGACACAAGTCTCTTCTTTAGTTCTTGAAAGCTGAGTTCACATCCTTCAGACCAAGCAAATTTCTTATCTTTCTTTAACAATTCTTTCATTGGTTTAGCAACCTTAGAAAAAATTTCAATGAATCTTCTGTAGTAACCTGCTAAACCAAGGAAACTACGAACCTCTTTTACATTCTTAGGAGATTCCCATTCTGTCACAGCCGAAACTTTAGCAGGATCAACTGCTACACCATCCTTTGTCATAACATGACCAAGAAATCCAACTTCCTCTAACCAAAACTCACACTTGCTGAATTTGGCATAAAGCTTATGTTCCCTTAGTTTCTCAAGTATCAAGCGTAGATGTCTTTCATGTTCTTCCTTGCTCTTGGAGTAGACTAAGATGTCATCGATGAAAACGACAACGAACTTGTCGAGAAATTCCATGAACACTTTGTTCATCATATTCATGAAGTATGCTGGAGCGTTGGTTAAACCAAAAGGCATCACAGTGTACTCATACAATCCATACCTTGTGGTGAATGCTGTTTTAGGTATGCTTGCTCTCTTATCTTGAGTTGAAAATAGCCTGACCGAAGATCAATCTTCGAGAACACACATGCTCCTTCTAGCTGATCAAACAAGTCATTTATTCTTGGCAAAGGATACTTGTTCTTGATGGTTACCTCGTTGAGAGAACGGTAATCTATGCATAACCTTTGAGTTCTGTCTCTCTTCTCTACGAACAAAACTGGAGCTCCCCAAGATGAAGAACTTGGCTGGATGAATCCTTTCTGCAATTGTTCTCCAAGTTGTTTCTTGAGTTCCTTAAGTTCGTCAACTGACATTTTATAAGGCCTTTTTGCCCTTGGTCCAGAACCTGGTACCAAATCTATTATAAACTCCACATCTCTATCTGGTGGCATTCCTGGTAATTCTTTCGGAAACACATCCGGATACTCACACACAATTGGCACAATGTCCATGCTAACCCCCTTAAGAGAATTCAACTTACTCCCTTTAGATTTAAAATTGGACTTGAATATTATCCTCTTACCTTCAGGGGTTGTGAGTGAAATTGTGCGATTTGCGCAATCTAGTACTCCCTCATACTTAGCCATCCAATCCATTCCCAAAATTATATCCAATCCTTGGGAATTTAGGATTATTAGGTTTACTGGAAACTTATGTTTTCCGATCTCTATGACTAGATCATGACATCCTGAGTTTACTATCATTTCTCCACCAGGAGAACTTACTCTTATAGGACATCCAATGGTCTCTACCGGTAGTTCATTTCTTTCGACGAATGCTTTTGATATGAATGAATGAGATGCACCAGTATCAAAGAGTACAAATGCTGGGATAGAATTGAGTCTGAACTTACCAGCAACGGCATCAGGCTCTTCATAGACCTCCTCCACATTGATGTGGTTAACCTGTCCTTTCTGAAAAGGATTGGGCTTGTTAGGTCCTTCAACGTTCTTCTCAGGGCACTCATTAGCATAATGCCCCAGCTTCTTGCATTTGAAGCATTCAACCTGACTGATGTCCCTTTTAGGCTGACTTCCACTTCCACTTCCACCTCCACTATGGTGGCTCTTATATCCACTCTTGTGGTTCTTGTACTTATCATTTTCATGACTGCGATGATGTTTGTTGTCATGACGGTTGTGGTTGTGGTGCTTGTTAAATTTCCCATGCTTGTGGGATCCTGAGCTGACACTATCATCATAGTGAGATCGTTTATGAGACGATCCTGAGCTATGCTTGTCGGAGTGTTTCCTCTTTCTACTCTCGACTTGCTTCATTTTATTCTCCACAATAACAGCTTTGTCACACAGCGACTGGTAAGTTGGAACATATGCCACAGACAACTACAAATTTAGCTCATCATTCAAACCTTCCAGAAACTTTTCCTTCCTTTTGGCATCAGTGTCAACCTCATCCGGTGCATAGCGCGCCAGATTGTTGAACTCTTCAATATATTCAGCCACGCTGTGGTGGCGCTGCTTCAGGTTGTGAAATTCCTTCTTTTTCAGGCTCATCATACCTGGTGAGATATGAGTAGTACGAAAGCCATCTTCAAAGATAGCCCAAGTCACTTCATCAATAGGCGTGGTAATCTGGAAGTTGTCCCACCATGCGGCGGCTGGTCCTTCCAACAGATGTGCTGCGAACCTGACCTTTTCAGCATCTGTGCATCCCACGGTCACTAAGTCTTTGTTCACAGAACGTAGCCAATCATTGGCCACCATGGGATCAGTCGTTCCCGAAAACTTAGCTGGCCTCAGACGCAGAAATCTGGTGAGCATATCAAAACCTGGAGGGTTGTTGTTATCGTTGTTATTGTTATTGGGGTTGTTGTTGTTGTTCTGGTGCTGGATGAACGTCGTCATCATTTGCATAAGCTGTGTTTGCGCATTCATCATTTGTTGCATTTCCGGGGTAATGTTGGGGTTGGGGTTTGCGCGACGGGGAGGCATCTGTGGTTTATTCATATAGAGATAAGAATGAGATACCCTTACATGATTTATGCACAATACATTACACAAGCAAACACATAGCAAGCAACACTAGGATAAAAGCTAAACAACAAGATAACAAAAGTCTCAAAGTACAAACACACAAGTGGCAAGCCATCCACATGTCGGATGGTCCAAACATTAAGTTCACAAATAATAAGTGCGGTAAATAAAGATAACTGAGTAGTCAAATCTACTCGTCGGCATCAATCTCCTCCTCGACAAAGGTAAGACCTGCGTTCTCCATTGCGGTCTTGTTCTCCTCGATGGTAGTGGTCAAAGAGTCGATCTTGGCCTTGAGAGCCCTCTTCTGGGAACGAAGCCTCTCAATCACTGTCTGCTGCTGCTCTAACTCGAAGTCCTTGGACTGCAGTTCCTCGGTCATATCACGAATCCTCTTGTTCCTATCCTGGACACGCTTCTCTTGACTCTTGAACTTACGGTCTTGGGTCTCGAACTTCGTCTCCATCTCCTTGACTATTTCGTCCTGCTGCGCAAAGAGCTTGTCCTTCTCGCGAAGCTGCACCTGGAGCTCGTCATTACTAAGCATGACGTTGGTCCTATCGGTATCCACGTGCCTAATAAGAGTCTCTAAGTCCTGGAGGTACAGGCGTATCGGCTCTGCTGTGACCCTCGAGTCATCCTCAAAGTCGATGGACTCTCCGTCGTCATCACGCCTTCCGAAGGCGTGGAAGTGAGTGCCTCTAACTTGTCGGGAGTGATGTCCTAACAGTCGTCCTATCAGATCCTGCATGACAACCTCTATGCCTCTCTCCCTGTCATCGTGCATAAGCTTGAAGACGATGGCCTCCGTAGTAGGCTCAGTCTGGCGTCCTGGCTGGTTCACCTTGAAGCCCCAAAGGTCCTTCCTCTCAAACTTGGTGAGTGGGTGCACCGTAATGATAGGAAGAGGGAGATCGAGTAAAGTAGTAAGCTCTACGATACGAGGACCAAAACGGGTAGCCTGGAACTCCTCAACAGTGCTGATGGCAATAGGCATCTATTTATAAGATTGAAAAAGTTAGAACAACACAATTTAAGATAAACAAGACAACATTCAAACACATTCTTGGAACACACAAAAATCATACAAGTCATGCATACAAGAATCCATTACATCAACCAAGGTTCAAACTTATTTAAGGTATCATTTTGGAAAATAAGGTGATAGGTGGTGGTCCAACTAACGTAGTGCGCTTACAATCCTATCTCATTGGATCTGGTGGCTAACACAATGTTCCTAGTGGCAATCACCCTATCTTGTTCACATGCTTCTATCACTAAGACTATAATATCTCCTCTTAAGGATTGATTGGTGATTTCCAACTCTTGGGTATGTTCCTTCTCTTTCTCTAAGTCTTTTTGGAGGTTGAGCATCTTGCACTTGACTCTAGCACTTAGTTCCTTGATAGTCTTCCAAGCTGCTTCTTTTGCTGACTCAAAGAATGTGGTGTGCATAAAAGTGTTGGTGTACATGCAGAAGCCCTTTTCTTTGTGGTTGTCTTCCTTATTCTTGTACAAGTGAAGTTGCACCCACCAATACTCCACTCCATCCTCCATCACTGGAAAGCCCTTGTACACAGCTGCACCATGTACTCCCATGGTCTCCATGAGGTCCTTGAGAATCTTGGGAAACTCAGTCTCACACTCCAAGGTCATGGTCATGAGTGGTCCTTCCTTCACGGCTTCGTTGACGGAGTTCATCTACAAATAGAGATGAGAATGAGAAGATTAGAAAAGTTTACGAGAAGAATAGACAAGTGTAGAAGAAGTTAAAATTTTCCTTAGTGGTTTCCAATCCTAGGGTCATAATCCTACAGGCAACACAGTGCTCTGGTACCATCTGTAAGATCCCTCCTTATTAAAGGAAAAGATCCCTGTGATTGCAATGCTAGTCCCTGGATCAATGCTAGCATCCACAGTTTAAGATGAAGTACACAGATACAAAGGTCGTTTATTACATTCATTCCAGAGATAAAACATAGTCTTTTACAACTCATGGCCAAAGGCCTAATATAAGAGTTTATGGAATATGTAAATAAGCATAAGTCTTCATCTTCATGTGCCACAGGCAAGCATGTTGAGTGTAGACTCATGAGTCCTATTCATCATCAGAGTAACCTGCAACATCATAAGTTACAGCCATAGAGGGTCAATACTTTGGAATAGTATTGGCAAGTGATACCTTAGTATATTTTAAGTGGACTATAATACTATATGCATTTGGCTGGTGGAGCTTAGGCTTGCTTTGCTCCAAATAGATTTTTCCCTAACTTTTGAAAATACTAAGTTTTGTTTGGCAAAAACACCCAAGGCATCTATCAATCAAAGACTCCAGATCCACTCAGGGCATCTACCAATCAATGACTGAAGATCCTTTTAACCCTTGTTCACCCACAAGTTTTATTTAGAAATTGGAGTGATGAGATTCTTGAAGTTTCCATGTCTTGATGCTCAAATTGTCCTTTACCAGGGACATGGCTAAGTACTTAGGTTTTACACTTTGCAGAGGTGGTGCACTTTCCCCACAAGCCTTGGTTTCCCAAGACATGATCCTTCAGTAGACTTTCCTTAGTCAAATGGACACGTTCCAACCTATCAACCCATCTACCACCCACTGTCCAAGAGACTAAGTTCTAGCATCCTAAGATCATGGCAGAGCCCATAATGCCAAGTGGTTGCACTTGAAGCTTCTCAACATTTGACATCTCAAATCTCTTTGTTTCCTGGGTGGCCATCCACAAGTGAGATACACTAAGGTAAACCATAAACATGGGCCTTGTGAACCACTCAACCAAAAACCACCAAGCAAGTCCATTCCACCCAGGAGATTCATTAACTTAGTTGTTTTGTTAAATAAAACTCAAGTCCTTAGACTTAGAAATTTTTTTCCATAGTGTATATATAAACCACCCTTGTTTTCTAGTAGCTAGGCTAAGCATGGCATGGCAACTTATCCTTAGGGAATTTTCCTAGCAACTCTAGCATTCTATTCTAAATAGGATTTCCCATCATCAATTGACAAAAGTAGCATGCAAGTCCTAACAAAATATATCTAATGCAAGTATAAAATATAGGTATGGAATATTCATGAAGATATCACTTGCCTTGGTAGTGTGGAGAGTAGCACTCGTCACAATCACAATCACTAGCAAAATCTACACACAAAGTTATAGCACACAATTACACACAAATATACACAAACAAAAATATTATGAATGCATGCATGCATGAATCTACCAAGTGATGATTTTTGAAAACTCAACCAAGCAAGTGCATGAATACAGAAACCAAACAAGTCACAAAGTAACCAAGACAAACTTAATTAACCCTAAAACAAGTTATTAAACTAAAACTATTCTCAAAAAGGCCTCAAACAAGTTTCTGCAATTTAAGCCAAACTAATGGTTACTATTTGCTAAACAAAAAGGATAGGCAGAAAGGTCTTGTTTTACTGAATCCAACGGTATAAAGTTTGCAAAATTCTAACGTGGAATTCAAAAGATATAGGCATTTGAATTTGGATCAAATTTCTGGTTTTAAATCTATTTTCAGATCTAACCTAGCCACGCGTCATGTTCTTATTCGCCCGTACCGGTTCGTCTGGATCGAGCGATACAGACCGCTGGATCTAAATGAAATCTGGCGGCTCAGATCGCGTACCGCTTCGGGGTTAAGTGGATCTATCCTAGCGCTACGATACAGATCTAACGGCTGCTATTTCTCTGGCCAAGAACTGGCGGCGGAGCGGCGGCTACCGGCGGCGGAACTGTCGGTCGATGACGTTGCCGATGATGCAGACGGCGAGAGAGAAGGAGGAGTAGCTCACCGGGCTCAGGAGGTCACGGCGAAGCTCGTCGTACTTGCGGTTGGTCAAGGGGCGCTCGGGCACGGCTGCGATTGCTCACCGGAGTTTGTGGCGGCATCGGGTGCGTCGGGTGGTCGTCGTGGACGTCGCTGTGGATCACCCCAAGGCAAGGCGAGGACACGGTTAGATTCATAGAGTCGAGACAGAGCCGTGTGCGTGAACTAGAAAGCGCGGGGCGGTCTGGTCTTACCACTAGAGTTCGCCGGAGTTCGTGCAGACGTCGGTGGCGACTAGTCGACGATGTTGCCGGAGCTACGGTCCATGCGAGAGCAAACGAAATATGTTAAAAGAAGCGCAGAGGCTCACTGGACTAGTTTGCAAGAACGAGAGGCAGAGGGGAGCTCTGGACTCACCGGAATTCGCCGGCGCAGTCGTCGGAGACGGCGGGGTTTCAGAGGGTAATGCTCGCAGCCTGGTGGCGCTCTGGGTTCGGGGTTTGAGGGAGAAGAGAGAGGGGGCAGAGGGGGTTCTTATAGCCTGGTCACGAGTGAGAATTACTCGGCCAATAAATCGAATTGACGTCGCGAATTAAACACAGAAACGCCCGCGTTGATTTGGGGATGAACGGGTCGTGCGGGTGGAGACGACGGTGACGTGGAGAAGGCCCGCTTGTCAGTGAGGTGCGCGGAGTGCAGGTGGGGTCTGTCTGTCAGCGACTTAACGCGTGCGCTCGCGCGTGTGAGAAGGAAAAGGAGATCCCCGGGTGGGCTTGCTGGGCTTGATCCGCTGCTGGGCCAGATTCTGGCCGCTCGGCCCTTTTCTTTTGAGAATTCCTTTTCTTTTTCTAATTCCATTTTCTGAATAGAATTTGATATGAATTCAAATCCTTTTGAATTCAAACTGCTTTGGGGATTTTTGCAGGGTTCTGTGGGTTTAAAAACGAGTCAGATGACCATGTGGTTACTAGCAAGGGCTTGGTCAAGCTTGGGTTTCAAAGTAAACAGAGATTTGCTCTAGTTGCAAATATTTGAAATAGGGTTTTGAAACTATTTCTAAATTTTGAATCTTGGGTTTAAAAGCTTCACCTAGCCTTTCCAACCATGGAGGCAAGCAAACAAGATCATAGACAACCAATTCCCAAAGGGTGTTGGCCAATTGAGATAAATTGCCCACATAAAATCATAGCTCAAACTTCTGTCTCTAAATGATTTTGAGAAAACCCTATATGAATGAATGATGCAAGAATGATATGAATGAGTTTTTGAAACATGATTTTTGGGATGTTACAGTTTTTGTCCAATCCTAGGGTTACAAATCCTACAGGCAACACAGTGCTCTGATACCATCTGTAGCGTCCCCAACCTTTAATAAGATTGAGTCCCCTGTGTTTACAATGCTAGTCCCTGGATCAATAGCTAGCATCCACAGTTTAGATGTAATATCAAGAAACAAAGGTCATATACAACTTTATAACCAGGAATAAAATAATTTTATTACATTGCAGCGGAATAACTATAGTCATGGGTCCTTCATCTTCAAAGTGCCACAGGCAGATGTTGGTTGTAGACTTTGTAATCCTAATCAATCAATCTTCACTAAATCAATCAAACCTGCAACATCATAAGTTACAGCCACAAGGGTCAATACTTTGGAATAGTATTGGCAAGTGATACCTTAGTATATTTTAAGTGGACTATAATACTATATGCATTTGGCTGGTGGAGCTTAGGCTTGCTTTGCTCAAAATAGATTTTTCCCTAACTTTTGAAAATACTAAGTTTTGTTTGGCAAAAACACCCAAGGCATCTATCAATCAAAGACTCCAGATCCACTCAGGGCATCTACCAATCAATGACTGAAGATCCTTTTAACCCTTGTTCACCCACAAGTTTTATTTAGAAATTGGAGTGATGAGATTCTTGAAGTTTCCATGTCTTGATGCTCAAATTGTCCTTTACCAGGGACATGGCTAAGTACTTAGGTTTTACACTCTGCAGAGGTGGTGCACTTTCCCCACAAGCCTTGGTTTCCCAAGACATGATCCTTCAGTAGCATTTCCTTAGTCAAATGGACGCGCTCCAACCTATCATCCCATCTACCACCCACTGTCCAAGAGACTAAGTTCCAGCATCCTAAGATCATGGCA
The DNA here is from genome assembly GCA_916181665.1 of Avena sativa. Classification (NCBI taxonomy): domain Eukaryota; kingdom Viridiplantae; phylum Streptophyta; class Magnoliopsida; order Poales; family Poaceae; genus Avena; species Avena sativa. The sequence goes on from OV702289.1 coordinate 509,830,763, forward strand.
GAGCCCATATTACCAAGTGGTTGCACTTGAAGCTTCTCAACATTTGACAACTCAAATCTCTTTGTTCCTGGGTGGCCATCCACAAGTGAGATACACAAGGTTCACCAGTACCCCTGGCCTTGTGTAACCACTCAACATATCCCATTCTTTCCATTCCACCCAGGTGATTCATTAACTTAGTTGTTTTGTTAAATAAAAACAAGTCCTTAGACTTAGAATATTTTTCCATAGTGTGAATATATAAACCACCCTTGTTTTCTAGTAGCTAGGCTAAGCATGATAGTAATAGGAATCTTGACTTAGGTAATTTTCACTAAGGTTTCACCTAATAGGTTTTCCCAAGAATAGCTTGTACTTAGCAAAAACCATGCAAGTCCTATACTTAGAAAAATAATACTAATGCATATATAAAATATAGGAATGGAATATTCATGATGATATCACTTGCCTTTTTGGTAGAGGGTATAGGTTCACTCCTTGTCCTTGCAACACTCACACTCTTCAAGTCACTACAATTCAATCAAGCAAGGCACAAACTTAATCTACCAATCAAGAAAAACTACACACATAAAATAACAAAGTCAAACAAACAATTTTTCACACACAAAGTAATGGGATCTAAGTCATGCATAAGCATGCAAAGGTTGGTTCTATTGTAAGGATGGTCTTCACTAGGCTTCTAACTTTGTAAGTTCCAAATTGGTCATTTACCAAAATGGAAAAGTCATTTGCAAAGAGGGTCTCTATTAGATTCCTAAACTTTGTAAGATCCAAATTGGTCATTTACCAAAGTGGCAAAGTTCAAGTAATGCATGCAAGCATGCCAAGCTTTGATTTGTTTGAAAAAGGGGTTCCTAATGGGTCATAGACATTTGGGCACACCTATTGGTCATTTTGTGAAGTGGCTAAGTCATTTGCAAAAGGTTTCACTATAAAACCATTTTCAAAACAAAGTGTCATTCTATGTGGTGTAGAAACATTTTTACTAAGGCTTTAGCCTATAGGGTTCACCAAATGAGTTGCTATTGCAAAACTTGGTGTTTGGGTCAGTAGGTTTGGTCCAAAATATTTTCTCAAAGTTTTCTTTATGAAAGCATTTTCATAAACAAAACAATGGTTTTTAATTAGCTAGAAATGGACTAAACCAATTAATCCATTCTAAACTTTTCAAAAATCATTTTCCAAACTATGGGTTGGTTCCTAGGGTCAGTAAGGTCACAACAAACCAATTTGCAAAGGTTTTAACCTAAGAATCATTTTTTAAATGATTTTTCTAATGTTAGCAAGCACACAAAAGAATCTGCAAAATCAAACAAGCTAACAAATACTATTCGCTAAACTAAGGGCAGGGTTGGCTAGGTCTTGTCTTGCTGATTCCAACGACATCAAATTTGTAAAATTTGGACGTGTGGATCAAAAGATACAAGGGTTTGAAATTGGCAAAAGTTTCTGTTTTCAAATTCTAATTCAGATCTAATACTGGCCACACGGCGTGTTCTTACTGGTCGATACCGGTTCGCTGGGATCGTGGCTGTGGGGCGTTGGATCTAGTTAGATCGAGCGGTGCAGAGAGCGTACCCATTCGCGGCTTAAGTGATCTATCGTAGGCGTTCGATCCAGATCTAACGGTGCTAGCGTGCTCGACCATTTGCGAGCGGCGCTGCGGTGGCTAGCGGCGGTGGAGCGGTCGGTCTATGATGGTGCCGGCGATGCAGAAAGCGAGAGAGAAAGAGGAGATGCTCACCGGGCTCAGGAGGTCATGGTGATGTTCGGGGAGGTGTTGGTCGGACGAGGGGCGCTCGGGGTCTGCGGCAATTCCTCACCGGAGTGGAGGACGGCATCGGGTGCGTCGGGTGGTCGTCGTGGACGTCACTGTGGATCACCCCAAGACAAGGCGAAGACGTGGTTAGACGCGCAAGATCGAGACAAAGTCGTGTGCGAGAACTCGAAGAAGAGGGGCGACCGGAGTCTACCTGTGGAGCTCGTCGGAGAAGAGGCAGACGGTGGCGACGGTGGTCGAGGTGGTTGTCGACGCTCTGGGTCGCTCGGGGGCAAGCTGGTGCTACGGGGATGATCGCTAGGAGGTGTGGATCACGAGAGGATGGTCGAGGAGGTAAGGGGCGGCGAGGCTTTGTCGGAATTGCTCGGGGACGATGGTCGGAACAGAGGAGCTCGAGGAGAAATTGGGGGCAGTCTAAGGCGTGCCAGCGCGGGGTGTCAGAGGGGAATTATAGAGGAGACACAGGCGTTTCAATCTGCGTGATCAAGGCGAGGTAATGGCGCGGAATTAAGACGAATTGAACGCGCAGATTGATTTACAGAGAACGGCGACGCTGTCTGAGGAGGAACTAGTCGCGGTGAAGACGATGGCTAGAGAAGTGGGACCGGCGCGTCAGTGGGAAAAAGGGTGAGGAGGAGGTCCACCAGTCAGCTGCTTAACGGGTTCTTTCTACGGTGAAGAAAAACGGTTCGGGGGGGAGGAGTAAGAGGAGGTGGGGTCTGATGTCAGCGAGTGAGTGAGAGGGAGAAGTGGGTCCGGGCTGTCTGTGACCGAGTGGGTAAGAAACTGGGTGTGAAAAGATTTCTTCGGGCAGTGAAAGGCTGGGCTGGAGTTGGGCCTAGTGGGTTGGGCCTTTGCACTATTTTTTTCTGTCTAAGCCTTTTTCTTTTTTCTAAATCTATTATCTGTTTTCAATTTCAAACAATGTTTTCAAACAATCAAACAACACTCAAACAATTCAAACAATCACTCAACGTCACTTTGAATTTGGTTCTGTTTTTCAACATATTCCAAATCTCAAAACAAAATAATATTTTTATTTAATTTAGGATCCATTTAATAATTAAATAAAATGGATCTTTAGTTATTAGGGTTTGATTTATTTAATAAAATTTCCATTTGAAATCCAATTATTTTCAAAACCAAACCAGAAGGTTTAATTTGAAAAATAAAAGAATACTTGGAAACTTATTTAAATAAATAAATAAGTTTTGGTGTTTTAATTAAAATGGGAAAGCCTTTACTTAAATAAAATTGGATATTTAAATCCTTATTATTTTATTTAAATAATCCTTTACTCATTTTAATCAAAGCAAAACCTTTTAATAAAAGATTTCAAAGTAGTAATAAAATACTTGGTGTTCATTTAAAATGGGAAAAGCTTTTACTTAAATAAAATTGGATATTTAAATCCTTTATTTTATTTAAATAAACCTTTACTCACTTTATCAAAACAAAATATTTTATTTCAAAAGTTTGGCCAAAATTAATTTGGCTTATCTTTTCATTTGAAACCAAAGTCTTTTATTAAAAGATCTAAAACAGTGTTTCCAAAACAATTTATTTTCCTTTGATAAATGTTTATCTTTATAAATCCCTTTAGGATTAATGATCACCAATTGGTATGGCTTTTGGTAAGGGCTTTATTGGCTTTGGAAATTCAATTTCCTTATCTTATATTATTCACAAGATTTTGTCTATGGTTCCAAACTAAGTGAAACCAATCTCTAAGGTCTTTCTTGATCCTTTGTGATTATTTGTTGATCATATTTGGTATGGATCAAATCCATGGATTGGGAGATACTTTGGAAAATGATTTCCTTCCATTAGGGCTTAGGGTTTTGGATTACTTTCCAAATGTTCAAATTTCCAGATACATTCATTGAGGAATGCTTTTCCCTTGATTTGGATTTTTGTTGAATTCAAACTTTATCCAAAGTTTGTTCAGAATAGGATTTTAAGTCTCCTTTTAGAAACAAAAGTTTCTTTTCACCCTGATTTTCAACAAAAATTTATTTTGTTATTTTATTTTTCACATTACAAGATTTGGAAAATCTTGGGATGTGACATATTTTCATAAACCACATGGATCCACCAGTGTTATTACATGTGTGTTCTTTTCATAAACAACATGGATCCACTACTGTCATTACATGTGTGTTCTTTTTATAAACCACATCTAGAGTCATTGCATGTGTGTTCTTTTCATAAACCACATGGATCGACTAGAGTCATTGGATGTGTGTTCTTTTCATAAATCACATATGGATATAGTTGAGTCATTGCATGTGTGTTCTTCTCCTAAACCACCACTAGAATTCATTGCATTTGTGTTCTTTTCATAAACCATATGGATCCACCAGTGTCATTGTATGTGTGTTCTTTTCATAAACCACAACTAGAGTCATTGCATGTGTGTTCTTTTCATAAACCACATGGATCCACCACTGTCATTGCATGTGTGTTCTTTTCATAAACCACCAATAGAGTCATTGCATGTGTGTTCTTTTCATAAACCACATAGATCCACCACTGTCATTGCATGTGTGTTCTTTTCATAAACCACCACTAGAGTCATTGCATGTGTGTTCTTTTCATAAACCACATGGATCGACTAGAGTCATTGCATGTGTGTTCTTTTCATAAATCACATGGATCCACCAGTGTCATTCCATGTGTGTTCTTTTCATAAACAACATGGATCCACCAGTGTCATTGCATGTGTGTTCTTTTCATAAACCACATGGATCCACCAGTGTCATTACATATGTGTTCTTTTCATAAACAACATGGATCCACTAGTGTCATTACATGTGTGTTCTTTTCATAAACCACATCTAGAGTCATTGCATGTGTGTTCTTTTCATAAACCACATGGACCGACTAGAGTCATTGCATATGTGTTCTTTTCATAAATCACATATGGTTCTAGTAGAGTCATTGCATGTGTGTTCTTCTCCTAAACCACCACTAGAGTTAATTGCATTTGTGTTCTTTTCATAAACCACATGGATCCACCAGTGTCATTGCATCTGTGTTCTTTTCATAAACCACCACTAGATTCATTACATGTGTGTTCTTTTCATAAACCACATGGATCCACCAGTGTCATTGCATGTGTGTTATTTTCATAACCCACATGGATCCACATCTGTCATTTCATGTGTGTTCTTTTCATAAACCACATCTAGAGTCATTGCATGTGTGTTCTTTTCATAAACCACATGGATCGACTAGAGTCATTGGATGTGTGTTCTTTTCATAAATCACATATGGATATAGTTGAGTCATTGCATGTGTGTTCTTCTCCTAAACCACCACTAGAATTCATTGCATTTGTGTTCTTTTCATAAACCATATGGATCCACCAGTGTCATTGTATGTGTGTTCTTTTCATAAACCACCACTAGAGTCATTGCATGTGTGTTCTTTTCATAAACCACATGGATCCACCACTGTCATTGCATATGTGTTATTTTCATAAACCACCAATAGAGTCATTGCATGTGTGTTCTTTTCATAAACCACATGGATCCACCACTGTCATTTCATGTGTGTTCTTTTCATAAACCACCACTAGAGTCATTGCATGTGTGTTCTTTTCATAAACCACATGGATTGACTAGAGTCATTGCATGTGTGTTCTTTTCATAAATCACATGGATCCACCAGTGTCATTCCATGTGTGTTCTTTTCATAAACAACATGGATCCACCAGTGTCATTGCATGTGTGTTCTTTTCATAAACCACATGGATCCACCAGTGTCATTACATATGTGTTCTTTTCATAAACAACATGGATCCACTAGTGTCATTACATGTGTGTTCTTTTCATAAACCACATCTAGAGTCATTGCATGTGTGTTCTTTTCATAAACCACATGGACCGACTAGAGTCATTGCATATGTGTTCTTTTCATAAATCACATATGGATCTAGTAGAGTCATTGCATGTGTGTTCTTCTCCTAAACCACCACTAGAGTTAATTGCATTTGTGTTCTTTTCATAAACCACATGGATCCACCAGTGTCATTGCATCTGTGTTCTTTTCATAAACCACCACTAGAGTCATTACATGTGTGTTCTTTTCATAAACCACATGGGTCCACCAGTGTCATTGCATGTGTGTTATTTTCATAACCCACATGGATCCACCAGTGTTATTACATGTGTGTTCTTTTCATAAACAACATGGATCCACTACTGTCATTACATGTGTGTTCTTTTCATAAACCACATCTAGAGTCATTGCATGTGTGTTCTTTTCATAAACCAAATGGATCGACTAGAGTCATTGGATGTGTGTTCTTTTCATAAATCACATATGGATATAGTTGAGTCATTGCATGTGTGTTCTTCTCCTAAACCACCACTAGAATTCATTGCATTTGTGTTCTTTTCATAAACCATATGGATCCACCAGTGTCATTGTATGTGTGTTCTTTTCATAAACCACCACTAGAGTCATTGCATGTGTGTTCTTTTCATAAACCACATGGATCCACCACTGTCATTGCATGTGTGTTCTTTTCATAAACCACCAATAGAGTCACTGCATGTGTGTTCTTTTCATAAACCACATGGATCCACCACTGTCATTGCATGTGTGTTCTTTTCATAAACCACCACTAGAGTCATTGCATGTGTGTTCTTTTCATAAACCACATGGATCGACTAGAGTCATTGCATGTGTGTTCTTTTCATAAATCACATGGATCCACCAGTGTCATTCCATGTGTGTTCTTTTCATAAACAACATGGATCCACCAGTGTCATTGCATGTGTGTTCTTTTCATAAACCACATGGATCGACCAGTGTCATTACATATGTGTTCTTTTCATAAATAACATGGATCCACTAGTGTCATTACATGTGTGTTCTTTTCAGAAACCACATCTAGAGTCATTGCATGTGTGTTCTTTTCATAAACCACATGGATCGACTAGAGTCATTGCATGTGTGTTCTTTTCATAAATCACATATGGATCTAGTAGAGTCATTGCATGTGTGTTCTTATCCTAAACCACCACTAGAGTTCATTGCATTTGTGTTCTTTTCATAAACCACATGGATCCACCAGTGTCATTGCATGTGTGTTCTTTTCATAAACCACATGGATCCACCAGTGTCATTGCATGTGTGTTCTTTTAATAAACCACATGGATCCACCAGTGTCATTGCATGTATGTTCTTTTCATAAACCACCACTAGAGTCATTGCATGTGTGTTCTTTTCATAAACCACATGGACCCACCAATGTCATTACATGTGTGTTCTTTTCATAAACCACATGGATCCACTAGAGTTCATTGCATGTGTGTTCTTTTCATAAACCACATGGATCCACCACATTGGATGTGTGTTCTTTTCATAAACCACCACTAGAGTCATTGCATGTGGTCTTTTCATAAACCACATGGATCCACCACTATCATTGCATGTGTGTTCTTTTCATAAACCACCATTAGACTCATTACACATGTGTTCTTTTCATAAACTACATGGATCCACCAGTGTCATTGCATGTGTGTTCTTTTAATAAACCACACCTATATTTCGTTGCATGTGTGTTCTTTTCATAAACCACATGGACCCACCAGTATCATTGCATCTGTGTTCTTTTCATAAACCACCACTAGAGTCATTACATGTGTGTTCTTTTCATAAACCACATGGATCCACCAGTGTCATTGCATGTGTGTTCTTTTCATAAACCACATGGATCCACCAGTGTTATTACATGTGTGTTCTTTTCATAAACAACATGGATCCACTAGTGCCATTACATGTGTGTTGTTTTCATAAACCACATCTAGAGTCATTGCATGTGTGTTCTTTTCATAAACCACATGGATCGACTAGAGTCATTGGATGTGTGTTCTTTTCATAAATCACATATGGATATAGTTGAGTCATTGCTTGTGTGTTATTCTCCTAAACCACCACTAGCATTCATTGCATTTGTGTTCTTTTCATAAACCATATGGATCCACCAGTGTCATTGTATGTGTGTTCTTTTCATAAACCACCACTAGAGTCATTGCATGTGTGTTCTTTTCATAAACCACATGGATCCACCACTGTTATTGCATGTGTGTTCTTTTCATAAACCACCACTAGATTCATTGCATGTGTGTTCTTTTCATATACCACATGGATCCACCAGGGTCATTGCATGTGTGTTCTTTTCAAAAAGCACCACTAGATTCATTGCATGTGTGTTATTTTCATGAACCACATGAATACATCGGTGTCATTGCATGTGTGTTCTTTTCATAAACCACATATATATTTCATTGCATGTGTGTTCGTTTCATAAACCACATGGATCCACCAGTGTCATTGCATGTGTGTTCTTTTCATAAACCACATGGATCCACCAGTGTCATTGCATGTGTGTTCTTTTAATAAACCACATGGATCCACCAGTGTCATTGCATGTATGTTCTTTTAATAAACCACCACTAGAGTCATTGCATGTGTGTTCTTTTCATAAATAACATATGGATATAGTTGAGTCATTGCATGTGTGTTCTTCTCCTAAACCACCACTAGAATTCATTGCATTTGTGTTCTTTTCATAAACCATATGGATCCACCAGTGTCATTGTATGTGTGTTCTTTTCATAAACCACCACTAGAGTCATTGCATGTGTGTTCTTTTCATAAACCACATGGATCCACCACTGTCATTGCATGTGTGTTCTTTTCATAAACCACCACTAGAGTCATTGCATGTGTGTTCTTTTCATAAACCACATGGATCCACCAGGGTCATTGCATGTGTGTTCTTTTCATAAACCACCACTAGAGTCATTGCATGTGTGTTCTTTTAATAAACCACACCTATATTTCATTGCATGTGTGTTCTTTTTCATAAACCACATGGATCCACCAGTGTCATTGCATCTGTGTTCTTTTCATAAACCACCACTAGGGTCATTACATGTGTGTTCTTTTCATAAACCACATGGATCCACCAGTGTCATTGCATGTGTGTTATTTTCATAAACCACATGGATCCACCAGTGTCATTACATGTATATTCTTTTCATAAACAACATGGATCCACTAGTGTCATTACATGTGTGTTCTTTTCATAAAGAACATCTAGAGTCATTGCATGTGTTCTTTTCATAAACCACATGGATCGGCTAGAGTCATTGGATGTGTGTTCTTTTCATAAATCACATATGGATATAGTTGAGTCATTGAATGTGTGTTCTTCTCCTAAACCACCACTAGAATTCATTGCATTTGTGTTCTTTTCATAAACCACATGGATCCACAAGTGTCATTGCATGAGTGTTATTTTCATAAACCACCGCTAGAGTCATTACATGTGTGTTCTTTTCATAAACCACATGGATCCACCAGTATCATTGCATGTGTGTTCTTTTCATAAACCACATGGATCCACCAGTGTCATTACATATGTGTTCTTTTCATAAACAACATGGATCCACTAGTGTCATTACATGTGTGTTCTTTTCATAAACCACATCTAGAGTCATTGCATGTGTGTTCTTTTCATAAACCACATGGATCGACTAGAGTCATTGCATGTGTGTTCTTTTCATAAATCACATATGGATATAGTAGAGTCATTGCATGTGTGTTCTTATCCTAAACCACCACTAGAGTTCATTGCATTTGTGTTCTTTTCATAAACCACATGGATCCACCAGTGTCATTGCATGTGTGTTCTTTTCATAAACCAAATGGATCCACCAGTGTCATTGCATGTGTGTTCTTTTAATAAACCACATGGATCCACCAGTGTCATTGCATGTATGTTCTTTTCATAAACCACCACTAGAGTCATTGCATGTGTGTTCTTTTCATAAACCACATGGACCCACCAATGTCATTACATGTGTGTTCTTTTCATAAACCACATGGATCCACTAGAGTTCATTGCATGTGTGTTCTTTTCATAAACCACATGGATCCACCACATTGGATGTGTGTTCTTTTCATAAACCACCACTAGAGTGATTCCATGTGGTCTTTTCATAAACCACATGGATCCACCACTATCATTGCATGTGTGTTCTTTTCATAAACCACCATTAGACTTATTACACATGTGTTCTTTTCATAAACTACATGGATCCACCAGTGTCATTGCATGTGTGTTCTTTTAATAAACCACACCTATATTTCATTGCATGTGTGTTCTTTTCATAAACCACATGGATCCACCAGTATCGTTGCATCTGTGTTCTTTTCATAAACCACCACTAGAGTCATTACATGTGTGTTCTTTTCATAAACCACATGGATCCACTAGTGTCATTGCATGTGTGTTCTTTTCATAAACCACATGGATCCACCAGTGTTATTACATGTGTGTTCTTTTCATAAACAACATGGATCCACTAGTGCCATTACATGTGTGTTCTTTTCATAAACCACATCTTGAGTCATTGCATGTGTGTTCTTTTCATAAACCACATCTTGAGTCATTGCATGTGTGTTCTTTTCATAAACCACATGGATCGACTAGTCATTGGATGTGTGTTCTTTTCATAAATCACATATGGATATAGTTGAGTCATTGCATGTGTGTTATTCTCCTAAACCACCACTAGAATTCATTGCATTTGTGTTCTTTTCATAAACCATATGGATCCACCAGTGTCATTGTATGTGTGTTCTTTTCATAAACCACCACTAGAGTCATTGCATGTGTGTTCTTTTCATAAACCACATTGATCCACCACTGTTATTGCATGTGTGTTCTTTTCATAAACCACCACTAGATTCATTGCATGTGTGTTCTTTTCATATACCACATGGATCCACCAGGGTCATTGCATGTGTGTTCTTTTCAAAAACCACCACCAGAGTCATTGCATGTGTTTTATTTTCATGAACCACATGAATACATCGGTGTCATTGCATGTGTGTTCTTTTCATAAACCACATATATATTTCATTGCATGTGTGTTCTTTTCATAAACCACATGGATCCACCAGTGTCATTACATGTGTGTTCTTTTCATAAACCACATGGATCCACTAGTGTCATTGCATGTGTGTTCTTTTAATAAACCACATGGATCCACCAGTGTAATTGCATGTATGTTCTTTTCATAAACCACCACTAGAGTCATTGCATGTGTGTTCTTTTCATAAATCACATATGTATATAGTTGAGTCATTGCATGTGTGTTCTTCTCCTAAACCACCACTAGAATTCATTGCATTTGTGTTCTTTTCATAAACCATATGGATCCACCAGTGTCATTGTATGTGTGTTCTTTTCATAAACCACCAGTAGAGTCATTGCATGTGTGTTCTTTTCATAAACCACATGGATCCACCACTTTCATTGCATGTGTGTTCTTTTCATAAACCACCACTAGAGTCATTGCATGTGTGTTCTTTTCATAAACCACATGGATCCACCAAGGTCATTGCATGTGTGTTCTTTTCATAAACCACCACTAGAGTCATTGAATGTGTGTTATTTTTAGGAACCACATGGATACACCGGTTTCATTGCATGTGTGTTCTTTTAATAAACCACACCTATATTTCATTGCATGTGTGTTCTTTTCATAAACCACATGGATCCACCAGTGTCATTGCATCTGTGTTCTTTTCATAAACCACCACTAGAGTCATTACATGTGTGTTCTTTTCATAAACCACATGGATCCACTAGTGTCATTGCATGTGTGTTCTTTTCATAAACCACATGGATCCACCAGTGTTATTACATGTGTGTTCTTTTCATAAACAACATGGATCCACTAGTGCCATTACATGTGTGTTCTTTTCATAAACCACATCTTGAGTCATTGCATGTGTGTTCTTTTCATAAACCATATGGATCGACTAGAGTCATTGGATGTGTGTTCTTTTCATAAATCACATATGGATATAGTTGAGTCATTGCATGTGTGTTATTCTCCTAAACCACCACTAGAATTCATTGCATTTGTGTTCTTTTCATAAACCATATGGATCCACCAGTGTCATTGTATGTGTGTTCTTTTCATAAACCACCACTAGAGTCATTGCATGTGTGTTCTTTTCATAAACCACATTGATCCACCACTGTTATTGCATGTGTGTTCTTTTCATAAACCACCACTAGATTCATTGCATGTGTGTTCTTTTCATATACCACATGGATCCACCAGGGTCATTGCATGTGTGTTCTTTTCAAAAACCACCACCAGAGTCATTGCATGTGTTTTATTTTCATGAACCACATGAATACATCGGTGTCATTGCATGTGTGTTCTTTTCATAAACCACATATATATTTCATTGCATGTGTGTTCTTTTCATAAACCACATGGATCCACCAGTGTCATTACATGTGTGTTCTTTTCATAAACCACATGGATCCACTAGTGTCATTGCATGTGTGTTCTTTTAATAAACCACATGGATCCACCAGTGTAATTGCATGTATGTTCTTTTCATAAACCACCACTAGAGTCATTGCATGTGTGTTCTTTTCATAAATCACATATGTATATAGTTGAGTCATTGCATGTGTGTTCTTCTCCTAAACCACCACTAGAATTCATTGCATTTGTGTTCTTTTCATAAACCATATGGATCCACCAGTGTCATTGTATGTGTGTTCTTTTCATAAACCACCAGTAGAGTCATTGCATGTGTGTTCTTTTCATAAACCACATGGATCCACCACTTTCATTGCATGTGTGTTCTTTTCATAAACCACCACTAGAGTCATTGCATGTGTGTTCTTTTCATAAACCACATGGATCCACCAAGGTCATTGCATGTGTGTTCTTTTCATAAACCACCACTAGAGTCATTGCATGTGTGTTATTTTCATGAACCACATGGATACACCGGTTTCATTGCATGTGTGTTCTTTTAATAAACCACACCTATATTTCATTGCATGTGTGTTCTTTTCATAAACCACATGGATCCACCAGTGTCATTGCATCTGTGTTCTTTTCATAAACCACCACTAGGGTCATTACATGTGTGTTCTTTTCATAAACCACATGGATCCACCAGAGTCATTACATGTGTGTTCTTTTCATAAACCACATGGATCCACCAGTGTCATTGCATGTGTGTTCTTTTCATAAACCACATGGATCCACAAGTGTCATTACATATGTGTTCTTTTCATAAACAACATGGATCCACTAGTGTCATTACATGTGTGTTGTTTTCATAAACCACATCTAGAGGCATTGCATGTGTGTTCTTTTCATAAACCACATGGATACACCAGTGTTATTACATGTGTGTTCTTTTCATAAACAACATGGATCCACTAGTGCCATTACATGTGTGTTCTTTTCATAAACCACATCTAGAGTCATTGCATGTGTGTTCTTTTCATAAACCACATGGATCGACTAGAGTCATTGGATGTGTGTTCTTTTCATAAATCACATGGATCCACCAGTGTCACTGCATGTGTGTTCTTTTAATAAACCACATGGATCCACCAGTGTCATTGCATGTATGTTCTTTTCATAAACCACCACTAGAGTCATTGCATGTGTGTTCTTTTCATAAACCACATGGACCCACCAATGTCATTACATGTGTGTTCTTTTCATAAACCACATGGATCCACTAGAGTTCATTGCATGTGTGTTCTTTTCATAAACCACATGGATCCACCACATTGGATGTGTGTTCTTTTCATAAACCACCACTAGAGTCATTGCATGTGGTCTTTTCATAAACCACATGGATCCACCACTATCATTGCATGTGTGTTCTTTTCATAAACCACCATTAGACTCACTACACATGTGTTCTTTTCATAAACTACATGGATCCACCGGTGTCATTGCATGTGTGTTCTTTTAATAAACCACACCTATATTTCATTGCATGTGTGTTCTTTTCATAAACCACATGGATCCACCAGTATCATTGCATCTGTGTTCTTTTCATAAACCACCACTAGAGTCATTACATGTGTGTTCTTTTCATAAACCACATGGATCCACCAGTGTCATTGCATGTGTGTTATTTTCATAAACCACATGGATCCACCAGTGTTATTACATGTGTGTTCTTTTCATAAACAACATGGATCCACTAGTGCCATTACATGTGTGTTCTTTTCATAAACCACATCTAGAGTCATTGCATGTGTGTTCTTTCCATAAACCACATGGATCGACTAGAGTCATTGGATGTGTGTTCTTTTCATAAATCACATATGGATATAGTTGAGTCATTGCATGTGTGTTATTCTCCTAAACCACCACTAGAATTCATTGCATTTGTGTTCTTTTAATAAACCATATGGATCCACCACTAGAGTCATTGGATTTGTGTTCTTTTCATAAACCACCACTAGAGTCATTGCATGTGTGTTCTTTTCATAAACCACATGGATCCACCACTGTCACTGCATGTGTGTTCTTTTCATAAACCACCACTAGAGTCATTGCATGTGTGTTCTTTTCATAAACCACATGGATCCACCAGGGTCATTGCATGTGTGTTCTTTTCATAAACCACCACTAGGGTCATTGCATGTGTGTTATTTTCATGAACCACATGGATACACCGGTTTCATTGCATGTGTGTTCTTTTCATAAACCACATCTATATTTCATTGATGTGTGTTCTTTTCATAAACCACATTGATCCACCAGTGTCATTGCATGAGTGTTATTTTCATAAACCACCACTAGAGTCATTACATGTGTGTTCTTTTCATAAACCACATGGATCCACCAGTGTCATTGCATGTGTGTTCTTTTCATAAACCACATGGATCCACCAGTGTCATTACATATGTGTTCTTTTCATAAACAACATGGATCCACTAGTGTCATTACATGTGTGTTCTTTTCATAAACCACATCTAGAGTCATTGCATGTGTGTTCTTTTCATAAACCACATGGATCGACTAGAGTCATTGCATGTGTGTTCTTTTCATAAATCACATATGGATCTACTAGAGTCATTGCATGTGTGTTCTTCTCCTAAACCACCACTAGAGTTCATTGCATTTATGTTCTTTTCATAAACCACATGGATCCACCAGTGTCATTGCATGTGTGTTCTTTTCATAAACCACATGGATCCACCAGTGTCATTGCATGTGTGTTCTTTTAATAAACCACATGGATCCACCAGTGTCATTGCATGTATGTTCTTTTCATAAACCACCACTAGAGTCATTGCATGTGTGTTCTTTTCATAAACCACATGGACCCACCAATGTCATTACATGTGTGTTCTTTTCGTAAACCACATGGATCCACTAGAGTTCATTGCATGTGTGTTCTTTTCATAAACCACATGGATCCACCACATTGGATGTGTGTTCATTTCATAAACCACCACTAGAGTCATTGCATGTGGTCTTTTCATAAACCACATGGATCCACCACTATCATTGCATGTGTGTTCTTTTCATAAACCACCATTAGACTCATTACACATGTGTTCTTTTCATAAACTACATGGATCCACCAGTGTCATTGCAGGTGTGTTCTTTTAATAAACCACACCTATATTTCATTGCATGTGTGTTCTTTTCATAAACCACATGGATCCACCAGTATCATTGCATCTGTGTTCTTTTCATAAACCACCACTAGAGTCATTACATGTGTGTTCTTTTCATAAACCACATGGATCCACTAGTGTCATTGCATGTGTGTTCTTTTCATAAACCACATGGATCCACCAGTGTCATTACATATGTGTTCTTTTCATAAACAACATGGATCCACTAGTGTCATTACATGTGTGTTCTTTTCATAAACCACATCTAGAGTCATTGCATGTGTGTTCTTTTCATAAACCACATGGATCGACTAGAGTCATTGCATGTGTGTTCTTTTCATAAATCACATATGGATCTAGTAGAGTCATTGCATGTGTGTTCTTCTCCTAAACCACCACTAGAGTTCATTGCATTTCTGTTCTTTTCATAAACCACATGGATCCACCAGTGTCATTGCATGTGTGTTCTTTTCATAAACCACATGGATCCACCAGTGTCATTGCATGTGTGTTCTTTTAATAAACCACATGGATCCACCAGTGTCATTGCATGTATGTTCTTTTCATAAACCACCACTAGACTCATTCATGTGTGTTCTTTCGATAAACCACACGGACCCACCAATGTCATTACATGTGTGTTCTTTTCATAAACCACATGGATCCACTAGAGTTCATTGCATGTGTGTTCTTTTCATAAACCACATGGATCCACCACATTGGATGTGTGTTCTTTTCGTAAACCACCACTAGAGTCATTGCATGTGGTCTTTTCATAAACCACATGGATCCACCACTATCATTGCATGTGTGTTCTTTTCATAAACCACCATTAGACTCATTACACATGTGTTCTTTTCATAAACTACATGGATCCACCAGTGTCATTGCAGGTGTGTTCTTTTAATAAACCACACCTATATTTCATTGCATGTGTGTTCTTTTCATAAACCACATGGATCCACCAGTATCATTGCATCTGTGTTCTTTTCATAAACCACCACTAGAGTCACTACATGTGTGTTCTTTTCATAAACCACATGGATCCACCAGTGTCATGGCATGTGTGTTCTTTTCATAAACCACATGGATCCACCAGTGTTATTACATGTGTGTTCTTTTCATAAACAACATGGATCCACTAGTGCCATTACATGTGTGTTCTTTTCATAAACCACATCTAGAGTCATTGCATGTGTGTTCTTTTCATAAACCACATGGATCGACTAGAGTCATTGGATGTGTGTTCTTTTCATAAATCACATATGGATATAGTTGAGTCATTGCATGTGTGTTATTCTCCTAAACCACCACTAGAATTCATTGCATTTGTGTTCTTTTCATAAACCATATGGATCCACCAGTGTCATTGTATGTGTGTTCTTTTCATAAACCACCACTAGAGTCATTGCATGTGTGTTCTTTTCATAAACCACATGGATCCACCACTGTTATTGCATGTGTGTTCTTTTCATAAACCACCACTAGATTCATTGCATGTGTGTTCTTTTCATATACCACATGGATCCACCAGGGTCATTGCATGTGTGTTCTTTTCAAAAACCACCACCAGAGTCATTGCATGTGTGTTATTTTCATGAACCACATGAATACATCGGTGTCATTGCATGTGTGTTCTTTTCATAAACCACATATATATTTCATTGCATGTGTGTTCTTTTCAAAAACCACATGGATCCACCAGTGTCATTGCATGTGTGTTCTTTTAATAAACCACATGGATCCACCAGTGTCATTGCATGTATGTTCTTTTCATAAACCACCACTAGAGTCATTCTATGTGTGTTCTTTTCATAAACCACATGGACCCACCAATGTCATTACATGTGTGTTCTTTTCATAAACCACATGGATCCACCAGGGTTATTGCATGTGAGTTCTGTTCATAAACCACCACTAGAGTCATTTCATGTGTGTTATTTTCATGAACCACATGGATACACCAGTGTCATTGCATGTGTGTTATTTTCATAAACCACCAATAGAGTCATTGCATGTGTGTTCTTTTCATAAACCACATGGATCCACCACTGTCATTGCATGTGTGTTCTTTTCATAAACCACACCTAGAGTCATTGCATGTGTGTTCTTTTCATAAACCACATGGATCGACTAGAGTCATTGCATGTGTGTTCTTTTCATAAATCACATATGGATCTAGTAGAGTCACTGCATTTGTGTTCTTTTCATAAACCATATGGATCCACCAGTGTCATTGTATGTGTGTTCTTTTCATAAACCACCACTAGAGTCATTGCATGTGTGTTCTTTTCATAAACCACATGGATCCACCACTGTCATTGCATGTGTGTTCTTTTCATAAACCACAACTAGAGTCATTGCATGTGTGTTCTTTTCATAAACCACATGGATCCACCAGGGTCATTGCATGTGTGTTCTTTTCATAAACCACCACTAGAGTCATTGCATGTGTGTTATTTTCATGAACCACATGGATACACCGGTTTCATTACATGTGTGTTCTTTTCAAAACCACATCTATATTTCATTGATGTGTGTTCTTTTCATAAACCACATGGATCCACCAGTGTCATTGCATGAGTGTTATTTTCATAAACCACCACTAGAGTCATTACATGTGTGTTCTTTTCATAAACCACATGGATCCACCAGTGTCATTGCATGTGTGTTCTTTTCATAAACCACATGGATCCACCAGTGTCATTACATATGTGTTCTTTTCATAAACAACATGGATCCACTAGTGTCATTACATGTGTGTTGTTTTCATAAACCACATCTAGAGGCATTGCATGTGTGTTCTTTTCATAAACCACATGGATACACCAGTGTTATTACATGTGTGTTCTTTTCATAAACAACATGGATCCACTAGTGCCATTACATGTGTGTTCTTTTCATAAACCACATCTAGAGTCATTGCATGTGTGTTCTTTTCATAAACCACATGGATCGACTAGAGTCATTGGATGTGTGTTCTTTTCATAAATCACATGGATCCACCAGTGTCACTGCATGTGTGTTCTTTTAATAAACCACATGGATCCACCAGTGTCATTGCATGTATGTTCTTTTCATAAACCACCACTAGAGTCATTGCATGTGTGTTCTCTTCATAAACCACATGGACCCACCAATGTCATTACATGTGTGTTCTTTTCATAAACCACATGGATCCACTAGAGTTCATTGCATGTGTGTTCTTTTCATAAACCACATGGATCCACCACATTGGATGTGTGTTCTTTTCATAAACCACCACTAGAGTCATTGCATGTGGTCTTTTCATAAACCACATGGATCCACCACTATCATTGCATGTGTGTTCTTTTCATAAACCACCATTAGACTCACTACACATGTGTTCTTTTCATAAACTACATGGATCCACCGGTGTCATTGCATGTGTGTTCTTTTAATAAACCACACCTATATTTCATTGCATGTGTGTTCTTTTCATAAACCACATGGATCCACCAGTATCATTGCATCTGTGTTCTTTTCATAAACCACCACTAGAGTCATTACATGTATGTTCTTTTCATAAACCACATGGATCCACCAGTGTCATTGCATGTGTGTTATTTTCATAAACCACATGGATCCACCAGTGTTATTACATGTGTGTTCTTTTCATAAACAACATGGATCCACTAGTGCCATTACATGTGTGTTCTTTTCATAAACCACATCTAGAGTCATTGCATGTGTGTTCTTTCCATAAACCACATGGATCGACTAGAGTCATTGGATGTGTGTTCTTTTCATAAATCACATATGGATATAGTTGAGTCATTGCATGTGTGTTATTCTCCTAAACCACCACTAGAATTCATTGCATTTGTGTTCTTTTCATAAACCATATGGATCCACCAGTGTCATTGTATGTGTGTTCTTTTCATAAACCACCACTAGAGTCATTGCATGTGTGTTCTTTTCATAAACCACATGGATCCACCACTGTCACTGCATGTGTGTTCTTTTCATAAACCACCACTAGAGTCATTGCATGTGTGTTCTTTTCATAAACCACATGGATCCACCAGGGTCATTGCATGTGTGTTCTTTTCATAAACCACCACTAGAGTCATTGCATGTGTGTTATTTTCATGAACCACATGGATACACCGGTTTCATTGCATGTGTGTTCTTTTCATAAACCACATCTATATTTCATTGATGTGTGTTCTTTTCATAAACCACATTGATCCACCAGTGTCATTGCATGAGTGTTATTTTCATAAACCACCACTAGAATCATTACATGTGTGTTCTTTTCATAAACCACATGGATCCACCAGTGTCATTGCATGTGTGTTCTTTTCATAAACCACATGGATCCACCAGTGTCATTACATATGTGTTCTTTTCATAAACAACATGGATCCACTAGTGTCATTACATGTGTGTTCTTTTCATAAACCACATCTAGAGTCATTGCATGTGTGTTCTTTTCATAAACCACATGGATCGACTAGAGTCATTGCATGTGTGTTCTTTTCATAAATCACATATGGATCTAGTAGAGTCATTGCATGTGTGTTCTTCTCCTAAACCACCACTAGAGTTCATTGCATTTATGTTCTTTTCATAAACCACATGGATCCACCAGTGTCATTGCATGTGTGTTCTTTTCATAAACCACATGGATCCACCAGTGTCATTGCATGTGTGTTCTTTTAATAAACCACATGGATCCACCAGTGTCATTGCATGTATGTTCTTTTCATAAACCACCACTAGAGTCATTGCATGTGTGTTCTTTTCATAAACCACATGGACCCACCAATGTCATTACATGTGTGTTCTTTTCGTAAACCACATGGATCCACTAGAGTTCATTGCATGTGTGTTCTTTTCATAAACCACATGGATCCACCACATTGGATGTGTGTTATTTTCATAAACCACCACTAGAGTCATTGCATGTGGTCTTTTCATAAACCACATGGATCCACCACTATCATTGCATGTGTGTTCTTTTCATAAACCACCATTAGACTCATTACACATGTGTTCTTTTCATAAACTACATGGATCCACCAGTGTCATTGCAGGTGTGTTCTTTTAATAAACCACACCTATATTTCATTGCATGTGTGTTCTTTTCATAAACCACATGGATCCACCAGTATCATTGCATCTGTGTTCTTTTCATAAACCACCACTAGAGTCATTACATGTGTGTTCTTTTCATAAACCACATGGATCCACTAGTGTCATTGCATGTGTGTTCTTTTCATAAACCACATGGATCCACCAGTGTCATTACATATGTGTTCTTTTCATAAACAACATGGATCCACTAGTGTCATTACATGTGTGTTCTTTTCATAAACCACATCTAGAGTCATTGCATGTGTGTTCTTTTCATAAACCACATGGATCGACTAGAGTCATTGCATGTGTGTTCTTTTCATAAATCACATATGGATCTAGTAGAGTCATTGCATGTGTGTTCTTCTCCTAAACCACCACTAGAGTTCATTGCATTTCTGTTCTTTTCATAAACCACATGGATCCACCAGTGTCATTGCATGTGTGTTCTTTTCATAAACCACATGGATCCACCAGTGTCATTGCATGGGTGTTCTTTTAATAAACCACATGGATCCACCAGTGTCATTGCATGTATGTTCTTTTCATAAACCACCACTAGACTCATTCATGTGTGTTCTTTCGATAAACCACACGGACCCACCAATGTCATTACATGTGTGTTCTTTTCATAAACCACATGGATCCACTAGAGTTCATTGCATGTGTGTTCTTTTCATAAACCACATGGATCCACCACATTGGATGTGTGTTCTTTTCGTAAACCACCACTAGAGTCATTGCATGTGGTCTTTTCATAAACCACATGGATCCACCACTATCATTGCATGTGTGTTCTTTTCATAAACCACCATTAGACTCATTACACATGTGTTCTTTTCATAAACTACATGGATCCACCAGTGTCATTGCAGGTGTGTTCTTTTAATAAACCACACCTATATTTCATTGCATGTGTGTTCTTTTCATAAACCACATGGATCCACCAGTATCATTGCATCTGTGTTCTTTTCATAAACCACCACTAGAGTCATTACATGTGTGTTCTTTTCATAAACCACATGGATCCACTAGTGTCATTGCATGTGTGTTCTTTTCGTAAACCACATGGATCCACCAGTGTTATTACATGTGTGTTCTTTTCATAAACAACATGGATCCACTAGTGCCATTACATGTGTGTTCTTTTCATAAACCACATCTAGAGTCATTGCATGTGTGTTCTTTTCATAAACCACATGGATCGACTAGAGTCATTGGATGTGTGTTCTTTTCATAAATCACATATGGATATAGTTGAGTCATTGCATGTGTGTTATTCTCCTAAACCACCACTAGAATTCATTGCATTTGTGTTCTTTTCATAAACCATATGGATCCACCAGTGTCATTGTATGTGTGTTCTTTTCATAAACCACCACTAGAGTCATTGCATGTGTGTTCTTTTCATAAACCACATGGAACCACCACTGTTATTGCATGTGTGTTCTTTTCATAAACCACCACTAGATTCATTGCATGTGTGTTCTTTTCATATACCACATGGATCCACCAGGGTCATTGCATGTGTGTTCTTTTCAAAAACCACCACTAGAGTCATTGCATGTGTGTTATTTTCATGAACCACATGAATACATCGGTGTCATTGCATGTGTGTTCTTTTCATAAACCACATATATATTTCATTGCATGTGTGTTCTTTTCAAAAACCACATGGATCCACCAGTGTCATTGCATGTGTGTTCTTTTCATAAACCACATGGATCCACCAGTGTCACTGCATGTGTGTTCTTTGAATAAACCACATGGATCCACCAGTGTCATTGCATGTATGTTCTTTTCATAAACCACCACTAGAGTCATTCTATGTGTGTTCTTTTCATAAACCACATGGACCCACCAATGTCATTACATGTGTGTTCTTTTCATAAACCACATGGATCCACTAGAATTCATTGCATGTGTGCTCTTTTCATAAACCACATGGATCCACCACATTGGATGTGTGTTCTTTTCATAAACCACCACTAGAGTCATTGCATGTGGTCTTTTCATAAACCACATGGATCCACCACTATCATTGCATGTGTGTTCGTTTCATAAACCACCATTAGACTCACTACACATGTGTTCTTTTCATAAACTACATGGGTCCACCAGTGTCATTGCATGTGTGTTCTTTTAATAAACCACACCTATATTTCATTGCATGTGTGTTCTTTTCATAAACCACATGGATCCACCAGTATCATTGCATCTGTGTTCTTTTCATAAACCACCACTAGAGTCATTACATGTGTGTTCTTTTCATAAACCACATGGATCCACCAGTGTCATTGCATGTGTGTTCTTTTCATAAACCACATGGATCCACCAGTGTTATTACATGTGTGTTCTTTTCATAAACAACATGGATCCACTAGTGCCATTACATGTGTGTTCTTTTCATAAACCACATCTAGAGTCATTGCACATGTGTTCTTTTCATAAACTACATGGATCCACCAGTGTCATTGCATGTGTGTTCTTTTAATAAACCACACCTATATTTCATTGCATGTGTGTTCTTTTCATAAACCACATGGATCCACCAGTCTCATTGCATGTGTGTTCTTTTCATAAACCACATATATATTTCATTGCATGTGTGTTCTTTTCATAAACCACATGGATCCACCAGTGTCATTGCATGTGTGTTCTTTTCATAAAACACATGGATCCACCAGTGTCATTGCATGTGTGTTCTTTTAATAAACCACATGGATCCACCAGTGTCATTGCATGTATGTTCTTTTCATAAACCACCACTAGAGTCATTGCATGTGTGTTCTTTTCATAAACCACATGGAGCCACCAATGTCATTACATGTGTGTTCTTTTCATAAACCACATGGATTCACTAGAGTTCATTGCATGTGTGTTCTTTTGATCAACCACATGGATCCACCACATTTGATGTGTGTTCTTTTCATAAACCACCACTAGAGTGATTGCATGTGGTCTTTTCATAAACCACATGGATCCACCACTATCATTGCATGTGTGTTCTTTTCATAAACCACCATTAGACTCATTACACATGTGTTCTTTTCATAAACTACATGGATCCACCAGTGTCATTGCATGTATGTTCTTTTAATAAACCACACCTATATTTCATTGCATGTGTGTTCTTTTCATAAACCACATGGATCCACCAGTATCATTGCATCTGTGTTCTTTTCATAAACCACCACTAGAGTCATTACATGTGTGTTCTTTTCATAAACCACATGGATCCACCAGTGTCATTGCATGTGTGTTCTTTTCATAAACCACATGGATCGACTAGAGTCATTGGATGTGTGTTCTTTTCATAAATCACATATGGATATAGTTGAGTCATTGCATGTGTGTTATTCTCCTAAACCACCACTAGAATTCATTGCATTTGTGTTCTTTTCATAAACCATATGGATCCACCAGTGTCATTGTATGTGTGTTCTTTTCATAAACCACCACTAGAGTCATTGCATGTGTGTTCTTTTCATAAACCACATGTATCCACCACTGTTATTGCATGTGTGTTCTTTTCATAAACCACTACTAGATTCATTGCATGTGTGTTATTTTCATATACCACATGGATCCACCAGGGTCATTGCATGTGTGTTCTTTTCAAAAACCACCACTAGAGTCATTGCATGTGTGTTATTTTCATGAACCACATGAATACATCGGTGTCATTGCATGTGTGTTCTTTTCATAAACCACATATATATTTCATTGCATGTGTGTTATTTTCATAAACCACATGGATCCACCAGTGTCATTGCATGTGTGTTCTTTTCATAAACCACATGGATCCACCAGTGTCACTGCATGTGTGTTCTTTTCATAAACCACATGGATCCACCAGTGTCACTGCATGTGTGTTCTTTTAATAAACCACATGGATCCACCAGTGTCATTGCATGTATGTTCTTTTCATAAACCACTACTAGAGTCATTGCATGTGTGTTCTTTTCATAAACCACATGGATCCACCACATTGGATGTGTGTTCTTTTCATAAACCACCACTAGAGTCATTGCATGTGTGTTCTTTTCATAAACCACATGGATCCACCAGTGTCACTGCATGTGTGTTCTTTTCATAAACCACATGGATCCACCAGTGTCACTGCATGTGTGTTCTTTTAATAAACCACATGGATCGACCAGTGTCATTGCATGTATGTTCTTTTCATAAACCACCACTAGAGTCATTGCATGTGTGTTCTTTTCATAAACCACATGGAGCCACCAATGTCATTACATGTGTGTTCTTTTCATAAACCACATGGATTCACTAGAGTCATTGCATGTGTGTTATTTTCATATACCACATGGATCCACCAGGGTCATTGCATGTGTGTTCTTTTCAAAAACCACCACTAGAGTCATTGCATGTGTGTTATTTTCATGAACCACATGAATACATCGGTGTCATTGCATGTGTGTTCTTTTCATAAACCACATATATATTTCATTGCATGTGTGTTATTTTCATAAACCACATGGATCCACCAGTGTCATTGCATGTGTGTTCTTTTCATAAACCACATGGATCCACCAGTGTCACTGCATGTGTGTTCTTTTCATAAACCACATGGATCCACCAGTGTCACTGCATGTGTGTTCTTTTAATAAACCACATGGATCCACCAGTGTCATTGCATGTATGTTCTTTTCATAAACCACCACTAGAGTCATTGCATGTGTGTTCTTTTCATAAACCACATGGATCCACCACATTGGATGTGTGTTCTTTTCATAAACCACCACTAGAGTCATTGCATGTGTGTTCTTTTCATAAACCACATGGATCCACCAGTGTCACTGCATGTGTGTTCTTTTCATAAACCACATGGATCCACCAGTGTCACTGCATGTGTGTTCTTTTAATAAACCACATGGATCGACCAGTGTCATTGCATGTATGTTCTTTTCATAAACCACCACTAGAGTCATTGCATGTGTGTTCTTTTCATAAACCACATGGAGCCACCAATGTCATTACATGTGTGTTCTTTTCATAAACCACATGGATTCACTAGAGTTCATTGCATGTGTGTTCTTTTGATAAACCACATGGATCCACCACATTTGATGTGTGTTCTTTTCATAAACCACCACTAGAGTCATTGCATGTGGTCTTTTCATAAACCACATGGATCCACCACTATCATTGCATGTGTGTTCTTTTCATAAACCACCATTAGACTCATTACACATGTGTTCTTTTCATAAACTACATGGATCCACCAGTGTCATTGCATGTATGTTCTTTTAATAAACCACACCTATATTTCATTGCATGTGTGTTCTTTTCATAAACCACATGGATCCACCAGTATCATTGCATCTGTGTTCTTTTCATAAACCACCACTAGAGTCATTACATGTGTGTTCTTTTCATAAACCACATGGATCCACCAGTGTCATTGCATGTGTGTTCTTTTCATAAACCACATGGATCCACCAGTGTTATTACATGTGTGTTCTTTTCATAAACAACATGGATCCACTAGTGCCATTACATGTGTGTTCTTTCCATAAACCACATCTAGAGTCATTGCATGTGTGTTCTTTTCATAAACCACATGGATCGACTAGAGTCATTGGATGTGTGTTCTTTTCATAAATCACATATGGATATAGTTGAGTCATTGCATGTGTGTTATTCTCCTAAACCACCACTAGAATTCATTGCATTTGTGTTCTTTTCATAAACCATATGGATCCACCAGTGTCATTGTATGTGTGTTCTTTTCATAAACCACCACTAGAGTCATTGCATGTGTGTTCTTTTCATAAACCACATGGATCCACCACTGTTATTGCATGTGTGTTCTTTTCATAAACCACTACTAGATTCATTGCATCTATGTTCTTTTCATATACCACATGGATCCACCAGGGTCATTGCATGTGTGTTCTTTTCAAAAACCACCACTAGAGTCATTGCATGTGTGTTATTTTCATGAAGCACATGAATACATCGGTGTCATTGCATGTGTGTTCTTTTCATAAACCACATATATATTTCATTGCATGTGTGTTATTTTCATAAACCACATGGATCCACCAGTGTCATTGCATGTGTGTTCTTTTCATAAACCAAATGGATCCACCAGTGTCATTGCATGTATGTTCTTTTCATAAACCACCACTAGAGTCATTGCATGTGTGTTCTTTTCATAAACCACATGGATCCACCACATTGGATGTGTGTTCTTTTCATAAACCACCACTAGAGTCATTGCATGTGTGTTCTTTTCATAAACCACATGGATCCACCAGTGTCACTGCATGTGTGTTCTTTTCATAAACCACATGGATCCACCAGTGTCACTGCATGTGTGTTCTTTTAATAAACCACATGGATCGACCAGTGTCATTGCATGTATGTTCTTTTCATAAACCACCACTAGAGTCATTGCATGTGTGTTCTTTTCATAAACCACATGGAGCCACCAATGTCATTACATGTGTGTTCTTTTCATAAACCACATGGATTCACTAGAGTTCATTGCATGTGTGTTCTTTTGATAAACCACATGGATCCACCACATTTGATGTGTGTTCTTTTCATAAACCACCACTAGAGTCATTGCATGTGGTCTTTTCATAAACCACATGGATCCACCACTATCATTGCATGTGTGTTCTTTTCATAAACCACCATTAGACTCATTACACATGTGTTCTTTTCATAAACTACATGGATCCACCAGTGTCATTGCATGTATGTTCTTTTAATAAACCACACCTATATTTCATTGCATGTGTGTTCTTTTCATAAACCACATGGATCCACCAGTATCATTGCATCTGTGTTCTTTTCATAAACCACCACTAGAGTCATTACATGTGTGTTCTTTTCATAAACCACATGGATCCACCAGTGTCATTGCATGTGTGTTCTTTTCATAAACCACATGGATCCACCAGTGTTATTACATGTGTGTTCTTTTCATAAACAACATGGATCCACTAGTGCCATTACATGTGTGTTATTTCCATAAACCACATCTAGAGTCATTGCATGTGTGTTCTTTTCATAAACCACATGGATCGACTAGAGTCATTGGATGTGTGTTCTTTTCATAAATCACATATGGATATAGTTGAGTCATTGCATGTGTGTTATTCTCCTAAACCACCACTAGAATTCATTGCATTTGTGTTCTTTTCATAAACCATATGGATCCACCAGTGTCATTGTATGTGTGTTCTTTTCATAAACCACCACTAGAGTCATTGCATGTGTGTTCTTTTCATAAACCACATGGATCCACCACTGTTATTGCATGTGTGTTCTTTTCATAAACCACTACTAGATTCATTGCATGTGTGTTCTTTTCATATACCACATGGATCCACTAGGGTCATTGCATGTGTGTTCTTTTCAAAAACCACCACTAGAGTCATTGCATGTGTGTTATTTTCATGAACCACATGAATACATCGGTGTCATTGCATGTGTGTTCTTTTCATAAACCACATATATATTTCATTGCATGTGTGTTATTTTCATAAACCACATGGATCCACCAGTGTCATTGCATGTGTGTTCTTTTCATAAACCACATGGATCCACCAGTGTCATTGCATGTATGTTCTTTTCATAAACCACCACTAGAGTCATTGCATGTGTGTTCTTTTCATAAACCACATGGATCCACCACATTGGATGTGTGTTCTTTTCATAAACCACCACTAGAGTCATTGCATGTGTGTTCTTTTCATAAACCACATGGATCCACCAGTGTCACTGCATGTGTGTTCTTTTCATAAACCACATGGATCCACCAGTGTCACTACATGTGTGTTCTTTTAATAAACCACATGGATCGACCAGTGTCATTGCATGTATGTTCTTTTCATAAACCACCACTAGAGTCATTGCATGTGTGTTCTTTTCATAAACCACATGGAGCCACCAATGTCATTACATGTGTGTTCTTTTCATAAACCACATGGATTCACTAGAGTTCATTGCATGTGTGTTCTTTTGATAAACCACATGGATCCACCACATTTGATGTGTGTTCTTTTCATAAACCACCACTAGATTCATTGCATGTGTGTTCTTTTCATATACCACATGGATCCACCAGGGTCATTGCATGTGTGTTCTTTTCAAAAACCACCACTAGAGTCATTGCATGTGTGTTATTTTCATGAACCACATGAATACATCGGTGTCATTGCATGTGTGTTCTTTTCATAAACCACATATATATTTCATTGCATGTGTGTTCTTTTCAAAAACCACATGGATCCACCAGTGTCATTGCATGTGTGTTCTTTTCATAAACCACATGGATCCACCAGTGTCACTGCATGTGTGTTCTTTGAATAAACCACATGGATCCACCAGTGTCATTGCATGTATGTTCTTTTCATAAACCACCACTAGAGTCATTCTATGTGTGTTCTTTTCATAAACCACATGGACCCACCAATGTCATTACATGTGTGTTCTTTTCATAAACCACATGGATCCACTAGAATTCATTGCATGTGTGCTCTTTTCATAAACCACATGGATCCACCACATTGGATGTGTGTTCTTTTCATAAACCACCACTAGAGTCATTGCATGTGGTCTTTTCATAAACCACATGGATCCACCACTATCATTGCATGTGTGTTCGTTTCATAAACCACCATTAGACTCACTACACATGTGTTCTTTTCATAAACTACATGGGTCCACCAGTGTCATTGCATGTGTGTTCTTTTAATAAACCACACCTATATTTCATTGCATGTGTGTTCTTTTCATAAACCACATGGATCCACCAGTATCATTGCATCTGTGTTCTTTTCATAAACCACCACTAGAGTCATTACATGTGTGTTCTTTTCATAAACCACATGGATCCACCAGTGTCATTGCATGTGTGTTCTTTTCATAAACCACATGGATCCACCAGTGTTATTACATGTGTGTTCTTTTCATAAACAACATGGATCCACTAGTGCCATTACATGTGTGTTCTTTTCATAAACCACATCTAGAGTCATTGCACATGTGTTCTTTTCATAAACTACATGGATCCACCAGTGTCATTGCATGTGTGTTCTTTTAATAAACCACACCTATATTTCATTGCATGTGTGTTCTTTTCATAAACCACATGGATCCACCAGTCTCATTGCATGTGTGTTCTTTTCATAAACCACATATATATTTCATTGCATGTGTGTTCTTTTCATAAACCACATGGATCCACCAGTGTCATTGCATGTGTGTTCTTTTCATAAACCACATGGATCCACCAGTGTCATTGCATGTGTGTTCTTTTAATAAACCACATGGATCCACCAGTGTCATTGCATGTATGTTCTTTTCATAAACCACCACTAGAGTCATTGCATGTGTGTTCTTTTCATAAACCACATGGAGCCACCAATGTCATTACATGTGTGTTCTTTTCATAAACCACATGGATTCACTAGAGTTCATTGCATGTGTGTTCTTTTGATCAACCACATGGATCCACCACATTTGATGTGTGTTCTTTTCATAAACCACCACTAGAGTGATTGCATGTGGTCTTTTCATAAACCACATGGATCCACCACTATCATTGCATGTGTGTTCTTTTCATAAACCACCATTAGACTCATTACACATGTGTTCTTTTCATAAACTACATGGATCCACCAGTGTCATTGCATGTATGTTCTTTTAATAAACCACACCTATATTTCATTGCATGTGTGTTCTTTTCATAAACCACATGGATCCACCAGTATCATTGCATCTGTGTTCTTTTCATAAACCACCACTAGAGTCATTACATGTGTGTTCTTTTCATAAACCACATGGATCCACCAGTGTCATTGCATGTGTGTTCTTTTCATAAACCACATGGATTGACTAGAGTCATTGGATGTGTGTTCTTTTCATAAATCACATATGGATATAGTTGAGTCATTGCATGTGTGTTATTCTCCTAAACCACCACTAGAATTCATTGCATTTGTGTTCTTTTCATAAACCATATGGATCCACCAGTGTCATTGTATGTGTGTTCTTTTCATAAACCACCACTAGAGTCATTGCATGTGTGTTCTTTTCATAAACCACATGTATCCACCACTTTTATTGCATGTGTGTTCTTTTCATAAACCACTACTAGATTCATTGCATGTGTGTTATTTTCATATACCACATGGATCCACCAGGGTCATTGCATGTGTGTTCTTTTCAAAAACCACCACTAGAGTCATTGCATGTGTGTTATTTTCATGAACCACATGAATACATCGGTGTCATTGCATGTGTGTTCTTTTCATAAACCACATATATATTTCATTGCATGTGTGTTATTTTCATAAACCACATGGATCCACCAGTGTCATTGCATGTGTGTTCTTTTCATAAACCACATGGATCCACCAGTGTCACTGCATGTGTGTTCTTTTCATAAACCACATGGATCCACCAGTGTCACTGCATGTGTGTTCTTTTAATAAACCACATGGATCCACCAGTGTCATTGCATGTATGTTCTTTTCATAAACCACCACTAGAGTCATTGCATGTGTGTTCTTTTCATAAACCACATGGATCCACCACATTGGATGTGTGTTCTTTTCATAAACCACCACTAGAGTCATTGCATGTGTGTTCTTTTCATAAACCACATGGATCCACCAGTGTCACTGCATGTGTGTTCTTTTCATAAACCACATGGATCCACCAGTGTCACTGCATGTGTGTTCTTTTAATAAACCACATGGATCGACCAGTGTCATTGCATGTATGTTCTTTTCATAAACCACCACTAGAGTCATTGCATGTGTGTTCTTTTCATAAACCACATGGAGCCACCAATGTCATTACATGTGTGTTCTTTTCATAAACCACATGGATTCACTAGAGTCATTGCATGTGTGTTATTTTCATATACCACATGGATCCACCAGGGTCATTGCATGTGTGTTCTTTTCAAAAACCACCACTAGAGTCATTGCATGTGTGTTATTTTCATGAACCACATGAATACATCGGTGTCATTGCATGTGTGTTCTTTTCATAAACCACATATATATTTCATTGCATGTGTGTTATTTTCATAAACCACATGGATCCACCAGTGTCATTGCATGTGTGTTCTTTTCATAAACCACATGGATCCACCAGTGTCACTGCATGTGTGTTCTTTTCATAAACCACATGGATCCACCAGTGTCACTGCATGTGTGTTCTTTTAATAAACCACATGGATCCACCAGTGTCATTGCATGTATGTTCTTTTCATAAACCACCACTAGAGTCATTGCATGTGTGTTCTTTTCATAAACCACATGGATCCACCACATTGGATGTGTGTTCTTTTCATAAACCACCACTAGAGTCATTGCATGTGTGTTCTTTTCATAAACCACATGGATCCACCAGTGTCACTGCATGTGTGTTCTTTTCATAAACCACATGGATCCACCAGTGTCACTGCATGTGTGTTCTTTTAATAAACCACATGGATCGACCAGTGTCATTGCATGTATGTTCTTTTCATAAACCACCACTAGAGTCATTGCATGTGTGTTCTTTTCATAAACCACATGGAGCCACCAATGTCATTACATGTGTGTTCTTTTCATAAACCACATGGATTCACTAGAGTTCATTGCATGTGTGTTCTTTTGATAAACCACATGGATCCACCACATTTGATGTGTGTTCTTTTCATAAACCACCACTAGAGTCATTGCATGTGGTCCTTTCATAAACCACATGGATCCACCACTATCATTGCATGTGTGTTCTTTTCATAAACCACCATTAGACTCATTACACATGTGTTCTTTTCATAAACTACATGGATCCACCAGTGTCATTGCATGTATGTTCTTTTAATAAACCACACCTATATTTCATTGCATGTGTGTTCTTTTCATAAACCACATGGATCCACCAGTATCATTGCATCTGTGTTCTTTTCATAAACCACCACTAGAGTCATTACATGTGTGTTCTTTTCATAAACCACATGGATCCACCAGTGTCATTGCATGTGTGTTCTTTTCATAAACCACATGGATCCACCAGTGTTATTACATGTGTGTTCTTTTCATAAACAACATGGATCCACTAGTGCCATTACATGTGTGTTCTTTCCATAAACCACATCTAGAGTCATTGCATGTGTGTTCTTTTCATAAACCACATGGATCGACTAGAGTCATTGGATGTGTGTTCTTTTCATAAATCACATATGGATATAGTTGAGTCATTGCATGTGTGTTATTCTCCTAAACCACCACTAGAATTCATTGCATTTGTGTTCTTTTCATAAACCATATGGATCCACCAGTGTCATTGTATGTGTGTTCTTTTCATAAACCACCACTAGAGTCATTGCATGTGTGTTCTTTTCATAAACCACATGGATCCACCACTGTTATTGCATGTGTGTTCTTTTCATAAACCACTACTAGATTCATTGCATCTATGTTCTTTTCATATACCACATGGATCCACCAGGGTCATTGCATGTGTGTTCTTTTCAAAAACCACCACTAGAGTCATTGCATGTGTGTTATTTTCATGAAGCACATGAATACATCGGTGTCATTGCATGTGTGTTCTTTTCATAAACCACATATATATTTCATTGCATGTGTGTTATTTTCATAAACCACATGGATCCACCAGTGTCATTGCATGTGTGTTCTTTTCATAAACCACATGGATCCACCAGTGTCATTGCATGTATGTTCTTTTCATAAACCACCACTAGAGTCATTGCATGTGTGTTCTTTTCATAAACCACATGGATCCACCACATTGGATGTGTGTTCTTTTCATAAACCACCACTAGAGTCATTGCATGTGTGTTCTTTTCATAAACCACATGGATCCACCAGTGTCACTGCATGTGTGTTCTTTTCATAAACCACATGGATCCACCAGTGTCACTGCATGTGTGTTCTTTTAATAAACCACATGGATCGACCAGTGTCATTGCATGTATGTTCTTTTCATAAACCACCACTAGAGTCATTGCATGTGTGTTCTTTTCATAAACCACATGGAGCCACCAATGTCATTACATGTGTGTTCTTTTCATAAACCACATGGATTCACTAGAGTTCATTGCATGTGTGTTCTTTTGATAAACCACATGGATCCACCACATTTGATGTGTGTTCTTTTCATAAACCACCACTAGAGTCATTGCATGTGGTCTTTTCATAAACCACATGGATCCACCACTATCATTGCATGTGTGTTCTTTTCATAAACCACCATTAGACTCATTACACATGTGTTCTTTTCATAAACTACATGGATCCACCAGTGTCATTGCATGTATGTTCTTTTAATAAACCACACCTATATTTCATTGCATGTGTGTTCTTTTCATAAACCACATGGATCCACCAGTATCATTGCATCTGTGTTCTTTTCATAAACCACCACTAGAGTCATTACATGTGTGTTCTTTTCATAAACCACATGGATCCACCAGTGTCATTGCATGTGTGTTCTTTTCATAAACCACATGGATCCACCAGTGTTATTACATGTGTGTTCTTTTCATAAACAACATGGATCCACTAGTGCCATTACATGTGTGTTATTTCCATAAACCACATCTAGAGTCATTGCATGTGTGTTCTTTTCATAAACCACATGGATCGACTAGAGTCATTGGATGTGTGTTCTTTTCATAAATCACATATGGATATAGTTGAGTCATTGCATGTGTGTTATTCTCCTAAACCACCACTAGAATTCATTGCATTTGTGTTCTTTTCATAAACCATATGGATCCACCAGTGTCATTGTATGTGTGTTCTTTTCATAAACCACCACTAGAGTCATTGCATGTGTGTTCTTTTCATAAACCACATGGATCCACCACTGTTATTGCATGTGTGTTCTTTTCATAAACCACTACTAGATTCATTGCATGTGTGTTCTTTTCATATACCACATGGATCCACCAGGGTCATTGCATGTGTGTTCTTTTCAAAAACCACCACTAGAGTCATTGCATGTGTGTTATTTTCATGAACCACATGAATACATCGGTGTCATTGCATGTGTGTTCTTTTCATAAACCACATATATATTTCATTGCATGTGTGTTATTTTCATAAACCACATGGATCCACCAGTGTCATTGCATGTGTGTTCTTTTCATAAACCACATGGATCCACCAGTGTCATTGCATGTATGTTCTTTTCATAAACCACCACTAGAGTCATTGCATGTGTGTTCTTTTCATAAACCACATGGATCCACCACATTGGATGTGTGTTCTTTTCATAAACCACCACTAGAGTCATTGCATGTGTGTTCTTTTCATAAACCACATGGATCCACCAGTGTCACTGCATGTGTGTTCTTTTCATAAACCACATGGATCCACCAGTGTCACTACATGTGTGTTCTTTTAATAAACCACATGGATCGACCAGTGTCATTGCATGTATGTTCTTTTCATAAACCACCACTAGAGTCATTGCATGTGTGTTCTTTTCATAAACCACATGGAGCCACCAATGTCATTACATGTGTGTTCTTTTCATAAACCACATGGATTCACTAGAGTTCATTGCATGTGTGTTCTTTTGATAAACCACATGGATCCACCACATTTGATGTGTGTTCTTTTCATAAACCACCACTAGAGTCATTGCATGTGGTCTTTTCATAAACCACATGGATCCACCACTATCATTGCATGTGTGTTCTTTTCATAAACCACCATTAGACTCATTACACATGTGTTCTTTTCATAAACTACATGGATCCACCAGTGTCATTGCATGTATGTTCTTTTAATAAACCACACCTATATTTCATTGCATGTGTGTTCTTTTCATAAACCACATGGATCCACCAGTATCATTGCATCTGTGTTCTTTTCATAAACCACCACTAGAGTCATTACATGTGTGTTCTTTTCATAAACCACATGGATCCACCAGTGTCATTGCATGTGTGTTCTTTTCATAAACCACATGGATCCACCAGTGTTATTACATGTGTGTTCTTTTCATAAACAACATGGATCCACTAGTGCCATTACATGTGTGTTCTTTCCATAAACCACATCTAGAGTCATTGCATGTGTGTTCTTTTCATAAACCACATGGATCGACTAGAGTCATTGGATGTGTGTTCTTTTCATAAATCACATATGGATATAGTTGAGTCATTGCATGTGTGTTATTCTCCTAAACCACCACTAGAATTCATTGCATTTGTGTTCTTTTCATAAACCATATGGATCCACCAGTGTCATTGTATGTGTGTTCTTTTCATAAACCACCACTAGAGTCATTGCATGTGTGTTCTTTTCATAAACCACATGGATCCACCACTGTTATTGCATGTGTGTTCTTTTCATAAACCACTACTAGATTCATTGCATGTGTGTTCTTTTCATATACCACATGGATCCACCAGGGTCATTGCATGTGTGTTCTTTTCAAAAACCACCACTAGAGTCATTGCATGTGTGTTATTTTCATGAACCACATGAATACATCGGTGTCATTGCATGTGTGTTCTTTTCATAAACCACATATATATTTCATTGCATGTGTGTTATTTTCATAAACCACATGGATCCACCAGTGTCATTGCATGTGTGTTCTTTTCATAAACCACATGGATCCACCAGTGTCACTGCATGTGTGTTCTTTTCATAAACCACATGGATCCACCAGTGTCACTGCATGTGTGTTCTTTTAATAAACCACATGGATCCACCAGTGTCATTGCATGTATGTTCTTTTCATAAACCACCACTAGAGTCATTGCATGTGTGTTCTTTTCATAAACCACATGGACCCACCAATGTCATTACATGTGTGTTCTTTTCATAAACCACATGGATCCACTAGAGTTCATTGCATGTGTGTTGTTTTCATAAACCACATGGATCCACCACATTGGATGTGTGTTCTTTTCATAAACCACCACTAGAGTCATTGCATGTGGTCTTTTCA
The DNA here is from genome assembly GCA_916181665.1 of Avena sativa. Classification (NCBI taxonomy): domain Eukaryota; kingdom Viridiplantae; phylum Streptophyta; class Magnoliopsida; order Poales; family Poaceae; genus Avena; species Avena sativa. The sequence continues at coordinate 509,867,110 of OV702289.1, forward strand.
TAAACCACATGGATCCACCACTATCATTGCATGTGTGTTCTTTTCATAAACCACCATTAGACTCACTACACATGTGTTATTTTCATAAACTACATGGATCCACCAGTGTCATTGCATGTGTGTTCTTTTAATAAACCACACCTATATTTCATTGTATGTGTGTTCTTTTCATAAAACACATGGATCCACCAGTATCATTGCATCTGTGTTCTTTTCATAAACCACCACTAGAGTCATTACATGTGTGTTCTTTTCATAAACCACATGGATCCACCAGTGTCACTGCATGTGTGTTATTTTCATAAATCACATGGATCCACCAGTGTTATTACATGTGTGTTCTTTTCATAAACAACATGGATCCACTAGTGCCATTACATGTGTGTTCTTTTCATAAACCACATCTAGAGTCATTGCATGTGTGTTCTTTTCATAAACCACATGGATCGACTAGAGTCATTGGATGTGTGTTCTTTTCATAAATCACATATGGATATAGTTGAGTCATTGCATGTGTGTTATTCTCCTAAACCACCACTAGAATTCATTGCATTTGTGTTCTTTTCATAAACCATATGGATCCACCAGTGTCATTGTATGTGTGTTCTTTTCATAAACCACCACTAGAGTCATTGCATGTGTGTTCTTTTCATAAACCACATGGATCCACCACTATCATTGCATGTGTGTTCTTTTCATAAACCACCACTAGAGTCATTGCATGTGTGTTCTTTTCATATACCACATGGATCCACCAGGGTCATTGCATGTGTGTTCTTTTCATAAACCACCAATAGAGTCATTGCATGTGTGTTATTTTCATGAACCACATGAATACATCGGTGTCATTGCATGTGTGTTATTTTCATAAACCACATATATATTTCATTGCATGTGTGTTCTTTTCATAAACCACATGGATCCATCAGTGTCATTGCATGTGTGTTATTTTCATAAACCACCACTAGAGTCATTACATGTGTGTTCTTTTCATAAACCACATGAATCCACCAGTGTCATTGCATGTGTGTTCTTTTCATAAACCACATGGATCCACTAGTGTAATTACATGTGTGTTCTTTTCATAAACAACATGGATCCACTAGTGTCATTACATGTGTGTTCTTTTCATAAACCACATCTAGAGTCATTGCATGTGTGTTCTTTTCATAAACCACATGGATCGACTAGAGTCATTGCATGTGTGTTCTTTTCATAAATCACATATGGATCTAGTAGAGTCATTGCATGTGTGTTCTTCTCCTAAACCACCACTAGAGTTCATTGCATTTGTGATCTTTTCATAAACCACATGGATCCACCAGTGACAGTGCATGTGTGTTCTTTTCATAAACCACATGGATCCACCAGTGTCATTGCATGTGTGTTCTTTTAATAAACCACATGGATCCACCAGTGTCATTGCATGTATGTTCTTTTCATAAACCACCACTAGAGTCATTGCATGTGTGTTCTTTTCATAAACCACATGGACCCACCAATGTCATTACATGTGTGCTCTTTTCATAAACCACATGGATCCACTAGATTTCATTGCATGTGTGTTCTTTTCATAAACCACATGGATCCACCACATTGGATGTGTGTTATTTTCATAAACCACCACTAGAGTCATTGCATGTGGTCTTTTCATAAACCACATGGATCCACCACTATCATTGCATGTGTGTTCTTTTCATAAACCACCATTAGAATCACTACACATGTGTTCTTTTCATAAACTACATGGATCCACCAGTGTCATTGCATGTGTGTTCTTTTAATAAACCACACCTATATTTCATTGCATGTGTGTTCTTTTCATAAACCACATGGATCCACCAGTATCATTGCATCTGTGTTCTTTTCATAAACCACCACTAGAGTCATTACATGTGTGTTCTTTTCATAAACCACATGGATCCACCAGTGTCATTGCATGTGTGTTATTTTCATAAACCACATGGATCCACCAGTGTTATTACATGTGTGTTCTTTTCATAAACAACATGGATCCACTAGTGTCATTACATGTGTGTTCTTTTCATAAACCACATCTAGAGTCATTGCGTGTGTGTTCTTTTCATAAACCACATGGATCGACCAGAGTCATTGGATGTGTGTTCTTTTCATAAATCACATATGGATATAGTTGAGTCATTGCATGTGTGTTATTCTCCTAAACCACCACTAGAATTCATTGCATTTGTGTTCTTTTCATAAACCATATGGATCCACCAGTGTCATTGTATGTGTGTTCTTTTCATAAACCACCACTAGAGTCATTGCATGTGTGTTCTTTTAATAAACCACACCTATATTTCATTGCATGTGTGTTCTTTTCATAAACCACATGGATCCACCAGTATCATTGCATCTGTGTTCTTTTCATAAACCACCACTAGAGTCATTACATGTGTGTTCTTTTCATAAACCACATGGATCCACCAGTGTCATTGCATGTGTGTTATTTTCATAAACCACATGGATCCACCAGTGTTATTACATGTGTGTTCTTTTCATAAACAACATGGATCCACTAGTGTCATTACATGTGTGTTCTTTTCATAAACCACATCTAGAGTCATTGCGTGTGTGTTCTTTTCATAAACCACATGGATCGACCAGAGTCATTGGATGTGTGTTCTTTTCATAAATCACATATGGATATAGTTGAGTCATTGCATGTGTGTTATTCTCCTAAACCACCACTAGAATTCATTGCATTTGTGTTCTTTTCATAAACCATATGGATCCACCAGTGTCATTGTATGTGTGTTCTTTTCATAAACCACCACTAGAGTCATTGCATCTGTGTTCTTTTCATATACCACATGGATCCACCAGGGTCATTGCATGTGTGTTCTTTTCATAAACCACCACTAGAGTCATTGCATGTGTGTTATTTTCATGAACCACATGAATACATCGGTGTCATTGCATGTGTGTTCTTTTGATAAACCACATATATATTTCATTGCATGTGTGTTCTTTTCATAAACCACATGGATCCACCAGTGTCATTGCATGTGTGTTATTTTCATAAACCACCACTAGAGTCATTACATGTGTGTTCTTTTCATAAACCACATGGATCCACCAGTGTCATTGCATGTGTGTTATTTTCATAAACCACATGGATCCACCAGTGTTATTACATGTGCGTTCTTTTCATAAACAACATGGATCCACTAGTGCCATTACATGTGTGTTCTTTTCATACACCACATCTAGAGTCATTGCATGTGTGTTCTTTTCATAAACCACATGGATCGACTAGAGTCATTGGATGTGTGTTCTTTTCATAAATCACATATGGATATAGTTGAGTCATTGCATGTGTGTTATTCTCCTAAACCACCACTAGAGTTTGTTGCATTTGTGTTCTTTTCATAAACCATATGGATCCACCAGTGTCATTGTATGTGTGTTCTTTTCATAAACCACCACTAGAGTCATTGCATGTGTGTTCTTTTCATAAACCACATGGATCCACCACTGTTATTGCATGTGTGTTCTTTTCATAAACCACCACTAGAGTCATTGCATGTGTGTTCCTTTCATATACCACATGGATCCACCAGGGTCATTGCATGTGTGTTCTTTTCAAAAACCACCACTAGAGTCATTGCATGTGTGTTATTTTCATGAACCACATGAATACATCGGTGTCATTGCATGTGTGTTCTTTTCATAAACCACATATATATTTCATTGCATGTGTGTTCTTTTCATAAACCACATGGATCCACCAGTGTCATTGCATGTGTGTTATTTTCATAAACCACATGGATCCACCAGTGTCATTGCATGTGTGTTCTTTTAATAAACCACATGGATCCACTAGGGTCATTGCATGTGTGTTCTTTTCATAAACCACCACCAGAGTCATTGCATGTGTGTTATTTTCATGAACCACATGGATACACCAGTGTCATTGCATGTGTGTTATTTTCATAAACCACAGCTATATTTCATTGCATGTGTGTTCTTTTCATAAACCACATGGATCCACTAGTGTCATTGCATGTGTGTTATTTTCATAAACCACCACTAGAGTCATTACATGTGTGTTCTTTTCATAAACCACATCGATCCACCAGTGTCATTGCATGTGTGTTCTTTTCATAAACCACATGGATCCACGAGTGTCATTACATGTGTGTTCTTTTCATAAACAACATGGATCCACTAGTGTCATTACATGTGTGTTCTTTTCATAAACCACATCTATAGTCATTGCATGTGTGTTCTATTCATAAACCACATGGATCGAGTAGAGTCATTGCATGTGTGTTCTTTTCATAAATCACATATGCATCTAGTAGAGTCATTGCATGTGTGTTCTTCTCCTAAACCACCACTAGAGTTCATTGCATTTGTGTTCTTTTCATAAACCACATGGATCCACCAGTGTCATTGCACGTGTGTTCTTTTCATAAACCACATGGATCCACCAGTGTCATTGCATGTGTGTTCTTTTAATAAAGCACATGGATCCACCAGTGTCATTGCATGTATGTTCTTTTCATAAACCACTAGTAGAGTCATTGCATGTGTGTTCTTTTCATAAACCACATGGACCCACCAATGTCATTACATGTGTGTTCTTTTCATAAACCACATGGATCCACTAGAGTTCATTGCATGTGTGTTCTTTTCATAAACCAAATGGATCGACCACATTGGATGTGTGTTCTTTTCATAAACCACCACTAGAGTCATTGCATGTGTGTTCCTTTCATAAACCACGTGGATCCACCATTAGCATTGCATGTGTGTTCTTTTCTTAAACCACCATTAGAGTCATTACACGTGTCTTGTTTTCATAAACCACATGCATCCACCAGTGTCATTGCATGTGTGTTCATTTAATAAACCACATCTATATTTCATTGCATGTATGTTCTTTTCATAAACCACATGGATCCACCAGTATGATTCCATCTGTGTTCTTTTCATAAACCACCACTAGAGTCATTACATGTGTGTTCTTTTCATAAACCACCACTAGAGTCATTACATGTGTGTTCTTTTCATAAACCAAATGAATCCACCAGTGTCATTGCATGTGTGTTCTTTTCATAAACCACATGGATCCACCAGTGTCATTATATGTGTGTTCTTTTCATAAACAATATGGATCCACTAGTGTCACTGCATGTGTGTTCTTTTCATAAACCACATCAAGAGTCATTGCATGTGTGTTCTTTTCATAAATCACATGGATCGACTAGAGTCATTTCATGTGTGTTCTTTTCATAAATCACACATGGATCCATTAGAGTCATTGCATGTGTGTTCTTCTCCTAAACCACCACTAGAGTTCATTGCATGTGTGTTCTTTTCATAAACCACATGGATCCACCAGTGTCATTGCATGTGTGTTCTTTTCATAAACCACCACTAGAGTCATTGCATGTGTGATCTTTTCATAAACCACATGGATCCACTAGCGTTATTAAATGTGTGTTATTTTTCTAAACCACATGGATCCACTAGAGTCATTTCATGTGTGTTCTTCTCCTAAACCACCACTAGAGTTCATTGCATGTGTGTTCTTTTCATAAACCACATGGATCCACCAGTCTCATTGCATGTGTGTTCTTTTCATAAACCACATGGATCCACCAGTGTCATTGCATGTGTGTTCTTTTCATAAACCACATGGATCCACCAGTGTCATTGCATGTGTGTTCTTTTAATAAACCACATGGATCCACCAGTGTCATTGCATGTATGTTCATTTCATAAACCACCACTAGAGTCATTTCATGTGTGTTCTTTTCATAAACCACATGGAGCCACCAATGTCATTACATGTGTGTTCTTTTCATAAACCACAAGGATTCACTAGAGTTCATTACATGTGTGTTCTTTTCATAAACCACATGGATCCACCACATTGGATGTGTGTTCTTTTCATAAACCACCACTAGAGTCATTGCATGTGGTCTTTTCATAAACCACATGGATCCACCACTATCATTGCGTGTGTGTTCTTTTCATAAACCACCATTAGACTCATTACACATGTTTTCTTTTCATAAACTACATGGATCCACCAGTGTCATTGCATGTGTGTTCTTTTAATAAACCACACCTATATTTCATTGCATGTGTGTTCTTTTCATAAACCACATGGATCCACCAGTATCATTGCATCTGTGTTCTTTTCATAAACCACCACTAGAGTCATTACATGTGTGTTCTTTTCATAAACCACATGGATCCACCAGTGTCATTGCATGTGTGTTATTTTCTGTCACATCCCAAGATTTTCCAAATCTTGTAATGTGAAAAATAAATAAACAAAATAAATTTTTGTTGAAAATCAGGGTGAAAAGAAACTTTTGTTTCTAAAAGGAAATTTAAAATCCCATCTTGAACAAACTTTGGCTAAAGTTTGAATTCAACAAAATCCAAATCAAGGGAAAAGCATTCCTCAATGAAGGTATCTGGAAATTTGAACACTTGGAAAATAAATCCAAATCCCTAAACCCTAATGGAAGGAAATCATTTCCAAAGTATCTCCAAATCTATGGATTTGATCCATACCAAATCTGATCAACAAATAATCACAAAGGATCAAGAAAGACCTTAGAGATTGGTTTCACTTAGTTTGGAACCATAGACAAAATCTTATGACTATAATAAGATAAGGAAATTGAATTTCCAAAGCCTTTAAAGCTCTCATCTAAACCCCATACCAATTGGTGAACAAATAATCCTAAAGGGATTTATAAGGATAAACATTTATCAAAGGAAAATAAATTGTTTTGGAAACACTAATTTAGATCTTTTAATAAAAGACTTTGTTTTCAAATGAAAAGGTGAGCCAAATTAATTTTGGCCAAGCTTTTGTAATAAAATATTTTTGTTTTGATAAAATGAGTAAAGGTTTATTTAAATAAAATAATAAGGATTTAAATATCCAATTTTATTTAAGTAAAGGCTTTTCCCATTTTGAATGAACACCAAGTATTTTATTACTACTTTGAAATCTTTTATTAAAAGGTTTTGATTAAAATGAGTAAAGAATTATTTAAATAAAATAATGAGGATTTAAATATCCAATTTTATTTAAGTAAAGGCTTTCCCATTTTAATTAAACACCAAAACTTATTTATTTATTTAAATAAGTTTCCAAGTATTCTTTTATTTTTCAAATAAAACCTTCTGGTTTGGTTTTGAAAATAATTGGATTTCAAATGGAAATTTTATTAAATAAATCAAACACCATTAATAAACTAAAGATCCATTTTACTTAATTAATAAATGGATCCTAAAATAAATAAAAATATTATTTCATTTTGGATTTGGATTATGTTGATAAACAGAACCAAATTCAAATGAAAAGTTTGTTGATTGTTTGAATTGATTGAGTGTTGTTTGATTGTTTGAGAAATTGATTGAAATTCAAAACAGGAAAATAGAATAGAAAAGGAAAAATGTTCAGGCAGAAAAAAAATAAGAAAAGGACAGACCCAGCCCAGCTTTGGCCCAACAGCAGCCCAGTCCAACCCACCTTCTTTTCCCCGAAGAATTCTTTTCTCACCCAGATTCTGACCCGCAAAGACAATGACTGGTGGACCCAAACCCCTCTCCTTTTCTATCACTGACAAGACGACCCCACCTCTCCCTTTTCCCCCCGAGCGAACCGTTTTCTTTACCGCGGAAAGAACCCACTGAGTGAATGACAGTCTGGACCCACTCCTCCTTCCCCTCTTTCGCTGACAGGTAGACCCCACCACCACTGTTCTTCTTCCACACCCGTAGCGACCAGTTCTTCTCCCCCGTTCTGCCGTTGATTTCTCCAGCTTAATTCGCCTTAACGCGACCGACGTTACCAGCTTTGATCACGCAGTCTTAAACGCCTCCCTCTCCTCTATAATTCCCCTCTGACACCCCGCGCCGGCATGCCTTAGACCGCCCCCAATTTCTCCCCGAGCCGCTCTGTCTCCGAGGAATTCCCTCCACGATTCCGGCAGCCCCTCGCCGCCCCTTGCCTCGCCGACCTAGCACACATACTCCACGCATCCAGACGCATCTATCCATACCACCCATTCATCCGCGGGTACCCTGTAACCTCGCCTTCGACGACGACCACCGTCGCCACCGTCTGCTTCATCTCCGGCGAAGCCCACAGGTAGTATATGACCGCCCCGCGCCTCCTAGATCACGCACACAGTATCGCCTTGCTCTTGCGCATCTGAACTTGCTCCTGTCTTGCCTTAGGGCGATCTGCAGCGACGACTCCGACCGAACTCCGAGCGCCGCCGTCTGACTTCAACTCCGTTGAGCTTCCCCGGTAAAACCAGACCGCCCCTCTCCTCCTCCTTCACGCTCGCATCACCGCTGTACCCTTGCGCGTCTTACAGTGCTTTCTGTTTGTCTTCTCGTGGACCACAGCATCGTCTTCGACCGTGGACAGAGCCGGCCGACGTCGTTCTCTACTCCGGCGAGCAATTACGCCTGACCCCGAGCGCCCCTCGCCCGACCAACACCTCCTCGAGCATCGCCGTGACCCCCTGAGCCCGGTGAGCAACCCCTCCTTCTCCCTCACCTCCTGTAGCGTCGCCTCCGTCGTTGACCGACCGCTCCACCGCCGCTAGCCACCGTCAGCGCCGCCAGTTCCTGGCAAGCATCTGGTAGCCGTAGGATCTTAATCGCGTGGCCACGATAGATTGACTGAGCGAAGGGGTACGTGTTGACCTGAGCCACACCTGCCCCTTTTAATCCAGTGGTCTGTGTCACTCGATCCGGCCGAACCGGTATGGACCAATGATATCACGCCGCGTGTCCCCTGTTCTGTTTAAAACAGAATTTGAAAACAGAAACTTTTGCAAACTTCAAACCCTTGTATCTTTGGATCCACACGTCCAAATTTTACAAATTTGATGTCGTTGGATTCAGCAAGACAAGCCCTAGCCAACCCTGCCCTTAGTTTAGCAAATAGTATCTGTTAGCTTGTTTGATTTTGCAGATTCTTTTGTGTGCTTGCTAACATTAGAAAAATTGTTTAAAAATGTTTTTAAGGTTAAAACCTTTGCAAATTGGTTTGTTGAGACCTTACTGACCCTAGGAACCGACCTTGTCTTGGAAAATGATTTTTGTAAAGGTTTAGAATGGATTAATTAGTTTAGTCCATTTCTAGCCAAACAAAACTATTGTTTTGTTTATGAAAATGTTTTTGAGTGAAAAACTTTGGGAAAATAGTTTAGACCAAACCAACTGACCCAAACACTAAGTTTTGCAATAGCAACTCATTTGGTGAAACAAAATAAGGAATCTTTGATTTAAAAACCATTTCTAGTCAAATAGAAATGTGGTTTTTATCAAAAATGATTTTGGAAGAAAACCTTTGGAAAATGTTTGGTTTTTAACTCACTAACCCCAATCCCCAAGTCTTGTGAATTGAAAACATACTTGGAGAACCCTATAGGCTAATGTCTTAGTAGAAATATTTCTACACCACCTAAAATGATACTTTGTTTTGGAAATTGGTTTTGAAGTGAAACCTCTTTGCAAATGATTTTGCCACTTCACAAAATGACCAATAGGTGTACTCCAATGTCTATGACCCATTAGGAACCACTTTTTCAAACAAAACAAGGCTTGGCATGCTTGCATGCATTACTTTAACTTTGCCACTTTGGTAAATGACCATTTTGGATCTTACAAAGTTTAGGAATCTAATAGAGACCCTCTTTGCAAATGACTTTACCATTTTGGTAAATGACCAATTTGGAACTTACAAAGTTTAGAAGCCTAGTAGAGACCATCCTTACATTAGAACCAACCTTTGCATGCTTATGCATGATTTAGATCTCATTGTCTTGTGTGTGTGATTTTGTTTGAGAGATTATTGGTTTGGAGTGTTAGTTGATTTTGTGTTTTGCTTGATTGGTAGATTGAGTTTGTGCCTTGCTTGATTGAATTGTAGTGACTTGAAGAGTGTGATTGTTGTAAGGACAAGGAGTGAACCTATACCCTCTACCAAAAAGGCAAGTGATATCTTCATGAATAATCCATTCCTATATTTTATACTTGCATTAGATATATTTTGTTAAGACTTGCATGCTACTTTTGTCAAAAGATGATGGGAAATCCTATATAGATTAGAATGCTAGAGTTGCTAGGAAAATTCCCTAAGGATAAGTTGCCATGCCATGCTTAGCCTAGCTACTAGAAAACAAGGGTGGTTTATATATTCACACTATGGAAAAATATTCTAAGTCTGAGAACTTGTGTTTTATTAAACAAAACAACTAAGTTAATGAATCTCCTAGGTGGAATGGGACTTGCTTGGTGGTTTTTGGTTGAGTGGTTCACAAGGCCCATGTTTATGGTTTACCTTAGTGTATCTCACTTGTGGATGGCCACCCAGGAAACAAAGAGATTTGAGATGTCAAATGTTGAGAAGCTTCAAGTGCAACCACTTGGCAATATGGGCTCTGCCATGATCTTAGGTTGCTAGAACTTAGTCTCTTGGACAGTTGGTGGTAGAGGGAATGATAGGTTGGAACGCGTCCATTTGACTAAGGAAAGGCTTCTGAAGGATCTGTCTTGGGAAACCAAGTCTTGTGGGGAAAGTGCACCACCTCTGCAGAGTGTAAAACCTAAGTACTTAGCCATGTCCCTGGTAAAGGACAATTTGAGCATCAAGACATGGAAGCTTCAAGAATCTCATCACTCCAATTTCTAAATAAAACTTGTGGGTGAACAAGGGTTAAAGGATCTTCAGTCCTTGATTGGTAGATGCCCTGAGTGGATCTTCAGTCTTTGATTGGTAGATGCCTTGGGTGTTTTGTGCCAAGCAAAAACTTAGTGTTTACAGAAGTTAAGGAAAAATCTATTTTGAGCAATGCAAGCCTCAACTCCACTTAGCCAAATGCATATAGATATTAGACTCCACTATACTACCAAAGTATCACTTGCTAATACAATTCAAATGTATTGACCCCTGTGGCTGTAACTTGTAATGTTGCAGGTTTGATTGATTTTAGTGAAGATTGATTGATTAGGATTACAAAGTCTACAACCAACATCTGCCTGTGGCACTTTGAAGATGAAGGACCCATGACTATAGTTATTCCTCTGCAATGTAATGTTATAGACTAATGAGCTATGTATTGATGTAATAAAATTATGTTATTCCTGGTTATAAAGTTGTATTATGACCTTTGTTTCCTGATATTACATCTTAACTGTGGATGCTAGCTAATGATCCAGGGACTAGCATTGCAATCATAGGGATCTTTTCCTTTAACAAGGAGGGATCTTATAGATGGTATCAGAGCATTGTGTTGCCTGTAGGATTTGTAACCCTAGGATTGGACAAAACCCCTTAAAAAAATAGGAGTTGTTTTTGTTCCAAAACTTATTTACAAAACAATCTTGTAAACTCTTTCCTCAACCATTTTGGTTTCAACTCTACATCTCTTCTACTTCAAACTTAATGGAAAAGCCTACCCCATGACCCAAGACTTCACCATGTGCGAAGGACTTCATCAACTCTAATGACTTCAACTTCATCAACTCTAATGACTTCAACTTCTTCAACACTAATGACTTCAACACCTTCAGCATGTTCACCAAAGACTTCAACCTTGGATATCACTAAGGACAAGTGAGCCAAGAAATCTTACTCAAGACTTGAAGACTAAAGAAACACAACTTAGAAGGAACCATCATCACCTTTGAAGTTTTTGTGACCAAGAATTTTCTCAAGAAGAAAAAGAACTCATCCAAGAAGAATAAACCAAGGATGGAAGGATCACAAGTGAACCATATAGATGGACCACCATATTATAGTTAAGTCTAACACACCAACTTATGTGGTGTAACAAAAATATTTTGTTGCCTAAGTTTGTGCTTGAAACTTGTTGTTTGAGTGGAATGTTTGTTTGTGATTGCATGCACATTGCTTGTGTGATTTGTGATGTGTGTGATTAGGACTGACTCCTTAGAAATATCTTGCCTAATCTAATCCCAACCCAACCCAAACAGATGACTTCTCCAAGAGACTCCAACATCAAGGATGTTGACAACAACAACAACCAAGAGAAGCACATGAGAGAACTCATAGCAACCCAAAACCAGTTGAGCCAAGAGACAACTCAGCTTTTAGCCAACAACAATGGATTAGACCCAGCCATACAAAGGATTTTGAAGCTTCAATCCCAATTGATGCATGGATTAGTTACTCAAATGATCAACATGAGAGGAAACTCTTCCAAAGAAGCTAATGACCACAAGGATGACAAAGATGTTATTCTAGAAGGAACCCAAGTTAGCAATACTTGTGTAGTCAAGGATCATGCAACCAAGGAGCATGAAGATCAATGCCCCAAGAAGAGAGAAAGATCTCCCACTTATGAAAAACATGAACTAGAAGAACTCCTAGCTTTGGAGAGACCCAAAAAGAAGAAGAAGAAATGCCCCAACACTAGCAAGAGGGATATTACACAAGTGCAATGTTTCAAATGCAAAGAGATGGGACATTATGCCAATGAATGCCCAGAAAAGAAGATGGACCAAATAAACAAACAGGAGGCAATGACACCAAAGGAAAAGAAAGATATCAGCCAATTGATATGTTACAATTGCAAGAACCCAGGACATTATGCAAGCAACTGTCCAAAAAAGATGAAGAACAAGTTGATCAAGCCTATGGAGAAACTCAACCTTGGCCCATGAGTCAAGTAAGGAAATAAAGGACACTATGCAGAAGTTTTCCAAGAGAAGATTTCTCAAGATTCCAAGCAAGCCAAGATGTAGTCTAGTTGGAAAAATTTTAAGGGTGGTAGTACCCTAGTTGTTTTGAACCTGCTTGTAACCCCTAGCCTCCCCAAATCTCGGGCCGAGATTTATTTTAAGGGTGGTAGCCTGTCACATCCCAAGATTTTCCAAATCTTGTAATGTGAAAATAAATAAACAAAATAAATTTTTGTTGAAAATCAGGGTGAAAAGAAACTTTTGTTTCTAAAAGGAAATTTAAAATCCCATCTTGAACAAACTTTGGCTAAAGTTTGAATTCAACAAAATCCAAATCAAGGGAAATGCATTCCTCAATGAAGGTATCTGGAAATTTGAACACTTGGAAAATAAATCCAAATCCCTAAACCCTAATGGAAGGAAATCATTTCCAAAGTATCTCCAAATCTATGGATTTGATCCATACCAAATCTGATCAACAAATAATCACAAAGGATCAAGAAAGACCTTAGAGATTGGTTTCACTTAGTTTGGAACCATAGACAAAATCTTATGACTATAATAAGATAAGGAAATTGAATTTCCAAAGCCTTTAAAGCTCTCATCTAAACCCCATACCAATTGGTGAACAAATAATCCTAAAGGGATTTATAAGGATAAACATTTATCAAAGGAAAATAAATTGTTTTGGAAACACTAATTTAGATCTTTTAATAAAAGACTTTGTTTTCAAATGAAAAGGTGAGCCAAATTAATTTTGGCCAAGCTTTTGTAATAAAATATTTTTGTTTTGATAAAATGAGTAAAGGTTTATTTAAATAAAATAATAAGGATTTAAATATCCAATTTTATTTAAGTAAAGGCTTTTCCCATTTTGAATGAACACCAAGTATTTTATTACTACTTTGAAATCTTTTATTAAAAGGTTTTGATTAAAATGAGTAAAGAATTATTTAAATAAAATAATGAGGATTTAAATATCCAATTTTATTTAAGTAAAGGCTTTCCCATTTTAATTAAACACCAAAACTTATTTATTTATTTAAATAAGTTTCCAAGTATTCTTTTATTTTTCAAATAAAACCTTCTGGTTTGGTTTTGAAAATAATTGGATTTCAAATGGAAATTTTATTAAATAAATCAAACACCATTAATAAACTAAAGATCCATTTTACTTAATTAATAAATGGATCCTAAAATAAATAAAAATATTATTTCATTTTGGATTTGGATTATGTTGATAAACAGAACCAAATTCAAATGAAAAGTTTGTTGATTGTTTGAATTGATTGAGTGTTGTTTGATTGTTTGAGAAATTGATTGAAATTCAAAACAGGAAAATAGAATAGAAAAGGAAAAATGTTCAGGCAGAAAAAAAATAAGAAAAGGACAGACCCAGCCCAGCTTTGGCCCAACAGCAGCCCAGTCCAACCCACCTTCTTTTCCCCGAAGAATTCTTTTCTCACCCAGATTCTGACCCGCAAAGACAATGACTGGTGGACCCAAACCCCTCTCCTTTTCTATCACTGACAAGACGACCCCACCTCTCCCTTTTCCCCCCGAGCGAACCGTTTTCTTTACCGCGGAAAGAACCCACTGAGTGAATGACAGTCTGGACCCACTCCTCCTTCCCCTCTTTCGCTGACAGGTAGACCCCACCACCACTGTTCTTCTTCCACACCCGCAGCGACCAGTTCTTCTCCCCCGTTCTGCCGTTGATTTCTCCAGCTTAATTCGCCTTAACGCAACCGACGTTACCAGCTTTGATCACGCAGTCTTAAACGCCTCCCTCTCCTCTATAATTCCCCTCTGACACCCCGCGCTGGCACGCCTTAGACCGCCCCCAATTTCTCCCCGAGCCGCTCTGTCTCTGACGAACTCCCTCCACGATTCCGGCAGCCCCTCGCTGCCCCTTGCCTCGTCGACCTAGCACACATACTCCACGCATCCAGACGCATCTATCCATACCACCCATTCATCCGCGGGTACCCTGTAACCTCGCCTTCGACGACGACCACCGTCGCCACCGTCTGCTTCATCTCCGGCGAAGCCCACAGGTAGTATCTGACCGCCCCGCGCCTCCTAGATCACGCACACAGTATCGCCTTGCTCTTGCGCATCTGAACTTGCTCCTGTCTTGCCTTAGGACAATCTGCAGCGATGACTCCGACCGAACTCTGAGCGCCGCCGTCTGACTTCAACTCCGTTGAGCTTCCCCGGTAAAACCAGACCGCCCCTCTCCTCCTCCTTCACGCTCGCATCACCGCTGTACCCTTGCGCGTCTTACAGTGCTTTCTGTTTGTCTTCTCGTGGACCACAGCATCGTCTTCGACCGTGGACAGAGCCGACCGACGTCGTTCTCTACTCCGGCGAGCAATTACGCCTGACCCCGAGCGCCCCTCGCCCGACCAACACCTCCTCGAGCATCGCCGTGACCCCCTGAGCCCGGTGAGCAACCCCTCCTTCTCCCTCACCTCCTGTAGCGTCGCCTCCGTCGTTGACCGACCGCTCCGCCGACGCTAGCCACCGTCAGCGCCGCCAGTTCCTGGCAAGCGTCTGGTAGCCGTAGGATCTTAATCGCGTGGCCACGATAGATTGACTGAGCGAAGGGGTACGTGTTGATCTGAGCCGCACCTGCCCCTTTTAATCCAGTGGTCTGTGTCACTCGATCCGGCCGAACCGGTATCGACCAATGATATCACGCCGCGTGTCCCCTGTTCTGTTTCAAACAGAATTTGAAAACAGAAACTTTTGCAAACTTCAAACCCTTGTATCTTTGGATCCACACGTCCATATTTTACAAATTTGATGTCGTTGGATTCAGCAAGACAAGCCCAAGCCAACCCTGCCCTTAGTTTAGCAAATAGTATCTGTTAGCTTGTTTGATTTTGCAGATTCTTTTGTGTGCTTGCTAACATTAGAAAAATTGTTTAAAAATGTTTTTAAGGTTAAAACCTTTGCAAATTGGTTTGTTGTGACCTTACTGACCCTAGGAACCGACCTTGTCTTGGAAAATGATTTTTGTAAAGGTTTAGAATGGATTAATTAGTTTAGTCCATTTCTAGCCAAACAAAACTATTGTTTTGTTTATGAAAATGTTTTTGAGTGAAAAACTTTGGGAAAATAGTTTAGACCAAACCAACTGACCCAAACACCAAGTTTTGCAATAGCAACTCATTTGGTGAAACAAAATAAGGAATCTTTGATTTAAAAACCATTTCTAGTCAAATAGAAATGTGGTTTTTATCAAAAATGATTTTGGAAGAAAACCTTTGGAAAATGTTTGGTTTTTAACTCACTAACCCCAATCCCCAAGTCTTGTGAATTGAAAACATACTTGGAGAACCCTATAGGCTAATGCCTTAGTAGAAATATTTCTACACCACCTAAAATGATACTTTGTTTTGGAAATTGGTTTTGAAGTGAAACCTCTTTGCAAATGATTTTGCCACTTCACAAAATGACCAATAGGTGTACTCCAATGTCTATGACCCATTAGGAACCACTTTTTCAAACAAAACAAGGCTTGGCATGCTTGCATGCATTACTTTAACTTTGCCACTTTGGTAAATGACCATTTTGGATCTTACAAAGTTTAGGAATCTAATAGAGACCCTCTTTGCAAATGACTTTACCATTTTGGTAAATGACCAATTTGGAACTTACAAAGTTTAGAAGCCTAGTAGAGACCATCCTTACATTAGAACCAACCTTTGCATGCTTATGCATGATTTACATCTCATTGTCTTGTGTGTGTGATTTTGTTTGAGAGATTATTGGTTTGGAGTGTTAGTTGATTTTGTGTTTTGCTTGATTGGTAGATTGAGTTTGTGCCTTGCTTGATTGAATTGTAGTGACTTGAAGAGTGTGATTGTTGTAAGGACAAGGAGTGAACCTATACCCTCTACCAAAAAGGCAAGTGATATCTTCATGAATAATCCATTCCTATATTTTATACTTGCATTAGATATATTTTGTTAAGACTTGCATGCTACTTTTGTCAAAAGATGATGGGAAATCCTATATAGATTAGAATGCTAGAGTTGCTAGGAAAATTCCCTAAGGATAAGTTGCCATGCCATGCTTAGCCTAGCTACTAGAAAACAAGGGTGGTTTATATATTCACACTATGGAAAAATATTCTAAGTCTGAGAACTTGTGTTTTATTTAACAAAACAACTAAGTTAATGAATCTCCTAGGTGGAATGGGACTTGCTTGGTGGTTTTTGGTTGAGTGGTTCACAAGGCCCATGTTTATGGTTTACCTTAGTGTATCTCACTTGTGGATGGCCACCTAGGAAACAAAGAGATTTGAGATGTCAAATGTTGAGAAGCTTCAAGTGCAACCACTTGGCAATATGGGATCTGCCATGATCTTAGGTTGCTAGAACTTAGTCTCTTGGACAGTTGGTGGTAGAGGGAATGATAGGTTGGAACGCGTCCATTTGACTAAGGAAAGGCTTCTGAAGGATCTGTCTTGGGAAACCAAGTCTTGTGGGGAAAGTGCACCACCTCTGCAGAGTGTAAAACCTAAGTACTTAGCCATGTCCCTGGTAAAGGACAATTTGAGCATCAAGACATGGAAGCTTCAAGAATCTCATCACTCCAATTTCTAAATAAAACTTGTGGGTGAACAAGGGTTAAAGGATCTTCAGTCCTTGATTGGTAGATCCCCTGAGTGGATCTTCAGTCCTTGATTGGTAGATGCCTTGGGTGTTTTGTGCCAAGCAAAAACTTAGTGTTTACAAAAGTTAAGGAAAAATCTATTTTGAGCAATGCAAGCTCAACTCCACTTAGCCAAATGCATATAGATATTAGACGCCACTATACTACCAAAGTATCACTTGCCAATACAATTCAAATGTATTGACCCCTGTGGCTGTAACTTGTAATGTTGCAGGTTTGATTGATTTTAGTGAAGATTGATTGATTAGGATTACAAAGTCTACAACCAACATCTGCCTGTGGCACTTTGAAGATGAAGGACCCATGACTATAGTTATTCCGCTGCAATGTAATGTCATAGCATAATGAGCTATGTATTGATGTAATAAAATTATGTTATTCCTGGTTATAAAGTTGTATTATGACCTTTGTTTCCTGATATTACATCTTAACTGTGGATGCTAGCTAATGATCCAGGGACTAACATTGCAATCACAGGGATCTTTTCCTTTAATAAGGAGGGATCTTACATTTTCATAAACCACATGGATCCACCAGTGTTATTACATGTCTGTTCTTTTCATAAACAACATGGATCCACTAGTGCCATTACATGTGTGTTCTTTTCATAAACCACATCTAGAGTCATTGCATGTGTGTTCTTTTCATAAACCACATGGATCGACTAGAGTCATTGGATGTGTGGTCTTTTCATAAATCACATATGGATATAGTTGAGTCATTGCATGTGTGTTATTCTCCTAAACCACCACTAGAATTCATTGCATTTTTGTTCTTTTCATAAACCATATGGATCCACCAGTGTCATTGTATGTGTGTTCTTTTCATAAACCACCACTAGAGTCATTGCATGTGTGTTCTTTTCATAAACCACATGGATCCACCACTATTATTGCATGTGTGTTCTTTTCATAAACCACCACTAGAGTCATTGCATGTGTGTTCTTTTCATATACCACATGGATCCACCAGGGTCATTGCATGTGTGTTCTTTTCAAAAACCACCACTAAAGTCATTGCATGTGTGTTATTTTCATGAACCACATGAATACATCGGTGTCATTGCATGTGTGTTCTTTTCATAAACCACATATATATTTCATTGCATGTGTGTTCTTTTCATAAACCACATGGATCCACCAGTGTCATTGCATGTGTGTTCTTCTCATAAACCACATGGATCCACCAGTGTCATTGCATGTGTGTTCTTTTAATAAACCACATGGATCCACCAGTGTCATTGAATGTATGTTCTTTTCATAAACCACCACTAGAGTTATTCATGTGTGTTCTTTTCATAAACCACATGGACCCACCAATGTCATTACATGTGTGTTCTTTTCATAAACCACATGGATCCACTAGAGTTCATTGCATGTGTGTTCTTTTCATAAACCACATGGATCCACCACATTGGATGTGTGTTCTTTTCATAAACCACCACTAGAGTCATTGCATGTGGTCTTTTCATAAACCACATGGATCCACCACTATCATTGCATGTGTGTTCTTTTCATAAACCACCATTAGACTCATTACACATGTGTTCTTTTCATAAACTACATGGATCCACCAGTGTCATTGCATGTGTGTTCTTTTAATAAACCACACCTATATTTCATTGCATGTGTGTTCTTTTCATAAACCACATGGATCCACCAGTATCATTGCATCTGTGTTCTTTTCATAAACCACCACTAGAGTCATTACATGTGTGTTCTTTTCATAAACCACATGGATCCACCAGTGTCATTGCATGTGTGTTCTTTTCATAAACCACATGGATCCACCAGTGTTATTACATGTGTGTTCTTTTCATAAACAACATGGATACACTAGTGCCATTACATGTGTGTTCTTTTCATAAACCACATCTAGAGCCATTGCATGTGTGTTCTTTTCATAAACCACATGGATCCACCTGTATCATTGCATCTGTGTTCTTTTCATAAACCACCACTAGAGTCATTACATGTGTGTTCTTTTCATAAAACACATGGATCCACCAGTGTCATTGCATGTGTGTTATTTTCATAAACCACAAGGATCCACCAGTGTTATTACATGTGTGTTCTTTTCATAAACAACATGGATCCACTAGTGCCATTACATGTGTGTTCTTTTCATAAACACATCTAGAGTCATTGCATGTGTGTTCTTTCCATAAACCACATGGATCGACTAGAGTCATTGGATGTGTGTTCTTTTCATAAATCACATATGGATATAGTTGAGTCATTGCATGTGTGTTATTCTCCTAAACCACCACTAGAATTCATTGCATTTGTGTTCTTTTCATAAACCATATGGATCCACCAGTGTCATTGTATGTGTGTTCTTTTCATAAACCACCACTAGAGTCATTGCATGTGTGTTCTTTTCATAAACCACATGGATCCACCACTGTCATTGCATGTGTGTTCTTTTCATAAACCACCACTAGAGTCATTGCATTTGTGTTCTTTTCATATACCACATGGATCCACCAGGGTCATTGCATGTGTGATCTTTTCATAAACCACCACTAGAGTCATTGCATGTGTGTTATTTTCATGAACCACATGAATACATCGGTGTCATTGCATGTGTGTTCTTTTCATAAACCGCATATATATTTCATTGCATGTGTGTTCTTTTCATAAACCACATGGATCCACCAGTGTCATTGCATGTGTGTTATTTTCATAAACCACCACTAGAGTCATTACATGTGTGCTTTTCATAAACCACATGGATCCACCAGTGTCATTGCATGTGTGTTCTTTTCATAAACCACATGGATTCACCAATGTCATTACATGTGTGTTCTTTTCATAAACCACATGGATCCACTAGTGTCATTACATGTGTGTTCTTTTCATAAACCACATCTAGAGTCATTGCATGTGTGTTCTTTTCATAAACCACATGGATCGACTAGAGTCATTGCATGTGTGTTCTTTTCATAAATCACATATGGATCTAGTAGAGTCATTGCATGTGTGTTCTTATCCTAAACCACCACTAGAGTTCATTGCATTTGTGATCTTTTCATAAACCACATGGATCCACCAGTGACATTGCATGTGTGTTCTTTTCATAAAACACATGGATCCACCAGTGTCATTGCATGTGTGTTCTTTTAATAAACCACATGGATCCACCAGTGTCATTGCATGTATGTTCTTTTCATAAACCACCACTAGAGTCATTGCATGTGTGTTCTTTTCATAAACCACATGGACCCACCAATGTGATTACATGTGTGTTCTTTTCATAACCACATGGATCCACTAGAGTTCATTGCATGTGTGTTCTTTTCATAAACCACATGGATCCACCACATCGGATGTGTTTTCTTTTCATAAACCACCACTAGATTCATTGCATGTGTGTTCTTTTCATAAACCACATGGATACACCATTATCATTGCATGTGTGTTCTTTTCATGAACCACCATTAGAGTCATTACACGTGTGTTATTTTCATAAACCACATGGATCCACTAGTGTCATTGCATGTGTGTTCTTTCCATAAACCACATCTATATTTCATTGCATGTGTGTTCTTTTCATAAACCACATGGATCCACCAGTATCATTGCATCTGTGTTCTTTTCATAAACCACCACTAGAGTCATTACATGTGTGTTCTTTTCATAAACCACATGGATCCACCAGTGTCATTGCATGTGTGTTGTTTTCATAAAACACATGGATCCACCAGTGTCATTTTATGTGTGTTATTTTCATAAACAATATGGATCCACTAGTGTCACTGCATGTGTTTTTTTTCATAAACCACATCTAGAGTCATTGCGTGTGTGTTCTTTTCATATACCACATGGATTGACTAGAGTCATTGCTTGTGTGTTCTTTTCATAAATCACATATGGATCCAGTAGAGTCATTGCATGTGTGTTCTTCTCCTAAACCACCACTAGAGTTCATTGCATTTGTGTTCTTTTCATAAACCACATGGATCCACCAGTGTCATTGCATGTGTGTTCTTTTCATAAACCACCACTAGAGTCATTGCATGTGTGTTCTTTTCATAAACCACATGGATCCACCACTGTCATTGCATGTGTTTTTTTTTCAAAAACCACCATTAGAGTCATTGCATGTGTGTTCTTTTCATAAACCACATGGATCCACCAGTGTCATTGCATGTGTGTTCTTTTCATAAACCACATGGATCCACCAGTGTCATTGCATGTGTGTTCTTTTAATAAACCACATGGATCCACCAGTGTCATTGCATGTATGTTCTTTTCGTAAACCACCACTAGACTCATTCATGTGTGTTCTTTCGATAAACCACACGGACCCACCAATGTTATTACATGTGTGTTCTTTTCATAAACCACATGGATCCACTAGAGTTCATTGCATGTGTGTTCTTTTCATAAACCACATGGATCCACCACATTGGATGTGTGTTCTTTTCGTAAACCACCACTAGAGTCATTGCATGTGGTCTTTTCATAAACCACATGGATCCACCACTATCATTGCATGTGTGTTCTTTTCATAAACCACCATTAGACTCATTACACATGTGTTCTTTGCATAAACTACATGGATCCACCATTGTCATTGCATGTTTGTTCTTTTAATAAACCACACCTATATTTCATTGCATGTGTGTTCTATTCATAAACCACATGGATCCACTAGTATCATTGCATCTGAGTTCTTTTCATAAACCACCACTAGAGTCATTACATGTGTGTTCTTTTCATAAACCACATGGATCCACCAGTGTCATTGCATGTGTGTTATTTTCATAAACCACATGGATCCACCAGTGTTATTACATGTGTGTTCTTTTCATAAACAACATGGATCCACTAGTGCCATTACATGTGTGTTCTTTTCATAAACCACATCTAGAGTCATTGCATGTGTGTTCTTTTCATAAACCACATGGATCGACTAGAGTCATTGGATGTGTGGTCTTTTCATAAATCACATATGGATATAGTTGAGTCATTGCATGTGTGTTATTCTCCTAAACCACCACTAGAATTCATTGCATTTGTGTTCTTTTCATAAACCATATGGATCCACTAGTGTCATTGTATGTGTGTTCTTTTCATAAACCACCACTAGAGTCATTGCATGTGTGTTCTTTTCATAAACCACATGGATCCACCACTGTTATTGCATGTGTGTTCTTTTCATAAACCACCACTAGAGTCATTGTATGTGTGTTCTTTTCATATACCACATGGATCCACCAGGGTCATTGCATGTGTGTTCTTTTCAAAAACCACCACTAGAGTCATTGCATGTGTGTTATTTTCATGAACCACATGAATACATCGGTGTCATTGCATGTGTGTTCTTTTCATAAACCACATATATATTTCATTGCATGTGTGTTCTTTTCATAAACCACATGGATCCACCAGTGTCATTACATGTGTATTCTTTTCATAAACCACATGGATCCACCAGTGTCATTGCATGTGTGTTCTTTTAATAAACCACATGGATCCACCAGTGTCATTGCATGTATGTTCTTTTCATAAACCACCACTAGAGTTATTCATGTGTGTTCTTTTCATAAACCACATGGACCCACCAATGTCATTACATGTGTGTTCTTTTCATAAACCACATGGATCCACTAGAGTTCATTGCATGTGTGTTCTTTTCATAAACCACATGGATCCACCACATTGGATGTGTGTTCTTTTCATAAACCACCACTAGAGTCATTGCATGTGGTCTTTTCATAAACCACATGTATCCACCACTATCATTGCATGTGTGTTCTTTTCATAAACCACCATTAGACTCATTACACATGTGTTCTTTTCATAAACTACATGGATCCACCAGTGTCATTGCATGTGTGTTCTTTTAATAAACCACACCTATATTTCATTGCATGTGTGTTCTTTTCATAAACCACATGGATCCACCAGTATCATTGCATCTGTGTTCTTTTCATAAACCACCACTAGAGTCATTACATGTGTGTTCTTTTCATAAACCACATGGATCCACCAGTGTCATTGCATGTGTGTTCTTTTCATAAACCACATGGATCCACCAGTGTTATTACATGTGTGTTCTTTTCATAAACAACATGGATCCACTAGTGCCATTACATGTGTGTTCTTTTCATAAACCACATCTAGAGTCATTGCATGTGTGTTCTTTTCATAAACCACATGGATCCACCTGTATCATTGCATCTGTGATCTTTTCATAAACCACCACTAGAGTCATTACATGTGTGTTCTTTTCATAAACCACATGGATCCACCAGTGTCATTGCATGTGTGTTATTTTCATAAACCACAAGGATCCACCAGTGTTATTACATGTGTGTTCTTTTCATAAACAACATGGATCCACTAGTGCCATTACATGTGTGTTCTTTTCATAAACACATCTAGAGTCATTGCATGTGTGTTCTTTCCATAAACCACATGGATCGACTAGAGTCATTGGATGTGTGTTCCTTTCATAAATCACATATGGATATAGTTGAGTCATTGCACGTGTGTTATTCTCCTAAACCACCACTAGAATTCATTGCATTTGTGTTCTTTTCATAAACCATATGGATCCACCAGTGTCATTGTATGTGTGTTCTTTTCATAAACCACCACTAGAGTCATTGCATGTGTGTTCTTTTCATAAACCACATGGATCCACCACTGTCATTGCATGTGTGTTCTTTTCATAAACCACCACTAGAGTCATTGCATGTGTGTTCTTTTCATATACCACATGGATCCACCACGGTCATTGAATGTGTGTTCTTTTCATAAACCACATGGATCCACCAGTGTCATTACATGTGTGTTCTTTTCATAAACAACATGGATCCACTAGTGTCATTACATGTGTGTTCTTTTCATAAACCACATCTAGAGTCATTGCATGTGTGTTCTTTTCATAAACCACATGGATCGACTAGAGTCATTGCATGTGCGTTCTTTTCATAAATCACATATGGATCTAGTAGAGTCATTGCATGTGTGTTCTTCGCCTAAACCACCACTAGAGTTCATTGCATTTGTGATCTTTTCATAAACCACATGGATCCACCAGTGACATTGCATGTGTGCTCTTTTCATAAACCACATGGATCCACCAGTGTCATTGCATGTGTGTTCTTTTAATAAACCACATGGATCCACAAGTGTCATTGCATGTATGTTCTTTTCATAAACCACCACTAGAGTCATTGCATGTGTGTTCTTTTCATAAACCACATGGACCCACCAATGTGATTACATGTGTGTTCTTTTCATAACCACATGGATCCACTAGAGTTCATTGCATGTGTGTTCTTTTCATAAACCACATGGATCCACCACATTGGATGTGTGTTCTTTTCATAAACCACCACTAGATTCATTGCATGTGTGTTCTTTTCATAAACCACATGGATCCACCATTATCATTGCATGTGTGTTCTTTTCATGAACCACCATTAGAGTCATTACACGTGTGTTCTTTTCATAAACCACATGGATCCACCAGTGTCATTGCATGTGTGTTCTTTTCATAAACCACATCTATATTTCATTGCATGTGTGTTCTTTTCATAAAACACATGGATCCACCAGTATCATTGCATCTGTGTTCTTTTCATAAACCACCACTAGAGTCATTACATGTGTGTTCTTTTCATAAACCACATGGATCCACCACTATCATTGCATGTGTGTTCTTTTCATAAACCACCATTAGACTCATTACACATGTGTTCTTTTCATAAACCACATGGATTGACTAGAGTCATTGCTTGTGTGTTCTTTTCATAAATCACATATGGATCCAGTATAGTCATTGCATGTGTGTTCTTCTCCTAAACCACCACTAGAGTTCATTGCATTTGTGTTCTTTTCATAAACCACATGGATCCACCAGTGTCATTGCATGTGTGTTCTTTTCATAAACCACATGGATCCACCAAGGTCATTGCATGTGAGTTCTTTTTAATAAACCACCACCAGAGTCATTGCATGTGTGTTCTTTTCATAAACCACATGGATCCACCAGTGTCACTGCATGTGTGTTCTTTTCATAAACCACATGGATCCACCAGTGTCATTGCATGTGTGTTCTTTTAATAAACCACATGGATCCACCAGTGTCATTGCATGTATGTTCTTTTCATAAACCACCACTAGAGTCATTCATGTGTGTTCTTTCCATAAACCACACGGACCCACCAATGTCATTACATGTGTGTTCTTTTCATAAACCACATGGATCCACTAGAGTTCATTGCATGTGTGTTCTTTTCATAAACCACATGGATCCACCACATTGGATGTGTGTTCTTTTCATAAACCACCACTAGAGTCATTGCATGCGGTCTTTTCATAAACCACATGGATCCACCACTATCATTGCATGTGTGTTCTTTTCATAAACCACCATTAGAGTTCATTGCATTTGTGTTCTTTTAATAAACCACATGGATCCACCAGTGTCATTGCATGTATGTTCTTTTCATAAACCACCACTAGAGTTATTCATGTGTGTTCTTTTCATAAACCACATGGACCCACCAATGTCATTACATGTGTGTTCTTTTCATAAACCACATGGATCCACTAGAGTTCATTGCATGTGTGTTCTTTTCATAAACCACATGGATCCACCACATTGGATGTGTGTTCTTTTCATAAACCACCACTAGAGTCATTGCATGTGGTCTTTTAATAAACCACATGGATCCACCACTATCATTGCATGTGTGTTCTTTTCATAAACCACCATTAGACTCATTACACATGTTTCTTTTCATAAACTACATGGATCCACCAGTGTCATTGTATGTGTGTTCTTTTAATAAACCACACCTATATTTCATTGCATGTGTGTTCCTTTCATAAACCACATGGATCCACCAGTATCATTGCATCTGTGTTCTTTTCATAAACCACCACTAGAGTCATTACATGTGTGTTATTTTCATAAACCACATGGATCCACCAGTGTCATTGCATGTGTGTTATTTTGATAAACCACATGGATCCACCAGTGTTATTACATGTGTGTTCTTTTCATAAACAACATGGATCCACTAGTGCCATTACATGTGTGTTCTTTTCATAAACCACATCTAGAGTCATTGCATGTGTGTTCTTTTCATAAACCACATGGATCGACTAGAGTCATTGGATGTGTGGTCTTTTCATAAATCACATATGGATATAGTTGAGTCATTGCATGTGTGTTATTCTCCTAAACCACCACTAGAATTCATTGCATTTGTGTTCTTTTCATAAACCATATGGATCCACCAGTGTCATTGTATGTGTGTTCTTTTCATAAACCACCACTAGAGTCATTGCATGTGTGTTCTTTTCATAAACCACATGGATCCACCACTGTCATTGCATGTGTGTTCTTTTCATAAACCACCACTAGAGTCAATGCATGTGTGTTCTTTTCATATACCACATGGATCCACCACGGTCATTGCATGTGTGTTCTTTTCATCAACCACCACTAGAGTCATTGCATGTGTGTTATTTTCATGAAGCACATGAATACATCGGTGTCATTGCATGTGTGTTCTTTTCATAAACCACATATATATTTCATTGCATGTGTGTTCTTTTCATAAACCACATGGATCCACCAGTATCATTGCATCTGTGTTCTTTTCATAAACCACCACTAGAGTCATTACATGTGTGTTCTTTTCATAAACCACATGGATCCACCAGTGTCATTGCATGTGTGTTCTTTTCATAAACCACATGGATCCACCAGTGTCATTATATGTGTGTTATTTTCATAAACAATATGGATCCACTAGTGTCACTTCATGTGGTTTTTTTTTTCATAAACCACATCTAGAGACATTGCGTGTGTGTTCTTTTCATAAACCACATGGATTGAGTAGAGTCATTGCTTGTGTGTTCTTTTCATAAATGACATATCGATCCAGTAGAGTCATTGCATGTGTGTTCTTCTCCTAAACCACCACTAGAGTTCATTGCATTTCTGTTCTTTTCATAAACCACATGGATCCACCAGTGTCATTGCATGTGTGTTCTTTTCATAAACCACCACTAGAGTCATTGCATGTGTGTTCTTTTCATAAACCACATGGATCCACCACTATCAATGCATGTGTTTTTTTTCATAAACCACCACTAGAGTCATTGCATGTGTGTTCTTTTCATAAACCACATGGATCCACTAGGGTCATTGCATGTGTGTTCTTTTCATAAAACACCACTAGAGTCATTGCATGTGTGTTATTTTCATGAACCACATGGATACACTAGTGTCATTGCATGTGTGTTCTTTTCATAAACCACATCTATATTTCATTGCATGTGTGTTCTTTTCATAAACCACATGGATCCACTAGTGTCATTGCATGTGTGTTATTTTCATAAACCACCACTAGAGTCATTACATGTGTGTTCTTTCCATAAACCACATCGATCCACCAGTGTCATTGCATGTGTGTTCTTTTCATAAACCACATGGATCCACCAGTGTCATTACATGTGTGTTCTTTTCATAAACAACATGGATCCACTAGTGTCATTACATGTGTGTTCTTTTCATAAACCACATCTATAGTCATTGCATGTGTGTTCTATTCATAAACCACATGGATCGAGTAGAGTCATTGCATGTGTGTTCTTTTCATAAATCACATATGCATCTAGTAGAGTCATTGCATGTGTGTTCTTCTCCTAAACCACCACTAGAGTTCATTGCATTTGTGTTCTTTTCATAAACCACATGGATCCACTAGTCTGATTGCATGTGTGTTCTTTTCATAAACCACATGGATCCACCAGTGTCATTGCATGTGTGTTCTTTTAATAAACCACATGGATCCACCAGTGTCATTGCATGTATGTTCTTTTCATAAACCACCACTAGAGTCATTGCATGTGTGTTCTTTTCATAAACCACATGGACCCACCAATGTGATTATATGTGTGTTCTTTTCATAACCACATGGATCCACTAGAGTTCATTGCATGTGTGTTCTTTTCATAAACCACATGGATCCACCACATTGGATGTGTGTTCTTTTCATAAACCACCACTAGATTCATTGCATGTGTGTTCTTTTCATAAACCACATGGATCCACCACTATCATTGCATGTGTGTTCTTTTCATGAACCACCATTAGAGTCATTACACGTGTGTTCTTTTCATAAACGACATGGATCCACCAGTGTCATTGCATGTGTGTTCTTTTCATAAACCACATCTATATTTCATTGCATGTGTGTTCTTTTCATAAACCACATGGATCCACCAGTATCATTGCATCTGTGTTCTTTTCATAAACCACCACTAGAGTCATTACATGTGTGTTCTTTTCATAAACCACATGGATCCACCAGTGTCATTGCATGTGTGTTCTTTTCATAAACCACATGGATCCACCAGTGTCATTATATGTGTGTTATTTTCATAAACAATATGATTCCACTAGTGTCACTTCATGTGGGTTTTTTTCATAAACCACATCTGGAGACATTGCGTGTGTGTTCTTTTCATAAACCACATGGATTGACTAGAGTCATTGCTTGTGTGTTCTTTTCATAAATCACATATGGATCCAGTAGAGTCATTGCATGTGTGTTCTTCTCCTAAACCACCACTAGAGTTCATTGCATTTCTGTTCTTTTCATAAACCACATGGATCCACCAGTGTCATTGCATGTGTGTTCTTTTCATAAACCACCACTAGAGTCATTGCATGTGTGTTCTTTTCATAAACCACATGGATCCACCACTGTCAATGCATGTGTTTTTTTCATAAACCACCACTAGAGTCATTGCATGTGTGTTCTTTTCATAAACCACATGGATCCACTAGGGTCATTGCATGTGTGTTCTTTTCATAAACCACCACTAGAGTCATTGCATGTGTGTTTTTTTCATGAACCACATGGATACACTAGTGTCATTGCATGTGTGTTCTTTTCATAAACCACATCTATATTTCATTGCATGTGTGTTCTTTTCATAAACCACATGGATCCACTAGTGTCATTGCATGTGTGTTATTTTCATAAACCACCACTAGAGTCATTACATGTGTGTTCTTTCCATAAACCACATCGATCCACCAGTGTCATTGCATGTGTGTTCTTTTCATAAACCAGATGGATCCACCAGTGTCATTACATGTGTGTTCTTTTCATAAACAACATGGATCCACTAGTGTCATTACATGTGTGTTCTTTTCATAAACCACATCTATAGTCATTTCATGTGTGTTCTATTCATAAACCACATGGATCGAGTAGAGTCATTGCATGTGTGTTCTTTTCATAAATCACATATGCATCTAGTAGAGTCATTGCATGTGTGTTCTTCTCCTAAACCACCACTAGAGTTCATTGCATTTGTGTTATTTTCATAAACCACATGGATCCACTAGTGTGATTGCATGTGTGTTCTTTTCATAAACCACATGGATCCACCACTGTCATTGCATGTGTGTTCATTTAATAAAGCACATGGATCCACCAGTGTCCTTGCATGTATGTTCTTTTCATAAACCACCACTAGAGTCATTGCATGTGTGTTCTTTTCATAAACCACATGGACCCACCAATGTCATTACATGTGTGTTCTTTTCATAAACCACATGGATCCACTAGAGTTCATTGCATGTGTGTTCTTTTCATAAACCAAATGGATCGACCACATTGGATGTGTGTTCTTTTCATAAACCACCACTAGAGTCATTGCATGTGTGTTCCTTTCATAAACCACGTGGATCCACCATTATCATTGCATGTGTGTTCTTTTCTTAAACCACCATTAGAATTATTACACGTGTCTTGTTTTCATAAACCCCATGGATCCACCAGTGTCATTGCATGTGTGTTCTTTTAATAAACCACATCTATTTTTCATTGCATGTATGTCCTTTTCTTAAACCACATGGATCCACCAGTATGATTGCATCTGTGTTCTTTTCATAAACCACCACTAGAGAAATTACATGTGTGTTCTTTTCATAAACCACCACTAGAGTCATTACATGTGTGTTCTTTTCATAAACCACATGAATCCACCAGTGTCATTGCATGTGTGTTCTTTTCATAAACCACATGGATCCACCAGTGTCATTATATGTGTGTTCTTTTCATAAATAATATGGATCCACTAGTGTCACTGCATGTGTGTTCTTTTCATAAACCACATCTAGAGTCATTGCATGTGTGTTCTTTTAATAAACCACATGGATCGACTAGAGTCATTTCATGTGTGTTCTTTTCATAAATCACACATGGATCCATTAGAGTCATTGCATGTGTGTTCTTCTCCTAAACCACTACTAGAGTTCATTGCATGTGTGTTCTTTTCATAAAGCACATGGATCCACCAGTGTCATTGCATGTGTGTTCTTTTCATAAACCACCACTAGAGTCATTGCATGTGTGTTCTTTTCATAAACCACATTGATCCACTAGCGTTATTAAATGTGTGTTATTTTTCTAAACCACATGGATCCACTAGAGTCATTGCATGTGTGTTCTTCTCCTAAACCACCACTAGAGTCATTGCATGTGTGTTCTTTTCAAAAACGACATGGATCCACTAGAGTCTTTGCATGTGTGTTCTTTTCATGAACCACATGGATACACCAGTGTCATTGCATGTGTGTTCTTTTCATAAACCACATCTATATTTCATTGCATGTGTGTTCTTTTCATAAACCACATGGATCCACCAGTGTCATTGCATGCATGTTCTTTTCATAAACCACCACTAGAGTCATTGCATGTGTGTTCTTTTCATAAACCACATGGATCCACCAAGGTCATTGCATGTGAGTTCTTTTCATAAACCACCACTAGAGTCATTGCATGTGTGTTCTTTTCATGAACCACATGGATACACCAGTGTCATTGCATGTGTGTTCTTTTCATAAACCACGTCTATATTTCATTGCATGTGTGTTCTTTTCATAAACCACATGGATCCGCCAGTGTCATTGCATGTTTGTTCTTTTCATAAAACACCACTAGAGTCATTGCATGTGTGTTCTTTTCATAAACCACATGGATCCACCAAGGTCATTGCATGTGAGTTCTTTTCATAAACCACCACTAGAGTCATTGCATGTGTGTTCTTTTCATGAACCACATGGATACACCAGTGTCATTGCATGTGTGTTCTTTTCATAAACCACATCTATATTTCATTGCATGTGTGTTCTTTTCATAAACCACATGGATCCACCAGTGTCATTGCATGTGTGTTCTTTTCATATACCACATGGATCCACCAGGGTCATTGCATGTGTGTTCTTTTCATAAACCACCACTAGAGTCATTGCATGTGTGTAATTTTCATGAACCACATGAATACATCGGTGTCATTGCATGTGTGTTCTTTTCATAAACCACATCTATATTTCATTGCATGTGTGTTCTTTTCATAAACCACATGGATCCACCAGTGTCATTGCATGTGTGTTATTTTCATAAACCACCACTAGAGTCATTACATGTGTGTTCTTTTCATAAACCACATGGATCCACCAGTGTCATTGCATGTGTGTTCTTTTCATAAACCACATGGATCCACCAGTGTCATTACATGTGTGTTCTTTTCATAAACAACATGGATCCACTAGTGTCATTAGATGTGTGTTCTTTTCATAAACCACATCTAGAGTCATTGCATGTGTGTTCTTTTCATAAACCACATGGATCGACTAGAGTCATTGCATGTGTGTTCTTTTCATAAATCACATATGGATCTAGTAGAGTCATTGCATGTGTGTTCTTCTCCTAAACCACCACTAGAGTTCATTGCATTTGTGATCTTTTCATAAACCACATGGATCCACCAGTGACATTGCATGTGTGTTATTTTCATAAACCACATGGATCCACCAGTGTCATTGCATGTGTGTTCTTTTAATAAACCACATGGATCCACCAGTGTCATTGCATGTATGTTCTTTTCATAAACCACCACTAGAGTCATTGCATGTGTGTTCTTTTCATAAACCACATGGGACCACCAATGTGATTACATGTGTGTTCTTTTCATAACCACATGGATCCCCTAGAGTTCATTGCATGTGTGTTGTTTTCATAAACCACATGGATCCACCACATTGGATGTGTGTTCTTTTCATAAACCACCACTAGATTCATTGCATGTGTGTTCTTTTCATAAACCACATGGATCCACCACTATCATTGCATGTGTGTTCTTTTCATGAACCTCCATTAGAGTCATTACACGTGTGTTCTTTTCGTAAACCAGTTGGATCCACCAGTGTCATTGCATCTGTGTTATTTTCATAAAACACATCTATATTTCATTGCATGTGTGTTCTTTTCATAAACCACATGGATCCACCAGTATCATTGCATCTGTGTTCTTTTCATAAACCACCACTAGAGTCATTACATGTGTGTTCTTTTCATAAACCACATGGATCCTCCAGTGTCATTGCATGTGTGTTCTTTTCAGAAACCACATGGATCCACCAGTGTCATTATATGTGTGTTATTTTCATAAACAATATGGATCCACTAGTGTCACTGCATGTGTTTTTTTCATAAACCACATCTAGAGTCATTGCGTGTGTGTTCTTTTCATAAACCACATGGAACGACTAGAGTCATTGCATGTGTGTTCTTTTGATAAATCACATATGGATCTAGTAGAGTCATTGCATGTGTGTTCTTCTCCTAAACCACCACTAGAGTTCATTGCATTTGTGTTCTTTTCATAAACCACATGGATCCACCAGTGTCATTGCATGTGTGTTCTTTTCATAAACCACCACTAGAGTCATTGCATGTGTGTTCTTTGCATAAACCACATGGATCCACCACTGTCATTGCATGTGTTTTTTTCATAAACCACCACTAGAGTCATTGCATGTGTGTTCTTTTCATAAACCACATGGATCCAC
Source organism: Avena sativa (assembly GCA_916181665.1). Lineage (NCBI taxonomy): Eukaryota > Viridiplantae > Streptophyta > Magnoliopsida > Poales > Poaceae > Avena > Avena sativa. The sequence continues at coordinate 509,900,419 of OV702289.1, forward strand.
TAGGGTCATTGCATGTGTGTTCTTTTCATAAACCACCACTAGAGTCATTGCATGTGTGTTATTTTCATGAACCACATGGATACACCAGTGTCATTGCATGTGTGTTCTTTTCATAAACCACATCTATATTTCATTGCATGTGTGTTCTTTTCATAAACCACATGGATCCACTAGTGTCATTGCATGTGTGTTATTTTCATAAACCTCCACTAGAGTCATTACATGAATGTTCTTTTCATAAAGCACATCGATCCACCAGTGTCATTGCATGTGTGTTCTTTTCATAAACCACATGGATCCACCAGTGTCATTACATGTGTGTTCTTTCCATAAACAACATGGATCCACTAGTGTCATTACATGTGTGTTCTTTTCATAAACCACATCTATAGTCATTGCATGTGTGTTCTATTCATAAACCACATGGATCGAGTAGAGTCATTGCATGTGTGTTCTTTTCATAAATCACATATGCATCTAGTAGAGTCATTGCATGTGTGTTCTTCTCCTAAACCACCACTAGAGTTCATTGCATGTGTGTTCTTTTAATAAACCACATGGATCCACCAGTGTCATTGCATGTATGTTCTTTTCATAAACCACCACTAGACTCATTCATGTGTGTTCTTTCGATAAACCACACGGACCCACCAATGTCATTACATGTGTGTTCTTTTCATAAACCACATGGATCCACTAGAGTTCATTGCATGTGTGTTCTTTTCATAAACCAAATGGATCGACCACATTGGATGTGTGTTCTTTTCATAAACCACCACTAGAGTCATTGCATGTGTGTTCCTTTCATAAACCACGTGGATCCACCATTATCATTGCATGTGTGTTCTTTTCTTAAACCACCATTAGAGTCATTACACGTGTCTTGTTTTCATAAACCACATGGATCCACCAGTGTAATTGCATGTCTGTTCTTTTAATAAACCACATCTATATTTCATTGCATGCATGTCCTTTTCATAAACCACATGGATCCACCAGTATGATTGCATCTGTGTTCTTTTCATAAACCACCACTAGAGAAATTACATGTGTGTTCTTTTCATAAACCACCACTAGAGTCATTACATGTGTGTTCTTTTCATAAACCACATGAATCCACCAGTGTAATTGCATGTGTGTTCTTTTCATAAACCACATGGATCCACCAGTGTCATTATATGTGTGTTCTTTTCATAAATAATATGGATCCACTAGTGTCACTGCATCTGTGTTCTTTTCATAAACCACATCTAGAGTCATTGCATGTGTGTTCTTTTCATAAACCACATGGATCGACTAGAGTCATTTCATGTGTGTTCTTTTCATAAATCACACATGGATCCATTAGAGTCATTGCATGTGTGTTCTTCTCCTAAACCACCACTAGAGTTCATTGCATGTGTGTTCTTTTCATAAACCACATGGATCCATCAGTGTCATTGCATGTGTGTTCTTTTCATAAACCACCACTAGAGTCATTGCATGTGTGTTCTTTTCATAAACCACATGGATCCACTAGCGTTATTAAATGTGTGTTATTTTTCTAAACCACATGGATCCACTAGAGTCATTGCATGTGTGTTCTTCTCCTAAACCACCACTAGAGTCATTGCATGTGTGTTCTTTTCAAAAACGACATGGATCCACTAGAGTCTTTGCATGTGTGTTCTTTTCATGAACCACATGGATACGCCAGTGTCATTGCATGTGTGTTCTTTCATTAAACCACATCTATATTTCATTGCATGTGTGTTCTTTTCATAAACCACATGGATCCACCAGTGTCATTGCATGGATGTTCTTTTCATAAACCCCCACTAGAGTCATTGCATGTGTGTTCTTTTCATAAACCACATGGATCCACCAAGGTCATTGCATGTGAGTTCTTTTCATAAACCACCACTAGAGTCATTGCATGTGTGTTCTTTTCATGAACCACATGGATACACCAGTGTCATTGCATGTGTGTTCTTTTCATAAACCACATCTATATTTCATTGCATGTGTGTTCTTTTCATAAACCACATGGATCCGCCAATGTCATTGCATGTTTGTTCTTTACATAAAACACCACTAGAGTCATTGCATGTGTGTTCTTTTCATAAACCACATGGATCCACCAAGGTCATTGCATGTGAGTTCTTTTCATAAACCACCACTAGAGTCATTGCATGTGTGTTCTTTTCATGAACCACATGGATACACCAGTGTCATTGCATGTGTGTTCTTTTCATAAACCACATCTATATTTCATTGCATGTGTGTTCTTTTCATAACCACATGGATCCACTAGTGTCATTGCATGTGTGTTCTTTTCATATACCACATGGATCCACCAGGGTCATTGCATGTGTGTTCTTTTCATAAACCACCACTAGAGTCATTGCATGTGTGTAATTTTCATGAACCACATGAATACATCGGTGTCATTGCATGTGTGTTCTTATCATAAACCACCACTAGAGTCATTACATGTGTGCTTTTCATAAACCACATGGATCCACCAGTGTCATTGCATGTGTGTTCTTTTCATAAACCACATGGATCCACCAGTGTCATTACATGTGTGTTCTTTTCATAAACAACATGGATCCACTAGTGTCATTACATGTGTGTTCTTTTCATAAACCACATCTAGAGTCATTGCATGTGTGTTCTTTTCATAAACCACATGGATCGACTAGAGTCATTGCATGTGTGTTCTTTTCATAAATCACATATGGATCTAGTAGAGTCATTGCATGTGTGTTCTTATCCTAAACCACCACTAGAGTTCATTGCATTTGTGATCTTGTCATAAACCACATGGATCCACCAGTGACATTGCATGTGTGTTCTTTTCATAAAACACATGGATCCACCAGTGTCATTGCATGTGTGTTCTTTTAATATACCACATGGATCCACCAGTGTCATTGCATGTATGTTCTTTTCATAAACCACCACTAGAGTCATTGCATGTGTGTTCTTTTCATAAACCACATGGACCCACCAATGTGATTACATGTGTGTTCTTTTCATAACCACATGGATCCACTAGAGTTCATTGCATGTGTGTTCTTTTCATAAACCACATGGATCCACCACATCGGATGTGTGTTCTTTTCATAAACCACCACTAGATTCATTGCATGTGTGTTCTTTTCATAAACCACATGGATCCACCATTATCATTGCATGTGTGTTCTTTTCATGAACCACCATTAGAGTCATTACACGTGTGTTCTTTTCATAAACCACATGGATCCACTAGTGTCATTGCATGTGTGTTCTTTTCATAAACCACATCTATATTTCATTGCATGTGTGTTCTTTTCATAAACCACATGGATCCACCAGTATCATTGCATCTGTGTTCTTTTCATAAACCACCACTAGAGTCATTACATGTGTGTTCTTTTCATTAACCACATGGATCCACCAGTGTCATTGCATGTGTGTTCTTTTCATAAACCACATGGATCCACCAGTGTCATTATATGTGTGTTATTTTCATAAACAATATGGATCCACTAGTGTCACTGCATGTGTTTTTTTTCATAAACCACATCTAGAGTCATTGCGTGTGTGTTCTTTTCATATACCACATGGATTGACTAGAGTCATTGCTTGTGTGTTCTTTTCATAAATCACATATGGATCCAGTAGAGTCATTGCATGTGTGTTCTTCTCCTAAACCAACACTAGAGTTCATTGCATTTATGTTCTTTTCATAAACCACATGGATCCACCAGTGTCATTGCATGTGTGTTCTTTTCATAAACCACCACTAGAGTCATTGCATGTGTGTTCTTTTCATAAACCACATGGATCCACCACTGTCATTGCATGTGTTTTTTTTTCATAAACCACCACTAGAGTCATTGCATGTGTGTTCTTTTCATAAACCACATGGATCCACCAGTGTCATTGCATGTGTGTTCTTTTCATAAACCACATGGATCCACCAGTGTCATTGCATGTATGTTCTTTTCATAAACCACCACTAGACTCATTCATGTGTGTTCTTTCGATAAACCACACGGACCCACCAATGTCATTACATGTGTGTTCTTTTCATAAACCACATGGATCCACTAGAGTTCATTGCATGTGTGTTCTTTTCATAAACCACATGGATCCACCACATTGGATGTGTGTTCTTTTCATAAACCACCACTAGAGTCATTGCATGTGGTCTTTTCATAAACCACATGGATCCACCACTATCATTGCATGTGTGTTCTTTTCATAAACCACCATTAGACTCATTACACATGTGTTCTTTTCATAAACTACATGGATCCACCAGTGTCATTGCATGTTTGTTCTTTTAATAAACCACACCTATATTTCATTGCATGTGTGTTCTATTCATAAACCACATGGATCCACCAGTATCATTGCATCTGTGTTCTTTTCATAAACGACCACTAGAGTCATTACATGTGTGTTCTTTTCATAAACCACATGGATCCACCAGTGTCATTGCATGTGTGTTATTTTGATAAACCACATGGATCCACCAGTGTTATTACATGTGTGTTCTTTTCATAAACAACATGGATCCACTAGTGCCATTACATGTGTGTTCTTTTCATAAACACATCTAGAGTCATTGCATGTGTGTTCTTTTCATAAACCACATGGATCGACTAGAGTCATTGGATGTGTGCTCTTTTCATAAATCACATATGGATATAGTTGAGTCATTGCATGTGTGTTATTCTCCTAAACCACCACTAGAATTCATTGCATTTGTGTTCTTTTCATAAACCATATGGATCCACCAGTGCCATTGTATGTGTGTTCTTTTCATAAACCACCACTAGAGTCATTGCATGTGTGTTCTTTTCATGAACCACATGGATCCACCACTATCATTGCATTTGTGTTCTTTTCATAAACCACCACTAGAGTCAATGCATGTTTGTTCTTTTCATATACCACATGGATCCACCACGGTCATTGCATGTGTGTTCTTTTCATAAAGCACCACTAGAGTCATTGCATGTGTGTTATTTTCATGAACCACATGAATACATCGGTGTCATTGCATGTGTGTTATTTTCATAAACCACATATATATTTCATTGCATGTGTGTTCTTTTCATAAACCACATGGATCCACCAGTGTCATTGCATGTGTGTTCTTTTCATAAACCACATGAATACATCGGTGTCATTGCATGTGTGTTATTTTCATAAACCACATATATATTTCATTGCATGTGTGTTCTTTTCATAAACCACATGGATCCACCAGTGTCATTGCATGTGTGTTCTTTTCATAAACCACATGGATCCACCAGTGTCATTGCATGTGTGTTCTTTTAATAAACCACATGGATCCACCAGTGTCATTGCATGTATGTTCTTTTCATAAACCACCACTAGAGTTATTCATGTGTGTTCTTTTCATAAACCACATGGACCCACCAATGTCATTACATGTGTGTTCTTTTCATAAACCACATGGATCCACTAGAGTTCATTGCATGTGTGTTCTTTTCATAAACCACATGGATCCACCACATTGGATGTGTGTTCTTTTCATAAACCACCACTAGAGTCATTGCATGTGGTCTTTTGATAAACCACATGGATCCACCACTATCATTGCATGTGTGTTCTTTTCATAAACCACCATTAGACTCATTACACATGTGTTCTTTTCATAAACTACATGGATCCACCAGTGTCATTGCATGTGTGTTCTTTTAATAAACCACACCTATATTTCATTGCATGTGTGTTCTTTTCATAAACCACATGGATCCACCAGTATCATTGCATCTGTGTTCTTTTCATAAACGACCACTAGAGTCATTACATGTGTGTTCTTTTCATAAACCACATGGATCCACCAGTGTCATTGCATGTGTGTTATTTTCATAAACCAGAAGGATCCACCAGTGTTATTACATGTGTTTTGTTTTCATAAACAACATGGATCCACTAGTGCCATTACATGTGTGTTCTTTTCATAAACACATCTAGAGTCATTGCATGTGTGTTCTTTTCATAAACCACATGGATCGACTAGAGTCATTGGATGTGTGCTCTTTTCATAAATCACATATGGATATAGTTGAGTCATTGCATGTGTGTTATTCTCCTAAACCACCACTAGAATTCATTGCATTTGTGTTCTTTTCATAAACCATATGGATCCACCAGTGTCATTGTATGTGTGTTCTTTTCATAAACCACCACTAGAGTCATTGCATGTGTGTTCTTTTCATGAACCACATGGATCCACCACTATCATTGCATTTGTGTTCTTTTCATAAACCACCACTAGAGTCAATGCATGTGTGTTCTTTTCATATACCACATGGATCCACCACGGTCATTGCATGTGTGTTCTTTTCATAAACCACCACTAGAGTCATTTCATGTGTGTTATTTTCATGAAGCACATGAATACATCGGTGTCATTGCATGTGTGTTCTTTTCATAAACCACATATATATTTCATTGCATGTGTGTTCTTTTCATAAACCACATGGATCCACCAGTGTCATTGCATGTGTGTTATTTTCATAAACCACCACTAGAGTCATTTCATGTGTGTTCTTTTCATAAACCACATGGATCCACCAGTGTCATTGCATGTGTGTTCTTTTCATAAACCACATGGATCCACCAGTGTCATTACATGTGTGTTCTTTTCATAAACAACATGGATCCACTAGTGTCATTACATGTGTGTTCTTTTCATAAACCACATCTAGAGTCATTGCATGTGTGTTCTTTTCATA